>CM060383.1:34537270-35838803 GCA_030545235.1 Helianthus tuberosus
CTTCACATTGAAAGATTATGAGGCTACTGTCAATGCACCAGAAGATCATTAGCGTCAAGCCAAAGCTGAAATGGCTTTTAGACAAAAATTAGTACACGAAATATTGATAACATTGAAAATGATCAATATATATATTTTTTAAACGACCAATTTTGAATCAATGACGGATCACTGGAGTATTATCGTGACACTAGAGAAACCACCCGATCATATCAATATAATATAAGTAAAAAAAAGGTTTTTTGTGAGAAAGGTTAGAAAGAATCTACATCATTAGATCTTTGATCTAATGGTTGTGATCATAATGACAAAATTGTAAATAATGTTTAGTATTAAACATATTAATTTTCTAGATTAAGGGTATACAAGTAAATTTAACATTTTTAAATTAAGAAACTAACATTAATGCACATGCAACTTCCCTCCGTCTTTTTTAAACGCCAATAACTTTTTATACGTAACTTTTTTTTAAATACACCATAATAACGAGCGTTTTTTTATCTTTAATATGAGTACTATATTGCTATACTTATATAGAGAAAAAAATATGTTTCGATCAGATGTTTTATCTATGTTCATACAGTGGTGTTCTAATTGTATTGTGATTCAAAGCGTGGTGTTTTAACATATTGAATCTGGAACATCTACTAGCATGCAGATGTAAAACACTATGCATGCAGGTTTAAAACACCATGTACAATAACCATACTATGAACATTATACTAAGAACACATTTTGGAAATGGAGGTAGTGTCTTTAATAATGTTATATACTTATTGAATTGTGTTATATACTTATTGAATGGTGTTATATAATTATTGAATAGTGTTATATATGTGATGAATGGTGATTTTGCAGTTTCGTAGTGTTTTTATAGAGATCCTTAAAATGGTGTTATATACTTATTGAATTATATTATATAATTATGGAATGGTGTTATATACGTGCTGAATGATGGTTGCAGTGTTATTCGTAGTGTTTTTATAGAGATCTTTTAAAAAATAATGTTCCTATAAATAAGGTGGCGGTTATGGAAGTTTTGAATTAATTGAATCATTGATAAAATTACTTGTTTACCTTTTTGAATTAATTTAGATTTAGGACACATGTCACCTCCACAATATTTCTCACACTTCTTACACTTTTAACATTTTTTACAATAACCTTACCCTATGAAGCATAATAGTTTTTCGATAAAAATTTTATATATGTTTATTTATTTATTTTTGAGTTGCAACTCTTTTGAGCTTGGTCCTCAAATTCTTCCCGTGAATCCGCATGTAGTCGAATAAATATGCACTTTTGACTTTTGGGAGCAAATGAAAATGAAATTGGCGGTGGAATCGCACGCGCTACGGTGGTGCGACGATCGTAACCGTGTGGTCTGCAGGCTCAAGTTAGGGTAAGAGGGGCACTCCCCTGTTAAGGGAGTCCCCTCTTTTACGCACACCCAATCAGGTTATGCCACGTCAACTCCCCTCTTAAACTCCTCTCACACCCCAATTTGATGGCGGCACTTCCCTCTTAACTCCCCTTGTTTTTTTATGAGTAAACTGCTAAATTCGTCCCTGAGGTTTGACTCAAAATGCTAGATCAGTCCAAAATCAACTTTGTTTGCTAAAACAGTCCCTGAGACTAGTTTCTATTGCTATTTCAGTCCAATTAATAGGAGTTAATTGCTAAATTCGTCCCTAAGGTTTGACTCAAATTGCTAATCTAGTCCAATCATTTTCCCTTCATTGGACTGAAATAGCAAATGAAACTAGGCTCAGGGACTATTTTAGCAAACAAAGTTGATTTTGAACTGATCTAGCAATTTGAGTCAAACCTCAGGGACGAATTTAGCAGTTTACTCTTTTTTTATTCAAAAAAAAAAAAAAATTGTTTTGATTGGTTGAAAAAAGGCTGGCCCACCATCTCTCTCCCTCCTTCAAGCGGTGTCTCCTCCCCGATTCCCCTCCCCCACCCCTCCCCGCACCGATGACGCCGGTGTTCCCGAGCGGTGAATGGGGTCACCGATCCCCCTCCCCGCGAGTGCCCCGATCACCGTTAGATAAGGTTCTACGTCATCCATCATCGCCGACACTGCTCCAACATGACTGGCGCATTTACCCACGCTCCGTCTTTTATCCAATCTGTTTTTCCTTTGAAAACCTTAAATTACAGTCCTCGTACTATTCATCAAGTTGCACTTTGAGTACACTAAGATATATTTTATGCTTTATTCATTCAAATTTGTGCCTTTTTCAACATATTGGCATTTCCTTAGGGTGATCGGGGCACTCGCGGGGAGTGGGTGCGGTGACCCAAGTCCCCGTTCGGGAACACTGGCGCCATCAAGGCGGGGACCGAAATCGGCGAGTTGGGTCGGGGCTTGTTCACCGATGAAGGAGAGGGGAAGATGGTGGGCCACCCTCTTTTCAAACCAATCAAATTATTTCCTTTTTTTTTTCTTTTTTTCTTTTTGAATAAAAAAACAAGTCCCCTAACAGGGGAGGCCCGCCATCAAATTGAGGGTGTGAGAGGAGTTTAAGAGGGGAGTTGACGTGGCAGAACCTGATTGGGTGTGACCCTTATCTATATCACTATTTTTTTAAATGGTGAATTTTATGTACAAAGGTTATCACACTCTTTAAATCAGGGAGTCCCGTGTTGTCTCATTCTGGCCAAGCTATGTTGTCTTAACCAGGCCTACGCTGGCTTCAAAATTTGGCTTTTCTTGGGCGTTCCTCCAGAAACCATACCGTCAGCTGTCACTTGACAATCGTTATGCCACCACAAGAGCAAAACTCTTTAGCGTAACACACGGTGGGACGAAAACCCGGTTGGTTCGGGGATCGAACTGACAACCTCACACAAGGCATAGTTCTAATCATCCATTGCCTATATCCACCCCATATGACACAATTAGGAATTTAGTTTGAGTCTCCATTAGAAAATCCAAGCCTCTTACCACTAGGCCGCAGAGGAACATTATCTATATTACTATGTGTTCTATTTTTTATTTTATTAATTTTTATACAGTGACAAAATAAAGGCATAAACAAGTCAATAAAATTAAAATATTTGAAATGAGGATAACAATGATTTGGAACAATGACTCGAAACAATTACCCGTTAAAAATTAAGTGAATTCATTCTATGTAACACCCTATATATAGTTCCAAGGGGTGTTAAACGAGTCATGTTCGCGGGTTGGCGGGTTCAACCAGACCCGAACCCGAAAATTTTATACGAACCCAAACCCGAAAGTTGTATCATACCAATGAACGCGAACCCGACCCGAATATTCATGGGTTAACCCGAACACGACCCGTTCAACCCGAAAACTTTTATTTTTTAATTTTTTACACAAATTAAATATAAAGTTTACTTAAAAAACACAAATGTATATAATACAATTACATTTAAATTATAAAATCTTATGTGAATTTCTTTTTCTAAGTTACAATTATAGCATAAAATATATACCTAATTTAATTTATAACATAAAACATATTGTAAAAAAAATATTATATAATATTATAATATAAAGGGGTTAAACGGATCAACCTGCCAACCCGACCAGGTTGACCCGAACTCGACCCGTTTAGCTAAACAGGTTCGCGGGTTCAACCTGAAACTGACCTGAACCCGTTTAGACTAAACCTAAACCCACAAATTTCGTGTTAGGTTCGTGTCGTGTTTCGGGTTGTGTCAAAAATTCACACCCCTAATAGTTCCTAGATTCACATAACCTATATTTTGAAAATATATATTTATAGCTTCACTTCTAAACCTGCTTTTGTTCTTAAGATAACGACCATATTTATTTAGTTGTAGGGGCGGATGTACATAGATATAAAGGGTAGCCTCCGCTACGGCTTAGCGCTCCGGCGGTAGTGTAAAATTAGTGTAAATTTTGGAAAATTTGACGTTTTTTCGATTTCGTTACCGCTTATTTATAAAACGTTACCGCTTGGCGCGAATCCTAGATCCGCCACTGTTTAGTTGCGATGGTGATCGTAGAAAATTCAGAGGGGTGTGTGTGGGGGGGGGGGGGGATATCTAGTTAAAGGTCTTGTGTTGTATACAACACATCATTAAGACTCTAATTTATCGCTTTTGAGGATATAGCAAACCTTGTGGTTTAGAGGTTGATGAACATCTTAATGGACAACAACTAGACATGGTCGGATGTAAGCCAAGTGTGCAAACCATACAATATTTAGTCAAGATCCTAAAGTCGATTCAAGTGTGATCATGTCGTCGCTCCATAGCAAAGAAAAACTAGCCTAACCATCAACGAGATAAGTAACTCTTTCATAGAGATAAAGTAACTTCTTTTATTAAAGTCAATTTAATATTTCTATGGTATTCTCTAACATGTTCATCCATTTTAGGATACCATAAGCCACATGAACCACAAGAGGACATCATCAATTATGGATAAGAAAAGCAAAACAAAAAAGACGAAAAAAAAAAGAATAAAGTAACGAACTAAAGCTGAAGTGTGGTGAATAGCATAAGGACCAAACTTGAAACATACTTGTTTACATTTTTTACGTTATCTTGTTCTCTTTGAACGAAGATAACCACGTCGTCATAAATTCCCCCCGTCCAAAACGTTACTTCAACTCTTGAAATCTCTCATCTTCCCCACTGCATATGTAATCCAAAAGCAACATCAAAATCCACTTGCAGAAGAAGAATTATCAGATTCACTTTCAACTGACCTCGATTTGCGCCAATAATTCATTCAAATCGAGTATTATTATTATTATTCCATAATAAATAAATTCCTGATGACGAGTAATTTCCTCTTAGATCTAAACAAAATAATGACAACACAACCTCACCATCACCAAGATCAAAACTCTAGGGTTTTCCACGAGTTATCCGCTTTAATCCTCAACTTAATCCGCCATCCTACGCCCCTTCACTTTTCCGGCGACCCTACGCTGGCGTCACGGCGGCAGCCGCCGCCGCTCTCGCAGATTACTCCGGCCGGATTTGCGTCTATGTTGTTAGGTATATCGTTGGCGTTGATGTTGTGTGGCTCGATAACGTTTATTATAGGGTTTTTGTTGATGCCGTGGGTTCTTGGATTGGTTATGTTGTTTTATGTGGCTGGAATTGTTTCGAGTTTGTCGGTTCTCGGTCGGGCGATTTTCGGTCATACTTTGCCTCCATATTCGCCTAGAAAGAGCGTTCCTGGTATGATTCTCTTGTTGTTTGTATTGAGTTTTTAGTTATTTGAAAAGTTAGTTGTAGTCTGTTAAGATATTGTTATGGGGTGTGGCTTAACGCCACCTCAGCTATTTTAGCGCCCTCGGGCGCCACCGACCACACCGCGGCGCTATGGCCCTTCTGCCAGCATGTTAACTTGCAGAATTGAGGGGATCGAGGTGAATATAGTTTAAAGGGGGGCTATAGTTTAAAAGGGGGCTTGCATGCAAGTTAAAGGAAGGGGCTTTAAAGCACCCTGTGTGACGTGGCGCCGAGGTGGCGTGATAAAGCCCGGTAGCCTTGTAGATATTGTTGCAGTTTTTATTTTGAACCGCAAACTAACCTAATCCTAAATACTTGTATACTTACATGATTTGAACATTGTTACAGTTAATTGTAGTCTGTTATGTAGATATTTTTACAGTTAGTTGGTTACTTTGTGTGCTTGTTTGATATCTAATACATCGCTATATATAGGAGATACGAGTCTTTATTATGATAGATCACGTATCTCTGAATTGGGTCTTGATCTTTTACCCATGGTTGTAAAAATGCTGCCTAGGCTTCGATTAGTCTCTGATTAATCACTAATCGGAGGTTCACCGATTAATCGCTAGGCGGTCAACGGTGGCCCTATTCTGGCCAAATTTTAACCAGATTCCGGCCAAATTTCGACCAAACCTTGTAAATTCCTTTCGATTACTTAAAAAATGGGTCAATGAGGGAGTTAAAACATGTCTACTTAAAAAAATTACATATAAAAATGTGCGTGTGTATGTGCACGTGTATAACTAAAAAAATACATTTAAAAATCCCAATCTGATTAAATCTTGATTAATCGCTAGTCGGTAGCTCACCGACCGACTAGCGTCTACCAATTCTTACAACACTGCTTTTACCTCAGTTGCTTGTTTTGACAGAATAGAGATTGATTTGAAATAAGCAGTATCATGTTTTTCTTTTCTTTTCTTTTCTGGTGTGGATTATGCACAGAGAGATTGTTTTGGATCATTTTGTTTTTGAAGCTAAATAAATTGTCTGGTCATATGTTTACGGTATTACAGAACAATTAGACTGTATTTTTGGCGATTTGCCAAATAACCCATGCATAGATAGTATTGTGGAGTTGTTAATATTTTCAGGGTTGATGTGTCTGTATTCGTATTGGTTCGTGTTTTTACTGACTGTAGAATGTGTAACTGGACCTACAAGAAAGTAACATAACAGAGTTTTCAGAAGATGTTTTTTTTTTCAAGTTACGAAGGATTAATGGTTTGTGTCTTGATGTGCAGCATGGAAACTGTCTGTGAAAAGTGAGGGTGATAATTGGACTGCCTAGAAAACAGTCGATGAACACCATGAATGTTGTATCTGACCAGGGTTGCAGAAGGTAAATGGAATGAACCTGAACTTCTGATGTACTACTGAGGATCTTTGAATGTTACGGATTATTTATAAAAAACTCATACAATACGTAGCCTTATTAAGTTTTTTAGATTAGAAAGTTGGTTGTTTGTGGGTGTGCATTCTTTACTTGAGGAAGCATATGGTGGTGTCCAGGGTGAATTGTGGTTGGTGCTTATGAATTATGTTTGTAGAAGCTTAAACATTCTGCTGCAGCTATTATGGACTTGAGTCTTCTCTTTCTTACTTGTAGTCATAACTCTTGATCTGCAGTTGATTTGTTGTATTTTATACACATTCTTTATGGTTTAGTGTTGAATATGTATCTTTAAGTTGTGTTATAACTTATAAACTGCAATACTTGAATTATTTATGGTTTACGGTCATTCTTTTATCTGCAAAGGGGTGATGGGGTCTGCTAACCACCTTCCTGCTTCATAATTTGACCCGCTTGAATGAAAGGCGTCACTTATTAGTCATTTAAAAAGGAAGAAAAAGGTTGCCGTGTCGCTAAGCCTAGCAAAAATGTTTTAGTTTTTGAATGAAATTTAATGGAAATGTAGATGAAACAGGAAAAATAACACTAATAAAAAACCTAAAACTGCATATTACCAAAAAAAAAAAGAAATAAAACAAAAATGTTTTAGTTTCCCCAACCCTAATCGGTTCCGGGAGATTCGGTTTATTTTAGGTTCAACCTGGTTTCTAGCCCAAACCTATTTGGCTAAAATCGGTTCTAATCCTTCTTAAAAAACCCGAACCGGTTTGAGGAAAAAAAAAACAAAAAAAAGGCTGATGAGATTCACATGGTTATCAAAAAACTTAACATATGATGTTATCGCTTGTTGCCCATCTAGTATGCGTTATTTAGTAATATAGATATGGATATGTATGTAATATTCTTTTTTTAAGGGAGATTCTATTGGCACACCGGCCATTTTATCTACACTTTGATAATTCAATACGGATCGTATAGTCCTATACGATCCGTATTGGATAAAGTTAAGACATGGCAGACTGACAGGTGCAGGGGTTGTCTGGCGGCTGGGTAATACGGATCGTATAGGACTATACGATCCATATTAAGGCCCTGATTTTTTGAGGTTTGAATTTTGGTGTGTTGTGTTTGGTTTTTGGTGTTTTGGGTTTGTTATTGGTGTTTATTATTGGTTATTTTTGTTTAATGGGTTTTAAAATCTTTTTTATTTTTTATCGTTAAGTATTGTATCGTATTATAACGTATCGTGGCATATCGTATCACATTTTTAACTTAATATCGTATTATAGCGTATAGTGACATATCGTATCACATCTTTATTATTTTTTTATCGTATTAAAGTGAGTTGTCTCGCCATAGAAATAGCAGATGCAAGTTGCTGAACGAACATTGACTCGAGGTCAATGCACGGATTTTCTGTAACACCTCAAAAATTTACGTCCTATAATGTGTTGACACGTGTCATAGGTTTGAACGTGTGAAAGAATGTTCTTGAAGGACTAAAGTTGACAAACATAGAAACTATGTGAATTTAAGGGTTCAAAGTGTCAACAATGAATAAATATACTTTACAATAACCCTACATGATGTTTATAACCTTAAACGAATGGATCATGGATCATACGTAGCTAATTGTGAAAGAAAGTGAGAAATTACAAACTACAGGGGTTAAATGTGTCAACATGTTTAAGATATACCTCTGAGTGACCTTTTAGCAAACCCGAAGCTTTGTAACGGTTAATTATGCTCATGAGAATATGTGATAGAAATTTCACAAAGTTTCGTTAACGTATGAGAAAGTTATGATAAAATTCGTGTGTGAGGGTTAGAATCGTCAACATTGAAAATCAGGGCTTTTCGGGAAAGTTACCCGAGGACTTGACAAAGTGGGTATAAGTCTTAAAGCCCATATATGTCAATATTAAAGCCTCTTAATGCAAGAAACCATGTGAAAATGACCTTTCGGGGGACCAAGGGCCAAAAGTGCAATATTTGAAAAATTGGTAACCTGAACCGGAGGTCCATGCGGGCCGCGTAAGATTTAACAACATCTTAGGCGGGCCGCATGCGACGCCCAGATGCAGAAAGAAACAGGCAGCTGCCTGTTGATGCTTAAACCGACTCCAAATGCATTTCCTTGATACCATGGGCTGCCTAAGATGGTTTTTAGTTTGTAGGACACTTGTTGGTGTTATGGGAACACAACTAGACTTGTGTGTCAATGATCCATGAGTGATTAAACACTATATAAGACCCACATTCTTGACAACTTTGATCATACCTTCACAACATCAACTTCTGAGCATTTGAGGAGCACAAGAGCAGAACCAAGACCTTCCTAATCATCCATTAGACACTTGTAAGTACCCTTGACCCTTCTTAATTAAGTTTTGATTAGTTTATAGCCTAGAAGTCAAACCGTCGTAATTACGGTTTGACTTAGCGATTAATCGCTAACGGTCCAGTGTTTTTTCGAAATGAAAGTTGTTATAAGTTGGTAATTATGTGGGCTTTAAACCCTTAAAAGGGCACCCACTGATACCCGTTCTAACTAGGTCGTTTGTCGAGTCAAACTTCTTACGAAAAAGTCAACAGAATCATTAAACGCATAATTAGCGATGTAAAAGGCGTGTAACCTATTTTATCATTCATGTAACCTGATAATAAGCATAAGAACTTGTCTAAGCTTGTTTGATTCGACAACTTTCTGTTTTGAACCGATTCGGAACCGAAAGACGCAAAAGTTTGACTTTTGCTTTGACTTCAGTTCTGACCCGGTTTAGATAGGTTTAGACATGCCTTAAAGTTCCATTAGGACCTAGTTACATGTTTGTATAACTCTCTGCGTTTATACCACTTGAATCCTTAATTGTCCGACGTTTCCGTTAAGTGCTTAAATATGGACCATAATGCCCTTATGACCATACAACGAGAATTTTGGAAATGTGAAAGTACAATAATCTTTGTTACTAATTATAAAACATGTCCCTAAATTTTCACATCAGTTGGAGGTCTAGATTAGGAGTTATGCTTAATGACGTAATCAGAACGCTTCTTAGTAATTAAACGGCGTCATTAGCGTAAAGCCTATCTAAACCTAATTTTTGACACCAAACCTTTTACCCACTGATGTAATATAATATTTTGGGATTTTGAAGATTTTTAATTATTTTTAAACTGATCATAAGCAAGGATTAGTGCCTTGATTCGGTAAATACCGAATATACCCTTTTAAGCCATAAAATGAGTTTTACAAATCCTTTTAACGCCAATCCAATTGCTACTGATTTTAAATAATAAATGAAGTGTTTTGAACCTATTTAACTGGTCAGAAAACTCAGAATCCTATTTTAACCCGTACGTCGCTTAAAACGGCGTTATACGTCGCTTAAAACGGCGTTATACGCGTATTAAATGCATAGTTTGGGTTTAAAACTATTTTGGCATATAAGACTTATAACCAAATGTTATAACCTGTTAAAATAAATTATTTTTCTGACTTATTCAGACCCGGTTCACAGAAGCTTAATTAATCCCTTTTATAATCTTTAAAATGACCAAAATACCCCACGGGGCTTAATATGAGATTAAACTCGTTTTGGGCATAATGAAAGGTATCCTACTGATATCACAACATATTTAAGGCATGTTAACATAGGAAACCTGTTTAGGACTCTTATGGTTACCCGTTACGCTTCATACGCGTTCGGTTAGGTTTATGTAACTAGTTTACATAAATTAGCCGAAACGGGTCAAACCTTATCGGTTTTACCTCAAAATATAGAATGTGTATAATATACCCATATTAAGCAAGTCTTCAAAATTGTCGGGTCTAAATCACATTCTATCCGGTCTTCGCTTAATCGTGCGTACGAACCGTATCTTTGAAACTAACCGGTCTAAGCTTAAGCTTAACTAAAGACCCGTTAGGATTCTAATAGGTTGTTATAAACCTTCGTTCCAAAATAGGAGACCCGGTAAAAGATACTTGCACTTGCTGATTGTGATTTATACTTGCTCAGGTAAATACTTTTAACTTATTTTCCCTATACGGGCTTGGGGTACGGTATATAAAATACCGCTTGGTCGGGCATTGAATCTTTAATTGTGTGATGGTTAAAGTATTGAGATGTCTCGTTTAAATTGTTTTGTTTGCTTAAAGCCTTTGGGGGGTTAATGACCTTGTCCCGGATATCCCTGGCATCATTTTACGAAATGGCCATGACCTAAGCACGGGGCGTAGGCGTACGCCCGTCGGTGTCTCATTTAAATAATGTGGTGTGTCTATTGATCTTTAACCCGGCTCGATCCGGGCTACTGAACGCATAAGTAACATGTAAATCTTTTACAAGTATTATATTCAAATAATTATCCCAAGTTATAAAATATTATTTGTGCCTTGTGCCTTAAATGCTTTTTCTTAAACTCTTTTCAAAATGAGTCGGTTGATTGTATTTACCAGCGTAAACTGACGTATTTTCTCAAAAAGGTTAAGTGCAGGTACTACGCGTAATAGGCTGGCTTTTCTCCTAGCATCCACAATAAGTCTCGCAAGCTTGGATGTCATAGACTGTTGAACATTGTTTCCTTTTATTTAGATCTACCTGTGGATTTATATTCGACTACTTGTGATACTTAATATTACAATATTGTTTGGTTGAAATGAATCTATACTTTGCTTCCGCTGTGCATTTAAATATTGTGTTGTTTGACTATTATGTTACCAGCCACGTCACGATACTCCCCTACCGGGCCCACCGGTAATACGTGGAAATCCGGGGTGTAACAGGTTGGTATCAGAGCCAACATTGAGTGAATTAAACACTAGCCTTTTGTGTTTAATCTCAATGACACAATTACACATTCCTAAATCTTCGAGTCTAGACAAAGAACTTAGGAATAATCCAAAATGTTTTTATTTTATTTTAGCATTGTCCTTTATTTTTCCTTGTTGTTACCTTTGTTTATATTGACAGGTTTAACAATGCCGCCAAGATTCAGGCGAGGAGGACGAGGAAAGGAGCCAATCAGCGCTCCTAACGACCACGAGGCCGGGCCTTCGCGCCGGCGAACTCCTTCTTCTACAAGGAGTATCGATCCGCGAGAACCTTGGAGGACTTATGAGGAGCCTGCCAGACAATCTACGTCGTATAGCTCAACGCCTCCATATCATCACTCCTATGGGCCTCAGTCCGAGAATGAGCCCAACAACCCACAACCTTCATACATACCCCTACAGCGATCCTTATCGCACCGTTCCTTCGACGACCCTACTCCTGTCTTTCGGGGCCAGTTTAACCCGGCGGACTACCTACCAGAACAAGGGGGCTTTAACCCACTAGGACCGGAGGATCATTTTTCAGGTGATCAAGCGATGGACATGGACGAGGACACAGATCCCGTCGAGCCTGCAACCAGAACCCCGAACCAGCCTGTTGAGATCTCTGATGGTTCGTCTTTTCGCGGAACACCATACCAAGGTCCGGATAGTCATCAGGCACGGTTCGACCGGTGTGAGTGGTACTTTACACCATCTTACCATTCATCGCCTCACCAGCAGCCGCAACAGCAGCAGCAAGATCCCTCTGGGGATCCACGTTTCGTGGCAGTCACGCCACCGCCTCCAGCACCACCAAGACGTAGGAGGACTGGCGCTCGGATGTCAGCACGAGGAGTGGATTTTCATTTTAGCACCCCTCAACACTCTAGTGGCAGCCACTACCCGCCACTATATGAAGACCCAGAGATGGGTGGACCTTCAGTTCCAGTTTCAGAGGTGAATTCGGCACCTATTGCACCGCCATCACCGGGTTTTGGCAACCCTATCCCTGCTTATACTGCTCCGGCAGCTTACAATCCATACGGACCGCCGGCATACACTAACTATAACTATGCCGAGGCCGACCCATACCAAGTGGCAGCAGACTACAATGCCCTTCACCCAGAAGGACCTTATGGAACACCCTGGGGAGTGGGATACCCAGCTCGTGGGTATCAAGTACCTGCTCAGACACCACTTCAACATCAGCCACCACGGTTTTCCCCGCCAGAGCAGGAGGATCTCCGTCATAGGCTGGACAAGGTTGAGCGAGACCTCCAGAGAGAGCGTAGGAAGAGTCAGGGATTCATGAGTGGTTTGGCAAGTTTGCTGAAGGGAAAGAAGAAACGCGATCGTTAAATCCCAATATGTATTGTTGTATTTCCTTGTTTAAATCAAGTCCCTGAGTGGACATTTAATTATGTGAGTATGTAGTCCCTGTGTGGACATCTATCTTTGTACTTAGTCCCTACGAGGACTTGTCTCTATTAGTCCCTGTGTGGACATTTGTTTTTATAAACAGTCCCTGCGAGGACTTGCATTATCTGTATAGCTCCTGCGTGGGCAAGTGTTTCTGTGAAAAGTCCCGTTTAGGGCAAAGTGTACTACTTTTAAATTTTAATGGAATGTAAGTTTATAAATTTCATCTTTGCTATGTTATGCATAATTAAATTATATATGAAATAAATAAATCGGAATCATTCCTTTTAACAATCCATCTGCCTATTTAATTATTAATTAAGGATCTTAAAGGTATAACCTAGCCTGCATGTCATTTTAAGACCTGGCCAAGATGGTAAAACCCGTTAAAAAGATTCAAATCCCTGTTAACATCTGAAAACATGTTAACACTCCTGGCAGACATGATTCATTAAAATCACACGTGTTATTATTATATAAGGATCTTTTCAAGGATTCCTAACCCAACTAAATGATCTCTGAATCATGGGTTAAATCATCAATAAAATATGATCAGTTCTTTTTACCATCCATTGGTAATAGAATGCCTACGGGCCCTTCTCATTTTCATATGAGACAAAAGACAGTAATAGTCTGTGACCCTGTCTGATAAAGGTAATGAACTTTGTTCAAACCTTCATGCTTTGATTCTCTGAAATCATAGCTTATGATTTAAATTGTCCCTGTGACTAGGCCTTATGTGCTAATAAAACTGTTATTGTTTTATAATTAGGATAAATTATATTAGAAATCCTAAATAAATGTGAGTAATAAATTAACCATATATGGTCTATGTTTACCACGGTTAATAAAATTGCCATAAAAGACAATTCTATAATAAACTCACCAATAAATTATTGTCAATATGTAACAGTTCAAGCTACATGGCTGACTCAAACGAGATCAATAGTCACCCAGGGAGAGAGCATGATAATGCCCGAGTAAATGTAGCGGGTGCAGAATTACAGGCAATGATAGATAATGCCGTTAATCGAGCTATGGATAGACAGCTCCATGAATCCGGTGGTACCCATACAAGGACCCAATCTGCACCACACTCTAGAACACCCTCCAGGACCCACACTGCCCACAACAGTAATTCTCACCACTCATCAAACCAGAGGAGTGCTCCATCTCAAAGAGTCGTACGGAATCAAGAACCCCGTAATAAGGGTTGCTCCTATAAGTACTTCGTTTCGTGCAAACCCAGGGATTTCACTGGGGAAAAAGGAGCAGTAGATTGCATGACTTGGTTGGACGAGATGGATACGGTTGTGGATATCAGTGGTTGCAATAATAGGGATATTGTGAAATTCATGTCTCAGTCTTTTAAGGGGGAAGCATTAGCTTGGTGGAGATCTTTGATTCAAGCTACGGGGAAAATTCCGTTATACAATATGACCTGGGAACAGTTCATGGCACTAATCAAGGAAAACTACTGCCCTCAACATGAGGTTGAGAAAATTGAAGCTGACTTCTTGTCGCTGGTCATGAGAAACCTAGACTGTCAGGCCTACCTTACCAGTTTCAACACCTTGTTAAGGTTAGTTCCATATTTGGTAACTCCGGAACCCAAACGGATAGCTCGATTCATTGGGGGTTTGGCCCCGGAGATCAAGGCAAGTGTGAAGGCCTCCAGACCAGCTACTTTTCGGTCTGCAGCGGACATATCATTGTCTCTTACCTTGGATGCAGTCAGGCAGAAATCGCAGAGGAACGCTGATAACGAAAAGAGGAAGCGTGAGGATGACAACTCACGACGTTCAGACAAGAAGCATAAGGGAAACAATGACCACAAGAAGGGGTCAGGATTTAGGAAGGATGGTCAACAGACGGGTGAAAAACCCAGATGTAAAATCTGCAAGAGACAGCACTTTGGGAAGTGCAGGTATGAATCGAATTCGAATTCACAATCGAAGTCTTTTGCATGTGGGTTATGCAAGTCCAAGGAACACAAGACCTTGGATTGCAAAAAGATGAAGGAAGCGACCTGCTACGGTTACAATGAAAAGGGGCACATCAAGACCAATTGCCCAAAATACGCCAAGAAGCCTGAAGAGGCTAAGAAGACCAATGCTAGGGTCTTCAGGATGGATGCTAAGGAAGCCGTCAAGGACGACAATGTGATAACAGGTACCTTTATCGTAAATGATGTTTATGCGAGAGTGTTATTTGATTCAGGCGCTGATAAGTCGTTCGTAGATAATAAGTTTTGTGAATTGTTGAAATTACCTATTAAGACTTTAAGTGTGAAGTATGAGGTGGAACTAGCAGATGGCACTTTAGAAACCGCCTCAACCTTATTAGATGGATGTTTCATATCCATTAAGAACCACTCTTTTCCTTTGTCCCTACTTCCCTTTAAGTTAGCCGGTTTTGACATAGTACTGGGTATGGACTGGTTGTCTCATAACCAGGCCCAAATTGTCTGTAACAAGAAGCAAGTGGTGATCAAGACTTCGTCTGGTGAATCACTTACTATCCAGGGAGATACCCAGTATGGGCTGCCTGAGCAAATGTCTATGCTCAAAGACTCAAAGTGTTTAAAGAAAGGTTGTGTCATCTACATGGCACAAGTGATTATTGATGAACCGAAGCCCAAGATTGGGGATATTCCAGTCGTTTCTGAATACCCTGAGGTTTTTCCTGAAGAACTACCTGGTTTGCCACCAGATAGACAAGTAGAATTCAGAATTGACATTATTCCTGGATCAGCATCGGTAGCAAGGGCGCCTTATAGGTTGGCTCCAACAGAGATAAAGGAATTGAGAATGCAGTTAGATGATTTGCTAGCCAAAGGTTTCATCAAACCTAGTTCGTCTCCTTGGGGAGCACCAGTTTTATTTGTCAAGAAGAAGGATGGATCGATGCTTCTGTGCATCGACTACCGCGAGCTTAATAAGGTCACTATCAAGAATAGGTATCCTTTGCCCAGAATCGACGATCTGTTCGATCAACTTCAAGGGGCAAGTTTCTTCTCTAAGATTGACTTAAGGTCAGGCTATCACCAACTGAAGGTTAGAGATGAAGACGTACACAAGACAGGATTTAGGACTCGTTATGGTCATTACGAGTTCCTAGTGATGCCTTTTGGGCTCACTAATGCACCGGCCGCGTTCATGGATCTCATGAATCGCGTTTGCAAGCCATACTTAGATAAATTCGTCATCGTTTTCATCGATGATATCCTCATCTACTCGAAGAACCAAGCTGACCATGAGAAGCATCTTCACTGCATTTTGGAACTACTTCATAAAGAAAAGCTCTATGCCAAGTTCTCGAAGTGTGAATTCTGGCTTCGAGCAGTCCAATTTCTTGGACATGTTGTTAGTGAGCGTGGTATCCAAGTAGATCCCGCTAAAGTTGAAGCTGTCATGAATTGGCATGAGCCAAAGACGCCTACAGAAATTCGTAGCTTCCTAGGTTTAGCAGGATACTATAGGCGATTCATTGAAAACTTCTCAAGGATTGCTGCACCCCTGACTTCGCTGACACGTAAGAAGATTAAGTTTGACTGGGGTCCTAAGCAGCAGGAATCCTTCGATATCCTGAAACAAAAGTTGAGCAATGCTCCAGTATTGACATTGCCTGATGGAATCGAGGAGTTTGTAGTTTATTGTGATGCGTCACACACCGGGATGGGATGTGTGCTTATGCAGAAAGGCAAAGTCATTGCTTATGCTTCACGCCAGTTAAAGGTGCACGAAAAGAATTACACGACCCATGATTTGGAGTTGGGTGCCGTTGTATTCGCACTAAAACTTTGGAGGCACTACTTATATGGAATCAAATGTGTGATCTATTCTGATCACAAGAGCCTTCAACATCTGTTCAATCAGAAGGACTTGAACATGAGGCAACGCCGTTGGATGGAAACTCTTAATGATTACGATTGTGAAATAAGATACCATCCCGGCAAGGCGAATGTAGTCGCCGATGCCTTGAGTCGAAAGGAGAAGGTGAAACCCATCCGAATCAATGCCAAGCGCATGGAAATAAAGAACAATTTGATTGAAAGGTTGTTAGCTGCACAGAAGGAAGCTGTGTTGGAAGCTAACTATCCTAACGAAAAACTAGGAGTAACTGAGGAGCAGTTATCTCTTAGCAAGGATGGAATTCTTAGATTGAATGGACGAATATGGGTTCCAATTTATGGAGGACTCCGAGATGTTATCCTCCAGGAAGCCCATAGCTCTAAATATTCTGTTCATCCTGGAGCAGATAAGATGTACCAGGATCTAAGGGCAAATTATTGGTGGATAGGCTTGAAAAAGTCTGTA
The DNA here is from genome assembly GCA_030545235.1 of Helianthus tuberosus. NCBI lineage: Eukaryota > Viridiplantae > Streptophyta > Magnoliopsida > Asterales > Asteraceae > Helianthus > Helianthus tuberosus. The sequence goes on from CM060383.1 coordinate 34,554,438, forward strand.
GCCGCCTATGTAGCTAAATGTTTGGCGTGTGCACAAGTCAAAGTAGAACATCAAAAGCCGTCAGGTTTGCTACAACAGCCTGAACTTCCCACATGGAAGTGGGAGATGGTGACGATGGATTTCATCACCAAGCTGCCAAAGACAAGGAAAGGCAAAGATACTATATGGGTGATCGTTGATAGACTGACTAAGTCAGCTCATTTCTTACCCATCAAGGAGACTTATAGCTCTGACATGTTAGCCCAATTGTACGTGGATAAGATTGTAGCTTTACATGGCATACCTGTGTCTATTATCTCTGACAGAGATACTAGATACACGTCACATTTTTGGAAAAGCTTCCAACAATCTTTGGGCACGCGTTTGAATTTTAGTACGGCTTACCATCCTCAGACAGACGGTCAGAGTGAACGTACTATTCAAATGTTGGAAGACATGCTTCGTGCATGTGTAATTGATTTGGGTGGTAGTTGGGATAACCACCTACCACTAATTGAGTTCTCCTACAACAATAGCTACCACACCAGCATTAAGGCTGCGCCTTTCGAGGCCTTATACGGTAGAAAGTGTAGATCGCCCATTTGTTGGGCAGAAGTTGGAGATGTCCAATTATCAGGACCAGAGATAGTCTTTGAAACGACGGACAAGATTGTCCAAATTCATGACCATCTCAAAGCTGCCCGAGATAGGTAAAAGAGCTACGCTGATCCCAAGCGTAAATCTTTTCACTTTGAAGTAGGTGATAAAGTCTTACTTAAAGTATCACCCTGGAAGGGAGTGATGCGGTTTGGTAAGAAAGGCAAGCTAAGCCCGAGATACATAGGACCTTTCGAGGTTATCGAACGTATCGGGTCAGTTGCCTATAAGATAAACTTACCAGAAGAGCTCAGTAGTATACACAATGTGTTCCACATCTGCAATCTGAAGAAGTGTTTCGCTGAGGAATCACTGGTCATACCACATACAGATGTGCATATAGATGAGAGCTTGAAATTTGTGGAAAAACCATTGTCGATCGAGGATCGACAGGTTAAGAAGCTTCGAAGGAAGCATGTACCAATTGTAAAGGTCAAATGGGATGCCCATAGAGGTCCCGAGTATACGTGGGAGGTTGAGTCCACGATGAAAGAAAAGTACCCTTATCTGTTTCAGTAAATCTCGAGGTCGAGATTTCTTTTAAGGGGGTGAGGATGTAACACCTCAAAAATTTACGTCCTATAATGTGTTGACACGTGTCATAGGTTTTAACGTGTGAAAGAATGTTCTTGAAGGACTAAAGTTGACAAACATAGAAACTATGTGAATTTAAGGGTTCAAAGTGTCAACAATGAATAAATATACTTTACAATAACCCTACATGATGTTTATAACCTTAAACGAATGGATCATGGATCATACGTAGCTAATTGTGAAAGAAAGTGAGAAATTACAAACTACAGGGGTTAAATGTGTCAACATGTTTAAGATATACCTCTGAGTGACCTTTTAGCAAACCTGAAGCTTTGTAACGGTTAATTATGCTCATGAGAATATGTGATAGAAATTTCACAAAGTTTCGTTAACGTATGAGAAAGTTATGATAAAATTCGTGTGTGAGGGTTAGAATCGTCAACATTGAAAATCAGGGCTTTTCGGGAAAGTTACCCGAGGACTTGACAAAGTGGGTATAAGTCTTAAAGCCCCTATATGTCAATATTAAAGCCTCTTAATGCAAGAAACCATGTGAAAATGACCTTTCGGGGGACCAAGGGCCAAAAGTGCAATATTTGAAAAATTGGTAACCTGAACCGGAGGTCCATGCGGGCCGCGTAAGATTTAACAACATCTTAGGCGGGCCGCATGCGACGCCCAGATGCAGAAAGAAACAGGCAGCTGCCTGTTGATGCTTAAACCGACTCCAAATGCATTTCCTTGATACCATGGGCTGCCTAAGATGGTTTTTAGTTTGTAGGACACTTGTTGGTGTTATGGGAACACAACTAGACTTGTGTGTCAATGATCCATGAGTGATTAAACACTATATAAGACCCACATTCTTGAAAACTTTGATCATACCTTCACAACATCAACTTCTGAGCATTTGAGGAGCACAAGAGCAGAACCAAGACCTTCCTAATCATCTATTAGACACTTGTAAGTACCCTTGACCCTTCTTAATTAAGTTTTGATTAGTTTATAGCCTAGAAGTCAAACCGTCGTAATTACGGTTTGACTTAGCGATTAATCGCTAACGGTCCAGTGTTTTGTCGAAATGAAAGTTGTTATAAGTTGGTAATTATGTGGGCTTTAAACCCTTAAAAGGGCACCCACTGATACCCGTTCTAACTAGGTCGTTTGTCGAGTCAAACTTCTTACGAAAAAGTCAACAGAATCATTAAACGCATAATTAGCGATGTAAAAGGCGTGTAACCTATTTTATCATTCATGTAACCTGATAATAAGCATAAGAACTTGTCTAAGCTTGTTTGATTCGACAACTTTCTGTTTTGAACCGATTCGGAACCGAAAGATGCAAAAGTTTGACTTTTGCTTTGACTTCAGTTCTGACCCGGTTTAGATAGGTTTAGACATGCCTTAAAGTTCCATTAGGACCTAGTTACATGTTTGTATAACCCTCTGCATTTATACCACTTGAATCCTTAATTGTCCGACGTTTCCGTTAAGTGCTTAAATATGGACCATAATGCCCTTATGACCATACAACGGGAATTTTGGAAATGTGAAAGTACAATAATCTTTGTTACTAATTATAAAACATGTCCCTAAATTTTCACATCAGTTGGAGGTCTAGATTAGGAGTTATGCTTAATGACGTAATTAGAACGCTTCTTAGTAATTAAACGGCGTCATTAGCGTAAAGCCTATCTAAACCCAATTTTTGACACCAAACCTTTTACCCACTGATGTAATATAATATTTTGGGATTTTTGAAGATTTTTAATTATTTTTAAACTGATCATAAGCAAGGATTAGTGCCTTGATTCGGTAAATACCGAATATACCCTTTTAAGCCATAAAATGAGTTTTACAAATCCTTTTAACGCCAATCCAATTGCTACTGATTTTAAATAATAAATGAAGTGTTTTGAACCTGTTTAACTGATCAGAAAACTCAGAATCCTATTTTAACCCGTACGTCGCTTAAAACGGCGTTATACGCGTATTAAATGCATAGTTTGGGTTTAAAACTATTTTGGCATATAAGACTTATAACCAAATGTTATAACCTGTTAAAATAAATTATTTTTCTGACTTATTCAGACCCGGTTCACAGAAGCTTAATTAATCCCTTTTATAATCTTTAAAATGACCAAAATACCCCTACGGGGCTTAATATGAGATTAAACTCGTTTTGGGCATAATGGAAGGTATCCTACTGATATCACAACATATTTAAGGCATGTTAACATAGGAAACCTGTTTAGGACTCTTATGGTTACCCGTTACGCTTCATACGCGTTCGGTTAGGTTTATGTAACTAGTTTACATAAATTAGCCGAAACGGGTCAAACATTATCGGTTTTACCTCAAAATCTAGAATGTGTATAATATACCCATATTAAGCAAGTCTTCAAAATTGTCTGGTCTAAATCACATTCTATCCGGTCTTCGCTTAATCGTGCGTACGAACCGTATCTTTGAAACTAACCGGTCTAAGCTTAAGCTTAACTAAAGACCCGTTAGGATTCTAATAGGTTGTTATAAACCTTCATTCCAGAATAGGAGACCCGGTAAAAGATACTTGCACTTGCTGATTGTGATTTATACTTGCTCAGGTAAATACTTTTAACTTATTTTCCCTATACGGGCTTGGGGTACGGTATATAAAATACCGCTTGGTCGGGCATTGAATCTTTAATTGTGTGATGGTTAAAGTATTGAGATGTCTCGTTTAAATTGTTTTGTTTGCTTAAAGCCTTTGGGGGGTTAATGACCTTGTCCCGGATATCCCTGGCATCATTTTACGAAATGGCCATGACCTAAGCACGGGGCGTAGGCGTACGCCCGTCGGTGTCTCATTTAAATAATGTGGTGTGTCTATTGATCTTTAACCCGGCTCGATCCGGGCTACTGAACGCATAAGTAACATGTAAATCTTTTACAAGTATTATATTCAAATAATTATCCCAAGTTATAAAATATTATTTGTGCCTTGTGCCTTAAATGCTTTTTCTTAAACTCTTTTCAAAATGAGTCGGTTGATTGTATTTACCAGTGTAAACTGACGTATTTTCTCAAAAAGGTTAAGTGCAGGTACTACGCGTAATAGGCTGGCTTTTCTCCTAGCATCCACAATAAGTCTCGCAAGCTTGGATGTCATAGACTGTTGAACATTGTTTCCTTTTATTTAGATCTACCTGTGGATTTATATTCGACTACTTGTGATACTTAATATTACAATATTGTTTGGTTGAAATGAATCTATACTTTGCTTCCGCTGTGCATTTAAATATTGTGTTGTTTGACTATTATGTTACCAACCACGTCACGATACTCCCCTACCGGGCCCACCGGTAATACGTGGAAATCCGGGGTGTGACATTTTCTTGTTCAGATTCATCTTCACTATCAGCCGCAACCCCGAGCTCAAACAAATCAATGTCGACTTCATCCTCATGTACTTTGACTTTGACCAAAGTATCATACTCGTGTTCAAGAGCGTTGTCTGACAAGAAAAATATATATACAACCACTTGCATGAGCGGGTTCCCTGCAATATTCAAGTGAAGAAGACCACTGATCAAGGATGCATCCGTAACAAGTTTCGTGATATAGTTTGATGTGAACAAACAATACGACAAATCAAGCTTGACTAGTTCAGAATTTTCACTGCTCCATGAATAAGACAACTGTATGGTCCTCTCCTGCTCGAGTGACAAGATTAACCGACTAAATAAACGACAAGCCGCAAAGCATAGTGGTAATTATGTTAATAAACGAAAACATAGTGGTAATTATGTTAATAAACGAAAACATAGTGGTAATTATGTTAATAAACGAGACGGGAATGGTTTCTCATGGTTCCAATACTTGTCTCTCTGATCATCAAATGGGACAAACGTGAGCTTTTGATGAGATTACAAAAGCTATCAATCGCATTCTTGTTTAGCTTTATGCCATTTAAATTTATCTGAGAGAAGCTGCAAATAGCCAAAACCGACGCTAAGAACACTGGATGTACTTAAACTGATTAGACTATTTTTCCAGTATGTTTATAATATGGGGCGACTTAAATCAAATCCTGATTTGTGTCTATATTCCACATGATAGTAACTTTTTCCTTGGTCAAGCACTACAAATTTTTTACATTGTTGTAGCTTCCCCGCAGCAACGCGCAGGTAGTTTGATTAATATAAGGTTTTAGCCATTACTCACTGGGCTGGTAATAGACCCTTTGGTTCTGGTCTAGACAAGTATAGGTTGGTTTGTCTTCTGGGCTCTTCAAATTGGGCTGAATCAAATATATATTTGAACTCAGAAGTCCAAACTTCTAAAACTGATGGGCTGAATTTACATTCTACTCTACTAAATCTTAAAAGAGTGACCCACCGGCTTTGCCTTAAACCCCCTAAATTTTTACAATTTTACGTTTCAAGCCCCTTAGCTTTGCTACCCCCTAAACTTTTATAATATTTCATTTCAAGCTCATCAGTTTTGCTACGGCCCCTTCATTTTTTAAGTAATCAATTTTAGTCCCCCACAGGCTTTGCCTTACCCCCCCCCCCCCCCAAACTTTTACAATTTTGCATTTCAAGCCCCTCAGCTTTGTTACCCTCTAAACTTTTACAATATTTCATTTGAAGCCCCCCAGCTTTGCTACGACCCCTCCACTTTTAAAGTAATCAATTTTAGTCCCTTATCTAACTTTACTATTCTTCTACTTTAACAATTGGCATTTCTAGCCCCTAGCTTTTTACTAATTTCTATATTACTTAAAGTACAAAGTCGGTGAAACCACCACTCTTTGACTTTCAAAATTTTCACTTTTAACTTATAGTTTTGTAATTCATATTTTTTGCATATAGAATTTTCCTTTTTTTTACTCTCTACTTTTGTAACTTGTATTTTTTACCTATACTTTGGTAATTTACGTTTTTAGCACATATGCTTTATATCGACCCCTCAACTTTTCAACTTTTCAACTTTGCTTTTTTACATTTTGACGTAAATTTATACGCTTTCGGCCTTTATTTTGTATTTTTCCTACATATGAATCGGATCACATATAATACGTTTTGACTTGGTGGTATAAATTTGAGTTAGTCGAGTCGCATATAATACGTTATGATTGTACAGTATAAACTCGATTTGCTTTACATTTTAATCCAATTGCAACACATCTATAGGTTACATTGACTTCAGTCGGATATGTCGAAACGCACATTATTATATGATTAACACATCACAAAACGTTTGGACTAATCCGTTCGACGTTTGCGATGTACCCGCGCCGCAACGCGCGCGGTTCTTATTACTAGTTCTGTCTGAACTCTAAAGATCGGGCGGCCCGGGCAAACGCCAAGGCCCAAAAGGTTTATAGAGCCCAATAAAAATTTAGGGTCAAAATTTTTAAATGAGCACTGTTATCTTAAATGTTTAATAAATGACTTCAGTAACAAAAAAATGAAGCTAGTTCAATGGTTAAGATACTCAAATTTGAAAACCAAGGTCATGAGTTCTAAACCCTTCCTTTACATTTTTATTTCCTAAACAATTTTCAGTTAATCCCATGCATTTTTTATTTCCTAAATTGTTTTGAACTATTAATTCACTTAATTAATTGACTCTTCAATCTTGTTAACAAGATGATTATATATGATTAATTGGTTAATATTTTGGGTTATAATCTTGAGGTCATGAGTTCAAACCCCATGATTAGCATGTCATATTGTGGTTTCTTGATATATATTTGATAAGTTTATATTATACCAATTTTTTTGTTTCGCCCGGGGCCCAATTTTTTTTTTTTTTATCATTCTCGGAGACGACACTGATCTTATCCATACAAAAACCAAACAAAAACATCCTTCCATTTAGAGATGCACAACAGGAACCAGTTACGCAACCCAACCGGACAAAAAAACCCGAAACCCGACTCTACCTGCCAGTTAAATGTTGGTTCAAGTTCCATACCCGACTCTACCCGCCGGTTATATATTGGTTCCATACCCGATGATTTGAAACCGCTTCCAACCCAAGTATACCCGGCCTGAAAAATCTGAAGAAGCGGAACCATAAAAACCCAATCATTTCCTCTACAAAACTTGATTCCTAACCTGACCTGAGTATTGCCATACCCTGTTTTGAGTTTGTTGACCATACACGTAACCAGTTTCAACCCTATTAGTCATTATGTTAGAAGAAGATATAGTAAGATTTTTTTTTTAAATTGTCTATTTTAGCAATAAATAATTATAAAAATAAGTACAAAGGTTAAAGTAAATAGTTTCGGTATGTTTCATCACCAAATGTACATTAAACCATGGTTTGTAAAACAAGATTTCCAAGTCCGAGTACTCTTCGAGTAATCGCTCCAAGGTAGGCTGTCGAGGCGACTTTCTTCAACTCCGCCTAATTTCTCGGAATCAATCAAACGCAGTCAACCTTGACCATAATCGGATCTAGTAGGTCAACTCAGGCCAAGTTTGACTTAAAAAATTATTAAAACATTTTTTTATTCCTATCATATTAAAGAATGAATATCATTTTGACGTATTTTGTTTTAATTACTCGTAAATTTACGTTATTTACTATATATTTAATTTCTAAAAACTAATTTCTTTATAATTTAGCATGTCCGAGTACTCTCCGAATACTCTTCGCCTAGGCCGAGTACTCTCAACTCCCCGCTCGACCGACTAGGGAGCGCCTAGCGACTTTTACAATCATGCATTAAACAAATAGAAATAAGTAAAAAGGTATATAACTAAAGCAGTAGCGGACCCAGAAATTATTTACTGGAGTGCGGATGAGGCGTTCAACCATATTTTCAAAAGATACGGTCGGGATTTTTTGCCTAAAATATACATTAATTTTTTTTTTCAAGTGGTGCAGCCGTCCACCCATGTGGGCTTAAGTGGTCCCTAATATAACTGGTTTCCGTTATAAATCTATTTCTTTTTTTTTTAATATTAATCCACCCGTTAACTTACTTTAAGTTAATTCAACCCGACAAAGCATGCATGCATGCCTACATAAAACACATGCATATATTTTGGGAAACCTCTCGGCTGTTAACTAAATAATATACAAATGCCAATAAAAACTATTTTTAAATAAACAACGATGAGATCGTATAATATACAATCTAGCCTATATTTTTTAGAGTAAATTAGTTTTACATAAAACACATGCATATGTTTTGGGAAACCTCTCGGCTGTTAACTAAATAATATACAAATGCCAATAAAAACTATTTTTAAATAAACAACGATGAGATCGTATAATATACAATCTAGCCTATATTTTTTAGAGTAAATTAGTTTTTAAGTCCCTATCTTTTAGTGATTTTAACCACTTGAGTCCAAAGTCAAAAGTTTAACGTCGTGAATCCTTAATCGCTCATTTTATAACGTTTTGAGTCTAATTTTATTCATTTTATAACGTTTTGAGTCCAATTTTAGAAAAAAACAAAAATTGGACTCAAAAGGTTAAAAGTTGGACTCAAAAAGTTATAAAAAAAAAACGTTTAAGGACTCGGTGTGTTAAACATTTTTATTTTATACTCAAATAGTTAAAACAACTAAAACACAAATACTCAAAAAGTAATTTACTTTTTTTATTAATCTATACGTGAGACAGGAAGTGGTTATCATGATCACTATTACTTTAATAAAATGAAATTTGATATTTTGATGACCACTAACATATATGAGATGGGAAGTGGTGATCACAATCGTATTAGTATTAGTGAGACGAGACTTGGTGATTGATATCGTATTGGTGAGATGAGAAGCGGTGATCTCTGCCATATTAGTGATACTAAAAATGATGATTGTTGCCAATTTAGTGAAACTAGTATTAATTTGTTGCGGCGTGTCAAATAATATCAATGTCACACTGCTACGATCGACCACCAACATTGAATTTGCGGCGTATACTGAAACGTAAAATATAGAAAATAATAACTAAGTCGATCTACGACTCGCACATTATGACGAACCCGTCAAACGGGAAAAAATAGACGAGTAAAACGTTGAACCACACACGGACGTTTTGGTATTAACTCGCAAAACTTAGAACGAAACGTAAAAACGCTGAACCACACACGCATGTTGCGTCGTGTTAACTCTCAAAATTTAGAACGAAGCGTAAAATGAAAAATTTGCGAAAGATGAAAAGTACAGGAGACCAAAGTTAAAAGTAAAAAAATTGTGAGGTTAAATTGCAAAAGATAGAAATTTTTGGGTTAAAAGTAAAAAAATCAGATAGTTTTAGTCTAAAAGTATTTTATCAAATACTTTTGGACTGAAAGTAAAAAATCATTTAAAAGAAAAAGAGTAAACTGCTATTTTGGTCCCTGTGGTTTGGGCACTTTTATCATTTTAGTCCAAATCTCAAACTTTTTAAATCTGGATCCCTGTGATTTTACTTTTATTGTCATTTTAGTCCAAAATCCAAAAACCCCCTATTTTGACTATTGAAACTTGATTGTTTTGTCTTCTTGTACAGGGGCATTTTGGTCATTTTAATTTTATTATAACATATTAAAGCAAGATCTGCAGACAAACCACATCTCCACCGTCACTTTCAACCCAAACAAACCCAAACCACAACCACCACCTCCACCGTCAGTTTCAACCACCACAACCTCCACCGCCATGACCCCTACCGTCACCTTCACCACCCCCTGTCACTCTGTCTCTCTCTCTTCTCTCCTCTATATCTGCAGATCATCACAAAAAAACCCAGGTCACGCAAAACTGCACTTCAGAGGATCTCCCAAAATTGACCTTCAGAGTTCCAAATTTTGCACTTCAGAGTTCCAAATTTTGGTGCACGCAAAACCCTAAACCCATTAAAGACATGACAAGAATTTTACAGCGACTCATATACGAAACCTAGTTAACAAATCATCTAGTTCGCCTCCAATTTGGACATTTTAACTCCACCACGCAACGACGATGGCAGAAACCAGCTGTTACTGCACAAACCCGTTTGGAGGATCGAACTAGGGACCTGAAGCTCGATAACCTCATGACCAAGCTCCACAAACTCAAACTAATTCTAAGCCTCCATGACCTCATGTCCACTCGACGCAGAGGACCATTTGTTTCTGTACAAATCATGTCTCGTTGGAGCAACATTGTTGGTCTTAATGTACCAATTGGTGGGTTCCTTAGAAAATACCTGCAGATCATCATCAAAGAAGAAGATAAGGTTCAGATGTGTGAGATAGGTTCAGTTGGGTTATGTGAGTGCGAGACGCCGGTAATCGGCCGGAACTAGAGGGGAAGAGAGGAGTGTGGATGTAACAACCCGCACGTCCGTGCGTTGTTACCACTCGTTATACTCGTTACGCCTAGCACCAGAGATTCGGATCATAAAGTAGCTATAATCGCATACATCGCTATTTCGCAGTATTTTCGCATATTACGCATACTTTATCACTATCACATCACATTGCACTTGCTGGCAACCACGAAGATATCAAATGAGGACCAATTCTACCCTCCTTGATAGCCGTGATGTGTCGCAGTGAAACTCATTACTCAAAACGCACATCGCATCACACACATTAACGTTCACGATGACGTTGAGTGAGGACCTATTCTACACTCCTCGATGACCGTGAAGCGTCGCAAAGCAACGCATATTCGAAACGAAACCCGGTTATTGTATCGCAACTTTGAAATATGGATATGTATATACGACCCAACGTAGCTAATTATAATAAATATGTGGAAATGTAGATGAGAATGTGTAACCAAACTATCGCAACGCTTAGCAATCGAAACGGAACGCCAAAACTCAGCTCGCCGGAGGCATTTGATCGAATGGCACTTCGATCGAATGGCCATCCGATCGGACAGCCATCCGATCCATTGCACTTCTTCCCCTTCACTCCACTTCACCTATAAATAGCACTTGTCACATCACTTGAACAGTGATGTGACAGCTCCCACTCGACCAGCACGCTTGGGGGCTATTTCCTCTCGATTTCTCGTGATTCTTGTAAGTTTTCTACCTCAATACTTGTACTTCTACGATCTACACACACTTCTTCACCAATTTCACCTTTGAATCTTAACTTTTAACCGTGAAATCAACGGATGTGAGGTGTTCTAGGATGATGTCATCATGGAGTTCTTATGAGCTTCAAGTTTTGGCATCATTCCATCAGGAACAACTCAGATCTGAAAGGTTTCCACATGATTAAACAACATTTTCAAACTCATGGTTAAAAGGATTGAAAGATGGTTTTCTAACTTTCTTTCAACTCTTTTACACTCAATGCACTCAAAACCAATGGAATCAGAGCTCGTTCTGATCTTCTACTCATTCTAAGTGAAGTGTTGGTTCCAGATCTGCTTCTGTCTAAAGAGACAAACAATTTCGGGTTAAAAATGAACAACCATTACGGACAGTTAACTGATCGGATCAGGGTGATTCCTGTTCAATCGGATGACTTGGTTCATGATGGAGTTTCTGTTGTTTAGCACGTTATCACATCGTCTCGATCAAAACCACAAAACTTCCAAAATGAACAAGTGTCAAGACGATCTAGGCCACCGGGACGGATTGTCGTCCGATCGGATTGCCATCCGACCGGACTGCCACCCCGATCGGACAGCCGTCCAATCGGCTTGCACTTGGTTCCTCACTTAAACTATCATTTCAACTTTTCAAAGTCTTGAACGTCGAACGGATTGCCATCCGATCGGATTGCTACCCGATCGAACGACCATCCGACCATGTGATGTTTGGGACTTCGACACTTAAACAATTCAATACATTGTCAGTTCCAAACAGATTGCCACCCGATCGGATTGTAATCCGATCGAGTGACAAACTGCTGTGAACTTGTTCTCACTAAGTGTCCTACTAATCGGATCGTCACCCGACCGAGCCGCCGTTCGATCGATCGACCTGAAGGGTAGAGATACTTCTCTGTTTTCAAAATGCTACAACGAAAACTTCAAAAGGCAAACTATCATACGCAAACACCTCATCACCAACCAAGGCGACAATCCAATCGAATGGTCATCCGATCGGATGACCATCCGAACGGACTGCCACCCGGTCGACTGGCCATCCGGTCGAATTGCCATCCGATCGGATTACCATTAGACACTTGGTTCACTCGCCACCGTATAACGCACTATTCAACGCTTACGCTATCAATCTATAATCAGGCTAATCTCGGAAGCGCTCCCATCAATCCAATCAAGTTGTGTCTGCTTGCCGAACACCGACTGTGAGTATACTTGAACCCTTTTTGCTTTTGCACTTTTGGGTGTAACATACGTTGCTATCAAATCGAATTACATCAATGCTTAAACTACTTATCACTTGCGAATGACTTACGTACATAGTTATACGTGATGCTAGTTACATATGTGCTAGGACTTATACTCGCGACGTCCCACCATGACTAGTATAGTACTATTGCGCCCGACGGGGTCTAGTTTAGCAATCGCGATCGAAGCTCGAGGACTTAGCTGGTAGTATCAGTTTTGTGAGTATATATGTCGTGTATTACGTTTATGTATGTGGAAATTCGCAGCTTTTATCTATTACACTATTACATATCAAACATGTATGCTCGCCAATACTTTTGTATTGACATTATTTTAACATATGTTGCAGGTTTAATCACAGTCTACATCAAATCAAGCTAGGAAGTCTAGAAACTCACCTAAAAATCTAGGTTGTCAGATTTGTATTGTTCGAGAGGACAAGAAATCTGTGATAACTTATGTGATTGTACTGATTGTTAGTATGGGATAACAAATGTAATAAATATTGTCGCAATATAGTTTTTATGGATTCTCTTGAGCAATCTGATTTGCCTAGTGTCGCGCCCCGATGATTCCTCCATCGGTTGGGGTGTGACAGTGGATGGCGGCAGATCTGTGTAGAGGTGATGCGGTGGTGGCTGATGGTTATGGTGGATAACGGTGGTGTGTGGTTGGAGATGACAGTGGTTTAAAGTGGTTGGTTGTTGGGGGTTGCAGGCTGTGGTTATGGTTGTGGTTGCAGCTTTCATTTGTCTCCATTAAAGTTGCAAGTTTTGAAATAAAATTAGGGTTTTGGTAGAGAAGATGAAGATGCAGATGTGTAGAAGTAGAGAGAGAGAGATGAATTGAGGGAAAGAGGAGTCTTTAGTTTATTAATAATAATTAATATGTTATAAAAAACCTGAGATGGACCAAAATGCCCCTGCATAAAAAGACAAAAGAACCAGCTTTCAACAATAAAAAAAGAGGGTTTTTGGATTTTGGTATAAAATGGCAACAAAAGTGAAACCACAGGGACCCAGATTTAAAAAGTTTGAGATTTGGACTAAAATGGCAAAAATGCCCAAACCACAGGGACTAAAATGGAAGTTTACTCAAAGAAAAAAAGAAAACTCTCTAAGACCAGGTTTAGTGGTAGGTGAAGTTCAAGCCCCTCCCTGGGGCATGAAGTGACATGTGGCGTCCTAGTTTAGTTATGGGGGTTGAAGTTAAAATGAATATAGTGGTATAATGCCCCATACAATGATTAACCAATTCTTTTTTTTTTAAATTAAAACAAATAATATTTTTTATAAATAAATAAAAATTACATAAATACAAAAACACAAACAAATAATACTATTTGACTTAATTTTCATCTTTGCTTTCGGCGTACTCGTCTTCATTTTCGCCTTCCTCGTCATCTTCGCCTTCATCGTCATCTTCATCTTGTTCTTCACCCTCGTTTGGAATATACTAAAACGACCATGCATGTTGAAGCAAATCCATCGCTAACCTGGAATGCTGATTGGGAACGCATTTGATTCGCATTGTTCACTCTTTCATTCATTGTTGCTTGCGGATTTTCAAGAAAAGCCTCCGGTATATATTTTTGACATATCGCTTTTCTTTCGTCTTCAAATATCATATTATGCATGATTATACAAGCATACATAACGTATCTCATTTTTTCTTTGATCCATGCACGACAAGGATTTCTTAGATAATGCTAACGTTGTTGAAGAACCTCAAAGCATCTCTCAATGTCCTTACAAGCAGATTCTTGAACTTTCTTAATATGTGCTCTTTTCTCATCGAAAGAACTTCTTAGATAATGCCAATTTGTTGTAGATCGTATCAAGTGGGCTTTCTCAGATAACACGCGCCGTACAAATTTATTATTCCTTAAAAAATTATATACTATTAAACTAACTAAAAATATACGAATGAATGTAATTTTTAAAATATCGTAGTATACCATGACAAAAATGCTCCAAGGTATCGCGCGTTGTTTTCTCAGCCATCTTTAAATACTCGTCGTTGATGTTCGTCGTGTTTCCGAAAGCAAGCATGCGTAGCGTTAAAGTACACTTCTGAATAGCGGTAAGTCCAAGCGTCCCTCTCGCATCCGGTTTTTGCTTAAAGTATTCAAACATGTCTTCCAAGTCTCCGGCAATGCGTAGAAATAAACGTTTACTCATCCGGAAACGACGCCTAAAAACATTTGGGTTTGGATAAGTCGGTGCTTCGACAAAGTAATCTTTCATCAAACGAGCATTTGCCGATAGTCAGTCTCGTTCCACATATTCTCTTGGGAAAATTTGGCGTGGAGGGCAAGTAACGTGTTTCATATACCATGCCGCTAGCTGACACGCACTCGTAACCGCCTATTGCTCGACTTCCTCGTCGGTCGACTCACCCTCGTCGACTTTAAACTCTTTGTAACAATAACTGGCAACGGATGACGAAGATGCGAGGGAATCCATTTTGGTAGGAAATGGTGTGGAGTTGTGTTTATTTTTTGCGGTATTGTGGGTTGTGGTATATGAATTGAGAGTGTAAAGGACTGTTGCCAACGGTCGATTGGTCAAAAAATTAGTGATTCAGGCGTTTTAATGAAAATGCCCAACCAAAAAAAGACAAAAAAAAAACGTCCTAGAGTGCGGTGTTACCATGTGAACTGAGCGTTTTTTGCCCATCCATGCCCAAACAACCCACCATTACGTGTGATCTAAATTGCTAATTTATAGTATTTAAATATCAAGTTGTGATCATTATCATATTAGTGAGACATCATATAATGGCGATTGTCATATTAGTAACACGTTGTGATAGTGATCTCTATCAAATTAGAGACACATTGGTTATGAAAAAAGACTATCGATTTACGATTGATGAGTGGATGTAAATTAAATTTTATAACATCCACTTCAAAATGTATATATCTAGTACAATATTTCTATTTCTTAAACCTCTTAATTACTTATACATTTCAATATTCTTACAAACTTCGCTTTTAATTTTATGAAGTATCCTCGCTTGTTTTATTGCATTATCCAATTTTTAAAGTGTGATAATGGTAATTGATAATTCACATTAAACAAGAGTGGTAAATGAATGCGCGTTCGAGATGCCTAACTAGTCCTATGACAAGTATTATATGCCCTAACATGTTTAAATATGTTGCATAATCAGTTTAAGTGACAAAAATTAAGTTACATATGCTTAAATACAAATTATGCATGAAAAGGCCATTTTGGTCATCTTCCTAAGCCATATAAACTACCTATCATACAACTAATTAAACTAAGTGACAATAAGGTATAACCTCGGAAGGTTATTCCCTATAAAACTATGGTCACATAATATGCTTGGTCGGATCCTAATGATCGACCAAACGGGTCGGGTTTGAAAGTCTAAGCGGTTGTCAAGACCGCTTGACTTATGACCCTATACAAGCACTAGACTAAAAAGTGACAAGTTAAACATGTTAAAACATGTTTAACTAAGTTAGAAAATAAGTTTGATATCAAAACAAAGTGTTTTGATGCCCGAAAATAGCTTCGATGCAAAATACGCATAAACTCTTATTTTGATCGAAACTTTGACTTGTCACTTGGACTAATCGACGTGGTAATCAGTAGGTATAGTTACAAGGGACTATAACCATCGTGATTACACTCACGTTACAAAGTTCAAATGAACTTTGTGTTGACCATAACGTGGTCAAAGCAGAAAGTCAAACACTGTTTGACTTTCATGCTTGAAATGCATAAACAAGCATGAAGGAGACTTACAAAAGGTCCAAGCTATGAAGATTTGAACTCAAATTTCTCAGGTATGAAGCTTCTCAATGGAGAGCTTCAACTTAGAGAAGGAATTAAGATCAAATGTGAGGAAGAATGGCCAAGAACCCACTTCTATTTATAGGAAGTTAGGATCAAGGAGATCATTCCAAGTGTTTAGAAGGTGAAATCTTGACCCTACATGTGTGGAACATGGTATTTGATACAATGGGAGCCTCAAAACAAGTTCATAGTATTGAAAAAGTTACACAAAAGACCCCCAAGTTTGAACTAGTTGCTGAAAAATGAGATTTCTGTCGAAACAGAGCAAACTTGTGCACTTTTTGACGCTTTTAGTCCCTGTTTGATCAAAAAGTTTATTTTAGCATACCGAACCCCTCAAAGCCTATTTCTAAGCTATGTAATGGATATTTAAGGTATGTTTAGCTTATGATCAAGTTCCGGAATGTTCGTTACTATACAAATCGACATAGTTTCGCAGTTTGACGCAAGTAGTCCCTGCGATCGAATAAACTTGTTTTCGACACACCAAACCATCCAAAACTTATTTCTAAGTTATGTGAAGGTTATTTAAGGTATGTTAAGCCTATGTCACTATTCTGGAGTGTTTGTTGCATTAAACTGGTTATATTTACGCTTCCGTTCGCTTATAACCTTCCAGAAAGTGATTTTAAGCTCGAAATCGAGCAAGAATTGATATGTGCAAATGATACGCATATTTATACAAATCCCAAGAACAAAATACAATATTTCATTGGATTTGCATTTGTATGATGGTCGTAGTGACACAGGTGTCACAGTCTCCCCTACTTTAGGAAATTTCGTCCCGAAATTTAATTTTAGGGGAAACCTGTGAAGACAACTGTGATTGTTTCGCTTTCGAATGAATCCTTCGTTTCCCAAGTAAAAATCTAGGTCACGTTTGGATTCTTAGCGAATCTGTTAATTGCCAAAGTGTTTTCGTTGTTATAACAAAAGCATGGAGCTTTGAACAATGGATAGGAGAATGTTTCCTATGAAGACTATTATAGGAAACTTGTGTGTGCTCGAAATCAGAGTCGGAGAGTGTAAGATAAAATAACATTGGTCAAGGTCCAGGACTTCTAGTAATTTAAATAACGCTACGTTCGCAATTTAATAAGGAACACTTACATATAGGAAGTACCAGCGGCGTATCCACCATGCCCTTTTTACATTGTTCCCGTCTCGTTATGCTTATCACTATAGGTCTTAACACATGACAAAACTTGCTGTGGTTTCTGTGCACTGAATTCCATAATTATGTATGCATCCATAATTACGTAATTCCTTGCACAGTCCGCACAGTTCATTTCATAATGCGTAGGGGAAAAATCAATCGGACAAACATGTAATGACTTGACTAAACCACCAAAGGATCTTTTTTAACTAGATCAACGTATGATCTTTTTAACTAGATCAACACATGATCTCCCTAATTAGACCGTCGTATGATCTCTTTAAATAGACCACTTAAGGGATCTTTGTAACTTTGAATCAAATAATCGTTTTGAAATAGCACTTTGGAATCCAAGGTTCTTACTATTTGCATAGAAAAGCCCCTTAAGGAATTTAAGAAAGTACTTTGGGTATCCTTCTGAGAATCTAACATATGGAAATACGGAAGATTCTATCAGGACTTAGATAGCGAGCTTTAGAATTACACATAAACACATAATCACATAATCGCGTATTCGTTAATTTAGTTATTAGCTCGTTTATTAATTTGAATCAATAGCATTTAAAGTACACCAGAAATCCAATCACGGACTTCAATTGATACTTTTTAATATCCCAAATAATCTAACTATGAAGATAGGAAGATCTTATAAGGATTTGGTTTCGTCTTTGCTGTATCGTATCATTCGTATTAGAGTACACAAGGAATCCAGTTAAGGATTCATGAAAGTACCTTTAGGTATCAAATCAAGAATTTGAAATGGTATTTCAGGTATCTGTTTAGGAATTTGCAACTTGCACCTTGTACTTTGTTTCTTAAAAGAAACGAGTACTTAGGATTTTCGGGGAGATCACAAGTGATCATAAAATGAAAGAATCATACGAGTAGTTTGTTTTGTAAGGAACACAGTTCCTTGGTGTCGGCATCGTAGGGGTATGTCAGACATACACACAATCATATCAGTTTCGTAAAATAAGATTGGAACAATAAATTTTATTTATATAACAGCTGAATTGTTTCAAACGTCAAAAGATAACAAACAAGGAAATACAATAGTCTAATTGTTCACTGCTGCATTGTCGTTTGCGTTTGCCTCGTTTATGTTAAATACTCGTCCACGCGCTGGATTTACGTTAACAAGTCTTGGGCAATTGTTTCGGTAGTGAGTAAGATCACCACAGTTATAGCACGACCCAGGTGGAAACTGTGCTTGAGCAGCAGCAGGATTTGCAGCAGCTTGGTTTTGGTTAGCATAACGGCAGGTATTGACCAAATGTCCCAATCGCCCACAGTGGGTACATTTGTGACACTGTGTTTGCTCCAGATGATGACGGTTGCATTTGTTGCACAAAGGTGCAGTACCAACATAGTTTTTCCTTGTACGAGGTTGTGCTGGCTGGTTTGGTGCAACCTGATTGTTCTGAGCAACTACAGCGAAGTTTTGTGAAGCCTTGCGCTTTTTTGACTTTTTGGAAGACTCAGTCTGGTTCATGTTACAACTGTGGTGAAATGGGTCATTTCCGCAACAACTGTCCGAAGCTTGCAAACCCAAATGCCATTGCAAATGCTAATCCCGCTCGTGGACGAGCTTACAATTTGAATGCAAACGAGGCTCGAGCTGACAACGAGGTTGTTAACGGTACGTTCCTTGTTAACCATCAACCTGCATCTATTCTTTTTTATTCTGGTGCCGATAGAAGTTTTGTTTCGTTATCTTTTGAGGCTTTGCTTGCGATACCTAGAACTAAATTGAGGAAACCCTTATCTGTCGAAGTTGCTACTGGTAAACCTCTTGTACTCAATTCTCTTATTCACGATTGTCAATTGAACCTCGATAACCATCTTTTTCCTATTGACCTCATACCGATGCAACTTGGGAGTTTCGACATTATCGTTGGGATGGATTGGTTAACTAAGTTTCATGCTGAGGTGGTTTGTTTTGATAAGATTGTTTGTATTCCTCTTTCGTCTGGTGAAGTCTTAGAAGTTCATGGCGAGAAACCATCTGGTGGATTGAAACTCATGTCGTGTACAAAAGCCCAAAGTTATTTACGAAAAGGATGTGTGGCATTTCTGGCACATGTCACATAGGAGAAAGGCAAGAGCAAGAGTATTGAAGATATTCCAATTGTCTGCGATTATCCAGAGGTGTTTCCTGATGAACTGCCTGGTTTGCCTCCAGTTCGTCAAGTCGAGTTTCATATTGATCTTGTACCTAATGCTAACCCGATTGCGAAAGCACCTTATCGTCTTGAACCATCTGAGATGCAAGAGTTATCTGATAAAGGATTCATCCGACCAAGTTATTCACCTTGGGGCGCTCCTGTCCTGTTTGTGAAAAAGAAAGATGGGTCTTTTAGAATGTGTATCGATTATCGTGAGCTTAATAAGCATACCATCAAGAATCGATATCCCCTACCACGAATAGATGATCTTTTTGATCAGCTGCAAGGTGCTACATGTTTTTCCAAGATCGATCTGCGTTCTGGGTATCATCAGCTTCGTGTACTCAAAGAAGATATTCCCAAAACTGCTTTCCGCACGAGATATGGACACTACGAGTTCACAGTCATGCCTTTTGGTTTGACAAATGCCCCAGCTATTTTCATGGACTTAATGGATAGGGTTTGTAAACCTTATTTAGACAAGTTCATCATTGTGTTCATTGACGACATCCTCATTTATTCGAAGTCTCGAGCCGATCACGAACAACACCTTCGTCTGACACTGGAACTCCTGAAGAAGGAACAACTTTTTGCCAAATTCTCCAAGTGTGAATTCTGGCTTAAGGAAGTTAAATTTTTGGGTCATATTGTTAACGAGCAGGGTATTCATGTGGATCCTTCCAAAATTGCTGCTATTAAGGATTGGAATACGCCTACGACACCCACATAAGTTCGATCTTTTCTTGGTCTTGCTGGGTATTATCGACGTTTCATTTCGAACTTCTCGAAGATCGCGGTTCCACTCACTGCTTTGACTCAAAAGAATAAGCCTTTTGAGTGGGGACCCAAACAAGTGGAAGCGTTCCAAACGCTAAAACGAAAACTCTGTGATGCTCCTGTTTTATCTTTGCCCGAAAGAAACGATGATTTCATTGTCTATTGTGACGCGTCGAATCTAGGCCTTGGTTGTGTTCTCATGCAACGAGGTAAAGTTATAGCATATGTGTCGAGACAATTGAAAGTTCACGAGAAGAACTACACCACTCATGATCTTGAGTTGGGTGCTATTGTTTTTGCTCTCAAAATCTGGAGACACTATCTTTATGGCACAAAGTGTGTGGTTTTCACAAACCACAAAAGTCTCCAACACATTCTTAATCAAAAGGAGCTAAACATGAGACAACGACACTAGGTAGAACTCTTAAACGATTATGATTGCGAGATTCGCTACCATCCTGGTAAGGAGAATGTCGTAGCCGATGCACTAAGTCGAAAGGAACGAGCCAAGCTTCATTCTGTTCGAACTCTATCTGATATCCAATCACGTGTCCTTCGAGCTCAACGATCATGTGTAACCAAAGGCTTATCGAAATATGAGCTACCACTTCAACTTGAGCTTAAACTCGAAACGAAAGACGATGGGTTACTCTATTTTAAGGATCGTTTGTGGATTCCGAAACAAGACGATCTTCGCACTTTAGTGATGGACGAATCTCATAAGTCTCGATATTCTATCCATCCTGGTGCTGACAAAATGTACAAGGATCTTCGTACTCGGAGACCGTGTCCTACTCAAGGTGTCACCTTGGAAGGGAGTGGTGAGATTCAGAAATAAAGGAAAAATTGCACCACGATATGTTTGACCATTTAAGATTGTTGAAAGAATCGGAAAGGTTGCCTATCGACTAGAGCTACCTCCAGAACTTGGGAATATTCACCCAACTTTCCACGTGTCCAATTTACGAAAGTGTTTAGCCGATACTGATCTCCATATTCCACTTGACGAAATTCAAGTTGATGAACACAATGCACTTTGTCGAGAAACCTGTGGAGATAATGGACCGTGCAGTCAAACAATTAAAAAACAAGCGAATTCGATTGGTCAAAGTTCGCTGGGAGTCCAAACGTGGCCCAGAGTTTACTTGGGAACGTGAGGACCAAATGAAGGCGAAATATCCGCATTTGTTTTCACAAAGTTTCCTCTAGTAAAAATTTCGGGACGAAATTTCCTAAAGTAGGGGAGACTATGACAACCGTGCTCTGTAAACGATGTACGATGTAAAAAAATATCAATTATCAATAAAACGATGTTTTCGGTGTTATTTTATGTGTATTTGTGTTTGATGATTTTACGATTGGATTCTAGTTCGATTTCAAGCTTTAAATCGCTTTCTGGAAAGTTATACGCAAACTGGTGCATAAACGCAGTCAGTTTAACACGACAAACACTCCGAAATAGTGACATAGGCTTAACATATCTTAAATAACCTAAACATAACTTAGAAATAAGTTTTGGAAGGTTTGGTGTGTCGAAAACAAGTTTATTCGATCGCGTGGACTATTTGTGTCAAACTGCGAAACTATGCCGATTCGTATGGTAACGAACATTCTGGAAGTTGATCTTAAGCTAAACATACCCTAAAAATCCTTTACATAGCTTATAAATAGGCTTTTAGAGGTTCGGTATGCAAAAATAAACTTATTTGATCAACAGGGACTAAAAGCGTCAAAAAGTGCACAAGTTTGCATTTTCGCGCTTATCTTACGTTCTGAATATATCCGGACATCCAAAAATTTTTGTAATCATTAAAATATTTTATTTTAGTGATTGGAATGCAAAATACCATTCGTCGCGCAATTTGGATCGTTTTCGCGTCCGTTCGAGTTTCGTCGTAATTAACAGAACAACGCAACCGTATGACCAAACGAACCAACATCCGAGATATTTTCAAGCATGTTTCAAGTCCCCTATACTTAAACTTCATTATTGAGCTTTGAAAATGGGTTAACGGGGTTTAAACTCGTCGAAAATGGCTTAAACGAGCTGCAGGGACCATTTCTGCCATTTTTGAAAAGTTTCTGGAACTGTGCACTTGTGGCGTCGCACCACAGCCTGGTGGTTGTGCTGTGGCGGCATGCCACACCCTCATTTGGGCAGAAAAATCAGTATCAGCAACAGCAGGCCTATTTTCAGCAACCGACTTGAAGTTCAAGGTCTTTTGTGTAACATTTGCAATACCTTGAGCTGGTTTTGGATGCCCATAGCATTGTAAATCAATGGGTAACACCTAGATGGTTCAGATTGAAGCTCAAAAATCAAGGAACGATTCTAGCGGTTGTGGAAAATCTATATAAACCCACTTGAGTTCACTCATTTTTCCTCACATTTGATCTCAATTCCTTCTCTAAGTTGAAGCTCTCCTTGTGAAGCTTTATACCTGAGAAATTTTGAGTTCAAATCTTCAAGGCTTGGACCTTTTGTAAGTCTCCTTCATGCTTGTTCATGTATTTCAAGCATGAAAGTCAAACAGTGTTTGACTTTCTGCTTTGACCAAGTTTATGGTCAACACAAAGTTCGTTTGAACTTTGCAACGTGAGCGTAATCACGATGGTTATAGTCCCTTGTGACTATATCTACTGATTACCACGTCGATTAGTCGAAGTGACGAGTCAAAGTTTCGGTCAAAATACGTGTTTATGCGTATTTTGCATCGAAGCTATTTTCGGGTATCAAAACACTTTGTTTTGATATCAAACTTGTTTTCTAACTTAGTTAAACATGTTTTAACATGTTTAACTCATCACTTTTAGTCTAGTGCTTGTATAGGGTCGTAAGATAAGCGGTCTTAACAACCGCTTAGACTTTCGAACCCGAACCGGTTGGTCGATCGTTAGGATCCGACCAAGCATATATTGTGACCATAGTTGTATAGGGAATAACCTTCCGAGGTTATACCTTATGGTCACTTAGTTTAATTAGTTGTATGATAGGTAGTTTATATGCCTTAGGAAAATGACCAAAATGCCCTTTTCATGCATAATTGGTATTTAAGCATATGTAACTTAACTTTTGTCACTTAAACTGATTTTGCAACATATTTAAACATGTTTAGGCATATAATACTTCTCATAGGACTAGGTAGGCGTCTCGAACGTGCATTTGCGCGAACGACGAGTTAAAGTAGCATAAGCTACCTTAATGGGTCGTAACGGGTCGAAAGCACTTAGGATAGGTTCCGATTTAGAATGTAGGCTTTGTTAAACCATATCCCATGAGTTCCAATACTCATTTGGTTTACGAGACCTCATTCTACCCGATCTTTCGATTTAGGTGTCGATTTATTAACTAGTGCTTCGATTACTAGGTGCTACTTGAATTCCTTGGTTTACTCGAGCTTTGCTAGTTCATTTAATCAAGGATACTTTGCACTTCGATGTGAGTACATAGTTCCCCTATTTTACTGTTTTCAATGTTTTGGGGTGATTCATATGTGTTAAACGATTTCGATGCTTTAAACGATGATTTCCAAAAACGAATACTATGATTTATATTAAACGAAACGATTTCGATAATGTGAACGAACTTGTTGGACGTATTTACATAACGAATAACATTCATTGACATTGATCAAGCCGACCAGTATTAGGTTATGGTACCATAGGATCTGACAAATCCCGTTATCGGACTGCACCCATGGTTATGTATGGGGGTTATGTGGGTAACGACTGAACCTGTTAATTGTTAACTTACCCTATGGTGGTTTGTTAATACGAGTTGAACGATGGACGAGTTACGAATGTTTGAATGTATTCCACGAGACGACCAAAAGTAGTTTTCACAATTAAAACGAGAATGATTTGAACAAATGAACGATTTTGAACGATTGAACGATATTGAAATGATTGAACAATTTAAACGATTTGAACGAGTTAAACGAATTGAACAAACGATTGGTTTTTGGTTAGTGTTTAAATAACAGGACAGGAGTAATGTGATAAAAGCATGGTAGATACGCCGCTGGTACTTCTTATATATAAGTGTTTTTATCATATTACATTCTGTGGCGGTATTTAGTTCACTTGGGCGAACGATTTGAAACAATGTCACACAAATGATGTTTACTAAACGATATAAACCATACGAGTTATTTTACAAGAACGATTTGCAATTTGGGTTTACATAAACAAATATTTTGAGTTAAGATTCATGGCATCGAGGTTTTATAAACTATAACCGATCTGTTTGACTTGGTTATTCATTTTACAATACAAATGTTTTAAAAACAAGGTTTTCCAATATCGATTAACGAAGTTGTACGAGTTATTTCAACATGTAAACGAGCCATGAATCTGACACTCTCACAAAACCTATGTGCTCGCCGGCATTTCTTTGCTGACTTTATTTTTACATATGTTTCAGGTGGTGTCGAATGATGTTGATTACAAGTAGGATGCATGCTCACTTAGGACTGGACGAGGCCTTAGTGACTTAATAACGATGATAGACTATGTTTAACTTGTTTGTTCTAATCTTTAAGACAATGTAAATGTTTAACTATTCAATAAAACGAAACTTTTGAATCCATGGTTGTGAAACAATAATTCTGTTACTCCACTCCCCGACGTTTCCGTCGCGGTTTTGTTGTTTTAACACGGTCGGGGTGTGACAGAAGAGTACCCCAGTCAAATCCAATAGGGAAAGTCAGGTCAAGAGAGAGTCTCTTTTCTATTAGTGCATCTCGCACTTCCAATTCATTCTGAGTTAGAAAAAGTCAGTTCCTTCCCTCCCTTTTACTTTTTCTAGGGGGACATTGGCTTCCGCCAACAGTGAACTATTAAGGATCGCAACAATCAAGGAGAAATCAACTACTTTCTATATTACAACATTGACTATAATATATTCCAAATATAAGATATTATGATTTGCTAATACCCCCCCCCCCCTCTTCAAGCGGATAGGTGGCAGACCAACATGATGAAGTACACGAAATCATTCAAAAAGAGGTCTTGGAAGGCTCTTAGTGAAGATGCCCGCTACTTGCAGCTTGGTAGGAACAAACTGAGTATGTAGACGACCGGAGGCAACAAGTTCCCGAACAAAGTGGTAGTCAATATCTATGTGTTTTGCACGTTTATGAGAGACGGTATTTTGCCTAAGAAACAATGCACTTCGATTGTCACATAGAAGAGTCGGGCGATCGGCTGGAAGAGCATGAAGTTCGCGTAACAAGTGTGTTAGCCATATAATTTTCGCCGCTGTGTTTGCCATAGCCCGATACTCGGATTCACAGCTTGAGCGAGAAACCGTTGGTTGTTTCTTTGCACACCATGACACAATATTTCCACCTAAGTAAATGGAATAACCATAGGTGGATCGACGAGTCTCAATACACCGTGCCCAATCCACATCCGAATATCCAACCAACTGTGTTTTGGAGGGTTGATCAAAAGTGAGACCAAAAGCAAGAGTCCCTTTAACATAA
This sequence comes from Helianthus tuberosus, assembly GCA_030545235.1. Taxonomy (NCBI): domain Eukaryota; kingdom Viridiplantae; phylum Streptophyta; class Magnoliopsida; order Asterales; family Asteraceae; genus Helianthus; species Helianthus tuberosus. The sequence continues at coordinate 34,580,310 of CM060383.1, forward strand.
CGAAGGATGCGTTTAACTAATTGAAAATGAGATGTGGTAGGTGAATGAAGAAATTGACTCGCCTGATTTACGGCATATGAGATGTCCGGCCTTGTGATTGTAAGATATTGCAGGGTATTATAGTCAATGTTGTAATATAGAAAGTAGTTGATTTCTCCTTGATTGTTGGAGATTTACGTGTATATATTTACCACTCTTGTTTAATGTGAATTATCAATTACCATTATCACATGGTATCAGAGCTGGTCCCCACAAATCACAGTGAATTAAATCTAAAACATTTGAGGCAAGTTTGTGATTTTTATTAAAAGGTAAACGATGACTCTTAGATAATTGACACGAGGAACAAATGCCAGGTTTGGGAAACAGAGAAGTAACACATAAATGACCAAGTTTATTTAACAAAGAAATGACATTAAAAGAAACATGACCTAGCCGACTATACCATCGCTCGAACGAGGCTCGATGTGATGACGCGGCTGCAAAGAAAACTTCTTGGCCATTTTGTAGAGTGTAGAGACCATTGTTACAGGTTCCCTGTGCAAGAACTTCTCTAGTGTTTCGTCCTGAATGTGAAAATAAGTATTAGAAAACAAAATGTCAACCGGAAAATCGGAAGTAAGTTTACTGACAGAAATGAGTTTCTTGGTAAGATTTAGAACAACAAGAACATCTTTTAACAAAATCCGATCTGTAATAGCCTTTGTACCAACATGAGACACAGGTAAAGTGTTACCGTTACCAAAAGTAATATAATCGTTACCTGTCGCAACCCCCGCCCCCTATCTGTCCCGGGAACGGGCGGCCGCGAGACCAGTTTTGGTGGTATCATTTGTTTATCATTTTGGCAGCGGAAATTTCATCAGGACCGTAGTTAGGAAATGTTTTATCAGAGTAAAACCACCATATTTTATATTAATAATCACATGGGTAAAACCCAAGTTTCTTATTACAACATGTTTATAGGGATAAACCCTATTTTATTGAATTTAAAACATCGTCTTTTATGTAACTTTTATAGCCACATTTTTCCAAGCCGTCAGTGCTCTCCAGCTGGCTTTCTTCTAATTGGCTTTTACATTTTGTTACCTGAAACGCGTTTTAAAAACATTTGTCAGTGGGAAATACTGGTGAGTGAATCCCAGTTTAATCAAGAAGAGTTTTATCAATTAACACAGTATTGAGAGTGATTACAATGTTTACATCTACACAATTACTCATTCAGTACTGTCAATCCTGACTGGTGGGTCATATTACACATTGGCTAACTCGTTATCCAATGGTAACGTGTTCCATATTTTGTATACAAAACCCCAACATACCAGCAGTAATTGAAGAATTACAAAGACTCAATCACTGCTAATCACATTGTAAAATAATTAAGGTTTTGTAAAAACAGTTGGAAAAAAGGAGATTACTCACAAAAAAGTTTACACAAAAAGAAGGATTACTCACATTGCTGTCTTAGGTTATCCTTTAGGGTTTCTTGGTGATTATCTATAATTTACACAAATGTTAGTATAATAACCCATTATTTATATTAATGATACCCTCCCCGAGACGGCATTCCAACGACTACGTCGGGCAGAACGACGACAGCCGTTACGGAACCCTGGATCAATCGGGCAGCATATCTAATACGTAACCGGGGTTATAATACTTACAACGGAGCAGAACTTCGTTATTTAGGGGGATATTATACCCGAAAATTATGCCTATTACTCAGAAATTCGAGAGAAAGAGAAGATTTTGAGCGATTGAAACTGAAATCCCCAGCTCCCATTATACAGGGCCTGATTTCGGGTTTTACAAGGCCCGCGTAAAGTGTAGCAAGGGGCTACGCGGCCTGTGAGGCTCCCTAGGGTAGGCCCTAGGATTGCTGATTTGGATCGTAGCTTCCACACGCGTCGTGCCACGTGGCAGCACCGGGTGCGACCTAATCTCATTGTTGTCGCGCCCCGCGTAGACCAGGGAGTGATCCTACGCGGCCCGCGAGCGACATAAAAACTTTGTTTTTAATTAATTTTTAATAAAATAGAGGTATTCGGGGTCCGTTTTCGCATACGGGGTGTATTTTAGGACATATTGGGGGTATTTTAAAATATATTAGGGTGTCCGAAAAAATTCAGGAGGGTTGTTATATCCTCCCCACCTTGTTTTAGAACTCGTCCTCGAGGTCTACTGGAACAAGTGTGGATATTTCCTTTGCATTTCTGATTCAAGCTCCCTTGTGTATTCTGGTCCTCTTTTGGAGTCCCACTTCACTTTGACCAGAACTAATCTCTTGTGCTTGAGATTCTTGTCTTTCATGTCTTCAATCTGTAGAGGTCTGTCTACAAATTTTAACTGTTCAATTACCTCTATATCCTTAAGAGGTACTACCAGTGATTCATCAGCTAAGCATTTCTTGAGATTAGATACATGAAATACATCATGTATTCCTGCCATTTCCTCAGGCAGTTATAGCTGATAGGCTATAGGTCCTATTTTTCTAATAATCTCAAAAGGTCCAACATACCTGGGGCTTAGTTTTCCCCTCTTGATGAATCACACAAAATACTGGCTTTATTGGCTATTAACCAATCCATTCCTAACATGACATCAAATCCTGCAAGATTCATGGGGTAAAGGTTTGCAATAAATTTATGATTTAGAATTTCTATTCTTGCTCCCTGCAAGATTTCAGAAATCTTAATGGTTTCCCCATTTGCTGTCTCTACTAGACATTCTTGTGGAAGTTTAGTTAATGATTGATTAAGAAGTTTGCAAAATGAAGTATTAATAAAACTTTGGTTCGCACCAGAGTCAAATAATACTTTAGCAAAAACATCATTAACTAAAAACGTACCGGTGATCACATCCGGGATCATCTTTGCTTCTTCTGCAGTCAGAACAAATGCTCTTGCATTTTTAGCATTCTTGGTGTTCGTGGCTGGAGCTAGCTTTGGACAGTTAGGCTTGATATGACCTTGTTCTCCGCAGTTGTAGCATATCCTGTTGCTAATCTTTTTCCTGCAATCTTCCTCCTTGTGTCCCGATATTTTGCAGAAGTTACAGTATATGGAGCATCTTCCTGAATGCTTCCTTTTGCAATACTTACAGTAGGGTGCAGATGTAGAGCCTACATTTTTCCCACGGTTAGAATTTCCAGAACGGAATTCTTGTGTAAGCTTATGGGTTAGGTTCCTCCTTTGATCCTCTTCTCGTGTACGGACTAATTCATCTGTCAAGGTATTTGCTAGTTCTACAGCTTCTTCTATGGTTTGAGGTCTAGCTGCTTTGACTACATGTCTTATCTCCCCAATTAATCCCCAGATGTAACGGGAGATTAATACTGGTTCAGGTGAAGCAAGGGTTGGTACTATTCGGGCATATTCAAAGAATAATGTAGTATAACCCTTAGTATCTATTCCAGTCATCCTAAGATTTAGGAATTTATTTGCTATCTGTTCTTTTTCATTAGGAGGGCAAAATTTCCTTTCTACCATGTTTTTAAACTCCTCCCATTCCATATTGTAAGTTCTATCACTTCCCCTAGACTGGAGGATAGTGTTCCACCATTCTAGTGCTGAATTCTTAAACAGATTGGAAGCAAACATTATCTTATCCTCTTCCGCACATTTACTTATTCTTAAGACTGCCTCAGTCTTTCTTATCCAGCGTAGAGATGCAACGGCCCCTTCATTGCCCGAGAATTCCATTGGTTTACAAGACCAGAATTCTTTATAAGAACAACCATAAGGCATGGTTCTTCTTCTTTTGGGAATGGGTGCTTGAAGTACGGGTCCATTGTTCACGCTGTGTTCCGGTTCAGTGGGTCGTTTACTGCTATGTTTACTTTTATTATCAGCTTCCTTAACAGTTTGAATAATAAATGGCATCGCATCTATTATTCCTTGTGCCACTATGAGTTGGATGGCACTGTTGTCCACTTGGTTTCCATTATTGTTGTTGTTCGGGTTTTCATTATCCAGGTTAATGTTACTCTGGTTATCATTATTCTGGTTTTCCTGGTTTACTTCGTCGTCCATCTGAATTTTAAACATTTGCCAATTATTAATATCACCAAATAGTTAATAATTTAGGCAACAACCACACAATACACATATTGGTCAAAAGCGTCGAGCATTGCGACTTTACTCTTTTCTATTATAGTATGCGTCTAATACACACTAAAGCTGGAATTAAAATTACAACACTACTATGCATCGTTAACCACGAAGTGGTCTATACTACAACATATATTATTATTACACGTATATATATATTTTTTTTCATACAAACATATTATATATTATTATTATATTATTATTATTATTATTACCAACTCCGCCATCACTTACACTGATCTGGATTCATCCAGTAATTCATATTGCGCTCGCTGTACTTCCAGACGAGTCGCTCTCCTACCTGCCTCATCCTCTCACTACTCTCTAAAATCTCTTCTCCGAAAGTTCGGAGCTCGTGCGCATTTTCTGCACTCATTGGGGGGGCAGGTGCTTGTACTGGGTCTGGGTACTGGGGCATGGGATCCTCCTGAGGGTACGGATTCTCTAAGATCTCCCTAATGTATTCATCGTTGTCATAGTAAGGATCTAGAGGGTCCAGACCTGGATAGGCTGCTAAGTTCGACATGTGTTCGTCGTTTAGGTGATAGCGTGGCACATAATCCCTATGATCATCGAACCATGGATCATAATCTGGGTCTAAGGGATTAGGGGCTGGTATCCTAGGTATCTCCTCAGGGTTGAAATCATGCATTTGGACTTGGTTTTCGGGGTTGTTTTCTATCTACATCGGCTGAGTGGGGAACAAAGGTAAGGGTTGTGGGGCTACTAGTTGTTCCAGGTTTGGGTCGACAGCAGTTGTTGCTAGGATATGAAAATTGGCTAAGCTCCTATTAAGCATATCCTGTGTATGGGCATCTGACTCTCGCTTAGCGGCTGCTAGGACTCTTTGCTGTTGCAACTTTCGCATTCTTTTCCTACGCTCGAATGTTCCCTTACTGAACCATCCTCTCTTTTTTCTGAGGGAATGGCTCTTCAGACTGAGCCTTAAAGACAAACATCCCTTCTTCCTGATCAGCTGAATACCCAGAGAGGGCAGGCTGGGAAGAAGTACCTTCACTCCTAGGTGAATCGGACAACTGACGATAAACGTCTGAGGGTCCTTGGTCACTCATACTGTAAACTAACAAATAGTCAAATAACACATAACAATAAAATACAATTATGCACATATTTCCATAATTAATTTCCTAACAATTTGAATAATATATTGGTGTCAGCAGAACACTTTTGTGGCTGAATCAGTGGCTTAGCTCTGATACCACCTTCTGTCGCAACCCCCGCCCCCTATCTGTCCCGGGAACGGGCGGCCGCGAGACCAGTTTTGGTGGTATCATTTGTTTATCATTTTGGCAGCAGAAATTTCATCAGGGCCGTAGTTAGGAAATGTTTTATCAGAGTAAAACCGCCATATTTTATATTAATAACCACATGGGTAAAACCCAAGTTTCTTATTACAACATGTTTATAGGGATAAACCCTATTTTATTGAATTTAAAACATCGTCTTTTAGGTAACTTTTATAGCCACATTTTTCCAAGTCGTCAGTGCTCTCCAGCTGGCTTTCTTCTAATTGGCTTTTACATTTTGTTACCTGAAACGCGTTTTAAAAACATTTGTTAGTGGAAAATACTGGTGAGTGAATCCCAGTTTAATCAAGAAGAGTTTTGCCAATTAACACAGTATTGAGAGCGATTACAATGTTTACATCTACACAATTACTCATTCAGTACTGTCAATCCTGACTGGTGGGTCATATTACACATTGGCTAACTCGTTATCCAATGGTAACGTGTTCCACATTTTGTATACAAAACCCCAACATACCAGCAGTAATTGAAGAATTACAAAGACTCAATCACTGCTAATCACATTGTAAAATAATTAAGGTTTTGTAAAAACAGTTGGAAAAAAGGAGATTACTCACAAAAAAGTTTACACAAAAAGAAGGATTACTCACATTGCTGTCTTAGGTTATCCTTTAGGGTTTCTTGGTGATTATCTATAATTTACACAAATGTTAGTATAATAACCCATTATTTATATTAATGATACCCTCCCCGAGACGGCATTCCAACGACTACGTCGGGCAGAACGACAACAGCCGTTACGGAACCCTGGATCAATCGGGCAGCATATCTAATACGTAACCGGGGTTATAATACTTACAACGGAGCAGAACTTCGTTATTTAGGGGGATATTATACCCGAAAATTATGCCTATTACTCAGAAATTCGAGAGAAAGAAAAGATTTTGAGCGATTGAAACTAAAATCCCCAGCTCCCATTATACAGGGCCTGATTTCGGGTTTTACGCGGCCCGCGTAAAGTGTAGCAAGGGGCTACGCGGCCTGCGAGGCTCCCTAGGGTAGGCCCTAGGGTTGCTGATTCGGATCGTAGCTTCCACACGAGTCGTGCCACGTGGCAGCACCGGGTGCGACATGATCTCACTGCTGTCGCGCCCCGCGTAGACCAGAGAGTGATCCTACGCGGCCCGCGAGCGACATAAAAACGTTGTTTTTAATTATTTTTTAATAAAATAGAGGTATTCGGGGTCCGTTTTCGCATACGGGGTGTATTTTAGGACATATTGAGGGTATTTTAAAATACATTAGGGTGTCCGAAAAAATTCAGGAGGGTTGTTATATTACCGGTATGAGGGGCAGACGCATCAAGACCATCAACAGTAGGTGTCATGTGTGCGGTTGCTCCCGTGTCGGTGCACCAATCTGGAGTGTCGTTTGTGACGTGACACTTTGCATGAAACGTTTGAGCAAAGTTTGCATCAAGTGTGGAGCTTGTTGAGCAAACGTGGAAAGACTTGGACATGAGTTTGCATAATGACCCTCTTTCCGGCAAAGCTGGCAATGAGGTGGTCGACGCCCGCGACCATGTCCTAAGAGGCCAGAATTACCTCGTGCACGACCACGATATCTGCGATAATCATTCGAGCGTTTTCCATGGGTAACAAAAGCGGCTTGCGGTGTAGAGGATCCATGAATGGACTGCACAAAAAGCTCATGATTTTCGGCTTTTGATAAGAGATCTCGAAATAGTGGAGTCGGAGAAATAACCCGTTGAGCAGTCGAGAAGGTCTCGAAAAAGGACCCCAAGCCACATAGAAACCAATGGCTTTTGTCCGTGTCATCAACGGGATGGCCGATGGCGGCCAACTAGCCACAAATCGTCTTGAATTTGCGTCCAAATTCTGAAACAGAGGAGTTTCCCTTCTGAAGTTGACGAAGAGAGTCGCGTAGGGTATGACGACGTTCAAGGGAGTCGTGCTGGTATGTTTTTTTGAGAGCACACCACACTTGACGTGAAGTCTTGAGAACAAGAACCTCTGCCATTGCTTCTTCAGACAAGGAAGACTGAAGAAGCAAGAGAACTTGTTGATCAATATTTTGCCACTTAGCAAATTCCGGGTTTTGAACAGTTTTACCATCGGTAACCATGGTTTCGGACGGTTGCTTGACGGTGCCATCGATGTGGCCGGCGAAGTGTTGGAATGACAGGATAGGAAGAACCTGACTTCGCCAACACAGATAGTTTGTAGAATTTAGTTTGATAGTGAGAAGATGAAAAAGAGTATGGAGGGGAACGGCTGTGGTGATGGTATCGACTGAAGAATTTCCTGCCATGGATGGTTAGATGAAAGGGATAGAGTTTGAAAGAAAGGGTTTGTTGAGAGGATCGATATTTTTTAGGCTGATACCATGTGATAATGGTAATTGATAATTCACATTAAACAAGAGTGGTAAATATATACACGTAAATCTCCAACAATCAAGGAGAAATCAACTACTTTCTATATTACAACATTGACTATAATATATTCCAAATATAAGATATTATGATTTGCTAATATAAAGCATTACAACAAATTATTCTTGCAATAGCTAGCTCAACTTTAAGATTATGAACAACATGATTATAACTAATTTTCAAGTTCTATGATATCTAGAAAAAAAAACAAAAGAATTACACCCTTTACTCCTTTAGGGTGGAAGGGGTGGGTTCGGGGACTTGGAGTGGGGATGGGGGTCACCACGCGAGCACAACGCCGTCGCCCCCATCGGTGTGTGGTGATTGAGTTTGAAACGGGGAAGAGTCACCGAGGTGGGGAAGATGAGAGAGATGGTTAATGGTGGACCCATCTTCTTCTAACCAATCACACATTTAACTTTTTTTATTTTTATTTTTTAAGAAAAAAATTGTTTGGGTGAAACACCCCTAGTGTTTAAGTGCAAAATGAGGAGTAGAGTTAGGAGTTGAAATGACATGAGGTGATTGGCTAGGTGGAGAATTTACCACTCTCCATGTGGGAAACACCCTTTCCACCCCTAGGATTCTTGCACCATATTGTTGCATCTATACTTGACTTTAAGGGGGTGTTTGGGATTTCTTCTCAAAAACAACTTATTAGCTTATATAAGTCATAAGTTATAAGTTACAAATACTAACTTATCATTTCAACTTCTCAACACACAAAAACAACTAAAATAAGCTAACACAAACACTATAAAAATAACTTATTAACTTTGATAAGTTAATAATTATAAGTTCTTCCAAAATAAGCTAACCCAAACACCCTCTAAGATACAACCAGAGCCATAAACTAGAACTAACTTTTAAGTCCTTTGATAGTTAAGAGTCAGGGGTTGTTTGGCAATATCTGAATGGTTAACTGGTTAAGTGCTGAACCAGTAAGAGGTCTGAACCAGTAAGAGGTCTGAACCATTAAGAGCATGTATAATGCTTAACCGTTTAGAGGCAAATGTCTGACCAATTCAAATTAGAGGTTTTAACCATTCAGACTTTGTATAAATCTTAACCATTCAGAGGCAAATGTCTGAACCATTCAGACATCTGCTCGTGAAACAAACAGTCTGAACCATTAAGTGCTGAACCAGTAAAAGGTCTGAACCATTAAGAGTCTCATTAAGAAGTAAACAAACAGCCCCTCAATTTATAATTTTTAATAGCATAGTAGAAACCAAAACTAAAGTCATCAGTTGTGTCTTAAAACTAGTTGTAACTAAAGTTGAACTTGAGAATTGTAAGCTAAAACTGTTATTTGTCTCCAGATGTTATAACTGTAGTGGTAACTAAAATATAAAATAGAAACAAAAGTAAATAAAATACATTTAGGTGATTTAATTTATAGTGGTAAAATCAAATAAAAAGTTTATTTTGCCTAAGCAGGATGAGAAGAAATCTTAATGTTTCATTATTCAAAATAATAGTTAATATGAAAATGTAGGAAAAAAGAGGAGTGTAAGGGTATCTCTGGAAATTCCTATTTATTGACTTTCTCTCTTCACGCACCCTCATTTTTTAAATGTTCATAACTTTTTTATACGACATTATTTTTTTCATAAAAAAATCACTATAAAATCGAACGTCTTTTTATTTTTAATTTGAGTACCATGTTGCTATATAAAATATGACAACTAAAAAAAATCCAAAAAATGTGTTGTATTTCTATTTTGTATAGCATTTTTATGCTGGATTTTTGTACTACATTTCGTGTTAAAAATTTTGTACTGAACTTTTTTATCTTAAAATTTTTTTCGCTGAATTTTTGTGCTGGATTTTTTATACTATATTTTTTTGTACTGAATTTTTTTGTGCTATATTTTTTATTCTAATTTTTTTGTGCTATATTTTTCTTTTGGATTTTTATGCTATATTTTTTTTTGTTATGGATTTTTTGTGCTAGATTTTTTGTATTTGATTTTTTTTGTGCTAGATTTTTGTACTTGATTTTTTTTTTTGTATTTTTTAGAAAATAAAAAGGTGTCACGTGTCATTTTCATTCTCCTACTTATAAGGACTAAGATATTTTAATACCAAAATACCATTCATTTCTACTTATAAAAAGTGGCACATGTTATCAACACAATCCTTTTAAGGCTACTTAGGCAAAATCCACTTTTTAGTGGATGCTTTCCCTTAATTTATAAAAAAGCTTAGGGTGGACGGTATGGGTTGATTGAGTGGGTTTGGTGATTGGTTTCACCGATCGGTGAACCATCCCTAGTAGTTGATTGAGTATGATTGAGTGAGGGGTTTCGGTGTATACTCACCAAATGTTTGAGTATGATTGATTGAGTTTAATGGTAGGTCCCAACCCCTTTCAACCAATCACAATTTTTTTAAATTCTTTATCACTCTCAATGTGTTTGAACCATATCTAGTGATTGAGTGCAAAATGGGGAGTGAAATTGAGACTTGACATGACATAATATTATTGGCTAGAGAATAACTCAAACACCATAAAGTGATTAAACCATACCCTCCACCCTTAAAACTTCTTTATTTAAAGAAAAAAGAAGCTTTAAACTTCCCATCAAAATAAGACCTTTCTGTTATAAAACTGTAACTATAATTATAAAACTTTGAAAATCTTGAGAATAATGGAAGTAATAATACGCTTAATTGATATTTCACATATAACAGGTGGGTACATCATTATATAATAGAGGATGAGCACATTTAGTCTAAATATAACAACGGTGAGCAATTTAGATGCCATCCACCTTATTTGACTCTGTCATCCATTTTCATAACACTCCCCCTTGGATGACACTTTGCAAACTTTGGGGTAATAAAGTACTGCCTCATTAAAAAAAAAACCTTGCTAGGAAAACCCAGTGGGACAAAACCATAGCTAAGGGAAAAAGAGTGCAGTGTATAGTCTTCTCCTGATATTTCTGGATCATGTATGTTGCCTCATTAAAAACCTTACTAAGAAAACCCAATGGGATAAAACTTAGTGAAGGAAAAAAGAGTGCAACTTGTATAGTACTCCCCCTCATTTTAATATGTATTATTTATGTGACTTGTCTCTATCTTTCTTGAAAGTTGATCAAATATTTATAGACAACAATTTTTCGCTTGATCCTTAGGTAGGCAATCTTTTTCGATTAGTGTTATATGATCTTCATATGAGACTCCTGGTTCCTTTTTGGAAACAAATATCATAAGATCCACAACTGTGTTTTGTTACATTACCTGCATTTACAAAACTAACCAAACTTGTTTCGATGGGTTAGTAAAAATATAAATTATACCTTACATACCTCAAGTGTATCAAAAATTTCGTTTCACCTTAGGAGAATATGAAAAGGAAAATATAATTCGTCTTGCAACGTGTTAATGAAAAATTTCTAAAATTGTATGGTAAAAAATGGTGAAACTGGCCGTCCCCTGGATTGAACCCGGGTCTAGGCCACACCCTTTCGCGCACCTAGCCAACCGAGCTAGGTGCCTAGTTTGTGAAATTTCCGTTTTTGGTTAAATATAAGCACATGTATAATAACTTCCTATTTTTTATTTAATGTTTGAAAAATCAAATGGTCTATTATGCTTCAAACTTTCTATTTTATCTTGATTCCATAATATATGTGTATGACCATAATTGACCGACAATTCTATGTTGGAATCATTTACTTCTTCCTGAGATAATTGAATTTACCATTTTTTCTTTTATGGTCAATTTCCCTTTCAGTGCCTTTTCTTTTTCGAGGATGTTTTATCCTTTGAACCGACTGGCCTCCCATGTTTCAAACGGGATTCAATAGCCATATTAATATTATTCCTTTGCTTGTCTGTAATATCAACTTGAGCTAAAGCATTAGCATCTGGTATATAATATTTTCAATATGTCTTTGTCCAATTTTCAATATGTCTTTGTCCTTCTTGGACATTAATTTTAACTGGAGCAATTCAAAACCTTTTGGATGAATTTCCTTCTTAAAATATCTTCTAGATATTTTACTCGAGGATACAGATAATACAATGATAACTTCAAAAATTATTTCACTTTCAGTTGTTTTCTATCTCCCCCTCATGTTGGGATTGATAATCAGCAAATGAAGCCCATAAGAAATCTCCCATTTATGGCTATATATTTTATTTATTCCCAACATGTCATTAAAACTCATCTTTGTGTGTTGTGTTGTAACAATTTCAGTATATATATATATCGCACACCCAAAGATGATAAATATTTGGTTTCTAAATAACTGTAATGGGGAGTAAATGTTTCAATAATAATACTTGTTCCAATGATCATTGATAATTAAGAATTTATCAAAGAAAAAAAAATTTCAGTCTGGAATAATATTCTTGCTATATTAGCTAAGCCATATGTGCAAACTTCAAGTTGCGAATTGATAACCATTTAGACGATGCATCGATTTAAATACTAAATGGTATCATGCTAGGATATGTGTATCCTTTAATCCTATTTAGGATTATCATATGATATGTGAATCCTTTTCATCATAGTATATCCTTGATGGCTTAATCTGTCATGCCATCATATCCTTGATGATATATATATATTCTTGAAACTCAATAAGTTTCTTATTGATTTTTGGAAAAAATAGAGCGTCCTCTATTTAAAAGCTTTGTACTATCAGGTAATTAGCTTTTCCCATTCTTTCTATTAATTTTGAATGTCCCAGGCAAAACCGTTATTTGCATTATTCGTCTAATTTATGAATCAAATAAACCTGACAGTTTTCTAACTTCCCAAAAATAACATTTCCGTAATACATCATTCATTATATATACATATATATATAACCGTTGTATATATATAACCGTTGTACAACGGCTATAAAACGGTAATATAACCGTTACAAAACGGTTATAATTTACCACTATAAATAACCAATTATCAATCTCATTTTTTTTTCACATCAAACCCTCTTCTTCTCAAAGTTATTCAAGAAATTTTTTTTCGAAGATGATTCACCCGGTTTTAATATTGACCGGCATAATGTTAATATTATTGCCGATATTAATGTATGAGCTTCCGCCTCATCTATTTAGTACTTATGTATTCATTTATTTGTTCATAGCTGTACCTTTGTATGTTATCTCATTTTTAATGAGTATTTAGATTTTAATATTTATCTTATTTATGTTTTGTAACAAAATTGGCAACCTATAACTGAAGTAATTATTAATATGGTGGTGGGATCCATCTAACGGTGATGAGAGTTGCTGTTGAGATGACAATGCTCGTGTGTCATCTTCCATATCAATGTTGTATGTAAACATGTTTCAATTCATATGGCTACTTATCCAGATATGTAGCCTTTAATTTATGTTTATTCACAGACTTACGAATGGTTTACTTTCAGCTATAGCAAGTAAGTCTTTTAGTTTGTACGTATTTCCCAGATACTTTAATAAAACCAATATACCAAATGAAAGAACCTGTCATGTCATATGTTTCGTGTCCCATGTCCTCTTTTCAAAATTCATGTCCTATCTCATGTTTCATGCCCTATTTCGAGTCCCATTATTATTTTATAATAATAATCACTTAATAAAATAACATATTTACATATAATAAAATAAAAGAAAAATCAAAAAATAAACATATGGATATAAATAAAATAATTGAAACGTTGTAAAATGATTCTAGTATATTGTTATGTTTGCAGACCTCTGTCTGTGTATACAACTGAAATTAATCAGAATCAGAATCATGAGGTGATGGAGGTGGCGGAGTAAATTGTTTTGAGATAATACTAGCTACTTGTCTTAGCCTTTCTTCCTGCCACTCATTCTTTTTTCGTCAACCACTCTATTTGTCTGGACATTTTCCGGTTCTTTTTTATTAGTTTATCAACTTTCATTGGATCTAAAAGTGGATTTATTAGAGGCACTCCGGCTTCAACAATTGACTGTTGTTGTTGCTCCGGATGTAGTGAAGACTGTTGCTGTAATAGTGGTGATATGGGTTGTTCTGGTGCTAACAACTCTTGGAATGTCATGTTATCATTAAATATGGATTGTTGCATCATTTCTCCTTGCCCAAAAGATAAAGGTGAAAGTGCCTGGTAGATGCCTGGTGTGTGTGGTTGAGTATGCTGTGTTTGATATGTGTTAGTTGAAACATGTTCAAACACGGGTGGTGTTAGCTGCTGTTGAGACAACAGATCATGCTGATAAAAAGATGATTGAGGAAACTGCAACAGTAATTGTTGTAGATTTTGTGATGTATTTTCTGGGATAACCGGTGCTGCCTCAGATTGAAACGATTGTGTTTGTGTAGGAATATCAATAGGTAGTATCTCGATATTTGTAAAATTTATCACTCCAGGTAATCGTGGTGGGGATAATTCTTGAATAATCTGATCGTTTATGACACCTAGAGATTTGGTTATTTTTGTTATGTATGATCCTCCCATAAGGTTTTTCGGGGGACGTGTTTGGTATTGCTCAAAGTACATAGCAAGAGAGTAAGCAATATTACAATGGACTGACTCGAATATACTGTATAAGTGGAAGAGATCGGTACCACTAACCCTGTGTAGATTAGACGTGCGCCCCCTGATCGTGTTGGCTAGAACACGGTGCATATACTGATAAAGAGGATCTCTAAATGTTCTTGAATTGTTATTTTTACTCCACACTGCTGGTGTAAGTGTAGACCAATAATCTTGTATGCGATCAGGATATTCTGTTAATGCGTTTATAAATATAGGTGATCTAACCTCTTCTTCTGTATAAATACCTAAATGTACTGCGAACTCAGATAATGACAATTTAAAAGTTTCTCCACCGAGTCTAAAATCGATAGAGGGCTCAGATAGGTCTTTATTTCGTGTGAAATGAAAAGTAGACCAGAACTCATATACAAGTTCATCGTATGAAGGTTCTAAGATGTCAAAGAAACGACGCCATGGTGAACCAATTGGTAGTAACCTCGTCAGTCGATCATCTTTGTCTAGAATTCCCGTTATGTTCCAGTCGATACTATTAATAGTATTAACTTTAAGCCTCCTGAGGGTTAGACATTTCGTATGGGTGCGTACATCCTTAAATTGAAGAAATTTATGGACTTCGATCTGGGCACGAATTTCTGCTGCGTTTGAAGATTCAGCGTGTGCACGAGTAGAAAATTGAAGACTCATGATAGTAATATTGGGCTTTGTCTGAGCTCAAAATATAATTTGAGTATGAGTTGTTTTGGGTATGTGTCGAACTATATCAGAAGTTCAGTTGGTTTGAGGATTTACACGAGTGGTGGGTTACTTATATAAATACAAATTAAGTTTACATAATACGCTTGGTTAAGGCTTCCATGATACACCTTGAAAAAAGTTTTACTGTATTAGGTTTGAAAATTTCGGTAACAAACAAAATGTTTAAACTAATATTAGATTCGGTAGGTATCGTGGGTAACGTGCTGATTATTACTGCTAAAAGGTTCTGATAACAACAGTGATGATATTAATAATTGGTAATTTTATAGTAAAATATGCATAGCCATTTTTACGGATATATATATATTAGTATGCACAATAATAAATAAATTATTATGAATAGTGGATGACAACGACGCGCACAATAAAGGAAATAATTATTACTCGAATTATTGTGCACAGTAAAAGCGCACAGTAAAAGTCTTGTTTTCTTATATATGTAAACATACACCACACACGGATGTATCCATCTTTTGTTTCCTATTGTAATCTTTTTCTTTAAAGAAACTGCAATAAAGGAGCTCAAAAGGAGCCTAAGTTTCCATCATACAAAATGCTTTTAGGCTAGTTTTATAACATAAATAAACGTTATTAAACATTAGATTTTATAAATAAATGTTAGGTGCATAAATAAATGTTAGATTTTTAGTAGTCCCAAAGTTATTATATATATCCATAGTATGAGGTCCTCTGCACTAATTTAGATTGTTAGTAGTCCCATAGTTATTATATTCCCATAGCAAATAGGTACCTCGTACTCATTTTTATTATTAAGTATGGGATTTAGATGTTTTTATGATAGGAGTGTCTGGATAACTGGGTCTCCTAAAGGAAAACAATCCCACGGTATAAAAGAAATATTACGTTTATCATAACAATTATAGTTTATATAAATTAATCAAACACTTACTTTTATTATTATTGCTTGAACTTTTCTTTGGCTAGAGCCTCGTTCTTGGCTAGAGCTTCGTGCTGATAACGTGTTATAAAACTGTAACTATAATTATAAAACTTTGAAAATCTTGAGAATAATGGAAGTAATAATACGCTTAATTGATATCTCACATATAACAGGTGGGTACATCATTATATAATAGAGGATGAGCACATTTAGTCTAAATATAACAACGGTGAGCAATTTAGATGTCATCCACCTTATTTGACTCTGTCATCCATTTTCATAACACTTTCACATTACTTTGTTGACCCAAAACTTCAACTTAAGTTTTTTATTTGTATTGAACATAAAGGACAGGTCTCATACCCATACTATATCACCCAAGTCCCAAATTATGTGTATTTAGGGCATGTTTGGCTAAGCTTTTTGAAACAACTTATTGACTTATTGGCTTTTTGAAAAGTCATAAGCTTTAAAATTATGTTTGGCAATGAGGGTGTATGTGAGGGGGAAAAGCCAATAAGTCAATAAGTCACTCCATACTGACTTTTCCAAAAAGCCAATAAGTCAATAAGTTGTTTTGAAAAGCTTAGCCAAACATGCCCTTACTCATGATTTATATAAATACCACAGTTCTCTATTTTTTTTAATGGCTAAACTTGCATGCCATGGAGATTGAACCCATGACCTCCATCTATTCTATACCTTATCTAAATCATCAACACCATTGGGTTATTCCCAATAGATCACAGTTCTCTATTTGATATTATTCTACATGCTTGTCTTGTGTTTAAAAAATATCATGTAGTGGCCAAAAATCCTTTATATATAATATCAATATATGATTTGATTTACTAAAAGATATGATTCCTCCAAAGTGATTGAATCTCAACAAAAATCCTTTATATATCAATATATGATTTTATTGACTAAAAAATATGATTCCTCCAAAGTGATTGAATCTCAACAAGCAATAGTGGCATCTTGGGGGTGGGATAAAGCTTTGGGACCAATAGGTCCTGGGTTCGATTCCCACAAGGGGGTTTTCCTATATTTATCGGGTTTCCTCCTGAATTTGTGTATAGGTATTATGCCTAGTGGAGATGGATATGATCGGGTGGTGGCACGATGATACTCCAGTGGTCCGTTAGTGATCCAAATTTGCCGTTAAAAAAAACAAATAAATAAAAATTAGAAGACAACAAAAGAACTAAAAGGGTGTGGGGGGGATTATGAATTAGCGTGGGTTTATAGAAGTGAAACATGTTAATAAAACACGTATTCATACCCTGAGGTGAACATCTGTAGGCAATGAAAAACGTTATCAAAAACCTGAGGGCAAAAAAAACAACATTCGGGAATCAAACCTGGACATTCATATTCGCAGAGGAAACCATAAACCACTATACCAAAAGACCAGATGTGAAGTAACTGTGAGCAAAACTCTTTTAGAGGAAAGTCGCAAGACAAAAAAGAAAAAAAAAACAAACCAACCCTGACATGTAGGGCTAGTGTTCAAAAGCCTCACAACTTAATAGAAGGATTTATTGTTCAAAAGCTTCACTAGAAGGATAATTATTGAAGGGGTTTTCTATCTACACACCCTCCTGTCTATCTACACACTTTTTGAATTCAATACGCATCGTATAGGCCTATACGATGCGTATTGAATTAAAGTAAAAAACATGGCAGACAGACAGGTGCAGGTTGTGTCTGGCGGCGGGTTTGATACGCATCGTATAGGCCTATACGATGCGTATCAACCCCCTGTTTTTTTTAATTTTTTTTTGTTGTGTTGTGTCGAATGCGAACCCGAGAAACGAAAGGGATTTCGAGCAGTTGGTCGATGATATGATTGATAAAGATCTTGACACGATTATTTCCATTTTCAATTATTATTAAAACCATTCAAGCCAACCAGTCTACAATGTGGTTCCCAATTTGCGGAAATTAATCCCAGATTGTCTAAATAAACATCTTTTCAAGTTTGCACAGTGGGAGAAAAGACCAGCACCTCTGTCAGTATTGTCCTTTAAATTCGCATAAACATATATTCGTTTCATAACCTCCTCCTATAAATCAACCACAACTCACCTGATACGTCTTCTCTGGATCCCACATGATAAAAGCGCTTCTTTAGACAATCTGGGTCACATATCCGACAATAGGGCCCACGGATCTTATGCCCACCTGTAACACCCGTCTAATTTTAATTGACTTTAATAATAGATTATACCATTTCAAATAAAATGTTTGTTAACATAACTTAACTTTCATTAAAGAAGTACATAAGTAGCATCATCCTTAGTCAACTAACGGCTAAGTTAAAACGTTTCAAAAGTTGTTTAGAAATTTTTCACAACCTATACACAAAGTCTATTAAAGATTAAACACATTGCGGAAACTTCAAAATGTAGTGTTCGGTTCTTGTTCATTTGCTTGATCGCCATCCGTAAGTTCACCAACATCACCTAATGTCAAAACCACATCAAGGGTTAATTTTGACAATAATATAACACGTATAATCAAATTCTAACATCAAAACTATTGAAAACAATAAGAATTCATCGGATCAGGTCGCTCGCGCCCCGCGAGAAACGTTACGCGGGCCGCGAGGACCGCTCGCGTGTCACGGCACAATTTTGTCGTCTTCCGCGTGGCGCGGGGGATCGGGTTTTCCAGCAGCTCATGTTTTGTGAGCTGCATTTTCTGCCAGCTCCGGAAAACTCAGATTTTGACTTAAAATGTGCATATCTTTTGACTCGTAAGTCCGTTTTAAGTGATTCTTTTTCCTATGCGTCTGTAAATTTATTACCGACGTATCTATCACAAATTTCATACCGAACGATTTATTTACGGACCGAAAGACCATATGTCATTATGTAATTATTCGACCCATTCTAACCTTACTCATTTTACTACCATTTAACTAATAAACCTATGGCGTCTTATGCCCAACATCCGGGGCTTATTATCACCCGCATTTCTTACCAATTTCATGGTTTAATGCCTTTGTGATTATTATCGCCATTATCGAATACTAGAACGTTTAAAACTACAATTCTCACAACTAATAGACCCGTTGGCTCATCTTGTGGAACCATCCACTTATGATGACTACCATTTGGTTCGTTTACTATACTAAGTCTATTAATTCTCATCCAACCATAATCAATATAAATTCACACAGATTTCGATTCAACAATAAGATTTACAAAACTTATCAACAACTCACTTAATGTAACTAATCAAGTTACGTACCTTCAAAGTAGGCCTTTTAAACGTGGTTCGCCACCCGCTTGTCCGCTTGACGCTCTTGCGCCCGTTCCTATAGAGTTCATTTATTATATGTTTAGAACTCTCTTCAAATCATAATTCGCATAATACACCAAACATCATGATTATGTGTTTAAACTTGGAATTTCAGTTTTAAGCCTTCATAGAGGCATTTCAACAAACACTTCATGAGCAGATTTTTACATGATTAAACATCACATCTCCAGTTTATCATTTAGTCCTAATTTCACATAAATCAACCATTTTACATGATTGTTAGCTTCTAATTTCTGAAATCATATCAAAATTGTCAATTTACACTAGAACAACACTCAATATCCTAGTGTTCATCAATTTACACATAACCCGTTAATCACCTACAATGGTGTTCATAATCTTCACTAAAATTTAACATGATTTCAACTTGTATTTGTCTAGGGTTTGTCCTTAGACACTATAGTTGTTCCTAGATCATCATAAGACACGCATGCAACTAACAATTCAGATTTTCCCAATTACATGAGAAATTCAAGTTGAGAGTTTTCATGAAATTTTACATACCTTGTAATCCTCTTGTGATGAGGAT
This sequence comes from Helianthus tuberosus, assembly GCA_030545235.1. Lineage (NCBI taxonomy): Eukaryota > Viridiplantae > Streptophyta > Magnoliopsida > Asterales > Asteraceae > Helianthus > Helianthus tuberosus. Next base: position 34,600,149 of record CM060383.1, read on the forward strand.
CAGTAATCTATGCTTTAATTTCGATTTCAACTTGGATTAAGCCTTCAATTTGCAACTTTAGTGAAGTTTAGGGTTTTGGAAGAGTGGGGATCGCCCCCTTGTTCTGCTTGTGCGACCAGACATCCCCTTTTGGGGTGTTTGGTTTATTTTATTTGTTTAATTAAAATCAAGTTTCAATTCTTACAACTTAAGCCCCTCAATTTTGTTCAACATATTGTTTAGTAGCTTTTAACCTTATCATGAGCTATTTCTAGTCTTGTAACTAACTAGGTTAAAAATTCCTAGTTAGTAAATTCTCGTTTATTTATACTTTATAATCCTAATATAAAGTTTTAGAAATTTCGGGGTGTTACAAGTCCACCCCCCTTAAAAAGGGTTTCGTCCTCGAAACCGGAAATACGTACCGAACAATGTCGGGCAGAGACGTCGCATCTCCTCTTCGGACTCCCATGTAGTGTCCGAACCCTTTTCTATGTTCTTAATTGATCTTAGCTTGATCAATTTCCTTATTTCGCAATTATTTAACCTTACGATCTGGAATCTAATGGCCTTACTACATAATTGAGGCTGTTTGCCACCTCGATATCATCGTAATGGATGTAAGTCGTTTCCTCTGCTAGGCATTTTCGCAGTTGTGACACATGAAACGTGATATGTATTCCACTCAACTCTTCTGGTAGCTCGAGGCGATAAGCCACCTTGCTAACCCCGTTCGATGATTTTAAATGGCCCAATAAACCTCGGGCTTAGTTTCTTTCTTTTCCTGAATCGGATATCACCCTTCCTTGGGGAAAACTTCTAGCATAACTCTATTACCTATTTCCTATCCTTTGTCGCTCTTTTGATCGGGTTGTCTTTTGACCATTCAGTCGCTGAGCCCGTCAACATACTTACCTGACGTTAGTTTTATGTTAGCAAGCACTCTACATAGGTCTCCGTGTTATTTAGGCTACAACCTGTTTTATTGCCTAAACTAGTTGGTCACCATTTTACCTCATACCTCGTCATTCGGGTATGTGATATTGCCGTCATCGCCCCTTGGCGTGCTTATACTTTCATATCTAGTCATTCACACTATAACGTGATTACATTCTATATTACTTTTGTGTTCGTGATCACATCACGCCATGATTAGTTCAACATCGACCTTTCATTCTTAGGAATCTTTCCTCCGAATTCATCATCTTACAGCTTTCGGCGTTAGACCTATATTCTTTAGTACTAACCATTTTCTAATTTCTCTCTCGGTATTCATAGGTGTTAGAACATCGTTTCTTTACTAAAACTGAATTTTAGTTTAATGTTTTTCTCTTTAACCACGTCGTTTAATCATGTCTAGGAATTGACGACAAGGATTATTCTTCAGGGTTATCCTTTTACGCGAGAATTCATAATTGGTTCTCCACGCTTTATATTATCGACCCGTAGGTTCCTTTACTTAGCCTTATAGACTATTCTATTAGGTCTTCACCTTTTTAGGGTGAGACCCCCTAGTATGTTCCTTTTTATTTGCGACCCTATGGTCATTTTGTTCCCGTAAACTTTTACATTGTTTATAATCTGGAGGTTATGGTGATTCCATGGATCATCTTCTATACGTTTGACCTTGACCGTAGTCTAAGGCTACACTCATTTTCTTTCAGATTATCTTACCGACTCTATGATTTCTTCTGTGTCTTTCGCGTCGGTTTATTTTACTCATACCGTTATTTGGTTTATGCCCCTATTTCCTTTCAACCCATCACTGGGTTCGTTATCTTAATGTTTTTAACACCCCGGTTTTATTGGTTTACGTTTTCCTTTCCATATTCTTTTACGACCTATCACATAGGTTCAGTAATAATTCGCACTTTCATTATTCAGGTTGCTCTTACTTGGAATATCAAGTATTATACTTTATTTGGCCCGTCCAATATTAAAATAATTGGACCTAACTATCAAAATTTCTGTTCTGCGAAATTTCATCGTCTCTTAGTTATAGCTCTTAATCCGAGTCTTTTGACTTTTAATCTGGGTCACCGTCTCTTGGTTTACGCATATATCCGTAGTCCTACTCATCTATCGGTTATTTTACCGAAGTCATTATTAGAGTCGTCACTCTGACATGCATTAAGATTTCGTTTTGATTTATTCGGTGGTATTAGCGTAACCTGTCGCCTTTATTCCACCGATTCCTTAATTCTTCCATTTATTTTGTTTGACTTGTTCTGATGAACTTTATTACTTATAATAGTCAAACATTTATCCTTGTGCCTTAACATTCTTGTTTGTTAGTTTATAATTTTAATTACCTTGATTCTTATCCCTTCCCTTGGGCTTATTACCTTAATGTAATATGCTCCCATTATCCGGCTTCCGTTTACCTTTATTATCAAGCATTTTGCTTATTTGATTCGAACACCACCTTTCTGTTGTTAGGGACCTTTAGGTCTATTTCTTTTGCTAATGTTCCGAAGACCCATTTCTCAAGTCTTATTTGGTAAAACCACTGTCATGGTCATACGGCTTTTGGGGTTTACCCGTTCTTATTCTAACACTTTCATAAAGTTTATTTTACTAGGCTTTTATATAATCACATCCATTACTGCGATCACTATTCTTCCTCACGAGGGTTCGATTAATAATGTATTACTTGGATGGTTACCCCTACCCAAGTTTCTAAATTTGCATTTATTGACACTTTATTATTCATAATAGCGAATAATACGTATCATTCATTTAGCTTCTTTTTCGCGGATGTTCTCGGTCCGAGTCTTAATTTCTTATCTTTAACCTTAATCCTATTGCAATAATAACAAAATTAATTCATTTAATTTTATTATTGTTTATCGTTGCATGAAATTTATCCACATCATTTGTTGATGTAAATGACGCTCCTACGCGTTTTATTTAGTTCAGCCAAGTCTATAACCTTGTCTTTGCCATTTATTATTATTGCAATTTCCGAGTTCGAGTGTAATTACACTCCTTCCCAACACAAGGTTTATTCACTTCATTAATTTCCCGGGTTCGAGTGTACACGCACTCCTTCCCATTGCAATATCTATCGAGATTACTTTTACCTCGATGCTCAACGTACAGTTTCAGCACCTCTTATAAACAATAGAACTTTTATTATTATCTATTTCTATTTTTCAAAGCCTTGATAATTTCGTTAACACTAATGTAGGATGTTAAATAAATCGGTATAAAACAAACGATTTATTTGCACTCGTAATAATTAAAAATTCATACTGAAATTTAATCTACAAGAGTATACCTGAAACGACATCAGGTTCAGCTTTAGCCTCCGTGGCTGTTATATAAAACAACTTTGTCCTTGATTTCTGGGCATCAGACTTGGTGTCAGTTGTGTCCTTGCTTCCAAGCCTCTCTGGACATTTTGACTTTTTATGTCTTGGTTTGCCACATGTGCCCTTGTGAATTTTTCCACAAAATCTACACTGATGTAACACACTTTTTGTAACTCTCTTCTTGGGAGCTTTATTAGATTTGGACTTCTTTACTGATCTTGGATTCATATCCAACACCCTCCTTTCTTCTATTTCTTGTAATATGCTGTCTTTCAATTCAGCCATCATATCGTTCACCACCGGCACGATTGTGTTTTGTAGTCCATCAATATATTGTGATAGACTATTTTCTAGAGCTTTTCCAACCTCCTCGGAAATCTTAGCTTTCATTTGTTCAGTCAATTGAGATGTCGAAACATCTCCGGTTACTTCAGACATTTCTTCAACTGAAACATCCATCATGATTTATCAATAATTATTTAATTCATTTCCATCTTATTATACGGAGATTTATATCATTCTCACTCAATCATAATTAATGTGTTATTGTTATTTTTTTTTCGGTTTGGTTAAGTATATATCTTGCCTTACCTTTCTCACTTAGTTTATTTTCCCGGGTTCGAGCGTATTTATACACTCCCCACATACACTTTTTCACATAATTCTTATCGTTTAATCTCAACTATAAGTAACACTTACCAGATGTCTTGAAACTGAAATGTTTACATCGATTATTAAATATTTCATTTATAATATAACTTTGTTTGTTTCGGTTTAGCCAAGTTCGTAACTTGCTTTGACCGTTCTCTTTTTAGTGCACTTTCCGGGTTTGAGTGTATTAACGTACTCTTCCCGTGCACATTTACTTCCATCTCTTTCACTTACATAGGATGAGATCTACTGAAATAACTAATTAATCCTTACCGGACGATCGATCAAGCTTGAACCGAACACTTTGTTGACAACCTTAAGCTCTGATTACCAACTTGTAACACCCGTCTAATTTTACTTGACTTTAATAATAGATTATACCATTTCAAATAAAATGTTTGTTAACATAACTTAACTTTCATTAAAGAAGTACATAAGTAGCATCATCCTTAATCAACTAACGACTAAGTTAAAACGTTTCAAAAGTTGTTTAGAAAATTTTCACAACCTATACACAAAGTCTATTAAAGATTAAACACATTGCGGAAACTTCAAAATGTAGTGTTCGGTTCTTGTTCATTTGCTTGATCGCCATCCGTAAGTTCACCAACATCACCTAATGTCAAAACCACATCAAGGGTTAATTTTGACAATAATATAACACGTATAATCAAATTCTAACATCAAAACTATTGAAAACAATAAGAATTCATCGGATCAGGTCGCTCGCGCCCCGCGAGAAACGTTACGCGGGCCGCGAGGACCGCTCGCGTGTCGCGGCACAATTTTGTCGTCTTCCGCGTGGCGCGGGGGATCGGGTTTTCCAGCAGCTCATGTTTTGTGAGCTGCATTTTCTGCCAGCTCCGGAAAACTCAGATTTTGACTTAAAATGTGCATATCTTTTGACTCGTAAGTCCGTTTTAAGTGATTCTTTTTCCTATGCGTCTGTAAATTTATTACCGACGTATCTATCACAAATTTCATACCGAACGATTTATTTACGGACCGAAAGACCATATGTCATTATGTAATTATTCGACCCATTCTAACCTTACTCATTTTACTACCATTTAACTAATAAACCTATGGCGTCTTATGCCCAACATCCGGGGCTTATTATCACCCGCATTTCTTACCAATTTCATGGTTTAATGCCTTTGTGATTATTATCACCATTATCGAATACTAGAACGTTTAAAACTACAATTCTCACAACTAATAGACCCGTTGGCTCATCTTGTGGAACCATCCACTTATGATGACTACCATTTGGTTCGTTTACTATACTAAGTCTATTAATTCTCATCCAACCATAATCAATATAAATTCACACAGATTTCGATTCAACAATAAGATTTACAAAACTTATCAACAACTCACTTAATGTAACTAATCAAGTTACGTACCTTCAAAGTAGGCCTTTTAAACGTGGTTCGCCACCCGCTTGTCCGCTTGACGCTCTTGCGCCCGTTCCTATAGAGTTCATTTATTATATGTTTAGAACTCTCTTCAAATCATAATTCGCATAATACACCAAACATCATGATTATGTGTTTAAACTTGGAATTTCAGTTTTAAGCCTTCATAGAGGCATTTCAACAAACACTTCATGAGCAGATTTTTACATGATTAAACATCACATCTCCAGTTTATCATTTAGTCCTAATTTCACATAAATCAACCATTTTACATGATTGTTAGCTTCTAATTTCTGAAATCATATCAAAATTGTCAATTTACACTAGAACAACACTCAATATCCTAGTGTTCATCAATTTACACATAACCCGTTAATCACCTACAATGGTGTTCATAATCTTCACTAAAATTTAACATGATTTCAACTTGTATTTGTCTAGGGTTTGTCCTTAGACACTATAGTTGTTCCTAGATCATCATAAGACACGCATGCAACTAACAATTCAGATTTTCCCAATTACATGAGAAATTCAAGTTGAGAGTTTTCATGAAATTTTACATACCTTGTAATCCTCTTGTGATGAGGATCAGTAATCTATGCTTTAATTTCGATTTCAACTTGGATTAAGCCTTCAATTTGCAACTTTAGTGAAGTTTAGGGTTTTGGAAGAGTGGGGATCGCCCCCTTGTTCTGCTTGTGCGACCAGACATCCCCTTTTGGGGTGTTTGGTTTATTTTATTTGTTTAATTAAAATCAAGTTTCAATTCTTACAACTTAAGCCCCTCAATTTTGTTCAACATATTGTTTAGTAGCTTTTAACCTTATCATGAGCTATTTCTAGTCTTGTAACTAACTAGGTTAAAAATTCCTAGTTAGTAAATTCTCGTTTATTTATACTTTATAATCCTAATATAAAGTTTTAGAAATTTCGGGGTGTTACACCACCCGAGACTGACCTCTGGATCACACATGATAAAAGCGCTTCTTTAGACAATCTGGGATTATGTTCTGTTTCTTCAAGATTTACGTCTGATGTCCAAGTTTGATCACATGATAAAAGGGGAAATCTAATGGAACACCTGATTGAGAGAAACTTCTTCGAGCTAACCGCCGATATCTCATCCTTCTGTTGTTTGACGTATTCTAACATATTGTTGCGTATTTAATAGTATTTTTGACGTATTTTAGCGTATTTTAACGTATTTTAACGTATTTTAGGGTATTTTAGCATATTTTAACGTATTTTAGCGTATTTTAACGTATTGTAACGAATTTTAGTTGTTAGGGTTTCGTTTCTTCATGCTCCAACTAAACCCTTGAATCCCAATGCTTCTCTAAACAGTTTTTCAACAAATGTTTTCAAGTTTGCACAGTGGGAGGATTACGAGTGTTGCGAAATTATGTATTTGCTTCCCTAAAATACGTTAAAATACGCTAAAACAATGGACTCAGACTCATTGTTGCGAATTTGGTTTCTTCGGGCTTATGTTGATGGATAACGCAAACAAGTTCTCCACAGTTTGTTATTCAAATCTCTATCCGGTCATCTTTCCAAACTGCAACACACGATAAGTTCTCCAAAAGAATGCATACACAAATAGTACCGGGACCACTGTAATAGACACATGTCACATAGTTTGAACGAGTCTAAAACACTCGTAATCCTCAACCGGCTTTGAAACCGGACGGAATCTATGAAGAAACTGTTCGATTTCACGGTGAGTGGAGAAATTAGCGTAGTATATAATACGGTTATACAATGGGGAATTCTATTTCGACACTTTCCTATCTATCTACACACCTTACTTTTTCAATACGCATTTGTAACGTATTTTAGGGTATTTTTACGTATTTTAGCGTATTTTAGCGTATTGTAACGTATTTTAGCGTATTTTATCGTGTGTTGCAGTTTGGAAAGATGACCGAACAGAGATCTGAATAACTAACTGTGGAGAACTTGTTTGCGTTATCCATATTAAATCAAACATTCATGTATCACAAGGAATGACCGATCTAAGGCAGAGAACCTGATTCAGATACACAAATTCGATTTCAACAAATCTTTTCAAGGTCTTAAGTGATGGACAATTGGTTAAAAGATGTAGAAGAGTTTGTGTAGAGATCTTTACAGTATGGTTTCTCGACAAATAAAGTATGTTAGTTTCTTGACATTATGGTTTCTCGATAAATGAAGTATTATCTGACAAAACTCAAAACAATTGTACTTGCTACGTCAGATGTTAGCTCGGAAGTTCTATAACACAAAGTAATCTATTAGAACGATCCTTGTTTTGTCTACGGAAACGGTGGCTATGGGAAACAAAAGTATAGACCTATACGGGTTCTGTGGATCAACAGAAATAACTGAAACAAGCAGGCATTGATTTTGCCAAGATTGAAGGGAAGAATCTGGCCATAAGCATTGTGGATTCTCAACGTTATTCGAATGTAAGTGGATCGAGGGATACGCTTATCTATACTGGTCAAGGTGGGCATGGTTTATTCGGGAGTAAATCACCACCCAAAGATCAACAACTTGTGATTATTCGGTTTGGAAAGTGGACGAAGCAAAGAGAAACTGATTCTGTTGTTCAGTACTTTCGTGTGCTAAATACAAAGCCGATTTCAACTTCCATTGATCAAATAATAAAAACCCTAAGAATGCATACACAAATAGTTCTAGTGGACGAAGCAAAGAGACCGCCTTCAAATAATGTTTCCTAGATGTTTGAAGACCAACAAATGTCCAAAATGCTGCTTCTTCGTTCGCATGACGGAAAGCTGCTACCGCGTGACAAGAAGCTACCTTGCAAAAATTAAAAAATTAAATCGACACCCTCAATACGCATCGTATAGGCCTATACGATGCGTATTACTTTTTGGCGGGGGACAATGGCAGCCTTTGGCAGGCATAGAAGTTTGAACCCACCTCAATACGCATCGTATAGGCCTATACGATGCGTATTGAGGGTGTAGATTTAAGCCCCAAGGTGTGCCAATAATACGACCCTTATTGAAACACATTAGCTTATTTGTAATGGTCCTATTTTTTTAATTGTCACGTCATAAAGTGTTTATCACATCAGTGTCACGTATATATGATTTTTCACTCACCTTTTTTACTTTTTTACCTTGAATATGTTATGGTTCAATAAGTTTTCCATGACCTATTAAATAATATGGGTGGAGATACAATAGGAAGTTTATTTGGCTAGGAAGGCTAGGAAGTGATCTTGACCATCCATTTACTTAATCAAGGGCTAAGATTAAATCAGGGAAATTGAAGGGAAGAAAAGAGGCGCGTGAGTTTGTTTAGTGGAATTCTAGTCAATCCAAGCCAATAGTTTCTCTCTCCTCCAATTCCCCCCATTTTTTAAACGTTAATAACTCTTTCATACGACATTATTTTTTTATAAAAATTGCACAAAAAAAACGAGCGTTTTTTATCTTTAAAACGAGTATACTATTGCTATATTTTCAAAAAAAAATAAATTAAAAACCCAGTTACGTAAAACTCAATAGAAAAACCTCCAGTTACGTAAAACGCAATGAAAAAAAACCCTAAAAAATGACATTTTTCTAAAACGCAATGCACCAAAAACACAAAGAAATGACTTATTTGTAAAACGCAATGGGCAGAAAACACAAAGAAATGTCTTATTTCTAAAACGCAATAGCCTAAAAACTCAAAAGAAAATGTACTTTCTAAAACGTAATGGACTGAAAACACATAAAAAAGTGTTTTACCTAAAACGCAATGCACCAAAAACACAAAAGAAATGTATTATTTGTAAAACGCAATGGCCAGAAAACACTTAAAATGTCTGTTTTCTAAAACGCAATGGACTGAAAACACATAAAAAGTGTTTTACCTAAAACGCAATGCACCAAAAACACAAAAGAAATGTATTATTTGTAAAACGCAATGACCATAAAACACTTAAAATGTCTGTTTTCTAAAACGCAATGGACTGAAAACACATAAAAAGTGTTTTACCTAAAACGCAATGCACCAAAAACACAAAGAAATGTATTATTTGTAAAACGCAATGGCCAGAAAACACTTAAAATGTCTGTTTTCTAAAACGCATTGGACTGAAAACACATAAAAAAATGTTTTACCTAAAACGCAATGCACAAAAAACACAAAGAAATGTCTTATTTGTAAAACGCAATGGCCAGAAAACACTTAAAAATGACTCATTCTAAAACGCAATTGCCTAAAAAACAAAAGAAAGTGTTCTCTGTAAAACGCAATGGACTGAAAACACCTAAAAAAGTGTGTTACCTAAAACGCAATGCACCAAAAAACTTCAAGAATGTGTTTTTCTAAAACGCAATGGCCAGAAAACATATAAAAATGTTTTAGTTCTAAAACGCAATTGCTTAAAAACACCAAAGAAAGTGTTCTCTCTAAAACGCATTGAACCATGACAATAGTTTTGTCTGTGCTGTGAACTGTCTGAACCAATGCAGTTTACGAATGCAGTTTCCAGAGGCAATTTACAGAAAATTAATTTTTCTGATGCATTTTTATTACAGCAATTTAATTGGACCCTGCCAGGGGCTGCCGCCCCTGGGACCCCGCTACCAGGGGCGCTGCCCCCGGACCCCCGCCAAGATCGTAAAACGCAATGACTAAATCAAAAACTCAGATCGTAAAAATGAAATTAAAGAATTTCTTACCTGGATCGAAGTGATTTCTTCAACAATTGACGAATTTTGAATGATTGAAACACTTATCAGCTCTCGAATCGAACGGATCGAGTGATTATCTTCAAAATCACCGGAAAAAAAGAGATTTTGTATGAAATTAAACTGGGTTTTCTTCAAAAAAGCTGAAGAACACGTTGATCGGGTGTTTGAATCATTGATTGGTGATGAAAATCGCACTATAATGTAGTGATTATTGAAATAGTAAGTGAAGAAAAGGTTAGAGATATTGGGGTTTGAAAATGGTGGGTTTTGAAGTAACTGGGGAGAAGAAGAAATGATGAGATTGACTAAAATACCCTTTCTCTTTATTTTACAATTTGCCACATGTCATAATTCTATTGCTTCCTATCCTTCCTAGCCAAAATAAACTTCCTATTTGATCTTTTCCCTAAGTAATATTTAAACCATATAAAGATAAAACTTAAAAAAAGGTGGTAAACGGGGGTGATGTGAATTTATTTCATTAGGTCATGCAATTAATTCTAGAGGCAAAAAGTGTTGGATGCAGGTGGGTTTGGGCTCTTTTTACGCCTGGGTTGTTTCGTGTATCACGACCCTCACGTTTGTTCACGTTTCAGATAAAACAAGTCTACAAATAATAATTACTTGATAAATGTCAATCATTTGCAAGTTGTTGATTAAGTAACTTTTTTTTTTTTTTTTGAACGGCAAAGTATCATACAGTTTTTTGGGTGCGGGATACCTTACACCCCCCCATTCCGGGGAGCCCGTAGCCCCACTCCGGCCAGACGTGAGTGTCTGAACAGTGCCCCAGCTGGCATCAGAGCGTTGCCGGCGTTCACCCGGAAACCCCACAGGTACCTTGCCCTCAAGAGGGCGTGACGAGTTGATAGCACACCAGCGAACTGGGAGTCGAACTCGGGTACCATGGGTAAAACCGGGGCTGCCTCAATTTTAGTGGGAAAGGGGATCGAACCGGCACCACTTGCGTGGAAACCAGCCTACCCACCGCTCCACTAAGTAACTTGACGTGCCAATCTTTGATTCTTATTTTTATAATTTATTAATATTTGTTACTTTTTTTGAAAGACCAACAAAAATTTTATTTCATATCATCTGGGCAACCAACTGTTAGCCAGATGAATCATCAAAATCATATAGCACTTTTAAACAATCATACACCAAAGCTATTTAAATCAAAGTTACACCAGTTAACCCATGTAATGCTAGTATTTTAACTCGACTTTTTAACCATATATATCCAAACATCTTAATTTCTTCCTTCATCATGTTAACGTAAGGCTGTTTTTCTTCGAACACCGCCTCTTTTCGGCTTCTCCAAATAACCCAAATAGTCGCTTGAGTCACCAAATTAACCACTTTCTTCCATCTATTTGAACCTCTGTTGCACTTATGTATATTTGCCTAATCTTTTAATTCCAATGCAAAGACAGGTTGTATCTTGCACCACCGAGATACGAACTCTCAAATTTGTTCCGCTATCCGACACGAGGCAAAGAGATGTAGAGAAGTTTCATCCTCCTCTCCACACGTTCTGCACCGACTATCTTGCACCATCACATTTCGTCTAGAAAGTGCCGCGTTGGTTGGCTATTTTCTTGACTAAATAGCTAGATGCATGTGTATATATTGGGCCGGCAATTTTAGATACGTACACGAATACACGACACGAACCTATATGAAGTTAACATGTATCGTGCATGGCCTTAACAGGTAACAGATACTAAACAGATAGACACGAACAGTGGCGAAGCTTGAAATTTTTTACAGGGGGGTCGAAAACGTATATACCCAAAAATTTCTATAGAACCGGGGGTCAAAAACATATATACCTAAAAATTTCTATACGAAAACTACATATATAACACTATTGGCCGAAAAGTTCGGGGGGGGGGGGGGTCGGCGCCCCTCCCGGCCCCTTCAAAGCATCGCCCCTGGACACGAAAATACCTTTTAATTTTCGTGTCTAAACAGGTAAAATAACTGTTTACCTGTTTAGTACCTTTTAATACATGTTAACAATTTTAATATAATAAAAACTGTAATTTAGTGTGACCATGTGATTTGAAAACTTGATTTTATCACTTATCTTTCTAGTTTCCCTAACCCTTTCCGCTCCCATTCCAATGAACTTTACATTGTTTTGAATGGATGTTATGAATTATTTAAACATTGTGTGATTTGTCATTTATGGATTTTGTTTCAAACTTGTTACGGATAATGCGTTTATGCATTATTTAAGTCTATTGTGGACTTTTGGCAACTTTTGTTTCACTAACAGGTTCCTAGAAAAACTGGACACGAAACCTTATTATGTCGTGTTCGTGTATGGGATTTCGTGTATCGTGTATTATCGTGTACATGTATACACGATATGCCAGCCCTATGTGTATATATTATACATTTTTTACATCTGTTACTTTAAACTTGTATTTGCATTTGTTTTATAAATATAAATTAAAATAATATATACATATATACCTCTATAGTATGTAAAACTTAGTTTAAATCAGACAATTAAACTCTCATATATTTATATTTATCATGTACAACTATGTAGTTAAATGTATACAAATCATATATATATACACACACTTACTCGAGATTATATATGTGAATATTTTATTTCGATTGACATTATAAGAAGTTGAGAAAAAAAATAAACAAAACAGAACTTGACTTGATCATAACCATTAGTTAACTTTTTATTCTAACATTGTTACTTAAAAGCTTTGTTTCATCGTTGTTTTATAATGTACTTGATATATCATACGATGCATATATACATGATCGGTATGGAGTAAGATATAAAATGGTGAATGAAATAACATAAGGAGTAAGATCAAATAAAAAGTTTATTTTGCCTAAGTAGGATGAGAAAGAATCTTAACCATTCATTTTTCAAATCAATGGTTAAGATGAAAGTGTAGGAAAAAGGGGGGAGTGCAAGTGTATCTTGGGAAAATCATATTTATGGACTTTCTCTCTCCACATGCAAGGCACATGCATATTTCACCCATGTTTTTTAAACGTTCATAACTTTTTTATACGACATTATTTTTTCATAAAAATTTCACCGTAAAATCGAGCGTCTTTTTATCTTTAATTTGAGTACCATATTGCTATATAAAATATGAAGACTAAAAAAACCCACTAAAATGTGTTGTATTTCTATGTTGTATAACATTTTTTTGTGCTGGATTTTTGTACTATATTTTTGTGCTGAATTTTTTTGTCTTAGATTTTTTTTCCTCAATTTTTTGTGCTGGATTTTTTTGTACTACATTTTTTTGCTGAATTTTTTCGTGCTATATTTTTTTGTACTATATTTTTTTGTGATATATTTTTTTGTAGTACATTTTTTGTGCTATATTTTTTTGTACTAGATTTTTTGTGCTAGATTTTTTTTGCTAGATTTTTTTGTACTAGATTTTTTTTTGTTGTATTTCTAAAAAACAAAATGGGTGCCACATGTCATTTTCACTCCTATTTATAAAGACCAAAATGCCCTTCATTCCTACTTATTAGGAGTGTCACATGTCATCATCACAATCCTTCTTAGGCTACTTAGGCAAAATCCACTTTTTAGTGGATCCTTCCCCAAGAACATAATGGAGGGGATATTAATTATTATAATATCCGCACTAGTTGAATTAAGTAAAATTAAAAATACGATAATTATTATAGTTGTGATAATATAAATATGTGATCTGTTACAACGATCAGCATGTGACAATTTGCTATACATTTAAATTAATATTTGTGATGTTAAAGGTGTTTTGTAGCTAGTTATTATATATGGACATGGTTGTAAAAGTCGCTAGGTGCTCCCTAGTCGGTCTACTGGGGAGTTGAGAGTACTCGACCTAGGCGGAGAGTACACGGGGAGTACTCGGAGATGCCAAATTATAAAGAAATTAGTTTTCGGAAATTAAATATATGTCAAATAACATAAATTTACTAATATTTATAACAAAATATGTGAAATTGATATTCATTCATTAATATGATAGATATAGAAATTATGTTTTATTTTATTTTAAGTCAAACTCGGCCCGAGTTGACCTACTAGATCCGATTTTGGCCAATGTTGACCGCATTTGATCGATTCCGAGTAGTTAGTCGGAGTTGAAGAAAGTCGCATCGGCAACCTACCTTGTAGCGACTACTCGGGGAGTACTCGGCCTTGGAGACCTTGTTTTACAACCATGTATATGGATATATATCAAGTGGCATTCTAGTCAATCCAATGCAATAGTTTCTCTCTCCTCCAATTCCCCCCCCCCCCCCATTTTTTAAACGTTAATAACTCTTTCAGACGACATTATTTTTTTAATAAAAATTGCACCAAGAAAACGAGCGTTTTTTATCTTTAAAACGAGTATACTATTGCTATATTTTCGAATTTTTTTAAAAAAAACCCAGTTGCGTAAAACGCAATGGAAAAAAAACCTAAAAAATGACATTTTTCTAAAATGCAATGCACAAAAAACATAAAGAAATGTCTTATTTGTAAAACGCAATGACCAGAAAACACAAAGAAATGTGTTATTTCTAAAACGCAATAGCCTAAAAACTCAAAAGAAAGTGTAGTTTGTAAAACACAATGGACTGAAAACACATAAAAATGTGTTTTACCTAAAACGCAATGCACCAAAAACACAAACACATGTCTTATTTCTAAAACGCAATGGCCAGAAAACACTTAAAATGTCTGTTTTCTAAAACGCAATGCACCAAAAACACAAACACATGTCTTATTTCTAAAACGCAATGGTCAGAATACACTTAAAATGTCTGTTTTCTAAAACGCAATGGACTGAAAACACATAAAAATGTGTTTTACCTAAAACGCAATGCACAAAAAACACAAATAATGTCTTATTTCTAAAACGCAATGGCCAGAAAACACTTAAAATGTCTCATTTCTAAAACGTAATGGCCTAAAAAAACAAAAGAAAGTGTTCTCTCTAAAACGCAATGGACTGAAAACACCTAAAAATGTGTTTTACCTAAAACGCAACGACTAAAAACACTTCAAAATGTGTTTTTTCTAAAACGCAATGGCCAGAAAACACATAAAAATGGCTTAGTTCTAAAACGCAATGGCCTAAAAACACAAAAGAAAGTGTTCTCTCTAAAACGCTTTGAACCAGGACAACAGTTTTGTCTGTGAATTCTCTGAACCAGGAATGCAGTTCTAAAACGCAATGGCATAAAACTGTCTATGAATGCAGTTTTCTAGAGGCAATTTACAGAAAATTAAATTTTCTGAAGCATTTTTATTAAAGCAATTTAATCGAAAACAGCTCAACCCCAGCCAGGGGCTCTGCCCCTTGGACCCTACCAGGGGTTGCCGCCCCTGAGACCCCGCTACCAGGGGTTGCCGCCCCCGGACCCCCGCCAAGATCGTAAAACGAAATGACTAAATCAAAAACCCAGATCGTGAAAATGAAATTAAAGAATTTCTTACATGGATCGAAGCCGATTTCTTCATCGATTGACGAAATTTGAATGATAGAAACACTTATCAGCGATTGAATCGAATGGATCCAGTGATTATCTTCAAAATCACGGGAAAAAACGAGATTTTGAATGAAATTAAACTGGGTTTTCTTCAAAAAAAAAAGTTGAAGAACACGTTGATCGGGTGTTTGAATCATTGATTGATGACGAAAATCGCACTATAATGTAGTGATTATTGAGATAGTAAGTGAAGAAAAGGTTGGAGATGGTTGGTTTTGAAAATGGTGGGTTTTGAAGTAACTGGGGAGAAGAAGGAAGAAGAAAGAATGGGATTGACTAAAATACCCTTTCTCTTTATCATAATCCTATTGCTTCCTATCCTTCCTAGCCAAAATAAACTTCCTATTTGATCTTTTCCCTATATATCAAATACAAATAAAGTTAACGTACAAAACGTATGAACTGAAGGAAAAGATAAAAAAAAGCACGGTGGTATTTTTGTAATTATCAGTAACTATCAAAATTACTCAAGAGTAATTTTGTAAAATGTTCTTGTAGAGTAATTTTGTTCTTGTAGGGTAATTATCAAAATTACTTTACAAGTGTATCAAAATTACCTTTACAAGTGAATCAAAATTACCATGCAAATTTATCAAACATACAATTCAAAATTACTCTATGCAAGAGTACTTTTTGATTCAGGCGCAGATAAATCATTTGTAGATGATAAGTTTTGCAAATTGATGAATTTACCTGTCAAAACCTTAAGTGTGAATTATGAGGTGGAGTTAGCAGATGGCACCATAGAAACCGTCTCAACTGTGTTAGATGGATGTGTTATATCCATTAAGAACCACTCTTTTCCTCTGTCTCTACTTCCCTTTAAGTTAGCCGGTTTTGACATAGTTTTGGGTATGGACTGGTTATCTCATAACCAGGCCCAAATTGTCTGTAATAAGAAACAAGTGGTGATCAAGACTCCGTCTGGTGAATCACTTACCATTCAGGGAGATACCCGGTATGGACTGCCTGAGCAAGTGACTATGCTCAAGGCCTCTAAGTGCTTGAAGAAGGGTTGTGTCATCTACATGGCACAAGTGACTTTTGATGAGCCGAAACCGAAGATGGAAGATATTCCTGTCATTTCTGAATACCCTGAAGTGTTTCCTGAAGAACTACCTGGTTTACCACCAGATAGGCAAGTGGAATTCAGAATTGACATCATCCCTGGAGCAGCACCTGTTGCTAGAGCACCTTACAGGTTGGCACCAACAGAAATGAAGGAATTAAGAGCGCAACTAGACGAATTGCTAGCCAAAGGTTTCATTAAACCTAGTTCGTCTCCTTGGGGAGCGCCAGTCTTGTTTGTTAAAAAGAAGGATGGATCGATGCGCCTGTGCATCGATTACCGTGAGCTTAACAAGGTCACAATAAAGAATAGATATCCTTTGCCCAGGATCGACGATTTGTTCGATCAATTACAAGGGGCAAGTTATTTCTCGAAGATTGACTTGAGGTCAGGCTACCACCAACTGAAGGTTAGAGATGAAGACGTACACAAAACTGCATTTAGGACTCGTTATGGTCATTACGAGTTCCTAGTGATGCCTTTTGGGCTCACTAATGCACCTGCCGCGTTCATGGATCTCATGAATCGCGTTTGCAAGCCGTACTTAGATAAATTCGTCATCGTCTTCATTGACGACATCCTCATCTACTCGAAGAGCCAAGCTGACCATGAGAAACACCTTCGCTGTATTCTTAAACTCCTATATCAGGAGAAGCTCTATGCCAAATTCTCTAAATGTGAATTTTGGCTTCGAGAAGTCCAATTCCTTGGACATGTGGTTAGTGAGCGTGGTATCCAAGTGGATCCCGCTAAGGTTGAAGCTGTTATGAATTGGCAAGAACCAAAGACGCCTACAGAGATTCGTAGCTTCCTCGGCTTAGCAGGATACTACAGGCGTTTCATTGAAAACTTCTCAAGGATTGCTGCGCCCCTAACTTCGTTGACACGTAAGAAGGTTAAGTTTGATTGGGGCCCTAAGCAGCAAGAATCCTTTGATATCCTAAAACAAAAGTTGAGCAATGCTCCTGTACTGACATTGCCTGAAGGTACCGAAGAATTCGTAGTTTACTGCGATGCATCACACACCGGCATGGGGTGTGTGCTTATGCAGAAAGGCAAGGTTATTTCCTATGCTTCAAGACAATTAAAGGTGCATGAAAAGAATTACACCACCCATGACTTGGAGTTGGGTGCCGTTGTATTTTCACTGAAGCTCTGGAGGCATTATTTATATGGAATCAAGTGTGTGATCTATTCTGATCACAAGAGCCTCCAGCACCTGTTTAATCAGAAGGATTTAAACATGAGGCAGCGCCGTTGGATGGAGACTTTAAATGATTATGATTGTGAAATCAGATACCATCCCGGCAAGGCGAATGTAGTCGCTGATGCCTTGAGTCGAAAGGAAAGGGTGAAACCCATCCGAATCAATGCCAAGAGCATTGAAATAAAGAACAGTTTGAATGAAAGGTTGTTAGCTGCACAGAAGGAAGCTGTGTTGGAAGCTAACTATCCTACTGAAAAGCTAGGAGTAACTGAGGAGCAGTTATCTCTTGGCAAAGACGGAATTTTAAGATTAAATGGACGAATATGGGTTCCACTTTATGGAGGACTTCGAGATGTTATCCTCCAGGAAGACCATAGTTCTAAATATTCCGTTCATCCTGGAGCTGATAAGATGTACCAAGATCTAAGGGCAAACTATTGGTGGATAGGCTTAAAGAAGTCTGTAGCTACCTATGTAGCTAAATGCTTGACGTGTGCACAAGTAAAAGCAGAACATCAAAAGCCGTCAGGTTTGCTGCAACAGCCTGAACTTCCTACTTGGAAGTGGGAAATGGTAACTATGGATTTTATCACCAAGTTACCTAAGACAAGGAAAGGAAATGATACCATTTGGGTAATCGTAGACAGACTGACTAAGTCAGCACATTTCCTACCCATTAAGGAGGCTTTTAGCTCCGACATGTTAGCCCAATTATACGTGGATAAGATTGTAGCTTTACATGGCATACCTGTGTCTATTATCTCTGACAGAGATACTAGATACACGTCACATTTTTGGAAAAGTTTCCAGCAATCTTTGGGCACGCGTTTGAATTTTAGTACGACTTACCATCCTCAGACGGACGGTCAGAGTGAGCGTACTATTCAAACTTTAGAAGACATGCTTCGAGCATGCGTGATTGATTTAGGTGGTAGTTGGGATAACCACCTACCATTAATCGAATTCTCCTACAACAATAGCTACCATACCAGCATTAAGGCTGCGCCTTTTGAGGCCTTATACGGTAGAAAGTGTAGAACGCCCGTTTGTTGGGCGGAAGTTGGAGATGTCCAATTATCAGGACCAGAGATAGTCTTTGAAACGACGGACAAGATTGTCCAGATTCGTGACCGTCTCAAAGCTGCCCGTGATAGGCAGAAGAGTTACGCAGATCCAAAGCGTAAACCTATGAAATTTGAAGTTGGTGACAAAGTGTTGCTTAAAGTATCACCCTGGAAGGGGGTGATGCGATTTGGCAAGAAAGGTAAGTTAAGCCCAAGGTATATAGGACCGTTTGACATTATCGAATGTGTTGGATCAGTGGCTTACAAGTTAAATTTACCTGAAGAGCTCAGTGGTATTCATAACGTATTCCATGTCTGCAATCTGAAGAAATGCCTAGCTGATGAATCGCTAGTCATACCACACACAGATGTGCATATAGATGAGAGCTTGAAATTTGTGGAAAAACCATTGTCGATTGAGGATCGATAGGTTAAGAAGCTTCGAAGAAAGCATGTGCCTATTGTAAAGGTCAAATGGGATGCCCGAAGAGGTCCCGAATATACGTGGGAGATTGAGTCCACGATGAAAGAAAAGTACCCTTATTTATTTTAGTAAATCTCGAGGTCGAGATTTCTTTTAAGGGGGTGAGGATGTAACACCTCGAAAATTCACGTCCTATAATGTGTTGACACGTGTCATAGGTTTGAACGTGTGAAAGAATGTTATAAAAGGATTAAAGTTGACAATAATGGAAAGTATGTGAATATACGAGTTCTAAATGTCAACAGTGAATAAATATATTGTACATTAACCCTACATGATGCTCATACTTTCAAACGAATAAATCATGGATCATACGAAGCTAAATATGAAAGAAAGTGAGAGATTACAAACTACAGGGGTTAAATGTGTCAACATGTTTAAGTTATACCTCTGAGTGGCCTTTTGACAAACCCGAAGCTTTGTAACGGTTAATTATGCTCACTAGAATACACGATATAAATTTCATAAAGTTTCGTTATCGTATGAGAAAGTTATGATCAAATTCGTATGCAAGGGGTTAAAGCGTCAACGTTGAAAATTATGACTTTTCGGGTAACAATAAAGTTAACCGAGGACTTAACAAAGTGGGTATATGTCTTAAAGCCCTTATAAGTCAATTTGGAGGGTTCAAAGTGCAAGAAATAAAGTCGAAGCAAAGTTTCCAAGAGCCAAGGACCAAAACATAAAAATCTAAAATTTGATTTGGTGCAGAGGGGTGTCGCGCAACGCGAAGGCCCAAGGGGGGGGGGGGGGGGCTTCGCGTGATGCCTAGGGTCTTCTGATCCGAAAACTTTGGGTTCTTGTATTCCAATTGCATTCTAACCGACTTATAAACGTTTTTCCTCATCTTGCACGACCCCTAGGCAACCCCTAGACACTTAGGGACATCTGGAAGTGATCCATGGCCTTGGTTAGACTTGTGTGTCAATGATCCAAGAGTTCTTGAGCACTATATAAAGGCCCTTGTTGCAACCAAGTTCTTCACACCTTCCATCTGCACTTTGGAACATTTCTGGAGCTCAAGACTTCTCTCTAAGCTTCACATTTCGTGCATAGGACTTCAGTAAGTTTGCTTAACCTTCCTTAGTTAAGTTTTTGCTTAGTTTTAGCTTAAAAGTCAAACCGTCGTAATTAACGGTTGACTTAACGATTAATCACTAATGGTCCAGTGATTAGTCGAATTGAAAGTAGTTATAAGTTGGTAATTATGTGGGTAATAAACCCTTAAAAGGGTTCCCCCTGATTTCCACTCTAACTAGGTCAAATGTCGGGTCAAACTAGTTATTAAAAAGTCAACAGAATGCTTATTTTCTAATTTATGCATAATTAGCAATGTAGAACACATACAACCTGTTTGATCATTAATATAACTTGGTAATTAGTGTAAGAACATGTCTAAACATGTTCAACCCGACAATTTTCAGTAGAGACCCGGTTCGGAACCGAAAGTCGCATAGTTTGACTTTTGCTTTGACTTTCAGTTCTGACCCGTTTAGGCATGTTTTAGAAATTCCTTAGAGATTTAATTGGACCAGGTTACATGCTAGTATAACCCTATGTGATTATACACCATGGTTCATTAGTTATCCAATTAATATGCATGATTCCGTTAATTGCTCATATGTTGACCATTATGCCCTTTTCACCTTAAAACGTGATTTTTGCAAATGTAAAAGAGTAGAAACCTTAGTTACTGAATTATAAACTTGCACCCAAAATTTGACATCAGTTTGAGGTGTAGATTGAGAGTTATGCTCATTAGCGTAATTGAAAGCTTCTTTAGCGATTAAAACGGCGTAATTAGCGTATAGCCTAGTTAAGCCTACTTTTTGATATCAAAATCTTTACCCACTGATGTAATATATTATTTTGGGATTTTTGAAGATTTTTAATTAATTTTAGGCTGGGCATAACTTATAGTCGTAGGCTTAATCCGGTAATTGTCGGGTTTGCCCTTACGGGCTATAAAATGAGTTTTACATATCTAATCGACTCCAAACCTTTTGCTACTGATTAATATGATAAATAAATTATTTTAAGCCTTCTGGAATAATAAAAATATCAGCTTTATGTATAGAACCCGGAAATGGCTACTAATCGCCTTTTTAAGCGTTTTTAACGCATAGTATGTACTAGAACTATTTTAAACATACAAGGGTTGATACCTACTGATATTTTAGGTAAATTATAATATTTTAACAGTAAACAAAAGTTGTTAAAATCATACTTCAGTTTTGAGCTTTTCGGCTTATGTGAAATTACCAAAATGCCCATACGGTGCATAGTTTGGTTATAATTGATAAATTTCACATATATACTTTACCCTACTGTTATAACTTAGTAAAATAAGTATTTTTTGCTGATTATAGCAGACCTGTAACTCAGGTTAATACTTAAACCCTTATATAACCTTGTAAATGACCAAACTACCCCTACGGGGCATAGTTTGTGTTTAAATTCGTTTCGGGCATAATAGAAGACATCTTACTGATGTCACAACATATTTGAAGCATATTAACTTAGGAAACCTGTATATGGCTCTTACGGATACCCGTTACGCTTATTACGCGTTCGGTTCGGTTTATGTAACTAGTTTACATAAATTAGCCGAAACGGGTCAAACCTTATCGGTTTTATCTCAAAATCCAGAATGTGTTTAGATTACCCAAATAAGACAAGTCTCCGAACATGTCGGGTCTAAATCACATTCTATCCCGGTCTTCGCTTAATCGTGCGTATGAACCGTATCTTTGAAACTAACCGGTCTAAGCTTAAGCTTAATTAAAGACCCGTTAGGATTCTAATAGGTTATTATAAACCTTCGTTCCAGAATAGGAGGACCAGTAAAAGCTACTTGCATTTGCTTATTGTGATTATTACTTTGCTCAGGTAAATACTTTTAACTTATTTTCCCCTATACGGGCTTGGGTTACGGTATATAAAATACCGCTTGGTCGGGCATTAAATCTTCCATCGTTTGGTGGTTAATTGAATAATTTGATCGGCCCGTTTAAATATGTTTTGTTTACTTAAAGCCTTTGGGGGGTTAATGACCATGTCCCGGATATCCTTGGCATCATTTTACGAAATGGCCACGACCTAAGCGCGGAGTGTAGGCGTACACTCGTCAGTGCATAAATAGATTATGTGGTGTGTCTATTGATCTTTAACCCGGCACGATCCGGGCTACTGAACGCATAAGGAACATGTAATTCATTTACAAGATTATATATATTTAAATAATTATCCCAAGTTATAAAATGTTTATGCCACGTGCATCCAAATCAATTTTTAATCATTTTTTTTTAAATGAGTCAGTTGATTGTATTTACCAGTGTAAACTGACGTATTTTCCCAAAAAGATTAAATGCAGGTACTAAGCGTAATAGTCTGGATTCTCTCCTTAGCATCAATAAAGAGTCTCGCAAGCTTAAGATGCCTATCGTCTGTTGAACTACTGTTTCCTATTTAATTTCGATCCGTCTGTGGATAAAATTTCAACTGTTGTGATACACGATATTACACTATTTTATTCGGTTGAAATATATCTTTCAATTGCTTCCACTGTGCATATAAATGTTGTGTTGTTTGACTATTATGTTGCCAACCACGTCACACCGGGCCCACCGGGCCCACCGGTGACACGTGGAATCCAGGGTGTGACAGTTAACATGCGATACTGGAAAAAAAACTGGAATACCAGAAAAGGTCATTTCATTCGAGGCCAATGATGACTATGTCGTGTCAAACAGCTCCCTATCTGGTAACGAAGCTGTGTATCTATGTATGCTGATGGAGCATCTGGTTACGGATAAACCCAGAAATCTCAATGGTGACATCAATCAAAAATTGATGTCAAATCGAAAGTTCATGGCAGATAAATTGTATTTTTGGCGTTGTTTACCATGTCCAAATGCTGTTTAATATGGAATTTGTATTTTACTTTGTAATTTATATCAATCAAACTAGTCGTTTTTAATTTTAAATACAATATAAGAAAAACAAATCATTTTCTTTTATTATAAATCAAACCTAAGAACGCTGGCTAAAACATTTAAACATGATATGAGACAAACACTTACTACCAAATTAAAAACATTTTAGTATTAATCAAGTCTAACATTAACTATACGTATTCCTCACCGGGTCACCTTCGTTAGCTTCAGCACAACCCGGGTAGTTAGATTGACTAGCGCTAACTAGCAAATGAGCAAACTGGAGTTCTGCCATGGCGCAGTCGTATGCAAAGTTTGCTTCATCATCGGTGACACCATCCCAATCATCATACTCATTTGGAGGTGATGGGTTAAATAGGTCAGGATTTAAACGGGGTGAGCGTCGAGGTCTAAAAACAGGTGTTTGATAGGCTGCTGACAATGTTTGGTAGGATGCTGGCGGCACATGCTAGGCTGCTGGCGATGGTTGGTACGATCCGGGGGTTGCCGGTGGACGGTTCAAACAGGCATACGACTGGGTAACGACAACATGTGGAACAGTTTGACGACGAGAACGTCGTATAACGTTCGATTATCCGACTTCACCACCACCCATATCTTATAAGTAAGTTTTGATAGATAATATTGATAATGTGGTATGCTAGTTTTTATATAGGTAGAGCCATATACGGAATTGTCAAATTTTGTTAGATAATATTGTTATGTAAAATATGTAGAAAAAAAAATAACACATGAAACAACTTTTATAAATTTTAAAAATACAATAACTAACACAGATCACAAATACAACAGATTTCATTCAAATACAGTAACAACAAGTAGAACAAAATGATATTAGCGATAATTAACACGTTGTAACTCCGGGTTCCCTTTGTAAGTGAGTTCTTGAAAATGCTGCTTTGATCCGGGCCCGTTGAAGAGAAACACCGATCTCTGCCAGGTACCGTCATCCATAGGCACTGACACTTTTAAAGCTCAGAAAAACGTCATTTTCAAACCATGAAAACACCTCCGTTTCTATTTGGAGACTATCGAAAGGACCAGAGATAGGCATTGTATAAAATTGGTTGCACATAAAACATCTAACTTTCGTGGGTATTTATAGGGTGAAAATTATAATTTACAAATAATTCGAAAATGTTAAAAAAAATAGTTATGAAAAAAAAGGAAATAGCTAGAGAAGCGCCTCCTATGCGTCTGCTAGCCCTTCAAACGAGCCACTCAAGTAGCCACTAGTCAGCCTGCCAAGCGTCTCGGGAAGCAGCGGAGTCAGACGCATCAGCTTACTTTTCAGCCGGATGCGCTGGCGGCTGACTCATTCGGCGAAAATATACACGTGTCACACTGCTACTGGCGGACGCGTGGAAGTCCGGATGCGCTGCTCCACCGACACATGAGGTGACCAAATTGGCAAGTCAACTTGATCTTTGGCCAATTTCGTAATTTTCCCTTAATTAATATAATATCTGCACTAGTTGAATTAAGTATAATTAAAAATACGATAATTATTATAGTTGTGATAATATAAATATGTGATCTGTTACACTGATCGGCATGTGACAATTTGCTATACATTTAAATTAATATTTGTGATGTTAAAGGTGTTTTGTAGCTAGTTATTATATATTAGGTTGAGATAAACTAGGATTATAGAATAGAGTGGATTAATGAATATGTTTAAAAAAAAGGTCAATATATATGTGACATATTATGTGATACAAGCGTAGGCAACCCTAAAGGGTTAATCCTAAGGCCGGAGGGTGTGGGGGGCGCCATACCCGCCACCTCAGCCTCTATAGCGCCCCGGGCGCTATACACCCACACCCTCCATGTTAAGGAGGGGGCGCCATACACATTCAGCCAACATGATAACGAGGGATGAGGGGGTTATCAGGTGGGGCCCACTTGTTTGCACCAATCAATTTTTTTTTTCTATAGCGCCCCTAGGGGTTATCACCACACCCTCCATGTTAAAGGGGAGGGGGGGAGGGTTATAAAGCCCCCTTGGCTGACGTGGCGCCTACGTGGCGCTGAGGTGGCGCTTATAAAGCCCCAAGGGGTTATCCCACACCCTCTAGCCTAATAGAAGATTGGGTTTAAGATAATTAAAAAGGTTGAAGATAATTGTTAGTTTATTAGATATATTTATAAAGTTAGGGTTTTATAATTATTTAATTGGTATTTGAGTTGTAATAAGTTTGGGTTTAATTTAGTATAAACAAGTTGTTATTTAATATATATAATAATAGATGACTAGAGTTATTGTAATTTGCATGCTTTGATTTAATAATAAAAAGAGTCGAACAAGTTGTTCAATCTCGTGTTTATGTGTGTTTGATCAAGGGTCTGATTTTCCAACAGACCCCACTCACATAACATGTCATATGAATCAATATAACAAATGTATAATAACATTTTAAAGTACGTTAGTAAATGATATCTTTATACCATCTTCCACGTAGGGGAACGAGTGCCTTAATCGTCTTCCACGTTAGCCAACTAGCTCCATTTCTCCTCTTCTTCTCGTCAACAAACGTCTTCACATCACTCTACATTCACGTACGACTAGAACTGTTTAGCTAACGATTCAAATCAATCATGGTTTGATTTTCGCTCACACAAAAGTCCTATTGGAGATGGCATCAGTTGACTAAACAAAAGAAAAGTTATATAAAGTTGAATAGAGCTTTAACATTTATAAAACATTTAAAGCAAGGAAAAAAAGATAAATGTTTCCCTGATAGGTTAATATAAACCCTCTCTCTCTCTCTCTCTCTAACTTTGAGATAATTTCCTTCATCGAACGTTTCAGACAACTGTTAAGGGTAACCTCATATACAACTTCTGTTACAATAAACCTGTAATTTCGCTTTTCTTGTTTTTATTAATCTGTATATGCGAAACATGAAGTTCAATTCTTACTTTGATACTTTGATTTGCTTATAATCTTCTGTTTAGTCTACTTGTGATTCACTTTTAGGATATCTGATTAAAAAACTCTAGATTTATTCATTCATTTCCACTGCAATCTATGTCATGCTTTCACAATTTCTTTCCTTCTAGTTCCCTATAATTTTTCTAAATTTGATTCAATCATCAATAATTTAATTTAATTTGATTTTGGTTTTTTTTAACAGCTTTAGGTTTTTCTATTGATTGCAAATTTGGTGCATATGGAGAAAATTAATGATTGATTTAGGTTTTTCAGTTGTTTTTTTTTTTTTCTAATTTTTTTAACAGCTTTAGGTTTTTCTATTGATTGCTAATTTGGGGCAAAAGGTACAATTAATGAACTTGATTTAAGGAATTTTTTTTTTTTTATTTGTGAACTGCTTTAGATTTTTCTATTGAATGCTAATTTGGGTCAAAAGGAGTAAATTCATGAATTTGATTTAGGTTTGTTTATTAATTCCAGATATGGAGTGGGACTGGGAAAAACATGATATTTTCAGTTCCGAAAAGCTAAAATCATCCGAATATATTGACAGGTCTTTTAATCTTTCTGGAGTTGTTAAAGTTGATAGCAATTCATCAATTGAATCTTCATTCAAAGGAGGAATGGAAGAGTTAAGCTTCTCATCTGAAGTTTCTAGAAGTTTCCATAAACCGTATAGTAGTTATATGAATGGAAGTTCTCCGTCTTTGGAGGCTTCAGTTTGCTCTTCTGATCAGTCAGTTGGTTTAAAACTTGGTAAAAGAACATCTTCTTCCTTAAAAGTGAAGATATCATGTGTACCGGATGTGAAAAAGGTTAAGTTATTACACCAGCGTACAGCGGTTGTGCGATGTCAAGTTGAAGGGTGCAACCTTGATCTTTCATCTGCTAAAGAATACTATAAGAAACATCAAGTTTGTGAAAATCATTCAAAGTCCTCGAAAGTTGTTTTGGGTGGTGTTGAACGACGCTTCTGCCAACAATGTAGCCGGTAAGGTTTTATGGAGTTTGAGGTCGCTTGTTAGAATCTGTAAAATTTCTTGGTGTTTGCTTGTTCTTTGTGCATTTATAAAACATTTAATGTGGGGTTTATTGACCAAATGAGCTCCCTCACCTACCACACTAGTCTTTTGGGTACCGTTTTCCTGTTTGGACTGTAACACATCGACTTTTGAATGGGTCGATTTGGATTATGTTCTTACGTACCAATGGGTCAAATCAAATAATTGGATAAAATTGAAACAGGTCGAATGGGTTGAAAGTTGCTTTAATAACTTTTTGTTGTGCTTATAGCCTCGTAAATCGTTTTGTTTTGAAAATAAGCGCATTGATGTAACAACTGACAACTATGTTTTTGTATTCATATGTAACGGGTCAAATCAAATAATTCAAGATAAAAGCGAATTGGTTATTAAAAGTTAGCTAAAGTGTAATTTAAAAGTGTTTACAGTCCTACGTTGTTT
This sequence comes from Helianthus tuberosus, assembly GCA_030545235.1. Taxonomy (NCBI): domain Eukaryota; kingdom Viridiplantae; phylum Streptophyta; class Magnoliopsida; order Asterales; family Asteraceae; genus Helianthus; species Helianthus tuberosus. The sequence continues at coordinate 34,627,915 of CM060383.1, forward strand.
ATTTGTAAAAGGTAGCTTATTAATGTATTCATATTTGTTACGATGGGTACAAATGTTTGTCGGTCAACCTGACCCGGCCCGTTTCAACCAGTTCTAAAACAACACATTTAGGCTTTCCTATGACTGGTACAGATTTCACGGGCTGTCAGAATTTGATGGGAAGAAGCGGAGCTGTCGCCAGAGGCTTTCTGACCACAATGCCCGTCGCCGAAAGCCACAAAAAGAAAAAGAAACTATCCACTTTAACTCAAGAAGTCAGTCTTCATCATTTTATGGTATTCAAATTATTCAGGAGCCAATTTCTTATCATAACTTATTCTCAGTTCTTTTATAACTTATTATGCTTTTGTATTTGCAGATGGGCAACATCAAATAAGTTTTGTGTCTAACAATGTTCCTGATCTGGTTCAAACCGCACCTGCTTTGAACTCTATTTGGGAAACCACACGCAATTCCCAGCACACAGCCGGTGTTTTTCATCAAGGTTTGTTTTCCTAATTACTCTACAGACAGTAGTTTTGATAAATTATCGTATAGTTAGTTACTTTCGTATGCATGTTCCAACACAGAAGCATACCGTGCTCCCTCTCTTCTGTCAAACAATTCACGGGGTTCATGTGAGTCGGACTTCAGCGCGCTTGACCAACCCATGCATGCAAATGGTACCACTATGGCGCAACATGGGATGCATTCCGCTCACCACAATTTGTCACCTGAGTACTGGCAAGTTGACCCCAACATTCAAGAATCTCATATTCTCAAAGAACCGTCTGGATATTATTAATATGTGAATCAAATTGATGAAATTTTGGGACTTGCCAAAATCACAAGGTAGGTAAGTTGTTTAGATTATGTTATGTTTTATTTTCAACCGTTAGGTAAGTTGTTTAGATTATGTTATGTTTTATTTTCAGCCGTTGAGTTTTGATAATTAACACTTAAAATGGTTGAGGGTTTGGCATATTAATTCTTGTTATCATCCAATAGAAACAAATGGTTTCCAAAATGTTTTTAAGAGCATTAAGCCCCTTTTGTATTAGGCGTGTTCACGAACCAAGTTGGGCAAGGGTCAACTTGAACTCGGCTCATTTACAAGCCAAGCCGAGCCTGCTCGTTTACATCTAAGTCGATTTCAACCCAAGCTATTTCCGAGCGAGCTTGAAACTATTTAAACAACCCTAACTCAACACGATCATTACTTGGAGTCTCGGCTCCAATTGATTCTATGTGGGATGACATTCTACAATATCATAAGAACTAGCAGTGGTGTAGGATTTTTTTTTCCTACGAGTTTGGAAAATTTTCAAGGGACGGACTATCACGAAGTTTCGGCCTTTTCTGCTTGGTCCGGATAAGCGGTTTGGGTCCAAAACCAAACACTGCGCCATCCCAACAAAAGACAAGGGCAGTCATACACTAAAAAAATTACATAAAAATGTATTTACCGATTCGACCATACGATTTCCTTTATCTTAACCTCCTTATCCGCAAAATGTCTCTCCTTTCTTGCTTTCCATAGTCTCTAGCAAACAATGATAACAATGCCTTAGAATGCTTCCTTCTCCTTATCCCCAACCCTATTCGAGCTCACTTACGCTTTATTCTGGTTTGTATGGAAAGCGCAAAATGCTTTAATATTTAACACTGTTTCGGTTCTTTGTTATGAAGATATTTGAAGTCAATAGATAACTGTTCTTGTGGATTTCTCATAGATCGAATATGCAGCCTATCAAATCGTCTCATTCGTGTCGCTCCCCGACCTCCTGCTTCTAGTCAGCCTCTTTTGTAGTTGGTCCTTTAGTGTTTATATATTTTCAATTGGTTTTTTATTTTTGTCTACTTTCCAGTTGATCTATGTATATTCTTTTTTTTTTAATTCTATTTCTCTTAGACCATGTGTAGTGGTTTGAGCAATAATGTCCCCACCCTTGGGCGTTTTACGCCACGTGCCAGTCCCTTCCAATCATTAAACAATTATTTTTTAATTAAAAACTTAAAATACTTCATTAAAATAAAAAAATACAATACTAGAAATAAAAATAAATAAAATCCGACTAAATTAAAAAAAATACATTAGTTTTCGTCTTCGCTTTCTTCACCCTCGCCAACTTCGTCTTCCTCGTCCTCCGTTTCTTCTTCACCCGCAGGTGGTACATACCGAATCGACCTTGCGTGTTATACCAAATCAACCGTTAACGCGAAATGGTACGGTTCGTAACGCAACTCTCGTGCATTATTCACTCTTTCGTCCATTGACGCCTGTGGATGCTTCTCTTGAACGGCTTCTGGCACATAATTCTGGCATATCGCATTTCCTTCGTCTTCCAAAATCATGTTGTGCATGATTATACAAGCGTACATAGCATCTCTCATTTTTTGCTTGGTCCATGCACGACAAGGATTTCTCAAATATTGCCAACGTTGTTTAAGAACCTCAAAGCATCTCTCAATGTCTTTTCGTGAAGACTCTTGAACCTTTTTAAAGTATGCTCTTTTTTCATCAATAGGATCACTAAACGTCTTCACGAAAATCGAATACATAGGATAAATTCCGTCGCACAAATAATATCCATGAGGGTAGTAGTTTCCATTTGCGTAAAACGACGCTTTTGGAGCTTTGCCAGAAATCCACTCCTCTAACAACGGAGATTGTTCAAAAACATTTATATCATTGCATGACCCGACCACGCCAAAGTAAGCCGACCAAACCCAAAGGTCATGTGAAGCAACCGCCTGAAGAATAACAGTGGGTCCTTTTTGGTCACCCCGTGTGTGTTGGCCTCGCCATGCGGTCGGGCAGTTATCCCAACACCAATGCATGCAATCCAAGCTCCCGATCATACCAGGCAAACCATGCTCCGCCGAATGTACCTTGTAGATCTTTTGAAGGTCGTCCCATGTGGGCGTTCTAAGATAACGCGCACCATACAAATCAATAATACCTTTATAAAAAAAACATACACAAACATAAGCTTCAAAAAAAAAAATTGTAAACATTATGGTAAAGTATAGGAATTGTACTGCGACAAAAATGCTCCAAGGTGTCTCGCGTTGTTTTCTCGCCCATTTTTAGATACTCGTCGTTGATGTCGGTTGTGTTTCCATAAGCAAGGATTCGTAGCGCCGACGTACACTTTTGGATACCGGTAAATCCAAGTGCCCCTATCGCATCCGCTTTTTGTTTAAAATAATCGTAGTTGGCTTCCAAGTCGTCAACTATGCGTAGAAACAACCGCTTACTCATTCGGAAACGACGCCTAAACATCTGGTTCGAAAATGTCGGCGCCTCATCTAAATAATCTTTCATCAAACGATCGTGTGCCGCGTGTCGGTCTCGTTCAATATAACCTCTTTTATTTTTTTCTGGTTCGGGGCGGCGACAATGCTTCACATATCTCACCGTTAGTTGACAAGCACTCGAAACCGCCTCTTGCTCGACCTCCTCATCAGTGGAATCATCGCCATCCGCAAAAAACTCTTTGTAGTAAAAATTTACCATGGATGAAGAACTAGGAGAATCCATCAATTTTTATAAAATGGTATTGTTTTTGAGAGAGTTTTGGTTAAATTTGAAGGAGTTTATATATATATATATATATATATATAGGTAAAAGGTTAAAAAATAGCCGTTAAATAACTAGCCGTTGCTAGTTTATGATTGGTTAGTCAAAATCCTCGCAGCGTGTTTCAAAGAACGCCAATTGAATTTTTTTCAAAAAAAAAAACGCCCGAAAACGCCCGAAAACGCCCCTATGTAATGGGCTCGGGGCGTGTTTCAGCGTTATTTTTGAATTAAAAAAAAAACGCCCCACTACGGGCGGTCTTATAATTGCCCAGCTTCTGGTTGACTTTATTTTCAATATATACTCACCGTGTTGGATTAGTTCTGTTCTAAACATAATGGAAAACATGAAAACATACCTGTCACTGCAGACAGTGCAGAGGAGAATCCAGTGATGGAAGAAGCCATGGAGTTCGACATCTTTGTCAAGGTGATCTGGTTCCTCCTTAGGGTGCTGACTGATGATGGTGATTACGAAAACCGAAAGGGTATCGGCTATGGAGAAGAGAGGCGAGATTGATGTTATGATTATTAGGTTATGTCTAAGTGTATAACCTTTTAACCTCCACATAAGTCTCCTTATATAAGCACCCAAGAGGAAACCTAATTAGTTAATAAGGGTAATATGGTCCATCAACAATTACCAACTAATTATTTAATAGGTTGTTATATATTTTGATCTATATAATGTAAATGATTATAATGGCTACTAGATTAAATATTAAACATAATATATTTAATCTTACATTCTCCCACTTAGCCGAGTAATCATTTACTATGAGTATTAGATAAACCTGATCAGGAGTTAACACTCATTTTAGCCTTAAACAAGTACTATAGTAGAGAAATACAGCCGTTGAATCATTATGCGACTCAGGACTCCCATTAGTCATACTATAGCCTTAATTTAAAACCTAACCGTTATGATCAAAATACGCATAAGCCCTTTGTTTGATTTGTAACTTTATTTGTCTATATGCCATTATACCGGTTGAACATATTATAAGAGACATACAAAATAAAACTGAGGAAATTTCATTAATCATAAAACATAAGCTAGTACAATATGCTTAAATAAGGTCTTTACTAAATCCCATATTCCGAACATGTTCTTCGTAAACCTTAGGAGGGAGACCTTTAGTCATCGGATCCGCAAGCATATCTTTAGTACTAATATACTCGATACAAAGATTATTTTCCTCAACTCGTTCACGTACGAACATATATTTTGTATCGAGATTGTTTTGGTAAAAAATTACCGAAGCAATTAAGTGATCAAATTAGTTAAGTGAGGTAGTGTGCTAGAAATGAGTGTTGAAAAAATGTTAATCAAATTAATTGCAAAAACAGTTTCAGGATACGGCTCAGGATATAGAGTTGTATCTGTGATCAAACAATGAGCAAAAAAGTAAAGGTTGACACGTGATGTACGAGGAAAGCCCTTGATCAATCTAGATCGCCGGCACAAAACCTCGGGAGCTGACAGTCGCAGCGGCCTTGTTCTTCTATTACTTCAAATGTCAGGATACAGTGCAAGAATCAACATATACTTGCAAATTCTTGATACTCATATTTTTAGCCAACTCTAACCCTGCAATCAAAGCTTCATATTCTGCCACATTATTAGTAGCAGGAAATTCACACCTAATAGCCTGGGGTAATATGTCCCCCTGTGGCGATTTTAGTAGTATACCTAGACCTACTCCCCTTACATTAGATGCACCATCAGTGTATAATGTCCAGCATTCTAAGTTTTCTCCTAGCTGCTGTACTTCTAGGTCTACTTCATTTTGAATGTCACTACTGAAATCAGCCACAAAGTCAGCTAAAGCCTGAGACTTTATGGCATTTCTAGGCTCATATACTAAGTCATAAGCACTTAATTTTACTGACCACTTAGCCATCCTACCCGACATCTCGGGTTTCCTAAGCACGTTTTTAACAGGATAATTGGTTTTAACATGAATCCTATGTGTCTCAAAATAATGTCTAAGTTTCGTTGATGCCATAACTAGGGCTAATATTAATTTTTCTAGATGAGAATATCTAGTTTCAACATCTAATAAACTTTTACTAACATAATAGATAGGATACTGCTGACCTTCATGGTCCTTTATAAGAACAACACTTACAGCATTCCCTGATACAGCGAGGTATAGGGATAGTGGTTCACCATTTTCAGACTTCATCAATAGAGGCGCAGTTGAGAGATATTGCTTCAAATCCTGGAGGGCTGCTTCATGCTTCTCTTTCCATTCGAACTTCTTGTTCTTTTTGAGGATATCATAAAATTCCTTGCACTTTTCCGAGGATCTTGAAATAAATCTGTTCAATGCTGCTACTCGGCCTGTTAACCGTTGAACATCCTTCATATTCGAAGGTGATTTTATATCCAGGATAGCTTTAATCTGCTCCGGGCTTGCCTCTATCCCCCTTTTGGTCACCATATATCCTAGAAACTTTCCTGCCCCCACTCCGAAATGGAACTTAGCAGGATTCAGTTTCATGTTATACTGATCCAGGACATTAAACGCTCCCTTAATATCCTGGAGGTGATCCTCAGCCTTTTTAGATTTCACCACCATATCGTCAATATATACCTCCATGGTGTCCCCCATCTTGTCTTTAAACATCATGTTTACCAACCTCTGGTATGTTGCACCTGCATTTTTCAAACCAAAGGGCATAGCAGTATAACAATAAATACCTGTGGGTGTCATGAAAGCAGTATCCTCCTGATCAGAGGGTTCCATTTGGATTTGCTGAAATCCTGAAGAGGCATCCATGAAGGTTAACATCTCGTGACCGGCGGTAACATCTACCACTGAATCAATATGAGGTAGAGGAAACGGGTCTTTGGGACAGGCTTTGTTTAAGTCTGTGTAATCTACACAAACTCTCCATTTCCCATTTTTCTTTTGTACCACGACTACATTCGCAAGCCATTTTGGAAACTTCACTTCTCTAATCATCTTGCTCCTTAGTAGCCTTTCAACTTCCTCTTTGACGATCACATTTCGCTCCGGAGCAAATTTCCTTCTCTTTTGTTGGACCGGCTTGAACGACCTGTCAATACCGAGCTTATGTGTTATAATATCCTTGGAAATACCTGTCATATCCTCGTGCTTCCATGCGAATGTTGACATCCTGCATTTCAAAAAATTAGTCAATTGATTTTCAATATCCTGAGGGATATTGGTTCCTACGAGCACCGAGATATCCGGATTATCCTGATCCAGGATAACTTTCTTTACATCCTGCTCCGAAGCCTCCATGATATCCTGGGCCCGCATCTTTAATTGCTATGTTGCATTAGGTTTGGTTGAGGATTTCATTGAGGATGAGTAGCATTCCTTCGCCTCCTGCTGATCACTATCAACCTTGACAACCCCCCAAGGGGTAGGGATCTTGATGCACTGATGATAAGTCAAGGGCACAGCCTTCATATCATGGATCCATGGCCTGCCTAGTATGATGTTATAGCAGGATAGGGAGTCCATCACACAGAAACGTTGTATCGAGTTGACCCCTTCAACATATACTGGTAACTTTATCTCCCCTACGGTATTCCTAGCTTCCCCACTGAAGCCAACGAGCACGGTGGATTTCGAAGTAATGTCCATCGGAGATACATTCATCCTCTTCAATGTTTCCAGCTGAATTATGTTGACAGAGCTGCCATTATCCACTAATATCCTGCGTACAAAATGGTTAGCAACATATAATGTTATTACAAGAGCATCATGGTGAGGATCCTGCACAGTATCCCTGTCGAAAGTGATCACTTTATCAGTTGTAAGGGTAGTCATCCTGGCTGGTTTGTCTCCCCTTTCAGTCTTAGCCTCCTTTACATGTCTCTTGGCCGCAGAATACGAAGTCCCAAAAATGTCGGATCCTCCTGAAATAAAGTTAATTATTTTGACATCTGCTGGGGGTGATGCTGCTCGTTCAGGATCTTTCTCAGGATCCTGCCCTTTATTCTTCTTTCTTCCCAGCAAATCCTTCAGATACCCCTTGCTCAATAGGTAGCTTATTTCTTTCCTTAGAGCAATGCAATCCTCGGTCACATGTCCGAAGTCTTCATGGAAGGCACACCATTTGGATTTATCCTTTCAATCCGCTTTTTGTTGATTCTTTCGAGGCCACCTAGCTTTGTCTCCTAAACCCTGCATAGCATACATTAACTCAGGTATGTTAACAGAAAAGCAGTATTCAGATAATTCAGGATATTCTTCAGGATCCTCGTCTTCAACAGCATTCACTTTCTTGTTGTCATTTCTGCCATATGGCTTAGAGCGATATGGTTTATACGAGGATTCTGATTTCCTGTTGGCTGATTCATAGGTTGAGGTAGAATTCATTCTCTCTTGCATCTTTTTGTCATCTTCCAAGCGAATATATCTCAAGGCCCTGTTACGAGCTTCGTCGAGATTCCTACAGGGATTCATTACAAGATCCTGATAAAACTGAGAATCCTTTTGTAACCCCATCTTAAAAGCCTGCACAGTTGTAGCAACATCAAGATGTGGGATATCCAAGGATTCCCGACTAAACTTGTTCACATAATCCCTCAAGGATTCCTGAGGTCCTTGAGTTATCCTGTAAAGATCACTGGTTAGTTTCTCAAAACTCCGGCTGCAAGAAAACTGACTATTAAATAAATTAACCAAATGAGCAAACGAAGTAATTGAGTGAGGAGGAACATTTAACAGCCATTTTAAGGCTGATCCTGTCAGGGTAGATCCGAAACCCTTGCACAAGCATGCTTCCTTGAGCTCCGGAGGGATAGGGTTAATCTCCATTCTTTCCCTATACTGGGCAATATGCTCTTCAGGATCCGTAGTCCCATCATACAGCTTCATGTTGGGGGTTTGAAATCTCTTTGGGATTTCATCATCACAGATAGGATATGCAAAGCGGGATATCCTGTGGCTGTCTTGGGATACTTCCGGAATTGGCTGGACCACTCCAGGTACACTGGATATCATGTCCTTCAATTTCTGAAGCTCCCTAGTAAATGTTGACGTCATACCTGCATCTTGCAAAGACCCATTATTGTTAGTAGCAAGAGTATTATTATTTGACATGTTACCGGTCTGAGGATTCTGGCCATATTCTGAAGCATATCCTGAGCTCCTCACAGTTGACATCCTGACCAAGGAGGGTATCTCAGGAGTATGATTCTAAGAATGGCTTGGCACGATATTCCCCCGGTTATCTTCAGTGTAAACTGCAGAACTGAAGTTCAAAGCTCTAGGCTGCAAAGGAGTGACAGTTTCTTCAGCAGGTCTACTTGGACCGAATTTCAAGAGTTGTATCTCTCTCATCAGCATCCGATTAGTTTCCTGCTGCTGCCTCATCTGTTCCTGTACACTACCAAACAAATTCAGAATTTCATCATTAGAAGCCAAAACAGGACCAGATCCCTGGGTACTGGGAGCGGGGATAACATCCCGAGCCACATGACTTTCAGTTCCGTGTGAAGAAGTTTGAATTCGTGGAGGGGGAGGTGGAAGCACCGAACCAATTGTTGCAGAGGTTGTAGCAGACATGGTGGAAGAGCTCATGTTTGATCTCGAGGCCATTGAAAACAATGTAGCAAAAAGTTTTGACAATAGAAAACCGAGTAATGATTTTACTAAAGTTTTTAGCAAAAATAGCACCACTTGCCCCACGGTGGGCGCCAAATTGTTTTGGTCAAAAATTACCGAAGAAATTAAGTGATCAAATTAGTTAAGTGAGGTAGTGTGCTAGAAATGAGTGTCGAAAAAATGTTAATCAAATTAATTGCAAAAACAGTTTCAGGATACGGCTCAGGATATAGAGCTGTATCCGTGATCAAACAATGAGCAAAAAAGTAAAGGTTGACACGTGATGTACGAGGAAAGCCCTTGATCAATCTAGATCGCCGGCATAAAACCTCGGGAGCTGACAATCGCAGCTGCCTTGTTCTTCTATTACTTCAAATGTCAAGATACAGTGCAAGATGTGATGCGGATCAACTAGGTGTTACAATGTAATTCGAGTACAAGTGTTTGTGTATAGTGTTTGCCAGAAGCTAGAGAGCTAAAGTGTGCGAAAGAGTGTGTGTGTAAAGTTGCGTGCCTTAATCTGATCCGCCCCATCTATTTATAGTAAAAGAAATGTAACAAACTACCCTATTAAACCGGGATCCGGCGGATATTCCCCACTTGAACGTTGTAGACCTGGTCTCTCGGGTTCAACGTCTCTCATATAACAGATTTTCCCGAGTCTTAAGGAGAAGAAGTCCATCTGACCGTTAGTGACCCACAACTTCTAACCTGCACGTGGTCAATTTAGTTAACGCCAGGATATCGCCCAGGATGTTACCAATATCCCGATCCAGTATCCTGATCACAAGCAAACAGTCAAAAGCAAGATATTAGTCAGGATATATACGCTCAGAAAATGGCCCATAACAGAGATATAAACCAGCTCCAGTCGAACTGTTACTGTTCGAGAAACTAACGGCAGCTGAATTATCACAGTAAAGCTTCAATGGTCTAGAAATGGAATTAACAATTTTGAGTTCAGTGATCATATTTCTAAGCAACATTCCATGATAGGTTGCGTTATAAACAGCAATGTACTCTGCCATCATTGTGGAAGTTGTGGTCAACTGTTGTTTATGACTCTTCCATGAGATAGGGCCGCCTGCTAACATAAAGATATAGCCCGAAGTGGATTTCTTGTCATCTTTGTATTTGGCACAGTCAGAATCAGAATAGCCCACCACTTCTAAATGATCACTTCTTCTATAAGCCAGTTTATAGTCTTTCGTCCCTTGCAGATATCGAAGTACCTTCTTAGCTGCTTTCCAGTGATCTAGGCCAGGATTAGTCTGATAACGGCCTAGCATTCCAGCAATATAAGCGATATCTGGGCGAGTACAGACTTGAGCATACATCAAGCTCCCAACTACTGACGCATAAGGTATCTGGCTCATTTGCTCCTTCTCAACCTCTGTTGTCGGACACTGGAATGAACCGAAAACATCTCCCTTAACTACTGGAGCGACGGAGGGTTTGCACTGTTGCATGTTATAACGTGTAAGGACACGATCTATGTAAGCCTTTTGGGACAATCCTAAGATCCCTTTGTGTCCATCTCGGTGAATTTCGATGCCAATGACGTAAGAAGCATCTCCGATATCCTTCATGTCGAAGTTATGCGAGAGTAACCGCTTCGACTCATGCAACATGTCTAAACTATTACTTGCCAATAGAATATCATCTACGTAAAGGACAAGTATAGTAAAGTTGCTCCCACTCATCTTGAGGTAGGTGCATTGATCCACTTGATTCTTCATAAAACCTTGTTTCTTCATGACTTCATCAAACTTGAGGTACCATTGACGTGATGCTTGTTTTAACCCGTAAATGGATTTCTTCAACTTACAGACTAGATGCTCCTGACCTTTAGGTTTAAAGCCTTCAGGTTGTTTCATGTAAACATCTTCGTCTAAGTCTCCGTTAAGGAAAGCGGTTTTAACGTCCATCTAATGCAACTCTAAATCAAAATGAGCTACTAGGGCCATGACGATCCTTAATGAATCTTTATGAGAGACAGGAGAAAACGTCTCTTGATAATCAATTCCCTCTTTCTGAGTGTAGCCCTTTACAACCAATCTCGCTTTGTAGCGTTCAGCGTTCCCATTCGGATCCAGTTTTGTTTTGAACACCCATTTGCATCCTACGGGTTTGACTCCGTTGGGTAATTCTACCAAATCCCAAACGTCATTTTTCTTCATGGATTCAAGCTCATCAATCATTGCTTTATTCCATTCAGAAGACTGATCACTGCTAATGGCTTCATTATAAGAGATAGGATCATTGAGCTTTCCGGGATCCATTTCAGTCAGGTAGGTAACATAATCATCCCAATTAGTAGGCCTTCTTTGCCTAGATGACCTCCTGAGTGGATTATCGGGTTCAACGTTGTCTTGGTGTTGAGCGTTTGATGTGCCTTCGTCATAAGGTATAATGGGTTCTGATTGTAGAGGTAAATTTGGAGTTGGTGCAGTAGCTTCAGGTACAATAGTTGCATTGGGTACAAGAGGAGTAATCGGAGTAATGGTAAGCGACGAGTCTCCCCCCCGCGTCTTGTACTTCTTGCAATTCTTCATAAGGGTTAGTACTACTCCCACTGACCTTGAAATCCTCCTGGAACGCAGCATGCTTGGTTTCGACAATACGGGTGACATGAGAAGGAAAATAGAAACAGGTACCTGTTTTAGGGTCAAGTTTCCTTAGGAAATGATTGTAAAGTTTTGCTTCAGCAATGCAGCCCCATACTTTCATATATTTAAGACTCAGTTTCCTTCCTGTCCAAAGTTCATAAGGAGTTTTAGGGACAGACTTAGAAGGAACTCTATTGAGTATATGATGTAGGTCCCCTTGATGTGTATGGATCTTCACAGAATTGTCTTTCCAATCAAGAGTGCGGAATCCTCTTGATCAGAATAAGCAGAAAACGTGTAGGAAACAGAAACAGCAATTCACTTTCAAACCGGATCTTTATTGATTATCAATCAACAGAATTACAATCAATCAAGATCCCTAACAACCTAAATTTCGTCCAATCCCTAAGCCTTTCACGAAATTGCTCTCTCACAATGTTCTGGCTGATTAACCTAAACCCTAAAGCCTAACCTTGTTTATATAACACAAGGTTGCAACATTAGGCTGGGTTTGCTACATGGGCTAGGCCCAAAATCGTCCCCCATCACCCAATGTGGGTTTTGTTTAGCCCAAACTCTATAATCTCACAAATACAAAGCTAAACCCGCTAACCGTTTATCGTTTAACTAATTACAAGATATCCAAAGACCAAATCTAAGCTATTGTCACAAACATGCACACAAACATGCACCAACAAACTCCCCCTTGACAATAGCTTCATAAAATAACTTTGTCTTCAGTCTTCTTGCAATCTTCATGTAGTCTTGCACTGTCTTTGGTCTTTGGATAGCTTCAGCTTCAATAGCTCTGTCAGCAACAGACTCCCCTTAAGCTGATGCATCCAATCACCAAATCTTCAAAACTTTAGCGGTTGAGTAACACTCCAGTTCAGCATATGTATAGCAATCTTCAAACTCTTCAACTTTGTCTGCAATATAGAAAGGAGGTTCTACCATGCATCCAATCAAACTCTCATCTTCACAGCAACTCATCACTTTAACTTCTCAGCAACACACTGCTTCAATCTGTATACTATAAACAAACATCTCGAGAAACCATAAGAATTTTTCAACAAAGTTAAATAAATTATTATTTTTCAAGAGATAGTTAAACTGTAACACAGATTAAGCATTTTCAATTTATCACCAACACGCAAAATTTTTTAATCAAACACCCTATAACCCGCATGATTTAAAATTTTGAACTCACTTTCTAACACCGTCTCCCCCTATCAGTAACAATTCCTCCAAGAATAACAGTTTTCCGTACATTAAGAATTTCAAACAGAAAAAGACACTATTTTTGGATTTTTATATTTTCTGAAAGCAAGTAAATACGAAAAGCAATAAACACTCTATTTTTGTGAGAATCATTGGTAAGAAGATCATATCAGCACAATCAAACTGTTTCACACTATTAGATAATTCTTTATTTAATTTTTCGTGAAAAGCAGTCCAAGACGATTACCAGTATGTTCGTCCACTTAAACAAAATGCATGAACATTTCAAGTACCATTACCGTATGATACGTTAAGGTAATTTTAATTCTGATATATTAGTGTGTCCCACTTCAGGATATACCCCCGCGATCAAGGTATGCACAAAGATTCATCGTAGTAGGTGAGTATACTGATGTCATCCTTTAAGATATCCTGACAGTGTCTAGGTCTGCATATACTCTGTTTTATCATGTTTTGATTGCTTAACAATGAACACCCAAATAAATACTAATCAAATCCTGGAAATATAAACAACACACTCTATCATGCAAGTATCTTCCCTACCACATATTTCACAAGTCCAATCCAAATTTCTGAAATCTTAACTGGGAATAGGTTGAGAAGAGAACAGAATAGATCTTTAGCAGAGATGGTATAATATACAGATCAAATGAGTTTTTCTCAGTTTGATATAGGTTTCTTGGGTTTCATTTGGGCACTTGAGGGCCTCTTTCGGGTGTAATAGATCTATAGCGCGACAACGTACAGCTAGGTCAGCATGTATCTGGATGCAGCAGAAGCTGTCGTTGCCTAGCACCTCCAGGTCAGCATATATCTGGATGCAGCAAAGGAGGTACACGATTTTTTTCAGAGAAGATTTCAGAATCAGATCAAAATTGTGTGTATCGGGACAACATACAGACATTCAAATTGAAATGAGCTAATTCCAAGTGACTTTCTTTCCTGGGGTCATGTACAATTTTAGTTCTGAACAGAAGGACAGCCAAGATATCCCTAGATGAAATAACAGTATAAAGACCCAAAACTTCAGATTTTGGCAATCTATCAACGCAAGATTTAAGGTCATTAAACCATACACCACTGATGTGTTCCCCACTCATACACAGTTCATTTATACACAGGTCATGTAAGTTGATTATTTCATGCTTTTTGCCTACTGGTACATCATATAATGAAGCTGCTATCACACTTAAGCAATTTAATTTCATTTCAGTGTGATAGTCTAACTTGCCGATGTACTATCATTTCTTCTTTTTCACACAGTGATAACTCATTTTTGATTTTCTATATTTTTTTTTATGTTTTTGTTTTTTCAAATTTTTTTTTGATTTTTAAGAAAAGCAATAAACTATTTACAAAAATTCTTATGAAAAACCAGTTATTCAGGATTCCTCATCCCGTTGAGTTCAACTAAATGTTCAAAGCGAGCCTTGTCAAAAGCTTTAGTATAAAGATCTGCCAGGTTATCTAGTGTGTCAACTTAGCACTTTGAACTTCAATTTAAATCAATTAATATATATATATCAACAATCTCACATCCCCCTTCACATGCCTAGAGCAGCCACTATCAACATAAGTTGATAATCCTCCTTAGCAGCTCCTGCACACACCAACTAAGAAATTAGTTAGATTGGGGAACCCAAGCCTTAATGGTCTTGGGTCGTCCAAATTCACTAACCACTTGAACATCCATCCAATATCCATTACTCCTAACAGGAGTCTTGGATCTCAGACCTATTGATGGAATTTGATTTTGATTTCCATAAGGTCTCTGGTCCTGAGGGTTCCTATATGTGTTTGGACTATTTGACCTCTGAAAATTCTGATTTTGATATCTTGAATTTTGATTCCAAGAAGCGTTATTGTTGTAATTTCTAAAGCCATTGTTATAAAAAGTTCGACCACCATTATTTTGGTACCGATTTTGATATTGACCTTGACTTCTGAAATTATTAGAATTAAAATTGTTCATTCTTGGTCAACTGCTTCTAGGTCTCTCGTATCTGCCTGGTGGAGATCTAGGCTGAAATCTAGGTTGATTTCTTTGAAAACGTGGAACTTGTGGAGTTCCTTTTTCAGCCTTATCTACACCAACAGCAACATTTTTTGGTTGCTTAGGAGCAGAATTCTTTGGAGAGTTTGAGCCTTTCTCCTCACTATCACCTTCCTTCACTGGTAATTTCCCTCTCTGTTTTTCACTAAGTTGTGCTTCACTCTTTTTGTTAGGACAGCAGCTTGCTACATGTCCCTTGACGTGACATTTGAAGCACGATCTCTTATTCGAAGACTTCTTAGCTGGAGTCTCTGAGGTAGATCCCTTATCAGATGGTGATGATCCCTTGGATGAACCTTGTTCAGTTTGCTTGGGTTCAGACTTTTCTTTGTTTTTATTTTTAGCAAACTCTACATTTGATTCATTTTCAATAACAGTTGTTTCATTTTTCATATCACTACCTTGAACAAAATTAATCTTTTTAACAAAAGCTTGATTTTTATTCTTAGGCGGTGAATTTTTCTTTTTCAAAGGTTCAGTGTTATTGTTTTCCTTAGCCTCATCACTCTCAGATCAATCACCTTGACTTGATGTGGATCCGAAACTACTTGGTGCAGATGCCATAAAGTTTGCTAGCTCATCTTCACTAGGCAGGAATGAATAGTCATGACTAAGAGGAGGTGGAACTTCATTAAAGCCCTGGAAGCCCACACTTGTCTTGTCATTACTCTTCTTTAACCCACCCATCATGTGTTTCATTACAAAAGACGAATCTCTGAATTGACTCAATTTCTTTTCAAGTTCAACAATTTTAAGTAGTGCATCTGACAACTCATTGCATTTTTCAGAAATCTCTTTTGTTTTCTCAGCCATCATGTCATGAGCTAAGTCTATGACTTGAAGTTTTTCATTCAATTTACAAGTTAAAGCTTCAATTTCAGCTTCATAACCTCTTATCTTCTTCAAGTATGTAGACTCATTTCTTTTAGCAAAAAAATTTGACTTTTTTACGTTCGACATCTCGCTTACCAGACTTTGGTTTTGTGTTCTCAACCTGTCAACCTCACCCTGTAGTTCACGACATCTCAAACATACAGAATTAGATTGTAGCTTTTCCTCATGAACTTCTGTATTTTCATCAGCAACAACCTGTTCAGCTTCACTCTCTTTCTCGACTTCAGCATCCACTTTTGCTTCAACATTCTCCACTTGAGCTTCAGCATTCTCCACTTGAGCTTCAGCATTCTCCACTTGAGCTTCAGCATTTTTCACTTCAGATTCAGCATCACTCACAATAGTTTCAGCCTCATCAACTTGCACTACTTCTGCCATGAATGCCTGAGTGGCATGCTCATTATCTTCCAGATGAACACTACAATCATTTGAACCTTCTCGAGATGTAGAGCTCACAGCTTTATTCCTTTTAACATCTTCATTTCCTTGATACTTCTTTTCTAATGCATCCCACATATCCTTTGAATTAGTGTACTTCGTAACGGTATGCTTGATGCTATTAGGTAAGGACATCTTTATCGCAGCTAAAGCTTTCTTCTCAGCTTCAACCACCTGTCTCTCAGATTCATCCATCTTGTCATAAGACATCACTATAACCCTTCCTTCGACACGACGTGTAGGAGCAACATATCCATCAATCATACAACACCACATTCTAAAATCCTCACTTTTCACAACTGATTCAAACTCCTCCTTCCAAACAGCATACTCTTTAACATTTGCAAGCTTTGGCCAATTCTTAACAGTCTCATTGAACTTATCCATTCTGACCATCTTTAAACACGTTTTACCGTAACCGTACCGATAAAAACCGTACAAAATATCTCCAAAAACAGTGGTTACCAAATTACACCTTTAGAATCGTCTCGAAAAGACAAATCCAACGATATATAATGTCAAAAAACCGTATTCGGGATTTTTTTTTGTTTTACCCTAAAAATCCAAGGAATTCGAAGGTGCAGACGGTTTAGTCAAACGAGCTACAGATCACTTTCTATTTGCAAAACACTCAAATTTTATCGACGCTTGCCAATAAATTTTCCACCTCTTAATTTCGCTGGTTTTTAAGTTTGCTGGGTTAATTTAGCCGAGTATCAGAATAATTTCGCTGGTCAACTGGTTAATTTCGCTGATCTGTTATTTTCGCTGGTCAAGTTCGCTGCTTAATTTCGCTATAACAACGACTGTAAATTCGCCGAAAACCGTGGTAATTTCGCTGTGGAAAATTATACGGTTACCAAAGTCGCCTTTGGATTTGATTTCGCCGGTTACCGAGATATAAGTCCCAAATTCGTTGATCAGTTTAATTATGCTGGATCAGTCTGCGAAATTATTAAATTCGCCAGCCAGTAATAAGGAAATTCAATCTTTTTCAAATTTCTGAGATTTTCCAGATTCTCTCCAACACAAATCTGCAAAATCAGAAAACCAAATCAGCAAAAAATTTCGAAAATTATGAAGAACACAAAGAAACATTCTTCCAATCTTCAAGTCTTTCAGCCAGAATTCCTCAAATAATCAACCAAAAACTGTCCCGAAAACCTGCAAATCAACAAAAACTTTCCAGAAATCCTGCAAAACACCAAACAGACAAACCAGAATATCAAAACAGCCAAGAATTTCAAAAATTTTTATCAAACAAACAGAAAAATTTCGAAAATTTTAAAACCCTAGTTTTCAAAAATTCGAAAAACTCCCTGTTTCTGCAGAACACAATTCTGAACCGAGCCTTCAAGAGCCTAACGCTCTGATACCAATTGTAGGTCCCCTTGATGTGTATGGATCTTCACAGAATTGTCTTTCCAATCAAGAGTGCGGAATCCTCTTGATCAGAATAAGCAGAAAACGTGTAGGAAACAGAAACTGCAATTCACTTTCAAACCGGATCTTTATTGATTATCAATCAACAGAATTACAATCAATCAAGATCCCTAACAACCTAAATTTCGTCCAAGCCCTAAGCCTTTCACGAAATTGCTCTCTCACAATGTTCTGGCTGATTAACCTAAACCCTAAAGCCTAACCTTGTTTATATAACACAAGGTTGCAACATTAGGCTGGGTTTGCTACATGGGCTAGGCCCAAATCGTCCCCCATCACCCAATGTGGGTTTTGTTTAGCCCAAACTCTATAATCTCACAAATACAAAGCTAAACCCGCTAACCGTTTATCGTTTAACTAATTACAAGATATCCAAAGACCAAAACTTAGCTGTTGTCACAAACATGCACACAAACATGCACCAACATATGAACAACTGCTTTTAACGCTTCAGTCCAGAGGAATAATGGTAAATTAGTGTTGGCTAACATACTGCGCACCATGTTCATAAGGGTACGGTTTCTTCTTTCAGCAACACCGTTCTGCTGAGGTGTACCAGGCATGGTGTATTGGTTCACAATCCCCTGACCCTTACAAAACTCATAAAATGGACCAGGAGCTTGACCCACATCAGTATGTCTTCCATAATATTCACCGCCTCTATCTGATCTCACAACTTTAATCTGACGATCTAATTGCTTTTCAACTTCAGCCTTATAATCTTTAAAAGTTGTAAGAGATTCAGAGTTTTCCTTAATTAGATACAAGTACATGTAACGAGAATAATCATCAATAAAAGTGATAAATGAAGTATGTCCTGTTATGCCAGCGATTTGGTAGGGACCACTAATGTCAGTATGAATGAGTTCTAATAAGTGAGAGCTCCTAGTGGCACCTTTCTTATTCGCTAATGTCATTTTACCTTTAAGACATTTGACACATGTTCCAAAATCAGAGAAATCGAGAGGAGGTAAGACTTCATCCTTTACGAGACGATTTAATCGTTCTCTTGAGATGTGGCCTAAACGTTGATGCCAGAACATAGACGAAGTCTCTAAGTCTCGTTTCTCTTTCATCTTTGTGAGTGATTCATTAATGTTATATGACAACAAAGATTTGGAAAAATTATCATCTAGTTCTAGTCTATAGAGACCACCATCCAGAATACCAGTACCACAAAGAATAGAATCATAGAGGATAGAGAGTTTGCGATGACCATGGGAAACAATAAAACCGTCCATGTCTAACTTTGGTCCTGATACAAGGTTCCAAGTTACCTCAGGAACATATAAGGTATCATAAAGTTTAATACATAAACCAGTTTTCATAAATAATTGTAATGTTCCAATGGCCTTCATATCTAATTCTCGATCATCCCCAACCTTAAGCGTTCTTTGGTTTCTTTCCAACTTCCGGATTGTAAGGAATTCCTGAGTTGAATTGGTAACATGAACCATAGAACCAGAATCAAACCACCAAGAATTAGCAGGAACACTTAAATTATAGGACTCAAGTATCATAAAATAATCGTTACCTTTCTTAGCCAGCCACTCCTTAAAGTCAGGGCATTCCTTCTGCATATGTGCTGCCTTTTTACAGAACTTGCAGTGGATTCTGCCTAAGGAGTTCTTAAAGCTGGAAGGTGCACTTGTATTAGGATTGGGCCTTTAGACTATAGAAGCATCCTTCCTCTGATGATTGTTCTTCCTCTTCTTAGAGTTGGAGGTGGTGAAGTTAGCAACATCAGTAGTGCGATCCATCCTCATACGCTCTTCCTCCTGTATGCACATAGCGACCAGCTCACTCATCGTCCATTTGTCCTTCTGAGTGTTGTAATTGATCTTGAATGCTTCAAAGGACGACAGAAGCGAAGTAATGATGAAATGAACGAGGAAACCATCACTGATTTCCATTTCCAGCCCCTTCAGCTTATTGGCCATGTTATTCATCATCATGATGTGTTCGCGAATACCGCTCCTCCCATCATACTTAGTTGTCACCAGCTTAAGGATAAGGGTACTAGCATGTGCTTTAGACGTCCCCTTGAATTGAGCCTCCACAGAAGCCAAGTAGGTTTTAGCATCTTCAGAATCAGGAATAGCTCCTCTGATTGCATTGCTGGTGGACTGCTTCATAAACATGAGAGACATACGGTTACACCTAGTCCACTTTTCATGGGTCAACTGCTCAGCAGCAGTACTTTGAGTAGTAAGGTCCGCTGGCTTATTCTCTCTTAAGGCATAATCGAAATCCAGCAGCCCAAGAGTAAGCATGAGAGCATCCTTCCATGCAGCAAAGTTATCACCAGTCAAAGGTGGAATCCCGCAATTGGACGCTGATAGAGGAAATAAGATGAGCAAGTTATGATACTAAGGAAGAAGTCCTAATGTGATCTAAGGGCACGTTAAACTAAGGCAGGCATAAATAATGACCATTTTACGTTATGAAGCTGTGATATTGTCTATTACTAGCATCAAAATAATAGACTTAGTTAAAATTCTACTTAAACGAAGACAAATCAGCTTTGGCCAGAAGTGTAATCATTTAAGCATGTGTGCAAAGTGTTTGTGACAAATCAGCTTTGGCCAGAAATTGAGACAATCACTTTAGTTATGCACTTGTTAAGTATGCCATCTATGAAGGAATTAAATCAGCTTTGGCCAGATATTAAGACATAGCTTTCGTAATACTTGAACGATAAGTAGATGTATCAAATCAGCTTTGGCCAGAAATGGTACATCAGAAGCTCATTCAAGTTAAGCTATTTTGGTTTTGTAAAACATTATTTGATTCTGATTAATTAACTAAGTATTTACAAAAAACATTTATCTAATAGCAAACCACCTGTTAGCGTGCCCCCGCACGGGGTTCGGGGCGGAGCCCCGAGCTAAATTTTAGTTCACATTAAACAACCTAAAGTAATGAGGTTTCGAGTGAGATCTCGACTCAGTTATGAGGTTTCGAGTGAGATCTCGAGTCTAGTCTCGACTCATCTTGTAACATTATGAGGTCTCGACTCAATAAGGTCTCGAGTCGCAACCTCAGTGTCTCGAGTCGTAATCATGGTCTCGACTACTGTGTTATGAGATCTCGAGTGCTTGATGAGGTCTTGAGTCGCAACCATGGTCTCGAGTTGTGAAGATTGAAGCCCTTAGTCAAAACCTCAGTGGTCTCGAGTCGAAACCTTATGGTCTCGAGTCAAAATCGTTGTCTCGAGTTGTAAGGATTGGAGAACACTTATGATTTCGAGTCGAGACCTTGTGGTCTCGAGTCGAGATCTTGGTCTCGAGTCGAAACCTGATGGTCTCGAGTCCACTGTTAACAGCTGTTATTGTGATAATAACTGAAAACTCGAAATTTTAGGGATTGTGTGATAGTGTTTTCTGTTTTATTGTTGATCTGAACTTATCAAGGATTTCGAAAAAATTATAACTAATTATCTTTTAACAGTTTTCAAAGATTTTAATAGATAAAATTCAGATCAAAACAGTAAAAACACCCACTAATCCAGATTTCATTCCAAAACTTAAGGAATTTTCGAGTTTTACTTAGAACATGTGATGAACCCTAAAAAGTTAAAACATAATTCTGGAACCCGAAACCTGAATTTTAAGGCTTTTATGAACAGATTTCGGACTTGATTTTAACCATTATGATTTCGAGTCATTTATATAACATTCTTTTTCCGAAAAAATTGATCTCGGCTCATCAGACTGGAAACCAACCGTGAAGTTTATTAAATTCTCAAAACTTATGTTTTCCAGATTTCAATCTCAGAATTAATGGATACGAAAACAGAACTGACTATTCAACATATGTTCTGATACCACATGTTGGATCAGTTCTGTTCTAAACATAATGGAAAACATGAAAACATACATGTCACCGCAGACAGTGCAGAGGAGAATCCGGTGATGGAAGAAGCCATGGAGTTCGACATCTTTGTCAAGGTGATCTGGTTCCTCCTTAGGGTGCTGACTGATGATGGTGATTACGAAAACCGAAAGGGTATCGGCTATGGAGAAGAGAGGCGAGATTGATGTTATGATTATTAGGTTATGTCTAAGTGTGTAACCTTTTAACATCCACATAAGTCTCCTTATATAAGCACCCAAGAGGAAACCTAATTAGTTAATAAGGGTAATATGGTCCATCAACAATTACCAACTAATTATTTAATAGGTTGTTATATATTTTGATCTATATAATGTAAATGATTATAATGGCTACTAGATTAAATATTAAACATAATATATTTAATCTTACACGCCGTTCATAGAAAAAGGTAGAATAAAAAAAATCAGTGATCATATTTTGTGATTTCCATTTTTCCCATAAAAGAATTCAGTGTTCTCTTTGATCTTATTTTAACTTGTGTAAAGCCAGAAAGAAAAAAAAAAGCAAAGAAAAAGAAAAAGAAAAAGGGAAGGGAATTGTCGTAATGGCACTCGGCAAAGCCCGAAACAACCGTGGACTCTTGGCTAAAGGATGTGGTCATGACCCTTCACATAGGCGTCATGTCACCCACCTCACCATCCAAAAGCACTACCTTAAGGGTGTGGTCATGACCCAAACTGCTGCACGTTTATTCTTTTAATATATTTTTTGTCTTGAAATCATCAAATGGGAGGGCTGAGGTAAACGTGGTTCAACGCGAACCACCATCAATCAAGAAGGGGGTGGTAATGTATTAACCCACGCCACCATACCCTATAGCCTTATGTGAAAATTCAAATGGCCGGTTGACACTTGTTGATTGATAGTGGAGTCACATGATAAGATGTTTTAACTTAAAAGCATTCTGGTCTCCCGAATAAATTTTTTTTTTATCTTTTCTTTTTACAAAAAAATCAGAAAAGTTAGAAAGAGATATCAAAGGGAATATGGAACAAAACATCATAGTTGATTTAAAGTTTACGATAAGATGTATCATGAAAGTGTACTTAGTGCATGTGTAGTAGAGAGATGAAAGAGGGTTATGGGGGCACTATAACCCTTTATAATGCTCAAAACACCGCTCCCCTGGCGTTTTGGGGCGCTATGGAGCTCATCACGGTAAGAAGGGGATTATGTTTTGTTTCTCACACACACATATATACATACATATATATCTATATTGAAGGGGGGGTTATGGGAGGTTATCCACTACACACAAAATTGAAGGGGGCGTCATAGAGGGGTGTGTTACGAATTTTTTTCTTGAATTAAGTTGTTAAAACATGAAGTTTAATATTACGGTAGGTGTAATGGGTTCATGCCCGCTAAAATCAATCCTGCTTGCATGACAATGACGTAACATTGTCCTTTTTACTTTTTAGAGAAACCATTACAATAGAAGTCAAAGAGCTATATCCTAGCGGTATCAAGGTGTTTCTACTCAAATGGTTTAGGGTTATAGTCTCACAACGGACATTAATGAGTTTTAGAGGGTTTATGAGTTATCTTTTTAAAAAGAGTAAATTACTATTTTGGCTCCTGTGGTTTTACCAGTTTAATCCTTACAGTCCAAAAAGAAATCTTTTAACATATCAGACCACGAGATTGCATTTTATAACGGTTTTGGCCCCTACCACTAACTACGTTACTTTTTTCTAGTTAAGTATAACGGTATTATGGTCATTTTATAGCTTGGGGGGCTGTTTATGCAAATTATAAAGTTCTTTTAATATTTTTATTTGTGTAATTACTTAATTTTTCTTTTTCTTTATTTCACGATTATAATTTAACAAATACGTTTTAAATATAAATAATAAATACACATTTCTTAAACAATTTGTTCTTTTTAAATGTCGTTTAAAAAATTTTGTTTTTTAACCTTTTAAAAACCGTCTATCGTTTTTGATGTGTGCTAAACAGACTATTAAAAATTAACTAAATAAAACCCTCTATTCTAGACACTAAAAAACTTTAATTCTAGACTCGACCTAAAACCACACAATCAGCAAGTGTACCGATCAATGTAGTATAACCCTAGGAAGTCCGGATATCGAACCACGAGACTCTATGAACCACGTAAACTAGACTCTAATAGACAATGACAGACGCGACTTAAAATGTTTAATTGTTTTAAGGGGGGGACGGGTTACAAAAAATCTAAGGAAATCTATTTAAACTAATTAATTAACTAAAAACTAGACTAATACGAATGAAGACAAAGACGATTCTTATATGATAACAAGGACCACCTAGACTGGAATACTGGATTGATTTTAAAAAATTACCAATTAAATTAAATGCACGAATTATGGAACCGGGATCTTAAAGTACTAAACCTATTAAACACCAACTAAGCCCCTCAACCCTTCTCGAGGTGAAACTTATGGCGTTACCTAGGCCGTTAATCCTACCGGTTATTAGACGCCTTTCCAGTTGTCTAATTATTGTGTAAGTACCCTAATGTTGACCTACTCTTTTCCAATCATAGATCTAGGGTAGTTTGAATTATTAAACTTGACTTGATAGACTAATAAACCAACGGGTAAACCAATTCACGACCTTTTCCAAGGACTGTCTAAAGCAATTCATTGGGTAAGACCTATCAATAGCCCTTCACTTTCCAGGTATTAGGACTAGCAGAACACTAAAACCTAACAAATTACTACCAATCACTTCTAGGGGTTATTGCGCAATTTCACCCTAAAGAGTTAAGATTTCTTACGTGATATAGACACTCACCAAAATTCTAAACCCTAGTATGACTTTATGTTGGGATAAAGACCGTCACTAAGAATCACACGAAGCAAATGACAATAATAAACCAAGTTAAAGTACGCATGTGCATCAAATCAATAAAACAAACTCTTTACTAAACACAATCAATCCATAACATTCATGCAAATAACGAAAACGGTAAAACTTTATTCAATCCATTCATCAAGTCTAGGTGGCTTAAATGTTTAGCCAAGCATGTCTATAAACGTAAACAAATTAAAGATGTTCAACAAAGAATTCATGATAACAAGTTTCGTGAAAAGAATCAAAAACAAAGAACTTGAAAACCCGTATAGTCTTCGATCCTTCATCTCGAACTCGTACCACTGATTCGTAGGCTTCACAATCTCCGAAAACGCTCAAAACTTGCTCTCAAAATCGCCTAAGATATCTCCAATTCGCAATTAGGGTTAATGATTGATTTCCTTGGGTTTTTTATAGCAAACCCTAGTTTCAGCGAATTTTGACCGTCAACACCGCTCGTCGCGTCGCGCGACGGGTAGTTCTCCTTGCCGTGGCGTGCCGCGAGCATGTGATATAGTAGAAATTAGTTGTTTATTGGTGGCGTCGCGCCACCATGTCCTTGTTTCCCCGTGGCGTCGAGCCACTGCACAAAATAGACAGAATGTCACCTAAAATAGCCAGCTTGAACTCTCCAAACATCTCAAAATATTTTCTAACTCTTTTAGACTTGTTCCAAGACTTGGCATTCAGCCTGTTGGACTCGTTTTCTCTCAATTTTCAACAATATTATGCACCAAGACCTGGAAAACATAATCTGATCAAAAGTACGCACAATCTAACTAAAACGGAACTAAAAATAACGGAAATGTGTACAAACCATACACGAATAAAGGATGTATTTTGCAATACATTAAATATCCCCACACTTACTATTTTTTCGTCCCCGAAAAAGAATTTTGCAACGGAATCATAGATAAATAATCACTCGGGTCAAAAGCATATGTATATTTTATTAAAACCAAAACCTGCGTTAGTAGCGATTGCGAATATACTTATCCCCTTAAACCCAAGTCCAGTCTCAAGCCCTTATCATGTGATTTTAATTTAAGTGCGGTCAGCCTACCTAGGGCCTCACACCAGCATCTACAATCCACCTACTCCCGCCTCAAGCTTATAGAACTAAAGGAACGATCACTAGACCAATTCCCAACCGTCTTATATCAAAATCAAGAGAGTTTACAATCCCTTTTTTTCATTGCTTTTCTTTTTTTTTCTATGAGCATAGACGTTGCTTTCCCTAACCAAGATGCAATCCGGCTGTACAGTCGCTATCCCCAACTCGGATTACTTAGGCTTCGGTACTTTTTTCTTTTCTTTGCAAGGTCGATTTCACACATTCTAGCGGTAATCTGGTTGTAAAGTCACTATCCCCAACCCAGACTACATAAAAATGCGCTACTTTCATTTAGTTTCTAGCTAATTATTTTCTATTTTTTTCGCATGATCACAACTCTAACGGTTTTAACTTATAACGGTGTCCCTTATACTCTTATTGGCAGTTTTGATTTCCCATATCTCCCAGGCGAAAACCCAATAGCAGACCGACAATTAAGGTATATTAACTCAAAGGGACTTAAAACCAAACCCGGGCCTATCCACACATCCCTAACTAGACGCAAGCTCGATTTATTTTATCTCATATTATTATTATTCGAACCCAAGCAAAAATTCACCTTTTCTATCATTTTCCGTTTTTTTATTGCAAACTTCTCATTTCAAAGGATATTTTTCTGATTTTTCAAATTTTTTCGAATTTTTTAATATTTTTGTATTTTTCAAATTTATGACTCGATTATTTACATGTATCCCATCCCCACACTTAGAGATTGCATTGTCCCTAATGCAAGAACGAAAATACGACTCAACTACTACCTAAAAAAAATAAAAACTGCAAACG
The DNA here is from genome assembly GCA_030545235.1 of Helianthus tuberosus. NCBI lineage: Eukaryota > Viridiplantae > Streptophyta > Magnoliopsida > Asterales > Asteraceae > Helianthus > Helianthus tuberosus. The sequence continues at coordinate 34,654,379 of CM060383.1, forward strand.
AAATAGATAAATAATATACAACAACAAAAAGGGAAACGACTTAGCTGTATATGTGAGACTGTCAAAGTGCCAGTCGTTTCCACATAGGCCCTCCAATTCGATACGCGCTCAACAAACAACTCTAACCTCGGACACGCGAACGAAAGCGGCTAAACAATCAACCTATCAACCAACACAAACTAACAAACATAATAATATATATCATCAACGATCATCAGTTTCAAACATCATACCAACCCAACCTCTCTAAACAACCTGTTCAAAGTGTATCAATATCAGTACAGACCAAAAAGTGAGAATCAAAAATAGCATAAAAGAAAAATAATCAAACAAAAGATATAGTAGTCAGCTGATGTTCCATCCTTGCTATCCCCACACTAGTCCTCATCACTGTCCTCCTCATGACCACCTGCACCACTGCTCTCTCCAAATACACGGAATGGAGGCTCTGGATCAACCTGTGCACCAGCACCAGCCTGGCCACTCTGCTGCCTCGGCTGGAAGAAGTCCGGGATCCTCATACTGGGAGTGGTCATCATATAGCGTCATCCTGCCTCTCCTGACCCAACTGCATCAACCCAATCAGATGCTCCAGCCTATCAAATCTCTGCTCCACATGGCCAGAGAGTGACTACAACATGAGAGGCTCAGGTGGAGGCTGCCTCCTCGGATACTGCTGTGCTGGTAGCTCGTGTCTCTGCGTTGGCCGCTGTCGGTGTGTCGGATCAATCTGAATCATGACATCCTCAGCTGGATGTCCCTCCGGTGGCTGCACCTGAGGGCCCTGCCTGATCGGCTCCCGCCTGATCGGCTCCCAGCGTATCGGCTCAGTCCAAGACACTATCCCTGCCTGCTACAACTCTCTAATCCCAAATGTCACTGTCTTGGGCCCCTCATGTAGAAATTCGGGGACATACGTGTTAAACACCCCCAAATTTCTTGCAATCCGAGTAATGTAGGGTCCCATACCCAATCCAGCACGAGGACCACCTCGACGACCTCTACTAAAAGAATCTCCTAAGACCGTAGCCAGATTCATCTCCCTGTTCTGTACTCGGCACATCAAAATAAACAACTCTATCCAATTTGCCTTGTTTTCTCCCGACTTCCGACCCACCAAAGTAGTAGACAAGATTTTCAACACATACCTATAGATTGGGTTACGAACCGAAGTGATCAAGTTCATAACCGCGAATGGTTGATTGGATATCAGCCTCCAAAAGTTCCTCAACTCAGTCGCCCCAACACCATAATCCCTAGGCTGAGAATAAGCACCCCTCAAACTAGTAACAAACTCCGGCTGCTTAACTTTCGCTTCAGTGTAAAACCCCGAAACTATGGCAAACCTCGCCATGTTCATCTCATAAACCTGCCTACCTAAGCTGAACGACACAGCTGTGTCCTGCTCAAACTTTCCCTCCTTATGCATCCAAGTGCTATGAAACTCTAGCACCAGCTCCTCATACTGCGGCTGCGTGCACTCCAACGTATCTACCAACTTCGGACCCAAAAGGTCCGCAACTTCTTGATTCGAGCCTATCTCACTCAACCACAACTAGTCTGTCACCCTATGCTGAAGTAGACCAGTATTCTTTAGTTTATCATACTTGTTCCATTCTGATGTACTCGGCTCAAATTTCAATATCGGGTGATCAGCTCTATGTTTTTTCCTATCCGGAATAAAGTTGTAAGACCTTTGATACTCTATCTTCCTCAACTTAGGATCATCGGCAGCTATCTGAATGATCGGAGTTTCCTGTGGGACCGGGTCCTGCTGAGGTGGGTCCTATTGCGGTGCCGATTGACCCGCGGCCCTTTTCCGGGCCCTACCGCTCCTTAAACTGCTCGCCATGTCTGCAAAACAAATAAAATCAAGACAAACAAGCAAACAGTCAGTAATAACAAACTATTTTTGGAATTTTTTATTTTTTAATTTTTTTAACGAAAAAGAAGGAATAGCCGTATAGCATTTCATTTGCGGCTAATTCTGAAACAAACGGGTTACCTTTTTACAAATGCTAAGTGATAGTTAAACTCGCCCGAATGGGGATTGAGTACGGGCGAGCTTAAACCACTTGTACGTGCAAGTATGTAACACCCCAAAAATAATTAACAAGTTAAAAACACCATATCTTAAAATATACATGAAAGGTGTTAGTTAAAATTTACATTAGTTGAATAAAACAAACTTGAGGGGCTGATCTTGTAAAGATGGGGAAACTTGTTATTAATAAAAAAACAAATTAAAACACACACACACACACACATATACGATCGTGTGGGTGTGTGCGACCAGAGGAAAAGAAAACAGGGACCAAACCCTAGTTCTTGAACAATTCCATCAAATTCAGCCCCTAAATCAAACAATCATGAATGCATGAAGCTGAATTAGAGTCTATAACATCATTCTTCACAAGGTATGTTGAGAATTTGATGTATGCATATGTATTGAGTTCTTGATGAAATCTAAGATGCTCAATTAGGGTAAAATTCTGTTGAAATTATGATAAGAATAGTGAAATCTACATGATTCTAAACAAGTTTGATAAACATAAGTAGAACAAATGCCATGATTAGGTATTCAGTTGAATGCACAAGTATAAACAAATGGGTTTTGATGTATAAGATTGAAACTCATGAAATATGAAGGTTAATAATGATGTTGAACAAGTTATAATCAGAAATTTGATATAAAAAGGGGATAATAAACATTCCTACTTGTTAAATAGGGGTTTTGGTGGTTAGAAAACTTCAATAACAAGGATGCTATGGCGAATTGTAAAGTATGCACATAAGGTGCTTGACAAAACGCCTAAAAGATGTTGATAGACATTAATTGTGGTGTTTGGCTAAATTAACAAGCTTTAGTTATGAGCAGAAGGTTTTAATGACAATTGGCTTGTGCATTTTAGGCAACACGGTTGAGGCGTCGGGAAGTCAAGCCGGTGCAGACACTCGTTTGAAGGGAAAGCTCTAAGATACGTGGCTAAACGCTTCGTCAATATGGTCATGTAATCTTTTGTTATTGTTAATAGTTGGTACGTTAGAATATGAGATTTTAGTGGTTAAGTTTGCTTGAATGATGAATTTCGTAAGGGTAAACTAAACGGGTCAATAAGAGAAGGTACAAACAGGGTAACGGGAGTGCCTTATACGTAGATCTTAAACCCGGGTGACGAGTAGTGATTATCAAACACGCAAACCGGTAATGGGAGCGTGAGTGTTGAAAATAAGGAACCTGTGAACGGGTCTTCCTATTATGAAGTAATATACCGTCCGTGTGGTTTCGAGTAAAAAGGGACAAACGGGCCAAAACAGCAAAACAGCAAGGCGGATCATGCTAACCATATACGAGAAGTGTTAAAGATACTAAGGCGGGAAAGATTATATGCTAAATTCTCTAAATGCGCCTTCTGGTTACGAGAAGTGCAATTCCTAGGGCACGTCATAAGTGCCGAAGGAATATTGGTGGATCCATCGAAGGTGGAAGCAGTATCAAAATGGAACCCTCCAAGGAATCCATCAGAAATTAGAAGTTTCTTGGGGTTGGCAGGTTACTATCGGAGATTCATTCAGGATTTCTCCAAGTTTGCATCGCCTTTAACCAAGTTAACCCGCAAGAACGAGTAGTTCGTCTGGGAAGATGATCAAGAAAAGGCATTTCGGGCATTAAAGGAAAAGTTAACCTGTGCACCGGTGTTGACTTTACCTAAAGGTACGGATGATATGGTAGTATATTCAGATGCATCACACCTAGGCCTTGGGTGTGTGCTGATGCAAAGAGGAAGGGTAATTGCGTATGCCTCAAGACAACTCAAGCCGCACGAAACAAAATACCCGACTCATGATTTTGAGCTGGCAGCCGTAGTCTTTGCCTTAAAAATCTGGAGACATTACTTGTATGGTGTGAAATGTGTTATTTTCACCGACCATAAAAGTTTAAAGTATTTCTTCGATCAGAAGGAGTTAAATATAAGGCAGAGGCGTTGGTTAGAAGTAGTGAAGGACTATGACTGCGAAATCCACTATCACCCCGTAAAGGCTAATGTGGTGGCGGATGCCCTTAGCCGAAAAGATGAATACACTCCCATTCGAGTACGGTCTATGCAGTTGGTAGTAACTTCAGGATTGCTTGAACGAATTCGAGAAACCCAGATCGAAGCAGTAAGAGAAGAGAATTGGAAGAAAGAGCGTATAAAAGGGTTGATAAAAGATCTTGTGGAAGGAAGTAATGGGATGAAATACCGGTATGGTAGGATTTGGGTCCCAAACACATGTAGTGTTAAGGATCTTCTACTTGACGAGGCTCACAAGTCTCGCTATTCGATCCATCCTGGGGCGACCAAAATGTATAAAGATTTGAAACAAAACTACTGGTGGCCAGGGATGAAAAGAGATGTGGTTAAATACGTGGAAAAGTGCATGACTTGTTTACAAGTCAAAGCAGAGCACCAAAAACCTTATGGCAAACTCCAACCACTAGATATTCTGGTTTGGAAATGGGAACATGTTACTATGGACCTGTTGACGAAACTGCCAAGAACGGCTCGGGGATTTGATGCCATTTGGGTAGTTGTACATAGACTAACCAAGAGCGCTCACTTTATCCCTATTCGAGAAACCTACACCTCTGAGAAGATGTCGGAAGTATACGTGAACGAGATCATAGCACGCCACGGAGTGCCGGTAACTATCGTGTCCGATAGAGATACCCGTTTTACTTCGAATTTCTGGCATAAATTTCAAGAACAAATGGGTACCAAGCTGTTGATTAGTACCGCATATCACCCGCAAACCGACGTGCAAAGTGAGCGAACGATACAGACGTTAGAAGATATGCTTCGAGCATGTATAATAGATTTCGGCGGTAGTTGGGATGTGTATCTGCCGTTAGTGGAATTTTCATATAACAACAGCTACCATTCAAGTATTGATGGAGCCCCATATGAAATGCTTTACGGTAGAAAATGTAGGACGCCGATATGCTGGGAAGAAGTAGGCCCTCGAGAGCTTGCTCATAAAGATGTGCTTCGGGTTACGAATGAGAAAATTGATATGATCCGGACCCATTTAAAGGCTGCTCAAGATCGACAAAAATCATATGCGGATAAAAGAAGAAGGCCAATTGAATTTCAAATTGGCGATAGGGTGATGCTTAAGGTGTCCCCGTGGAAGGGAATTATCCGGTTTAGAAAACGGGGAAAGTTAAGCCCGAGATTCATAGGGCCTTTTAAAATCCTAGATCGGGTGGGTAAGGTGGCTTACCGATTGGAGTTACCAGCAGAACTGAGCGATATACATAGCACGTTTCACGTCTCACACCTACGGAAATGCTTAGCGGATGATACGACTTATGTTCCTCTCGATGATAAAGAGGTTGATAACAAACTCAACTATATAGCAAAGCCTATCACAATCTTAGACCGTAAGGTTAAGAGTTTAAGGAACAAAGAATTCGACCAAGTGAAGGTCAAATGGGAACACCGGAAAGGATCAGACACCACTTGTGAGTTTGAAGAGGAAATGAGACGACTCTACCCTTCACTTTTCGGTACGTGTATGCATTATATATTTTTATACGTAAAGTGGTTTCGGGGACGAAACCCTCTTTAAGGAGGGTGGACTTGTAACACCCCAAAAATAATTAACAAGTTAAAAACACCATATCTTAAAATATACATTAAAGGTGTTAGTTAAAATTTACATTAGTTGAACAAAACAAACTTGAGGGGCTGATCTTGTAAAGATGGGGAAACTTGTTATTAATAAAACAAAATAAATAAAAAAAACACACACACACACATATACGAACGTGTGGGTGTGTGCGACCAGAGGAAAAGAAAACAGGGACCAAACCCTAGTTCTTGATCAATTCCATTAAATTCAGCCCCTAAATCAAACAATCCTGAATGCATGAAGCTGAATTAGAGTCTATAACATCATTCTTCACAAGGTATGTTGAGAATTTGATGTATGCATAGGTATTGAGTTCTTGATGAAATCTAAGATGCTCAATTAGGGTAAAATTCTGTTGAAATTATGATAAGAATAGTGAAATCTACATGATTCTAAACAAGTTTGATAAACATAAGTAGAACAAATGCCATGATTAGGTATTCAGTTGAATGCACAAGTATGAACAAATGGGTTTTGATGTATAAGATTGAAACTCATGAAATCTAAAGGTTAATAATGATGTTGAACAAGTTATAATCAGAAATTTGATATAAAAAGGGGATAATAAACATTCCTACTTGTTAAATAGGGGTTTTAGTGGTTAGAAAACTTCAATAACAAGGATGATATGGCTAATTGTAAAGTATGCACATAAGGTGCTTGACAAAACGCCTAAAAGATGTTGATAGACATTAATTGTGGTGTTTGGCTAAATTAACAAGCTTTAGTTATGAGCCGAAAGGTTCTAATGACAATTGGCTTGTGCATTTTAGGCAACATGGTTGAGGCGTCAGGAAGTCAAGCCGGTGCGGACACTCGTTTGAAGGGAAAGCTCTAAGGTGCGTGGCTAAATGCTTCGTCAATATGGTCATGTAGTCTTTTGTTATTGTTAATAGTTGGTACGTTAGAATATGAGATTTTAGTGGTTAAGTTTGCTTGAATGATGAATTTCGTAATGGCAAACTAAACGGGTCAATAAGAGAAGGTACAAACCAGGTAACGGGAGTGCCTTATACGTAGATCTTAAACCCGGGTGATGGGTATTGATTATCAAACACGCAAACCGGTAATGGGAGCGTGAGTGTTGAAAATAAGGAACCCGTGAACGGGTCTTCCTATTATGAAGTAATATACCGTCCGTGTGGTTTCGAGTAAAATGGGACAAACGGGCCAAAACAGCAAAACAACAAAGTATTTGCTGCAGATTGAGTTTCAGGCAGGCCGCATAAGCTTGGCCTTATTATTATACGGGGTGCAAGAAAGCTACCGTAAGTTACGGTAGCTACCGTAACTTACGGTAGAGAACAAATTGTTATGGTAGCTTTCTACTGCCTTACGGCAGACCAATATTGCCCAGTGGCTACCGTAGCTTACGGTGGCTACCGTAAGCTACGGTAGTGCCCTGTTACATTTGTTGAATTTTGCCTATTTTAGTTAATCGAATCCGTTTTTGAGCGTAGTTTCGATTATTTTAATTTCTAAGGAACTCTAATGCTATTGTTTGTCAAAATTTCCAGCTTATAGGTAATGCAAGTACGTGGATGATGATCAAGTCAATGCTTCCGAATCGAACACATTCAGGATCTAGTTCCACAACTTTTGTTATTATTAATTATTAGTAAGACTTTTGTAAATGAAGGAATACTTATGTATCCTAATGTTGCTTTTAAACGATTGTTAAACTCTTAAGTACTAAGCTATCGATATTGTAAATGTTTTGGTTTAACGTTTATAAAGCTTAGTTCTATTTTATGGGTAAAAACTTATATTATAAGAATGAGTGTTACAAAGTAGACCTAAAAACAACTAAAAACGAATCAAACTAAACTAAACTAACTAAAACGACACAAAGACTCTAACTTGGACTCAATATACACTACCCCCCTCGGCACTTTAATTGTCCGCAATTAAAACGAGTGCCTAAACCAAACCGTCATTGACGTCCAACCTTGCATAAATTTAGTTGCTTTTTTTTAGTTGAAAGCAAAATTTTTATCGAATGAAAAAAAGTCCACCTAATTAAAGGAGGGCTTTCCGTTCCAAAATTTATGTTTCGTATGCAAGATTGGAACTTCAGGTGTCGCCACTTCCTACCTCTCAATCAACAAGCAAAGCAAGGTCCATAAACAACCCGACAAACAGACCCACCCCAACTAAACCACAAACCAATACCAAATTTGAGTGTATACCTACTTAAAGTTGAAAACTTTAGTAATGTCTTAGTGAAACGGTTCAAACCAATGAATCCCCACACTCAAATCTGTCAATCCCTAGCCTAAAATATGACAAACATAACAATTATACCCCAACCCGAGCCATCCACAACCTGCAATTAATGAAATTACCCAAACCAAACCCATGCCGCAACCATCCTTCTATCCAAAAACATGAACCTAAAACAAACATAGGGCTGCCATGAACTAGCTGGACTCGTCACTGGGCCTACAAACTGACCCAAATAACTATTTGACTGTCCGGCAACTCTACGGAACTGACTCGACTACTCAACACAATCGACTAACGGATTCAAACAAAGATTGACTTAACGTGCCAGACCACAAGACCAACATGACTCGATAAGACTTCAACTGGACCAACTAGAATCGACTAATTATGGACCTGAACAAGAGATTAAACACTATACAAGAGATAATGATGCAGAGGAAAAACAACCATACCTGAATCGCCGATTGGAGAGAGAAGATGATATTTTTCGCTAATGGTTGAGCCCTGAATCGAACCGAAACAGTGGGTAATCGCGTTTTTTGTTCGGTAGGGTTTGTTCAGCTTTGAATTCCGATCACAAAGAGGGTTAGATGGTGGAATTTGGTGGTGTTATGGAGGAGCTATGGCGGGTTTAAGGTTGTTCGGCGGTGGGGGTTATGGGTGTAAGGGTTTTGTTATTTTGGAGAAGAAAGAGATAAGAATGGGTTTTAAACCGAGATGTCACGCTGTCGCGTCGCGCCAGGAGGAAGATAGGGGGCCGTGGCGTAGCGCCACTGCCAGGTTCAAGTGAAAAGGTTCAAAATTATGGCGGTTCATAATTGTTTTGCTGACCCTAGGGGTCGCGCTACGCCACCAACAAGTGAGGTGGTGGTGGCGCGACGCGACAGCGTTTTTTTCACAGAAGGATTCGAAAAAATTCAAGTTTTAGGACTTAGAAAAATTTCTAACTCTTTCCAAACCTTCCCCAAACCATCCCAATTTTTTTTCTAAGTGTTGGGACTTACCTGGGATGCCGTTTTCTTCGCAAATTCAGCTCTCCAATGGTACGTTTCCGGCAAAATTACTCAAACACACAAAGCACAAACATGAAAAAAACTACGAAAAACAACGAAATTTACAAAAGGTACATACTCTACACTTGGGCATTCATCCCAAAACACTAATTGGCGGCTTTAGATGGGATTTTGATAGGAGTTTCCTCCCTCTCGTCCTTGTTTATCGCTCCTCCAATGTAATGTTTCAAACGATGGCCGTTCACCTTCCAACTACGGCCATCCTTCTCATCCATGATCTCCACGGCTCCATGCGGAAACACGTAGTGGACCATGTAGGGTCCCGACCACTTGGACTTCAACTTACCTGCAAATAACTTCAATCGTGAGTTGTAAAGAAGCACTTTGACTCCCTTGCTAAACTCCTTCACTTTCCTCAACTTTCTATCATGTAGAACCTTCGTTTTCTCTTTGATTCCTAACGATCGAGCATACGCGGCATCCCTAAGCTCCTCCAGCTCATGTATTTGAAAGAACCGCTTCCTAGCGGCTTCGGTCATATCAAGATTCACGGTTTTCAATGCCCAAAGCGCTCTATGCTCTAGCTCTACGGGAAGGTGACAAGATTTTCTTTAGACGATCATGAAAGGTGTAGTTCCTAAAGGCGTCTTGTAGGCGGTTCTAAACGCCCACAATGCATCGTCTAGCTTGTCGGACCAATCCTTCCTATTCTTACCCACAGTTTTCTCTAAGATTCATTTAGTACCGCGATTCACATTCTCCACTTGTCCACTTGTTTGTGGATGATATGCGGTAGACAGACGATGAGTGACTCCATAGCGTGCAAGCAACTTCTCCATCAATGCGTTGCAAAAGTGAGTACCACGGTCACTAATTAAGGCTTTAGGAGTCCCGAATCGAGAAAAGAGCTTCTTGAAAATTTCAAAACTACTCGGGCTTCGTTTGTGGGAAGAGCTTGAGCCTCAACCCATTTAGACACGTAGTCGATCGCCACGAGTATATAACGGTTACCATTGGAGTTTGGGAAGGGTCCCATGAAATTGATGCCTCAAACGTCAAAAACCTCTACTACTTGTATGGGGTTTTGAGGCATCTCATCTTTGGCTGAAATGTTGCCGGTTCGTTGACATGCATCACATGTCTTCACGAACTCAACGGCATCTCTAAGTTCGGTCGGCCAATAAAAACCACAATCAAATACCTTTTGAGCGGTGGCATGTGCTCCATGGTGTCCTCCCGTGAGGCCTTCATGCACATGTTTAATGATGTTCCACCCCTCCTCTCTTGACACACAGCGTCTAAGAATCCTATCTCCCCCTATCCTAAAGAGAAAAGGATCGTCCCAAACATACTTTCGCGACTCACTAACGAATTTCCTACGTTGTTGTGTAGTCATTCCTCTCACAATATTGCCACTAGAAATATAATTAGCTAAGTCACAAAACCATGGCAAGCCTTCTTTCTCGGCCTCAACAAACTCTATAGACTCGTGAGGGAACGTGTCTCCAATCTCCTCCTCACGAATCTCTTCTCTCTTGGGATCCTCTAGACGCGATAAATAATCGGACGCCACGTTTTCGGCCCCCCTCTTGTCCCAAATCTTAATATCAAATTCACTAAGCAAAAGAATCCACCGAATGAGTCGGGGTTTAGCGTCTTTCTTTTGAAAAAGGTATGAGCGGAATTTGTCGAAAGCGAATACTATGGCTAAGAGTTCTTTTTCCGTGGTGGTATAGTTCTCTTGAGCATCATTTAGCATTTTGCTCGCGTAGTATATAGGGTGGAAGTGCTTATCCTTTCTTTGTCCTAGTACCGCTCCTACGGCATAGTCACTCGCATCGCACATGCGCTCAAACGGCAAGCTCCAGTCGGGCGAGATAAGAATAGGTGCACTAACCAACTGTTCCTTCAAAAAGTTGAAGGCTTTAAGACATTCTTTGTCGAAGACGAATGGAATGTCTTTCTCTAGCAAACGGGTCATGGGGCGGGTGATTTTTGAAAAATCCCTAATAAAGGGTCTATAGAGGCCCGCATGCCCTAGAAAACTCCTAATCGACTTCACACTCGTGGGTGGAGGTAGCCTACTAATGGTACCTATTTTCGCACGATCTACCTCAATACCCTCTCTAGAGATCTTATGCCCTAATACAATACCTTCCGTCACCATGAAGTGACACTTCTCCCAGTTTAGCATAAGCTTCGTCTCCACGCACCGCTTCAACATCCTCTCTAGGTTCTTCAAACACGTATCAAAGTTGTCACCATATACCGAAAAATCATCCTTGAAAACCTCCATGGACGTCTCTATAATATCCTAAAATATGGCGACCATGCACCGCTAAAAAGTAGCTGGAGCGTTGCACAACCTAAATGGCATGCGTCGGTATGCATAGGTGCCATAGGGGCATGTGAAGGTGGTCTTATCCTGATCCTCCGGTGCTATGGGGATCTGGAAGTAACCGGAAAAGCCGTCTAGAAAACAATAGAATTGTTGACCGGCTAGACGCTCCAACATTTGATCGACGAAGGGCAATGGGAAGTGGTCCTTTGGGGTGGCGTCATTCAACTTTTGGTAGTCGATGCACACGCGCCACCCCGTGACCGTACAAGAAGGGATAAGCTCATTCTTAGCATTCATGACAACGGTCATCGCCCCCTTCTTAGGGACAACCTGTGTGTGACTAACCCATGGAGAATCGGAAATGGGATATATCATCCCCGCATCTAGAAGTTTAAGAACCTCCTTCTTCACAACGTCTTGCATGTTGGGGTTAAGCCTCCTTTGGGGTTGCACTACCGGCTTATAATTATCCTCCATGTTGGGCTTATGCCCTTGATGTCGGACAACCTCCATGCAATGGCCTCCTAGTTGGCCCTCAAAACCTCTAACAACCTTAACTTCTCACTCTCCTCCAACTTTGACGAGATAATAACGAGTAGCTCGGAACCCTACCCTAAGGAAGCATACTCTAAATGAGCTGGAAGTACCTTAAGTTCTAAGGGTGGGGGTTGGGTGGTGTCCTCACTAACGGTTAAGACTTCGGGGATTAAAGGAATCCCCTCTTCTTCAACTTCATCTACCCTCTTCAACTCCTCTTCTATCTTCTCTCCTACCACTAGGTCCGCTCCACTAATGTATTCTAAGCAATGATCGACACATGAGATAAACGAATTTAAGAAGTAGACGGAATGACAAGGACCACTATAGTCATCCGAACCACTCGGGTGGTTCATGGAACGCTCTATTTCAAATGTGACTCTCTCCTCACCGACCCTAAGGGTGATCTTACCATCATGAACGTCTATAAGGGCATTAGCGGTAGGTAAGAAAGGACGACCAAGTATAATGGGGACTCTCTCATCCGCTTCCATATCAAGAATTACGAAATCGGCGGGAAACACAAATTTATCTACCTTGACCAACAAATTCTCAACTATGCCCCTAGGGTATTTAATGGACCGATCGGCTAAGGAAAATGTCATTCGGGTAGGTGCAAGCTCTCCTAGTCTAGCTTCTCATAAAGAGAAAAGGGCATCAAATTGATGCTAGCACCTAAGTCGGCTAAAGCTCCAGTGTTGGTATTACTACCGAATAAACAAGGAATGGTAAAAATACCGGGATCGGTAAGCTTTTCGGGAAGCTTATTTAAGACAACGGCCGAACACCCTCCATTCAACGGGACATTGGACAACTCCCCTAACTTCTCTATGCTCCTAAGAAGGTCCTTTAGAAATTTAGCATATTTAGGCATGGACTGGAGTGCCTCAATAAAAGGTAGATTAATCTTCAATTGCTTGAAGATGTCTAAAAATTGCCCGTATTCCCTTGAGTATTTTTGGTTCCTAAGACGTGAAGGGAACGGGACTCGTGAATGGTCTACTAGGGGTGAAGGTCTCACATCTACGGGCCTTTTCTCAACTTTCTTCTCACTTTGAGACTCCTCGGGCTTTGCGGTACTTGCTGGGCCTAGCCTCTTTTGCACTTTGTCGGGAGCCTCCATCTCGATCACTTCATCAATGATATCTCCATCCTCATCAACTACTCTCTCCTCAACGACCCTAGGGTTTCCTATGGTTTTGCCACTACGAGTGGTAATGGCTTTTGCATGAGCATTAGGATTTTGTAGGGTGTTACCCACAAACTGACCGAGTAATCTCTCTTCTAACTTCCTAGACATATCACCTACGACCCTTTGGAGGTCTTGAAAAGAAGCTTGATGGTTCTAAGCATAAGCTCATGTTCACTAAGGGTCTTTTGGGTAGTTTGGTTTCTAACAACTAGTTGGCTCATCATAGCCTCCATTCCTTTTAAACTACCCCCTAGATCATAGCTTGGACCCTGACCTGGCTGAACCTGACTACCTGACCCCCTTCTTTCACCTGCCCATTGAACTCCTTGTTGAACTGTCCACCTGAACCCCCACCAAAAAGTGAACCTTGACCCCTATTTGGGTTTTGAGCTAATTGAAAACCAGGGGGTCCATTTGAGCGAAAATTGTTATTTTTAGCAAAATTATTTTTATTATTATTATTACGCCAACCCGACCCAAAATTATTATTATTAACAAACCCGCTAGGTTGACCTCTACCGAAACCTCCTCCTACAAAATCAACTTGCTCATCACCTACTAGCAATGGACATGCACTCGTATCGTGACCCCCTCGACAAAAATCACATTTATCTACCTTGGCCTTAATCTCGTTAAGTTCCCTAGTTACGTTTTCCAAAACAACGGCTAAACTAGGATCCATAGTGACATGGTTCACCCCTTGGGTGGGTGCACTAGTAGTGGTATTAGAATTACCACTTTGATACCGCTGTTCGGCTCGCGATTGAGATTGAGACTGGGCAAATGCCTCAAAACGCTCTAAACACCCAGCAATAGTAAGTATACCCATCATATGCCCCCCCCCCGCATTAGTATCAAACCTATCACGAGTCTCTTGGGTGAGACCGTTATAAAATTTCTCACATAAAGCCCAATCGGAAAGACCATGCTGGGAGCAACGAGTGCAAAGGTTTTGGAAACGCTCCCAAGCAAGGTAATAAGGCTCGTCGGGCTCCATGCAAAAAGAGTGAATCTGATCACGAACACGTGAAGCCTTCGCGGGCGGAATGTACTTGTTTAGAAAAGCTTGACGGAGGCCCACCCATGTGGTAAAGGTGACGGTTGGTTGAGAGTCAAACCAAGTAGCCGCACAGCCGGCTAATGAAAATGGGAAGAGTTGCAGGTAGGTAGCATCATTAGGGGCACCGTGAAGGCTAAAGGTAGCTAGGATACGAGAGAAACGGTTAATGTGGGTCGGGGCGTCCTCATCCTCGCGGCCATGGAATTGGATACTATTGGTTATAGCCTGCATGGCATAAGATGGAATCTGCCATGAGTTCTCACTAATTATGGGTGGAACGGTAATGGGTGAAGCAAGCCCGGTGAAATTCTGAGTGGCTTGCTGATGGATGGTTTGCCTAGCGTTGGCCATGTGTTCTAAGTTTTCTGGGATGCTAGAAGTGCTAGAAGTAGGGCTATCGGATGGGGAAACCTTAGGTGAGGTTTTAGGTGAATGGTTTGGTGAAGGTGGTGGGGTTGGAGGTGGGGTGGGTAATGGAGTAGAATCGAAATTAGGGAATTGAGAAGAAGATGAAGAACTGACCTGTGAGCCTTGGCCCAATCGAGACGATGACTCGGTGACTGGTGGCTTCGACGGTCCGTGTGTCACACCCCAACCGATGGAGGAAATATCAGGGTGTGGCACTGAGCGAAACAGATTGTCCAGAAGTTTCCATAACAACTATAATTACCAATTATTTAAAGCAACATGTCCCATACCATGTCATAAAAGATAACATAATTATTATAGGCAAGATCTAGTCAAATTGTTCTGTTTCGACAACTCAGATTTTTATTACAGACAATTGTTCATTGTTGACCTAGGTCTTTCCTAGCCTCGATTTCACAGCAAGCTAAGCAAATAAGCATCCTAAGCACCTGTCACATACGTTAAAGTAAAATTCAATACACATAGTGTAAAGGTGAGCATACAAGTTTGATAATAGCATATAGAGTTCGAAATCATTACGCATAACCAACACGTACACAGTGTAAAATGAGGCATGTTAGTTATCGACATGAACCTATCAATACCAATGACTGCGAGTTGACTGCCCAAGGCAGTTCGTATTGCATGATCACCACCGTGACCCATGTAATTAATTGTCCTTAACAACCCCTGAGTGAACAGGTGCTGAGTCTAAAAAAATAGTACTACCGTTGCTAAGGCAGGTAGACAACATTCCATGTGTAAACATAACAAACAAGCATTCATTAAGTCACGTATAACATGCGGTAATTGGTTAGCGATTAAAGTATTGCGTAGTGTGTTGATGTGATTTAGAATAAGTAACGTATGTAACACCCAAAAGTGCATAAAGCAAAAAGGGATCGAGTATACTCACAGCGATTGGTGGATTGAAGGGAGCGCTAGAGAGTAGGGTTAGCCTGGACAGATTGATAGCATAACAATAAGCGATGCATAATACGAAACAAGTGACAGTGGGTCGAACAACAGTTCAATCGGACGGTAGTCCGATCGGACAACCGGTCATTCGAGTATTAGTCCGCTCGGATGGTCATCCGATCGGGTGACTTTTCGGGTGGATTGTTTCTTCCTTTGTGAAGGATGTGTTTGTGTATGATGGTTTGACTTTTGAAGTTTTCGTTGTAGCATTTTGAAAACTTAGAAGTATCACTACCTTTCAGGTTGATCGATCGAACGCCCGTTCGATCGGGCGACAGTCCGATTGGTTGGACACTTCAGCGAGAGCAAGTTCACAGCAGTTGGTCACTCGATCGGATGGTAGTCCGATCGGGTGGCAACCTTTGTGCATTGAACATGTTGAAAATTGTTTAAGTGCTGAAGTCAGAACATTACATGGCCGAGTGACAATCCGATCGGGTGGTAATCCGATCAGACAGTAGTTCGTTCAATGTTCACAACTCCCAATGTTTGAAATAGATGTTAAGTGTGGGGCCAAAGTGCAAGTCGATCGGGTGACCACCCGATCGGGCGACAATCCGATCGGACAGCAGTCCGATCAGGCTGCACTCCATTCTGGTGTCCCGGTCGTCTTCTTCCTTGGTCATTTTGATAGTTTGTCGATTTATCGAGATGTTTTGACAACGTATTAGACAACAGAAACCTCGTCAATGCTTGGTACTCCTGATCGGACAGGAATCACCCAAATCCGACCAGTTAACTGTTCGAGACGGTGTTCCATGTTTAACCCAAAATCGGTAATCTCGTGGATAGAATCCAGATCTTGAACCGGCACATCAACAAGCAAGAGTAGAAGGTTAGAACAAGCTCCGATTCTATCGGTTTTGAGTGCATTGAGTGTAAAAGAGTTGAAAGAAAGTTGGAAAACCATCTTTCAACCCTTTCCATCGTGAATATGTTTAGATCTATGAAAGTTCCTCGTTTATTCATGGGGAAATCATTCAGATCCAAGTTGTTCTTGGTGGATTGAAGCCAAAACATGAAGTTCCTAAGAACACCATGATGACATCATCCTAGAACACCTCGAATCTAGTGATTTCATGGTTAAAAGTTAAGATTTAAAAGATAGAAAGGTGTAGAATCAAGTGTAGATCAGAGAAGTACAAGATTTAGGTTGAAATCTTACCGGAATCGCGAGAAATCGAAGGGAAGGTGGGATTGGAGCGCTGGTCGGACACGAGTGTGCCAAAAGTGGTAAGTTTGATGTGGACAGGGGGTATTTATAGGGTGTCCTAAAGTGGGAAGGGCTGGAGAGGGGTTGATCGATCGGGTGGTCACTTGGTCGATCAGTCGCTCGGTTCGAGAGTTCGGTGCGACGAGTTTTGCCGTTTCGAGTTGCGATTGCGATTTCGATAAAGCGATAAAATAAGCAATGAGTATCGAATAATCCTCGATTAGTAATAAGTACTCCACATAATACAACTAACGTAAAACATAAAATAGACTAACTACAAGTCAAAGAAGTCAAAACAGGAATTGAGCAAGGAGTGACAGATCGAAATTAGCAATCTTGTCTTCCTTTGACTTCAATCTTGACTTTGACTTTGACTTTCAAAACACGGGGTGTAACAGCCTCCCCTAGTTGAGGGAATTTCATCCCGAAATTAGGCCGAAGCTGTAACAAACAACTACGGGTACTTTGCCTTCATGTCGCTTTCGAGTTCCCAAGTGAACTCTGCACCTCGTTTGCCTTCCCATCGGACTTTCACAATAGGGATGCGCGAGCGTCTGAGCTGCTTGGTTTGGCGATCCATGATTTCGACAGGCTTCTCCATGAAGTGTAGTGTTTCGTTTATTTGGAGATCGTCAAGAGGCACAATTAAATCATGCTCAGCCAGGCACTTTCGGAGGTTCGAAACATGGAAAGTATGGTGAATGTTACTAAGCTCCTTCGGTAGTTCGAGTCTGTAGGCGACTTTTCCGATCCTTTCCAGAATCTTAAAAGGTCCAACAAATCGAGGCGCTAGTTTCCCTTTCTTGCCGAATCTGACCACACCCTTCCTAGGTGATACCTTTAGGAGTACGTAGCCGCCAACGTCAAATTCAAGGGGCTTGTGTAGTCTATCGGCGTAACTTTTCTGTCGACTCTGAGCTTTCAGCAGATTGTCTCGAATTTGGAGGACTTTGTCAGTCGTTTCTTGCAATAGCTTTGCGAGTGCCCGATCTCGTGCCATACAATAGGCGATCGATATTTTCTTCCGTATAAAGCCTCAAATGGTGCCATTTGAATGCTGGAATGATAACTGTTATTATACGAGAATTTGACTAACGGCAGGTAAGCATCCCAATTACCACTGAAATTTATGACACATAAACGGAGCATGTCTTCAAGAGTACCGATCGTTCTCTCAGTCTGACCGTCGGTTTGAGGGTGGAATGCGGTACTTAGATTAAGCGTAGTACCAAGAGCCGCTTGAAACGTTTCCCACACTCGCGAGGTAAACCGAGCGTCACGGTCAGAGATGATGTCTCGAGGCGTCCCATGTCGACAAATGATCTCATTGGTGTAGATTTGGGCTAATCGTTCTACCTTGTAGTCTTCTTGTATTGGCAGGAAATGAGCTGATTTGGTCAAACGGTCTATTGGTGCATATGTCTGTCGACTTCGTCTTGTATCAAGGCTTGTAATAGGTTTGATAGATCAAGTCACGTAGAACGAGAAAAACTGGAAACAGGCCAAAACAAGTCAGTTCACACGAAGTGGCCAGTTCACATGAACTGGACAAGGTCACTTCACGTGGACTGGAACATGTTCAATTCATGTGGACTGGAACATGTCCACTTCATGTGGACTGGAATATGTCCACTTCATGTGGAGTGGCTGGCCTATATATAGTGAGCTTGAGTCTTTCATTTAAAAAACTTGGTCATTCCGGTAGCGAAGCTCTGCCGAGGTATCTCCAGGTCTGTAATCGTCATCAAATCAATACAAGAGATAGTTAAAGTGATTCTAGTGTGTATACAGCTGAAATAACTCCGATACGTCTGATTCCGCCTCTCGTATTGGACGAGATCTCTTCTGAACGACTCGTTTGGTCATGCAAACGATCCTACAAGTGGTATCAGAGCTCAGGAGGAAGAGTTCTTACTGATTTCAGCCGTTTTTCACCGAAAATTTCTGATTTCTACTCACTTTCTTCATTTTTTTCAAAATTAAACAAGATTTTACGGATAAAATGGCTTGATTTTCACATATAACATGCGAAACACTGTTTTAACAAATCCTTGAAAGAACCAGACTTAAATTCGACCTAGAACTTGATCAATTTTGTCAAAAACCGAGTCGATAGTATGACATCATCTCCAGTTCACATGGAGTGAACTTCCCAGGTCACATGGAGTGAACTTCCCAGGTCACATGGAGTGGATTTAGACCATACCAGTTCACATGGAGTGGATTTGAACCTTCCAGTCCACATGAACTGAAGATTCCAGTCCACATGAACTGAAGATTCCAGACCACATGAACTGAAGATTCCAGTCCACATGAACTGAAGATTCCAGTCCACATGAACTGAAGATGAATGATTATACTGATGACTATTGGGCAGAAAAAATCAGAAAACATTTAATTGCTGAAGCTGAGAAAAAAAGAAGAAATATGAAGAAGAAGAGCAAAAGAGACAAGCTGAGAAAAAGAAAAAGGTTGAAGAAGAAATTCAAGTGAGAAAAGTCATAGAAGTTCCAGCATTTGAAATTAAAACAGATCCTGATGCAGTTAAGATTTCTGAGAAGTGTATGAACTGTGAGTCTCTGATAAAGCAAAACAATGAATTCCTACACAACATAAAAAGGCTGAAAGAATCATATGATGTCTTGAACAAAGCCATGAATCAATACAACGAGACAAGTAGTGAACAAGCCATAGCAATGAAGATTGTCACACCCCGATTTCCACGTGTCACCGGTAGGCCCGGTGGGGAGTATCGTGACGTGGTTAGCAACATAATAGTCAAACAACACAATATTTAACATGCACAGCGGAAGCAATTAAAAGATATAATTCAACCGAATATAATATTGTAATATCAAATATCACAACTGTCGATTGTTTATCCACAGATGGATCGAAAATAAAATGGAAACAATAGTTCAACAGACTTTAGGCATCTTAAGCTTGCGAGACTTCTATTGATGCTAAGGAGAAATCCCAGCCAATTACGCTTAGTACCTGCATTT
Source organism: Helianthus tuberosus (assembly GCA_030545235.1). Taxonomy (NCBI): domain Eukaryota; kingdom Viridiplantae; phylum Streptophyta; class Magnoliopsida; order Asterales; family Asteraceae; genus Helianthus; species Helianthus tuberosus. The sequence continues at coordinate 34,674,028 of CM060383.1, forward strand.
AATCTTTTTGGGAAAATACATCAGTTTACACTGGTAAATACAATCAACTGACTCATTTTGGAAAATGATTGAAAATTGTTTTGGATGCACGTGGCATAAACATTTTATAACTTGGGAGAATTATTTAAATATATAATCTTGTGAATGAATTACATGTTCCTTGTGCGTTTAGTAGCCCGGATCATGTCCGGGTTAAAGATCAATAGACACACCACATTATTCTTTTGTGCACTGACGGGTGTACGCCTACACCCCGCGCTTAAGTCGTGGCCATTTCGTAAAATGATGCCAGGGATATCCGGGACATGGTCATTAACCCCCAAAGGCTTTAAGTAAACAAGACTATTTAAACAGGCCAATCAAATTATTCAATTAACCACCAAACGATGGAAGATTTGATGCCTGACCAAGCGGTATTTTATATACCGTAACCCAAGCCCGTATAGGGAAAATAAGTTAAAAGTATTTACCTGAGCAAAGTAATAATCACAATAAGCAAATGCAAGTAGCTTTTACTGGTACTCCTAATCTGGAACGAAGGTTTATAATAACCTATTAGAATCCTACGGGTCTTTAATTAAGCTTAAGCTTAGACCGGTTAGTTTCAAAGATACGGTTCGTACGCACGATTAAGCGAAGACCGGATAGAATATGATTTAGACCCTACAAGTTCAGAGACTTTCTTAATATGGGTATTTCATACACATTATGGATTTTGAGATAAAACCGATAAGGTTTGACCCGTTTCGGCTAATTTATGTAAACTAGTTACATAAACCGAACCGAACGCGTAATAAGCGTAACGGGTAATTATTAGAGCCATATACAGGTTTCCTAAGTTAATATGCTTCCAATATGTTGTGACATCAGTAAGATGTCTTTTATTATGCCCGAAACGTATTTGAACACAAACTATGCCCCGTAGGGGTAGTTTGGTCATTTACAAGGTTATAAAAGAGTCTAAGTATTAACCTGAGTTACAGGTCTGATATAATCAGCAAAAATACTTAGTTTACTAAGTTATAACAGTAGGGTAAAGTATATATGTGAAATTTATCAATTATAACCAAACTATGCTCCGTAGGGGCATTTTGGTAATTTCACATAAGCCGTAAAGCTCAAAACTGAAGTCTGAGTTAAACAACTTTTGCTTACTGTTAAAATTTTATAATTTGCCTAAAATATCCGTAGGTATCAACCCTTGTATGTTTAAAATAGTTTTAGTACATACTATGCGTTAAAAACGCTTAATAAGGCGATTATAAGCCATTTCCGGGTTCGATACATAAAGCTGATATTTTTATTATTCCAGAAGGCTTAAAATAATTTATTTATCATTTAAGATCAGTAGCAAAAGGTTTGGAGTCGATTAGATATGTAAAACTCATTTTATGGCCCGTAAGGGCAAAACCGACAATTACCGGATTAAGCTTACGACTATTAGTTATGCTCAGCCTAAAATTAATTAAAAATCTTCAAAAATCCCAAATTAATATATTACATCAGTGGGTAATAAGTTTGATATCAAAAAGTAGGCTTAACTAGGCTATACGCTAATTACGTCGTTTAATTAACATAAAGCTTCTTAATTACGCTAATGAGCATAACTCTCAATCTACACCTCAAACTGATGTCAAACTTTGCATACAAGTTTATATATCAGTAACTAAGGTTTCTACACTTTTACATTTTCAAAAATCACGCTTTAAGGTGATAAGGGCATAACGGTCAACATATGAGCAATTAACGGAATCATGCGTATTAATTGGTTAACTAATGAACCATGGTGTATAATCACAGAGGGTTATACTAGCATGTAACCTGGTCCAAATAGAGCTCTAAGGTATTTCTAAATCATACCAAAACGGGTCAGAACTGAAGTCAAAGCAAAAGTCAAAGCTTTGCGACTTTCGGTTCCGAACCGGGTCTAAACAGTAAATTGTCGGGTTGAACATGTTTAGACATATTCTTACACTAATTAGCAAGTTATATTAATGATCAAACAGGTTGTATGTTTTCTACAATGCTAATCATGCATAAATTAGAATTTAAGTATCCTGTTGACTTTTTATTAAAAAGTTTGACCCGACATTTGACCTAGTTAGAGTGGGAATTAGGGGGAACCCTTTTAAGGGTTTATTACCCACATAATTACCAACTTATAACTACTTTTGATTCGACTAATCACTGGACCATTAGTGATTAATCTTAAAGTCAACCGTTAATTACGACGGTTTGACTTTTAAGCTATAACTAAGCAAAAACTTAACTAAGGAAGGTTAAGCAAACTTACAAGAGTCCTATGAACGACCAGAGATCACTTGAGAGAAGTCTTGAGCTCCAGAAGTGATCCAAAGTGCAGATGGAAGGTGTAAAGAACTTGGTTGCAACTCATGGCCTTTTATAGTGATCAAATCACCATAGATTGTTGACACACAAGTCTACAACTGACCACAGCTCATCCACAAGTGTCCCTAAGTGTCTAGGACTGTTTAGGGGTCGCCCACATTGTGAAAATATCTGTTAAAGATCGGTTTAGCACGATAACAGGCTGCTGTCTAGTTTTTCTGCATCTGGGCGATTGACGCGGCCCGCGTAAAGTCTTGTTAACCTTTACGCGGCCCGCCTGAGGCCTGTTGTCAGCTTTCACATTTTCAAGTTTTTGCATATTGTCCCTTGGCCTTTTGAAAGGGCAACTAACTTAATTCTTGCAATTTGAACCCTCTAATTTAACATATAAGGGCTTCAAGACTTGTACCCACTTTGCCAAGTCCCTGGACATTTCTGGTTAACCCGAAAAGTCATAACTTTCAACGTTAACGCTTTAACCCCTCGCATACGAATTTGATCATAACTTTCTCATACGATAACGAAACTTTATGAAATTTTTATCGTGTATTCTAGTGAGCATAATTAATCGTTACAAAGCTTCGGGTTTGCTAAAAGGTCACTCAGAGGTATAACTTAAACATGTTGACAAATTTAACCCCTGTAGCTTGTAATCTCTCACTTTTAGCTTCGCATGATCCATGATTTATTCGTTTGATGCTATAAACATCATGTAGGGTTAATGTACAATATATTTATTCACTGTTGACATTTAGAACTCGTATATTCACATACTTTTCATGATTGTCAACTTTAGTCCCTTCAGAACATTCTTTCACACGTTCAAACATATGACACGTGTCAACACATTATAGGACGTGAATTTTTGAGGTGTTACAAAGACACTCAAAGGAGCATACATGAGACAGCTTGATAGTGTTAACTATTACACTGAGAAGTGTGCTGAGCTTGAATTAAAGCTAGAAACACAGAGAATTGAAACCGAGAGAGTAAATAGATTGTTAAAAAGTTACTCATGCTCTACTTTTGTTGTTGACAGGATTTACCCCATAGTGGAAGAAATGAAGACGTTTGAAGAAGAGAAGATTTCTGAAGAGAAGAAGTCTGAAACAAAAGAAGATGATGAAGTGACGACATCTGGTAAGAAACCAAGTGTTGTCTATCACAAATGTCCTCCCCCGGTCGAAAATGGATATTCTCCTCGAAATCCAAATTCGGAAAGAGTCAAAAAGGCAACAAACTTACAGTGGGAGTCTGAGTCTTCAGATAACTTGCCAGAAAATATTGATGTCACGTTCACATCATCTGACACTGATCATCAGTCCGAGTTAATAAAGAAAGTGGTCGATCAGGTGTTGGATAAGGATGAAACGGAGGAGTCCAAATCAGAGTCAAAGTCTGAGTCTAACACGTCAAAGTCAAAAGTCAAAAAGGACAAACGGGTTTATAATAAAGAATTTTTGTTATCAAAATCTAATTTGAATGATGAACTGATCAAAGTAGCATATACTTTGAAAGATTCTGACAAATTATATTCTGATGAGATATTTCCAATAAGAGGTGTTAAAACTAAAATGATTAAAAAAGGTTTTTAAACTAACAGAAATTAATATTTCTAAAATAAAAGATGTAAATCTTTCTGGAAAACCTAATCCTTACACCTCAAGAGTTCAACAACGTTTAAACAAGAAAAAGGGTTACAGTTCTGGTTCAGGTTATCGAAAGAAACCAAACCATAATGGTAATTTTAAAAAGAAAGGACTTGGTTTTATTCCACCGAAAAATCATAAAAATGAGAAAATTTATAAACCAAAAACTGTTTTTGTTACAGGAAAAACATCTGAAGAAGAAAAAGGGAAAGTATTCAGAAAGCAATCCAACAAAGAATTTCTTGCCAAGAAGCAAGAAGAAATGAAGAAAAACATTGCTCAGAAGAAGATAGAGACGAGAACCTGTTTCCAGTGTAAAACGGTTGGTCACATTGTCAGGAATTTTCCAAAGGCAATCAAATCAAAACAGGGAGTCTCTGAAAAATTCAAAGAGAAAATTGTTGAGAAAACCGAACCACCAACGAACAAATTTAAAGTTTTTGAAAATTCAACTTTTGAGGTTGGTGAATGTTCGAAAGATGTTTACAAAAGAAAGGAGAAACTTAACAACCAAAAATGGATTGTTAATAATTCAAGTGATAATTCTGGTGATGAATCTGATTCCACAAAATCAGAGGAGCCAAAAGTTGTTGTAAAAGAAGAGAAATCAGTTCCGCCTTTGGATGATACAAATTTTCCACCATTGGGGGCTGAAAATTTGAAATCTAAAATTGGTAAAGTTGAAATTTCAAATCAATTCTTCCCTGAAAAGAAAGAATTTGATGTTGAAAAAGCTTTTAACCCCACAGTGCAAAACATTTTTGGAAAAATGATTAATGGGAAGGTCAAGGGGGTTAAAGAATTTTATGAGAAGAAAACAAAGAAACCGAGTGTTGACAACTCGAAATCTCCCAAGGGCCATCAGGCTTGGGAGAATCTCTCTAACTGAAAAACCTAACTTGCCGGAGCTCCCAAGTTGGTAATCGCGGAGCATGAATCGGCATCTTTCTTGAAAAAATGTTTTTGAAGAGGTTGACTTGCCGGAACTCCCAAGTTGGTAAGTGTGGAGTAGGAATCGGCATTTTGAGATTTCAACCTACAAGTAGTAATTGTTGGTTTGCAAACCGACAAGTGGTTGAAAAAGAGGTTTTACCTACAAGTGGTATTTGGTTGAAATAGGGGATGTGATCTTACAAGTGGTTAGTCAAGGTCATTAAGTTGAACTTGATTTAACTCTTATTCAAAAGTTTCAAAAACAAAGTGATGAATGAATTCCCATTTTTACAAGTGGTAAAATCAACAAAACTTATTTTCTGGAAAAACCATTTTGATTAAAACAAACTTAAGTGTTTTGAAATCAAATGGAAAAATAGTTTGTTGTAAGGGGGAGTTCTGATTGTTTATGCCAATTGGATGGCGATTTGAAGTAATTCGCATCATGTTGTCAATTTCTTATACAGTTTGTTTTCAAATTTTCTCAGAAAATCAAAATTGAAACATATTTTGATTTTAGGGGGAGTAAAAATTTAGGAAATTTTGAAAATTTGAAAAATCCAAAAACATGATAAAATTTCAAAAGCCAAAAACATTGAAAAAATGAAAATGAGTTTTGTTGTGAAAAAGAGGAAATGATAGTACATCAGTGGACGATCACAGCATGCTAAAGAATTGGAAAGTTAATATGTGATAAACGGTCTCACTGATGATATGCCAGTAGGTTTTTTGCACATTTAGTAGATTGTGTCGAGATATAAACCTAAATTTCAAACTTACTTATATCGTGGGGAACATCTCTCGGATATATGGGTAACCCCAGAAATCTTGTTTGAAATGTCCCTCTTTCTGAGATACTAGGTCTTTATGCTTAGTGATATCTGGGGTAGTATCCCGGGAATTCTGATTTTGCGGAAGCAATGGCCTAGTCCCCGTATAATACTTTCTGCTTGCTTGAAATATAGCACCCCCCTCCCTCAGCATAAAAAATGGTGAAACATTGCAAAATGCTAATCTTGTGCTGTTGAAGAAAAGATTCTCTAAAGGGAACCCACCAAAAGTCGAAGCCGTCATCTCTCTGATTTTGCGGAAGCAATAACCTGAGCTCTCACGGCCCTCGCATTTAACCCCTTACAAATATTATCTAGGTATACTCACCTGTAAGACTGAATATTGGGATCTGGATACGGGAGTATATTCTAAGGTGGGACACGCGTATAAGTTTAAGTGCTTAAAACATTAATCTCATATCTCGAAACAGTTGAACTTTGTGTGAAAATTTAAATGGATCAGTATACTGACAATCTACGTGAATCGTTTAGAACTTAAAATGTTTAAAGCTTAACGGTGTTGGTGATTTGTCTCAAAAACTGATATGATCCTCTTACTCAAACTCGTAAAAATATTGTTTGTAAATATTTCTTTACTGCTTTTTATAAAAATCAAAATCTAAAAAGATTTTAGTGTGTTTTAGCATAAAATTTTGGAAAAATCAAAAAGATTTTCGACAACTGATGTTGAAAAGCTGATTTTCAAAATTCCGAGTGCTAAGCATGATGAACAACAGGTTTGGGATAGTGTGTTTAAGAAAAAGATGGTATTCTTACAAGTGGTCATCTGAGATTAAATCATTTTTGAATAATTCCTGCAAAGTCGTTTCTGAATTTGCAATATTTTTAAATTTTGTGAAACTTATGTTTGTGGTAGAGATTGTGCAGGAATAAAGTTTGAGAAAAGCCAGGTTATGATCTTAGAACCTGTGAAAAGTGAATTCCCGACTGCGATCCCAGCTTATCGAAAGGAGGAGTCTGATGACATCAAGAGAGAGTCTGAAGATGTAAGTTGTTGATGCTGATAATCTTAAAGAATCAAGAGACCTGATCAAGAGGAGTATAGAGCCAGGTTGCGATTCTGAAAGAGAGAGAAGAAAGAAATTGAGGATGCTTACATTGTCAGATACTTTGAAAGAGCAAAAAGACTGAAGAATTGACATCCCGAAGACTCGACACTGAAGACTTTGTCAACATCCAAGGGGGAGTCTGTTGGTGCATATGTCTGTCGACTTCGTCTTGTATCAAGTCTTGTAATAGGTTTGATAGATCAAGTCACGTAGAACGAGAAAAACTGGAAACAGGCCAAAACAAGTCAGTTCACATGAAGTGGCCAGTTCACATGAACTGGACAAGGTCACTTCATGTGGACTGGAACATGTTCACTTCATGTGGACTGGAACATGTCCACTTCATGAGGACTGGAACATGTCCACTTCATGTGGAGTGGCTGGCCTATATATAGTGTGCTTGAGTCTTTCATTTAAAAAACTTGGTCATTCCGGTAGCGAAGCTCTGATGAGGTATCTCCAGGTCTGTAATCTTCATCAAATCAATACAAGAGATAGTTAAAGTGATTCTAGTGTGTATACAGCTGAAATAACTCTGATACGTCTGATTCCGCCTCTCGTATTGGACGAGATCTCTTCTGAACGACTCGTTTGGTCGTGCAAACGGTCCTACATCAACAACAACCCAGATGCTATCGTGACCTGATGGCGTGCGCGGGAGCTTTGTTATGAAGTCCATAGCTACACTCTCCCACTTCCACATAGGGATCGGGGGTTGTTCGAGTAAGCCAGAGGGTCTTTGGTGTTAAGCCTTGACTTTTGAGCAAGTCAGGCACTTCCCAACGTAGAGAGCGATATCCCTTTTCATGCCCGGCCACCAGTACTTATATCGAAGGTCCTGGTACATTTTATCGGCACCGGGATGAATAGAATACCGAGATTTATGGGCTTCGTCCATCAATATCTGTCGCAAATTGGTTCGTTTAGGGATCAAAATTCGGTCCAGAAAGTGGAATATCCCATTTGACTTATTCACAAGCTAGGCTCCATCGTGATAATGTTGGGCTTCGCGGATGAGGGTTTCGAGATCGTATAGGGCTTGGGTATCACGAATGCTGAGCAGATAGCTCCGTCTGCTGAGAGCGTCGGCAATGACATTTGCTTTGCCTGGGTGATAACGAATCTCACAGTCGTAATCGTTGAGAAGTTCTACCCATCGGCGTTGACGCATATTAAGTTCCTCCTGGTCAAAGATATGTTGTAGGCTCCTATGATCGGTGGAGATCGTACACTTGGTACCATACAGGTACTGTCACCAAATCTTTAACGCAAAAACAACTGCGCCTAGCTCGAGATCATGGGTTGTATAGTTCTTCTCGTGGATTTTGAGCTGACGAGATGCGTATGCAATGACCTTGTCTCTTTGCATGAGAACACAACCAAGACCAAGGTTCGAAGCATCACAATAGACAATGAAGTCATCGTTTCCGTCGGGTAAAGTGAGGACGGGAGCATTGCAAAGCATGTGCTTGAGGGTTTGAAAAGCAGACTCTTGTTCTGTTCCCCAAACAAAAGGCTTGTCTTTATGAGTGAGAGCGGTAAGCGGCACAACGATTTTTGAGAACCCTTCGATAAATCGTCGATAATAGCCCGCTAATCCGAGAAAAGAACGGACTTCAGACGAGTTCTTAGGTGTAATCCAACTCTTAACGGCTTCAATCTTCGCGGGATCGACGTGGATACCTTGACTATTGACAATGTGACCGAGGAATTGAACCTCGTCCAGCCAAAATTCGCACTTGGAGAACTTGGCATAGAGTCGATTCCCTTGGAGTAGCTTGAGAACCAAATGTAGATGTTGCGCGTGTTCGGCTTTCGACTTTGAATAGATCAAGACATCATCGATGAACACGATGACAAAGCGGTCGAGATAATGTTTACACACGCGATTCATCAGATCCATAAAAACCGCAGGTGTGTTGGTTAAACCAAAAGGCATAACAACGAACTCATAGTGGCCGTATCGAGTGCAAAAAGCAGTTTTGGGTATATCTTCCTCTTGAATGCGTAACTGGTGATAGCCTGAGCGTAGATCGATCTTGGAGAAACACGTAGCACCTTGTAGCTGATCAAACAAATCGTCGATGCGAGGCAGGGGATAGCAATTCTTGATTGTCAACTTATTCAATTCCCGATAGTCGATGTACATCCGAAACGACCCATCCTTCTTTTTGACGAAAAGGACTGGTGCGCCCCATGGAGAGGTGCTCGGGCGAATGAAGCCTTTACCAAGTAGTTCCTGGAGCTGACTCGAGAGTTCATGCATTTCGGATGGAGTGAGTCGGTAAGGAGCTCTAGCAATAGGGTTTGCTCCAGGAATGAGGTCGATACAAAAGTCGATATCACGACTTGGCGGTAAGCCTGGAAGATCGTCCGGAAACACATTAGGAAATTCACAAACCACAGGAACATCTTTCACTTCTGTCTTTCCTTTCTTTTCCTTCTCCGCTACTACATTGTTAGCCAAGAAAGCTCTGTATTCCTTGCGGAGATACTTACTAGCTTGGACACACGACATGAGCTTGAAACCTTTCGAAGCAGTTTCGCCATAAACACACAATACATCACCATTCGCGAGCGAGAATCGAATCATCTTATCGAAGCACACAACTTCAGCATGGTTTTCACGAAGAAAGTCCATGCCTACTATGATGTTAAAACTTCCGAGTTGCATAGGGATATAAGGTCGATTGGGAAGATGTGATTGTTGAGCTCAAGAGTACAATCACGAAGAACAGAATTAACGGCGACAGTTATTTCGGTGGCGACTTCTACATCGAACGTCGAGGGGAGAGGGGAGCGCTTACGACTAAGAAGCTTCTCGAAATCAAATGATACAAAGCAGTTATCGGCTCCAGTATCAAACAAACACGAAGCATAAATACCATTCACAAAGAACGTACCATTGACCACGTTGTTGTCAGCCTGGGCTTGGCGCACATTGATGTTGAAAGTTCTGGCGCGGGCGGCTTGTTGCTGTTGCTGTTGAGGTTGCTGCTGCTGGGGCTCTTGTTTCACAACCCTGTTCGGGCACATGTTCGCGAAGTGGTTGGGATCACCACACATGTTGGCCTTGCGGGGCTGGAAGTAGAGCTTGATGAGCAGTGGCTTGAGCTGGTGCTTGTCGGGGACCAGTACGGCAATTGGCGGTAAAGTGGCTGTACATGTTGCAGTGCACACAAAATCGGCAGGCGATACCCACCGGGTGTTGATAAGAACATGTTGGGCAGGCAGGGTGAGGACCAGTGTATGCACACTTTGCAGGTGGTGCATAGATGACTGGTGCTGGTCGATGCTGAGTTTGCTGCTGAGCCGGTACAGCTTGAAGTGGAGCAGTAGTGGTAGTGGCAGCACAGTTCTTGTTGCTGGAGCTGTTGTTGTTGTTCTTCTTCTTGCGGCGAGAGGCTTTTGAGGATTGAGCGGCAGCGGTGGTGTCGGTAGTTGGAGCGGCGGTAGCTTGATGCAGGTTCTTCGAAGCTTTATCCCAAAAACCAGCTTTTACTCGCTTGTCGTTGATTTCAGCGGCAAGCAAGTAAGTCTCTTTGATTGTTGCTGGCTTTGCGACATGCACAAAATCTGCAACACAGTCTGGCAGAGCTCGAATGTACTTCTTGATGGTCATCTCGGGCATCTTCACTTGATCGGGACAGATGATACTAAGCTGTTAAAGCGAGCAGTCAGGGCTGCGTTCTCTCCATCCTTCTGCTTGATATGCCAGAATTCGTCCTACAGCTTTTGGCGTTCATGGGGAGGGCAGAACTCATCCATCATAATGGCCTTCAGCTCTTCCCACGTTAGCTCATAGGCTGCGTCATTTCCGCGTTTGTATCTCTCGGCCGTCAACCAGTCTAGTGCGCGGGACTGGAAGACGCTGGTAGCGTTTAGAGTGCGGAGATTTTCAGGACATCCACTCTAGCGCAGAGTGACTTTGACGGAATCAAACCATTGAAACATAGCCGTTGGGGCATCCTTGCCAGTAAATTCCTTTGGATCACAGGCTTTGAAATTGTAACACCCCGAAAACGGGTTTGGTAATCAAACCACCTTAATAAAAGACGGGTAAAGTACCGTTAGTGGTAAAATTAAGCTGGAAAATATTAGGATTTATATAACTAAATCTAATATTTAATAAAAAAAAAGAGAATGCTTTTGGGAAATAAAGTTTATAGAAGGCCCGAGTTAACGGGACTTAAAATAAACTTGGTCATAACTTCCCCGAACCCACCAAGTTAACTAGGAATATTTAACCTAGTTAATAAGTGGGAATATAGTTAAAAATAAGTAGGTTGTGGACTACTTAATAACGAACCAAACACGAGGGGTTAAGCGGGATAACTAGAAAAGTTATTTAATTAAATCAAACACAAACACACACACAGTGTGTGTTCTGGATCGAGCTCAGGGGGCTCCCATGGAGCCAAAAACCCTAATCCACATATAATCATCAAGTTGACGGATCAAATGAAGCCCAAATTCACAACCGAATGTGAATTAATGATCACCCGAACAAGAGGATCATAAGGTATGTAAAATCTTAATGTTTGGTGAAGTTGTAAGAATTTGATAATCATCCTAATCGCGAATTAGGCATGGATTAGAGAAGCTAAGGCTAGAATAGTGATGTATACTTGCTTAGGAACGAAACCCTAAGTGAAAATCATACATAACATGCTATGGATTGATGGATTTGGTGAATCAACACACTTAGATAAGTGGGTTTAGATGTTATGATGAAATAGATGATATAGATATGCTTAGAATCAACATGCATGATAACGAATAGAAGGTGTTTGATTAAACCATGAAATTGGGTACAAGATCATACTTCTCACTAAATGGGTTTTTGTATGATATAAAAGAATTGATGTTAAGATTGTGATATAGATGCTTGAAATCATGTTACCTAGTAGTTAGTGTGTAAAATTTGATTTCGTTAATAGTTCGGATGAAATGCCTAAGTGAAATTCAATAAACCAAATGTGCATTGAATAAGTTGATAAGTCGATTGACTTTAAAAAGTCAAACCGACCAAGTATATGATCGAATGATAAATTTGATATAAGAAGCGTAGGATGGAATAGTCGTAAATGATTATGACTAACCTAACCGTCTTACAATTACAATGATAGTTTGACGCTTGGCAAGCTAGGTGAAAGCTTGGGGAAGGAAGCGGGTCAAACGAATCAAGAACGAAGGAAAAGCATAATTCGGATGCAAGGTAAGTATGGCTTACACTAGTCTTATATTTTAGAATATTCTCTTATCGTATTAGTTACGAATAAGATAAATACATAGTTGAGGTATGATGTTTCGGCGTGTAGACGTACGGAACAAGATAGTTGAGCATGACAAGAAACCATGTTGAGGGTTTAAAAGGAGTTAAATCGGTAATTCGATCATTTTATGACAAATGGAAAATGAACTTTTAAATGGTTACCTTATAGGTTAAACCAAAACAAACAATAAGGGTAAAACGGAAAAGTGGTCACGCGTCGACCATAACTATTGGTTTTAAAAGACACTTATGAAGTAAGCCTTAATAGGCCGAAAAGTGTTAAGAAATGAATTATAAATAAAACGACCGCACGATGTAAATCGGAGCGAGTCATATAGTCGAGATGAAAATACATGTCATCTCGCTAATATAATCGGTCATTTAGACCAAACGGGTCAAAGGGTGAAGATACCACCTTTTGATAATAGCGACAAATGATTCTTGTCGAGTTATATGATTTCAGGAATAAATGTAGAAATGATATTTGCATCGCTATTATTTAGCGAATATTATAGCAAGGCATTAAAACAGGTCAATACATTGACACAAGCCAGGTATGTGTAATAGAGTAATTATTCATTTAGAACGTAAGGTTCAATGAGCATTAAATGAAGTCTTAGATAGACAATGGGTTACTTAAATGGGTAAACCGAGTGTTTCAAAAGAGGGTCGTGGCGTTTCGAAAAGTATAATGACTTTTCGAACAAGATCATAACTCAAAAGAAGAATTATGGGTCAAATATGCTCTCAAAAGACCTTGTCGTAATTGAAAGACTAACAAGGACCAAAACGCCCTTGTTAGCTAATTCGAACAAACAACCTTTAAAGGTTGTTTGGAAACTAGTTTTATGATTAGGTAAATACTTAGAATAAGTATAGAAGCTGAAAGAGGTATTATATTAGTCAAATGGCACTATTTGAGTTTTTGCCGTAAAATAATGATTCGAGAGGTAAAATTTGGTTTATATAAATCACCACATTAAACCCACCATAAATACAGTTGTGGTGGGAGATTATAGGATAAGAAATGTGGTGATGGAATGCTAGAAGCAATCGAAAGCGATAAAAGGCTCAAAAGTGCTTAAATACCCTTAACGGGTCAAAATAAGTATACGGGCGAAAACGGGTTTAAATTGTGTAATAAACATGTGATTAGAACCTAAAATGGTTGGTAACATTAATTTGAAGAAGTGTATGTGATATAGGAATCAAACAAATACGTTTGTTTGGTAAAATGCATAAACGGGTTAAAATTCGGTAAAAAGGTAACGAGTCGAAGGCTTAGAAGTCTCAAAATTTAATATGTTGGATGTTGGATTTTCACTCCATATGATGAAGAATTAAATTACGGACGCATAGGAAAAAGAATCGCGTGAAACGGATCAAAAACGAAGAAGTTATGGCCGTTTCCGTAAAAACTAGTATTGCTGAAAAATGCAGGACCCAGCTCCAGAGCTGCTGGAAAACGGTCTCCCTCGCGTGGCGCGAGGGAGCAACTGGGTGCCTTCGCGTGGCGCGAAAGAGCACTGTTTTAGCGAAAAAAATTTATTCTAATCAGTTTCGCTTCCCGGACTCGTTTAAATACGTTTTAAGTTACGTATGACTAATCCAACTCATGTTTTATGAGTTTCAGGTATAATTTTAGCATCGGAGGACGATCAAGCACAACGAAGAACCGAACACGATCATGAAATAAGCGTCCGCACTATGTATCGTTGTTATGCTAAATGACAAACTCACATATGTTATGTTATATAGTTTTAATTCTGTAAATAAAGCCTAATGAAACCCGTATTTTCAATGTACTTGAAATCATAATTACCCGTTTATTTTCGTAACCTATACGAAAACCGTTAAATAATAATAAGGGTGTTACAAGTTGGTAATCAGAGCTCATGGTTAAAGAATAAAGTGTGTTCGGTTCGAGGCTTGATCGCAAATCCGGTAAGTACGTGTATGTTAATAGTTTAGCATGCTAAAGTGTTGTAAACAACACATAGAGCTATCGTGTGATACACGTTATCTTAATTAAATGATAAATATAGTTGACGAAATTGTGCGCATTGACGCGTATAGTAGAAAATTCTTGTATTATAATACGGGTGATTATTGAAGTTGATATTACTAATTCTTGTAAATGTTTTAATTGAAGGACACTCGCATCTGAAGATAGCGAGAGTTTAGAAAATTGCGGATATGTTGGTAGAACGGTCCGAGGTATGACAAGCAGAGCATACTCATCAAGGACCTAAATCGCGTGACGATCGCAAACAAGGTTAACGACATAAAAAGCCCGTTAGGGCAAGCATTTACAGGTGCACATTTTAAATTTAATTGCACTAATAGTAATATGCAACAAATATGTAGAAATTGAAAGTTGCATATGTAGATTAAAAACTTGGAAAAACCCGAATAGAAAATGTATTCGGGATATTGTTTCCAAGAGAAACAAATAGAGGCATTACTTACATAGGGCGTGATATGGAAACTATAAAAAGGTCATGCGTGTCATGTGTTAATCGCTTACTCTGGCCAAGTAAGTAGTGGCACATGATACCATGAACTTCTTATGGCGGACACGTTTACATCCGATGTAGTAAGGACGGGGTTAAAGGGACAAATTAAAAAGTACCCAAATGAATCAGATAAGCAAAATATTTGATCATAATGTAAACGCACAGCCGAGTGACGGAAGCGTATTATATTAGGATAATGAGCCCGAGAGAAGGGACAAGGAAACATGTAAAATGATTAAGATATGCACTGGGAGGGGGTGTACTTACACTCGAACCCGGAAAATGCGAATATGTCTCTAAACGGGTCGTTTTTGTAAAACGTCAAACTCGAGGACTAAGTTGGAATATAAAAATGAATCGAGGTCTTAATGCATACCGGGAGGGTTGCAATAATAACGACTTTGGTAAAATACCCGGTTGATGGGTAAGAATTAAACGCATGCGTAGACCGAGAGACGGGGACTCGGATGGAAAGTTAAAAGACTCGGGTTTTGAGTCATAACTAAAAGACGACAAGATAATGTAAATAGAAATTTTGAATAAATTATGTTCAACTATTTTAAAGTTGAACGGGTCGAATATAATGTCATGCCGAACGGCATGAGTAAACGCAAGCGGGATAAAGGTAGCATTAAAAGCAAAAGTATAATGAGCCCGGTAATGGGACATAATCAGATACGAATGTATGTAAACTGGATAATGGTGAGCATAAGATAAACCGACGCATAAATGACATGAGAAGTCATAAAGTCGGAAATTTTGTCCGAAAGGAAACGAATGTAGCCTTAGACTACGGTCAAGGTCAAAGAAAATACCAAGGCGAAAATAAATGATTTTAAACAAAAAACAGGACGCCTTGACACCAAACATGTATTTTAAGAATGACATGAGTAAGGAATGATCTACGGGATCAACCTAACCTTTGTGGTTATAAACAATGGAAAGGTCTACGAGACTAAAACGACCCACGAGTCATGACTAGAAAGAAATAGATTATAAGGACCTCGCCTTAAAGAGATGAAGGTCTAATAAAATAGCCCATAGACTAAGTGATAAAACCTACGGGTTAATTAGATAAAGCGAGGGAATAAATGGAGAATCCTCGCATAAAACAAAGACTGGAAAAGAATAAATTTTGGACTGTCAATATCCCGGTATGGATAATTGACAAAGGTTAAAGAGAAGACGCTAAACTAAAACTTCGGTTTTGGTAAGAAACAACGTTTCTACAAAAATGAATTATGATAGATGTATAAACGGTAAACATGAAAGATATAAGTCTTGACACTCATAGGTACAAGACGATATATCCGGAAAGTGATAATTCTGAAAATAGAAAGTTGATGTAAAATTTGGCATGGCGTGACATGATCACGGTCAAGAAGTGTAATATGAAGTATAATCACATTAGCGCCGAGTGATGAATATTAGAGCCGAGTGATGAATATTACTAAGTTAATTAAACTAGTGGAAATAACGAGATTACGTTATTTCAAGTCGCATTATGTCATGTAAGATACGTAGATGATTAATAACCAAAAGGATATTACCATACTTTTCTGGTAATACTAACAATCGGTTAAAGTATGAGAAATGCTTAATTGATTATCGAGAGCAAATGCATAGAGTTAAACTCGATAAATTAGGTAAGAAAAGGTTTCAAGGACGAAACCTCTTTAAGGGGGGTAGACTTGTAACACCCCGAAAACGGGTTTGGTAATCAAACCACCTTAATAAAAGACGGGTAAAGTACCGTTAGTGGTAAAAATAAGCTGGAAAATATTAGGATTTCTATAACAAAATCTAATATTTAATTAAAAAAAGAGAATGCTTTTGGGAAATAAAGTTTATAGAAGGCCCGAGTTAACGGGACTTAAAATAAACTTGGTCATAACTTCCCCGAACCCACCAAGTTAACTAGGAATATTTAACCTAGTTAATAAGTGGGAATACAGTTAAAAATAAGTAGGTTGTGGACTACTTAATAACGAACCAAACACGAGGGGTTAAGCGGGATAACTAGAAAAGTTATTTAATTAAATCAAACACAAACACACACACAGTGTGTGTTCTGGATCGAACTCAGGGGGCTCCCATGGAGCCAAAAAACCCTAATCCACATATAATCATCAAGTTGACGGATCAAATGAAGCCCAAATTCACAACCGAATGTGAATTAATGATCACCCGAACAAGAGGATCATAAGGTATGTAAAATCTTAATGTTTGGTGAAGTTGTAAGAATTTGATAATCATCCTAATCGCGAATTAGGCATGGATTAGAGAAGCTAAGGCTAGAATAGTGATGTATACTTGCTTAGGAACGAAACCCTAAGTGAAAATCATACATAACATGCTATGGATTGATGGATTTGGTGAATCAACACACTTAGATAAGTGGGTTTAGATGTTATGATGAAATAGATGATATAGATATGCTTAGAATCAACATGCATGATAACGAATAGAAGGTGTTTGATTAAACCATGAAATTGGGTACAAGATCATACTTCTCACTAAATGGGTTTTTGTATGATATAAAAGAATTGATGTTAAGATTGTGATATAGATGCTTGAAATCATGTTACCTAGTAGTTAGTGTGTAAAATTTGATTTCGTTAATAGTTCGGATGAAATGCCTAAGTGAAATTCAATAAACCAAATGTGCATTGAATAAGTTGATAAGTCGATTGACTTTAAAAAGTCAAACCGACCAAGTATATGATCGAATGATAAATTTGATATAAGAAGCGTAGGATGGAATAGTCGTAAATGATTATGACTAACCTAACCGTCTTACAATTACAATGATAGTTTGACGCTTGGCAAGCTAGGTGAAAGCTTGGGGAAGGAAGCGGGTCAAACGAATCAAGAACGAAGGAAAAGCATAATTCGGATGCAATGTAAGTATGGCTTACACTAGTCTTATATTTTAGAATATTCTCTTATTGTATTAGTTACGAATAAGATAAATACATAGTTGAGGTATGATGTTTCGGCGTGTAGACGTACGGAACAAGATAGTTGAGCATGACAAGAAACCATGTTGAGGGTTTAAAAGGAGTTAAATCGGTAATTCGATCATTTTATGACAAATGGAAAATGAACTTTTAAATGGTTACCTTATAGGGTAAACCAAAACAAACAATAAGGGTAAAACGGTAAATTGGTCACGCGTCGACCATAACTATTGGTTTTAAAAGACACTTATGAAGTAAGCCTTAATAGGCCGAAAAGTGTTAAGAAATGAATTATAAGTAAAACGACCGCATGATGTAAATCGGAGTGAGTCATATAGTCGAGATGAAAATACTTGTCATCTCGCTAATATAATCGGTCATTTAGACCAAACGGGTCAAAGGGTGAAGATACCACCTTTTGATAATAGCGACTAATTATTCTTGTCGAGTTATATGATTTCAGGAATAAATGTAGAAATGATATTTACATCGCTATTATTTAGCGAATATTATAGCAAGGCATTAAAACATGTCAATACATTGACCCGAGCCAGGTATGTGTAATAGAGTAATTATTCATTTAGAACGTAAGGTTCAATGAGCATTAAATGAAGTCTTAGATAGACAATGGGTTACTTAAATGGGTAAACCGAGTGTTTCAAAAGAGGGTCGTGGCGTTTCGAAAGGCATAATGACTTTTCGAACAAGATCATAACTCAAAAGAAGAGTTATGGGTCAAATATGCTCTCAAAAGACCTTGTCGTAATTGAAAGACTAACAAGGACCAAAACGCCCTTGTTAGCTAATTCGAACAAACAACCTTTAAAGGTTGTTTGGAAACTAGTTTTATGATTAGGTAAATACTTAGAATAAGTATAGAAGCTGAAAGAGGTATTATATTAGTCAAATGGCACTATTTGAGTTTTTGCCGTAAAATAATGATTCGAGAGGTAAAATTTGGTTTATATAAATCACCACATTAAACCCACCATAAATACAGTTGTGGTGGGAGATTATAGGATAAGAAATGTGGTGATGGAATGCTAGAAGCAATCGAAAGCGATAAAAGGCTCAAAAGTGCTTAAATACCCTTAACGGGTCAAAATAAGTATACGAGCGAAAACGGGTTTAAATTGTGTAATAAACCTATGATTAGAACCTAAAATGGTAGGTAACATTAATTTGAAGAAGTGTATGTGATATACGAATCAAACAAATACGTTTGTTTAATAAAATGCATAAACGGGTTAAAATTCGGTAAAAAGGTAACGAGTCGAAGGCTTAGAAGTCTCAAAATTTATTATGTTCGATGTTGGATTTTCATTCCATATGATGAAGAATTAAATTACGGATGCATAGGAAAAAGAATCGTGTGAAACGGATCAATAACGAAGAAGTTATGGCCGTTTCCGTAAAAACTAGTATTGCTGAAAAATGCATAACCCGACTCCAAAGCTGCTGGAAAACGGTCTCCCTCGCGTGGCGCGAGGGAGCAACTGGGTGCCTTCGCGTGGCGCGAAAGAGCACTGTTTTAGCGAAAAAAATTTATTTTAATCAGTTGCGCTTCCCGGACTCGTTTAAATACGTTTTAAGTTACGTATGACTAATCCAACTCATGTTTTATGAGTTTCAGGTATAAATTTAGCACCGGAGGACGATCAAGCACAACGAAGAACCGAACACGATCATGAAATAAGCTTCCGCACTATGTGTCGTTGTTATGCTAAATGACGAACTCACACATGTTATGTTATATAGTTTTAATTCTGTAAATAAAGCCTAATGAAACCCGTATTTTCAATGTACTTGAAATCATAATTACCCGTTTATTTTTGTAACCTATACGAAAACCGTTAAATAATAATAAGGGTGTTACAGAACTGCTTGAAGCTGAAGCGGTCTTGGGAGCAGCTTTAGGAGCTTCGGTTCTGGACTCCTCGGATGATTTGCTCACATTCTCGTATATTTCACTCATGATCTGAGGAACTACCTTTGCCACTTGCTTAGCGACGAGAGCAGCAAGGTGTTTGTCTCTCTGTTCTTGGCGAGTGATTCGTGGGTGACGGGGCCCAGATGATGGTCCAGTCGACATTGTCTGCAACAGACATCGCCACAGGACTCAACACAACATAATCGATTATCACCTCACACCTCTAATACTACTAAAGCTCATGAATACGATCATGTAAACACGTATGCACATAACCACATATTCACATAAGCACAGAAGCACGTAAGCACGTAAGGCACAGAAGCACAAAAGCACAGAAGCATATAAACACGTAATTCACCTAGAAGCACACGGGAGCAGTCAGAATACAGAAACCTATTATTCAAAGTTCGTGAGCGTTCGAAAATAGTGATCGCGATTATCATGGCAAGTAGTATAGCATGTGTATAATCCCCAATATTGTCGATTTGTTAGCGTGTTGAGATAGATGTGCAGTGCGAGTCGTGTGTGTCGATTAAGAAGCGAATGTCGAAAATCGAATAAATCACCGGAAATCAAAACATATAAACAGATAAATACACACGTAAACACATAAAATCGACGAATATCAGAGTCAGCAGTTGCGGGCTCAGAATCGAAACACATAAAAATCGAGGGATGGATCGTATGCGGCTATTTAGACATCGACTACCCAAAGTGATTCGACTATTCACAAGGACCTGTTGTACACACTTTGACCTTCCAGGACCATGCTTTTGCCTCGAATCTTGGGCTCGGCACGCATCCTTTCAGTCATATCGTGACTACAAGTCGTTGGAGTCCGTCGAGACTTTGGTGAGAGTTTTGTAAAACCAAGTAAAGGTTGGAATCAAGTCGTCAAGGTTCGGGTTTCACCCCTGTCTTAACAACGTCGTTCCTGTTTTGATAAAATAAAAGAGAATTATGCGTCAAAGTATGGATTTCACTCCTGATTCAACGCAATTTCTCATGTTTATAGATGAAAATGCGAGGCGAACAAGCAAATTTGGTCGAGAGTTTGCGGTTTTCACACCTAATCTCGGCCTAATCGATCGTCCATTCTTTGAAAACTAAAGTGCAGTGATAGTGTAGCGTGGGCGAGAATAGCGAGAAACAGCAGTAAGCTCGTACATAATCCCTACCGGATATGCACAAGTCGGTCTGTTGGTTCCTAACTATAGACTAGGTCATTTCTAAGACATCGGCCCGGACTAGGTTGTGTCTTGCCTAATTCCCTATAGTTATGGCTCTGATACCAATCTGTCACACCCCAACTGATAACATCGGGGCGTGGCACTGAGCGAAACAGATTGTCCAGAAGTTTCCATAACAACTATAATTACCAATTATTTAAATCAACATGTCCCATACCATGTCATAAAAGATAACATAATTATTACAGGCAAGATCTAGTCAAATTGTTCTGTTCCGACAACTCAGATTTTTATTACAGACAATTGTTCATTGTTGACCTAGGTCTTTCCTAGCCTCGATTTCACAGCAAGCTAAGCAAATAAGCATCCTAAGCACCAGTCACATACGTTAAAGTAAAAGTCAATACACATAGTGTAAAGGTGAGCATACAAGTTTGATAATAGCATATAGAGTTCGAAATCGTTACGCATAACCAGCACGTACACAGTGTAAAATGAGGCATGTTAGTTATCGACATGAACCTATCAATACCAATGACTGCGAGTTGACTGCCCAAGGCAGTTCGTATTGCATGATCACCACCGTGACCCATGTAATTAATTGTCCCTAACAATCCCTGAGTGAACAGGTGCTGAGTCCAAATAAATAGTACTACCGTTGCTAAGGCAGGTAGACAGCATTCCATATGTAAACATAACAAACAAGCATTCATTAAGTCACGTATAACATGCGGTAATTGGTTAGCGATTAAAGTATTACGTAGTGTGTTGATGTGATTTAGAATAAGTAACGTATGTAACACCCAAAAGTGTGTAAAGCAAAAAGGGATCGAGTATACTCACAGCAATTGGTGGATTGAAGGGAGCGCTAGAGAGTAGGGTTAGCCTGGACAGATTGATAGCATAACGATAAGCGATGAGTAAGACTAAACAAGTGACAGTGGGTCGAACAGCAGTTCGATCGGACGGTAGTCCGATCGGACAGCCGGTCGTTCGAGTATCAGTCCGCTCGGATGGTCATCCGATCGGGTGACCTTTCGGGGTGGATTGTTTCTTCCGTTGTGAAGGATGTGTTTGTGTATGATGGTTTGACTTTTGAAGTTTTCGTTGTAGCATTTTGAAAACATAGAAGTATCACTACCTTTCAGGTCGATCGATCGAACGACCGTTCGATCGGGCGATAGTCCAATTGGTTGGACACTTCAGCGAGAGCAAGTTCACAGCAGTTGGTCACTCGATCGGATGGTATTCCGATCGGGTGGCAACCTTTGTGCATTGAACATGTTGAAAATTGTTTAAGTGCTGAAGTCAGAACATTACATGGCCGAGTGACAATCCGATCGGGTGGTAATCCAATCGGACAGTAGTTCGTTCAATGTTCACAACTCCCAATGTTTGAAATAGATGTTAAGTGTGGGGCCAAAGTTCAAGTCGATCGGGTGACCACCCGATCGGGCAACAATCCGATCGGACAGCAATCCGATCGGGTGGCACTCAGTTCTGGTGTCCCGGTCGTCTTCTTCCTTGGTCATTTTGATAGTTTGTCGATTTATCGAGATGTTTTGACAACGTATTAGATAACAGAAACCTCATCAATACTTGGTACTCCTGATCGGACAGGAATCACCCAAATCTGACCAGTTAACTGTTCGAGACGGTGTTCCATGTTTAACCCGAAATCGGTAATCTCGTGGATAGAATCCAGATCTTGAACCGACGCATCAACAAGCAAGAGTAGAAGGTTAGAACAAGCTCCGATTCTATCGGTTTTGAGTGCATTGAGTGTAAAAGAGTTGAAAGATAGTTGGAAAACCATCTTTCAATCCTTTCCACCGTGAATATGTTTAATCTATGAAAGATCCTTGTTTATTCGTGGGGAAATCGTTCAGATCCAGGTTGTTCTTGGTGGATTGAAGCCAAAACATGAAGTTCCTAAGAACACCATGATGACATCATCCTAGAACACCTCGAATCTAGTGATTTCATGGTTAAAAGTTAAGATTTAAAAGATAGAAAGGTGTAGAATCAAGTGTAGATCAGAGAAGTAGAAGATTTAGGTTGAAATCTTACCGAAATCGCGAGAAATCGAAGGGAAGGTGGGATTGGAGCGCTGGTCGGACAGGAGAGTGCCAAAAGTGGTGAGTTTGATGTGGACAGGGGGTATTTATAGGGTTTCTTAAAGTGGGAAGGGCTGGAGAGGGGCTGATCGATCAGGAGGCAGCCTGGTCGATCGGCTGGTCACTTGGTCGATCAGTCGCTTGGTTCGAGTGTTCGGTGCGACGAGTTTTGCCATTTCGATTGCGATTGCGATCGTTACGATGCGATAGAGTTTCCTATTCAAATTACTTTTAATCCTAACTACTATATCAACATACAAGCATCCTTATTTCATATTCGTTTAGCGTTTGCGATTCGATTGCAATTGAGTTTCGATTGCGTTTCGATTAATCACCACAACACAACATAAATAACATGCACAAGTAACACATAAGGCACACACACACATATAACAACATCCAGAACGCGTAATTCGAGTTGCGAGTGCGATTGCGATAGCGATAAAGCGATAAAATAAGCGATGAGTATTGAATAAACCTCGATTATTAATAAGTACTCCACATAATACAACTAACCGTAAAACATAAAATAGACTAACTACAAGTTAAAGAAGTCAAAACAGGAATTGAGCAAGGAGTGACAGATCGCAATTAGCAATCTTGTCTTCCTTTGACTTCAATCTTGACTTTGACTTTGACTTTCGAAACACGGGGTGTTACACCGTGCGAGCGCAGATGTGGCATCCACTACAAACAAAATCCTGAACGTGAGAAAAGCGAACACTAGTCACAAAGACTCAAAAATAAAAATAAAAGACAAAGATAAACGACAAAGACTCGAAAACAAAACAAACAAATAGCACGTATATGTCAAACAAGTCTATCAAAGCTAACGAACGCGATTGCCAAGAGTCCCCGGCAACGGCGCCAAAAACTTGATGTGGGCTAAACAGACTATAAAATTTAACTAAATAAGACTCTCTATTATAGACACTAAAAAGCTTTAATTCTAGACTCGACCTAAAACCACACAATCGGCAAGTGTACCGATCAATGTAGTATAACCCTAGGAAGTCCGGATATCGAACCACGTAAACTAGACTCTAATAGACAATGACAGACGCGACTTAAAATGTTTAATTGTTTTAAGGGGGGGGGGGTCCGAAAAATCTATTTAAACTAATTAATTAACTAAAAACTTGACTAATACGAATGAAGACAAAGACGATTCTTATATGATAACGAGGACCACCTAGACTGGAATCCTGGATTGATTTTAAAGAATTACCAATTAAATTAAATGCACGAATTATGGAACCGGGATCTTAAAGTACTTAACCTATTAAACACCAACTAAGTGATGCGTGTGTGGTGGTATATAAATTTAAGTATATTTTAATCCCTTTTTACACGTTAGTCAAGTTTTAAATTTATAAAACACGATATTTTACTAACACCAAAAACACATATGGGCAAGTGCACCCATCTTGAGCGTAGTATAGTGTTGGCAAGATACCGAGGTCGTCCAAGGACACAAGAGCTTTTAGTACCGGTTTATCCTCAACGTCTAATCAAATCAAAAGTTTAGAAAAAAAGTTTTTAAACAAGAAAAATAAAAACTAACTAAAATGCTGAAAAATAAAATAAAAGAAAAAACAGATAGAGAAGATGAATCACTTGGCTCCGACTCGTGTTTAGTGTAACCTTTGATTATTTCCGCACTTTTGCACTATTTAAGAGATTATCTTAGTTATTGTAGTAGACCCCTCTTTTGAAGGTGACGTTACCCTCAACCCAGTAGTTTGAGTCAGCAAGGATACAATCCTAAAGGGTCGGATTATTGAAAGATAATTAATTAAGTTATTAATGCATATTATGGTAGGCCCCTCTTTTGAAGGTGACGTTACCCTCGGCTAAGTAGTCTGAGTCAGCAGGGATACAGTCCTAAGTAGTCGGGTTAAAGTATTAATAGTAGCTTACATATGAGGGGATCAAAGAGTTTGGACCCCCGCCATCCAATATCGGTGGGTATTGAAGGAGGTCCTACTAAATTTGACCCAGGTCCTTGCAGGATCTATACACTGAACAAGGCAAGACTCTTACCAAACCGTTCCCTTAACCCCCGACCAGGTAGCCAACATACCTCCATATAGACCGTGGAGATATGAATGGTGAAAATATTTTTTTTTATATAGACAGTAAAATAATGCCAAGACACCACGGACAAACGATAAGGAAGAATCACCTTCAACATAAGAAACTAGTTATTAAAGTCATTAATACATAACCAAGTAAAAAGTGCGAAAAGATTAAAAATAAAAAGTATTACACTAGGCACTTGTCTTCACCAAGTGATGTAAGAGACTTAGGCAAACATGGCATTTGATTTTCAAGAACTCTTACGATCAATCTTGGATCCCGAGACGACTCACACACTCTATGATGGACAATGGATGATGGTGTTGTGATGGTGGTGGGTGGTGGGTGAAGTGTGAGAGAGGTGGTGTGCCAAGGGATGGTTTGCAAATGAGCCAAGCACCCCTATTTATAGCCTGAACAGTAGCTTGGGCACGGCCCCGTGTCCATCCTTCTTATCTGTCTTCATTAATTGCTTTTGTCTGCATTAGTTGACCACAGCCCCGTGTCCGCTGGGCACGACCCCGTGTGCAGAAGCATATCTGTACTATCAAGATTTGCCTAGATTCTGCGAATCTTATAGTTGACCACGGCCCAGTGTCCGCTGAGCATGGCCCCGTGGTGGGCGATGGAAGCTTCTATAGCTTTATCTTTTATGCTGACACTTGGGCACGCCCCCGTGTTCACTGAGCACGGGGCGTGTTCAGCCTTCTGTTCTCTTGTTTTGCTTGGGAAGATGCTCTCGGGGAGGTCGGGCATGCCACGTTTGTTCCTTTTCTTGTATTTATGTTAGATTTAGTTGCCTTTTTGCTTCTTTTGTTAATTTGAGCTCATTTAATCTTGAAAATACAATAGGAAGACAAAAGCACACTTTTTCCAACATTAGTACTAAAAAAGGGTTAGTTTTATGCCACAATTGATGTAATTTATATGTTGCATTTTGCACACATCAAATACCCCCACACTTGAATCTTTGTTTGTCCTCAAGCAAAACTCTTTATACTGTGGCTTTACACTCCCAAATGGAATGGGTAGAAGAGAAGGTTTTTGGGCTTGTCATAGAGTGTCGGGATTTCCAAGATTCTTTATTAAGTTTTATTTTTATTTATTTACAATCCTATTCGTCATGATTTATTTAAAACTTTTCATAAGATAAATTACTTATTAGGGCATAACATGCCTTTTTAAAATTCTATTTATATACAAGTTCACATACCTCACGGGGGATCACTCAACACTCGGCCGAAGATGTATTTTAGTGAATCACTCGAGAGCGGCATGAAACTTACTCCTACCATAGGCTTGCCAAGCAATCAATCCTCCTCCTTTTTAACTATATACCTTTGTAAATATCAAGAGGACTTTTGGGTGAAGGGTTAGGCTTGGGTTAAAGGTAGGTGGTTGGGTTAGTGGTTAGTAGAAAAAGGGCGAAAAGCGTAAAAAGCGTCGGTTTTCGAAAGACTTTTTATTTTTGCAATTTTTATTTTGATGAAGCCATGATTCAAACAAAGTTATTTTTAATGAACTTGCTTGTTTATTTCTTTTGCTTCATCATCAACATTTTTTTTTGAAAGTCATATGAAAAACCGAGCTTGTTACTAAAACAAAGGGTTAAAAATAAAAAAGGTTTTGGTGGATGAAAGGGTGTTTGGTTTGGGTTAAGAAATGAAAAGGTTTAGGCTCAAAGGGGTTAACTAGGGGGATTTTGGGTAGGTGGTAAAAAAAATAATAATAAATAATGGTGTAGAAATTAAAAAAAGGGTTAGTCCTAATGCCTCCATCATTTACTTACTCGGGTTTAAGTTGGTAAGGACCGGGAATGTATCGTCGTGGCAAGTTCTAGAGTTGTAAGAACCAAGCGGCTATTCACACAAGAAACGAAAAATGAGCATTTAGTTTAAAGATATGTATTTGTATGCTCAATAAAGACTCAAAACCCACTTTTGTGGGAATGGGTTTTTATGTGATCAAGTATATATAATTAAATTTTAACTAAACTTGTCATGCCTTTTCATAATTTTCTTATGTTGGTTCTTTTTTTATCACGACGCTATCGGTTGTAAATTTGTAAAAATATAACCTTTTTAGAATTTGAAATTCTTAAGTTAAACCTAGACAAGTAAAAAAAATGAAATTTTTTTTGAAAAAAAATGGGGTGATTAGCGGTTCCAATAGAGTTTTATGTAAGGCTTGTAATTCGGACTTGCAAGATTCAAAGTTTTAGCATCCCCCCCACACTTAAATTACACATTGTCCTCAATGTGTCCCAAAAATAAGTTTTTAGGTTGATTGAATGTGTAAAAGGTGTGAAAAAGAAAAATTTTATGTTACTGGGCGTCTGGACACGGCCCCGTGGTGTCCGGGCATGGCCCCGTGTTCAGGTGCCAGTAACAAAAAGTTGAACAAAAGAAACAGAAGCCTGGACACGGGGGCGTGTTGGGTGAACACGGCCCGTGTCCAGTTTACCTGAACTGGGTATTTTCTGCAGACTGTGTAGCACGGGGCCGTGTTGGGCGGGCACGGCCCGTGCTGAACTTGCTGTAATGAAGAAAGTTTCGTCGGATGGTCCTGTTTTCGTGCATGGGGTGCTGGTCCAAGTTTCCCTTGTTATCCTTCACCATCCCGGGTGTGTTTTATTCATTACAACATCATCCAAACACCGAATTAGCTAAAACCATCATTCATTAAGTCATAGAGAGAATTACAAAATAATCCTAAAAGTTAAAATACTAGATAGTTAGGTCAAAGAAGCACAAGAAATCTAAACCAAGAAGTTCTAGCCTACTACTTATTCTATTAGCAAAATTTCCGAAAAGATAAATCCCTCGGTTAGATGTGGCTTGAAAAACTTCTTTCTCTGGGCATGGGTTCTGTTAGGGGAGGATCTTCTAACAATTAGTGATCCTTACTTGTTATCCTAATTAATGATCCTTACTTCTGTGACAGATAGTGATCCTCAGAAGAACTTCAGGATCAGGATCATGGATCACTTTAAGTATCCTCATACTAACTATTGTTTATTTATGTTTCGTATTATTTTGCAGGAGTAACGAGCTTGACTTGGTCTTGGCAATGTTACTATGGAATATTCCACGGGTATTTCGCACACGTTTGACTGGAAATGGACGTTGTGGAGAACGTGGGAGCTTGGCACAAATGTCGGATAGTTTGTTAGTGTAGTTAACTTCTATTTTTAAAAGGGGTGACGAGCTAGAATTTAGAACACTTAGCCATTTTCAGCTACACACACTCTCATACAATTGCACTCTTGAAGCTCTCGGCAAACACTTAACAGTTTTCACTCACTTTTACACATTCCACACTAGTGATCCTTGTACCTGGCTCGTTACTATCCGAAGTTGTAAACATTTATTGATTTATTTAAGCTTGGTGATCGGTAGTTTCCATCACCTGGGGTTTTTTGTGCCGGAGATCAACTCTTGATCAAGGGTTTTTTTCCCGTATAAACCCTTGTGTCGATTGTGCAATTTACATTGAAGTGATCCTTATCATTGTTCCACATTCAAAGCATCATTCCCCGTAACAAAGAGTTTGGTTGCATTATCCTCATCAGATTTTTTTGACCAAAACAGTTTGGCGCCCACCGTGGGGCAATTGGTGCTTCATTCCTAAGAAATTTTTCTGTTGGTGGTCATTCCGGTTCATTGCATACAAATACATGGCTTCCTCATTGAAGAATACCTCTACTGCAATGTCTGCGGTCAATTCATCTCAGGGCATTCCACCTTTGCCTCCACCACCTTCTGGACCTCAGAAAAATGCCGAGAAGAAACCAACTCCCATTTTCTCCAAACCTCCAACTTCTTCTGCTTCTTACACTCCCACTACTAGTGACATGTTTACTTTGATTTTGCAGATGAAGGATCATATACAGCAACAGGATAAGACCAATGAAAGGATTCTCAAAGAAATCGGAGATCTCAAGAAACAAAAGAAAACGGCAGAGGATCATTCCCCCCTGATGCCCAGATCTTTGAATTTTGAAACTCCGGTGATTACTTCTCAGCCATCGGTGGTTCCAGATGTTCAATATGTGGGTGGACCAAAAGGAGTGCACTACGGAACAACGACAGTGACCCAGGCATCGGGTTCATATTTCCAGCCAGCAGGATCCTATCCTCAGCATATGGAATCCCTCACGAATTCAGGAGGATACTCAGGAGTGCAGCAGGTTCAAGGATCCTCCATTATTCCAGGATCATCCCAGGTTCAAGGATCCTCCTTTGTTCCAGGATCATCCCAGGTTCAAGGATCCTCCATTGTCCCAGGATCATTCCAGGTTCAAGGATCCTCCATTGTTCCAGGATCATCCCAGGTTCAAGGATCCTCCTTTGTTCCAGGATCATCCTAGGTTCAAGGATCCTCCTTTATTCCAGGATCATCCCAGGTTCAAGGATCCTCCTTTGTCCCAGGATCGTCCCAGTTTCAGGGATCCTTCCAGATGCCAGGATCCTTGAGGAGTTTGCAAACAGGAACTTCAGATGTCCATCAGGGAGATTTTATTCCAATGCAGACCAATGCTTCTACTGGTCCTTCGATCATTCCAGAGGCCCAACAATATGGATTAACATCCATTTTTCCTAATCTAAATCCAATGGGAGGTAACACTTTTAATAATTCTTATACTACTAACCATGGTCTTATGCAGGATCCAGGTATCAATCATGCCATGGCCAGAGAATTGCAAAAGTTAAAGGATATGATATCAAGTGTTCCAGGAGTGGTCAAACCTATCCCAGAGATCGCAGATGGAAGCCATAAGATATCCAGTTTTGCACCACCAATCTGTGATGCTGAGATACCCAAGAGGTTCCATGTCCCAACTATGAAGCTGTATGATGGTTCGACGGATCCTGAAGAACACATAGCACAATACAGGGAGAGGATGGAGATCAATCCAATCCCAGAAAGGTTAAAGGAAGCATGCCTGTGCAAAGGATTTGGATCCACTCTTACTGGATCAGCTCTCAAATGGTTGCTAAGTCTTCCCCCTACTCTATTACCTCATTTGCTAATCTAGTTAACCTATTTAATAATCAGTTTTCTTGTAGTAGGAAATTTGAACGATTAACTAGTGATCTATATAGGATAACCCAGGGTCATAATGAATCATTAAGGGATTACATTACCAAATTCAGTAAAGAATCCTTAGACATTCCCAACTTGGATATAGCCACGGCTGTTGAGGCCTTCAAAATGGGATTACTTAGGGATTCATTGTTCTATGATGATCTTGTTATGACACCATGCAGGAACCTAGATGAGGTAAGAACCCGAGCACTTAGATTCATCCGGCTAGAGGATGACAAAAGGATCCAGGAGAGGTTAGCAGGATCCTCAAAGCAAGATAAGCAAGGATCCTCATTCAAGAACAAGTTCAGATCCTATAACAGATCTGATAACCAGAACGTGCATGCTGTTGATCAAGAAGAGGATGATGAGGATTATCCTCCAATCTCTGAATATTGTTTTTCTGTTGATAACAATGAACTAATCCTTGCGATGCAGAATCTAGGTGATAAAGCCAGATGGCCCAGAAAGAATGATAGGCCAGCTGCAACCAAAGATAAATCAAAGTGGTGTGCATACCATGAAGATTTTGGGCATCTTACAGAAGAATGCATCGCACTAAGAAAGGAAATTGGATACTTGTTGAGCAAGGGGCATCTAAAAGAATTGTTGGGAAGAAAAAAGTCAAGGACTCAGGATCCTGAAAGGATCCCTGAGAAGGCTCCAGCCCCTCCAGCAGATGCACAAGTAATAAACTTTATTTCTGGAGGATCAGACATTTGCGGCACATCCTTCTCAGCAGCTAAAAGGCATGCAAAGGAAACTAAATTGGATAGTGGAGAAAGACCCGTTTGAACATCAAGTGTCTCCGAAGGAAAAGTCATAACCTTTGATGAGGATGATCGTGTTGATATCCAGGATCCTCATCACGATGGTTTAGTTATTACTCTTTTCATTTCTAACCATTTTGTCCGCAGGATCCTTATAGACGGAGGAAGCTCAGTGAACATTATCCAGCTTGATGTTCTAAAGAAGATGGGTATCCCTGAGACAGATATCATACCAAGATCCTCCGTGCTCGTGGGATTTAGTGGCGAAACTAAGAATACCCTGGGGGACATTAAGCTCCCAATATACATCGAAGGCCTACACTCTTATCAAAAATTTTGTGTTATTGACTGTTTATCTTGTTGTAATGTTATCCTTGGCAGGCCCTGGATACACGATATGAAGGCAATCCCATCTACTTACCATCAATGTGTGAAGCTCCCTAGTCCTTGGGGAATAGTCAAGATTGATAGTGATCAGCAGGAGGCCAAGAATTGCTATACTTCATCGATGAAACCAGCTTCAAAGTCAAGGGAGCAATAGCAATCAAAGTATCCTCCAAGGGATGTCTTGGAGCCAAGAGAGCAGGATGTGGTAGAAATCCTCATGGATCCTAACGATCCTGAATCCAAAATCTATATCGGATCAGGGATCCTCGGCGAAATGAAAGAAGACCTCGTATCCTTCCTCAAAAGGAGAAAGACTACCTTTGCATGGAAACACGAAGACATGACTGGTATATATCTAAAGATGTAATCACTCACAAACTCGGCATTGATAGGTCCTTCAAACTAATCCATCAAAGGAGAAGAAAGTTTGCACCTAAAAGAAATGCCATTATCCAAGAAGAGGTAGAGAAATTGCTCTGGGCAGGTATGATTAGGGAGGTCAAGTATCCAAGATGGTTGGCCAATGTGGTTGTTGTTCAAAAGAAAAACGGAAAGTGGAGGGTATGTGTCGATTTTACCGATTTAAATAAGGCATGTCCCAAGGATCCTTTCCCATTACCCCACATTGACTCCATGGTGGATGCAACTGCGGGTCATGAACTGTTAACTTTTATGGATGCTTCATCTGGATTTCAACAAATCCAAATGGAACCATCCGATCAAGAGGATACAGCCTTCATGACTCCAACTGGTATATATTGCTATATTGCTATGCCGTTCGGACTAAGAAATGCAGGTGCAACATATCAAAGGCTGGTGAATATGATGTTCAAGGATCAGATTGGACAAACTCTGGAGGTTTACATAGACGATATGGTGGTAAAATCAATAAAGGCTGAGGATCACCTAAGGGATTTGGAGGAAGCATTCGATATCCTTGACAAATATAACATGAAACTTAATCCTTCAAAATGTCACTTTGGTGTTAAAGCAGGTAAATTCTTAGGATATATGGTGACAAAGAGAGGCATTGAAGCTAGCCCGGAACAAATCAAAGCAATAGTGAACATCAAATCTCCGGCCAATGCTAAGGATGTCCAAAGGCTAACAGGCAGGATAGCAGCTTTGAACAGATTTATATCCAAATCCTCAGAGAAGTGCAAAGAATTCTATGATATCCTAAGGAAGAACAAGAAATTTGAGTGGACTGAGAAGCATGAAAATGCCTTAAGAGCTCTCAAAGATTACCTATCCTCAGCCCCGGCCTTGATGAAACCAGAAAAAGGCGATGTGCTATCCTTATATCTTGCAGTATCCTCAAAAGCAGTAAGTGCGGTCCTTGTTAAGGATCACGAAGGTACACAACATCCTGTCTATTACGTAAGTAAAAGTTTACTTGATGCCGAATCCAGGTATTCACACCTTGAAAACCTTATTCTTGCATTAATTATGGCATCTACTAAGTTGAGACATTATTTTGAAACTCATGTTATTGTTGTTAAAACTAATTTTCCAATTAAGAATGTCCTCAGGAAACCAGAGATGTCAGGAAGGATGGCCAAGTGGGCAGTGAAGCTTAGTGCCTATGATATAAGATATGAGCCTAGGACAGCCGTCAAATCCCAAGCATTAGCTGACTTTGTGGCTGATTTCAGTAGTGATTTACAAAAAGAAGCTGAGTTAGAAGTCCAGCAGCTAGAGGAGACCAAGGATCCTTGGATACTTTATACTGATGGATCCTCAAATGTCAAAGGCACAGGGCTTGGAATACTACTAAAATCGCCACAGGGGGACATAATACCCCACTCTATAGCTTGTGAGTTCCAAACCACTAACAATGAGGCTGAATATGAAGCCTTAATTGCTGGTTTGCAAATTGCTAAGCATATGGGGATCAGGTATCTTGAGGTACATGTAGATTCTTTGTTAATTACAAACCACTTTAATGGATCCTATGCTGTTAAAGGTGAAAAGCTAATCAAATATTTAGAGATAGTCAAAGAATTGGCACTCTCCTTTGTTTCCTTTAGTTTGACACAGGTACCAAGGGAAGAAAATACAGAAGCTGATGCATTGGCTAACTTAGGATCATCCTTGAAGATCCCGGAGGATATCAGGATCCCTATTATCCATATCCTGACCGCGGCTATCGAGGATCATGTGGCTATGGAGATAGGAAAGAATTCTGCAATTATTCCTAGTGAGGATACTCAATCCCATTCAGGATCAGGATCATGGATCTCACCAATTATGAGATACTTACAACATGGAGAGATTCCTACAGGAGAAAACCCTAGGGCTTTCAAAATTAAGGTATCTCAATTCACAATTTTAAATAATATGTTGTATAGACGATCTCTTGCAGGACCATACTTGAGATGCATTGAGGATCCTAAGATCCAAGAAGTTTTAAAAGAATTCCATAAAGGAGATTGTGGAAACCACACTGGGGGCAGGGCATTATTCTCAAGGATCCTGAGGACATGATACTACTGGCCAACTATGAAGAGAGATGCTGTGGAGTATGCTAAGAGATGTGATCCTTGTCAGAGACACAGCAATATCCTTCATCAACCAGCTGAATTTTTGCATCCTATACCCTCCTCTTGGCCATTTATGAGATGGGGTATGGATATAGTTGGTAAGCTCCCTAAGGCACCTGGTGGAAAAGTGTTCATGCTAGCTATGACTTATTACTTCTCCAAGTGGATAGAGGCTGAAGCTTTTGCCCAAGTCAGAGAAAAGGAAGTTATATCCTTCATTAAAAGAAATATTATAACTAGATTTGGAATTCCTTCTGAAATTATATGTGATAATGGTTCCCAATTTATTGGGGGCAGAACCACTAACTTTTGTGACAGCTGGGGGATTAAGATGATAACATCAACACCAGTCCACCCACAAGCTAATGG
The DNA here is from genome assembly GCA_030545235.1 of Helianthus tuberosus. Lineage (NCBI taxonomy): Eukaryota > Viridiplantae > Streptophyta > Magnoliopsida > Asterales > Asteraceae > Helianthus > Helianthus tuberosus. The sequence continues at coordinate 34,708,086 of CM060383.1, forward strand.
TCAAGCAGAATCATCCAACAAGATCATCATCAACAATTTGAAGAAGAAGCTTGGATCCAAGAAAGGGAAATGGGCAGAAGAACTACCTTATGTGCTCTGGGCTGATAGGACAACCCCTAAGAATGCTACTGGTCAAACGCCATTCTCTTTGGTATTTGGGGCAGAATCAGTGATCCCAACAGAAATGGTGGTTCCAACTGCCAGAACAAGTACCCGTGATCCTGAGGAAAATGATGAGAACTTGGTTCAAGACCTGGATACTATTGAAGAAATCAGGGATATGGCTAGGATAAGGATGGCCAGTTATCAACAAAGAATGGCTGGTGCTTACAACAAAAATGTGAGGATCAGGAAGTTTCAAGTTGGAGATATGGTATTAAGGAAAGCATTTCTGAATACCACCAATCCTGCTGATGGAAAATTGGCTCCAAAATGGGAAGGCCCTTATTTGATTGAAGCTGAAGCAGGAAAGGGGGCATATAGATTGCTAACCATGGAAGGTGATTTGCTACCAAGAGCTTGGAATGCTGTCCACTTGAAGAAATATTTCATGTGAGCAGGATCCTCATGGCACAGATGATCCTTACGTTAGGGGTATCCTAGAAGGATCCTTAAAGTATCGGTGATCCTTACTTTGGTAATATCCTAATCTTGAACTATTTCATTTCTTTATTTTCTCATATAAGGATAAGGATCATGTGTCCTTTATCCATCTCTCACGTGATTTTAAGTTTTGAAAGTTCAGGTATCGTTAGCATAACATTGGTTATCTGCAGAAGCAATCCGTTCCTTGGGTTTAACCCCAGTTATTTGGACTTACCCCAGTTCCGCCTGTAGAGCATGATGATCCTGGTATAGTTCAAGGCAGTGGGACCAGTACTCGCTTTAGGGGCTGATAATTCCATTGTACTGGCTATACCTAGGATCCTACGTATAATGGTAAACGTACCATACATCCGTTCCTAAGGTTTCTAACGTTTTCACGTTAGCTAAGGTTTTGGCATTTTCATGTCACTAAGTTTGGATAGTCGCCAGTTAGGGCCATACTCCAGTTTACATACGATCCTTGGGCTTGTCCCCAGTTATCCTTGGGCTTGTCCCCAGTTATCCTTGGGCTTGTCCCCAGTTATCCTTGGGCTTGTCCCCAGTTGCTAACTCTTATCTTATATTGGCTTAGTCCCAAGTTATGCTCTATTTCAGGTCCTTGAAGATAAATAACTAAGGATCCTTGATCCTTACTTCTCTCTAAAGTTTATCTTATAGTTATCCTTATTATGGTTAGGATCCTAACTTGGATCCTCAGGTATGATCCTTAACTATTTTTAATTCTATTCATTGTTTATTTGAATAACCCTTAAAGTTTGACAACTAAACTTGTGATCCTTAGAATATATTACTTTTTGGGATTCTTTAACTATAGGATATTTGATTGTGGATCATATCCTAAAATATTTTTAATCTGACTTGTTCAAAATTGTTTATTTAATAAATGTACATTAAAACAATTGAGAACTAAAGAATAAAAAAGGATAACAATACAAGATAAGCGACAAAAGATTAAGGTTTTATTTATTAACAAAGGATTAACCCTTAAAAGGTTGTCAAAATTACCTACCCCGAGCATCTACCAGCAAAACGTGGCCCGTCCGCTGGGGTAGGTAAAGGGTGTCCATGATAATAGGTTCAAAAGTAGTGCAGGAATATAAAGGCGGCAGGATCACAATGGCTTCATCCCCCAAACAGAGGATCCCTCCACCATTTTCAATCCTACTTATTGTCCAAAGGATCATACATGATCCTTAATCCTAAAAACTATTGTTCAGTACAAACCATCAAGTTGTTCAACAAAACAACCATCAAACTAAAAAAATTTGGGCTCCGGCTATGTCTAGAAGTTTCCATCATCGCCCAATCATGCATCCTAAACCTTCCCTGCATCACCACCTCCAGCTCCACTTGTTTCACCACCTTCACCCTTGCCTCCAGCCTCAATCGCCAAAACTTCCTCAGCCTCTTCATCATCTTCAAGATCAGCTAACCTTGTTTTCCAGCCCTCAACATCCCAGCTGCTTCTGTCAAAGTTAGGATCTTGAGCTTCCTGGGCCATCTTCAGTTTTGTCTGATACATTGTGATGGCAGCAGAGACCATTGAACCTTCTATGAGGTCATGCTTTTCATAGTCAAGGTCAATCAGAAGTTTAGCCGTCTTAGTCTTGGCATCTTGGAGTTCCTTCTGAAGATCAGCAATTTTGAGGTCCTTAAGCACTGCAACCTGTTGGAGGTCAGCAATCTTCTTGTCCTGCTCCTCGACGTTCCCCACATAGTCCTCAATCTCAGCGAATTTCTGCAAAGGGGATAAAAGATAAGGTCAGGACCAAGTGATCCTCAGATCAGCAGGATATGTCAGCAGGATATGCCAGCAGGATATACAGGCAGATACAGTGATACTTACATCATTGAAGTACTCGAGGAATTGGTGACGGATCAGAGGCAGACCCTGCAAATCCTCAGCCTCGGAGGTCTTTCTCTTTTTGCCACCCCTTCCTTTGGTGGGTGCCTTGGGAATGGAGATGCTAGGACTGGTGGTGGACCTTTTCTTCCTGGGTCTAACAGTATCAAGGTCAGCCGTGTCGAATTGAGAAGCAGGCTTGGTGGATTTTCCAGCACCTACACAACCAAAACAAGATAAGTATCTTTACTTCATTTATATTTCACTATTTATTTAATTTTTAAACAAAGATACTTACTTGACATCGTGACAGATCCTGAGGATACCTCCTGAGAGTCTTGGGTGGTTGTCTTGAAAGTTCTTGTTTCAGGATCTAGTTTCTTGAAAGCGATGAGTCTCTCTTTGGCAGCAGGAGACAGTCTGAGGTATGAGACGGTGATAGCTGCATAACAAGAAAGCAAAAATATATAAGTGATCCTTATATCAAAAGAAAGTTTTCTGGTGATCCTTCTCAGGATCCTCCACCCTACGATGGGTAGCCCATTTCTTGGGTAGATCCTTTCCATCATCAATAGAATCTCTCTTGACGAAAAAGAAACGCCGCTTCCAGTTAGCGTCATTCTTGGTAGCTTTGAAGATCGGGTGTTCCTCACCAGGTTTACGTTTGAACAAATAGCGATGAGAGCCAAAGGTAGTAAGATCATACAGCTCTCCCAGCTCTGACATTCCTAGGTCTATCCCTTCCTGCTCGATGATCCTTTCAAGGGTATACAAAACCCTCCATATCATCGGCATGGCTTGGATATAAGAGATGCCGGTTAGGGAAAAGAAAGATTGGGTGAAGGCTGGGAAAGGATATGTATAGCCTATGGTGAACGGAGTGACAGGAAAAGCAACCCACTTGTCGGAAATATGATCACTCGGGGCATTGGGATCAAAAGGTCTAAACTCGGTGTTCGCCGGGAAGCAGTGGCGGATCCTATCAATCTGTGCATCTTAAAACAGCAACGTTCTTTTATGGAATCTTCGATGATCCCCTGGCTTTTCGGTGGGCTGTTTTTCGGATGATCCTTAGCTGGGGAGTTCCGGAGCAACATCTTTGATAGAAAAATGGGAAGAGACGGAAAACAGAGCAAAGAAGGAAGAAGATGAAGAGAGAATACCTGTTTATCTTCGGAATGCTGTTATAAAGGGAGTATCTCTGAAATTTTAAATGCAATCGATCCTATCTATATCTCCTATTTATAATCATGATCGGGCAGGGTTGTCACTTCTGTGACGTCATGGTTGCAACGGATAGTTCAACAATAATGGCTATATTTACGATAGTTAGTTGCGGATAAGATCAAGAAAATACAATTCGCTCATTTAACATATCACTCCTTATATTTTGGGGGCAATTGTTAGGGGAGGATTTTCTAACAATTAGTGATCCTTACTTGTTATCCTAATTAATGATCCTTACTTCTGTGACAGATAGTGATCCTCAGAAGAACTTCAGGATCATGGATCACTTTAAGTATCCTCATACTAACGATTGTTTATTTATGTTTCGTATTATTTTGCAGGAGTAATGAGCTTGACTTGGTCTTGGCAACGTTACTATGGAATATTCCACGGGTATTTCGCACACGTTTGACTGGAAATGGACGTTGTGGAGAACGTGGGAGCTTGGCACAAATGTCGGATAGTTTGTTAGTGTAGTTAACTTCTATTTTTAAAAGGGGTGACGAGCTAGAATTTAGAACACTTAGCCATTTTCAGCTACACACACTCTCATACAATTGCACTCTTGAAGCTCTCGGCAAACACTTAACAGTTTTCACTCACTTTTACACATTCCACACTAGTGATCCTTGTACCTGGCTCGTTACTATCCGAAGTTGTAAACATTTATTGATTTATTTAAGCTTGGTGATCGGTAGTTTCCATCACCCGGGGTTTTTTGTGCCGGAGATCAACTCTTGATCAAGGGCTTTTTCCCCGTATAAACCCTTGTGTCGATTGTGCAATTTACATTGAAGTGATCCTTATCATTGTTCCACATCTAAAGCATCATTCCCCGTAACAAAGAGTTTGGTTGCATTATCCTCATTAGATTTTTTTAACCAAAACAGGTTCCTCACACGTCGGCGAGCCATTCTTCTATCTCCCTAGGGAGAAGAAATGCGGGCTCATTGGCATTGGTTTGAGGAGGTGTAACCTCCACCGGGACTTCTTGTAGATCTTCAAGAGGAGGTTCCGCTGGAATGTCGTCCCAACCGGTAGGATTGTTGATTCCAAGTGCTAGGTTCCAATCCTCTTGAGGGAGGATTGGTTCCATGGGAGGTGTTACAAGAATGTTTAACCTCTGGTGCAAGAGGTTTATTTCTTGAAAACTGTTTTCCAGCCCCACCGTAAGATAATTTATACGGTCTATTAGGATCTCCTCTACCGAAGTCATCTCGTCAAGAGCTTCACGTAATGCCATCACGTAACGTACGATAGTTGCTTCGATTGATGACCTTCTCTCCCTTCGACTGTTTCTGGAGTGCGCAGAAGAAGTTCCACTGTTTTGACTAGACATTCTACGAAAACAAACCAGAAACAGTTCATTTTAAATGAAACAGTACATCGGACACGACCCCATGCTCAATGAGCACGGCCCCGTGTTCCACTTTCTGCAGATTTCCGGAACAAGGATGTTAGGGGAGGATTTTCTAACAATTAGTGATCCTTACTTGTTATCCTAATTAATGATCCTTTCTTCTGTGACAGATAGTGGTCCTCAGAAGAGCTTCAGGATCAGGATCATGGATCACCTTAAGGATCCTCATACTGACGATTGTTTGTTTGTATTTTGTATTACTTCGCAGGAGTAACAAGCTTGACTTGGTCTTGGCAACGTTACTATGGAATATTCCACGGGTTTTTTGCACACGTTTGACTGGAAATGGACGTTGTGGAGAACGTGGGAGCTTGGCACAAAAGTCGTATAGTTTGTTATTGTAGTTAACTTCTATTTTTAAAGGGGTGACGAGCTAGAATTAGAACACTTAGCCATTTTCAGCTACACACACTCTCATACAATCGCACTCTTGAAGCTCTCGACGAACACTTATTAGTTTTCACTCATTTTCACACATTTCACCATAGTGATCCTTGTACCTAGCTCGTTACTATCTGAAGTTGTAAACATTTATTGATTTATTTGAGCTTGGTGATCGGTAGTTTCCATCACCCGGGGTTTTTTATGCCGGAGATCAACTCTTGATCAAGGGCTTTTTCCCCGTATAAATCCTTGTGTCATTTGTGCAATTTACATTGAAGTGATCCTTGTCATTGTTCTACATTTTAAGCATCATACCCTGTAACAGAGAGTTTGGTTGCATAATCCTCATCAGATTTTTTGACCAAAACAGTTTGACGCCCACCGGGGGCAATTGGTGCTTCACTCTTAGAAAAATTCGTATTTCTGTGCTCATTTCAATTCACTGCAACCAAGCAAATGACTTCCTCAGCGAAGAATGCTTCAAATTTGATGCCCTCTTTCACTTCTTCACAAGGCGTTCCCCCTTTGCCTCCACCACCTTCTGGATCCCAGAAGAATGCTGAGAATGCTGCGAAGAAACCAACTCCCATTTTCTCAAAACCTCCAACTTCTTTTGCTTCTTACACTCCCACTACTAGTGACATGTTTACTTTGATTTTGCAGATGAAGGATCACATACAGCAACAAGACAAGACCAATGAAAGGATTCTCAAAGAAATCGGAGATCTCAAGAAACAAAAGAAAACGGCAGAGGATCATTCCCCACTGGTGCCAAAATCTTTGAATTTTGATACTCCGGTGATTACTTCTCAGCCATCAGTGGTTCCAGATGTTCAATATGTGGGTGGACCGAAAGGAGTGCACTATGGAACAACAACAGTGACCCAGGCATCAGGTTCATATTTCCAGCCAGCAGGATCCTATCCTCAGCATATGGGACCCTTCATGACTTTAGGAGGATATTCAGGAGCTCAGCAGATTCAAGGATCTTCCTTTGTTCCAGGATCATTCCAGGTTCAAGGATCCTCCTTTGTTCCAGGATCATCCCAGGTTCAAGGATCCTCCCTTGTTCCAGGATCATCCCAGGTTCAAGGATCCTCCCTTGTTCCAGGATCATCCCAGGTTCAAGGATCCTCCTTTGTTCCAGGATCATCCCAGGTTCAAGGATCCTCCTTTGTTCCAGGATTATCCCAGGTTCAAGGATCCTCCTTTGTTCCAGGATCATCCCAGGTTCAAGGATCCTCCTTTGTTCCAGGATCGTCCCAGTTTCAGGGATCCTTCCAGATGCCAGGATCCTTGAGGAGTTTGCAAACAGGAAGTTCAGATGTCCATCAGGGAGATTTTATTCCAATGCAGACCAATGCTTCTACTGGTCCCTCGATCATTCCAGAGCCCCAACAATATGGATTAACATCCATTCTTCCTAATTTGAATCCAATGGGAGGTAACACTTTTAATAATTCTTATACTACTAACCATGGTCTTATGCAGGATCCAGGTATCAATCATGCCATGGCCAGAGAATTGCAAAAGCTAAAGGATATGATATCAAGTGTTCCAGGAGTGGTCAAACCTATCCCAGAGATTGCAGATGGGAGCCACAAGATATCTCGTTTTGCACCACCAATCTGTGATGCTGAGATACCCAAGAGGTTCCATGTGCCAACAATGAAGCTGTATGATGGTTCGACGGATCCTGAAGAACACATAGCACAATACAGGGAGAGGATGGAGATCAATCCAATCCCAGAAAGGTTAAAGGAAGCATGCCTGTGCAAAGGATTCGGATCCACTTTTACTGGATCAGCTCTTAAATGGCTGCTAAGTCTTCCTCCTTACTCTATTACCTCATTTGCTAATCTAGTTAACCTGTTTAATAATCAGTTTTCTTGTAGTAGAAAATTTGAACGATTAACTAGTGATCTATATAGGATAACCCAGGGTCATAATGAATCATTAAGGGATTACATTACCAAATTCAGTAAAGAATCCTTAGACATTCCCAACTTAGATATAGCCACGGCTGTTGAGGCCTTTAAAATGGGATTGCTTAGGGATTCGTCGTTCTATGATGATCTTGTTATGACACCATGCAGGAACTTAGGTGAGGTAAGAACCCGAGCACTTAGGTTCATTCGGCTAGAGGATGACAAGAGGATCCAGGAGAGGTTAGCAGGATCCTCAAAGCAAGATAAGCAAGGATCCTCATTCAGGAACAGCATGTTCAGATCCTACAACAGATCTGATAACCAGAACGTGCATTCTGTTGATCAAGAAGAGGATGATGAGGATTATCCTCCAATTTCTGAATATTGTTTTTCTGTTGATAACAATGAACTAATCATTGCGATGCAGAATCTAGGTGATAAAGCTAGATGGCCCAGAAAAAATGATAGGCCAGCTGCAATTAAGGATAAATCAAAGTGGTGTGCATACCATTAAGATTTTGGGCATCTCACAGAAGAATGCATTGCACTAAGAAAGGAAATTGGATACTTGTTGAGCAAGGGACATCTAAAAGAATTGTTGGGAAGAAAAAAGTCAAGGACTCAGGATCCTGAAAGGATCCCTGAGAAGGCTCCAGCCCCTCCAGCAGATGCACAAGTAATAAACTTTACTTCTGGAGGATCAGACATTTGTGGCACATCCTTCTCAGCAGCTAAAAGGCATGCAAAGGAAACTAAAATGGATAATGGAGAAAGACCCGTTCGAACATCAAGTGTCTCCGAAGGAAAAGTCATAACCTTTGATGAGGATGATCGTGTTGATATCCAGGATCCTCATCACGTTGGTTTGGTTATTACTCTTTTCATTTCTAACCATTTTGTCCGCAGGATCCTTATAGACGGAGGAAGCTCAGTGAACATTATCCAGCTTGATGTTCTAAAGAAGATGGGTATTCCCGAATCCGACATCATACCAAGATCCCCCGTGCTCGTGGGATTTAGTGGCGAAACTAAGAATACCCTGGGGGACATTAAACTCCCAATATACATCGAAGGCCTACACTCTTATCAAAATTTTTGTGTTATTGACTGTTTATCTTGTTGTAATGTTATCCTTGGCAGGCCGTGGATACACGATATGAAGGCAGTCCCATCTACTTATCATCAATGTGTAAAGCTCCCTAGTCCTTGGGGAATAGTCAAGATTGATAGTGATCAGCAGGAAGCTAAGAATTGCTATACTTCATCGATGAAACCAGCCTCGAAGTCAAGGGAACAATAGCAATCAAAGTATCCTCCAAGGGATGTCTTGGAGGCAAGAGAGCAGGATGTGGTAGAAATCCTCATGGATCCTCATGGTCCTGAATCTAGAATCTATATCGGATCAGGGATCCTTGGCGATATGAAGGAAAACCTCATATCCTTCCTCAAAAGCAGTAAGTGCGGTCCTTGTTAAGGATCACGAAGGTACACAACATCCTGTCTATTATGTAAGTAAAAGTTTACTTGATGCCGAATCCAGGTATTCACACCTTGAAAAACTTATTCTTGCATTAATTATGGCATCTACTAAGTTGAGACATTATTTTGAAACTCATGTTATTGTTGTTAAAACTAATTTTTCCAATTAAGAATGTCCTCAGGAAACCAGAGATGTCAGGAAGGATGGCTAAGTGGGCAGTGAAGCTAAGTGCATATGATATAAGATATGAGCCTAGGACAGCCATCAAATCCCAAGCATTAGCTGACTTTGTGGCTGATTTCAGAAGTGATTTACAAAACGAAGCTGAGTTAGAAGTCCAGCAGCTAGAGGAGACCAAGGATCCTTGGATACTCTATACTGATGGATCCTCAAATGTCAAAGGCACAGGGCTTGGAATACTACTAAAATCGCCACAGGGGGACATAATACCCCACTCTATAGCTTGTGAGTTCCAAACCACTAACAATGAGGCCGAATATGAAGCCTTAATTGCTGGTTTGCAAATTGCCAAGCATATGGGGATCAGGTATCTTGAGGTACATGTGGATTCATTATTAATTACAAACCACTTTAATGGATCCTATGCTGTTAAAGGTGAAAAGCTAACCAAATATTTAGAGATAGTCAAAAATTTGGCACTCTCTATTGTTTCCTTTAGTTTGACACAGGTACCAAGGGAAGAAAATACAGAAGCTGATGCATTGGCTAACTTAGGATCATCTTTGAAGATCCCGGAGGATATCAAGATCCCTATTATCCATATCCTGACCCCGGCTTTCGAGGATCATATGGCTATGGAGATAGGAAATGATTCTGCAACTATCCCTAGTGAGGATACTCAATCCCATTCAGGATCAGGATCATGGATCTCACCAATTATGAGATACTTACAACATGGAGAGATTCCTATAGGAGAAACCCCTAGGGCTTTCAAAATTAAGGTATCTCAATTCACAATTTTAAATAATATGTTGTATAGACGATCTCTTGCAGGACCATACTTGAGATGCATTGAGGATCCTGAAATCCAAGAAGTTTTAAAAGACTTCCATGAAGGAGATTGTGGAAACCACACTGGGGGCAGGGCATTATTCTTAAGGATCCTGAGGACAGGATACTACTGGCCAACCATGAAAAGAGATGCTGTGGAGTATGCTAAGAGATGTGATCCTTGTCAGAGACACAGCAATATCCTTCATCAACCAGCTGAATTATTGCATCCTATATCCTCCTCTTGGCCATTTATGAGATGGGGTATGGATATAGTTGGTAAGCTCCCTAAGGCACCTGGTGGAAAAGTGTTCATGCTAGCTATGACTGATTACTTCTCCAAGTGGATAGAGGCTGAAGCTTTTGCACAAGTCAGAGAAAAGGAAGTTATATCCTTCATTAAAAGAAATATTCTAACTAGATTTGGAATTCCTTCTGAAATTATATGTGATAATGGTTCCCAATTTATTGGGGGCAGAACCACTAACTTTTGTGACAGTTGGGGGATTAAGATGATAACATCAACACCAGTCCACCCACAAGCTAATGGTCAAGCAGAATCATCTAACAAGATCATCATCAACAATTTGAAGAAGAAGCTTGGATCCAAGAAAGGGAAATGGGCAGAAGAACTACCTTATGTGCTTTGGGCTGATAGGACAACCCCTAAGAATGCTACTGGTCAAACACCATTCTCTTTGGTATTTGGGGCAGAATCAGTGATCCCAACAGAAATGGTGGTTCCAACTGCTAGAACAAGTACCCGTGATCCTAAGGAAAATGATGAGAACTTGGCTCAAGACCTGGATACTATTGAAGAAATCAGGGATATGGCTAGGATAAGAATGGCCAGTTATCAACAAAGAATGGCTGGTGCTTACAACAAAAATGTCAGGATCAGGAAGTTTCAAGTTGGAGATATGGTATTAAGGAAAGCATTTCAGAATACCACCAATCCTGCTGATGGAAAATTGGCTCCAAAATGGGAAGGCCCTTATTTGATTGAAGCTGAAGCAGGAAAGGGGGCATATAGATTGCTAACCATGGAAGGTGATTTGCTACCAAGAGCTTGGAATGCTGTCCACTTGAAGAAATATTTCATGTGAGCAGGATCCTCATGGCACAGATGATCCTTACGTTAGGAGTGTCCTTGAAGGATCCTTAAAGTATCAGTGATCCTTACTTTGGTAATATCCTAATCTTGAACTATTTCATTTTCTTTATTTTCTCATATAAGGATGAAGATCATATATCCTTTGTCCATATCTCACGTGATTTTAAGTTTTGAAAGTTCAGGTATCCTTAGCATAACATTGGTTATCTGCGGAAGCAATCCGTTCTTTGGGTTTAACCCCAGTTATTTGGGCTTGACCCCAGTCCCGCCTCTAGCGCATGATGATCCTGGTATAGTTCAAGGCAGTGGGACCAGTACTCGCTTTAGGGGCTGATAATTCCATTGTACTGGCTATGCCTAGGATCCTACGTATAATGGTAGACGTACCATACATCCATTCCTAAGGTTTCTAACGTTTTCACGTTAGCTAAGGTTTTGGCATTTTCATGTCACTAAGTTTGGATAGTCGCCAGTTAGGGCCATACTCCAGTTTACATACGATCCTTGGGCTTGTCCCTAGTTATCCTTGGGCTTGTCCCCAGTTATCCTTGGGCTTGTCCCCAGTTATCCTTGGGCTTGTCCCCAGTTGCTAACTCTTATCTTATATTGGCTTAGTCCCAAGTTATGATCTATTTCAGGTCCTTGAAGATAAGCAACTAGGGATCCTTGATCCTTACTTCTCTCTAAGGTTTATCTTTTAGTTATCCTTATTATGGTTAGGATCCTAACTTGGATCCTCAGGTATGATCCTTAACTATTCTTAATTCTATTCATTATTTATTTGAATAACCCTAAAAGTTTGACAACTAAACTTGTGATCCTTAAAATATTTTACTTTTTGGGATTCTTTAACTATAGGATATACTTGATCTTGGATCATATCCTAAGTATTTTCAATCTGACTTATTCAAAATTGTTTATTCAATAAATGTGCATCAAAACAAAGGAGAGTTAAAGAAACAAAAGGATAACAACACAAGATAAGCGACAAAAGGTTAAGATTTTATTTATTAACAAAAGACTAACCCTTAAAAGGTTGTCAAAATTACCTACCCCGAGCATCTACCAGCAAAACGTGGCCCGTCCGCTGGGGTAGGTAAAGGGTGTCCACGATAATAAGTTCAAAAGTAGTGCAGGAATATAAAGGCGGCAGGATCACAATGGCTTCATCCCCCAAACAGAGGATCCCTCCACCAATTGCAATCCTACCTATTGTCCAAAGGATCATACATGATCCTTAATCCTAAAAACTATTGTTCAGTACAAACCATCAAACTGTTCAAACAAACAACCATCAAACTAAAAAAAATTGGGCTCCGGCTATGTCTAGGAGTTTCCATCATCGCCCAATCATGCAGCCTAAACCTTCGCTGCATTACCACCTCCAGCTCCACTTGTTTCACCACCTTCACCCTTGCCTCCAGCCTCGATCGTCAGGATCTCTTCAACCTCCTCAGCCTCTTCATCGTCCAGTTCAGCCAGCCTTGCCTTCCAGCCTTCAACATCCCAAGTGCTCTTGTCAAAAGCAGGATCCTGAGCTTCCAAGGCCATTTGCAGCTTGGTCTTATACATTGCTATGGCGGCAGAGATTTTGGCATCTTCGGTGATCTCATGCTTCTCATAGTCAACATTAACCAGCACCTTGGCCGTCTCCTGTTTGGCATCCCGGACTTCCTTCTGAAGATCAGCAATTTTGAGGTCCTTTAGCAATGCAACCTGCTGGAGGTCGGCAATCTTCCTATCCTGATCCTCAACGTGGCCAACATAATCCTCAATCTCAGAGAATTTCTGCAAAAGAGATAAAAGATAAGGTCAGGACTAAGTGATCCTCAAATCAGCAGGATATATCAGCAGGATATGTCAACAGGATATACGAAGCAGAGACAGTGATCCTTACCTCATTGAAGTACTCGAGGAATTGGTGGCGGATCAGTGGCAGACCCTGCAGATCCTCAGCTTCAGAGGCCTTTCTCTTCTTGATTCCCTTTCCTTTGAGGGGTGCCTTGGGGACCGAAGCTGTCGGACTGGTAGGAGCTTTTCTCTTGGAGGATCTGACGGTGGTGAGGTCAGTGACATTGAACTTTGAAGCAGACTTGGTGGATTTTCCAGCACCTACACAACCAAAACAAGATAAGTATCTTCACTTAACTTATATTTCACTATTTGTTTAAATTTTAAACAAGGATACTTACTTGACATCGTGACAGAGCCTGAGGATACCTCCTGTGAATCTTGGGTTGTTGTCTTGAAAGATCTTGTTTCAGGATCAAGTTTCTTGAAAGCGATGAGTCTCTCTTTAGCAGCAGGAGACAGTCTGAGATGTGAGACGGTGATAGCTGCATAACAAGAAAGCAAAATATATAAGTGATCCTTACATCAAAAGAAAGTTTTCTGGTGATCCTCCTCAGGATCTTCCACCTTACCATGGGTAGCCCATTTCTTGGGTAGATCATTTCCATCCTCAATAGAATCTCTCTTGACGAAAAAGAAACGCCGCTTCCAATTAGCATCGTTCTTGGTGGCTTTGAAGATCGGGTGTTCCTCACCAGGCTTACGTTTAAACAAATATGAGAACCAAAGGTAGTAAGATCATACAGCTCTCCCAGCTCTGACATTCCTAGGTCTATCCCTTCCTGCTCGATGATCCTTTCAAGGGTATACAAAACCCTCCAAATCATCGGCATGGCTTGGATATAAGAGATGCCGGTTAGGGAAAAGAAAGATTGGGTGAAGGCTGGAAAAGGATATGTATAGCCTATGGTGAACGGAGTGACAGGGAAAGCAACCCACTTGTCGGAGATATGATCACTCAGGGCATTGGGATCAAAAGGTCTAAACTCGGTGTTTGCCGGGAAGCAGTGGCGGATCCTATCAATCTGTGCATCATTGAAACAGCAGCGTTCTTTTATGGAATCTTCGATGATCCCCTGGCTTTTCGGAGGGCTGTTTTTCGGGTGATCCTTAGCTGGGGAGTTTCGGAGCAACATCTTTGATGGAATGATGGAAAGAAATGAAAACAGAGCAAGAGAAGGAAGAAGATGAAGAGAGAATACCTGTTTATCTTCGGAATGCAGTTATAAAGGGAGTCTCTCTGAAATTTTAAATGCATTTGATCCTATCTCTATCTCCTATTTATAATCATGATCGTGCAGGGTTGTCACTTCTGTGACGTCATGGTTGCAACGGATAGTTCAACAATAACGGCTATATTTACGACAGTTAGTTGTGGATAAGATCAAGAAAACATAACTCGCTCATTTTACATATCACTTCTTATATTTTGGGGGCAATTGTTAGGGGAGGATTTTCTAACAATTAGTGATCCTTACTTGTTATCCTAATTAATGATCCTTTCTTCTGTGACAGATAGTGATCCTCAGAAGAGCTTCAGGATCAGGATCATGGATCACCTTAAGGATCCTCATACTGACGATTGTTTGTTTGTATTTTGTATTACTTCGCAGGAGTAACAAGCTTGACTTGGTCTTGGCAACGTTACTATGGAATATTCCACGGGTATTTCGCACACGTTTGACTGGAAATGGACGTTGTGGAGAACGTGGGAGCTTGGCACAAAAGTCGGATAGTTTGTTATTGTAGTTAACTTCTATTTTTAAAGGGGTGACGAGCTAGAATTATAACACTTAGCCATTTTCAGCTACACACACTCTCATACAATCGCACTCTTGAAGCTCTCGGCGAACACTTATTAGTTTTCACTCATTTTCACACATTTCACCATAGTGATCCTTGTACCTAGCTCGTTACTATCCGAAGTTGTAAACAATTATTGATTTATTTGAGCTTGGTGATCGGTAGTTTCCATCACCCGGGGTTTTTTGTGCCGGAGATCAACTCTTGATCAAGGGCTTTTTCCCCGTATAAATCCTTGTGTCATTTGTGCAATTTACATTGAAGTGATCCTTGTCATTGTTCTACATTTTAAGCATCATACCCTGTAACAGAGAGTTTGGTTGCATAATCCTCATCAGATTTTTTGACCAAAACAAAGGAATCTTGGAGTTTTAAATTATTTTTCCAACTTATGAAGCATTTTTGAACAGAAATAACTTAAAACAATGTTGCACAACTTATTTTTAGCAAGATTCCTTGGACAAAAATCTAATAATCAACACAATAAAGCTTGAGAGCAAGCTTCAATGGAGGTGTTGAGACAAGAAAGATGAAGAAGAAGGCAATGGATAAAAGAGGAAAGGACAAGATGTTTGTTAGAACCTTCTTTTAGAAAATACCTAGGATGGTAGGTGAGAAGATTCTCTCAAATCTCTGTCCCTGGATGGTCCAAATGTGCAGGATTCTTGGCTGCATTTATAGAAAACGACAGCATGCTGGACACGGCCCCGTGTCGGCTGGACACGGCCCCGTGTCGGCTGGACACGGCCCCGTGTCGGCTGGACACGGCCCCGTGTCGGCTGGACACGGCCCCGTGTGCAGGCAAGATCCTGACACATTTTGTCCGTATTCTGACTAAAAGTCAGAAAGGAATCTTTTGGTGGACACGGGGGCGTGTTGACCTGGGCACGGCCCTGTGTCGAAAGGCTGTTTTTGAAGTTTGTCTATTTTTAAGGAACTTTTCCGGATCGGGCGGTTCCTTACTGGATGGAACAACCCCAAAGTGCCTAAGATACCTTAATTGCTCTAGATTAAGATGAGAACGCAAGAGGTTATCGGTGAGGGTGATTCCTATGCTATATGTAGGTGGACAAGTCCAACCCTTTCCCGGGCTCTTGTTAAAGAAGGTGTATGCCGAATCGCTCAGGTCTATGTATGCATCGAACGAAGTCGATGGGGAGTCCTTCACGGCACAATCGACACTGGGACGACTATCGCTCAAGTCCTCACTAGAGTTAGAGGTAACGTTGGTAACAATGAAGTTGTTTTTATGCGATCCCAACAATTCTTCTTGGTTATCGTCTTGAGATAAATTATTGAAATCTATCCTAAGTTCTTCTAACCAATTAAGAATTAGATCTTCCATTTGAAATTGTTCATCAAGAAGCATTTCTCCTAGAAGATCCGGTTGAGAGCATTCGAGGGAGAGATAAGGATTATTTTTACTTTCGCCCCTCTTAAGGCTACATGAAAACAATGGGTCTATATAGTGGGGCTTATAATTTAGAAAATAACATTCTAATTCTTTATGAGAGCCACCACATATTTGACACCACGTACCATAAGAGTGCCGAAAGTAAAAAATATCATTATCACTCATGTTTATGTCAGAAATTACCAATCGTCGGGATCTTACGGTTCTGTTTTCAGTAACTGAATCTTGGGCATGGGGCGTGTTGGGTGGGCACGGCCCCGTGTTCAGCTTACTGTCTGACTTAAAACAAGATTGCCAGTTCCAATGATCGGGCACGGGACGTGTTCAGCGGGCACGGCCCGTGCTGAGTTCTGCAGAAGCTGAAAAACTAAGAAAAATCCTAAAAAAAATAGAAAAATAAGAAAAATGATTAGGCCGTTGATTCCCAACTTTCTTAAAATCCTTGTGTTCCCCGGAAACGGCGCCAAAAACTTGATGCGTGTGTGGTGGTATATAAATTTAAGTATATTTTAAGCCCTTTTTACACGTTAGTCAAGTTTTAAATTTATAAAACACGATATTTTACTAACACCAAACACACATATAGGCAATGTTTTGGTCAAAAATCAAGCCAAGATAATCCAACCAAACTTTCTGTTGTGAGGTATGATACTTGAATCAATGAACAATGCTAAGGATCACTCAGAAATGTAATGAACAAGTGACACAAAGATTTATACGAGGAAAAAGCCCTTGATCAAGAGTTGATCTCCGGCATAAAAAACCTCGGGTGATGGAAACTACCGATCACCAACTCAAATTAAACAAACAAGTTATTACAACTTCGGATGATAGCGAGCTAGTTACAAGGATCACTAGAGTGTAATGTGCAAACAAGTGTGTAATCGCCAAGTGAATTGTCGAGAGCTGATGAGAGCAGTTACGAGTGTGTGTGTTAAGCTAAAAATAGCCAAGTGTTCTAATCTTGCTCGCTATCACCTTTTAAAAATGGAAAATATCTAAGCTAACTAACTATCCGCATTCCATGCAAGTCTCTCACGAACTCCATAACGTCCATATTGGTCTAGCATGTGCGGAATAAAAAGGGAATATGCTCCAGGAATATCGCCAAGACCAAGTCCAAGCTCGTACTCCTGCAAAACATCATCACATTCAAAGCAGACAATCGTTAGTATAAGGATCCTTATGATGATCCTGGATCCTGATCCTACCATACTCTCTGAGGATCACTAATTCAGACAGAATTGAGGATCCCTAAGCCCAACAGTAATTGAGGATCACTGATCATTCAAAAATCCTCCCCTAACAATTACCCCCAAAATATAAGGAGTGAAGTGTAAATAAACGAGTTGTATTTTCTCGTTCTTATCCGTAACAAACCAACGGATATATAGCCGTTAAATTCTGACTAGCCGTTGCCATCCTGACGTCACTGAAGTGACTATCCTGCAAGATCATCATTATAAATTGAAATTAGAGATAAGGGTTAGAGAGCATTTAAATTCGTGCGTTTCATCCTTTAAATCTTCATTCGAAGATCTGATCAGGTACTTCTCCTTCCTTTCTCTCTTCATATTCTCCTTCTGTTTCTTCTTCTTCACCACCGTCATGACCAAGATGATGCTAAGATCCTCACCAGCTAAGGATCACAAGAAGGACAGTCCCTTGAAGAGCCAAAAGATCATTGACGACTCTGCAAAGGAACGATGTTGCTTTACTGATCCACAGATAGATAGGATTCGCCATTGTTTTCCGGCGAACACCGATTTCAAAACTTTTGATCCCACTGTCTTGAGCGACTTTGTCTCCGAAACCTGGGTAGCTTTTCCAGTCACCCCATTTACAATAGGATACTCGTATCCTTTTCCAGATTCCACCCAACCCTTCTTCTCTCTCACCGGCATCTCCTACATCCAAGCAATGCCAATGATCTGGAGGGTCTTGTATACCCTTGAAAGAATCATTGAGCGTGAAGGTATTGATCTGGGAATGTCGGAGTTTGCAGAGATGTATGACCTCATGAGCCATGGATCTCACCGATATCTACTCAAACATAAACCTGGTGAAGAACACCCCATCTTCAAAGCCACTAAGAATGACACCAACTGGAAACGGCGATTCTTCTTTGTCAGAAGGGATTCTATCCCTGATGGAAAGGATCTGCCTAGAAAATGGACCACCCATGGTAGGATAGAGGATCCTGAGAAGGATCACAGGATAACCTTGTTTTTGTTGAGGATCACTAACATCCTTTTGTTTCCATTTTGCAGCTATCACTGTTTCACACCTTATTACAACACCTGCAACGAGGGAAAGGCTTGCTGCTTTTCGGAGGCTTGATCCTGCGATAAGATCATTCCAAGCAAATACCCAAGATTCTCAGGAAGTATCCTCAGGTTCTGTTACAATGTCAAGTAAGTATCCCATTTTGCACATAATTAAATGTTTAAATAAAATGAAATAAGGATACTTATCTGTTTTGAATGCGTAGGTGCTGGAAAATCATCGAAGTCTGCTACCCGTTTCAGTGTCACCGATCTCACCACTGTTGGTCCCAGGTCTGGAAGGAAGAAGGCTTCTGCTAGCCCAAGTACTGCCATCCCCAAATCTACTGCTTCCAAGGGAAAGAAGAGGAAAGCCTCTGAGGCTGACAATCTAGAAGGCCTGCCTCTAATCCGCCACCAGTTCCTTGAGTACTTTGCTGATGTAAGGATCACTGACTTAGCTAAGTTATCCTGCCCACTTGAGGATCATATGATCCTAAACTTCACATTGTCTTTTTGCAGAAATTTGCTGAAATCGAGGACTACGTAGGCAATGTTGAAGAGGTTGAGCAAAAGTGTTTGGACCTCCAAAAGATCATGTTGGCCAAGGATCAGAAGATCGCCTCCCTCGAAAACGATGTCAATCTAGTGAAGAGGGAACTCGTCCTGGCTCATATCACCGCTGATCAGGAGAAGAATGAGATCACAAATGATGCTAAAGTCTCCGCTGCCATTGCTATGTACAAAACTCAGTTGTAGATGGCCCAAGAAGCTCTGGATCCTGACTTTGACAAGAGAAACTGGGACGTAGAGGGCTGGATGGCTAGATTGGCTGAGCTGGACGATGAAGAAGAGGTCTTAGCAATTGAGGCGAGTGGAAGTGGAAAGGATCATGCTGATGCTGATGATGCTGGTGGTGATGCAGCAAAGGTGTAGAGGCTGCAGGAATGGGTGATGATGGATATTTCAAGACGTGGCCGGAGCCCATTTTTTAGGACTTGGTAGTTTTATTTTGGTTATGGTGTTTTGAAACAATCTTGGGTTGTATTTGAACAATAGTTTCTAGGGTTAGGGATCATGGATCCTCAGACAATAGGTAGGATAATGGGTGGTGGATGGATCCTCTGTTTGGGGGATGAAGCCACTCGTTATCCTGCCATCTTTTATTTCCTGCACTCTTAAGACCCGTTAACAATGGACACCCTTTGCCAACCCATGTGGACGGGCCACGTTTTGCTGGTAGAAACGTGGGTTGGTAATTTTGACAACCTTAAAGGGTTTAATGTTTTGTGAATAAAATAACTTTAACTTTTTGGCTTTTTCCTGTGTTGTTATCCTTGTAAGTATTTTATTTTTCAATTGTTGTGATACATATCTTGTCTGAATTTATTAAGTAAAGAAGAAAAATTTAATAAATATTCTCAAAAAGTTTAGGATATGATCAAGGATCACATATCCTATAATCAACAACTTCTGAAAACTAGTGTAGTTTAAGGATCACAAGTTCAGTTGTCAAAGGATAAGGGTAACTCAGATGAATAATGAATAAAATCAAAATAGTTAAGGGTCATACCTGAGAATCCAAGTTAGGATCCTAACCTTTAACACTTATATTCAGGTTAACCAAAAGACAAACCTTAGTAGAAGATAAGGATCAAGGATCCTTGGTCGTTTAGCTTCAAAAACCTGAAATAGGATACAACTTGGGACTAAGCCAATATAAGATAAAAGTTAGTAACTGGGGACAAGCCCAACAATTCTGGGGATAAGCCCAAAGGATAACTGGGGACAAGCCCAAAGGATCGTGTATAAACTGGAGTATGGCCCTCACTGGCGACTATCCAAACTTAGTGACATGAAAATGCCAAAACCTTAGCTAACGTGAAAACGTTAGAAACCTTAGGAACGGATGTATGGTACGTCTACCATTATACGTAGGATCCTGAATATAGCCAGTACAATGAAATTGTCAGCCCCTAAAGCGAGTACTGGTCCCATTGCCATGAATTATACCAGGATCAACGTGCGCTACTGGCGAAACTGGGGACAAGCCCAAACTGGGGTCAAGCCCAAATAACTGGGTCAAGCCCAAATGACTGGGGTCAAGCCCAAATAACTGGATACTTCTGTGGATACTCAATCCTTTATTAAGGATACCTGAACCTTCAAAACTCAAAATCAAGTGAAAGGAGGATAAAGGATGCAGGATCCTTATCCTTATATAAGATAACTAAAGAATGAAATAGTTTGAGATTAGAATATTACCACGATGACGATCATCTGTCCGGTAAGGATCCTTCAAGGATACTTGTTGTAACAACTCTCATCAAAAGTCATATTTATTAAATTAATTTATCCAATAGGAAACCCTAATTGAGACACCCAAGTAATTCTGAACAATCCCTAAAATTTTCAGAACATTTGGAATCAGGATTAGGGCCCCTAAAACTCAGGGGGGGGGGGGGGTAAAACCCTAGTAACGATTATCTAAATTGTGTGCTGTAGAAACTGAATTTACGAAAACTGTCAAGTCAGCAAGGCTAGTCCCAACCGTGGCAACCCTATGCCTAAAAATAGGTCTTACGCGGGCCGCGTAAGGTTAGCTTAGATCTTACGCGGGCCGCGTAAAGGTCAAAATTCACCAATAAATAGAGGGCATTGGGACTTGATTTCTGGAATTAAAACGACGAACAAACTCGCTATACACACCGAATTACGTTCGAAATACTACAAAAACACACACATAGTTCACAAATCGACGCCGCAAAATAGGGTAATAACTCGATCGCTGCTACGATTCATTTTCCGACGATCAATATATCCAATGGATGTTTAAGTGCCGCCCACATTAGGGTTATACTTTGACATTCGTCGTTAATTCGATGGATGTTTAAGTATTGCACTTTGTCGTTCGTTGTGAGAATTTGATCTCGTGAGTTATCGTAATTGCTGTATTGGTTACTAACCCAGTGTTGTGTGCATTATTATTTAAATTAGGTTAACAAGGCTAATCCATAGAGTAAACTCTATCCGTGTTAAATCAACAATGTGAGTCATTCTCTTTTTATCAAAGTGCTTTATAAATTCTTAAATATTTTCAAAGTTATAATTACAGGGATTAAGTTTATGTAATCACCAAATTACAGCCGGTATGTGGGGTTTTATATACATTACTTGATAATCGTCACCATTGGACAACGAGTTAGCCAATGGGTGATATGACCATAATCACAGACACCATTGGACGAATGGGCCAATGGGTCGAGTGACAAAGTACTGTGGGTAGTTGGTTTGATATCTGAAACATTGTAATATCCCTTAATACTGTAAATTATAACAAATGAGTCATTTTAATAAATAGAATGATTCACTCAGTATTTCCCGCTGACAAAACCTTTTTCAAACATGTTTCAGGTGATCTGTTGTAATCCAGGAAAAGTGTTATGGAGCATTTCAAGCTTAAAATAGTGGCTCATTATAAAATAAAGAAATATGTTTTGTAACATAAAGATTTCTCCGTGAAATAATAGTATTGTAAATTACCGGGGTTTTATCCCGAAATTGTGAAATAAAATAATCGGGAAAAGTTTTAGCTTTAAAAAGATCCTGATGATAAACTTCCGCTGTTAAACTCAATTAAATTAAGTACCACGGGATTTCTGTCCCGCGGCTCCTTAAACGGGTCAACCCGAAACGGGGGCCGTGACAGAAATAAGGTGGTATCAGAGCCACTGAGTTAAGCTAATTAAGTATTTAGAAATACTTAATTTTTCCTGATTACTAGTATGTGATTATGTGTTTTATTAACTGACTATTTGATAATTACAGTATGGGTAAGCAAAAGCTGTCAAGCATCTATCTTAAATTAGATAGGTCATCCAACGAGAAGGGTAGTACATCCCAAACCAAATCCTCAAAACTCCCTACAATTCCTGAAGAAGGAATATTTGTGCGAAAAGCACAATATGAGGAACCACTTTCCCCTAGAAAAAGGAGTATGATTATTAAGAAAAGTAAAGAGAAAATCCGAGAAGAGAAGATTAAACGGGAAACCCAGGAATTAATCAATAAATCACCTTGGGAAGACAAGCTAGATGAGAAATGGGCAAATTTATATATGCTAGCTACAGTAGCCGAAAATGCAAATCTTTAAATATTTTAACTTAAGTTTTAGCATCTTATTTCCTATAATCTAGAAACCTTCTACAATAAATAAATAAATTTCCAATAAACCCTAGTATGTTTTCCAGTTATCTCTGTAATAAATTAGTACACAATATGCAGTAATATTTAAAAATTTTATTTATGAAATTTATTGTAAGATTTTAACTTAGTATTTTATGCATTTTGTATATATGCTACACCAGCATGAATGAGATATCTGAAGCCCTTCAGAACCTCAATCTTTATCCGGTGAATATAGAAGTTTCCAAAGAATTTACTGGATACTTTCCTGATGTGGAACAACCTGTAGAATTCAATGCTCCACCTTTGAAAGAGCCAAAACGAAAGAAAAGAAAGAATTACGTGTGGGGAAGTCGTATACGTAGGAAAAAGCCAGTCACAAAACTTCCTAAAATAAACAATCCTTTAGAAAAAGGAAAAGAAACTGTGACCGAGGAAAGTTCTAAACAGCAGGAAATAGAAACTGAAGTCAAAGAAGATTCTAGGCAAATGGGGATGCAATTTGAGGAATACTCTAAGGAAATAGAAATGGAAGTTGGACAAGGTTCTAGAGCAATGGAAATGGGAGAAAACTCCAGACAAAATCAGGGAAGAACTTTTCAGGAGGAAATAGATTTTCTATTGGCGAGTTGTGAGACGATTCAGCCTGTGAATACTAATATTTTTACCTATCCTATTGAAAATCAACTCCCTATAAATCTTGATCCAGCAATCCCAGAACCAATAGTCCACTCCCAACCTGTAGGAATGGATGAATGGTGGACAAATGATTGGCAATTCCAAAACATTGTCAACGATCCTTATTCCTTTCTTCCCCAGTTTGATCCAGAACCTCTACCCAATCCACCAATGAGTAACGAGAATATGGCTGAACTTCGCCATTTTGGTGAAGAGTTAATGGATGCGGGAAATAGAATCCGGGAGATAGGGGGACAAATTGCCTGGAAATATGATGAAAGGGAACTTCGTTTTTAGGAAAACAAGTGACGAGAAAGAAGTGGGTAGTGAATCTGTATTTGTGTAATAGTAATAGTAAAATCAGTACTTGTAAAATAAATAAAACGGTTATATATAGAGGCATGATATAATCTATAAAATAAATAAAAATTTAGATTTTGTTTGTATATTCATTTACGTGATTATGTGCAAATAATTGTGACATTGAATTATTTCTTTTATACTAATTAGTTATCTATACATTACTTATCAGATGGCAAACGTTGATAATGAACCAGTAAATGAAGTAAATCAATCTGAGCAAATTGAGGAAGAACAATTGTTAAATAGACAAGATATAGAAGATATCGTTGCACAAGGAATAGCCAATGCTATTCCAGCAATCGTTGCTGCCGTTCAGAAACCCGTTAAAACTAAATCAATCATTCCTAGTAAACGTAACCAAGGCGACAACTTTAGTAACAGTATAAACGGAGGCGGAAATCATGTTAATAACAATAATGATTTGCAAAACCCAAATTTCAAGAAAATGAAAGCTGCAACACCTGGTTGCACTTACAAAGAATTCCTTGCCTGTAAACCAACTGAGTTTTCAGGTAATGAAGGGGCAATTGCAGCATTACGTTGGTTAGAGAAAACTGAGGCAGTAATTGTTATAAGCAAATGTGTTGAGGAAGATCAAGTTATGTATGCTTCCAATCTTTTTAAAGAAGGGGCGTTAGAATGGTGGAACACAGTGTTACAAGCTAAAAGAAGGACTGTGGCCTATGCCATGAACTGGGAAGAATTTAAGATTCTTGTAGAAAGAAAATTCTGTCCCGAGTATGAAAAAGATCAAATGGCAAATAAGTTCCTAAACCATCGAATGGTGAATGTGGATTGTCGTGGTTATAATTCGACATTCTTCGAATATGCTAGAGTGGTACCAACACTGGCTTCGCCAGAACCGGTACTTATTTCTCGCTACATTTGGGGATTAATTAGCGAAATCCGCAATATCGTTAAAGCTGCGAGACCTCGCACTATTGACGATGCTGTGGAATTAGCTAATACTCTAACTGATGAATTGGTACGCACAAGAGATGAAAACAGGAAGAAGGAACTAGCTCAGAAAATTACCCAAGGATTTCGTACGGGTAATAATACCAGTTTCAGGAAAAGAGGAACGGGACAATCCTCAATTCCACCTTTCTGCAGAAATTGCAGAAGAAAACATTTTGGAAGATGCAGTGTAACCTGCAACTTTTGTAAAGTTGTAGGGCATAGTGAAGAAAACTGCAGAAAGAAATCCACAATTTGTTACAATTGTGGAGAAACTGGACATTTTAAGCCAGATTGTCCGAAACTAGTCAAACCAACTGATAACAACAAGGCTAAAGCTGCAGAAGGAGCTACTAAGAAGAATGTCAGAGCATTTCAGCTAACTACTCAAGAAGCAGAACTCATTCCAGATGTGATAGCTGGTACGTTCCTAGTTCACAACGTGTACGCAAAAGTATTATTTGACTCTGGTGCAAACCAAAGTTTTATCAATACTTTATTCTGTCAAGCTCTTAAGTTACCTTTAACCAACATTAAGCAGATTTTTACAGTAGAAACCGCAGATGGGAATTCAGTTAAAATAGATCAGGTCTTGCAAAAAGTAGAAATATAACTTTCAGGTCATAAATTTTCTGCAAATCTGTTACCTATGAAATTAGCTGAATTTGATGTTGTGTTAGGAATGGATTGGTTAATAGCCAACCATGCTAGAATCCTTTGTGATCAGAATTCCATAGAAATTCAAGCACCAACCGGAGAGGTAATCATGATTACAGGAGATAAGCCACGTAAACCCATGAAATTCATATCAGTAATGAAAGTTGCTAGTTATGAACGAAAGCAAGGAATAGTATATATGATTTCAGTAATCATTAATACTAAGGGTAAAGAACTTAAGGAAATTCCTGTAGTCTCAGAATACCCAGATATATTTCCAGAAGAACTTCCGGGATTACCACCTGATAGGGAAGTAGAATTTAGGATTCATCTAATTCCTGGAACTACACCGATAGCTAAGGCACCTTATCGGTTAGCTCCTACCGAAATGTTAGAACTAAAGAGGCAATTAGATGAATTACTAAGTAAAGGATTCATACAACCTAGCTCATCCCCGTGGGGAGCTCCAGTGTTGTTTGTAAAGAAAAAGGATGGTTCGATGAGAATGTGTATTGATTATAGAGAACTGAATAAAATTACAATTAAGAATCGATACCCATTACCTAGGATTGATGATCTATTCGATCAACTTCAGGGAGCTAGATACTTCTCTAAGATAGATTTACATTCTGGATATCATCAATTGAAAGTACAAGAAGAAGACATACCTAAAACTGCTTTCAGGACTAGGTATGGTCATTACGAGTTTACAGTCATGCCCTTCGGGTTAACAAATGCACCTGCAGCATTCATGGACATGATGAATAGAATCTGTAAACCGTATTTGGATAAATTTGTAATTGTTTTTATAGACGATATACTTATTTATTCCAAAAGTCAAACGGAACATTGTGAGCACTTGCATGCACTCTTAACTTTGTTAAGAAAAGAAAAGCTTTATGCCAAATTCTCGAAGTGTGAATTTTGGTTACAAGAAGTACAATTCTTAGGACACATGGTGAATCATGAAGGTATTCATGTAGATCCTGCTAAGATAGAGGCAATTACCAATTGGAAGGTTCCGCAAACAGCAATGGAAATTAGAAGTTTTATAGGTTTAGCTGGGTATTATAGACGGTTTATTAAGGATTTTTCCAAAATAGCCATACCATTAACTAAGCTAACTTGTAAAGCCGTTAAGTTTGAATGGGGACCTAAACAAGAAGAAGCCTTTAGGATTTTGAAACAGAAATTAACAAATGCTCCAATCTTAGCCTTACCAGAAGGAACTGAAGATTTTGAAGTATACTGTGATGCTTCAAAATTAGGATTAGGATGTGTGCTTATGCAACGCAAGAAGGTAATTGCGTATGCATCAAGGCAATTGAAAAAGCACGAGGAAAATTATACGACTCATGACTTAGAATTAGGAGCTGTAATTTTTGCCCTTAAGATTTGGAGACATTATCTATACGGAAGTAAGTTTACTGTCTATACAGATCATAAAAGTTTAAGATATATATTTGGGCAAAAAGAGTTAAACATGAGACAAAGGAGAGGATGGAAATCCTAAGTGACTACGACTGTGATATTCAGTACCACGAAGGAAAAGCAAATGTAGTTGCGGATGCCTTAAGTCGTAAGTACCATGAGAAACAACGACGAGTTCGTGCTCTCAGATTAAATCTACAGTTAGATTTAATGGAACAACTGAAGCATTTTCAAGAAATATCAATAGAGGATGTTGCTGAAGGAATGAAAGGACGAATAAAAGAATTAGAACAAGGAGCTGATGGAATTTGGAGATTCCACAAAAGCAGAATTTGGGTACCTAAGCAAGGAGAATTAAGAAATAAAATTCTAGAAGAAGCTCATAAATCTAGGTATACAATACACCCTGGAAATAATAAGATGTACCAAGATTTAAGAAATAATTTCTGGTGGATAGGCATGAAGAAGGATATAGCTAGATATGTATCAAAGTGTCTTACTTGTTCACAAGTTAAGGCAGAACATCAGAAACCTTCAGGTCTACTACAACAATTAGAAATGCCAGTATGGAAATGGGAACTTATAACAATGGATTTTGTTACTAAGTTACCCAAAACCAGAAAAGGTAATGATGCAATTTGGGTAATTGTGGATCGATTAACCAAATCGGCTCACTTTCTACCAATGAAAGAAACCTTTAGCATGGAAAGACTGGCAAAGTTGTATGTAGATGAAGTCGTATCTCTACATGGAGTTCCACTCTCCATTGTATCAGATAGGGATAGTCGTTTCACTTCTCATTTCTGGAAAAGTTTCCAGCAAGAAATGGGAACTCGAAATACTACAAAAACACACACACAGTTCACAAATCGACGCCGCAAAACAGGGTAATAACTCGATCGCTGCTACGATTCATTTTCCGACGATCAATATATCCAATGGATGTTTAAGTGCCGCCCACATTAGGGTTATACTTTGACATTCGTCGTTAATTCGATGGATGTTTAAGTATTGCACTTTGTCGTTCGTTGTGAGAATTTGATCTCGTGAGTTATCGTAATTGCTGTATTGGTTACTAACCCAGTTTTGTGTGCATTATTATTTAAATTAGGTTAACAAGGCTAATCCATAGAGTAAACTCTATCCGTGTTAAATCAACAATGTGAGTCATTCTCTTTTTATCAAAGTGCTTTATAAATTCTTAAATATTTTCAAAGTTATAATTACAGGGATTAAGTTTATGTAATCACCAAATTACAGTCGGTATGTGGGGTTTTATATACATTACTTGATAATCGTCACCATTGGACAACGAGTTAGCCAATGGGTGATATGACCATAATCACAGACACCATTGGACGAATGGGCCAATGGGTCGAGTGACAAAGTACTGTGGGTAGTTGGTTTGATATCTGAAACATTGTAATATCCCTTAATACTGTAAATTATAACAAATGAGTCATTTTAATAAATAGAATGATTCACTCAGTATTTCCCGCTGACAAAACCTTTTTCAAACATGTTTCAGGTGATCTGTTGTAATCCAGGAAAAGTGTTATGGAGCATTTCAAGCTTAAAATAGTGGCTCATTATAAAATAAAGAAATATGTTTTGTAACATAAAGATTTCTCCGTGAAATAATAGTATTGTAAATTACCGGGGCTTTATCCCGAAATTGTGAAATAAAATAATCGGGAAAAGTTTTAGCTTTAAAAAGATCCTGATGATAAACTTCCGCTGTTAAACTCAATTAAATTAAGTACCACGGGATTTCTGTCCCGCGGCTCCTTAAATGGGTCAACCCGAAACAGGGGCCGTGACACTTGTCAGGTAAGGATCATGGATCCTTACCACATGAAGTATTTCTTTAAGTGGACAGCATTCCAAGCTCTTGGTAGCAAGTCACCTTCCATTGTTAGCAATCGATATGCCCCCTTTCCTACCTCAGCTTCGATCAAGTAAGGGTCTTCCCACTTTGGTGCCAACTTTCCATCAGCAGGATTGGTGGTATTCTGAAATGCTTTCCTTAACACCATATCTCCAACTTGGAATTTCCTGATCCTGACATTTTTGTTGTAAGCTCCAGCCATCCTTTGTTGATAACTGGCCATCCTTATCCTTGCCAAATCCCTGAGCTCTTCTATAGTATCCAAGTCTTGAACCAAGTTTTCAGCATTTTCTTTAGGATCACGAATGCTTGTTCTTGCAGTAGGAACCACCATCTCTGTAGGGATCACTGATTCTGCTCCAAATACCAAAGAGAATGGAGTTTGACCAGTAGCATTCTTGGGAGTTGTCCTATCAACCCAAAGTACATAAGGTAGTTCTTCTGCCCATTTTCCTTTCTTGAATCCAAGCTTTTTCTTCAAATTATTGATGATGATCTTGTTGCATGATTATGCCTGGCCATTAGCTTGTGGGTGGACTGGTGTTGATGTTATCATCTTAATCCCCCAGCTGTCACAAAAGTTAGTAGTTCTATTCCCAATAAATTGGGATCCATTATCACAAACAATTTCAGAAGGGATACCAAATCTAGTAATAATGTTTCTTTTAATAAAGGATATAACTTCCTTTTCTCTGACTTGAGCAAAGGCTTTAGCCTCTATCCACTTGGAGAAGTAATCAGTCATAGCAAGCATAAATACTTTTTCACCAGGTGCCTTAGGAAGCTTACCAACTATATCCATTCCCCATCTCATAAATGGCCATGAAGAGGATATAGGATGCAAAAGCTCTGCTGGTTAATGAAGGATATTACTATGTCTTTGACAAGGATCACACTTCTTGGCATATTCCACAGCATCCTTCTTCATAGTAGGCCAATAGTATCCTGTCCTCAGGATCCTAGAGAATAATGCCCTGCCCCCAGTATGGTTTCCACAATCTCCTTCATGGAAATCCTTTAGGACTTCTTGGATTTCAGGATCCTCAATGCACCTTAGATATGGTCCTGCAAGAGATCGTTTATACAACATATTATTCAATATTGTAAATTGGGATACCTTGATTTTGAAAGCCCTAGGGTTTTCTCCTGTAGGAATCTCTCCATGTTGTATGTATCTCATGATTGGGAGGATCCATGATCCTGAATGAGATGGAGTATCCTCACTAGGGATGATTGCAGAATCCTCTCCTATTTCCATAGCTACATGATCCTCGATAGCAGGGGTCAGGATATGGATAATAGGGATCTTGATATCCTCCGGGATCTTCAAGGATGATCCTAGATTGGCTAATGCATCAGCCTCTGCATTCTCTTCCCTTGGTACCTGTGTCAAACTAAAGGAAACAAAAGAGAGTGCCAATTCTTTGACTATCTCTAAATATTTGATTAGCTTTTCACCTTTAACAACATAGGATCCATTAAAGTGATTAGTGATCAATAAAGAATCTACATGTACCTCAAGATACCTGATCCTCATATGCTTAGCAATTTGCAAACCAGCTATCAAGGCTTCATATTCAGCCTCATTATTGGTAGTTTGAAATTCACAAGCTATGGAGTGGGGTATTATGTCCCCCTGTGGTGATTTTAGTAGTATTCCAAGCCCTGTTCTTTTAACATTAGAAGCACCATCAGTGAAGAGTATCCAAGGATCCTTAGTTTCCTCTAGCTGTTGGACCTCTAACTCAGCTTCCTTTTGCAAGTCACTACTAAAATCTGCCACAAAGTCAGCTAAGGCCTGGGACTTAATGGCAGTTCTAGGCTCATATCTTATATCATATGCACTAAGCTTCACTGCCCACTTAGCCATCCTTCCTGACATTTCAGGTTTCCTGAGAACATTCTTAATTGGAAAATTAGTCTTAACAATAATTGCATGAGTTTCAAAATAATGTCTTAATTTAGTAGATGCCATAATTAATGCAAGGATAAGTTTCTCTAAGTGTGAATACCTGGATTCAGAATCAAGTAAACTCTTACTTACATAATAGACAGGATGTTGTGTACCTTGGTGATCCTTAACAAGGACCGCACTCACTGCTTTTGAGGATACTGCTAAGTATAAGGATAATATATCCCCCTTTTCAGGTTTCATCAAGGCAGGGGCTGAGGATAGGTAATCCTTAAGAGCTTTGAGGGTACTTTCATGCTTCTCAGTCCATTCACATTTCTTGTTCTTCCTCAGGATGTCATAGAATTCCTTGCACTTTTCTGAGGATTTGGATATGAACCTGTTCAAGGCTGCGATCCTGCTTGTTAATCTTTGCACATCCTTGGCATTGGCAGGAGATTTGATATTCACAATAGCCTTAATCTGCTCTGGACTTGCTTCAATGCCCCTTTTTGTCACCATATAGCCTAAGAATTTACCTGCTTTAACACCAAAATGACACTTGGAGGGATTTAGTTTCATATTAAACTTATCAAGGATATTGAATGCTTCCTCCAAGTCTTGAAGGTGATCCTCAGCTTTCTTGGACTTAACCACCATGTCATCTATATAGACTTCCATAGTGTGTCCAATTTGTTCCTTGAACATCATATTGACTAGCCTTTGATAAGTAGCACATGCATTCCTTAGTCCAAATGGCATAGCAATATAACAATATATACTAGTTGGGGTCATAAAGGCCGTATCCTCTTGATCAGATGGTTCCATCTGAATTTATTGAAATCCAAATGAAGCATCCATAAAAGTCAACAACTCATGACCCGCGGTAGCATCCACCATGGAGTCAATGTGGGGTAATGGGAAAGGATCCTTGGGACATGCCTTGTTTAAATCAGTAAAATCGACACATACCCTCCACTTTCCATTTTTCTTTTGAACAACAACCACATTGGCTAACCACCTTGGATACTTAACCTCTCTTATCATACCTGCCCGAAGTAGCTTATCTACCTCCTCCTGGATAATAGCATTCCTTTCAGGTGCAAACTTCCTTCTTTTTTGATGAATTGGCTTGAATGACCTGTCAATGCCAAGTTTATGAGTAATTATATCCTTAGATATACCTGTCATATCTTCATGTTTCCAGGCAAAGGTAGTTTTCCTTCTTTTAAGGAAGGATACTAGATCCTGTTCAATGTCGCTAAGGATCCCTGATCCTATGAAGATCTTGGATTCAGGATCATGAGGATCCATGAGGATTTCCTTTACATCCTGTTCTCTTGCCTCCAAGACATCTCTTGAAGGATACTTTAATTGCTATTGCTCCCTTGGTTTTGAGGCTGGCTTCATTGATGAGGTATAGCAGTTCTTAGCTTCTTGTTGATCACTCTCAATTTTCACCACTCCCCATGGACTAGGAAGCTTCACGCACTGATGATAAGTGGATGGGACTGCCTTCATGTCATGTATCCATGGCCTGCCAAGGATAACATTACAACAAGATAAGCAATCTATAACACAAAATTTCTGATAAGAATGGAGTCCTTCAATATAGATAGGGAGTTTGATGTCCCCCAGTGTGTTCTTCATTTCCCCACTGAATCCCACAAGGACTGAGGATCTTGGGACAATATCAGACTCCGGGATATTCATCTTCTTGAGGACATCAAGCTGAATGATGTTCACAGAGCTTCCTCCATCTATAAGGATCATGCGAACAAAATGATTAGAAATAAACAGGGTAATAACAAGACCATCATGATGAGGATCCTGAACATCAAGACGATCATCCTCATAAAAAGTTATGATCTTATCCTCGGTGACAGTGAACGTCCAGATGGGTCTGTCTCCATTATCCATCTTGGTTTCCTTGGCATGTCTTTTGGCTGCTGAAAAGGAAGTACCACAAATGTCTGATCCGCCGGATATGAAGTTTATAACTTGTGCATCTGCTGGAGGAGCAGGAGCCTTTTCCGGGATCCTTTCAGGATCCTGGATCCTTGATTTCTTTCGTCCCAAAAGCTCTTTCAAATGCCCCTTGCTTAACAAGTAACCAATTTCCTTTCTAAGTGCAATACACTCTTCAGTGAGATGCCCAAAATCCTCATGATATGCACACCACATGGACTTATCCTTTGTAGCAGCTGGTTTATCACTTTTTCTCGGTCACCTAGCTTTTTCACCTAGATTCTGCATTGCAAGGATTAGTTCATTGTTATCAACAGTAAAACAGTATTCAGAAATGGGAGGATAATCCTCATCATCCTCTTCCAGTTCCACTGCATGCACATTCTGGTTGTCAGACTTGTTGTAGGACTTGAACTTGTTATTCTTAAAGTAGGATCCTTGCTTTTCCTGTTTTGAGGATCCTGTCAATCTCTCTGGATCCTTTTGTCATCCTCTAGTCGGATGAACCTAAGGGCCCTGGTTCTTACTTCATCAAGATTCCTGCAAGGGGTCATGACATGATCATCATAGAATAAGGAATCCCTAAGCAATCCCATTTGAAAGGCTTCTATAGCCGTAGCTATATCCAGGTTAGGGATATCTAAGGATTCTTTACTAAATTTAGTGATGTAATCTCTAAGTGATTCATTTTGACCTTGTGTTACCCTATATAGATCACTAGTTAATCGTTCAAACTTTCTACTACAAGAGAATTGACTATTAAACAAATTAACTAGGTTAGCAAACGAAGTAATAGAGTAAGGGGGAAGACTTAGCAGCCATTTAAGAGCAGATCCTGTAAGTGTGGATCCAAATACCTTGCATAGACATGCTTCTTTTAACCTCTCAGGAATCGGATTGATCTCCATCCTCTCCCTGTATTGAGCTATATGCTCCTCTGGATCCGTCGAACCATCATACAGCTTCATGGAAGGTATCTGGAATCTTTTGGGTATCTCAGCATCACAAATAGGTGGTGCAAAACGAGATATCCTATGGCTACCATCTGCAATTTCAGGAATGGGTTTAACCACTCCTGGTACGCTGGATATCATATCCTTAAGCTTCTGTAGCTCCCTAGCCATAGCCTGATTGATACTTGTATCCTGCATAGAGCCATGGTTAGTGTTATATGAATTATTGAAAGTGTTACCTCCCATTGGATTCATGTTTGGAATTCCGGATGTGAATCCATGTTGACGGGGTTCTGGTATGATTGAAGGACCAGAGGAAGCAATGGTCTGCATTGGTATGAAGTCTCCTTGATGGACATCCGAGCTTGGAGGCTGCATACTTCTTAAGAATCCTTGATCCTGAAAGATGTTGGATCCTTGAGGCTGAGAGGATCCCTGAAACTGAAAGGATCCTGGAACAATAGAGAATCCTTGGACCTGAGAGGATCCTTGGACCTGGGAGGATCCTTGGACGTGGGAGGATCCTTGGACCTGGGAGGATCCTTGAACAGTGTGCATTCCCAAATATCCTCCTGAGCTGAAGGATCCTTGATGCTGAAAAAAGGATCCCGATGGCTGAAAATAGGATCCCTGAGGCTGGGAGTGAGAGCCAAATGCCTGACACATAGTTGCCGTTCCATAACGCCTTTCTGATGGACCACTTTGATACTGGATGCCCGGAACTGCCGATTGTAGGGTAGTTACAACTGGAGTGTCAAAATTCAATGACCTTGGCATCAGAGGAGAGTGATCCTCCACTGATTTCTTCTGTTTCTTGATATCACCAATCTCTTGGAGTATCCGTTCGTTGGTTTTGTCCTGCTCTTGCATGCGATCCCTCATCTGCAAAATTAGATTAAAAAGATCATTAGTAGTAGGATTAGTGGAAACAGAAGAAGTTGGTGGTTTTTGGAAAATGGGGGTTTGTCTCTTCGCAGCATTTTCAGCATTCTTCTGGGATCCAGAAGGTGGTAGAGGCAAAGGAGGAATGCCCTGTGAAGAACTCATCGTCGGCATAGAGCTTGGTGTGTTCTTTGCTGAGGAAGCCATTTGCTTGATTGTAATGAACCGAAAGGATCACCAGAACAATAATTTCTCAAGAACGAAGCACCAATTGCCCCACGGTGGGCGCCAAACTGTTTTGGTCAAAAATCAAGCCAAGATAATGCAACCAAACTTTCTGTTGTGAGGTATGATGCTTGAATCAATGAACAATGCTAAGGATCACTCAGAAATGTAATGAACAAGTGACACAAAGATTTATACGAGGAAAAAGCCCTTGATCAAGAGTTGATCTCCGGCATAAAAAACCTCGGGTGATGGAAACTACCGATCACTAACTCAAATTAAATAAACAAGTTATTACAACTTCGGATGATAGCGAGCTAGTTACAAGGATCACTAGAGTGTAATGTGCAAACAAGTGTGTAATCGCCAAGTGAATTGTCGAGAGCTGATGAGAGCAGTTACGAGTGTGTATGTTAAGCTAAAAATAGCCAAGTGTTCTAATCTTGCTCGCTATCCCCTTTTAAAAATGGAAAATATCTAAGCTAACTAACTATCCGCATTCCATGCAAGTCTCCCACGAACTCCATAACGTCCATATTGGTCTAGCACGTGCGGAATAAAAAGGGAATATGCTCCAGGAATATCGCCAAGACCAAGTCCAAGCTCGTACTCCTGCAAAACATCATCACATTCAAAGCAGACAATCATTAGTATAAGGATCCTTATGATGATCCTGGATCCTGATCCTACCATACTCTCTGAGGATCACTAATTCAGACAGAATTGAGGATCCCTAAGCCCAACAGTATTTGAGGATCACTGATCATTCAAAAATCCTCCCCTAATAGGCAAGTGCACCCATCGTGAGCGTAGTATAGTGTTGGCAAGATACCGAGGTCGTCCAAGGACACAAGAGCTTTTAGTACCGGTTTATCCTCAACTTCTAATCAAATCAAAAGTTTAAAAAAAAGGTTTTTAAACAAGAAAAATAAAAACTAACTAAAATGCTGAAAAATAAAATAAAAGAAAAAACAGATAGACAAGATGAATCACTTGGCTCCGACTCGTGTTTAGTGTAACCTTTGATTATTTCCGCACTTTTGCACTATTTAAGATATTATCTTAGTTATTGTAGTAGGCCCCTCTTTTGAAGGTGGCGTTACCCTCAACCCAATAGTTTGAGTCAGCAAGGATACAATCCTAAAGGGTCGGATTATTGAAAGATAATTAATTAAGTTATTAATGCATATTATGGTAGGGCCCCCCTTTTGAAGGTGACGTTACCCTCGGCTAAGTAGTCTGAGTCAGCAGGGATACAGTCCTAAGTAGCCGGGTTAAAGTATTAATAGTAGCTTACATATGAGGGGATCAAAGAGTTTGGACCCCCACCATCCAATACCGGTGGGTATTGAAGGAGGTCCTACTAAATTTGACACAGGTCCTTGCAGGATCTATACACTGAACAAGGCAAGACTCATACCAAACCGTTCCCTTAACCCCCGACCAGGTAGCCAACATACCTCCATATAGACCGTGGAGATATGAATGGTGAAAATCTTTTATTTTATATAGACAGTAAAATAATGCCAAGACACCACGGACAAACGATAAGGAAGAATCACCTTCAACATAAGAAACTAGTTATTAAAGTCATTAATACATAACCAAGTAAAAAGTGTGAAAAGATTAAAAATAAAAAGTATTACACTAGACACTTGTCTTCACCAAGTGATGTAAGAGACTTAGGCAAACATGGCCATTGATTGTCAAGAACTCTTACGATCAATCTTGGATCCCGAGACGACTCACACACTCTATGATGGACAATGGATGATGGTGGTGGATGATGGTGTTGTGATGGTGGTGGGTGGTGGGTGAAGTGTGAGAGAGGTGGTGTGCCAAGGGATGGTTTGCAAATGAACCAAGCACCCCTATTTATAGCCTGAACAGTAGCTCGGGCACGGCCCCGTGTCCATCCTTCTTATATGTCTTCATTAATTGCTTTTGTCTGCATTAGTTGACCACGGCCCCGTGTCCGCTGGGCACGACCCCGTGTGCAGAAGCATATCTGTACTATCAAGATTTGCCTGGATTCTGCGAATCTTATAGTTGACCATGGCCACGTGTCCGCTGAGCACGGCCCCGTGGTGAGCGATGGAAGCTTCTACAGCTTTGTCTTTTATGCTGACACTTGGGCACGCCCCCGTGTTCACTGAGCACGGGGCGTGTTCAGCCTTCTGTTCTCTTGTTTTGCTTGGGAAGATGCTCTCGGGGAGGTCGGGCATGCCACGTTTGTTCCTTTTTATGTATTTATGTTAGATTTAGCTGCCTTTTTGCTTCTTTTGTTAATTTGAGCACATTTAATCCTGAAAATACAAAAGGAAGACAAAAGCACACTTTTTCCAACATTAGTTCTAAAAAAGGGTTAGTTTTATGCCACAATTGATGTAATTTATATGTTGCATTTTGCACACATCACTAAGCCCCTCAACCCTTCTCGAGGTGAAACTTATGGCGTTACCTAGGCCGTTAATCCTACCGGTTATTAGACGCCTTTCCAGTTGTCTAATTATTGTGTAAGTACCCTAATGTTGACCTACTCTTTTCCAATCATAGATCTAGGGTAGTTTGAATTATTAAACTTGACTTGATAGACTAATAAACCAACGGGTAAACCAATTCACGACCTTTTCCAAGGACTGTCTAAAGCAATTCGTTGGGTAAGACCTATCAATAGCCCTTCACTTTCCAGGTATTAGGACTAGCAGAACACTAAAACCTAACAAATTACTACCAATCACTTCTAGGGGTTATTGCGCAATTTCACCCTAAAGAGTTAAGATTTCTTACGTGATATAGACACTCACCAAAATCCTAAACCCTAGTATGACTCTATGTTGTGATAAAGACCGTCACTAAGAATAACACGAAGCAAATGACAATAATAAACCAAGTTAAAGTACGCATGTGCATCAAATCAATAAAACAAACTCTTTAATAAACACAATCAATCCATAACATTCATGCAAATAACGAAAACGGTAAAAACTTTATTCAATCCATTCATCAAGTCTAGGTGGCTTAAATGTTTAGCCAAGCAAACGTAAACAAATTAAAGATGTTCAACAAAGAATTCATGATAACAAGTTTCGTGAAAAGAATCAAAAACAAAGAACTTGAAAACCCGTATAGTCTTCGATCCTTCATCCCGAACTCGTACCACTGATTCGTAGCCTTCACAATCTCCAAAAACGCTCAAAACTTGCTCTCAAAATCGCCCAAGATATCTCCAATTCGCGATTAGGGTTAATGATTGATTTCCTTGGGTTTTTTATAGCAAACCCTAATTTCAGCGAATTTTGACCGTCAACACCGCCCGTCGCGTCGCGCGACGGGTAGTTCTCCCTGTCGTGGCGTGCCGCGAGCATGTGATATTATCACACCCCGATATTTCCACGTATTACCAGTGGGGAGTATCGTGACGTAGTTGATATCATCATAGTCAAATAATCACAGTTTAATGCACAGCGGAAGTCTAAAGTAAAATATTACAAACCGAATGAAGGTAACATAAATTATTACATAACGGATGTAAAAGGATCCACAGGCGGATCAAAACAAAAGAAGATAGGTGTTCAACAGATTTTTAAGCATCTAAAGCTTGCAAGACTCTTTATTGATACTAGGAGTAGCTAGCCCATTTCGCTTAGTACCTGCACTTAACCTTTTTGGAAAATACGTCAGTTTACATTGGTAAATACAATTAACCGACTCTTTTTGAAAAGTGTTTATAAAATTGATTTAAATGCACAAGTCACAAACAATCTTTTATAACTTGGGATAATTATTTAAAAATAATCTTGTAAAAGAATTATATGTTTGTTATACGTTCAGTAGCCTGAGTTAAATACCGGGTTAAAGATTAATAGACACACCACATAATATAACCTACGGCGAGTTATTCTCGAACAAGCAGGTATATCATTTTACATACGCACTGGCAGGTGTATGCCTACACCCCGTGCTTAAGTCGTGGCCATTTCAATGAATGAGCCGAGGATATCCAGGACCTAGTCATTAACCCTCCAAAGGCTTAAAACAAACAAAACAGATTAAACGGGTTATCTCAATGATTTAACCTTCATACGATTAAAGATTCAATACCCGACCAAGCGGTATTTTATATACCGTACCCCAAGTCCGTATAAGGGAAAATAAGTTAAAAGTATTTACCTGAGCAAAAATATAAATTTATTCCCAACCGTAAATCAATCAAGCAAGTACAGATAGCTTTTACCGGGCTCCTAATCTGGAACGAAGGTTTTTAATAACCTATTAGAATCCTAACGGGTCTTATTTAAGTTTAAACTTAGACCGGTTAGTTTTAAGGAAAGGTATACGGTTCAAAACGCAAGATTAAGCGAAGAGCGGATTAGAATGTGATTTAGACCTGACAAGTATGAAGACTTGTATAATATAGGTAAACTAAACACATTCTGGATTTTGAGGTAAAAATGATAAGGTTTAACTCGTTTCGGTCAATTTATGCAAACTAGTCACATAAACTGCACCGAACGCGTAAAATGCATAACGGGTAACCAAATGAGTCATGAACAGGTTCCCTAAGTTAATATGCTTAAAATGTGTTATGATATCAGTAGGATACCTTCCATTATGCCCAAAACGAATTTAAAATCAATTTAGGCCCCGTAGGGGTATTTTGGTTATTTTAAAGATTATAAAAGAGGTTTAATGACAATCTGATGTTCTGGTCTAAAATGATCAGTAAAAATATATATTTTAGTAGGTTACATCAGTAAGATATAGCATATATGTGAAATTTATCATCTATGGCCAAACTATGCACCGTAGGATCATTTTGGTCATTTCACATAAGCTTTAAGGGTCAAATTTGGAAATATGATTTCAAAACTTTTACTTACTGTTAAGGTATAAAATTTTACTTATAATATCAGTAGGTAATGAGTTTTAGGTGTCAAATATAATTTTAACCCAAACTACGCGTTTAAAAAGCGTAAAAGTCGGTATTTGACGATTTTTGGGTTATTTAAAGAAATCTGAGTTTTTGATCGGTTTATATAGCTCAAAATATTTTATTTAACATATGTAATCAGTAGCAAAAGGTTTGGCATCAAAATGTTATGTAAAACTTATTTTATTAGTAAAAAGGGTATAACCGTCAATTACCGAATCAAAGCAAGAACCCCATGTTATGATCAGTTTAAAAATTAATAAAAAAACTCCAAAAATCCCAAAATATTATATTACATCAGTGGATAAAAGTTTTGGTGTCAAAATTTGGGTTTAAATAGGTTTTATGCCGAAAATGCCGTTTAATAAATAAAAAGGCTTCAATTTACGATATTGAGCATATCTCCTAATTTAGACCACAAACCGATGTCAAATTTTTTAGGACATGTTTATAAATCAGTAATAAAGGTTTTTGTCCTCTCACATTTTCAAAAATCTCGTTTTAATATCAAAAGGGCATAATGGTCAACTTTTAAGCAATTAACGGAAACATGCAATGAACTAGGATTTCTAAAGAACCAAGTTGTATAACCTCAGAGGGTTATACTAACATGTAATATGGTCCTAGAGGAACCTTAAAGCATATCTAAACTAAGCTAAATCGGGTCAGAACTGAAAGTCAAAGCAAAAGTCTTCTTTTGCGACTTTCGGTTCCGAACCGAGCCTAAACTCAGAATTGTCGGGTCGAACATGCTTAGACATGTTCTTACATTATTTACCAAGTTATTTTAGTGTTAAAATATGTTCCATAGCCTCTACATTATCAGTTATGAGTTTATTTGCAAAAAATAGCTTTCTGTTGACTTTTTAATATTAAGTTTGACCCGACAATTGACCAAGTTAGAGTGATAATCAGTGGGTGCCCTTTTAAGGGTTTATTACCCACATAATTACCAACTAATAGCCACTTTCAATTCGAATAATGGCTGGACCATTAGTGATTAATCACTAAGTCAAAGCTTAATTACGACGGCTTTGACTTTTGGT
Organism: Helianthus tuberosus; assembly: GCA_030545235.1. Taxonomy (NCBI): domain Eukaryota; kingdom Viridiplantae; phylum Streptophyta; class Magnoliopsida; order Asterales; family Asteraceae; genus Helianthus; species Helianthus tuberosus. The sequence goes on from CM060383.1 coordinate 34,748,488, forward strand.
CATTAGACTAATAAAACTTGAATTTAAGGGGCTAAGAACACTTACAATGGTCCTTAGCACGAAATTGGAACTTAAGAAAACTTGCTTGAGCTCCAGGAAGTTCCAGAGAATGAGTTGTGAAAGATTTTTGTGAATGAGCAATGAACTAGCAAACAAGAAGTGCTTATATAGCCAAATAAACTTCACAAGATCACTCCACACAAGTCTACAACTGATTTCTGATGATTCCAGGTGTCCCTATGCATGAAATATTGTTGGCTCAGTCCCTGGAATCGAAAACAAGGCATGCAAAGGCGGTGCAACTGGCTGTACATGCATCTGTCCATTTTTTCTGCATCTGGCACTCTTACGCGACCCGCGTAAGAGTTGCCCTTATGTCTACGCGGCCCGCGTAGAGGGCTGCTTCCGGTAAACAAGTTTCAGTAATTGCAGTTTTGGTCCCTGGTCCTTCTAAACTTGATTTAACTTTCATTTATTGCATTTTGGACCCCCATAGTTAACTTTTTAAGGACCTTGGGTCATAAACTAACTCCGTTAAGCTCCCGGTTAGTCGTACGATCACCCGAAAAGTCTTGATTTCTTCGTAACTCCTCAAAATTAATATCTAATATTCTTGTGAGCGAATTATTAAATTATTTACAATGTTTTTGGGTTCGTTAAAGGTCACTCAGAGGTAATTTTAACATGTTGACATTTTTAACCCTTATGTTTCGTAAGATCCTTATTTTAAGCACAAACGACTTCCAATGTTCGAGAAATTATTCATTAAAGAATACGAACGTCGTATGAGGTCAATCAGAGGAACAAGAATGGCATGTTGACACTTTGGATCCCTTTATTCACATATTTACATTGTTTGACAATGTTAGTCCCTCCAGATCAATCCATTACACGCTTAAAGTCCATGACACGTGTCTTTACAATATTGGTCGTGATTTTACGAGGTGTTACAGATATAGTAGAAATTAGTTGTTTATTGGTGGCGTCGCGCCACCATGTCCTTGTTTCCTCCTGGCGTCGCGCCACTGCACAAAATAGACAGAATGTCGCCTAAAATTGCCAGCTTGAACTCTCCAAACATCTCAAAATATTTTCTAACTCTTTTAGACTTGTTCCAAGACTTGGTATTCAGCATGTTGGACTCGTTTTCTCTCAATTTTCAGCAATATTATGCACCAAGACCTGGAAATCATAATCTGATCAAAAGTACGCACAATCTAACTAAAACAGAACTAAAAATAACGGAAACCTGTACAAACCATACACGAATAAAGGATGTATTTTGCAATACATCAGTTTTTAAAATCGTTTCTTTTTAAACTATTTGTTTTTGAAACATTCTTTTTTAAGTCCTTCGTTAGTTAAATTGAACAGTTCATTTTTTACCACTCATTTTAAAATCATATGTTTTTAAACAATTCATTTTTAAAGCAGTGTATTTTTAAAGTGTTCCTTTTAGAACCGTTTTCGTAAAATGTTCCTTTTATTTTTAAAACGTTATTCGAACCGTTTATCTTTTTTACAATCTTCCATTTTTTTGGATTGTTTGTTTGTTTGAAATTCATTCATTTTTAAACGTTTTGTTTACTAAAATAATTTGCTTTTTAAACCTTATATATTTTAACATAATTTTTTAATACCATTTGTTTTTTATAAACGTTGTTTTTTATTTATTCTAAAAAAACGTTCGTTTGTTTAAAATTGTTCATCTTTTACCTTTCTTTTTTAACAAACAAACGGTTTTTTTAAAGATCTAAAAACAACGTTTATAAAAATAATGCAAAAGGTACTAAAAAATTATGTCAAAAATATAAGGTTTAAAAAGCGTATGCTTTTAATAAATAAAAGGTTTAAAAAATGAACGAATTTCGAACAAACGAACGGTCCAAAAAATCAAAGATTTTAAAAAAGATAAACGATTCAAATAACGCTTTAAAAATAAAAGGAACGCTTTTCAAAAACGGTTCTAAAAGGAATGCTTTAAAAATAAACAACTTTAAAAATGAACGACTTTAAAAAATGAATTGTTTAAAAAACAAATGGTTTCAAAAAAATGGTTAAAAATGAACTGCTCAATTTAAAAAAAAAAACTAAGGACTTAAAAAGAATGATTTTAAAAACAAATAGTTTAAAAAGAAACGATTTTAAAAACAATACATTGTTTTAAAAAGGTTTAAAAACATTTTTTTTAAAACGACATTTATAGAAAAACAATCTATTTAAGAAATATGTATTTATTTTTTATATTTAAAACATATTTTGTTAAATTCTAATCGTGAAATAAAGAAATAAAAAAATTAAGTAATTACACAAATAAAAATATTAGAAGAAATTTATAACTTACATGGACAGCTCTTAAGCTATAAAAGGACCATGATACCCTTATACTTAACTAGAAAAAGTAACATAGTTAGTGTAAGGGGGCAAAACCGTTATAAAATGCAATTTTAGGGTCGGATATATTAAAAGATTCCTTTCTATACTAAAAGGGTTAAACTTGTTAAACCACAGGGGCCAAAATAGTACTTTTGCCTAAAAAAACAAAAGCGAAAAAATAGAACATGTTACAATACATAGGCCTGTAAAGGAACCGAATCATATTCGTGTTCGTTCATTTAACTTTAACCCAACACAAACACGAACATATAATTGAACGCATTTTTTTGTTCGTGTTTGTTCATTAAGAAATCGGGCATGTTCGTGGTCGTTTATGTTCGTTCGTTTAAAGCCTAAACGAACAGTTCATGAACATAAACGAACATAAACAAACATAAATTAATATGATTGAACAAACATAAACGAACACAAATGAACGTAGCTGAACAAATATAAACAAACACAATTTAACATTAGTGAACACAAACAAACAAGTATAATATATTACAGTTTATCCGAAAATACATCTAAATTTGGGTTCATAGATGTTAAAATTAAGTATGTTTTTATATAAATATTAAGTAACGATCTAAGAAAAATTCTAAAATTTCGATTTTTTACGATAAAACTTAATTACTAATTAGTTATATTTATTTAAGTAGTTATAAAAAGCTAATATTCATATAAATATAACTATTTATGTATTTACTAAAATTTAAACGAATGTTCACAAACATTAAATAAACGAACTTCACGCTGAACAACTTGACGAACGATTCATAAAGTTCAATTCGTTTACAACCTAACAATACACATAAATAAGAGAGAGAAAGTACCATTAACAGGAACTGGGATAATATAAAATTAAAAGTAAACCGTAGAAACATAAATGATCATTAAATAGAGTTGATATATGATAGATATGGTATATAGATGAATAAAAAAGTTAAATATTCAATTCAAATTGGTGGCATTTTTAATTGTTCATTTAAATTTCTACTTAAAAAAATTTCTAGGCTATCATTACAGTTGAACAGGTGCCACCTACCAGAATTATATATGCTAAGGGAATCAATGGCGTACTCATAAATTATTTGCTGGGGGTAGGGGTGCAAACGAGCCGAGCTACTCGAGCTCGGCTCGAAAAAAAGCACTAACGAGCCGAGCTTAAACGAGCTCGAGCCCGAGCCTAAAAACAAGCTCGTTTAGTAAACAAGCCCGAGCTTTGCTTATCGAGCTCGAGCCGGCTCGCGAGCCTAATCGAGCTTTCTATTTATATATTTTTTTATTAATATATTAAACATATATTTATATAATAATAATTACCATTTATATAAATATAAAAAAATAACTAAATTATATGTATAATTATAATTAATATAAATTAATTAAAAACTACTAAACGAGTCGAGCCCGAGCCGAGCTTGAGCTTGAAAAATTACCTTCGAGCCAAGCTCGAGCTTCAGAAATAAAGCTCAAATCAAGCCGAGCTCGAGCTTTCATATGTTAAACGAGCTCGAGCCTGGTCGGGCTCGGCTCGGCTCGTTTGCACCCCTAGCTGGGGGTGCGGATGAGGTGTTCAATCATATTTTCAATGGGTGCGGTCAGTTTTTTTTTACCAAAATATACACTAAATTTTTTTTTAAGGGGTGCGGCCGCCCACCCTGGGCAAAGGGTAGGTCCGCCACTGAAGGGAATCATGCTTCTCTTTGAGAACGTGGGTTCAAATCCAAACAAGGAAAGATTTTAATACTAACTTGGTGATACTAACTAGTAACCCGATTAATGATTTCCTAACCGTACGCCATTAAAAAAAAATTACTAATTACATTCTATATGTGTGTGTTATTAATTACTAACTAGGGGGGTTACACCCGCGCTTCGTGGCGGGGCAACCCGATTTTTGATTCGATATAGCAATCGAAAGAGAAAACTTACAAAATAAAGTCGTCGTAAGTATAAAAGTATATCGACACGTGTTTTACATTAATAAAAAACAATAATAAAAAATACCAGTAATGGTTATAATAGGACCGATACTGATATAATTTTTATACACGTATTTAGTTTTTGTAAAAAACACTAATGAATGAACGTTATAAGAGAAAAAAAAAGTAAATGGACGGGGTTAGTGTTAGGGGCCAAAAGGGTTAGGAAAAAAGACGTTGGGGGATCAGATGTTAAAAGATTCCTTTTTGGGCTAAAAGGGTAAAAGTCATATAACCACAGGGGCGGAAATCGTAATTTACTCTATTATTTATAGTATAAAAGTCAACTTAAATATTGAAAAAGTAAAAAAAAAAAAAAGTCACTGTAGCAGTAAAAAGAACTAATGAACGAACGTTATAAGAGGAAAAAAAATTTCCTAACCCTTTTGGCCCCCAACGTATTTTTTTTCTAACCTTTTGGCCCTTAGAAGTAATTGGACGGGGTTAGTGTTAGGGGCCAAAAGGGTTAGAAAAAAAGACGTTGGGGCTCAATGTTAAAAGATTCCTTTTTAGACTAAAAGGGTAAAAGTCATATAATCACAGGGGCGAAAATCGTAATTTACTCTATTATTATTTATAGTATAAAAGTCAACTTGAATATTTAAAAAGATTTTAAAAAAAAGAAAAAAAAGTACTGAAGCACTATTCATCCTAATGTTTGAAATTAATACATATATATGAATTACATTCCATACGGGTGTGTTATTTTTTTCATTATGTAAATATAAAAGTAACTGCAAGCTAATTAAATAATACATTTTTCAGACCCTCTCATTTAATGCCAAATGAAGGGTTTTGATTGGTTTATGGGTTAACCTAGAAGGTCCACACTTCACCCTCACTCTTGCACTAGTCAAGGCACTCATGCTATAGGGTGTGGTCATGACTCTCATGATCACCAGGACCTTTCACGTTAGTGCCATGTCACACATCTCTAATTCACAATTCAAAACCACTACCCTAAGGGTGTGGTCATGACTCAAACCACTATCCCGTTATTTATTTTAATTTATCTTTGTATAAAGAAAATGGAAATGATTACTTGAAAAATGGAAAGTAGGACCATGATTGTCATGGTTTAATCAATGCAAACCATGGTGGATTAGGGAAGGGGGTGGTATAGCCTTCCATTCATGTTCCTACGTGGCGAATTATGTCCCAACCATGACCCTCACATCCTTTAGCCTCACAGGAGATCCCTTAACGTTCGTTTTAGACTTCACCACTAAGACCATGTGTGGTGATAAAGGAAGACCCTTGGGCATTATTAGTCATGTGGCGGTCTAGTCAGCAATGAAGCATTATGAGACATTTTTCTAAAATTGGTGTAGTGGTATAATGCCCCAACAATGATTAGCTAATTATTAGCTTTTTAGATAAATAAATCATATAATAATATCATAAATGAGTTGGAAATGTCTTATTTGTCAATCAAAGTTTCATCCGGTGTTTTAATCTACACGCCCAACCAAAAAAATTCAAGGAAAAATTACACTTTTCGTCCTTTATGTTTATAGTGGGTTGCAATGGATAGCCTTTAACTTTAATAATTACAGTCACGGTCCTTTATTTGCAGAACTCGTTACACCTTAGGTCCTTTAACCCTAACCTGGTTAAATTTTTTAGTTAAATAAAACATGTGTCTTACACATGAGGGTAAATTAGTAATTTACTAATATATTTAAATTAAACAAAACACATCTCTTTGTTTCAGATCTCTTTTTCACCTCTTTATCTCTCACCAACCAATCCCCACCTCCTAAGTTTAACCTGCAGATCACATATAAGAAACAATCAGAAATACAAACACGAATAACAATCAACATCAATTATCATGAATCAGTCTATACTCCAAATTCAATTAACACCTATCAGTAACTCGATTATAATTTATCGGAATTTCTGAATCAAATCTGATACATGAATCATCACTTCTTCCTATTTTTGAATAAGAACAATCTGCAACTTATATTATAAACAAGCAACGATTTCTTCATTTCAGAACTGAAACGATTCCATATGACATCCTCTTTGTGTATACTTCTCCGATTAAACAAAACTTCAGATCTGAAATTATTTTCTGAAAACGTTAACTTTGCAACAAGTTTTAACCAGCCACCCTCACCATAAATTCAACCCATGAAACACTGCCTTATAACCGAAACCCTTGTACATATCAACCATCGATTCTCGTATTAGAGTGCTAAATGAGTACAAGCCATAAACTATGGCCGGAAGTTGCTGGTGGGGGTTTAAAGGCCTGAAATTATGGCCGGAAAATGGTGACTTCTTGTTAACTGCCCCAGATCTGAAGCCCTTGCAACAAGAACTCTCTTTTACACATACAAATGGCTTTTCCTCTCTTTAAAATCGCCATCACCCTCACCACCGCATCACCTCCGTCCTCCACCCACCCCCTCCATAATCCCACCTACAGCCAACCCATCCAAACCCCACCACCACAACCACCACCAAACTCGGTTCACCCTCTCCTTCAGCAGCCAAAGCCCACCGGAAACCGACTGCTCGGTCCCACCGGAGCAACAGCCCATCAACGAGTACCAATCTCTCTCTAGCTCCCCTCTCGTTTCTCCTAAGCCTCCGGTTGTTAGGATGTATCAGGGTTGGGCTTATGTGGGGAATATGTTGCTTAGTGCCATTGTTGATTTAGTGATTAGTGATCAACAGATTTGGGTGATTTAGGTGTCTGGTTGGATTGAATAGAGGCAGAGAGGAGTTGCAGGTTTGGATAGAAACCCTAATGAGGGATTTGGGGGAGAAAGGGAGAATTTATATGGTGGGGTAGATGATAGGTGAATGGACTTAAATGCCCTCATGTGCCAAACACGTGATCAAAACTAACTTAATTTTCTAACTGGGTTTGGGGTAAAGGATGAAACGTGCAACATGTTTTCCAAATAAAGGACTGTGACTGTAATTATTAAAGTTAAAGGCTATCCATTGCAACCCGCTATAAACATAAAGGACGAAAAGTGTAATTTATCCAAAATTCAAAAAAACGCCCAAGGGGGCGGTGTGCGGGCGTTTTGGGCGTGATTGGGGCATAAAACGCCCAATTTCACTTCCACTACGGGTGGTCTAACGGTGTTTTTGTGGCTAACTAGCTGACGTGGGGATCATACCACACCATGCAACCTTAATTTTCTGAGACGATTTGGCAATTAATTTCTTAGTGGTGTCAATTGCCTCCAATCTTTGTTTTCCATTTTCACGACCTGATAACCTTACACCAGACTTTGGGACGATCGAAAAAACATCACAAGGTGTATCACGCGATCATCTTGACTGTCCTGTGGAGCTTATGGAGGACCCGAAACAATGCTGTTTTCAATAACAAGTCTCCTCAGGTAACGACTGTGATAGAGGAGCCGAAGTCGCTATGTTATCTATGGATTAAAAATCGGTCGAAGACGGGTGCACTATCCTGGGATGCATGGAAGAAGTGCGAGCTTAGTCTGTTTAGTTAGGTCCTTTGTTTCGTGTTTGTTTGTTCTGTATGTTTTCGTTTTGTTTGGTGAACTGTATGAGGTTTGTTGTAAGCGCCAGCTAAAGCTGAATGGTGTACTTGTTCCATCTTAATGATATTGTTTTATTGGTCGTTCAAAAAAATTGGGTACTTGAATCAAACAATCAATTTACTACTTATTTGACTAAAATTTATAATATATTTAAGCATTTAAGAGGAGTGAGTGTCTATAAAAAGTTTGTCTAATCAGGGTTTACATGTATAAAAATAATAAGATAAATAGTAATTTTTTTCGTTGTTGTTTTCATTGAAATTCAAGCGGTCAAAGAACAAGGTGCGGAACCAACAAAATAATGAAAGATATGTGTAAATGAAATTCATATTATCATTATCAACTACTACATTCACAGGTGTCGGCGACGACCAGGCAATAGTTCAGGCGCTTTATTGGGCTAAATGGGCGGCAACCTGTCTGCCACTCCCCTATTGGCCCAACAAATTTACGATTTTATCCATTTTTAAAATTACGATTTTGCCATCAGTTAAAAATTATGTTTTTGCCCTCACTTAAAAATAAATTTACGCTTATGCTCCCAGCTAAATATTTCAATTTTGCCCCCGGTTAAAAATTACGATTTTGCCCCGTTTCAATTTACAGTTTTGCCATTAGTTTTTTTCCCTTAAAAATACGATTTTTCCATCGGTTCAAAATTATGTTTTTACCCCCACTTAAAAATAAATTTACGTTTTTGCTCCTAGCTAAAAATTTCAATTTTTCCTCAGTTCAAAATTACGATTTTGCCCCGTATAAATTTATAGTTTTGCCATTAGTTTTTTTTTTCTCACAGCCAAGTTACGATTTTACCCTCAACTTAAATTTACATTTTCCCCATCGTTTTTTTTTTTTTTGTTTTCCTGGTGACATTACAAGTTTGCCCCCAGTGTAAAATTACAGTCGTGCCGGCAACTTCCTGGCACTCTCTCGTTGGTCCATTTAGTTTACAATTTATCCCCGAATTAAAATTATGATTTGGCACTCAGTTAAAAATTACGTTTTTCCAATCGTTTTAGTTTTTTTTACCAAAACTATAAAGGTTTTTTTGTTTTAATTGGTTTACTCGATTTAATTTTTTTTCATGTCAAGGAGTTGCCTAACACTAGCTCATTAGTCCTGAAAAATTATAGTTTTGCCCTGAGCCCAAAATTACGGTCTTATCATCGTTTTTGTTTTTTTTTCTAGCAAAATTATAGTAGTCTTTTTTTAATTGGTTGAGAATTATTCGGCCAGCGCCCCGCAACGCGGGCGGGGCATCTACTAGTTTTTAACATTCTCAACAAGAAATTGTGTACTCAAAGACAAATTCTCCCAACTTTTAACATAATCTTTACATTTTGACGTGTTCACTCAACCATTCAACTTTCTTATTTTTATCGTCTTTTCAACGCCATTTTTATTCATGTGGTAGCTACTAATGTACAAGTGATCGAAACCGAGCCTTACATCACTTGCCGCATTTACACAGTTTGCGTAAATGTTTTAGTTTTTTTATAAAATTTCGAAGATGTTACTCTTTTTACAGTTTAGCACGTCGTAACGCACACAAAAAATATCGGTTCAACTTAAATAACAATGAGTAAATTACAATTTTGTCCTTTATATTTGTACCAAATTTCAGGCGGTGTCCTTTGCCTTTAAATTTGATATGGCTTGTACTTAATGTTTTCAAATGTTACACGATTTGTCCTTTAGCTCTAACTCAGTTAGATTTTTCAGTTAAATCAGGTCATGTTAGTTGCACATGAGGGCAAATAAGTCAATTCACTAACCCTTCCACTTTTCCCCATTTTATATCCACCCAAACCCTAGATCTCCAACCACCTTCTAACCACCTATCCTCCACCACTACTCCATCGCATAACCCACAACTAATCCTTTAAATAACAATTCTGGCATATTTAAATTTTATCCTTTAATCACCACCCAAATCAGCCGTATAATTCTTGCCACTTCTAGCGGGCCTATTTCTTCTCGTTTAGTATATTGTTAGGGCCTATTTTTAGAAGTTGAGGGACGTCATTTTCATTGATATTATTGTAGTGAAATTGACCATTTTCATCAGGTTTAAGATTGCGATGATTTCCTAATGAGTGAAGGTGAAGAGACCCGTTGATTTTGTGGTTGCTGATGCTCACACTTGCGGTGACTCTTATATTTAAACTAGTATGGTGCCCGCGCGATGCGGCGGGCGGCACTTTGCATTGTGACACTCGTTTCTGGTAGTTTCTTATTTGTATAATATTTATTGTATCATCATTGTGAATGATATAGGTCATAACCGTTCCACATGTCTAGTAACTTCAAGAAACCATTGATGCAATAAAGTAACAAACTAAAATCGAATCATAAAAAATAATATCGTAAGCATCAAATAACGATTTCATATAGACTACCAAATCAGGATTGCATCTCTGTGTTTGGAAACTAAAATCGAATTAGAATGAAACGATTTTGAAAACATACCTTGTCTATTGGTCGGTGTATCCTCGTTGATCATTATTGCCTCCAAAAACCAAATTATCATAACAAAACAAAAACTCAAACTCTAATTAAAAAATGATAAAAATTGATTTATAAAACAAACTGAAACTCACAAAACTTAGGTTCTTTTACCTGAATATGGAAACGAAGAGAATGAGATCTAGATCTGAGTTGACGGCAGATTGATATACAGATCTGAGGTGCCCTTATTTGTTTATCAATCTGGTCAGTATGGTCACGGTCACCAGTATGGCGTCGTTGGCTGTGAAACAATTCTCCGGCTAGGGGAAATTTAACCTTTAAAACCCATCACTAACTTTGCCCGCAAATCAGCCTGAATCGTCCGATCAAGCTCCATTCAATTTGCTGATCATCAAACCTAACATCTCAATTTCACAAAATCAACTTCCTAACCTGATATTAAACAAACATATTTCAAAATTCGAACAAAAATCAACAGAACAGTCCTAATATACCGTATCAGGCGGTCCAATAATTGTGATGCTCCTATCAAACTGTTTGTTTTCGTCAACAAGACCAGCAGAGAATTCATCAACAAGATGCATACAGAGATATGTAAAAAAAATACAGAGAATTAGATGAAAGCAAATCGAAATATGAACCCTAGAATTGAAAGAAATAGAGACCTTTTATATGTTTCTGAAGAAGGAGGCTTAATTGAGATGGAGACGGGATGGAAAGTCACAGAGAGAGATTGATAAGCAAAAGCTCTTGGTCGATCCATAGCTAATTGCAAAACCTAGTTTTGATTTCCGAGCCAAGCACACTGAAACATTTAGGGAGAGAGAGAAAGTGAGGCAAGAAAAAAGTGATTTTGCAGTGAGAATATAGTGTGTTTGTGCATATATATATATATATATATATATAGGGTGAATTCGTAGGTCTTTTCAATTTTGAATTTCACCAGCTGCTAGATAAATCCCGCTCATTTAACCCTGCATTGCATAGCTGGATCTCCTTTAAAATAGATATAAGATTTTGTTACTCCTTTAAAATAGGAAGGTTTGTTGATATTTAACTTAAGTGTAAAATAATGTTTTTAATCAATTATTTAACGGTAGTTTTAGATTTAAAAGTGATAAGGCTTTTAGCTTGTAGTCTATATTTTATTTGTGATGATGACTAAAAGCATGTCGGGTTTTAATCAGTTATACACTGATGCATCATCCACTTGTACCTTTTAATCCGTGCGTCAATATTGAACAAGACAACTATCGAAACGTCGACAAAAATGTGTAGGTCATAATGCTATCTTTGGATTTTTTTAAAATATTATAGTTTATAAGATATGTCATGAATACGTAAAAAAAGTATAAGTTTGTTGTTGAGGGTTAAAAGTGTAACTAAATATCTATAATTTTGATATAACTCAGGGATTTAAGTGTAATAAGTTTAGGGGCTAAAAAATAAATAGTGTTTAAAAGACCAAACTACCCTCATTTTAGGGGTCTTTCTACAAATAAAGGGGGGAAAAGTTCTTATTTTTTGGGTATTTTAAAATACACCTCCCTCATGCATTATAATATAGTATAGATACGAAAGGCGATGACGACAACTCCTTTCAGCGGTAAACGAAACAAAGGAGATACCGCACCACTGTTGCCATCCACTGCTGCCATCCACCACCGCGACACTGCTGCCATCCACTCCTTTCAGCGATCATTCCCGCACCACTGCTGCCATCCACCACCGCAACAGAACCCTAACTCCACCACTCGATACGGCTTTGGATAGCTCCACCGTATGATCTCCCCAACAATTGTCTTCTGTGGAGGTTTGATGGTGGTTGAGAGCGGTGGCGGTAGAGGTTGAGAGGGGTGGTTGGTGGTTGCTTTTGGTGGTAGTGGAGAGAGATAGGAGAAAGGGGTATTTGTGTTATCTATAAATACATACGTATATATAATAAATTTTTAAGTTTATTTTTATTTTATTTGTTAATATATATTTTAATAAATGGGTATAAATGCTAAACTATCCTTGTGTAATCTGATTTAACAAAAAATACTAACTGAGTTTGGTTTAAAGAACATAACGTGCATGATTTTGAAACATTAAGTATAAATTCATCAATTTTAAAGACAAATAACACCATTTTAAAATTTGGTATAAAGAGAAAGGTAGATGATCCTGTAAAAAGTGCTCAAAGTGTGAGAAGTGTATTATAACACTATATATAATACTATATAACACCAGGCTAGGAGTTGGCCAGAAAGTCCAAATTTCCTAAAAAGTGTAAAAAGTCATAAAACACCATAATGTCAAGCATAAAACACACCAAAAACCCACAAATAATATGATGGAGATTACTAAAACATCATGTATGTGGGTTTTGTGTTGTGTTTTAGATGTTAAGGCTCTGATTGTGGAATGACAAATATTATTGTGTTTTATGTTGTTTAGCATTGTGTGTTTTATATTCATAGTTCTACGATGGTGCGTTTGAAGTTTTTATGGACTATTAGAGTTTGAATATAGCGTTTTAGTAATATTCATTCTATTATTCGTGAGTTTTAAGTGTGTTTTATGCCTGAAATTATTGTGTTTTATGACTTTTTACACTTTTTAGGAAAAACACACTTTCCGTAGGATTCCCACTCTATATAACACCATATAAACACCGTATAACAATATGTAACACCATATAATACCATATAACACTATGTAACACTATATATCATTGTATAACAAATATAACACTATAGGTTGTCTGATAGCATGTCTATGATAGATGTATAGTGTTATATTTGTTATATAATTATATATTGTTACATAGTGTTATATGGTATTATAGGGGTAATATCAAATAAAAAGTCAATTTTCCCTAAGTAGGATGAGAATGAATCTTAACCATTCATTTTTCAAATCAATGGTTAAGATGAGAGGGTAGGAGAAAGGAGGAGTGCAAGGGTATCTTGGGAAAATCCTATTTATAGACTTTCTCTCTCCACATGCAAGGCACATGCATATTCCACCCACATTTTTTAAACGTTCATAACTTTTTTTTTACGACATTATTTTTTCATAAAAATTTCACCGTAAAATCAAGCGTCTTTTTATCTTTAATTTGAGTACCATATTGCTATATAAAATATGAAGACTAAAAAAACCCACTTAAATGTGTTGTATAACATTTTTTTTGCTGAATTTTTGTACTATATTTTTGTGCTAAATTTTTTTGTCTTAAATTTTTTTTCCTCAATTTTTTTTGTGCTGGATTTTTTTGTAATACATTTTTTTGCTGAATTTTTTCGTGCTATATTTTTTTGTATTAAATTTTTTTGTGCTATTTTTTTTGTACTGCATTTTTTGTGCTATATTTTTTGTACTAGATTTTTGTGCTAGATTTTTTTGTACTATTTTTTTGTGTTAAATTTTTTTGTACTAGATTTTTTTTTTGTATTTTAAAAAAAAACAAAAGGGGTGCCACTTGCTACTTATTAGGAGTGTCACATGTCATCATCACAATCCTTCTTAGGCTACTTAGGCAAAATCCACTTTTTAGTGGATCCTTCCCCTGGTATTATATGGTGTTAAATATTATTATACAGTGTTTATATGGTGTTATATAGTATTATATATAGTGTTATAATACACTTCTCACACGGCACTTTTTACACTATCCTTATCCTACAAGAGAAATACAAAGACAAAACTTATAATTTACTCTATAACAATCGACAATTCTTTTAATGAGGGCCATTTTAGTCTTTCAACATCATCACTAATATACGTGTACCACGTAATCCATCACCATCATCATCAATCATCCTCAATTCATCAGCATTCCCATTCAAAAACCAGAGAACTATTTCTATACCCTTTGTGTTTCGTGTTTTTCTCTCCAACCAAAACCAAATAAAAAAAAAAAAAACCATGAATCCACGCCTCTTCCCCGACCGTAAAATCTCCGCCGCCTTCATCGTCCTGGCCCTCATCGGCACCGCCCTCTTCATCTTCACCTTCATCGGAAACACCACCACCACCAACCTCGTCTGCACCGGCACCTTCAACAACTTCCATTCCACACAATCCCCAATCCAACTCCGCGCAATCCTCCATTACGCCACCTCAAAAATCGTCCCCCAACAATCTCTCGCCGAGATTACAATCTCCTTCAACGTTCTCAAAACAATTTCCCCCTGTAACTTCCTCGTGTTCGGTCTGGGTCACGACTCGTTAATGTGGGCCTCGTTTAACCCAGGCGGGTTAACCGTATTCCTCGAAGAAGATCCGAAATGGGTCCACACGGTGCTCAAAACCGCTCCGGATTTGAAAGCGGCGCACGTTAGCTACCGTACACAGCTTTCGGAAGCGGATGAGTTGATGAGAACGTATAAGTCGGAGCCGGAGTGTGGGGTAACGGGGGTGACGAAGGCGTACGTTAGAGGAAACACGCGGTGTAAGTTAGCGTTGACGGGGTTGCCGGATGTGGTGTATGATAAGGAGTGGGATATGATTATGATTGATGCGCCTAGGGGGTATTTTAAGGAGGCGCCAGGTAGGATGTCGGCGATTTATACGGCGGCGGTGATGGCACGGAATAGGAAGGGATCCGGTGTGACGCATGTGTTTTTGCACGATGTTGATCGGAGGGTGGAGAAGAGTTATGCGGAGGAGTTTTTGTGTCGGAAGTATTTGAAGGATGGGACTGGACGGTTGTGGCATTTTGAGATCCCGCCGGCGAATGGGACTGGTGGGTTTTGTTAGATGGTGGATTGATGTGGGTTAGGTTGATGTTTTGGTATAAAATATGGTGGTTTTGTTTTGTGAAAGGATATTTACTAGATATGATATGATCAGGACTCAGGAGTAATACTATAGAGTTTTTTTTTTTTTTTTAATCTTTTTTATGTATAGCTATTAATTATACTGCTCAACCTTTCTCTCCATCTCGCGCCCCTTGTTACGTCGTCTCCACATTAGCTCATTCCGTCTCGTTCTGCTTCTTTCCGACCCCATTCCCTCTAGTCTAAGATGTTCATGAAATTAATATTGACAAGAAGATAACGCATGATTTAAGCCCAAAAGAAGAAAATGAGGCTAAAGTGCGTTGAAATTCATGTTGACACGAAGATAACGCATGAAATTAATGTTGTCGAGAAGATAACGTATGATCCAATGTAAAAATACACTAATTTCTATATAAATACGTTATGTTTCAATTGAGTTATCTTTATAGGTTTTGTAAAGTGACTAATTAAATTTGTGAATTTCCTTTATTACAAACTTCTATTCTATTCTCTTTCTAGTTTTATGTTTTTGTTTTTTTTTTTTTTTAATCTTCGAACTTAAGACTTTTCTCTACATCATATAAACAAGAAATTGACAATAGCGTATAAGTATCAATAAAAAAACAATGAATAATTGATTTAACGTTGATTTGTTTTCCATAATATGACTAAATTGATACAATGTTAATGTTGGTAGCTTGACTTTGAATTTATGGCCATCTCATTATTAAAGGGAAAAGGGTATTGTTAAATACAACGAGAAAGTCAAACTTTTTTTACTTTTACCCACAAGTCAGCTATTTCAGTCAACTTTTCAATTTTATTTCAACTTTTCATAAACCAACTTTAATGGAACAAGTTTCCATAAATCAACTTTAATGGAACAAGCTTTTAACCCAATATTCTACCACCCGTCCGGCCACCACCACCCACCGCACACCTCTGGTCAATGGAAGAAGATGATTTTATCATGAAGACGCCTCAATTTGTCACCAATCAGGTACAAAAAACTCATTCATGTTTCTTGCTTTGTTTTCTTGAATCATCATCGTCGGAGCCGTCGATCGGAACCATTCATGTTCACCGGAACCGCCATTTGATTTCGCCAGAGCCGCCATTTGATTTCGCCGGAACCACCATTTGATTTCTCCGGAGCCATGTCCCTTCTTGTCTTTTCGTCGTCCTCATTCATGTTTCTTGCTTTGTTTTCTCTCACCTCTGTTTGCACTTTATTACAGAAGTTTTCTTTTCATATAATAAACATAACTGTTATAAAAATTATTTACTTTATTACTTTATTCACGAAATGAAGCAGATTTGATTGTTATATATAATTTGTTGCATTTGATTGTTTTAATTTATTATATATAATTTGTTTATATATTGGTTGTGTTATTTCCAAATTTCATTTATAGGTATTTGGGTCTTGTGAAGAATTGATGAATTGGGTACAAAAGTTGGCATACTCACTCGGTGTTGTCGCCATCAAAAGAAGGTCGAATAAAAGACCTTGTGGTTTATTAATAAAGTGTCTTGATTATTTATTTATTTATTAATATTGCTATTAATACTAATAATAGAATAACAAAATATAAAAAACGTAACAAAACTATGATAAAATAAAATAACATAAAAAACATAATTATTACTTTTGACTTTTATAATAAAATAATGTAATAAAGTTTTTTTTTGAAGGGTGACTTTCTATGTACAGGACCTAGTAGTCACCGGGTTCTTGTCAAAGACAATCCCCCGTCAGCCCCTCCTACGGACGCGATGTTCTATCGGGCCCCGGCCGCCGCGCAAACTGACCTTCGCCCGGAAACCATGCTGCCCCCACACGAGAACCTCGCTTGGGTAATAGCTGGGTAAAACCGGGTTGCCCTCCGGATCGAACCATGCCTCGGTAGGAAATGATCCATCATTGGGATGTCCCGCACCTTTTGCTACAGCCGGGAGTCGAACCGGTGTCTCCAAGGAGAACACCAGCCCAACTGATCAACTGAGCTAGGGTGGGGGATAAATAATGTAATAAAGTAATAAAGTGTTTAATCATTACCAAGTTTGACTAATTGGTATATTAATCTATATCTTGGGTGTATTTATCACACCCCAAGGGAAAATTACAAAAAAAATAGACATACTTTTTTTAACATTCCAAAGTGTTTATACCAATTAGAAAACGACATCTAAACGGTTGACCACCTCTTTACTTCCTGTCCGGTGGCGGTAAGGGTATGGATCTGCATTGGTTCTTGGTGTAAGGTCCCTAATTTTCTGGTGTTCTCGTTCAGAGATTTGCTCGAGTGGCATAACTTCTCGGGGCTCTCAGGTTGTGCCAAAAAGGCTCTTAAAGGTATCATCATCATTGTGTGCTGGAGTATATGGAAAGGAAGGAACGAAGCGAGGTTCTCGAACAAATCGGTTAAAGTCGATCATATTATCAGCCAAGTTAAAGCGGTGGGGTTCCTTTGGTTTTCTAGTAGATCGAAATATAAGGAGGTCACGTGAAAGGATTGGTGTAAATTTGTAGGTTTGTTCTTGGTTCGATCTGCCCGGTTTGTGGGTGGGCTGTGTTTGTTTCTGGTTTAATGAAAGTTACCGTTCAAAAAAAAAAGTCTACCTTGTACTTTTTGACACAAAAAATCATGTTTTAGCCAAAACTTTTTGTTTAGCCGTCAAGATTAGCTGGTTAGCAAGGGTTAGCTGGGGTTTATTTTGAAAAAGTAAAAAAGTATGGCTATTTTGGAAAAGTGAAGGTCAGCATTGTCTATTTTCCAATATTTAATATTTAATGCTTCCTTGTATTATCCTCTGTATTTTCTCATTAAAATTCAACACTATGACTATGTTAAAGTTTATTTGTGAATTTTTCAGACCCTCTGATAGAAGCAATGCTAGTTGTTCTCTTGCACCAATTAGTTGTATTATCCTTGAAGATACCTGCTGGTTTCTCCAGAAAATTCATGTAAATTAATAATTTTGTATATAATCTAATATATAACATAACATTTACAAACTATGATGATCATTCTGCAACAGAAGTATAAGTGCAACAAACAATTCAGTAGTCTAGTTACTGATTTTGGTATTCGTCATGATTACCAAACCAAAATAATGGATATAAATCATATAACGACTACAGGAAATATCTCATTCGATTATCCCTCTTCATAGCATAGTATACAGCTTGAACCTGAGACAAAAAAAGAGCATTTCCTTGTCACTTTATCTTTTATACATTCGCTTATTATTGGAAACCGATTATAGTATTATACCTCACTATATAAAACTCGATAATCATCGCGACCATAAGCCATTTTGTTGACTTCAAAAGAATACATGAATCAAGATTGAGAACAAACCTGTTTGCTAGAAACAATTTGAACAGGTCCAATGTTCACGGATACATATTTCCCACCAGATGATAGTTTCTGCTTCACCTTGCCCTGTCACGATAAAAGTAATTGTAATTTTGACACCAAACTAACTTAGATGAATGATGGTTTTCCTATCTTTATCCATTTTCATTTTGTTTTTTTAATATAAATAAATTGAGAATATCTTTCTTTGATGTATGTGTTAAGAAGTCTGTCACATAAAAATTAAAAATGTAGCAACATTGTTGTATTTCCATGAACTTTGTAACCATTTCTAATTACTACCCCAAAATAAATGCAGAAACTTTAAAGGTACAGAAAGAAGACGTTATACTTACTTGCGGGATTGGATGCTGAACTACCGACTCAACAGCAACTACCATAGATTGCACAAAATCATCACCTCCGGATCCAATGGCTGTAAATCCTCGAGAAGCAGGGTAGATGTTTGACTGTCATGTAAGCATACAAAACTATTTGATTAAAAAGTTACCAACTTACAAGCAATTCAAGTAAGCACTGCATTGGTTTGTGTTTGTAGTCAAATGAGTTATCTCATACCATTAATTTTCATATTCAAGATTGAGATGTGCATGTTTTACTTTTGAAGGTTATTAACATAATTCTGTCATTTTTTTTTTGGTCTAGTTCAAAAAGAAAACAAGATTTGATGTACTCTGGGACCCCAAAGATAACTAAATCACAATACTTAAACCGTTTTAAATTACGTCACAGTCATCCGATTAATAAAACCACAAGATGACAATGACTATTAGCATAGCTTTCCTAATTCATATACTTTTCTAAGTCACAAACAAAAAAAGTAAATTGATCGTGAATTCGTGATATTACGAACGAAGAGCAGAGATCAAACAGAAATTTCAAATTAAAAAGAGGCAAAACATAATCACTACCATTTTAGTCAGACTGAGCCTATCATAGGTTGAATCATCACTCATTGTTCCTCCAAGAATCATGGTGGAAGTTCTTCCAATCCTCCCTTCAGCCCTTGAAATATCTAAATCATATGTAATTGTTATCAAACTTAGTAATATTAACATGACAAACACTCTGTTTAATCTCATAAACCGTAAATCCTCAATGATGATCATGAACATGAAGCATAGTTGTCAATACTACGTAGTGTATAGGTATGGTGTCGCTATTAGGGTTGTAGCGATGAATAGCGAGAATAGCGACACTTTTTTTTTGTTTTTTTAATATAAATAGCAATTAAATATAGCTATAAAATAGTTGGATTTTAGGTCTCTGTTAAATACACATGTAAAATAGCATATATACCAGGGTATTTTGATATAATATACATATAAATTATTTTTTCTAGTGTATCGCTATTTATAAAATAGCCACCCGCTATTCGCTATGTAGCATATAGGTAACTTATCGGTATTCGTCATTAACAACTATGACATGAAGTCCCCACGATAGTGCTCCAATGCTAAAGAGGTGGAAATCTGTCATGGTATGGGGTTCAAACCTCAGGCACACGTGATTTACCTCCCTCACGTTGGCCATAGGACAAGGGCGCAACAAGACTCAAGCCCATGTGCTTTTGGTAGCATAAGGCGCACTTTTTTTTTCAAAAAACGCACATGAGGCATGATTTCTTGGCAAAAAATTGACCCTGAGGCACGCGCCTCATGTATTTCCTATAATTTTGGGTGGCATGTATTTAATTTCCACATTAGAACATATATAAAGCTTACTTGTCTCTAAATACTGGGTAAAAGATGTTAGAAACCTATAAAAATATATTGAAAAGTAAAGAATCATCTGCACCTCGGATACAAAAAGCGGTGCGCTTTTGTGCGCTTCTCGCTTTTTAAAACCAAGCCGGTCGGCAGGGGACGCCTAGTGGTGGCGTTACCATTTTTTTTTATCATGAACATTAAAGGGCAAATTGATACATAAACAAACAGTTCTATAAACTGTCATCTTCATCAAACTGTTGCCCGTCTACCTTAGTCTGTAATCGTCTCTGTTTTATTGTAAATCTACTGCTTATTTTATCAAACTTAAAAGTATACCCCTTTATGTTTCATAAATAAACTAAACTTTTGATTTTCTTGATCAACCCTAACAATCCTCTTATATAACTTGATACCCATTTTATACCAAAAATCATCAAAATTGATGATTAAAACCTTTCAATAACAATCTCCAAACACACGCATAATAATTATAATAATAATCATGCAAAAGATATAAAAATAATAAAAAAGAATGACCTGAAATGACCTTGAGGATAGCATCTTGAGGGGCCTCATGTTCATTCTCCATAGATGATGATGATGAGGGGTTGTATTGATTATAGCAGTTGAGCTGATTATGATCCTGTTTTCGGAAACCCGAATGTCGAACACTGGTGGCGATTCGACAACCACAAGTAGACGAATTATGTGAGTTGGGGGAAACCGAAACGGAAGTGAAATTGGGGGAGTTTCGGTATGGATGAGTGAGGATTACGGGTCTGAATACTGCTATATACCCCATATTTGTATCGATTTGGTTAAGAATTTATGAACTGATGCAAGTTTTTTGCATCCCAGGAAAGAAATGAAGCAAATATGTTTGGGGTTTCGTGATAACGAAAAACAGATTTTTTTTAGGAATGATATGTGAGTCATTGTTTTCAAATGTAGTGAAACAGACTTGAAGGGGGTGTTTTTGCCAATTATAGAAAGTGTTGGGGTTATGGCGTACATTAGTTTGGAATTTGCAAAGAAATTGACTTGTTAAGGTGAGTTGTGTGAGAGTTCTTGATATGTGTCGAACACGAAACGTAGAAAATAGGCTTTGAGATGAGTAATACCACTTGTTCAAGATACATGCTATCTTTGGGTTAACTTGTTTTAAAAACAGGCCAGGTTCAGTTAATTTGTATAAAAGTTGGTTGACTTGTTAACTTGTTCTTCGTATAACTCGCGAGCTGGTTTGACCTAGAAAAGTGAAACTGGCTCGGGCACATTTAATAAACAAGTTTATTTTTAGGCTGAGGCATGGGCTCGAGTTCGTGTAAGGCAGGTTTGTTTCAATATTTTTTCGAGTCGATCTCGAGTAGCTTGGCTCATTTACACTCATATCTAATATTTAAGACTTACAATAAAAATTTTAATATTCCTCTACCAGCTCTACTAGTCTAATTCTCCATTAATCTTGGATTCGCAATTTTGTACCGTAGTTTTGGATTTTGTTCTTTGTTATGACTTTGGTTTTAATATTACATGGTTAGTCATAATAATGTAAGTTTTTCACTATGTGTTATCTACTTGTCACATATACTAACCTACTAAACACATTACCAATAACCCGTTTACAACCCACTAAAGAAGCGCAGAGTGGTTGAAGATCGAGTTAGAGCGTGGATTGTCCGGGGGCATGGTCATAGTCAATTGAAGTTGTTGTTTTTTTTATCAAATGTAATAAGAAAGAATGAACGATGTAACACCTGCTTATATTTATAAAATGGCCTTAAGTATTATAACTAGTATTAAAGGAAAGATTTTTCTTGTTCGTATTTTCGTTGCATGTTTTACTGTTAAATTGGTTTAGGGTATAACACTAGGAATCAGACCTAACCCTACCCTAACCGGGTAACTGGCTATGCATCTATCTATACATATAGAAGTCAGGTCCGGTTTCTACTAGAGATGGGCATAATAAGCGGTTCCAAACCCGACCCGTAGAACCTACCTGGAACCGGTTTCAGTTCTTACCCGGTGTATAGAAGAACTGATTTCGGGTTCAAAAAACCCGTTGGTTCTTACGCGGTTTCACATTTTATAAGAAAATAGGGTCGTACCCGGTTCCTACCCAGAACCGGTTCCTCCGTATACAAAAATAACCCGGTGCATTAAATTCTTATCTTTATTGATTTTATTACCGTTGGAATCGATTCCTAGCCGTTGCAAACTCCCCATTTAATGCTTATTACCGTTGGAATCGATTCCTAGCCGTTGGAATCGATTCCAGTAAGTATAAATAGTGACCAGAATCGATTCCTCACACCATATTCATCTACTTCTTGATTATTCTTCTACTTCTTTATTCATTTGATACGATGGCAACCAAGAATTCCAAAACCACCAACTCTCCATCCGTCAACAAGGCTCCTCAATCCGCCCCATATGTCGTTTGGACACTCATACATAATCGCAATATAGATTTATGGTGCAATTGGGATTTGGTGGAAATGAGTAACGGCTCGCAAAAGGCTCAATGCAAACATTGTGGGGCTTTGTTAAGCAAGGACTCCAATTCAACTTTGACGAAACATATAAAGAACAAATATTGCAAGGCTTTGAAAGATGTTACACCCAGTCAAGTGCAACTCTCAAAGGATGGTTCAATATTTCGTTACGATCACATGATAGCTTGGGATAGGATGGCTAAGTTGGTGATTCAACAATCATTGCCGTTTGGACACTTCGACAACCCTCAATTAACTAAGGTTATTAGAGAGACTCTTCAACCACACTACAAACATGTAAGTCATCGCACTTTAAAACGTCATTGTTTAAATTTATGGGAAAATGCAAGAAAAGACTTAATTGAATTTTTTAAAAATTTAAAAGCTAGTGTTAACTTAACTAGTGATGTGTGGTCGGCTCCACATGGTTTACCCGAATCTTACATTTGTGTCACCGCTTATTGGGTTGATCCCGATACGTGGCAAATGATGAAACGTACGATTACGTTTGACGAGTTTCCTTATCCTCATACCGATGAAAATATTTTTAAAATTATAAATGCCACAATCATTAAATATTGTTTAGAGGATAATTTTTTTTCAATATCATTTGATAATGATTCAAACAATACAACGACGATCGATAAATTAAAATTAAAGTACAAACCGGTTATTGATGGGGTGTTTTATCACACAAGATGTGTTGCACATATTATTAATTTAGTTGTGCAAACGGGGCTAAAGGATACTTTTGTTTCGGATTTTGTTAAAGCTTTTCGAATTATGCTTCATGACATTTTCAAAAGTGGAAAAGAACGATATCAAGAATATAAAAAAACTTTGTAACGATGTTAACCAAAAATTAACTGGACCTAATTGGGATATACCAACTCGTTGGAATTCTACTTGTTTTATGTTCGAAATGGCTTTAAAACAAATGGGCACGTTAAAAACTTTTCATACATCACTAAGTGATGATTACTTAGTCGACCCTTTTTCCAGACATGGCTTGGGGAAACATTGAAAAACTTAGTACTTTTTTAAAAGTTTTCAAAACGCCAACAACTAACATTTCGGGTGTTTATTACCCAACTAGTTCTCTTGTTCTTTCGGAATTGTATATGATCACTACGAATTTTAAAAATTTTGAAAATTCAAGTGACATGTTGAGAAACATGATAAAACCGATGATTGAAAAGTTTAAAAAATGCTTTTTTGGATCTACCACCCGTTTTTCTATGTGTCGCCGCTTTAAATCTAATTTTAAATGTGCCGGGTGTTAAAGCTTTGATTGAAGAAATATACGACAAGTTGGATATGCATGAGGAGGATTCAAGGTTAAAAGAAAGAATCAAAAAGAATTTTAACACTTGTTTATCAAAACTTTATGATCATTATTTACAAAAATATGGGGAAAATAATACTAGTAATGTGTTTGAGTCTCGATCGTCGGCCACTAGTCGAACGACTACTATTGGAGACCCACTCATAATGATGTTGAATGTCGTTAGAGATGAAACAGCTAAACAACAAAGAGGTAACGCCCCATCAAGTGAACTTGGTAGATATAAAGAAACATGTTATTCGCGTACTACGACCGCCGAGGAATATAAAAAGTTTGATCTTTTGTCATGGTGGAAATCAAAAGAATCGGAATTCCCGATTCTAGCCACCATGGCTCGTGATATACTAACGGTCCAAGCTTCCACCGTAGCTTCGTAAAGTGCGTTTTCTCTTAGTGGCAGGGTATTGTCCATACGAAGAACAAGACTAACACCGGAATCAATAGAGATGACAATTTGCTAAAGGATCATTTGGATGCTGTCACGGCCCCTGACCCGTTTCGCCCGGTTCGGAAGCCGCGGGACAGAAACCCGTGGTATTGGTATTTTTATTGGCAGCGGAAATTTCAATAGGATTATTTGTCAGAAAATAATATCAGAGTTTTAAAGAAAACACCAAATTATTTTATTATAATTCTCGGGACAAACCCCGTATTTTACAAGAAAGGAATTTCACTGGGAAATTGTAACATTCCTATTTTTATATAAGAATTATAGGTTTGGTTAAATTTATTAACCACTAGTAACTAGTAACTATTTTATTTTTAATAGAGTTAATTGCACGGATAGTCCCTGTGGTTTCAAGTTTTTTCATGTTTAGTCCCCAACTTTTCTAAATAGCAGCTGTGCTCCCTGTGGTTTGTTGGTTTATCACTCGGATAGTCCCTGCACCTAACTGAAGTTTGTTTTAAAGGTTAAGTCCCCTCACGTGTCCCTCACGTGAGGGTATTTTCGTCATTTCCTTTGCTCCCAAAACCCTGTTCACCCATTAAAGGCATGCAGCTCTTCATTATTGACCATGTCAGTTGTATCTTCCCTCCAAAAAAAACCCAGTTCACCTTCCCTGTAATTCTCTCTCTTCTCACCCTAAAATCGATCAGAATGGATGAAGATGACCGACCAATTCCTCGTCGGGGGCCAGGTCAGAGTTGGGAAATAAGGTATACTGAAGAAGGCGATGCTCCATTCATTCCAGAGGAAGTATATGGTAAGTTTTTAAACCCTAACTTGATGTTGTTGAAGAACAGGAAATTGTTTATAAAGATGCCTCAGTGTTGTTTGTACTGTTTTTTTTTTTTGCAACAGGGGGTTTTGAAAGCTGGTTCACATTAAAGATTCATCATAGTGGAACATTTAGAAACTTTCCTGGAAGGAGATACACCTATGGGAGGTATAATTTCGTTGACTTTTGTAACATTGAAGAGTTCTCAGTTCACGAAATAGATTACATGGTGAAAGACCTAAAGATTGAAACTCAAAATGTCAAATTATACTACCACTTTCAAATTCCTGGAAAAGACTTAGACTTTGGGTTAGCACCTTTAGGTAATGATGCTGATGTTATACATTTGGGGAAGTATGTTGCACAAAATAAGGTAGTTAATTTGTTCATAGAACATGGTGTTACTTACCTTACAACTTACCTTACATCTCCACAAGGTTCTAAAGTTGTTATTCAGGAATTAGATGATGTAGAGAATTCTGGTAATACCCTTGCACTGGTTAAACCTAGACAGAAGATTAGGGTTGCAAAAAAATTGCTTCTGGAATGGGAAAAATCTGGTGAGGGTTCTAGTGAGGCTGTTAAGGATAGTGTGCAGGAGAAGGGGGTTGTGGAATGTGGTGAGTCTGATAAGGGGGTTGTGAAAGGTGGTGAGTCTGATAAGGGGGTTGTGAAAGGTAGTGAGGCTGATAAGGAAGGTCAAACTGATAAGGAAGGTCAAACTGATAAGGAGGTTCAAACTGATAAGGAAGGTCAAACTGATAAGGAGGTTCAAACTGATAAGGAAGGTCAAACTGATAAGGAGGTTCAAACTGATAAGGTGGTTCAAACTGATAAGGAGGCTGATAGTTTTTCTTTTAACTTTGATAATGCTGGATTTTCTAAGGATAATCTAGATGTCAATGAGTCTGATGGTAATGAGGCATCAAATGAAGACAATGATGACTCTGAAGATAGTGATTATGAGGTTGAGAAAGATTATGTAGATGAGGAAGATTCTGATGTTGACAATAGGGAATTCCATGAACATGTTGACCATGGGGAGGAGTATATAGGATCATATCATCAATCTGTAGGCAACCATGAAGGGGATGATAGTGATGAGGTATTAGCTGGTGAAAATCTAAGCTGGGAATCATTTGATAGTCTAACTGAAGATTCAATGGAAGACTTTGAAACTAGAAGAGGTATGAAATTGAAAGAAATTAAAAGAAAGATGAGGGATGCTACTTCTGTAGCAGAAGTGAGGTTCTATATTGGGCAAATGTTTGGAACTGCTAAAGAAGCAAAGGAAAGTATTAATAGGCATTCAATTGAAACAAAGAGGGAACTTTCATTTTTGAGAAATGATAAAAGGAGGATTAGAGTAGTGTGTGAAGGGAATGTACCTGTTTTTTCCACTGGGCTTAGTCAGACTGGGCCAACATGTGCAAGTGGGTCAAGTGGCCCAAAAAAAAGTGCAGGGACATGTAATGACCCAAGAAAGAGTAGGTTAAATAGTGTATCTTGTCCTTGGTTGCTTTACATTTCAAGACTTAATGCTAATGAAGAAACATTGGTAGTTAAAACATACAATCCGGAACACAAGTGCTTACTATCCAGGAAGATTCAAGCATTCACATCAACATTCATGGCAAAAGAAGACTGGATAATTAACCAAGTGCAGGCAAACCCTAATGTTCCAGTTAAAAGCATCCAAGATGAGCTTGGAAGGCGGTATGAGCTTGGTGTTTCAACCATGAAGGTGCATATCTGGTTTATTGTTATTACAGTTCCTGTTAAGTAGCAAAGATTCTGTTTATTGTTATTACATTTACTTGCTAATATTGTGGTGATGTTTGTTGAAGGCATTTAGGGCAAGATTAAAAGCTACAAAGCAAATTCAGGGGAATTTTAAAGATCAATATGCTAAGTTGAGGGACTATGTTATAGAGTTGACCAACACAAATCCAGGCACAACTGTTAAGTTTATCGTTGAGCCAGAATGTAACCCTAGTGCACCTACTAGGATCTTCAAAAGGATCTACGTTTGTTTGGGACCATTAAAAGAGGGATTCAAAGCATGTAGAAGGGAGTTGTTGGGGTTAGATGGGGCATTTATGAAAGGCCCCTACCCCGGTCAAATGTTAACTGCAGTTGGGTTAGATCCAAACAATGGCATCTACCCATTGGCTTATGGCATTGTGGAGACTGAAAACAAGGACTCATGGACATGGTTCTTGCAAAATATCCAAGATGACTTAGATCTTCCATCAAATGCAAACTTCACATTTATTTCTGACAGGCAGAAGGTATACATGCAAACTTCACATTTATTCCTTCACATTTACTTCACATTTAATTCTGTTTTGATCAGGGAATTATACCTGCAATCAGTCAAGTTTTTCCAGCAGCTGAGCATCGCTTTTGCCTTAGACATATTCACCAGAACATGAAGCTACAATGGAGAGGCTTGGCTTTCAAACACTTCATCAGAAATGCTGCAAGTGCAACTACTGTCCCTGAGTTTGAAGAGAAGATGGAGGAGTTCAAAACATATAACCTTGATGCATATAACTGGTTGAGAGAGATCCCACCACAACACTGGGCCAGATCCCACTTCACTGGTAGACATTTTACATGTCATTTGATTTACAACACACTCTATATTTGATTCATAGCATAATTCCCTTGTAAACACTATGCAGGAAGGGCCATATCGGATGTGCTTCTGAACAATATGTGTGAGGTGTTAAATGCTAAAACAGTTGAGGGCAGAGATAAGCCAATAATTTCAGCTTTGGAGTTTATGAGAGAGTATTTAATGCAGAGGATTGTGAATGTGATCAGAAAGATAGGTAGGTGTAATGGCCCACTAACACCTAGTGCTACCAAAATACTAGCAGAAAACAAAAAAGATGCATCAAGGTACACTGTTAAATGGTCTGGTGGGCCTAAGTACCAGGTTAGTAGAGGTGGACAAATTTCACAAAGGGTTGTTGATGTTTCGACACAAACTTGTTTCGGCACAAACTTGTTTCGACATAAACAGGTTTGGTGTTTCGGACACTTTTTATCGCACAAACTTGTTTCGGCACAACACCATTTCGGCACAGACATGTTTTGCACAGTCAACTAACACACTTCATTGATTCATGATTTACAAAAATATTACATAAACCTACACTGATCAACTAACCTAACCCTAATTCAAATATCCAGTAACAATAAACAAACAAACCCTAAAATCATCAACAACACCAATATTATCTTGTTCTTCAATCGATTTTTTCCTTGCAGCTGAGCAACTTCAAGCTCCATCTGGTTCCTGTATCTTAGAAGACCTGGAATGATTGCAATTGCACGCGGACACATTGGGGGGTCCACCCAACCTAAGAACCTTGCACATCTGGTGTTCTGTAAATTAGAACGAAGGTCAGTACACTAATTCCCTAAATTCTGAAGTGGAATAAAGGATTTAGAGAAATTACCATGTTAGGGCATGCATAGAAACGGCGTCCTGGGTTGAGATCTGTCCAAGATGTACGTATGGTTGCATCTTGACCACATGTGCAAAGCACCATTGTTGGGAGGTTGAACGATGACCAGAGGTTGAAGATGATGATCTTCTGAACTGTTGTTTGGATGAAGATGATGATTAGGTATGTATTAATAGGGCAAATAATAATAAAATATTAAATAAGCAAAGGAAATGACGAAAATACCCTCACGTGAGGGACACGTGAGGGGACTTAACCTTTAAAACAAACTTCAGTTAGGTGCAGGGACTATCCGAGTGATAAACCAACAAACCACAGGGAGCACAGCTGCTATTTAGAAAAGTTGGGGACTAAACATGAAAAAACTTGAAACCACAGAGACTATCCGGGCAATTAACTCTTTTTAATATAAATATTCAACCCAAATAGTTTTAAACACTATTTTATAGTTGGTTGAAATATTATATTAATTGGCATGTATATGAGTGACCTTTCTAATAAAATAAAAAGTCTATAAAAACTTTTATTATTAGACAGATAGCTTACGGGTAAGTTAACCATTAAAAATATGAAGTACCTAGACGGGCCTAGGGACCCTCTAATAAATTAAATTATAAAAATACACTATATTTGAACATACTCCGTTTTTAATGAAACTTAGACCCAAATGTAGACAAAAATATTTTTATTCTAATAACATATTCGTTATTTTATAAAACGTTATATCTTAAAAAGTTATAAGCGCCAATAAGTAAACCAATTGAATTAATTATAATAATATATTAATAATTCAATTCAATTGAATTGAATTATGAGTATACGTAAAATATGAAAGATAAAATAATTAAATTACATATTTTCTTTGGTATACGTGTACCCTTATTAAATAAAATAATAATCAAAATATATGAAGTGGACATATGTACACTTTACGTGTCCAAAATTTAAAGATAGGAATAACTTCCTTCATGACTAAGATTTGGAAAAACAAAAGCCTATAAATAAGAATAGAACAAGTTAACATTTCAAAGAATTTCTCAAAATCATTTCTGGACAGTATGTGTCGACAACTTTCTTATACTATTTCTATTTTTTTCTTTTCACCCGTAATAATAATAAAGCTCTGCCTGTTTTAAGTATTTTAACTCCCGATCACCGCTACCCTTTCCGATTGATCTGAGCCCCAAAACACAGGTCAAGGCTCTGCCTGACTAAGTTCGTTGGGGTTCTGTCTCGTGACATAGGGACAAGGTTGAATGAGGGGTACTATACTTAACACGAGTGCATTATATATTTTTACATAGTTCAGAAGTTATACCCAATATTCTACCAGGAGACTTTCTAGTTGAACCATAAAGTTACAAAGTGGGTCCATTCTCTTTTATCACTACTTTATTCCCTTTTTCTTTGTGATATAAGTATATTCAAAATTATCCCAAATTGATCCATAAGTAAAAACCCGGACCCCTGAAACCCCAATCCATATCAAAGATCAAGAAATCAAGATTCCTGGTTCTCAGGCGGGCCACGTAAAGGATAGGCAGACCCTTACGCGGGGCGCGTCAACCTTCAGTTTGACCGGATAAGCATCCGGATCCACGTGTCATCACACGCGTCGCAACCACTGATGACTCAGCTATCTCCGGTCTGATCTAAGCTTCCATGCGGGCCGCGTAAGAGTCGGCCGAAGGATCACGCGGGCCGCGACAAACCCCAATTTCACCTATAAATTGCCTGGACATCGAGCTTTCATTCTGTGTCGACGAAACTCTCAAATTCATTCTCACTCTGCTCGAATGTCACTTTCAAAGTAGCGAGGTACTGCTACGATACCGAGTATTAACACGATCGCTGCTACGATTCAATATCCGATCGATTGAAACTATCCGACCGGATGTTTAAGCGCTATCCTTTGTCATTAGTCGTGATTCCGACAGGATGTTTGAGTACCAACCGAACTCGGGGAATACTCTGTCATTCGTTATGAATCCGATGGATGTTTAAGTGATTGCACTTTGTCATTCGTTGTGAGGGTTTTATCTCATGAGTTATCGTAAATGTTGTATTAGTTATTTACCAAGTTCGTGTGCACTAGGTTACAAGACTAATCAATAGGCTAAGCTCTACCTGCAATATCAAGGCTAACCAGTAGGCTAAACTCTGCCTGTATAAATCTGCATGCTTATAATGTGAGTCATTCTCTTTTTATCAAATTACTTTCAAAAGCATGTTTATTTTCAAAGTTATAATTACAGGGATTAAGTCTTTGTAATCACCAAATCACAGCCAGTATGTGGGGTTCTGTATACATTACTTGATAATCTTTGCCATTGGACAAACGGGTGGCCAATGGTGATATGACCATAGTCATAGATCCGGTCGAGTGACAAATACTGTGGGTAGTTGGTTGATATAGAAACAATGTAATCACCCTTAATACTGTAAATTATAACAAACGTGTCGTTTTAAGCAAAATGAATGAACTCACCAGTATTTCCTGCTGACAAAACCTTTTTAAAACGCGTTTCAGGTAATTATAGTAGATTGGAGTAAGAAATGGATACGGCACTGAAAGGCTTCAAGAAGTGGCTTATTTTATTAATTAAATCAAATTAAGAAATATTGTTTTATGTAATTAGGTTTATCCCTTATTAAAGCTACCTTTGTAAAACATGGATTTATTCCATCTATTTAATAAATAAAATCCGGTGTTTTCTAAACTCTGATATTTTTCCTAACTCACGGTCCTGATGAAATTTTCGCTGCAATATTTTTAAAAATAATCACCGGTACCACTTGGCTGTTCGCGGCTTCCGATTCCGTCCAGGGTGGGTCGGGGGTCGTGACAGAAGGTGGTATCAGAGCCACTGCTTTAAGCCAATAAGTGTTGTGATAATAATACTTAAGTTTATATAAAGAGTTAGGAGATTGTTATTAACTGGTAGGACATATGATAGCATTTAGACTTGAACTTAAGAAAAGATGCCTTAGTATAAGCTAAGCCACTTGTTTAAGCAATTAGGTGTTGTAATAATACCTAAGTTTAAACGGAGAATTAGGAACTTGATATTTTCAGCTAGCACTCAGGATGATATTTAGACTTGAACTTAAGAATTTTGCCTTGATATAAGCTTCAAAATAAATTACTTATATAAGTATAATGTGATAGATATTGGTATGCCATAAGAATGGTGATTAGAACATTGCAGACAATAGCACTTAAATTGCTATTAATTCTTGCTTATTGATATTACTTGGTCTAGAATAAGATATGTTACGGGAATACAAATTTCCCTAATTCCGGATAAAAGCCTAATAAAAGAGGCATTTTAAAAAAAAAATACTATTTATGGGAAATATAAAATTTTCTCCGACAAGACTGGGTATGGTGTAGCAAACTCTCCAGTTTGTCTGGATATACTGGGGTTACCTCTCCGACGAGAACCGGATAAGACGGGGTATATAATATGTCAAACAAGTGACAAGTTTTCCCTAAATAGTATCATGACCTGATATTTAACTTGTTTTTGGAAATATGAATCTGATAAAATACATTGACCTTATAAAGTGTGTGTATATTACAGCATGTGAAATATATGATTATATAGATATGTATATCTATAAGGAATTCCAAAAGTCAATTAAGAATAAATCACAAGCATATGTGTCTAGATTTCTTTATCAGGAATCTCTTATCTATAATTTCGATATCAAACATTATTTCGTTTGATCATCTACCTCGTAACTCGAGCGACAATAATAACAATAGAAACCCATTAAATTGGGATACCATCAAAAGTGTAAAAAAAAAAAAATTCTAAATGCTTTACCAAAAACTATTAACATGTAAAGTTGTGCTAGTGCACAAGAAAACATATGAAACTTAAATTATACGTCCACAGACGTCGAAGTATATCACACACGACTTCCAAGGCAAGACCTCTGGAAAATATGATTGGGCACAACAACAACAATGCATCCCAGCAGTGGGAGAACTACTGATAAAAAAGCGGCACTTTGCCACGCGATCCTACAAACGACATGAATCTCGCTGAGGTACGTTGTAACAATATTTCACAACCATCGATGCACAGTATAATCAGAGTCATAATTATTATCACTGCAAAAGGAGTCATATACCTTTGCAAATTCCCTATTTCATTTTTTTTCGACATTCCCTGGTAATGTCTCTTAACAACGGTTATCACACAAAATCCCAGATAAAATTCTTAAATTTCTTTTGTTAAAATTCTGACCTCTGTAAATAGACTTTTTCATTGCTACTTCCCCTTAATGGGCATCATACCATGAGAATTTCTTTCATAATAGCGAATATTGATAATTTTCATTGCCTGGTAAATCCACACGTTACACATACACTGTTTGTTACGCATGTGGTTCGTTTGATTTATGAAGACCACTGGAGGGCTTCATTCCGATTTGTTATTTTATCCAAACTCAAATATCATTCCGCTTTTTGTACTGTGAACCGCATTATTGCAAAACAATGACTCCGTGATATCGAGTCAATGAATTTCTTGAAAAACTTAATTTTCTTTGGCATACATAGTTTCTATTGTGACCATGTCCGAACTTTCTTATTAAAACTTGTTTTGTTTAAATCAAGTTCAAATTATTTGACTTGCTCACATTACATATTTATTTCAAGATCCCATATGATGGATGGAAGCTATCATATTCAAAATAGTCCCAACAAGCACTTCATTTGTTTTGAATCATAATAGGCTTGTTTAGTCTTCGACTTCATTGAATCATTTCTTTGATCACGATCACCTTGTACTGACGTTTTCACAAAATTTAAAGCTTGCACTAATTTCGTGTGTACATATCATATACGGATTTAATTATTTATTTATTATATTAAATTTTGCTTTGTTGAATTATCCTATAAAAGCCATCTTAACACAAATCGTGTGCTAAGATAATGATACACAAATTCTTGTCATATTTCAGTGTATCTCTTAATGATTCTTACAACATCAATCGAGCCTTTCGTGATAATTATTGCTTTAACATCTTCAATCGAAAAACATTATATAAAATTAATTATATATGGAAACTTACATAAGTGATTACCTAATTTACAATATAGTATTACTATATTCTTATTAAACCATTAAGGTGAAGAATTTATATTTATATATATATATGTATAAAAATTATGTTTGAGTTATACTCTCATTTAAGTGTATGTTTAGTTATTTATTTCTAATATTAGTTTTATTATTAATAATAAAATATTAATAGTAATAGTGTTAGTATTATTTTAAAATACTAGGGTTATTGTCAAGGGCAGATATTGGGTAACCTAGCCTTAGTTAGGCATGGACTGATCACCTATGCTTAAACAAGGCAGCACTAACCAATATCCAACCATGATAATGACTAGTTAATATATATAAATTAAGTCATCATACTTATTTAGTAAATTTTAATTATATATAAAAATATTATATATATATATATATAAATATTTTATATATATATATATATATAAATATATATACTTTGTACTGTAAGGAGAAGACGTATTTTCATAAAACAATACAAAGAATTAGAGGGACGAATAAAATTATCTAAAATAACTGTCTAAGTAGTCACGGACAAGACATTTTATACTTATAAGTAATTGTTCATCTTGTTTAAAATTCCACAACTATTAAATACTTATAGAAATATTATTTTATAATATATGTATTTTAATATATTAAAATATCAAAGGTTATTTACTCAAGGCAATATTTAAGTATGTTTGATATTAAAATAAACATTTATTATTTTACTTTTATGATTTAAAATATCTTATTGTAAAATCTTATAGTTAAACATACTTGATTTTAAAAATGATAATCGTAAGTTCTAGGATATTTGGATAAACATATTAATAAAACATATATCATTATTTTGTCAAAATTACCATGGGTTTTGATATTTTAGAACTATCTATATTAATTTATTTTACTTTATGATAACATAAAAGGAAAAGGTATTTAATAAATTAAAATATCACCTATCTTTGATCAAACATTTTGATTAAAATCGTCTTAATGCAATTATGTATTAAGACAATAATACACTAACTCTATTGTCTTTTCATGTATCCTTGCAATTCACTCATCTCAGCACATTGATTTTCTCATATCATAATATTTGACAAATCATTTTTCATGCTTTTATTTCATTTAGAACATGTCAATTCTAAGTCTTCCTCAGTTGCCAACCAAAGTTAGCTTTCTTTTGACAAAGAATTTTTATTAATTCTAAAAAGTCCTTCATATTCATTTTAAATATCTATTGATTATATATCTTTTGCCTTGAACCTAGTCACTTTGGAAATTATATCATTTCATCTCATTCGTTTATCATCGATTTATTGAACTAATTCAATTGAACCATTGAATCCTACTTATTTTACAACTCATATTCACAAAATTTGATATTTTAATTTTGTGTCATCTACCTTAATATTGTTTTATTGACTAAAATATGACGTAAGTCTAAAAGAAATATTGTAACCCAAATCTCGAGGACGAGATTTAAAACAAGATGGGGAGAATGTAACATTCCTATTTTTATATAAGAATTATAGGTTTGGTTAAATTTATTAACCACTCGTAACTAGTTTATTTTTAATATAAATATTCAACCCAAATAGTTTTAAACACTATTTTATAGTTGGTTGAAATATTATATTAATTGGCCTGATATGAGTGACATTTCTAATAAAATAAAAAGTCTATAAAAACTTATATTATTAGACAGATAGCTTACGGGTAAGTTAACCATTAAAAATATGAAGTACCTAGACGGGCCTAGGGACCCTCTAATAAATTAAATTATAAAAATACATTATATTTGAACCTACTCCGTTTTTAATGAAACTTAGACCCAAATGTAGACAAAAATATTCTTGTTCTAATAACATATTCGTTATTTTATAAAACATTATATCTTAAAAAGTTATAAGCGCCAATAAGTAAACCAATTGAATCTATATATAATCTAAAATTTAGTTACATCTTCTATTTTAAAACCTAATTTATGAATGTTTTAAATGCAATTTTTAAAATACAATTCATTACAATAATATAATACAAAAACAATATCACCCTCCATCCCCGTTATCCCCTTTAATTAGGGTTATCTCAATCTCTGAAGATGGAGAATCCATCTTCCACAACCAAATCCCTCCTCGACGAATTTTCAGGGAAATCCCCAAACTGGCATCACACACTTCGACTTTTGAAGATGGAGAATCCATCTTCCGCAACCAAACCCCTGCTCGACGAATTCTAAGGGAAATCCTCAATCTTGCATCATCTGTCTTTCTCACGGTTCGAGTTTTTGAAACCCTACTCTCCGTTTGCCTCAGTCACTACCGCGATATTCCTTAATCTCCGTCGGCAATGACGTTGCTGATGTGTGCGGAGGCGGTACTCGACGGTAGTGATGGGCGCTTGAATGTGGCGACACTGAACCCTAAACCACTGACGATGGTGCGTTTCGTTTTAAAATGGTATTTTCTGAATTCGTTTGATCTTACATGTTCGCTTCAAATTTTAGTTTTGGTCTTTTGAATGTGTAGGGAAGAAATTAGTTGGGTTAATTTGAGGGTTTTAAATTGGGTTTGATTTAGGTTGAAGGTAGTGTTTCACTGCCTTAATCTCCGACGGCAATGAAGTCGCTGATGTGTGCGAAGGCGGTACTCGACGGTAGTGATGGGCGCTTGAATGTGGCGACACTGAACCCTAAACTACTGTCGATGGTGCGTTTCGTTTAAAAAATGGTACTTTCAGAATTCGTTTGATCTTACATGTTCACTTCAAATTTTAGTTTTGGTCTTTTGAATATGTAGTGAAGAAATTAGTTGGGTTAATTTGCGGTTTTTATATTTGGTAAATTAGTTGGGTTAGTTTGAGGGTTTTTATATTTGGTTTCATTTAGGTTGAAGGTAGACATTCCCGTATATCACGGTTGGATTATAGATCCACAGGTATATCCGTTTAAGCATGTAAATCTGTATGTGCAATAAGAACATGTTTAACAATCAACATGAATATAAATAAATTTTGTCTTTACATTGGTGGCAGGATATCGAAACTTCAAATGCCATTGCTCAAAGTCGTATGATACGCTGATGGAGGATCTTACGGATCTACAAATTCGAAATATGAGAACTCTTTCTATGAATACTAGAGATCCTGAGAATCATGAAAGTGATGAAGTAGTGAAAGAAACAGATACGTCGGGTGGTGAGTGTAGCGGATCAAGGATCAGGCGCGATGGTGTTTGGGTAACTTTCGGTGAATCAACGTCAAATGAAGCAAGCTCATCTGCAGTTAATATCGTTCGTGGATCAGCGATAGAGATGATGGAAATGATATCCGGTTCTTAAACTTCATCATCTAACGAGAATGAAGATGAGGTTGGAATTACTGCAAGACAAGGGGAACTGATAAAAAACTTTCTCGACAACAATGCGAGTCAGTTAACTGTGCATGGGTATGTAACTATGTATTTCTCATTCAGCGCGTTATATATTTCTGTTAAAACAAAGTTCTGATATCTTCGATTATTGCATCGTTTGCCGCTTATATTGCTTGATAGACGGTATAAAAGATCGCGAGCTTTGTGTGTTATTTCGCAATGATCACTTCAGTACGATGTTCAAGGTTGGTTCTTTCAATAAACTTTGTATGTCATTTCAAAGTGTAACTTTTTTGTATGTTGTTTAGTTACTCGACGGTAGTGAAGGGCGCTTGAATGTAGCGACACTGAACCCTAAACCACCGATGATGGTGCGTTTCGTTTAAAAATGGTACTTTCTGAATTCGTTTGATCTTACATGTTCACTTCAAATTTTAGT
This sequence comes from Helianthus tuberosus, assembly GCA_030545235.1. NCBI lineage: Eukaryota > Viridiplantae > Streptophyta > Magnoliopsida > Asterales > Asteraceae > Helianthus > Helianthus tuberosus. The sequence continues at coordinate 34,786,150 of CM060383.1, forward strand.
TTTGGTCTTTTGAATGTGACGACACTGAACCCTAAACCACTGTTGTTTGTTGCTGGTTTGGACACATTTACGCAAACGCATATTGAGCCACGGTTGCCAACTGTCATTGGGGGGGGGTGGCATACGCTTTCGTGGATGCAACTATTTCAATCATTTTGGGTGGTCAATATAGCGACTTCGTTGACCCTGAAGGTTGCTAAATGTGTTGAGGTTGGATTGTATGAACTTGATTTGCCCTAGGTAGGCATGCCCTAGGTATGCATATACAAATATGTGCGTCTATATATATATATTTTCTGCATATAGGGGATATGTATATAGATTGCTGCTAATTATGCGTAAAAAGATTTGTTTTACATGCTTCCTTAAGATTTTGCAGGGTACTATGTGTGTTGACATTGGCTTGCCTCAGATTATGGCAAGCAGCTTTTATCATCTATATTGCCGTTAAACCAACATAGTAAGCAATGCATGTCCTAAACACTTTTTTTTGGCTACGCTCCAAACACGCGACCTGACAACTACATTCTACATAGCCTGCCAATAACGATAGCGCACCAGCTACTTTTGTGGCACAAGTGGTGGGAATGTAAGTGTTTACACCTTCCACTACATTTTGAAATCTCATACTCTTTGATATTTCTTAGCTTATCTTAATTTTATTCAGGGACATGGGATGGTTGGTTTATTTGTCTATTTTAGGCTAGAAAAACAACGCTGCTCCAAAAACTGTTGATTGTAGCTGGTTTGAACACATTGACACAAACACGTATTTCGAGACGGTTCCCATCTGTCGTTTTGTGGATGGGGGGTGTCATAGTCTTTCGTGCCTGCTACTGTTTAAATCATTATGACAGGTCAATATAGCGACACCGTGGAACCTCAAAAAGTGGTTACAACCTTGCACATCAACCTTTTATAAAACTTATGGTGTTTCGCTCAATATTACATCCAACTGACTCCCACATGTTGATGCTTATATAGAAAATTTAGAGGACTATGAGAGGGGCTTACGAAACTACTGATATTGTTACTTCAACTCTACAAATTGTGCTTCGTTTTACTTGGTTTTGGCGTAATGACACACGGTTAGTTTTGAATCATCTTACATATTCTATCTTTTACAATTAAGAACTTAATTGGCTGGAAATGTTTCTGTTTTATAGATTCAGATTTATGCGACCACTACCTACAGTTTCATTGGCAGCTCTAAACGGTTATACATCATGAGAGCTTGGTTTTACCTTGGTATGCATATCTAAATATGTGTATGTATGTATATATATTCTCTTCATACAGGGGATATGTATATACATTGATATAAATTTATAACTTTATATATATTTAATAATGTTCATTTATAAATGTATGCGCTCCTGATACTCAACTTCCATAACCTCAACTTATCAGTATTGACACAAACACGTATTTTGACACGTTTGCAATCTGTCGTTTTGTAGGGGGGGGGGGTCATACGCTTTCATGCCTACTATTGTTTCAATCAGATTGGCTGGTCAACATAGTGCCACTGTGGAACCTCAAAAGGTCGTTACACACTTCCACATCAGCGTTTTATAAAGCTTATAGTGCTTAGTTCAATATTACCACCAATTGACTCCGACATGCTGAAGATTATATAGAGAATTGACACGAATATGACAGGGACTCAAGGAGCTGCTGCTATTGTTACTTCAACTCTTCGAATTGTGCTTCGTCTTAGTAGGCTTTGGCGTATTTTCACACGGTCAGTTTTGAATCATCTTATACATCCTGTCTTTTCCCGTTCAGAATTTAATTGGTTGGAAATGTTTCGGTCCTTATGATTTCGGATTCATCAGACCATTATCTACTGTTTGTTGGGTCGCTCCAGCCGGTTATATATCATACGAGCTTGGTGTTAGTATGGTATGCATATCTAATTATATACGTGTATATATATGTATATATCTATATATATTTTCTGCATATAGGGTATATTTATATAAACTAATATAGATTTATAGATTTATATATAGATTTAATAATATAGTTTTATATATGTATAGACTCCTCATATTCAACTTCCATAACATCAAATTATTATTAATGGTTATCATTTCAGATATTGTAACATCTTTGCTTTTTAACTTCCATTCAAATGAAAACTGCCATAGGTCATCCCAAGAGGCTGCTTATCATGTTTCTATAAATTCACAACCATATTCAAGCATCCTACCTTTCATTATACAACGTGTGGCTGAATATCCAAAAGACCCCTGCAATCATGAAGAAAACTACTATTGCTAACTGTCCAGCAAGTCTGGCAACTGTTGAAGAAATATTAACCCATGGGCGAGAAAATAAGAAACACGCGGTATAAACACTTTCTAAAATTTCGAATGTTTCCCCCATTATTATTATTATTATCCATACATTGAACGTGTTTCTTCTAATCCATGCAGAATGTTGAGTTCAACTGCCGTGTTGTGATTAAAGGCGTACGTAATAGCGAAGAGTGGTTCAGACTTATGTGTGGAGGAGGGAAATGCATGAAAGGTATATCGCATGAACACGGGGAGTTGTGGTGTGAAGGCTGTGAAAACCCAGTTATGATTCCTCGAGCAAGGTTCGTCTTTGGTATTCTATAGTTATGTACTTTGGCAAACCTCTTTACACATTTCCACATCTGAATAAAAAAAAATTACCAACAGATTCCATCTTCAACTTGATGTGGTCGATTCCACGGCTAACGTGGTCATCGTGTGCTTCGATGACACTGCACAACTTCTAACAAACACCACTGCCCAGTCTATACTGAATATGGAATCAGGTCTCTCGCACATCTACACCGTTTCTTCTGCAATCAACCAGGACAGCTTCACACCAGTCATGATACGGACCTGTAACGGTAACATCTCGACGCTCCCAAACTGCTTACATTCACTTATAGGCACCACCCGAACCATCCAAGTTGATACATCCACATACTACCATCATGGGGCCTTTGAGAGTTTCAACTGCAAACGTGTGCTCCTAGACGAACCCAACTATCAATCCGTTGGATCTACCACTCCTACTCCTATGACTACGAAGGGTAAAGGGGTGATGACAATTCCAACGCCGGTTAAGCTCAAAGAAACAGTCAGCAAGTACATGTAAGTTTGTATACATACTTTTGAATTACGAAATTCCATGAACCACGTAACTACCTGTCCATTTGTATTGTGTTTTAGAAACTGTTCAAATATCAATAATATATGCTACAAACATTATGTTTACTTCTTTATGGCTGTAGTGACACCATCGTTTTTTGATATGTGCTTTCCGACTTGATATGTTTATTCCGTTTGGATAGCTAAATGGAATTAATTGATTTTCAATGAGTTTGAACTGTAGTTCATACATGGAGATTTACTTGAACATAGTTACATTCTTTCAATTTTTAATGCAAAATAATGGAAATACATAGATGGTCAACATTAACGTTCGGCCTAACATTTCCCTTCTTTTCACAACCCTAATTATGAAGATTCTGATTCAGATGGTTCGGTGGGTAGCTAATGGGAACGACGGTTGCATGGTCATGCATTAGCAACAGAAGATTTAGTTGAGCATTGAATAAAAAAGGAGGCTTTGTGAACTACTTTGAGTATTCCTCTTTAATGTGTTTTTTTAGACTTGCCAATTTTCTTGTGCTATGCACGTCTCGAATTTTGTGAGGCCAGTTTATGGTGCAAACTCTTATCACATTTTGTATGGTTTCACTTACATTGTCTTTTGGCTAATTATGTTTTACCCTTACATAAACACTTTTCCTAAATACACAACACAACGAATGACACTTAAATGACGATCATGCCGTGCATCGCACGGGCCTTCCCTCTAGTTAATTATAATAATATAATAATAATTCAATTCAATTGAATTGAATTATGAGTATACGTAAAATATGAAAGATAAAATAATTAAATTACATATTTTCTTTAGTATACGTGTACCCTTATTAAATAAAATAATAATCAAAATATATGAAGTGGACATATGTACAGTTTAGGTGTCCAAAATTTAAAGATAGGAATAACTTCCTTCATGACTAAGATTTGGAAAAACAAAAGCCTATAAATAAGAATAGAACAAGTTAACATTTCAAAGAATTTCTCAAAATCATTTCTGGACACTATGTGTCGACAACCTTCTTATACTATTTCTATTTTTTTCTTTTCACCCGTAATAATAATAAAGCTCTGCCTGTTTTAAGTATTTTAACTCCCGATCACCGCTACCATTTCCGATTGATCTGAGCCCCATAACACAGGTCAAGGCTCTGCCTGACTAAGTTCGTTGGGGTTCTGTCTCGTGACATATGGACAAGGTTGAATGAGGGGTACTATACTTAACACGAGTGCATTATATATTTTTACATAGTTCAGAAGTTATACCCAATATTCTACCAGGAGACTTTCTAGTTGAACCCTAAAGTTACAAAGTGGGTCCATTCTCTTTTATCACTACTTTATTCCCTTTTTCTTTGTGATATAAGTATATTCAAAATTATCCCAAATTGATCCATAAATAAAAACCCGGACCCCTGAAACCCCAATCCATATCAAAGATCAAGAAATCAAGATTCCTGGTTCTCAGGCGGGCCGCGTAAAGGATAGGCAGACCCTTACGCGGGGCGCGTCAACCTTCAGTTTGACCGGATAAGCATCCGGATCCACGTGTCATCACACGCGTCGCAACCACTGATGACTCAGCTATCTCCGGTCTGATCTAAGCTTCCACGCGGGCCGCGTAAGAGTCGGCCGAAGGATCACGCAGGCCGCGACAAACCCCAATTTCACCTATAAATTGCCTGGACATCGAGCTTTCATTCTGTGTCGACGAAACTCTCAAATTCATTCTCACTCTGCTCGAATGTCACTTTCAAAGTAGCGGGGTCCTGCTACGATACCGAGTATTAACACGATCGCTGCTACGATTCAATATCCGATCGATTGAAACTATCCGACCGGATGTTTAAGCGTTATCCTTTGTCATTAGTCGTGATTCCGACAGGATGTTTGAGTACCAACCGAACTCGGGGAATACTCTGTCATTCGTTATGAATCCGATGGATGTTTAAGTGATTGCACTTTGTTATTCGTTGTGAGGGTTTTATCTCGTGAGTTATCGTAAATGCTGTATTAGTTATTTACCAAGTTCGTGTGCACTAGGTTACAAGACTAATCAATAGGCTAAGCTCTACCTGCAATATCAAGGCTAACCAGTAGGCTAAACTCTGCCTGTATAAATCTGCATGCTTATAATGTGAGTCATTCTCTTTTTATCAAATTACTTTCAAAAGCATGTTTATTTTCAAAGTTATAATTACAGGGATTAAGTCTTTGTAATCACCAAATTACAGCCAGTATGTGGGGTTCTGTATACATTACTTGATAATCTTTGCCATTGGACAAACGGGTGGCCAATGGTGATATGACCATAGTCATAGATCCGGTCGAGTGACAAATACTGTGGGTAGTTGGTTGATATAGAAACAATGTAATCACCCTTAATACTGTAAATTATAACAAACGTGTCGTTTTAAGCAAAATGAATGAACTCACCAGTATTTCCTGCTGACAAAACCTTTTTAAAACGCGTTTCAGGTAATTACAGTAGATTGGAGTAAGAAATGGATACGACACTGAAAGGCTTCAAGAAGTGGCTTATTTTATTAATTAAATCAAATTAAGAAATATTGTTTTATGTAATTAGGTTTATCCCTTATTAAAGCTACCTTTGTAAAACATAGATTTATTCCATCTATTTAATAAATAAAATCCGGTGTTTTCTAAACTCTGATATTTTTCCTAACTCACGGTCCTGATGAAATTTCCGCTGCAATATTTTTAAAAATAATCACCGGTACCACTTGGCTGTTCGCGGCTTCCGATTCCGTCCAGGGTGGGTCGGGGGTCGTGACAGAAATCCCCTGATTACAGAAAACATGTTTATTTCTATTTACTGAGCCACTTTATTTAAGCTGGAGTGCTGCGCGGCACTTTTCCTTTTCTTCACAGTAAATCACCTGAAATATGTTTTTAAAAGATTTGACCAGCGAAAAATACTGGCGAGTGCATTCTATTTATACAAAAGACATATTGTTATAATACACAGTATTAAGAGCTATTACAATGTTTATATCAACCGATTACCCCAAATCGGTATTTGTCACTCGACCGGATCTGTGACTATGGTCATATCACACATTGGCTAACCCGTTGTCCAATGGTTAAGATTATCAAGTAGTGTATACAAAACCCCACATACCGGCAGTAATTGCAGATTACAAAGACTTAATCGCTGTAATTATAACTTTGAAAACAAATAGGGTTTTGAAAGCAATTTGATAAAAAGAGAATAACTCACATTGCAAATTTAACGGTCAGGCTTGCCTAGTGTTTTAAGCTGGTAAACCTAGTAAAATATACAATGCAAACGAAACTAGGCTAGTAACTTAATTCAACATTTACGATAATTCACGAGATCGAAACCCTCACGACGAATGACAAAGTATAGCCCAATGTAGGCAGCACTTAAACATCCATCGGATCCGTTTTAATCGATCGGATATTGTATCGTAGCAGTGATCGAGTTATTACCCCATTATCGTAGCAGAGGTTCGGGACTGCGATTGAGATTTTGAAAGAAACGGAGAATATATCAACGTACGAAGTGAATTTTTTTGTCGTAACAAGCAAACAGTTCAAGTGCCAAACCCCAGGGATTTATACTGGATTTTGGTCTACCCCGCGTGTCACGCCGGCTGCCTTGGTCCCTGGCACGTGTCGCGACGGCGGTCCATCTAGCCTAGGCTAGCCTTGTTGTGTGTATAGCCCATAAATGTGTCAATGTCGAGTGCTACGTGTCCAGAATCTCTATCGCGGGTCCAGGAATCAATTAGGGGATCCCCCCTTAAGTTTAGGGGGCCCTGTTGCTAGTTTCGTCCGTTTCTCCGTTTCGGGTCGCACCGTATGTGACAACTCGTATTCCAGAACCTTTCTTTGTATTTGATGTAACCATTATGAACATTATGTGATTAAGTGATACGTTGATTTTTGGAATGTTATGTATTGAATGTGTTATGTAATATGAAATTATAATGTGAATATGTATCCTCGGTCGCGCAACACAAACTTAGTCGCACAATATGTAGCCGATCGCACAAATTTGTTTGGGCCGTACACTTTATCTTTTGTCGCACACCACTCTCGGCCCACACTCCTTGTACTCGAGACCAAGGGCAGCCCAAAGAAGGGTTCGGCCCACTCCTTTTATATGCATACAAGCACCCATTAGTGGGGTTTGTTTCTCATAATTTGCAAACACAAGAACACACACAAAATCCTAGCTCTCTCTCCTCTCCTCTCTCTTGTTCGACGACAATCCTCACAGCCGAAGTTCCCCATCTCGATCAATCTAGTCTTTCGGCTTCCTGGTTAGTGTTCATCATTTATAGATTTCTATATTCTTGATGTTGTTTTGTTGTGTAATCGATTAGGGTTTCATGCTAGTAAATATGTTGCTAAAACTATAATTATGATTTGGACCCATGTACTTGATTTCGATGTGTAAATACATATAATGAGACTGTTTTGGGTGATTATTCGAATCGTATATTAGCAAAACTATTAGAAGGAATGGTATGATTGGTCTAGGTTGATTAAGACCAATTACATGGGTTGGATTTGTGATTTTCGAGTAGGGGGGATGGTTTGTTTGAGTCACATGATAATTAGGGTGTATGAATATGCATGATTGTTGATTTAATTATTGATGTTTGATCCGATTGGATTGGAATGATAAGTTGTTGTTCTTGATTAGTTGCTAATTAGGGTTCATGAGAATCATTTGATAATGCTTGGTTGATTAATTAGATGCAAAATAGGAAACTGTTCAAATTGTTTGTAACTGACTTACATGATTTAAGGAAAGACATAAAACTGATCGCACAATCCCAATCTGTCACACCCCGACTTTCCACGTATTACCGGTGGGCCCGGTGGGGAGTATCGTGATGTGGTTGGTAACATAATAGTCAAACAACACAATATTTAAATGCACAGCGGAAGCAAAAGATAGATATATTTCAACTTTAATAAATTGTAATATCAAGTATTACAACAGTCGAAAGTTTATCCACAGGTGGATCAAAATAAAATGGAAATAGTAGTTCAACAGAATTTAGGCATCTTAAGCTTGCGAGACTCTTTATTGATGCTAGGAGTAGCCAGCCTAGTTCGGGTAGTACCTGCACCTAACCATTTTGGGAAAATATGCCAGTTTACACTGGTAAATACAATTAACTGACTCATTTTGAAAAGGTTTAATAAAGATTGATTTGAATGCACGTGGCACAAACTTTTATAACTTGGGATAATTATTTAAATGTATAAACTTGTAAAAGAATTACATGTTCCTTATGCGTTCAGTAGCCCGGTTCGTGCCGGGTTAAAGATCAATAAACACACCACATTATTTATTTATGCACTGACGGGTGTACGCCTACACCCCGTGCTTAGGTCGTGGCCATTTCGTAAAATGATGCCAAGGATATCCGGGACATGGTCATTAACCCCCAAAGGCGTTTAAGCAACAAAACATATTTTTAAACGGGTCATCTCGATAATACTTAACCACCAATCGATTAAGGTCGAATGCCCGACCAAGCGGTATTTTATATACCGTACCCCAAGCTCGTATAAGGGAAAATAAGTTAAAAGTATTTACCTTTGCAAGTATAAATTACAAATAGCAAATGCGGGTAGCTTTTACCGGGTATCCTATTCTGGAACAAAGGTTTATAATAACCTATTAGGATCCTAACGGTCTTTAGTTAAGCTTAAGCTTAGACCGGTTAGTTTTAACGAAAGATACGGTTCAAACGCACGATTATGCGAAGACCGGAATAGAATGTGATTTAGACCCGAGAAGTTTGAAGACTTGTCTTATATGGGTAATCTAAACACATTCTGGATTTTTAGATAAAAACAATAAGGTTTGACCCGTTTCGGCTAATTTACGTAAACTAGTTACATAAACCGAACCGAACGCGAAGGATGCGTAACGGGTAACCATAAGAGCCATATACAGGTTTCCTAAGTTAATATGCCTCAAATATGTTGTGACATCAGTAAGATATCTTTTATTATGCCCGAAACGAATTTAAACTCAAACTATGCCTCGTAGGGGTATTTTGGTCATTTACAAGGTTATAAAAGAGTTCAAGTATTAATCTGAGTTACAGGTCTGATATCATCAGTAAAAATACTTAATTTAATAAGTTATAACAGTAGGGTATTGCATATAGGTGAAATTTATCAATTATAGCCAAACTATGCACCGTAGGGGCATTTTGGTAATTTCACATAAGCCAAAAAGCTCAAAACTGAAGTCTGAGTTAAACAACTTTTTCTTACTGTTAAAATATTATAATTTACCTAAAATATCAGTAGGTATCAACCCTTATATGTTTAAAATAGTTTTAGTACATACTATGCGTTAAAAACGCTTAAAAAGGCGATTAGAAGCCATTTCCGGGTTCTAAACAGAAAGCTAATATTTTTATTAGTCCAGAAGGTTTAAAATAATTTATGTATCATATCAAATCAGTAGCAAAAGGTTTGGGGTCAAAAAGATATGTAAAACTCATTTTATAGCCCAAAAGGGCAAAACCGACAATTACCGAATCAAGCTTATGACTCTAAGTTATGCTCAGCCTAAAATTAATTAAAAATCGTCAAAAATCCCAAAATATTATATTACATCAGTGGATAAAAATTTTGATATCAAAAAGTGGGTTTAAATAGGCAATATGCTAATTATGCCGTTTAATCGCTAAAAAGCTTTCTAATTACGCTAATGAGCATAACTCTCAATCTACACCTCAAACTGATGTCAAATTTTGGGTACAAGTTTATAAATCAGTAACTAAGGTTTCTACTCTTTTACATTATTAAAAATCACGTTTTATGGTGAAAAGGGCATAATAGTCAACATATAAGCAATTAACGGAATCATGCATATTAATTGGATAACTAATGAACCAAGGTGTATAATCACAGAGGGTTATACTAGCATGTAACCTAGTCCAATTAAAGCTCTAAGGCATTTCTAAAACATGCTAAATCGGGTCAGAACTGAAGTCAAAGCAAAAGTCAAAGTTTTGCAACTTTCGGTTCCGAACCGGGTCTAAACAGAAAATTGTCGGATCAAACAAGCTTAGACCAGTTATTATACTTATTACCAAGTTATATGAGTGATACAATAGGTTACATGCCTTCTACATTGTTAATTATGCGTTAATTCGAAGATTAGCATTCTGTTGACTTTTTCTAATCCACTTTGACCCGACAAATGGTCTAGTTAGAGTGGGAATCAGAGGGTGCCCTTTTAAGGGTTTATTGCCCACATAATTACCAACTTATAACTACCTTCAATTCGATTAATCACTGGACCATTAATGATTAATCGCTAAGTCAAACGGTAATTACGACGGTTTGACTTTTAAGCTAAAACTAAGTAAAAACTCAACTAAGAAAGGTTAAGCATACTTACAGAAGTCCTATGCACGATTAGGGATGCTTAGGGTCTGCTCTTGAACTCCCAAAAGCTCCAGAAATGCAGAAGGAATGAGTGATCACAATGTTGCAACATTGTGGCTTTATATAGTGCTTAAATCTCATTTAGATCATTGACAACCAAGTCTACCCTTGTTCCCTGATCATCAACAAGTGTCCTAGGGTCTAAAAAGCATGCAGGGGTCGTCCATGGATGAGGAAAATCGTTTTTAAGTCGGTTACAAGCTTAAAACAGTCAACAGCCCGATTTACTGTCGCTGGCAAAGGCTTACGAACCGTAAGGGGGTCCTTTACGGTCCGTAAGACCTTTGCCAAAGGCAAAAATTTTTGTTCTTTCGAGCTTTGAAAGGGCAACTTAGGTGAAACGATTTTGGGACATGAATTATCAGTTTGGGGCCTCTACTCCATGCTTGAACAGTTATGTACCCTACCATATTGAGATGTTTTCTTGAACTTTAAAGAAAAACCACAAACGAAGGTTTATCGTGCATTTCTTCGTAGGATTCCACTCTTGCACTTAGAATCAATTATTACTAGAAATCACCGGATTTGAATGTATACCAGATGTTTATTATTCATATTAGGGTCTTGGGATTCTTAATGAGGTCGTTCAGAGGTGTGAATTAACATGACGAAACTTTTAAATCCTGCCACACATCTTTAATTGGATCCGGGTTTATAATACTTTTGTCTTACATGACACGTGTCGTTATTTCATTCAACACGAATTTTCGAGGTGTTACATCCTCACCCCCTTAAAAGAAATCTCGACCACGAGATTTACCGAAATAAATGAGGGTACTTTTCTTTCATTGTGGACTCTACCTCCCACGTGTACTCGGGACCTCTACGGGCATCCCATTTTACCTTTACAAAAGGCACATGCTTCCTTCGAAGCTTCTTAACCTGTCGATCCTCGATCGACACAGGTTTTTCAATAAATTTCAAGCTCTCTTCTATGTGCACATCTGTATGGGGTATGACTAGTGATTCATCAGCGAAACACTTCTTCAGATTGCAGATGTAGAATACATTGTGAATACCACTGAGCTCTTCAGGTAAGTTTAACTTATAGGCAACTGATCCGACACGCTCGATGACCTCGAATGGTCCTATGTATCTCGGGCTTAACTTACCTTTCTTACCAAATCGCATCACTCCCTTCCAGGGTGATACTTTGAGTAACACTTTGTCACCTACCTCGAATTTCAGAGGTTTACGCTTTAGATCTGCGTAACTCTTCTGCCTATCTCTGGCAGCTTTCAGGCGGTCACGAATCTGGACAATCTTGTCCGTCGTTTCAAAGACTATTTCTGGTCCTGACAATTGGACATCTCCAACTTCCGCCCAACAAACGGGCGTTCTGCATTTCCTACCATACAATGCCTCAAAAGGCGCAGCCTTAATGCTGGTATGATAGCTATTGTTATACGAGAACTCGATTAATGGTAGGTGGTTATCCCAACTACCACCTAAGTCAATCACACATGCACGAAGCATGTCTTCCAAAGTTTGGATTGTACGCTCACTCTGGCCGTCCGTCTGAGGATGGTAAGCCGTACTAAAATTTAAGCGCGTGCCCAAAGATTGTTGGAAACTTTTCCAAAAATGCGACGTGTATCTAGTATCTCTGTCAGAGATAATAGACACAGGTACGCCATGTAGAGATACAATCTTATCTACGTACAATTGGGCTAACATGTCGGAGCTATAGGTCTCCTTGATGGGTAGGAAATGTGCTGACTTAGTCAGTCTATCTACTATCACCCATATTGTGTCATTTCCTTTCCTTGTCTTAGGCAACTTGGTGATGAAATCCATTGTCACCATTTCCCACTTCCAAGTGGGAAGTTCAGGTTGTTGTAGCAAACCTGACGGCTTTTGATGTTCAGCTTTGACTTGCGCACACGTCAAACATTTAGCTACATAGGTAGCTATAGACTTCTTCAAGCCGATCCACCAAAAATTTGCCTTCAGATCCTGGTACATCTTATCAGCTCCAGGATGAATGGAAAATTTTGAACTGTGGGCTTCCTGGAGGATAACATCTCGGAGTCCTCCATAAACTGGAACCCATATTCGTCCATTTAACCTCAGAATTCCGTCCTTGCCATAGGATAACTGCTCTTCAGTTACTCCTAGCTTTTCATTAGAATAGTTAGCTTCCAACACCGCTTCCTTCTGTGCAGCTAACAACCTTTCATTCAAACTGTTCTTTATCTCAATGCTATTGGCATTGATTCTTATGGGCTTCACCCTTTCCTTTCGACCTAAGGCATCGGCGACTACATTCGCCTTGCCAGGATGGTATCTGATCTCACAGTCATAATCATTTAAGGTTTCCATCCAACGTCGTTGTCTCATGTTCAAATCCTTCTGGTTAAACAGGTGCTGGAGGCTCTTGTGATCAGAATTGATCACACACTTGATACCATATAAATAGTGCCTCCATAGCTTCAGTGCAAATACAACGGCACCCAACTCCAAGTCATGGGTGGTGTAATTCTTTTCATGCACCTTTAACTGACGTAAGCATAGGCAATAACCTTGCCTTTCTGCATAAGCACACACCCCAAGCCAGTGTGTGATGCGTCGCAGTAAACTACGAATTCTTCGGTACCTTCAGGCAATGTCAGTACAGGCGCGTTGCTCAACTTCTGCTTAAGGATATCAAAGGATTCTTGTTGCTTGGGTCCCCAGTTGAACTTAATATCCTTCCTAGTCAAGGAAGTTAGGGGTGCAGCAATCCTTGAAAATTTTTCAATAAAGCGCCTGTAGTATCCTGCTAATCCCAAAAAACTGCGAATTTCTGTGGGCGTCTTTGGCTCTTGCCAATTCATGACAGCTTCCACCTTAGCGGGATCCACTTGGATACCACGCTCACTAACCACATGTCCAAGGAATTGGACTTCTCGAAGCCAAAATTCACACTTCTAAAATTTGGCGTAGAGTTTCTCATGATGTAGAAGTTTAAGAATACAGCGAAGGTGTTTCTCATGGTCAGCTTGGTTCTTCGAGTAGATGAGAATGTCGTCGATGAAAACGATGACGAATTTATCCAAGTAAGGCTTGCAGACGCGATTCATGAGATCCATGAATGCGGCAGGTGCATTACTGAGCCCGAAAGGCATCACTAGGAACTCGTAATGACCATAACGAGTCCTAAATGCAGTCTTGTGTACGTCTTCATCTCTAACCTTCAGTTGATGATAGCCTGACCTTAAGTCAATCTTAGAGAAATAACTTGCCCCTTGAAGCTGATCGAACAGATCATCGATCCTGGGCAAAGGATACCTATTCTTGATAGTGACCTTATTAAGCTCACGGTAATCGATGCACATACGCATCGATCCATCCTTCTTCTTGACAAATAAGATTAGTGCTCCCCAAGGAGACGAACTAGGTCTAATGAAACCTTTGGCTAACAATTCATCTAGTTGCGTTCTCAATTCCTTCATCTCTGTTGGTGCCAACCTATAAGGTGCCCTTGCTACTGGTGCTGCTCCCGGGATAATGTCAATTCTGAATTCTACTTGCCTATTTGGGGGTAAACCAGGTAGTTCTTCAGGAAAGACTTCAGGGTATTCAGAAATGACGGGGATATCCTCAATCTTGGGTTTCGGTTCGTCAATAGTCACTTGTGCCATGTAGATGACACAACCTTTCTTCAAACACCTAGAGGCCTTGAGCATAGCCACTTGCTCAGGCAATCCATACTGAGTATCTCCCTGAATGGTAAGTGATTCACCAGATGGAGTCTTGATCACCACTTGCTTCTTATTGCAGAAAATCTGGGCCTGGTTATGAGATAACCAGTCCATACCTAAAACGATGTCAAAACCGGCTAACTTCAAAAGAAGTAGGGACAAAGGAAAAGAGTGGTTCTTAATGGATATGAAACATCCATCTAATATGCTTGAGGCGGTTTCTAAGGAGCCATCTGCTAATTCCACCTCATACTTCACACTTAAGGTTTTAACAGGTAAATTCAGCAATTTGCAAAACTTATTATCTACAAATGATTTATCAGCTCCTGAATCAAAACGCACTCTTGCGTAAACATCATTTATAAGGAAGGTACCTGTTATCACATTGTTGTCCTGCACAGCTTCCTTTGCATCCATCCTAAAGACCCTAGCATTGGTCTTCTTTCCTTCATCAACCTTCTTTGCAAGTTTTGGGCAGTTGGACTTGATATGCCCTTTTTCGTTGCAACTGTAGCACGTTGCGTCCTTCAACTTTTTGCAATCCAAGGTCTTGTGTTCCTTGGACTTGCATATACCACAGGCAAAAGTTCTTGACTGAGTCTGCGAGTTCGATTCATATATGCACTTCCCGAAGTGCAGTTTCTTGCAGATCTTACACTTGGGCTTATCTCCAGATTGATGCCCATCCTTCTTAGACTCAGACCCTTTCTTGTGGTCATTGTTTCCTCGATACTTCTTGTTTGACCTTCGTGAATTGTCATCTTCACGTTTCCTTTTCTCGGCATCCTTGTTCCTCAGCGATCTTTGTCTGACCGCGTCCAGTGTGAGGGACAAAGATATATCAGCTACAGATCTGAAAGTAGCTGGCCGAGAGACCTTCACGCTTGCCTTAATTTCTGGGGCTAAAACCCCCAATGAAACGAGCTATTCTTTTGGGTTCCGGGGTCACCAGATACGGAACCAATCTTGACATTGTATTAAAGCTCGTAAGGTAAGCTTGGCAATCCAGATTTGTCATTACCAATGATAGAAAATCCGACTCAATCTTTTCGACCTCGTGCTGAGGACAGTAGTTCTCCCTGATGAGGGTAACAAATTGTTCCCATGTCATATTGTACAGTGGGATCTTCCCAGTAGCTTGAATCAACGATCTCCACCAGGCTAAGGCCTCACCTTTGAACGATTGAGACACAAACTTAACCACATCCCTCTCAGCGCACCCGCTGATATCAACAACTGTGTCCATTTCATCCAACCACGTCATGCAGTCTATAGCCCCTTTCTCCCCAGTGAAATCCCTGGGCTTGGATGAAACAAAGTATTTGTAGGAGCAACCCTTATCACGGGGTCCTTGATTCAGCATGATTCTTTGAGATGGAACACTTTGCTGATTTGTGGACTGACGATCGTCATCACCTTTCTTAGGCTCATCCTTTTTAGAGGGTGGTGGCTTGCTGTGAGCCTCAAAATGAGTCTTAGGCTTTGAATGTGGTGCAGATAGGGTCCTACTTCGAGTCCCACTAGATCCACTATACTGTTGCTCCATAGCTTTAGATACAGTTGTATCAATCAGTGTACGGAGTTCTTCCCTGGTTATATTAATCCTAGCATTCTCATTATTCTCCAGAGGATGACTGTTAATCTCGTCCGAGTCAGCCATTTATCTTGAACTGTTACATAAGATATTGACAATAGTTTATTTGGGAGTTTATTATGGAATTGTCTTTTTTGGCAATTCATTAACCATGGTAACACAGGCCATAACTGGTTAATTTGTTACTCACATTTATTTAGGATTTCTATTATAATTTAACCTAATTATAAAACAATAACAGTTTTATTAGTAGCACAAAAGGCCTAGTCACATGGACATTTTTAAATTATAAGCCATGATTTCAGAGAATCAAGGTATGAAGGTGTGAACATAGTTCTTTACCTTTTTCTGACAGGGAGTCGTAGACTACTACTGTCTTTTGTCTTATATGACAATGAGTAAGGCTCGTAGGCACTACATCACCAATGGGTATTTAATATGTGATCATCTTAATTGATGATTTAAACCCATGATTTATAGATCATTATGTTAGGTTGGAAATCTTTCGAAGAATCCTTATATAAGAATGACGTGTGTGATTTTAACGAATCACGTCTGCCAGGAGCGTTCACATGTTTTCAGATGTTAACAGGGATCCGAATCTTTTAAACAAGTCTTACCATCTTGGCCAGGTCTTAAAATGACACGGAGGCTAGGTTATACCGTTAAGATTCTTAATTAATATTTAAATAGGCAGATATATTTTTAAAATGAATGATTTTGATTCATTTATTTCATATATAATTTATTTATGCATATAATGGCAAACATGAAATTTATAAACTTTACATTCCATTAATTATTAAAAGATTACACATCGCCCTAAACGGGACTTTTTAACAGAACATCTTACCCACGCAGGGGTCAAACTGAAATACTAGTCCACGCAGGGACTTAAACAAACAACATACCCTTGTAGGGGTTAACAGAAAGATAGGCCCACGCAGGGGCTCAAAAGACAACCATACCCACGCAGGGGTCAAAACAGCAAGACAGGCCCACGCAGGGGCTCAACTAAAACAAGGAAAATACAATCAATAATTGAAGGATTCAATGGTCCTTCTTGCTCTTCCCTTTTATTAAACTTGTTAATCCCTGGAAGAAACTTTGTCTCTCCCTGCGATCCCTGTGAACTACCCGTTCAACTTGGTCCAATCTTTGAAGGATTTTCTCATGCTCTGGTGGGGAGAACCGTGGCGGCTGCAGCTGATGCTGGAACGAGGGTTGAGTAGGTACTTGATATCCATGAGTTGGGTATCCTACCCCCCAAGGGGTTCCATACGGTCCTTCCGGATGAAGGGCGTTGTAGTTTGCAGCTACAAGATATACTGAGTGTGTGCCGGCTGTTCAAACGGATTGTACGCCGCTGAACCGGCGTATGCAGGGATCGGGTTATCAAAACCAAATGGTGGCGGCTGTGGTGCAACTGGTGCAGAGTTCCCCCCCTGGAATTTGGTTTGAGGGCCCACCCATATGTGGGTCTTCATGCAGTGGCGGGTAGTGACTGCCACTTGAGTGATGGGGAGAGCTAAAGTGAAAATCCCCCGCTCGCGCAGATATACGTGCGCCCGTTCTCCTACGCCTTGGTGGTTCTGGAGGTGCTTGATGAACTGGCGGCGGTGGAGGCGGTGGCGTGACAGCCACGAAACGTGAATCCCCAGAGGGATCCTGCTGCTGCTGCTGCTGGTGAGGTGATGAATGGTGGGAAGGTGTGAAGTACCATTCATGCTGGTTAAACCATGTTTGGTAACTGTCCGGACCACCGTAGGGTGATCCGTGAAAAGAAGATCCATCAGAGATCTCGATGGGATGGTTGGGTGTACCGCTTGCAGGTTCGACGGGATCCGTGTCCTCGTCCATGTCCATCGCATTGTCTTCGGAGAAATGGTCCTCTGGTCCCAATGGGTTAAAACCCACTGGTTCTTGAATATAATTTGCCGGGTTAAACCGGCCCCGAAAAACAGGAGTAGGGTCGCCAAAGGAGTTGTGCGAAAGAGATCTCTGGAGAGGTATATATGAAGGTTGTGGGTTATCGGGCTCGTTTTCCGAATGTAGCCCGAAGGAATGGCGGTAAGGAGGTGTTGAGCTGTGTGAAACGGACCGTCTAGCGGGCTCCACATTGGTCCTCCAGTTCTCTCGAGGATCGGCACTCGCAGTGGTAGAAGGAGCTCGCCTGTGCGAAGGCCCGACTTCGTGATCATTGGGGGCGGTGATTGGCCCCTTGCCTCGTCCCCTTCGTCTGAAAAATCTTGGCGGCATACTTAGACCTGTCAATATAACATAAGATAACAACAAAATATAAAGGACAAAGTTAAGATAAAAACAAAAAAAAAATCATTTTGGATTATTCCTATGTTCTTTGTCTAGACTCGAAAATTTAGGAATGTGCAATTGTGTCATTGAGATTAAACACAAAAGGCTAGTGTTTAATTCACTCAATGTTGGCCCTGATACCAACCTGTCACACCCCGACTTTCCACGTATTACCGGTGGGGAGTATCGTGACGTGGTTGGTAACATAATAGTCAAACAACACAATATTTAAATGCACAGCGAAAGCAAAAGATAGATATATTTCAACTTTAATAAATTGTAATATCAAGTATCACAACAGTCGAAAGTTTATCCACAGGTGGATCAAAATAAAATGGAAACAGTAGTTCAACAGACTTTAGGCATCTTAAGCTTGCGAGACTCTTTATTGATGCTAGGAGTAGCCAGCCTAGTTCGCGTAGTACCTGCACCTAACCATTTTGGGAAATTATGCCAGTTTACACTGGTAAATACAATTAACTGACTCATTTTGAAAAGGTTTAATAAAGATTGATTTGAATGCACGTGGCACAAACTTTTATAACTTGGGATAATTATTTAAATGTATAAACTTGTAAAAGAATTACATGTTCCTTATGCGTTCAGTAGCCCGGTTCGTGCTGGGTTAAAGATCAATAAACACACCACATTATTTATTTATGCACTGACGGGTGTACGCCTACACCCCGTGCTTAGGTCGTGGCCATTTCGTAAAATGATGCCAAGGATATCCGGGACATGGTCATTAACCCCCAAAGGCGTTTAAGCAACAAAACATATTTTTAAACGGGTCATCTCGATAATACTTAACCACCAATCGATTAAGGTCGAATGCCCGACCAAGCGGTATTTTATATACCGTACCCCAAGCTCGTATAAGGGAAAATAAGTTAAAAGTATTTACCTTTGCAAGTATAAATTACAAATAGCAAATGCGGGTAGCTTTTACCGGGTATCCTATTCTGGAACAAAGGTTTATAATAACCTATTAGGATCCTAACGGTCTTTAGTTAAGCTTAAGCTTAGACCGGTTAGTTTTAACGAAAGATACGGTTCAAACGCACGATTATGCGAAGACCGGAATAGAATGTGATTTAGACCCGAGAAGTTTGAAGACTTGTCTTATATGGGTAATCTAAACACATTCTGGATTTTTAGATAAAAACAATAAGGTTTGACCCGTTTCGGCTAATTTACGTAAACTAGTTACATAAACCGAACCGAACGCGAAGGATGCGTAACGGGTAACCATAAGAGCCATATACAGGTTTCCTAAGTTAATATGCCTCAAATATGTTGTGACATCAGTAAGATATCTTTTATTATGCCCGAAACGAATTTAAACTCAAACTATGCCTCGTAGGGGTATTTTGGTCATTTACAAGGTTATAAAAGAGTTCAAGTATTAATCTGAGTTACAGGTCTGATATCATCAGTAAAAATACTTAATTTAATAAGTTATAACAGTAGGGTATTGCATATAGGTGAAATTTATCAATTATAGCCAAACTATGCACCGTAGGGGCATTTTGGTAATTTCACAAAAGCCAAAAAGCTCAAAACTGAAGTCTGAGTTAAACAACTTTTGCTTACTGTTAAAATATTATAATTTACCTAAAATATCAGTAGGTATCAACCCTTATATGTTTAAAATAGTTTTAGTACATACTATGCGTTAAAAACGCTTAAAAAGGCGATTAGAAGCCATTTCCGGGTTCTAAACAGAAAGCTAATATTTTTATTAGTCCAGAAGGTTTAAAATAATTTATGTATCATATCAAATCAGTAGCAAAAGGTTTGGGGTCAAAAAGATATGTAAAACTCATTTTATAGCCCAAAAGGGCAAACCCGACAATTACCGAATCAAGCTTATGACTCTAAGTTATGCTCAGCCTAAAATTAATTAAAAATCGTCAAAAATCCCAAAATATTATATTACATCAGTGGATAAAAAGTTTGATATCAAAAAGTGGGTTTAAATAGGCAATATGCTAATTATGTCGTTTAATCGCTAAAAAGCTTTCTAATTACGCTAATGAGCATAACTCTCAATCTACACCTCAAACTGATGTCAAATTTTGGGTACAAGTTTATAAATCAGTAACTAAGGTTTCTACTCTTTTACATTATTAAAAATCACGTTTTATGGTGAAAAGGGCATAATAGTCAACATATAAGCAATTAACGGAATCATGCATATTAATTGGATAACTAATGAACCAAGGTGTATAATCACAGAGGGTTATACTAGCATGTAACCTAGTCCAATTAAAGCTCTAAGGCATTTCTAAAACATGCTAAATCGGGTCAGAACTGAAGTCAAAGCAAAAGTCAAAGTTTTGCAACTTTCGGTTCCGAACCGGGTCTAAACAGAAAATTGTCGGATCAAACAAGCTTAGACCAGTTATTATACTTATTACCAAGTTATATGAGTGATACAATAGGTTACATGCCTTCTACATTGTTAATTATGCGTTAATTCGAAGATTAGCATTCTGTTGACTTTTTCTAATCCACTTTGACCCGACAAATGGTCTAGTTAGAGTGGGAATCAGAGGGTGCCCTTTTAAGGGTTTATTGCCCACATAATTACCAACTTATAACTACCTTCAATTCGATTAATCACTGGACCATTAATGATTAATCGCTAAGTCAAACGGTAATTACGACGGTTTGACTTTTAAGCTAAAACTAAGTAAAAACTCAACTAAGAAAGGTTAAGCATACTTACAGAAGTCCTATGCACGATTAGGGATGCTTAGGGTCTGCTCTTGAACTCCCAAAAGCTCCAGAAATGCAGAAGGAATGAGTGATCACAATGTTGCAACATTGTGGCTTTATATAGTGCTTAAATCTCATTTAGATCATTGACAACCAAGCCTACCCTTGTCCCCTGATCATCAACAAGTGTCCTAGGGTCTAAAAAGCATGCAGGGGTCGTCCATGGATGAGGAAAATTGTTTTTAAGTCGGTTACAAGCTCAAAACAGTCAACAGCCCGATTTACTGTCGCTGGCAAAGGCTTACGAACCGTAAGGGGGTCCTTTACGGTCCGTAAGACCTTTGCCAAAGGCAAAAAATTTTGTTCTTTCGAGCTTTGAAAGGGCAACTTAGGTGAAACGATTTTGGGACATGAATTATCAGTTTGGGGCCTCTACTCCATGCTTGAACAGTTATGTACCCTACCATATTGAGATGTTTTCTTGAACTTTAAAGAAAAACCACAAACGAAGGTTTATCGTGCATTTCTTCGTAGGATTCCACTCTTGCACTTAGAATCAATTATTACTAGAAATCACCGGATTTGAATGTATACCAGATGTTTATTATTCATATTAGGGTCTTGGGATTCTTAATGAGGTCGTTCAGAGGTGTGAATTAACATGACGAAACTTTTAAATCCTGCCACACATCTTTAATTGGATCCGGGTTTATATGTCACACCCTGGCTTTGCGGAAGCGTGGGTTTATTTGGTGTGACTTCTTAATACCATAGCAATAATCATAACAATACTATATGGTAAAAACATGAGATATTCATCCATTAATAAAGTTTAGAAAAATCCCATTTTCAACAATCTCAAAATAAGTTACAAACCTTAACTTGATTTAATTGAGTTCATAAAGACTTAGCAAAAGACTTTAAACAATACTAGGCTTAGAGATATGTAACCCGTCCAGGAAGGGGTTACACCTTTTAAACCCTGAATGACTTCTTTATTCAAACGCAGCTTGAAAAAACGTGTATACCGTGCCAGATCCGTTAGTTTCCTGAAATACATGTAGTTTGAAAAGTCAACATAAAGTTGAGCGAGTTCATGTGTAAGTGAGTATGCACAAGCATTTGAAAATGTTGTAAGTATGTATAAAAGTCCCTGGTATGTAGCAATTAAGGAAAAAAGAGATCAATTAATGTGTAGCTAATACATTAATAAGTGACATGGTCTAGGAAGCACTCAAACCTGTAACGCGTATTTCATACCGGTCCTTCCGGCGGAACGACATAGTCACCACATGCGGCCACACGCTGGCCCATGTGTGGGGCTCGCAACACCCGATAGATCTATCACTCATGCCTCTCGGTCCTTATACAAGGATTAATGGTCTTACGATAATAGCCTATCCATTCACGTGATCTAGTAGTAAGTTCCTTAGCTAATCATACCGTGTATAAAACGTTTGTAGTAAATGTAACATGTATTTCACCCCCGAAGTATAAAACTGAAAACAAATAAGAGAAAAGGGGGGACATGAACTCACAGTATTGCGTCTTCTTACTCGTAACCCAAATCTCTGCGGCAAACACGACTACCTACAAAGGTCTAATGTCTATTAGACGAACGGGTCATGCCTTGTCTTAGTATGTATGTTTTTGAGTTACGATTCTGGTATTATTCCAAGTTATAATAATTGTATTTAGTTTTGGAATAATTGTTTATGCAATGATTCTGTATTAATACTTCTCAAGTATTTGTATTCGTATTTCCTTCCCAAGGATGGGGGTTTTAATACATGTATTTTCGTATTTGTATTTGTATAACATGCCAAGTATTGGTGTCGTATTTCGGTGTATTGTTCCAACCAAATATACGTTAATACATCCCCAATATATAATTCCAAAAACATATATTGTAAGTCTCACTTAAAAGAAATATATTCAACTCATTTGTCCAAAATATTTTTAATCCCAAAATATACATATTTTTCCCAAAAATATTATATTTTACTTCATACAATTTCCCAAAATATTACTTTGTCAAAATATACCACTAAGAGTATTTTCCGAAAATACGCGCGTTACATTTTAGAGTTCGCGTTGGTATTATTTTGGAGTCGTATTCCCATGATATAACAAGTAATATTATTTTTACCCTAAAAATAATATATCTCTAGTTCACAAAATAATCACGTAAGCACACAAGCGTCTTATTACGAAATATATATTCTCAATATATATATTTAACAAGTTTTATTTATGAAAATCCACCTCCGAAACTTGGTTATTTTGTAATAAAAATCATGGCGAAATTTATATTTTGAAAACAAGTTAAAAATATATTTATAACACTTGTCACCAAGAACATTTCTAAGAGTTATATTTTCTGGAAAAATTTCGCCAGAGTTTCCACTGTAAACGGAGGCTTCCACGCTCACTAGCGTATCATTTTCTTTTGTAAAATCATTCAATCAGTTCTCAATTAACCAACCCGTCATTCGGACATGCAAAACACTACTTATATCATTTCAGTTTTAATATACAAAACTGGGCCGTTTTCGAGTATTTTAATAAAATAGTTATCTTGTTCCAAAAATTCCCAAATTTTTATAGAATGTCTTATACGAACCAAAAATTATTGTGTAAAAATATAGGGGTCCAAATCATCACCAATATTTTATAGAAAATGATTTTCCGGACTGAAATCAGATTTACCTATTTCTGACCACAGTCCGCGGAATAATTTATTTAAAATTCATCGTAAGTCCGATTTATGAAATTCCAGTGGGATAATTATAAATACATCGGTGGTCATCTACAGTAAAAATTTCATGATTTAACCCTACACGGAATTTGAGTTATGACGGAAAACATAACTCCCATTTACTGCTGTAAAAATGCAGCTCTAGCTGCTGTTACAAAACGACACCTTAAAAATAGTAAACGAAGTCCAAAAATCATGATTCCGGTGCCACTAGAACCGTATTTCATAGTACATATATCTAGACTTCAGAAAATACACTTTTTGTTTAGTTAAGGACCTGTTACAGCCAGTTAAAGTCGGCTGAAAGTGCAGATCAGCTTGCTGTTTGAAGGTTAAATGTTACTAAAACGCACCCATACGTTCGCCAACCTTTCTAATATGATTAAAATCAGATCATGAGTCTGTTACAGCAGATTATGGTTTGTTTATTTCAGATTTATCATGATTTATACCACTAGTTTCTTTTTAACCAAGTAGTTCATCATACTTTCCAGTCTTTTGGTTTTGATCTTTAGTGTTCTCGATTTTTATCCGTTAAACCTCTTATTAACCACTTTAGATAAGAACAAGAGAGTGTTTAGAAGAACTTACAACTAGCACAAGGCTAGGGAAGATCAAAGGCGTAAAAGTGGTGGATAAAAGAAAACAAGAGCGGTCCTTGAACTTCCGAGTGCACCAAGCTTAGTTATTGGACCTCTTGCACCTTTAGATGTTCTTGGATTGCTTGAAAAGGAGCTTGAAGGTGGTGGTTGTTGGCTGCCGTAAGTGAGGGAAAGGGAGGAGAGGGAGTTTGCTAAAGTTGTTGATTTGTTAAATGAGAACCATAACCCTTAGTGTTATTATATAACCCATGTTCCCCTTTTACCCAACATGTATTAGGTTCATAAATATCTTAACAAATAAAATAAAGGAAGGGAATGGTGGGTGTTGTTGGGGGCTCTCGGCAGACTTCAAGAGGAGAGGGAGAGATGCAATTTTTTTTGTCAAGTGTGATGTGTATGCAAGTGTGGTCCCTTGGTCTAATTTAATAACCATCCAAGCTCATTATCCACTAAGTAATATGTAATCTTGATATGGGACAAGCTAAAATAAAATATTCAAATATTGGTGTGTGTGTTCCCTAGGGGAACTGATCGGTTGAGGGGGGGGGGGGGGTTATGGTTCAATTTCAACCATATAGTTAAGTGTTTAGTTTGTTAATTAGGAACTTTAAATAAGGTATTAGTGTGTTATGAAACATAACGGGTGTTAGGGTATTCGGGGACCCTAGCTAGCTCAGAAAAGGAAAAATAGTGTCATTGTCAATATTTTTATGTTCCGGGTAAAGTCCGGTTGTTCGGTTGGATATTGATCCGTTAAAGCACTAAATAAGCATTTAAAGTGTCTTTAATATTATTTTTAGTGACACAATAAATTCTCGACACTTTGGAAAGTGTCTAGTATTATTTTCCCATGTTTTTTGCACTTTACTAGTTAAATAAAATGCTGAATTTTGTATTAAAGTGCAGAATTTTGTACTTAAAGTACGTTTTAGGCACATCCGGTCACTATAACTATCACCTAGTGACGCAGTTTAACAATCCTCACCTCCCTACACTCCCTACTAGTGTAGTAATCTATTCCCGGCTCATACTGGCCTCAGAGACAGTGCCTGTCTGATGCTGGCTATGTCAGCATGTTTACTGGGTTATCCGTATAGTGTGCTCACTGTGCTTTTGTGCATCAAGTTTTTCACTATAGTTCTGTGTAAATAATGGAGTAACGGCAATAAAGTATGATGCATGTACGTGTATGTATCAGAATTCAAGTAGCAGTTTAATCACAACTGTAAGCAAGCACAGTAATTAAGTATTAATTAAATATTAATTAATTCGTACGGATACCTGGTTTGGTGAGGGTTGTCACATTATAATACTTTTGTCTTACATGACACGTGTCGTTATTTCATTCAACACGAATTTTCGAGGTGTTACACAATCGCACAAGGTCGGATCACAGAAGATCTGATCGCACAAGGGCATCTCGCACAAGTCAGTCGCACAAGCTAGGTCCCCATAATGTACAAGTGTTAAAGCACATAGTACCGTTTGCTATTGCATGACCGCACAATATATTGTGGATCGCACAAGACTGTGCTGATCGCACAATATATTGGGCCGCACAAGAAGTTTCTTTGTTTAATACTTTTGGGTCGCACAAACTATTGGACTGCATGTTTAATTGGCTGGGGCATGCTTGGATCACACAACATGTTATGGATCGCACAAGGTTGGGCTGATCGCACAACACGTTGGGTCGGGCATTTGTTGGGCTCCACTTACTGAGTCGCACAAGATGATTGGGCTCGCACAACCACAACGGCCCAATCATCTGAATCGCACAATTTGGGCTTATGTGTATATTTGATTGATATTGTTAACATGTTTCTATGTGTATGCCATGATCGTATGTGTACTTAACTTGTGAGTTTATATGTAAACATATGTGAATTACTTGAACCTAGACCTGACTCGTATGGTAACCATTTTAGGACGTGGTTGACCCAATTAGCTCAAGTGACCTTTCTATTATCTGTCGAGCTAACCTAAGGTGAGTTCACACTTTCTACAAGGCATGGGATTCCCGGTGGTTTGGGAATGGGTTAACGTTTAATAAGGAAACCTGCGTATTCTCCTTGGGTAGAATACGTACTCCCACCCTCTTAGGTGAAGGGTGACAACATGGAAACCTGCGTGTTCTCCTTGGGTAGGACACGTACTCCCACCCTTTTAACTGAAGGGTGACGACATTGATTGACACTAGACAAAACTCTATCATTAAGTCCCTCATTTTATATCGACTTAATCGCTGGGCCAATGGCGAACGGGTCATTCGTTAAATAGCGCTATTAGGTTTGACAAGCCTCACACCATGTCGCAGTGGACGGGCATGGACTAATGGACTTGGGCACTAGTCAATGATGATAGACATTGACGCAGGGCACATAAACATAACTACAGTCAGTGGTCGATATGGTAACGGGTCTAGTGGTTAACATGGGGAAACCCCCACTGGTTATGGTTTGGGAAACAAGAAACTGGATAACTCGTGGTTTTCGAATTAACTTATGTTTTTGGAACAACACTAAAATGGACAACCAACTGTGAACTCGCTCAACATTGTTGTTGATTCGTTGTTACATGCCTTGCAGGTCTTTATGTACTTAGATGGAGCTTGCACAGGAGGAGTAGTTGTGGAGCATGGACATTGAGTGTTCATGATAAACTTATGAACTTTTAAACTTATGATTTGGGTTTTGAACTATTTGCTTCCGCTGATAAGTTAGACTTGTTAAACTGTTTTGACACCAATTATATTGTTTGGATTGGACTTTTACTTATTTAATTATATTGTTCAATATGATTGGTGGCTGGATCCTGGTCAGTCACGCCCCCCTGCGGTAATACTCCGTTTGTGGATTTTGGGGGTGTGACACCGTACCACTTAGGGGTTTCAATTAGGGTTTCTTACGGTGCCTTTTAGGAATGGAAATTTGCGAGGTTGTTACAGATGCCGTGGAGCGTATTCAAGATAAAACAAGTCTAGAAGACGAAGTGGAATTAGTGAACAAGATAGTTGATGAAGAGGAGGATGAAGAAGTACAAACTAATGATTCGGAAGACGATTGTACTGATATGGCACCACCAAAGCGAGGCGCAAGTCAAGTGGAAGCATCCACGACTTCGACAAGTAAACGGTCAAAGAAATAAACCGGCTTCAATATGTTTGTAGTATCATTTCAGCGATTTTTTAGACTTACCCAGTGGAACCGGTTCTTCAGAGAACCCGGTTCCAACCCTGCCCGGGATCGGTTACTATCGGTTCCAGTATTCAAGCTCTAAACCCGGTTAGGAACTGGACCCGGTTCCTACAAGAACCGGTTCCCCTACACTATAACAAGAACCGGGTCCGGGTAGGAACCGGTTCCGGGTACAAAAAAAATACCCGATATGCCCATCTCTAGTTTCTACCTGGTTCCTTGAAAAAACTGGTTTCAGCAGTACCCGATCAATATCCAATTTGTGCATCTCTAGTTAAGGCCGTCCCAAAAGATACAAAGGAGCGACTAGAAGTAGAAATCAATACGTTAAAGACCATCTACTAGCAAGCCCATTCCTGAAAATTTTTGCACGTCACTACAAGCTGTCCAATCAAGTAAGCAAGCATCCAAACTTTCTTTCAATTGGATTCGGGTTGCCAAATTGATTGTCCAACCGTTTAAAAAATTGTGACTAATATTTCACGAACAAATTTTCTTTAAAATATTGGTCTAGTAGGATTTAATAGTCAAGTGGTATTTTATGCAGGACAAAAAACCGGCTTTAATATATATACACTGGTTAAGGTCAAGTGGGGTTAAAGAGTAGGTCAATCGTGGCAACTTGTCGCCTTTCAAAAAAAATCGTCGCAACTTGTCTTATTAACTTCAATTTTCTCATTCGATCGGTTATTAGTTTTCTGGTTCACATGATATTAAATTTCCCATAACATCAAAAAAGAATATATGATGACATATCTGTCTCTCTAGAACAGCTAGATGATGACATATTATTAGTATATTACAAATAAGATTTACCAAACAGGAAAGTTCCCGCTTGTAAAGATCCATGTGCCCAATGTCAACGTGAAGGAAATACTCAAAGAAGCTTCCAACTATATAACAGTTAAAAATGACTTTTAATATCAGACTTGAAGGAAATACTCAAAGAAGCTTCCAACTAAATGCACATGCAGAAACTTCATACCAGACATAATTTACACTGATATTTCTAAGGAGTAATAATCGGTCAAATCTTTGCAAACTATATAACAATTAAAAATGTCAAAAGTGTTGTAGGGTGCACTCAACTTCTTAATTGTTTACCTACTGATAATTAAGTGGCCACTTGTGTTCTTACCACAATTTGCATACTATATATGTTCCATCATCACTTCGTTTATATGCTACATCTCTCTCTCTCTCTCTCTCTAAAATAACACAACTATCCGCGTCTGCCTCTAGCCTCACCTGTGTGTGCCAACATGGACACTGGACGTAACGATCACCTCATGAAGCTTGAACTTTTTAAAGCTGCCAAAAAGGGGTGTCTTGAGGATTTTGAGGCCAAGTTAGCCCAACTGAACTCACCAGAACACATCCATCTATTACGCACAAGCCACCGGAAAGACACACTTCTTCACATAGTAGTGGTCTTTGGACATGACCAACTTGCTAATTTTCTAGTTGGTAAATCTCCGGATCTTACAACCTGCAAAAACTTCATTGGCGACACACCACTTCATGTTGCAGCCAGAGCGAGGAAGCTTAGTGTTCTTGAATCTTTATTGACCATGAAAGATCCTCCCATTGATTATCTACTAGCTGAAAACAACGATGGGAATACGCCTTTGCATGAAGCTGTCATTCATAAAAGAGATAGAGCTGTTGAGATTTTATTAGGGAAAATACAAGACTACAGCAACGCTGTGTCGAAAGTTAATAAGAAAGGGAAGTCGCCATTGTACCTTGCTGTTGAAGCGAAGAATGCTAAGATTGTGCACTATATTTTGTACCGTTCTGGTGGTACTAGCCAAAATGGAACCAGTGAGCATGTTAATGCAAACGTATCTGTTCCACATGCTGCAATAATCGGTATATACTTATGCACACTCTTTAAATTATATATATCATGTAGTTTAAAGAACACACGATATGATTAAGTAAAGCGATTAATTAAGAGATTGCATCGCTGTTGAACGATAGGGAATTCAAAGAGGATCGCCAACCCTTCCGGTAGTAGTATTGCTACTACTAGTCAGACTCGAGTCGATGAAGATGTTGAACCAAAAAAGTGTGTCCTACATGTTGCAATCACTAGGAAAGATACAGGTAAGGTATTATGTTACATATGTGTTGTCATGTTCCCACATGTTTGTTGGCCATCAGATTGTTGTGCAGCGGAAATACCATATTGATTTGGATCCATGATAACAAAACAGATCGATAATGAATCGATAATGAGTTGATAATGATAAATTTGAATGGACAATTATTGGCGGTTAATTGTCTTGGTGCCAAGTAATGTTCCCGGCAACAGACATAAATACATTGAGAAGAGAGACGGTTGTGATGGCGGTTGAATTTGGCGGGAATAACCGCCATTCGAAACCGATACCAACCATCAGTCATACCTCTTCGAATATATTGTTACACACACATATAAGTATATATATCCTAGGTTTAATACATAACATAAATACGAAATTATGTTTATAATATTCTAACACTCTCCCCTAAACATAATCGTGTTTACGGGAGTATTTAAGAACACTCTCATTAGCTTCGTCCATGGCTGCCCTTGCTCTGTTGAAGTCGAAAGTTCTTCTGATCTGTCTCCTTTTGATCTCATTCCATCCATCATCAGTGAAAAACGCATAGTGCTCCTTTGGACTCCCAGCAACCTCTTGACTGTCATCTTTACCTTCATCTTGTTTGACGTCTTCCCCTTCACTTCGGCTGCTCCTCGGGTCCATCTTACTAACTAGCACTTCCTTCACATCTGTCATTTCTTTCTCACATGCTTTCGATTGAATGATCTTGAATTTATAGTAATAGACGAGGACGTCCAAGTACATTGCATACATGAGACGCATTAATTCACCATCACTGTACTCGAATCCCATATCTTTGGCCACCTTAGGCCACAGATTATTCTCAGTCACTCTTCTATGTCCTCCTTCCTTCTCTGTTTCTAAATACAGATCCAAGAGACTCACCTTCTGATTATTTGACGCATAAGCCGGAATTGGTCTAGTTGTTACCCCCAGTTTCTTTGTTATAAGCCATTCCACCATCTCTTCAAACTTTGTTTGAAGAATGAACTTATACTTTCCGATATACTCATCATCGTCCATCATGTCAAGTAAAGCCTTGCAATCCAAAAATTCTTTGAACTCTATTGTTTGAAGTATCATCACGTTCCAATCCGGTTCGTTGGATGATATTTCAAGTTTTCCGAAATAATTGTTCAAGTAGTTTGTTTTGAATACCATAAATTCCGTTTCTTTATTCATCATCTTCTGTTTTTCCATAACACCCATTTCTTCCTCTTTCGTTAATCCAGATTTTGCACTTATATTATTGATTAGGGGAACACTAAAGGTAGGAAACAGTTTACACTTATCCCCAGTGAATTTTACCGTAAAACCCTGTGTAATTAACTGATCATAACTTAAGACATTCCTATCTATGTCTTGTGTAAAAAATACACTTTGAACACGAATTTTTTCAACCCCTGAAACAATATCCATAACTTCGATACCCCTTATAAAGTAAAACTGATTTTCACCCGTGTTTGTCTCTACACCATTCATACTCTTAATGCGCTTAAACATGTTTAAATTTCCAGAGAAATGATGTTTTAGAGTTTTACTGACATACCACATTTCCGACCAAAAACCTCCGTCGGTTCCGGCCACTAGAAATTCTTGTTTCTGACTGCTTCTGAGATCTTCATCCTCGTCATCCCGTTGTTGCACACCGGTGTTAATAGCAAGACGTATTAGTTGGGATTCTTCGTCATCCTCCTTCTTCTTACAGTTTGAAACCTGATGGCCTGGGTTGTTACAATAGTAACAACGTTTTATTAGCCATTTTCTTTCCCTTCTTTCGTCAGCACAATGTTGACACGGAATTGTTGTAGACGTTGCCCTAAGATCAAAATAACCTGGCGCTCTGATACCACTATGTTGGCCATCAGATTGTTGTGCAGCGGAAATACCATATTGATTTGGATCCATGATAACAAAACAGATCGATAATGAATCGATAATGAGTTGATAATGATAAATTTGAATGGACAATTATTGGCGGTTAATTGTCTTGGTGCCAAGTAATGTTCCCGGCAACAGACATAAATACATTGAGAAGAGAGACGGTTGTGATGGCGGTTGAATTTGGCGGGAATAACCGCCATTCGAAACCGATACCAACCATCAGTCATACCTCTTCGAATATATTGTTACACACACATATAAGTATATATATCCTAGGTTTAATACATAACATAAATACGAAATTATGTTTATAATATTCTAACAATGTTAGGGTCCTAAGATTTTTTTTTTAAATGGCTCCGATTTTGGAATCCGGTTTTAGGCCCCCAAAAAGGTTGAGCCGACCCCGGTTTGAATAACATACGTTTGCAAGCTAACTGGATTGTGAAAACAGAAGGGAAATGCGCCATTGTTGAAATAGAGAATGTTCAGAATTCGAAGAATATCTCGAACCTTTTGGATTGTTGTACGAGCCAGATTGGAGTAGCTGAACATGTTGAAACCACAAAATCTGTGCTGCATGCCGCAGTTGCCGGAAAAGATATAGGTAGTGCCGGAACTTTCCTTGATGTTTTCCATGTATATCATGTAGTTTACTTTTATAGTTTTGTGTAATTTGAAGACACTCTTGCAAACTCTTTGTTATTTTAATTAAAATAAGTTTTTTGATTATCCAAAATAACTTTTTATTGTAAATAATAGTTCTTTGTCATGTACTTGCATGATTTCACCGGCAGGGATTTTGAGGATGGTAGCAGAAAAGGAGGTTCAGGCATTACCCGATAATACTGATCACCTGCTACACTTGGCAGCATCACTAGGCTTTCTGGATGGCGTGAAGTTCTTGCTTGATCAAAAATTCGGTATGGATGTGTTAAGACATGATGAGGATGGCTTTTGTCCAATACATCTTGCATCTAGAAAAGGCCATCTTCAAGTGACCAAAGTGCTACTTGATCACTACCCGGATGCAAGAGAGTTTCTAAGCAAACAAAATCAAAACATTCTTCATGTTGCAGCTGAGAATGGAAAGGACAACGTTGTCGAGTATATACTTAAGACTAAATGGGCAGAATTTCTCATCAATGAGAAAGATAAAGATGGGTACACACCTTTGCATTTGGCCACTAAAAATTGGCACCCAAAGATTGTAAGTGTGCTAACGTGGGACCCTAGAATTGATCTAAAGCAGGTCAATGAGGAAGGATTGACAGCACTTGAGGTGGCTGAAAAATACATGGAAGTAATGGCTCCATTTAAAAAGGTACATAAATGTGTCCATTAATTATTTAGTTATAGATATAACCATATATCATTATCTTATTCTTATCATCGTTATGGTTCTGTGTAGAGATTAACATGGATTGCGTTAAGGTCAGCTGGCACTCCAAGAACTCATATTAAAGACCGAGAAACTGTGAAGAGGTTAGAGGCTGCAAAATATGAACCATACAATATGGACTACTGCAAGAGTAGAGTTAACACGCTCTTGTTGGTGGCAGCACTGGTAGCCACTGTGACCTTTGCTGCTGGATTCACAATGCCAGGTGGCTATAACAGCTCAGATTCACCACATGCAGGCATGGTTACTATGCAGCATAAGATAAGATTCCGAATATTTGTTATTTGCGACAGTATAGCGGTGTATAGCTCAATCATCGTGACGGTAATGCTAATGTGGGCACAATTAGGTGATCTTAATCTAATGCTTAATGCTTTGAGGAAGGCACAGCGGTTGTTGGGATTATCACTTGGGATGATGTCTTTAGCATTCTTGGCTGGCGTGAATCTTGTTGTGACCGAATCCCATTTGCTTTCTATAGCACTTTTGGTAATGGGAATTGCATCACTTATCATCCTCGTAGCTCTCTTTGTCCCACTCTTTTTGCCCTACACATCCAAATTAAGAATCTTTCGCTATATCTCCTACTACCCCTTTAAAGGGTTAATGCTGTTGAAAGTTTAAACTAAACTTAGCGTGTCAAAGTTATATAATGTAGTTAGTACGGTCTTAAATGTAATTAGGTAAATTATGGTACAAGTGTTCTTTTCCAAACGACGTACGTGTTGGTTTGGAGGCATCGGTTCATTAAGTATATACACACATATGTATCGACGTATGAGCATATGCTAGCCTCTTAAGAGTTATGAAGAGTACATAATGTATATGTTACTTTGTGGTGTGTGTATGTGTGTTGGTGTACATAAATATTGTTATGAAATAAATGAAAAATGTGAACAGTTATTCATTGTTTTTTTATGAAACACTGAACAGATTGCATGTTAAATGGGGATGAAATTGAAATATTTCTATATTATATCTTGAATGAATGAATACATGTGCCTTCCATTTATGTTTGTCATATGGTTCTTCTTGACTTTGGGTTGTTGATATGATGCAATCAAGACCGAATATGTTTTGTACAAGCATTATGTACAAAACTGGAGGCTAGTGCAATGGTTGAATCACATTCACAGTACTGTTATGAGAGTTCTGGGAGTAGAGATATGGATAAGTCAGCAAGAAGACATTTCAACCATGTAATCGCATATGCGTATTAGCTAGTGATCTGTGATCTGCCTCAGTAGATGATCGAAAGAGTACAGTGTATTTCTTGGATTTCGAGAAAATGAAAGGACGGGAACAAATACAAGAGTAAAGCCTTCTTGTATTGGCCTATTCCTTGAGATATATCATATGTTCGCCACACGCCAAGTAAAATATAACCTAACAAATCTCCCAACCGTAAATTTGGTTATGAGGAAGAGTTAATTTGCCATCCTGGTGATAGAGCAACACATCTTGAACTTTTCACTATATAATTTGTCAACATATTGGAACCATTATCATTACCATCAACTTTATCAAGTTCAAACAAACTATCTTTAGGAGGGTCTCTATTCTTATACAATGATACCACACGTCAACATATGTGCATGTTTTTTTTTTCTTTTATGAAACATAGAATTCCTGATACCTTCACTATGACAAAGAATGTAGTTTCTTGAAGCCAAGATCGTCTTAAGGTTCATGGTGGATGACGACCGGAAAATAGTATATGAAAGATGGAAGTAAGACTAACTAATAAACATCAAAATAAATCATTAGACAATGGATTAGTTAAGCTAGACTCGATGAAAAATGATTTGGAGTGAAGACTACAGTGAAGGATGACGCGTACAACTTATATGGTTAAAACTTGATGGTTTATTAATCTCGATATCATTCTCATTAACATCAACCCCTATAAATACAAGAGGATCTCCACTATTTGTGGTAGGAGATATCCTTAACCAATACATATTTATCTCTAAATATACCAGATATAAAACTAATCTATATTTACAAAATTGAGCTAATCTATTACACCCCCGTAGTCGAAGCGAGAGGATGCCGAATGCTTAGACTGGACCGAAAATCATCAAATAAGACTCGCGGAAGACCTTTTGTAAAAATGTCAGCTACTTGGTAGCGAGACGGGATATGAAGAATTCGCACATCACCACGTTGAACCAAATCACGAACAAAATGAATATCCAACTCAATATGTTTGGTACGTTGATGCTGTACCGGGTTTCCTGATAAATAAACTGCACTGATATTGTCACAATAAACCACACTGGCCTTCCGAAGGGGGCGATGTAACTCCAACAATAAATTCCGAATCCAACACAATTCGGCGACCACATTAGCAACACCCCGGTATTCTGCTTCCGCACTAGAGCGAGATACCACAGCCTGACGCTTAGAGGACCACGATAACAAATTAGAACCCAAATAAACACAATAACCTGAAGTGGAGCGTTTAGTGTCCGGGCAACCAGCCCAATCAGCATCCGTGTATGCGCGTAACGAAAGGTCACTGAAGGTGCCCAAAGTGAGACCAAACGAGTGAGTGCCCTGAAGATAGCGAATAATCCTTTTAAGAGAATTCCAGTGATCAACCCGAGGAGAGTGCATATGCATACAAACCTGCTGAACTGCATAGCTAATGTCAGGTCTGGTGAAGGTATGATACTGAAGCGCACCAGCCAGACTACGATATAACGTAGGGTTTTCAAACAGGTCACTAGAAGAAGCACTAAGTTTGGATTTGGTGTCCACTGGAGTAGCAACAGACTTGCAAGACGACATACCTGCCCGATTAATAATATCCAATGCATATGATTGTTGCGATAAAAACATAGTATTTTGCTGTCGTGATACATTAATCCCCAAAAAATGACTCAATGGGCCAAGATCTTTCATATCGAACTCAGCAGCTAGTTGATGAATGAGAGTAGCCCGTAGTGTATCATGAGAAGTTGTAAGGATAATATCATCAACATAAATAAGTAGATAAGCCATGTCAGAACCCTGATGATATATAAATAACGAATTATCACACTTACTTTGCTGAAAACCAATGGAAAAAACGAAATCCGTGAACCGCTGGTACCATGCACGCGGTGCCTGTTTTAACCCGTATAAAGATCTTTTTAGTAAACAAACATGATCCGGATACTGACGATGTCGAAATCCAATGGGTTGATACATGTAGACAGTTTCGCTGATATTTCCATGTAGAAAAGCATTAGTTACATCCAACTGATGGATGGGCCATGACTGAGATAAAGCAAGTGTTAAGACAGTGCGAATGGTGGTTGGCTTAACAACCGGACTAAACGTCTCCCCACAATCAATACCCACCTGCTGAGTACTACCATCACAGACTAACCGAGCTTTATATCGCTCCAGTGTACCATCAGAACGATACTTATGTCTAAACAACCACATGCTACGTATGACATTCATGTCTTTGGTGCGAGGGACTAATTCCCATGTCTTATTTTTAATAAGTGCATTGAACTCAGTAGTCATGGCGTTGTACCAATCCGGTTTGGACAAGGCTTCGGTAGGGGTTTTAGGTATAGGAGTGACAAGAGAAGTGTTAAGGTTAAAAGGTTGTTTGGGCTTAGAGATGCCGTCCATAGATCGAGTGCGTATGGTACGGCTGGTTGAGGTTTGGTTTGGTACGACTGGAGGAGGGGGAGGGAGTGGTGGGGGGGCCTGTGTTGAGTGAGATTTGGGCCTGCGAGAGTATGTATGATTAATGGGTGGTTTAGGAAGGTGGTTATTGGGCTCGGGTGGGGTTGGGTGGGGAGGGGGTATGAGTGAGTGAGTGGGTTTGGAGGAGATAAGGGGGAAGCTGGGGAAGAAATTTGGGCCGAGTTGTGTGGTGTAGGGGAAGGGGTAACATGGGTCCAGAAGAAAGGATGTAGAGGAGTGGATAGAAAATCATATGAAGTTAGGGACTTTTGTGGAGAAGTAGAAAAAGGGAATGTTGTTTCATCAAATATGACATGACGATTTATAATAATTTTGTTGGTGGCGAGATCGAGACATTTATATCCACGATGATTAGGGGGATATCCAAGAAAACACAAGGCATGGACCGATGTTCGAGTTTATTGATAGTGGTGTGAGGAATTAAGGGATAACATAAGCAACCAAAAACACGAAGATGGTTATACGAGGGTTGGGTGAGGTAGAGAGATTGAGTGGGGGACTTGTAGTTGAGAAGTTTGCTAGGAAGGATATTAAGGAGATAAGTGGCGACATCGAGAGCGTGATGCCAATAGATGTTAGGCATAGTGGATTGAGCGAGAAGTGTTCGAATAATGTTGTTAATGGTTCGAATTTTTCGCTCGGCTTTACCGTTTTGGGACGATGTATGTGGGCAGGAAAATCGGAATTTCATGCCATGAGTGTTACAAAATTGATTAAATTGAGCATTTACATATTCTTTGCCATTATCGCATTGAAATTGTTTGATTTTACGCTCAAATTGAGTTTTAATGTAGGTAGAGAAGTTTTGGAAGGTTGAAAAGGCTTGTGATTTGTGACTGAGAGGAAAGGTCCATAAAAAATTAGTGAAATCATCTAGAAATAAAATGTAATAACGATGACCACCACTACTAAGTATTGGGGAGGTCCATAAATCACTATGTATAATATCAAATGGTAAAGAGGTAGAATTAATAGAATCAATAAACGGAAGTCGAACATGTTTACCAAAAACACAAGATTGACATGGTTTAGTTTTTGAGTTATTACAATCAATAAAACTTGAACTTTTAAGAGAATGCAATAAATTTGTGCCAGGGTGGCCAAGGCGTTGATGCCAAAGATCTTGAGAGACAGTGGTAAAGGTAGATGGTGAGGTGAACTTTGAGACTTGTGTAGGATCCAATGTGCAGAGGTCACCAGAACTATTGCATCGTAGGATAGGAGTCTTGGTCTTGAGATCCTTCACAAGAAAACCAAAAGGGTCAAATTCTATGGAAACATGATTATCTTTAGTGAAACGACGGACGAAAAGAAGGTTTTTGATTAAAGATGGTGCATAAAGGACATTAGTTAATTTGAAGGGTGGGAAGGGTGGTGGTAAGGTTTGGTTTCCCTGTCCAAGAACGGGTATGGTTTTGCCATTACCGACTACAATATTACGAGACATGCAATTATTAAATAAAGATGGAAAATTAGTAGAGGTCATATGATCTGACGCACCTGTGTCCATTGTCCAATTTTGATCCGGCGGATGAAGGGCCATGTGATAGAGAGCCTGAGTCAGATCCGTGGGAGTGTATCCATCTGGAGACGATGCTTGATTGGCTGTATAATTCTGAGCTGGCCTAGAGCCCAACACACCTGGTCCTGCATTATTTGGTTTTGGAGCACTGGGATATGGGCATGGAGGAACCATCCAAGGAGCCCAAGGCTGATGTTGTGGGCCGGCCCAATTTGAGGCAGAAACATAATTCCACGGGTTCTGTGGAGATGGGGTATTGTTACCCGATGGATTCCATGGAGATTGATTCCAGCCGCTAGTCGAGTAGTTCCATCCACCGCGACCCCGAGAAGATCCTCTGCCCCTTTCGCGACCTCTACCACGGCCGCGACCACGGCCGCGTTCCGAATCAGACCGATTTTCCGGTTGCCGTGCATCTGAATGTTTGTAGGAGGAGTTGTGATCAGTGGATGCGGTTAGAGCCGTGCCGGCGAGGTGAGCAGCTTGTTTCGCCTGATTTAATTTTCGGGTCTCTGCCATACATAGTTGAGACCTGGTTTCATAGAAGGTAGGCAGAGGTTTGGTTTGCTGAATTATGAGAGCAACACTTTCATACTGTTCGTTGAGTCCAGTTAGAATCAGTAATACGAGCTGTTCGTCGGTAATCGGAGATCCAATGTTTGTGAGCTGATCGTAAATTACCTTCATGGCCTGACAGTAGGCGGTCATGGATGAGAACTGATCTAGGCGAGTACTGGCGAATTGGTTATTTAAGTCGATTGTTCGAGAAGCTTTATTATCTTGGAACAGATTTGCGAGTGCGGTCCAGGCGTCATAAGCAGTTGTGTTTGGTTTCAGAATGGTGTGAAGGAGATCAGAAGAAATTGTACCGTAAATCCATTGCAGAACTATCGAATCCAACCGTTCCCAGGTTTCAGCCGGTGCTTGTTCTTTGTCTTTGTCTTTGTCCGATGACGAAGTAGCAGGCGTTTCACGGGGCTGGAGGTGATCATACACTTGAAACGATTTACACTGGATTTTGAACAGTTCCGACCACGTTGTGTAATGGCCGGTTTCAATATCCAGTGTGACGGGAATAAGGGTGCGGATATTAGAAACGGTGACAGCGAGGTGAAGTTGGGAGGCCATTGGTGTGAAGATAAAAAGAAAGAGGGAATCGGATGAAGCTTAAAAAAAAAGAAACAGGGGAGATTGGATGAAACAGGTTAGGTTAGGGGATCAGAACATGAGCTCTGATACCATGATGGTTTATTAATCTCGATACCATTCTCATTAACATCAACCCCTATAAATACAAGAGGATCTCCACTATTTGTGGTAGGAGATATCCTTAACCAATACATATTTATCTCTAAATATACCAGATATAAAACTAATCTATATTTACAAAATTGAGCTAATCTATTAAAACTCATGGTGATAAATTGAGACGAAGCTCCTAACTTGTGTAGTTTGATAAAGCATGTTATAAGGAGATACAAGTACCAGACAAACATAAGACGAGGTATTTGTGGAATGCTTGATGGTATTTGGTGACTCATCAAGATTTGATCTTTATGACATGTTTAAGTATTATGATAAAGTAATTGTTTATGCAAGTATGCAACACAATGGTGTTGTGGATCCATTTTTGTTATATGTAAAGTAGTTTAATGACATACAAGCTTATATATATGCAGCATTTTGAGTTGAAATTAATGAAGAGGTATTTGTACATTCCATTAACTTTTCTACAGTAGAGATAAGATAGGATTTCTAATAATACACAAACATGATCATCACTTGGCCAAAAACCCTTATAATCAATCCTCCTGCCAACAGTTTTTGTTGCAGTTTAGCCCTTGAATGCCTGTAAAAATCAAACAAAAAATGTTAGCAAATTCAAACTCATCTACACAATAACCGGAGCATAACCTATGAAAATTTTAAAGATTCTACTTACAGCAAAAATGGTAGCGTGACCCGGGTCAGCAAGGTGAGCAAACAGGTTGTCAATGGGTCCGGTTCCAGTGTAGATGGCTTGGAACCATGCACCCATGACAGCCAACATGGCCAATCTTCCATTCTTGATCTCTTTTGTCCTCAATTCCTTGAGCTTTGCAGGTGAACCGGTTCCCCAGCCGAGTGGGTCAAACCATAGTCCACCTGGGTAGCCAACATCTGTTCCGGTTAGCTTGTTGTTGGGGAAGATGGGGTCGGTGTTAACACACCCAGGTTTGATGATGTCAGCCCATCTTCTTCCTTCAGCCCAGCCAATGAAAATAAGCTCAATGATGAATAGTGTGGTTTTGTCGGTGAAGTATTCTTGTTCACCAGCAGTGTACCATGAAGGAGTGTTTAGGATTCCGATTTTTGTCAGGAATTCGGGGATGAAGATCCCGGCTGCACCTAACATTGCCCATCTGCAGTGTACTAGTTCTGCTTGTACGTTCCATCTCAAAGTCTCGGGATCAGATCCTACAACACAACGATCATGTAAGGGAAACACTCGTATATTATCTATGATCATTGACGGCAAACGAACCAAATCGCATGTGCAAACCCAAAACATTCGGGACATGTATTCGGGTTGGATTAGTTTTAAAATTTTTCGCAGATATGGGACATGCATGGTATTATGTGATACCCGGCCCGAGTTCCAGAAAGGGCAGAAACATGTGTCCTAAACATACCCATAAACATTTTATTTTTGTTTTTGTTTGTCCTTGGGTGGTAAAAGGTAATCTACTAATCCACTAATTTTTCATTTTTATATTTCTAATTTCGTAGGTTATTAAAATTATGTAATATAATGGTAAAAAAATCTATTTAACAATCCCAACGGTAATTTTTAACAAACTAACAATTATATCCGATACCCGAAAGGTATTAGGGCAGGTATGGGAAACAGTTTTACAATCGAGTATGTAACCGGGATTACCAGCACCCGTCCCAAACCCATCCAATTGTCATCCCTAATGATTAATGATCATGCTTACCTAGACCAAGAGGATCAAACCCGAAGTCTCCCGGTAGGCTGCAAGTTATCAAAACAACACATTAGGATCACAAAAAACACAATTAAATATTTCGTGTATGTTCTCCTTATGTTAATTATATAATTCAAGTGATCAAACCTGCCATCGAGCCATTCTGGTGGGGTGCTGCCAGGGAACCAAATGGGTCTATCGGGGTCAGCCGCAGCGCAAACGGTTCCAAATGATCGTGAACCGGATGGTGCACCCAACTTGCTAACCCTCAGTTTCTTCCCACCAAGAAAAGAAGCCTTTGTTGATCCAACAATAGATCCACTTTTCTGTGAACTATAAAATAAAATCACCAAAAAGTTGATATAATCAGTTACTAGACAATCACTAGTTATATAGAAATAATATTTGTATATATCTTTATATTTGTTACTCTCCTTAATTATAGGAGTCTACTTTTGTATTTGTAATGTAATAATCATTCAGTGTCTATATAATGCATACGTACCTTGGGGAAGAAAAAGCAACAGCTGCAATGGCAGAAGAAGCACAAGCAGTTGAAGCCATTGTTTGTATGTAAATCTTTGTGTCTTCAAGATTTGGTAATGAAGAATGAGAGGGTTTGGGAGGAAGAAGTGGTTGGTGTTAATGTATGGCATATGGGCTTATCTAAAAGGATAGGAGTAGAAGACAGAACTATGTGATTGGCTGTTTGAGTTGCCATGTGGGCCCATGCAGAATCTAATTTAGATGATGTGGCATCAAATTTGTGGTTCATGTTGTAAGCTACTTGTGGCTTTGAAGGCTTTAAAATCTGAGGGTAGTGTTGACTTTTAACCAACAAGATGTTATCCAAACACAATAACCAAATAAATAGTTTTAAATTTTAATAGAGTAAACTTTCAAAATAGTCTCTCAGGTTTGATCATTCTAAGACCGGAGG
The DNA here is from genome assembly GCA_030545235.1 of Helianthus tuberosus. Lineage (NCBI taxonomy): Eukaryota > Viridiplantae > Streptophyta > Magnoliopsida > Asterales > Asteraceae > Helianthus > Helianthus tuberosus. Next base: position 34,828,182 of record CM060383.1, read on the forward strand.
GTATGGCACCGTCCTTAGGCCCGTCTTCCCCAAGCCGCCCCAAAAAGACCACCCCTCAGGAACGTCGATGTCCCAGCCCTGTCCAATTCGTCCTCCCAAAGCCAATTAAGACGGGCCAACTTCCTCTCTCCTCACACACACACATCTATATATACATACATATATATATATATATATATATATATATAAAGGGGTTCATCCCCCACCCCTTAGGTCCATCCTCTCCAAGTCTCTCCTACGTGGCGGTGACGTGACGGCCCATCCTCATGGGGATGAGCCTCCCATACCCACTGGTCTAATTCAAAACTCAAACCTTTTGAATCTAGATTCTGTGGTTTCAGTTTTGTTGCCATTTTCATCCAAAAGCAAAATTTGTTCAGATTTTTCAGTTAACATTCAGTTTCTTTGTCTTTTTCCTCCTTTTTAATGAAGGGCAAAATGGTCTTTTAATGTTTTATTATAACAAATTAAAAAAATCTGACCATTTTACCCTTCATTAAAAGGGTGGAAAATGACAAAAAAGTTGGATATTAACTGAAAAATCTGACCAGATTTTGCTTTTGGATGAAAATGGCAACAAAAATGAAACCACAGAGACCCAGATTCTAAAGATTTGAGTTTTAGACTAAAGTGGTAAAAGTGACGAAACTTCAAGTACCTTTTTGGAGTTTATTCATTTTAATAACTACTTTCCAAGCAACTCCCCAATTGAGAAAATAGTTACTATCATAGTTATTAAAGGCGCTAGATGCACTCAAGGCGCATAGGCCTCGCCTGGGGGCTGGGGCTTAGGCGCAAAGCGCAAAAAAGCGAGGGCCTGAGAAAAATAAAGCGCATAATGAAAAAAAATAAAAAATGTATTATGTTAGAAAAAGAATACTATTCTTCAAATAAAAAAAAACAAAATCTATTTTATAACACTTTATATCATCTATTTAGTATCAAAAGTTCTAAAATATTAGTGTATTAGTGTAGACGAGTAGTTTTCCTTAGCTAAAAGTAGAAATCTGGCTAGAATCTTGTCGGAATTTAGAGATTTTGGTCGGAATGTGTGCCTGAACTATCAACTGGAGAATTAAAGAACAATTTCCTTGACTTAAAGCGCAAGTGTCTCGCCTCGCCTGAAAAATGGGCCTAGACGCAAGAGGCGATGGCTTTTAACAAGTATGGTTACTATACCGGCCCAAAGAAACCATAGAAAGGAAGGGAGAACATATGGGCTTGGTTGATTTAAAGCCCATTGGTCCATAGATTCGCCACAAGGCACAAGCCTTTCGTAGTAAGAAAAATAGAAAATAGCTACAATTTTATAGGATTATGTTTTATGTTTGATCCTAATATTTTCATTTTAGGATCCAAGATAATCATGTTTCTAGTTAACTGATTAATAAAATTGACTGACGGTTTCTAGTTAATTCTTTTGAACATCGACAGTGTATATTTATTAATTACAAATAGTTATCTGATTTTGTTTTTCCAGCGTCACGTAGGATAAACTTAAATCGAACCACCCTTACATGTGTCCCGAAAACATTAGAGTTCTAAGAACCCCCATGGTTGAAATGTCTCCAATACTCAAAAACCTTCCCTTTTGATGACAGAAACTTAAGTCTTGATTAGCTTCATATCTTCAGGTTAAGAGTCCACGAGGTGTAACATAGTTACGATTTATTACATAGATGAGATTTTTGTTATGATTAGAAGTTATGGTTTGGCTATGTTTCCTCTATAGTTATTCTTGTAGTCTTCCTATAAATAGTTGAAGTGTTGAACCATATAGTACATAATATATTACAGACTTAGTATAAATCATGAATCAATACTTGAAACCAATTTTAAATAAAAATTTCTAAATACGCGAATTCGTGTTATTTCCCTTTCTATTGATCAAGGCATGTGCATGTCTATCATTGTACCACTATAGTTTGCAATCATAGAAGTTACAAAGCTATGTGAATCTTATGATTAAAGGTTAAAAGCTTTGGATGTTACTTCCATGGGAAACATTGAGAGATACAACTAAAATAGTCATTTTGATTGTTGTGTTATACCTCTATAGCTATATTAGAAGAAAGTTATGTCTATGTCCATAAGATACGTAACTTTATAGTCGTGTGTCTACTTTTCTCTTATATCACATTTCATCTCATTAATGCGGGTTAAACCGCACGTTATGCCCGGCCAATAGCTGCTTATCAACTTTTCGTTCGCTCGTCTTTTGCAAACGTACCATTGGTGGTAGTTAGCTCATAAACATTTAAATAAATACGATGTGTGGACTCGCGTATCATCCATTTTTTCGTCTAGCTAAGACAAAGACAAGAATACAATACTTTAGTTACTATTTAAGTTATGAATTTGTCATGATGAGTACCGGTACTACATATTCTTATAAATGCATATAGATAGTTCATACTGATTCAAAAGTATCAAAGATCTTTAGAATCGCAAGATCAATTTTTGCTTGCGAATGGTTGGAAATGTTGGACTAGCCACCAACACGAGTAGTGCTATACAACATTTTAACTTATCAAAAGATAATAAAGCGCAATGCGTGCAACATCGTACCTACATGTATTCATGATACCTGGATAAAAAATGTAGAGCCTAAATCCAATTTAGTGCTCGTATCCGGTGGTTTGAATTCAACTAGTCGCTTAACAAGCGCATCATACTAAAAGAAAAGGTCACTACTACCCACGAGTAGTATAACCCGGGTTGAAATCAGTGATATACCCCAAAATTCAAGCCGAGCTACATTGCGTGGAGCCTGATTATAAAGTTAAAATAGTATAGTTATATAATATATAACAATGTTTTGTAGATGAAAGCAAATTTAGAACTCTAACTACTTAAAATATCTCAATGACAAGAAGGAATTGAGTTATATTTGATTTTTTTTTAATATTCTTTTTGCCTAAAATAACATGTTTCTATGTTATAATAAATAAATGTTCAGTATTGTCTCAAATAGCAAGTTTATATTTTATTCTAAGAATCAAGTCTATAACAAGTTTATATTTTATTCTAAGAATCAAGTCTATAACAAGTTTATATTTTATTCGAAGAATCAAGTCTATAACAAGTTTATATTTTATTCTAAGAATCAAGTCTTTATTAAATATGACATTTTTTTTTCTTTTAACTCACATGACTTTGATCGACTTTCAAATTTGACATTTATTTAGTTAAAGGAAAAACATATACATAATCATGACTTTTTTTACTGTATAGCACCAAAGTTGTAACACTAATGGTAAAATAATTCATTTCCTAATCGATCAAGCTCCGTTTAATTAGTCTCAAGAAGGGAGAAGCTAAGCATGAATTAGTCAAATGTAAAATTATATATATGTTACATTGTTTCTCAAACCCATTAAAGATTACTATAGATTTAACCTATTAATACCTTTTTTTTCATAGGAAATTATTGGTGTTACATTATTTAAGAGCTCTTAGCTTCCCTTCGTTTGTCCATCAGAAGAATCATATGAGTAGACAGGTGAACTAGCAAACGGTTCTTCCCTCGCAAAATGACAAGCTCGAACACATGGTTCTATAAGGGTGAATTATTTGCACTTGTTTTATTTGCTATAAAAAAAAAGTGAAAATATATAAATCTTATTTAAGTGCTAATTACTTTGATCTTGTTAAAATAAAATATACAATATAAAATCATATATATTAAGCAATATAAACTTTATTACGAGTAAATTACTTTTTGAGTCCTTGTGTTTTAGTGGTTTTAACTATTTGAGTCTAAAATCAAAATTTTTAATGCCCTGAGTCCCTAGACGTTTTTATTTTAACCATTTGAGTCGAATTTTTAACCTTTTGAGTCAATTTTTTTAACAAAATTGGACTCAAAACGTTATAAAATAAACACAATTGGACTCAAAACGTTATAAAATGAGCGGTTAGAGACTCAGAGCGTTAAACTTTTTTATTTTGGACTCAAGTGGTTAAAACCACTAAAACACAGAGACTCAAAAAGTAATTTACTTCTTTAATATATATATTAAATCTCCAAACACTTAATAAAAATCATTTAAAACACCTAGGTTGGGAAGGGAAAGGTCTTGGGTTCAAGTCTCATTGACGACAGGGGATTAAAGAAATTAGCTATTAAAAAAAACTTAATAAAAATCCTTACAAATCGTTGAAAAGTTTATTTGTATGAACAAGGTAATTTTGATATAATTTTATGGAAATAATAATAAGATCTTCTCTCTTATGCTGTTAATTAATAGAAGATATGATAATAATCAAGTAGTACCCAGTCCAGTCTAATAAGAGTGTGAGGAAAGTGCATGATTTGATTCATATGTAGCTTGGTGAATAAGCAAACATGGAATCTCTTGTATCATTTTGGCTTTTTTGAACATCAGAGACGTGATATAATCATCACCACCTTTGCTTTCCATCAAACACCTTTCTCAGTTTTCGGGTTGGTAACCGGCAACAAATATTTTCATTTTAAATAATAGATTTCATTAAGGTTTCATACTATTATAAAACATACATATTCACCTTCTCACACTGTAAACCAAAATACCAGCTAGCTTCAAATGATATATTGCATTTCTATTAATTATGGTGTTTGAATATTGTATTTCAAATTTTCAATATAATTTAGAGTTAAATGCTTGGTTGGTCCCTGTGGTTTGCAAAAATTTCATACTTGGTCCTAGTGGTTTACTAATTATACGCGTGGTCCCAAAAGTTGTCAAAAATGAACTCGGTTGGTCCCCTGACCTAACCTCTGTTAAATTTCCCTGTTAACTATGTATAAAATGACTATATTCCCCTTGAACAATTAAAAAAATAAAAAATATATACAAAGAAGATCTGCTATTCATCTTCTTCAACCTCCTGCTCCTTCATAACCTGCTCCAAAATCAAAAATCAGAGCACCTCCCTCCATCTCAAAACACATACACATACACACCCAAACCCTTGCCCACTCTCGTTCTCTCTCCCTTTGTATTCTTCCAGCAGACGCGCCGGACACCGGCGTTGATGCCGGCGGTTAACCGATGACCACACCCACCCCACCTTCTTCCACCCCGCACCACCCTTACACGCACACGTATGGTCTCGAAAGAGAGAGAGAGAAAGTGACGAAGGGGAGAGAGAAATCAGGAAGAGAGAGAGAGCGGCGGAGATTGGCGGCGCCGCCGCCGCTACGGCGGCGCCGCCGCCGCTACGGCGGCGGCGACGGTGGTCGACGATGATGATGATGAAGACGACTGTTGTAAGCAAATCGCACATACCCTTTTGCAACAATTCTCGAACACAAATCTGGTAATTCGTTTATCAATTCTTCACTCAGCCCATTCGATCTGTTGTACTCGCACACAACAAAAGGATCCGCAAAAGTCGTTTCGACTCCACTAATCGCCGCACCGGACCATTTCTCGTCGGACATCTCCTCGCCACATTATTCCCGATTGGATCACTTGAGGGTGTTTGTGATTGTGTAATGGGTGTTTGTGATTGTGAGTTGTGGTGGTTGTGGTGGTGGTGGTGTTCGAGCTATGTTATCTAGTTTATTGTTTCTTCTATTGTGGGTTTCTTGAACTGCTAATAGATTTGATTGTAAAGATTGAAAGGAAGGTTCAAGTGGAAGAGAAGATGATGATATGATCTGCTAATTAGAAATGGTTCTTGCCCAGGCAATGTTTAGGGGTTAGTTTGTTAAGTTGGAAACCCAAATGGGTTTTTTAATTGTTTTATTTTTTAATCTCAGAGGTAAAATGGACATTTTACATGTAGTTAACTGAGAAATTTAACAGAGGTTAGGTCAGGGGACCAACCGAGTTCATTTTTGACAACTTTTGGGACCACGCATGTAATTAGTGAACCACTGGGACCAAGTCTGCAGTTTTTGCAAACCACAGGGACCAACCAAGCATTTAACTCTATAACTTATTTCACTAATGGGATGGTGATCTATTAGCAAAGACAAAACCTTTAAATATCTTGGAAGAAGAAGTTTTAGATTCAAGTCTCACAAAACGACATGGAATAAAAGAAAGAGTAAATTACAAAAATCGTCCTTTATGTATGTCACTTATTGCAAACTGTGTCCTTTGTCTTCAATAATTACAGAAAACGTACTCGATGTTTGCAAACCCTTGCAAGTTATGTCCTTTAGCCCCAACTCAGTTAATTTTTGTGGTTAAATCTGACCAAATGAACCCCACGTGAGGGTATTTTTGTGGTTAAATCTGACCAAATGGACCTCACATGAGAGTAAAATGACCAAAATACCCTTATGTGGGGTCCATTTGGTCAGATTTAACCACAAAAAATTAATTGAGTTAGGGATAAAGGACATAACTTGCAAGAGTTTGCAAACATCGAGTACGTTTTCTGTAATTATTAAAGATAAAGGACACAGTTTGTAATAAGTGACATACATAAAGGACGATTTTTGTAATTTACTTTAAAAGAAATTTTCCGTTAAAAATCATAATTTATTTGATGTACTTTTAAACAAAAGTATACCGTAAGTTATATTAAAGTATTAAAGAATTTATTACATGATGATATTAATGAGAAGGTTAAATTAAGATGAACTCTAGTACTCTACGTGCATTATCACTTCACTATACTAGGAGATTAAGTAAACTTGATTTGAAATCTACGAAAAAGTACGATTACCTTACGTTAAGTTTATATTAGTACTCCTCAAATAACTAAATGAGTGTTGATAACTAATAAACGGTTTCAATTAGTGTCACATGCGACTTTCTTCTTCACCTTCTTAATTTTTAATTATATTTTAATTAAATATATTTTTTAATAATAAATACATAGATATCACTTATTATAAATGTCAAAATATTTTTTTCCTGATTTATAATAATTAAGTCAAATATTCAATTTGTATATTATGGTATACGATATAATTTCAATTTTAATCTTCATACCTAAACTATCTCCAAGCTAATTTTCGTTATAATCTATAATTTTGATTTTATGACTTAATATCCTCCTGTATAATTCTCCTTTAAAAACGAGAAAGATGATAAGCTTTCGCGTAGAACATCTAATGTCGTCTATAAAAAAGTCTTTAGAAACATCTAATATGTATTTGTTCAATAGATTTATAGATTGTAAATGTAACATTGATTTGTATTTTTTTTGTTATTATGTATAATGTGGTATATAATTATTTATTATAAATATTTTTAAATTGCATCATTTTTTGTATTCAACTCGTGTAGTATACGTGTGTATAACCTAGTAGATATATAGAGACAGAGATAGATATAGTGACAAAGATAGAGTGGAAACAGCGTATGAATAAGATTTGAGGGTGTGTGAATAAGATGACCCTAAATATATAAGACATCTAATAAGGCTAGATAAAATTATAAAATTTATAGTTTAAATTTTATAAATGCGAACTAGATTTATTAAACCTTGGGTAAATACTTAAAATCGAACTTGATAAAGATCCCTCTATCAAGCATGAATTGTTCATCAAATACGTGTTGTTTGCTGAACAACATTAAATAATCATAACTGGAAAAAAATCGTATAAACATTACCCAAATAAAAAAATAATAAATTTATTTAGAACTTATGAAAAGATATACATTTTAGGTTGAAAAAGAAAATTGGCTATATAGTCCAAAGTAGATATTGAATGTTGTATCTTAATGTTAAAGACATTGGTAAGCTGTTAGCTGGATAACTACCTCACATCACGATGTTGGTTTTAAGGTTTTCTTAATCATGATTGTTTTGTATTAAATTATAAACTGAAAAATAATAATTGATAATGATGGAACTACCTTGCTTGCTAAACTACCAAATCTTTACAACAGTCTTCTTTTTGCAATATGAGACCAAACATGTTGGATATTCTCATTATGTTTTTTTTCTCAATTAAACCACTTTTATGTAAGATATTTGACATCTTATAATTTTTACTTATGTCGCTAGTTTATATATATAGGAATTATAGAGAGAAAATCCATTTAAGTATTTTAAGATCAAATACAAATGAGTTTTAACATATAAAGTAAATACAATTTCAGTGAGGTTAACACCCGCTCACAGGTTCAGTCTCTATTTCAAAAAATTCAACACTTTGGTCCCTGATAGGGATGAGCATGGTACCCGTTCGGTACCGAACCGGTACCCGTTCGGTACTGAACCGGTACCGGTATCGAAAATCCCCAAAAGTGTGTACCGGTACCGAATATACAGTGTAAAAACCAGTAATACCGGAACCGTGCCGAACCGGTACCGAAAATGTCAAAAGTCGGTATCGAATCGGTACCGAAAATATACCCGGTTCGGAACCGGTATTTTAGTGTAGAAACGGGTAAATACTGGTACCGAAAATGTCAAAAGTCGGTATCGAATCGGTACCGAAAATGTACCCGGTTCGGTAAATTCGGTACCGGTATTCGGTACCATTTGTTCATCCCTAGTTGAGAGCAGCACATGGAAGTTTATAGAAATTGTAATATACAGAGAGTTATAAAGAAGAATGTTTGTACTTGCACTTTTGGCCCATGGAGGGTATTATTGTCATTTAGTAAGTTCAGTAACGGTGAAGTAACGGCAGTTTGCCCCAGGGGTTTAATTGAATCAAATTGACAACGTAAGGGAATGAAGTGTTGAATTTTTTAAAATGAGGACTAAACCTGTGAGCAGGTGTTAACCTCAGGGACCTTGAAACTGGACTTTACTCTAACATATAAAATGACCTTAACATGAGAAGTGGATGAAGCTTCTTCTTTTTTTCATCTACTTAAGTATGATGTTTAATTGCAAAATGTAAAAAAAATCATGAATTTACACTAGTAGAGTAATTATGTAAATACATATTTTTTTAGATATATGAGACTAAAATGCATGCTAATAAGATTTAAAAAAATTCACTTCTTCATTTCTCTTGTTAAGCCAATTTATATGTTGGGGGAGGTTCATTTGAGAATAAAAATTTAATTGAGAACAAAAGGTAGAATTGTAAAATATTATGTAGTTATTCTTTCATCTCATTTATTAAAATATTTAAGTAATTAATTACCCGTAAAGACTATTATTCTCTACATTAACTTTCATTGCCTACACACATAAAAAGTTATCCTACAAATACTTTTATTTTTTCTTACACAACTCGTAATTTATCCTACACAACTAGTAATTTGTCCTACACTCTAATTTTTTTTTTTTTTAAATAAGTTACAAGTTTAATGTAGTTGGCTATTAAACAGGAATACTAGATATTAATGATCTATGTAAGTTTACAAATATACTTTTACATTAAAATTAAATGTAAATATTAAATTAAGTAAAATGAAACATTTTTATTGGTTGAAATTTATTATTTTTTCTTCTTACAAAAAATTTCTTCTCATTTGAACCTTCCTACGTTAAAGACCCATTTATACAATAACTAGGTTAGAACCCCGTGTATTACACGGGTTGAATAAATATAACTTTATATACTAAATAATAAAATAGTTACATCTTTTAAAAACTCGTGTATTGCACGATTTGAATAAACACATGTCTTACACGAATAATGTAATTCGTTAACATATTTAGTAATCAAGATGTGTTTTCTAACAAAATGAACTTTGAGGTACTTATTGTAACATCTCACTTTATTTTTTATTAGGTTAGAGAGTTGTGTATATCATGGTTTATAACATTTTACTTTGTTTTTATTTATTTATTATTAAATTAGAAACTTACGTATTACTTGATGTTGGATTATCAGTAGAAAAAAAAAATATTTTAGTAAAAAATATTAAATACACAAGAGATAAGTTGGATATTATGATGTAATATTATTATTTCATTGGAGTGTAAAACGGGATAATGGGATCCTTTATTAAAAATAGGATTCTAATTATACCACATATATAAAAAATATATATGTTCTACATGTATTGAATAAATCCTTTTAACGAAACAATTGATTAGAATAAATATTTAATTTTAATATGTGATTATCAGTTATCCTTGTCCTTATCATCAAATATAAAAACAATTAAAACTACCCATTAGATAAAATCTTTATCTTTAAAAATATTTTAGTTAATTACATAGTTAGTCCCTATGGTTTGCACAAAGTAACATGCTTAGGTACTAATAGTTTTAAAATCATATTCTAGGGTATTAACTTTTCATTTTGTAACGTTTGGAGGTATTAACGTTATTTGTACGTTTAAAATCACATTCTATTAGTACCTAAGTATGATATTTTGTGCAAACCATAGGGACTAACTATGTTAATACCCTAAAGTTAATACATCCAAACGTTACAAAATGAAAAGTTAATACCCTAGAAGGTGATTTTAAACTATTAGTATCTAAGTATGTTATTTTATGTAAACCACAGGGACTAACTATGTAATTAACTATAAATATTTAAAATGCTAATATATTTTTTTAGATTTTAATAATTAATATATGATTATAATAATTAATATATTATTATCAATTATCTTTGTCTTTATCATTAAATCTCTTCTATAAATTTTAAATTTAATATTATCAATAATTAACTTTCCATAATAAATATTTAAAAAAATAATTAAGAATGCCTCATAGAGCGCCATGTGTCCCTAACATGGTTTCTTTTATTATATAGTATAGATATAGATTTACTCCAGATTTTTTATTATTAAAAAACAAAATAATCCCCTACTAATCAACAAATAAAAAAATTAACTCGATACCTTTATTGTATTCTTTTTTTTTTCCTCACATCGCACACACTTTTTCCTTGATTAAGAATTGATGATAACAAATTTTCTTATTTTCATGGAGTTGACGATAACGACTTATTTTCTTTTGAATTTGATGATTTTGTTTAATTGTTTAAGTATTTTATCAAGATTTTTTTTATCTGTGATAATTATGACTTGTGGAATTTGTCTCCCTTGGTTTGTTAGTTTTTCGTTTTAATCTGTTTTATAGTTGTCGATAGAAAATAAAATTAATTGTTTACGGTTGCACATACATCATGTGTTTATGTTTTGCTCTAAGAAAATAACATAAATTGTTATATAAATTTTGTGATTGTTTTTTTTTTTTACTTTTCAAATTGTAGTTTTTTATAGCTCATTCGGCTATTTTGGATCAACAAAAATACCTTGAATACGTGCATGAAACTTTTAAAGTTGGGTGCACAATTCATTATAATTACATTTATAAGGACATTTTATACGCAGGATTAAGACAGGCCATAGAAACTTCTTAATTTTCAGCCGGTCCTTCCAAGTCCCAACGTCTACTATAACTTGCTTTCGGTTTTCCTCTATTTTGTAAGTGATGAAGAAAAATGTATTCTCCGTCTCAAGTCTATAAAATAAACAAAGAAAAATTGATTGGTAACATGATCATAGGAATCCCAAAAGCAACTAGTGGGGATTTAGTCATTTTGGTTTTGGTTTCCTGTGGAGTTTTTGGTTTGTCAATCTTGTTGTGTGTTAATGTTGGAACATTGACTTATGTGGTGGTTTTATTGACTTGTGCATTTTAGGGATGTTTTCTTTTTCTTTATTCATCTAGAAATCCATTTGATGTTAAGGTTCTTATGTTTGTTGGTGGTTCTAAATTCTTCCTCCCATGTGTTTGGTGCCTTGTAGAAATTTGGGTTTGGTGTGGTGTTTGTCTTTTATTGTTTGTTTTTGTGTTTAATGCATATTTGTTCTTCAAATGAAAAAAAAAAAAAAAAAAACTATATTGAAGTTCTCTATGCTTTTAGGGTTCCACATACTCTCATTAACTAGGTGACATGATGTGCTGTTTTAATCTTTTGGTCATGTATGAACACATATATCCCACTTCTATAACATTAAAATGTTCATTTGTAACATCAATATCACTCTTCTTTAGTTCTTTAAGCTTCTCACTGTCTTTAACACTCTTACTTGATTTTAAAATTGAGTCAATATCTTCACACGTGAATGGCTCTAAACTGAACCTCATGTTCATGAATTGTATAGACACTAATCTAGACTACATTATACCATGAAAGAAAACAATATGTTTATAGGGGCACACTTTAAACTCTTAAGCCTTTTTCTATAAAGATATAAAAAATATATATGTGTGTGTTAAATGTGGACACAAACTGTTATTGTGCTAATTTTCTATACTTGACAGCTAGAAAATGATTAAGTGGTTGAACGTAGGAAGAATAGTGATTGTCAATTTAGAGTTGCTTTAATTTGGTGTGTCAAACATGTGTGTATAGGAGAGGGAGAGAGAGAGAGAAAGATTTGACTAATTAGCATCCTAACATGTTATTGTAGACATGTAACTGTCTTCTTGTTTGAAGAATGAATTGGAAATATGAAGTGTGTGTTGACTTGTGGCATTCAAACTCAAATCTCCCAGATCGTTTACAACACACAGAATTGCTAAAACTTTTAGCGACACTTTTTATTAAATTGAAAGGATGCAAATTACAATTAATAATGCCCTATTTATAAAGCTACCAACAATACGAAAACTTACTGAACTAGGACTCCTAAATTGACTTTAACTCTATCTAAACTAATCAGATAAAAACTAAAAAACTTAATTATTAAAACTAAGTCCCTGAACTTTTAGATCTCCACCGAACCACCCCTCGAGATCCCCCGTACCTCCTTAACGTGCAACATTGATTAATTTCAATACTCCCTCTCAATGTTGACATTCTTCATATTCATAGCTTCACGAAATTCTTTAAGCTTCACACCTGGTAAGCTTTTTGTAAATATATCAGCAACCTGTTCATGAGTATTGACATACCTCAAATCAATCTTCCCTTCTAACACTTTCTCTCGTATAAAGTGGTAATGCACTTCAATATGGTTCGTCCTTGCGTGAAACATTGGATTCTCGGCCAAGTGAATTGAGGACAGGTTATTACACCATAATACCACTTTCTCATCAACTGATTGCTTCAGTTCGCCAAGTAACCAACGCAACCAAACCACCTCTTGGCCTGCCACTGCAGCTGCCCTATATTCTGCTTCAGTTGTCGACAATGAAACAGTTGGTTGTCTCTTGCTACACCATGTTATTACTCCTCGACCTAGTTTAAACACATAGCCAGTAGTCGATCTTCTTGTATCCAGATCACCCGCATAATCAGCGTCACAATAACCCACCAAATCTAACTTCACATCCCGGTCGAACTTCACTCCATAACCAAGAGTTGTTTTCACATACCTCAGAACTCTTCTTATGGCATCAAGATGTGGTTTTCTAGGTCGTTGCATATATCGACTAAGCACACCTACTTCAAATGCTATGTCAGGTCTCGTTAAGGTCAAATAAATTAAACTTCCTACTATTTGTCGATACATAGTAGGATCCTCTAATTCCTTTCCTTTATCAGCACAAAGTTTAACTGTGGTATCCATGGGTGTATCTATTGGTTTACAATCTAACATACCAAACCGAGATAACAAGTCAATTGAATACTTCTGTTGATGCAGAATCAAGGCTCCCTCTTCATACTGTAACTCCAAACCTAAAAAGTGACTTAACTTACCAATATCTTTCATGTAGAATCTTACACATAAATTATGTTTAAGCTGCTCAATTCCAACTTCATCATCTCCAGTAATTATCAAATCATCTACATATACCAACACCGCAACCATCTTTGAATCGGTTATTTTAATAAACAAACTAGCATCAGCCTTCGACATCTCAAAATCGTTATGTTGCAGGAATTCACTCATCTTCCCGAACCACGCCCTTGGGGATTGTTTTAAACCGTAAATCGCCTTCTGTAACTTGCATACATAGTCAGGGTGCTCTTTACTTTCAAAACCTTCTGGTTGCATCATGTGAATTGTATGATTCAAATCCCCATAAAGAAACCCATTCTTTACGTCCATTTGATGTAACTTCCAATTCTTTCCGGCTGCCACTGCTACCGAATGGTTGTTAATTTCGCTACAGGACTAAACGTATCTTCATAATCAACACCATACTGTTGAGAAAAACCTCGAGCCACCAACCTAGCTTTGTATCGATCAACCGAGCCATCTGCCTTACGTTTTATCTTAAAAACCCATTTGCACGTCACCGGTTTTACATCAGCCGGTTTCGGAACTAGAACCCAAGTTTCATTTCTTTTCATGGCACTAATTTCTTCTTGCATAGCATCACGCCATTCTTGTTTGTTGGCTGCATGTTTATAGCTTTCGGGTTCCACTTCGGCTGCCTCGGTTACGGCTACATTCACCATGTATCTTGCATTTGGTTTTCTGACTCGAGTAGATCTTCTTGGTTCAGTTTGAGGGCTTTTTTCGGAAGCTTCACTTACAGATTCCTGCACACCTGTGTTCCACGGTTGTTGCCTTATTCTCGGTTCTGACCGAGGACTCGTTTCCAGATTCGCACCATCTTCATCAACTTCAACTGTTTGGTTATTTTCATCAAACATTAAACTAATTTCCGAGCTTTTTAACTTTTCTTTAATGAACTCGGTATCTGGTAGTACTTCCTTTTCATTAGACCACCAAGATGAATTTTCATCAAACACTACGTTCCGAGATACATAGCATCGGTTTGTTGTTGGGTCACAACATCGCCAACCTTTTCGTACCGGATCGTATCCGACGAAGATACATCTAATAGCTTTCTTTTCCATCTTGTTGCGTAACTGATTTGGCACGAAAACATAGCATACGCATCCGAACACTCGAAAATAAGATACATTCGGCTTTACCTTTAATAACTTCTCGTACGGAGATTGATACTCTTGATCTTGTTGTGGTAGTCGGTTTATGACATACGCCGCCGTTCGCATTGCTTCTGCCCAAAACCTACCCGGAACATTCTTTGCGTGTATTATACTCCTACACGTTTCAGCTAAGTGCCTATTTTTCCTTTCGGATACGCCATTCTGTTGCGGCGTATTAGGGCACGTTAACTGTCTTCGAATTTTGTGTTCTCTTAGATACTTATCAAAATTGTGTGCTAAATACTCCCCTCCATTATCGGATCGTAAACACTGGATTTTGTTACCCGTTTGCCGTTCGGCTTCTGCTTGGAATAACTTGAATTTTTCAAAAACTTCCGACTTTTCTTTCATAAAGTCTACCCAAACATATCTTGAAAAATCATCTATAAAGGTCACCATGTATCTTAGACCTTTAATTGAGGGATGTTTTACCGGGCCGAAGACATCTGAATGAATTAACTCCAAGGGAACTCTAGCTTTATGACTTGATCTTCCATATGGCAACTGATGTGCTTTTCCATATTGACACCCGGCGCAGACAGTTTCTTTCTTAACTTCGAAACTGGGTAATCCATCAACCAATTCATTCTTCATCATCAGTTCTAATTTATCAAAGCCAACATGACTTAACCTGGCATGCCACAATTCTGCTGTTTGATTTGCTTTTGTTTTATCAACATAAGCAGACTCAGCCGATAAAACATAAACTGTATCAGTTCTCTTTCCTTGTAAAATAGGAATAGACGAAGTTTCAAACTTATCAAAAATAAGTACATCGTTAGGACCGAAAAGAACGTACTTACCAGTCGAAGTTATTTGTGGTACTGAAAACAGGTTCTTCTTCACTCCTGGTACATGAAAAACCTCTTGCATCACGAACTCTTCCTGGCCTTTTTCAGGTGGAAACCGAACCTCGCCAATATTTGCAATCTGATGCTTCGAGTTGTCAGCAATAACCACAACCTGATTTCCGGTATATTTTTTGCATTTGCTTAGTTTTTCCTTCTTCCCAGTTAAATGGTTTGAACATCCGGAATCAACGATCCATTCTTCAAGCTTATTTGACTTAAGCTCGGTAGTTGCTGTGAGAGCCGGAACTTCTTCAACTTGCGCCATGTAGGCCTCCACGTCCCATGGCTCTTCGTGTTCGGTTGTTGCTGTGTTTCCTTCGACCTTTGGTTGTGTGCAATCTTTAGCCATATGTCCTCGAACCCCACAATTATAACATTTAAACGGAAATCTACGATTCTTTCCGTTTTTACCCTTTTTCTCGGACTCGGCTTCACCGGATTGTTTTCCCTTGCGATCCCCTTCATTATGTTTGCTTCGATCTTGGGCTTTGGACCTGTTATGCCAAGGTTTAGAAGTTTGTCCTTTGTTTCTTTTCTTTTCTACAAACAAAGCCTTCTCGTCCTCTGTTTTTATTGAAACGCCACCTGGTTGAGCCGCATACGCTTCTTGTCCGGCAAGAAGATTTTCAAACTCGGTAATGTTCAGTTGGTTTGCCCAGCCTTGAATGGCTGCAACAAACTACCTGTACTCCGGTTTCAGGCCATGAACAAGAGTTCGCTTCATCCTTGCTTCACTTACTTTTGATTGCGGGTCGAGGTCTCCGATTTCCCTGCACAGATTCTTGACTTTGCGGAAGTATTGAGCAATTGAGAGATCCCCTTGAGACACACTCATGAGTTCTCCTTCGATCAATTGCAGCCTTGCCTCATTCTTTTTAGTGAACAAAGATTGTAACAGGTCCTATGTTTGTTTCGGATATTCCAGATCTTGAATATGATCCAGAATCTCCTCCTCCACAGTGGTTTTGATTACGAACATCGCGCGACCTGCCTTGACTTGCCACTTACCGACTGCACCATTCACGTCGTTCGTGGGTTGCCTCGTTTCAGTTCCATTCGTAACCTGCCATAAGTCTTGTCCTTGCAAATAAGACTTAATACAAGTAGACCACTGCTTGTAATTTGACTGGTTGAGTTTCTTGATGCCACCAGCCACTTGCAAATCAGCCATCTTGATCTTCTTCTTCGATTATTCTTCGAATGGTTTCTGGTTCTAATGATTTGGTAGACAAACTACCAATCTTTGTTCTTCACTCGAGCCTAATCGGTTTCAGCGGGCTCTGATACCACTTGTTGACTTGTGGCCTTCAAACTCAAATCTCCCAGATCGTTTACAACACACAGAATTGCTAAAACTTTTAGCGACACTTTTTATTAAATTGAAAGGATGCAAATTACAATTAATAATGCCCTATTTATAAAGCTACCAACAATACGAAACTTACTGAACTAGGACTCCTAAATTGACTTTAACTCTATCTAAACTAATCAGATAAAAACTAAAAAACTCAATTATTAAAACTAAGTCCCTGAACTTTTAGATCTCCACCGAACCACCCCTCGAGATCCCCCGTACCTCCTTAACGTGCAACATTGATTAATTTGAATAGTGTGTATTATATATCTTCCAGGCCTGTTCAAAGGGTTTTTTTTTTTTTTTTTTTTTTGAGGCACAAGGCGAAATGAAATTTTGAGACTCTTTCTTCTTCTTTGGAAATATATCTATTTTAAGGCTATATGTTGTGTTTTAACTAAAAACTGTAATAACCCCCTACCAAGTCACTGTCACGTAGGTAGTGGACTTTAACTAACTCATCATTTAACTAACGCATTGTGGTTTAACTTAAATGAGTGTATGTGTATGTGTGTGTGTGATCGGTGGTTGTGTTAACAAGTGTTAAGGGGTAAAGCCACCCCTCTTGGCGCCCGCTTTAACCACAATGTTTTGATCCATTGCTCTGGTATCGGGGTGAGGTGGCATGAGACGCCACTCGTGTTAATTATTTAGCCTCGTTTTTTGGCTATTGACTTTGAAGGTCCAAAAATCAGATCAGGAAGGCCAGAGCCTGTGATCGAGTAATTCGGATCTTACGGGAGAGCTAGAACCTTCACTTGCAAAACAGTAAACCGTTAGGCTCGCCGCAGAGATGGGAGGGCCCCTCTGCGACCACCCTCCTGCGTGAGGATAAGTATTGGTAGAGAGAGAAAGTAGAGAGAGAAAATAGGGACGAAGGTTCAGAAAATCGTACTTGGCCTTGTACTTGAAGGGGTATTTATAATGGTCAACTGGGATGACATCATTCGTCCAGAATCATTTGAATGGGTGTCCGTCCTCAGAGATATGGGGAACGAACATCTTCAAGATGTCCGTTTAGGTGTGGTTCAAGGATCATAGGCCGGATATGTATCTTCAGACTTATCGGAGAATAAAGAAAGTATTTCAATAAATGTTAATTTCATTAAAATTCATATAGCTGTCAACTAGTAAGAATACACATACACTATGAAGTGTCTTAAGTTAATGTGGTGAATGCGCATAAAAGAGATTTTGGCTTTGAATGCACCCCATGCTTGGACTCACAAGATTCACATGATACCAAACACGTGCGGAAGCATGTGCTGCCGTATCCTGCTTAAATTACGAGGTTCCTAAATATTCGTATTAAGCATCATCTGCATTTTTTATCAAACAAAACACCACACTTGTTTATTTTTAAAAATTTACATGTTATTTCACTTCTCTAGTTGTAAAATTAATACATGAATAAAATATTAAAAGTGTTTACGGTATATGTTTTTGTTGTTTACGTTAAACCATTGGCAGATCAAAGAATTTTCACCAAATTTTTCTAAATCATACAAGGTTTACACTAATTTTTTTCGAACCGAGGGGGTTTCTGGAAACCCCCCAAAAACCCCTGGATTCGCCTCTGTGTTAAACAAAAGAAACCATATATAGGGTAAACATACACCAATCATATATGGGGATGAGAAAATGGTACCGGTATCGAATTTCCCGAACGGAAATATTTTCGGTACCGACATTTAACATTTTCGGTACCGGTATGGTACGACACCGGTTTTTAACTTCAAAAACTGGACCGTACAGGTACCACTACTAAACCATAACGTACCGGGTATTTTCGGTATCGGTGCCATTTTTAGGATTTTCTATACAGGTATTTTCCGTACAGTTGATACCAAGTAGGGGTGTTCATGAGCCGATCCGATCCGATTGAGGGTCTACTCATGCTCGGATTGAATTGCAACCGGTCCGATCCGATCGGATCGAATTTGCAAAACCGAGCACAAAAGTGATGCTCATGCTAGGATTGAATTTGAACCGATCGGATCGTTTTCGCTTGGTTTCGCTCGGTTTTTATCAAATCCTAACTAAAATCGAGCGGATCGTTTTCGCTCGGTTTTGCTTGATTGAATTATAAGGCTGCGTTCAACAAAAACAAATCCTAACTTAATTAAAAACATATCCAACACTTTACTAACAAAAGCAATACATAACTAAAATCATGATTCTAAAAATGTTCTTAACAATATCAAGAAGCACAAAATAAAGTACGAAATAAAAATTGCCATTTAGTTCAAAAGCCACAAACTTCTTCTAAGCTTGATCATCTCCATCCACAAAATTCAACTTCAAATCAACATATAACCTATAAACACAAGCATTAAACAAAACCATTAAGTTCCGCACATTACATAACAACTTTTATGGTTTGTTAATTATAAAAATATCTTTCATTTATTATCAGACCCGTCTGGAGTCAACATATCAATAATATATATATATATATATATATATATGTTAATTATAATGAGAAAACCCACTCCAGATGAGAAAACTCAAGAAACCCACATGTGTGGCTAGGATTCAGCCACGTCACATGTGCATAAAGAATAAGAGAGGGGTATATACGTCATTTTACGTGTGGCAAAAAGTGTAAGTCTGATATCTCTCTCTCTCTCTTTATATCATTACATATCTGCCTTTCTCTCTCTTAACATAGATCACAATCATCCCATCTCTCTCTCTCTCTCTCTTTATATCTCTATTTTTCTAATACATTTCCAAATCTTGAAGATCATCGTCTAGATGCAAAGTGCTCTAAATCCTAAAGATGATCCAGTTGAAAAGATGATCATCCAGATGCGCCGAACCAAAAAGATGCTCCGAATTAAAAGATGATCCAGATAAAAAAGATGATGTTTCAGATGATGGGTGAAGATGCTTCAGATGCTCCGGAAAGATGCTACTAGATCCAAAAGATGCTCCAGATCCGGTTGAATATGTTCAATGTTGAAGATGATGTTTTCAAATGACGGTTCGATGTTGAAGAAGATCTAAAAGATGTTTGATGTTGAACATGATGTTCCAAATCTAAAAGATCCTCTAGATCCATAAGGTTCAATCCTTTTCATTTCTTGATAACTTTGGATGATTTGTTTGCTGTTTTCTTGATTGTACTATGTATGTGTGTTTGATTAATTGAATCTGGCATATGGGCATTTTTAATTTGTGTTTTGGGTTGTTTGTTTCTTGTTTTGAAATGAGTTTGGATCTTTTCCTCTCTAGATAAAAAAAATTATTACTCTATTTAAAAGTGAGATTCTGGTAAAAAAAATATGCATCACAAATTTCTAATTTCCTTAAATTTAAAATAAAAATTTATTATTTTCTTTAATGATAACCGACAAAAAAAAGTTTATATTACTCAAGCTTGATTATTGATTGTATCAATTTTTTTGAGTAAAATTTATATCAGACCTGTACCAATTAAAACAATTTGTTTTAAGTTTTTGTTTATTGGATTAAAATCGAAGTTACTTTTCTTGTTTAATGTTATTATTTGTAGTTTTTTCTTGATATAATCATGAAAAAAGGTGGGTTTTGTATAATAAAAATAAAGTGAATTTTGTTACATGAAACAAATATGTTAGTTTAGAAAAGTCGGGGGGATTCATATGAGTGTAACAACTCGGTCTTAACAATGTAACATTTTTATGTAACAGAAAGTAAATTGGTCATGGTTGTGTTACAATTTTTGTGTAACATCCATGTTGATGGTTCGTGTTTGCTGGGTTCAGATCCATGAAAGTTTTATACTTTTTTTATTGGTATATTTTATTGTTATTGTTTGAAGTTTTTTTTCTTGATAGAACCGCCGCCGCCATAGTGAAGTAGAAAAGGGTTTTTGTAGGTGGTTGGAGATGGTGGTGAAGGTGCATGTTACATTTTTTGATCATGTAAAAGGTGGGTTTTGTTGTTGTTACACATCTACCTATCATGTTACAGAAACAAAGTGTTATTTGTTACAGATGTTTACAGAAATAATGTGTTACATAAAGTGGTTTTTGTTATTGTTACACATGGTATGTTTTCATATTTATGTAACGTATTACATGTTACATTTTTGTGTATAACATTTCTATGTTACATTTTCATGTTTATGTAACATTTACATGTTTTTATGTTTACGTTTTTTGATGGAGTTGCAAGAAAGAGACTGCTACAGTTTTTTTAATACCTAAAAAGATGTAACACACAGTCCATGGATTGTTTTGATCGGACAATCCATAATCGTTCTCACCGTTCTCACACTTTTCACCGTTTTCTCTAAATCCTGACCATATATATATATATATATATAGAGGAAGGTTAACGTACATTACGGCTTAACGTACATCACGTACGACAGATAATCACGCACGTTCATCTTAAAATCACGCACGTTATAACTCAAAAATCCAAAATCACGCATGTTGAAAACAATAATCACGCATGTTGAAAACATTAATCACGCACGTTGTCGTACGTGATGTACGTTAAGCCGTAATGTATTTTACACTTTTTCTATATATATATATATATATATATATATTATTAATAAAAATAATTCGAGCGATCGACGGGCGAGCGGACCTTTGCTCATGCTTGGATTGATTCTGAATTGAACCGATCCGAGCGGCTCATTTACAAACTGAGCAGGAATCGAACGAGCATTTTTCGAGCGATCGTCGAGCGATCCTCGATCGTCGAGCAGTTTGGACAGCCCTAATACCAAGCTCACCCCTAATCATATCCCGTAAACATGCTAAAGATAATTATCTAAAATAAGGGCAAATACCATACAAAATCAATATACTTTCTCATCTTTCTTATAAAAGTTTCTCAACAATTTTTTTCACGTAAAAAACAAACATACTTTACGTTTTGTCTCACAAAAGTCACTCAACAATTTTTTTGAACGTTAAAGTCCCTTCACATGTTTGAACAAAATTATATATAAAAAAATTAAAACTTGCTACATGAAGTTATGTTTCAACCTAAGATATATTAGAAAATTCGTAGGTCATTGCTACAGAACCGAAAACAGTTAAAAACGAAAATCAAACTAAAAAACAATTAAACCTGAAGCGAATAAAAAGAATTCGATTTATATGTAGCCCAATGAATCAAGTAATCAAAGTAAACCATATTCGATATTTAGTCGAATAAACCCAATTATATGAATTCAATGTATTCGGTTGAAACCGAAAACAAAAACAACACCAAATTCGAATGCAGATTGTAATTCATTTTGAAGTACTTGAATTCCGTTTAGTTTGGTTCGATTTTTGGTTTAACCCAAAAAAAATTCAAACCGAATAAAAGGAACCAAATAATCGAATAAATCAAAAAGAACCGCTGGACACCTCTAACGGTTTCAGGTTGTTTAAATCAATGTTCAAAAAATTATTGAGGGACTTTTGTGAAACAAAACAGAAAATATGTTGTTCAAAAAATTATTGAGGGACTTTTGTGAAACAAAACAGAAAATATGTTGTTTTTCATATTCAAAAAACTGTTGAGGGGCTTTAATTAAAAAATGAGAAAGTATGTTGGTTTTTATAATATTTACTAAGTACAGTAATATAAAAGCCTCTGAAAACATTTTTTTAACGTTAATTTTTTACACTTAAATGCCTCCTAATATTACATTTGTAAGATTTTTTTAACTCACCGTTTTTAAGGGTAAAGTCAAAGACCATATTACTAGACCACTATATCATTGATAAAAGGATGTATATATAAAAAAAGGATATATATTTTTGTTAATAAATAAATATGTTATATAGGCATAGTGTGAGGTTCATTGGGGAACACTAAAAAAGTGGGGAACAGCGGGGAACCGACTCAAACGAACTCCGATTGCACTCATTCCAGCGGCGTTGGAACCGGCTCGTCGAACCCTAACTAGGATCTCTTAACCCTAAACCCTAAATCATAACCCCTAAACCCTAAATATATTAGGGTTTGCCTTTTAGGGTTTAGCTTTAGGGTTTAGCCTTAGGGTTTAGCTTTAGGATTTAGGGTTTAGCTTTAGTGTTTAGGGTTTAGCTTTAGGGTTTAGCTTTAGGTTTAGCCTTCAGGGTTTAGCTTTTAGGGTTTAAAGTTTAGATTTTACGGTTTAGCTTAGGTTTTAGCCTTATTTTTTAGCTTTAGGGTTTAGAGTTTAGGAGTTAGGATTTAAGGTTTAGGGTTAAGAGATCTTAGTTAGGGTTCAACGAGCCGGTTCCAACGCCGCTGGAATGAGTCCAATCGGAGTTCGTTTGAGTCGGTTCCCCGCTGTTCCCCACTTTTTTAGTGTTCCTCAATGAACCTTCCCCTATAGGCATATCATCTTAATTTTTTGTAATGCACAAATCTAATACACATTATGCTCGCAAGTTTTTCAAACCTAAATTGGCATACTCGATACTGTGCTTGAAAAACAAAGAAAGTAAAAGTGGCATTTTATCTGTTATTTCATTTTTTCTTCTTCTTTTATACTCTAATATATATTTCTTAAATAAGCTTGGTATAATCAATAATAAAAAAAGTGTTAGAAGTTATCAATATTAATAGTTTAAGCAATTATAATTATATTTTGAGGGTGACACCAAGTTCATTGTACTATTTACAAAAGGGAAAACAGTCAGGATATAACTGGACTACGTGATCATAATTATCTTCTTTTTTTTTTTAATTCTATTAAAGTACCATCAACGAAAAGCAAAAAATGTACCTATTTATATATGTTTGGTGGAAAAAGTTAAAACACAAATCTTAGGATCGAAGATGATAATATAGGATGACAGGGAGGATGGGATGGGACATCGGGGATGGAATTAGAGGAATATGTAGATGGAACAACGGTTGTTGAGGGTCGAAAAATGAACGCGTTTAGGGATAAATTGAAATGAATACGAACAATATATTTAGAATTGTTTAACGAAAGGGTTGGGTTGAATTAACTTTAACTCGGGCTTGAGCTCCTAAAAATATTTATAATACAAAGCTCTCATATAATTCATAGCAAATTGCACAAAATGCGTAGGTGATATTTAAGGTTGATAATTTCTTATGGGTCTTGTACCTCTTGAATGAGTGTTGTAAGATTTAGTTAGTGTTGCATACACCCATAGGCTTTAGGCTTATATGCTACAACAATCGCTTGATCTCAATTTGAGCTTTCAACCTTTATGCTGCTTCGTTAATATTGAAGAGGGGTCCATGTACAATACAAATAACGAAAACTCAAAAACTGGTTGTAGAATATGTCGGAGAAGACAGTGAAGAATGGTGGGGTGGTTGTCGGCGACAGTCGAGTCTTGTTCCAAAGAAGACAAGGTTGTGACTATGAAGAATATATATAGGATTTTAAAAATAATTCTTCTTTTAACTAACATGGTAAACATATAATTATAAATATATATTATAAAGAGTAAAGTACATGGATGGTCACGTGGGTAATCAAAATTTTAGATTTAGTCCTTAGTGTTTCAAAAGTACTTAGATGGTCCCTGTGGTTTGTACTTTGTAATGTATTTGTAACGCCCCAAAACTCAAATGTTTAATTCAATAGTATGTTTCCTTGTTATATGGGAAAGAATGGCAAACATGAAGGACTAAATTTGGTGGATTGGGTTTTAGTTTTATAAAAACTTATGTACGTATGTGTGTGTCGTGGATGGATAGAAAGAGAGGAGAAAATGGGTGAAAACCTCCCAATAACACATGTGGAATTCAACCAAATTGGAAGGGATTAGTTTGATGATCAAGATGCATAAATCAAGAATTAGCATCATCTGGCCCTAACAATCATGTGGTAAGTTATAAATTCTAATTTGGTGATCTTGCAAGTAATGGGTATGTGATCAGTCCTTGATTTCACATGTTAATAAGCATGAATGTTTGTTAGAATCACCAAATCAAACTTGGGTTATGAATGATTTCAAGTAATTGATGTTTTGGGATAAGACCCACTTGGGGTAGTGAGGGTGGCGACATGGGTGAATCACCATGTCCAATTCTTGTTTAATTTTGATGTATTATGTTGTATGTGATGGATACTTGTTAGATAAATTGAGTATGGTATGGAATTAATTGATGTTTAGTTGTATTCTAATGAAATCCGACCCGCATCAGATTGGTACGAGGTATGAGGATTGTCCATAGCTTATGGCATTATTATAAGTATAAATATTTAAAGTCACCAAATTAAATTGTCACAAATATTCATAAAAATGTTCAACAAAAGTCATACAATATCCAAAAGACAATTAATCATGAACAAATATTCAATTTATTACTAAGACACATCCTATGTGTTTCCAACTTCAAATCCTTCTACTTGTATATCGGTATTATGTTAGACAAAATAGTTTTGGGTTAACAAAAGTTGGTGAACAATTTCTTCATTTTATAAAATAAGTTTTATATTTATTTTAGGAAAAATTCTTTAAACATGTTTTTCAAGGTTAGTATAAAAGATTATCACGTATCAATAACACAACCAACAAAATCATATATACCAAACATAACACATAAACAAGTAACAATACGAAACAAACCAAATATAAGACTCAAAGACTGTAGTGTGCATTAATCTCAAGCCCCGGAGAGCGAATCTAATACTGGTGGCGATACTAGGCTACAACCCATGATCGTGGGAAACCTTGTCAGCCGTGGATCCACATGACAAGATAACATGTAATTGACTGACATGACATAGCAATTAAAAACACATATAGACATCCATATATTAACACGTTGTAATATAGCATGCTAATGATAAAATAGTTCAAGAATTGATATAACATGATACACCCCAAAGTTTATAAAAATATAAAGGAGAAAATGAAAGAAATCACTCACCTCAACTAACAAACAAAGCACACAAGCCTTGTAATGTTATGTGGAGGGAATCCAAAGAATTAACCCTAAATTGTTTAAATAATGCTTGTTTAATATTTGAGGAACCATACAATGATAAATTAGACTGAATGGATGATTAGGGATTATAGATCTGATTTGAGAATAGCTATGGTTTTAAGTTATATGGTTTAGTTGTTTATTTAGAAATAACATATAGTTAAATATATTTTGTATCCTTTGTATTTGATTCTAATCCATAATATATATATACATAGAAACGGGATCAGGAGAAAACGCCCTTAAGTGTGAGAATGGTGAGAACGCATTGTGACAACCCTCACAAACCCAGGTATCCATACAAATTAATTAATATTTCATTAGTGCTTAATTACTGTGCTTGATTACAATTGTGATTAAACTGCTTACTGATTTCTGTTACATACATACTCATGCATCACACTTTATACTGTCACTCTATTATTTACACACAAACTTTAGTGACAACCATGATGCACAAAGCACAGTTAGCACAGTGAGCGGATAACCCAGACAACATGCTGACAATGCCAGCACCTAGACAGATAATATTTTGAGGCCAGTATGAGCCGGGAATAAAAGTACTACACTAGTAGTGAGTGTAGGGAGGTGAGGATCATAAAACTGCGTCACTAGGTGATAGTTATGGTGACCGGAAGTGCCTAAAACACACATTAAGTGCAGAATTCTGCACTAGTTAACCAAAATTCAGCATTTAACAATGCTAGTAAAGTGCAAAAACTTGGTAAAAAGATCCTAGATGCTTTCCAAAGTGTTGGGAATAATTTGTGTCACTAAAAACAATATAAAAGACACTTTAAGGCTTTAGTAAGCACTTTAACGGATCAATATCCAACCGAACAACCGGACTTTACCCGGAACATAAAAATATTGCCAAATACATTGTTTGTACTTTTCTGAGCTAGTTAGGGTCCCCGAACACCCTAGCACACCTCATATTATTTAACACACTTAATATACTAACTAAACCCATTAGATCCTAACTAATCATGTAACAAGTTCCATTACTACCCAACCCTATACCCCCCCCCCCCTCACTTCGACGGTCACAAGGGATGACCCACCCCTTGCCCTTATTTGATTATTTTAATCACATATGTTGGATATCTAAGAGGCACATTATATGATGGTTAATAGTGATATTGGATTATAAATAAACTCAAGGGATTAAGCTTTCATTTCACAAACTTCAAATAAACAACTCTTTCTCTCCTTCCTTCTCTTGTGGGTTCGGCCGAAGACCACCACACACGCCACCACCATCATCAAGCCTTCTTCAAGCAACTTACATACATACAAAGGTGTAAGGAGTCCAACAACTAAGCTCGGTGCTCTCGGAAGTTCAAGAACCACTCTAGTTTCCTTTTATCCACCACTTTTACGCCTTGTTTCTTCCCTAGCCTTGTGCTAGTAGTAAGTGTTCTAAAACATCATCTTGTTCTTGATTTTAGTGGTTAATAGATGGTTGAATGATGAAATGCTAAGGAACACTAATGAACATAATCTAAAGTCTTGAACATAAGGGATAAAGGGTGGATAAAGAGAAGTTATTTGTGTAAATCATGTAAATCTTGTGTAGTTATGATTATTTGATGTTGTTTGTTAGTAAAAGTTGGATGGATCATCATCTAGACATGCTAGATCATGTTCAAGAACATGAACTAGTAAGATGTTAGTGTTAGAAATATGAAAGATGATGAAACCATCCACCATGAACTTGAAACTTGAATAAATATATTTTTTCTTGGAAAATAAGGTTATAAGCTTGTAGATCTAAAGATCTACAAGTGGTTCTTCGGAAGAACCAAGTGAAAAATACTAGTCTTGTTAAAACCCGGATCTTGTATGAACTAAAATCATTTTTAGTAAGCAAACAAGTGTAGGAACACTTGTGTAGAAAGAAAGTTTAACAAAGAAACATTTTTGTAAATTATGACTAGAAGTTGTTAAACTCAAAATTCTTAAAAAAATAAAGTTTTTAGGAAACTAATCTTATTTCTAAAGATAACAAGACCTACTAAGCATGATAGTAACTTACTACATCTTTTTACATACTTTCAAGTTCATGAGTTTATGATTTAGTCTTATTTTTGTCAAGATTAGTGAATAAATATTGTATATTGTTGGTTGGTAAATTGTTTGAATGATGTTTACAAAAGAAAATGATACGCTAGTAAGCGTGGACACCTCCATTTACAAAGGAAACTCTGGCGAAATTTTTCTAGAATTTTAACACTTGGAAAATATTTTTCTAGTAAGTATCTACAAATATGTTTCTAAAATTATTTTCAAATAAACTTCGCCATGATTTTTACTTCAAAAATTACCAAGTACCGGAGATGGATTTTCGTAAATAAAACTTGATAAATATATATTTAGAATATATATTTTATAATATGATGCTTGCGTGATTGTTTGTTTATTATGTGAACTAGATATTACCCTAAAAATAATATAACTTGAGGGTATCATGAAATTACGACTCCAAAATAATACCAACGCTCTC
This sequence comes from Helianthus tuberosus, assembly GCA_030545235.1. Taxonomy (NCBI): domain Eukaryota; kingdom Viridiplantae; phylum Streptophyta; class Magnoliopsida; order Asterales; family Asteraceae; genus Helianthus; species Helianthus tuberosus. The sequence goes on from CM060383.1 coordinate 34,856,519, forward strand.
ACAAATAAATATTTAAGTTACACCGGTATTGTTACTACAACGCGAACTTTAAAATGTAACTTATGTATATTTCAGAAAATACTCTCATACGTATATTTTGATAAAGTTTTATCTGGAAAAAAAAGTATAAAGTAAAATATAATATTTTTGGGAAAAATATGTATACTTTGGAATTAAAATGTTTTAGACAAGTGGTTAAAAATGTATTTTTCAAGTGAGACTTAAAAATATATTTTCGGAATTATAACGCGTACATGTATAAAAACCCCCATCCTTGGGAAGGAAATATAAAATAAATAAGAAGTGTGAATACGGAATAGTTACCTAACTATTTCTCCAAAAACGTTAAACCCTAAGCCAAGGCACGGCCGTTCGTCTAATAGACATTAGTACGTGTAGGTCGTCACGCATCAGGTTGAGTTGGAGACTTACGTTTCGGGATACGCACTTCAGTGAGTTCATGTCCCCCTTTTCTCTTTACTGTTTTCAGTTTTATACTTCGGGGGTGAAATACATGCGACAATTATTACAGACTTTTATATACATGGTATGGTTAGCTTAAGGAGGGTTTACTACTTAGATCATGTGAGTGGGTAGGTGTTACTTGGGGCCATTAATCCTCATTGTAGGACTGAGGGTCAAGAGCGATAGATCTATTTGGGTGTAGCGAGCCCAGCTCCTGAGTCCACTGTACGGACCATGGGGTGACTTTGAGCCCGACGCAAAAATCTGTTAGGTTTGAGTCTTCCTGCATCACTTCACACATATCATTGGCTTTGCAACCCAATGGTGATCTCTTTTTCCTTAATTGCTACATACCAGGGATTTTTCATACATAAAGACAAATTACAACGGTTTATACATACTCACTTTTACATGAACTCGCTCAACTTTTTGTTGATTTTTCAAATTACATGTATTTCAGGAAATTAGGGGATCTGGCAAGGTATGCATTGCCGTCAAGCTGCGTAGGAGTAATGATGTCATCCGAGTTTAGGAAATGTGACTTTTGCCTGGACGGGTCACAAGTCTTAAACTGTGTTTTTATTCATGTCTTTTGGTTGTGTCTCGTGAACAAGTTTTTAATTATGTCATGATTGTAATTCGTTTCATGTGTCAACTTTTAAACAATGTTGTCTTGGTAACTTTTAAAACTTGTTGAATGGATGAACATCATGGTTTTATTTTCATATAGCATGGTTGTGATTGTGCTATGGTATTAAGAAGTCACACAAAAATAAACCCACGCTTCCGCAAAGCCAGGGTGTGACACGCATCCTGATGGAACACGTGGCGCTGGATATAATCAGGGTGCGAAGGGCTTTTTTGTCTTTTTAATCTTCTTTTTTCCTAATTTCGTGTGTCACATGATGCCTCATTTTTGGCGTCTAAGATTATTTTGGCGATAATTAGATTCATTAACTACTTGGCGTTTTACTGTTTTTTTTATTTGTCTCGTTGAATTAATTGTTTTTGTATCACACAGATAATTTTTTTGGTGTTATGGCGTTTCCCATGTCAATTTTTTGGCGTTTGTGTCATTGTTAATAATTCATTACCATTCATTAATATTTCATACGATTACAATAAGACGAAATCAAAATAAACTAATAGTCTTCTGTGTATGGGATTACATCAGAGTTGTACCCATCGCTTTGTTCCTCACTTTCTTCAGATTCATCATCATCATCATCATATTTTAGATTGGGGTATAACGCCATCATCTCGTCTCTTCTTTGCCGCAGCCTATACTTAAATATCATTGCAACCCTGGATCTTGCATCGTTCGAAGGTGCTAAATCACAGAGTTGTTCAAGGAGATATAGCCTCTCTGTCTTCAACATTCCTCCATCGGCAATGAATATTTTACCCTAGTCGATAAGTCCATACTAAGTATGGCTTTGATTGTCCTGACCTTCACCCTTCTCCTATCAGAGAACTTTAGGATGATTGAGGTTGAAAATTATTATTGTTATTGTTCAAGGAGATATAGCCTCTCCTTTTTCATTGTTTTTGATGTTGAAAATTATTATTGTTATTGTTTTATTGAGGTTCTGAAGATTTTTTTGAGTTTGATTATTGAAAAAAAAAGTTTGCAATTTTTCATTGTTTTGATGTTGAAAATTATTATTGTTTGATTGAGGTTCTGAAGATTGGTATTATTGTTAAGTTGTTTAGCGTTTTTTGGAGTTCAATTTTTTTTTTATTTTGCTCTGTTTTTAATGCGATGTACACATGTGTATTCTGATTTGTTCTGTTTTTAATGCGATGTACACATGTGTATAGCGTCTGTTTTTTTTGTGATATCTCAGTTTTTTTGTGTATTGAATGTGTAAAGTTGTTGATGTACACTTGTGAATTATGTAAAGTATTAGTTGCTGAGTTTTTTTTTTTTGCTCAATTTTTTGATTTGCTCTGGTTTTAACGCGATGTACACTTGTGTATTCTGATTTTGCTCTGTTTTTAATGCGATGTACACATGTGTATTCTGATTTTAACGCGATGTACACATGTGTATAGCGTCTGTTTTTGTGATATCTCAGATTTTATGTGTATTGAATGTGTAAGGTTGTTGATGTACACTTGTAAATTATGCAAAGTATTTGTTAGTACATTTATGTCTATCGCCTTCGTCAATCCGAGCCGTAGCAAGAAACAGAAGAAAATGAGTCGTTATATTAGTGATAGCTAGACAAAAAGGCAAGGTGGCACAATTGTAATAATGAGAAATCTCATTAAATGCCTTGGACTATAAATAGGAGATTATGTCATAGATTAGGGACTTTTGCCATTTAGAACAATTTAGAGCTTTCTAGATCTAGAGAGAGAATCTAGAGAGAGAAAGTGATTCAAGGTGCTGTACGATTTCAGTTTTTTAATAGAATCACGTTTATATTACATCACGTGTGTTAGGTCGCGTTCATGTACGGATTCCGCATGTTATACGTTCATTTCGCAATCGTTTCAGAGTCAAAACCGGTCCTACAAGTGGTATCAGAGTAGGAGCTCGATTGCACTGATCTATCACACATTTTCGTGCAGAAAATCATCAGATTCAGATCCGAATTGCATCACTTCTTTATCTTTTTCATATTTTCACGTTTTTCACTGATTTTCTTCAAATTAAACGGGTTTTTACGGTCCAAATCGTCTGATTTTTTGATATGTTGTGCGAAAACACCTGATCTATAACCCTACCAAATTTCAGATTCAAACTCCTAGCCGTTTAAGAGAAATTCGAGTTTTTAGGTCCGATTTCGTCTGAAAACTGGTGACCGTTTGAAACTGACACCTTCCCGGTTGAAACTGACACCACAGTTTGAACTGATCGTTTGAGGGTGTGACCGTTTGAGGGTGTGACCGTTTGAGGGAGTGACCGTTTGAGGGTAGCGTTTGAAAAACGATGTCCGTTTGAAAGTAGTTCAGTTGTTCACGTGAATTGTTTTTGCAGAATCTCGAGATATAGAGTCAGCCATTATTGTTGAGGCCCAATCAGATATTAAAATGCTTTGAACTGTTGTCGGCTCTTGTTCATACATTGCCATGTGATGTTTTAATTGTGAAATTGATGTGCATGTGAACATAAAAAAAATAAGTAACAGTCAACTACAATTCTCGGTTCAATCAGATTTAGTGTGCAATTACAGTTTGCCGGCCACTTTGTTAAGCATCATGTGATCTACTGAATTTAGATCTTGATTCAAGTAAACTGATTGTCGGATTGTGTGAGCATTGCATGTAGCATGTGAGTTAGTTGTGTAAATCAAGGAACTCGATCGGACAACTCAAGAAGTTTGTCGTGTAGTTACACGTACGGACAACAATCCGTGTTAATTCATATCACTCGACCGTGCCATTTTAGTCAACATTTTCAGAATTGAGTTCATCATTGTGGTAAAAGAAGTCAACAAGTAATCCGGTGATTCAAGGAGATATTATCATGGCTAAAATGTTTGATGAACAGGAAAACGAGAATCTTAAAGATTTAAACGTTTGGATTTCTGATTCTTGGTTTGATAAGAAGAACAAGAAGGATGTTTGGATTAAAAGATCCGAAAATTTCTTGTGCATGAAACATGAATCTTTGAAACAGTTGGATAGACGTTTTGATGAATTGATTGATAAGATAGATAGATATGAGATAAAGTTTTCAAATGCTGAAAAAATTTCAAAATTTGTTGATGCATTACCTCTAGAATGGGATGAATTTTTGAGTAAACTAAAAAGGAATGCAAATTTCTCAAAGTTTTCATTTAGAGAATTCATCAATGAGCTTGGATCACATAAGTTTGATAAAGAAAAAAGAAAAGAAGAGTTGATGTATGAGATGAAGAGGGATTTAGAAAAGATAAATTTGGAAGTGATCATCGAAATGAGAAAAAGATTTTCTGTATGTCTTGCTGCAAAAAATGTCATGAAATATGATATTAAGAGAGGTTGTTTTATTGATGAATATGCAAACCCTCTTGATTTTGTTAAAATTTTTTGTGCAGGAACATTCAGGATGGAAACAAAGAAAGAAGCTGATGTTGAAAAGATGAATGAAAAATGCTCAAAATGTGATAAATTTGGAGCAGACAATGCCAAACTCTTGAGTGATGCGGAGAATTTGACATTGGAAAACAAAGCTTTGAAAGATGGGAAGAAAACTGATGATGAATAGATTTTGGAGTTGCGTTTAAATTGCGAAAAATTTAGATCTGAAAATGACAAACTTTTGAAGAATGTTGAGAGTTTGTCATCAGAAAACAAAAATTTTTAAAAATTAGAAAATGATTTCAAAAGTCAGATAAAGATTTTAGAAGATGAGAGAGATATTTTTTTGTAAAAATAATCTCGAAAAACAATGTGCGATAAATTCTCATCTTGATAAAATCATTCAACTTGAGCATGAAGCCGAAGGTAATAGAAAGAAAATTGCTGACTTAGAAAACAAGTTGAAAAGTTTTGTGACTTCTGCATCATATGTTTGTCCAAAACCGATCAATTCTGTTCCAATAAGTGACAAAGTCACAAATTTTGACAAAGTCAAAATTGAAGATTGTGATGACAAGGCTGATGATGAAAAAGAAAAAGAAAAGAAAAGAAAAATATTTTTAGATTTACAAGAAAAATTTAAAAATACTGTTTTGCAATCTACTGAAACAGGTGAATGTTCTAAGCAAAAACCTGTTAAGAAGAGTGTAGAACATAAACAAAAAGTTAAAAATTCGAAAAATTTTAAAAATGAAAATAAAAGCTCATCAGTTCAGTCATCCAATCATTATAAAAAATCACAAAAATTTGTAAATGAAAACTCACAAAATGATGGTAATAAGTGGTGCAGGTTTGACCACAGTGCTCAAAAAACAAATCCAGCATTGAAGAGGAAAAATGATTATCACCAAGCCAAACAATGTTATGATCTGAAGGTTTGGACTGACAGAAGTGGATGGTACGATAACAGAGTTTGCTATACCTGTGGTGTTAGAGGACACATTGCTGTTAACCGCCGGAATTGGAATTTTGAAACACGAAGATGCTATAATTGCCATATCAGAGGACATATTGCCAGAGATTGCCCAAGGAGATCGATGGGAAAATCAAGGGTTGAATCTCAGAGAACGGTGAAGAAACCAGTCAATGTCAAGCCCAAAGAACAGAAGGTTCTAGAACAGAAAGTGAAACTTTCGTAGGGGCAAAAAGACAGACTGAGGAAAAAGAGGAAGAAGGCAAGAGAGTATTTGGAGAAGATTTTGTCTTCGGGTTCACCAGTTGGTTCGAATAAAAGTTCTGATGAATCAATTCACTCAACGGCAAAGTCAAGCAAATCGAATTCTTCAGATGCAAATCTGAGGACAAACAAGAAGAAAAAGAAAGTTATTGGCGATGAATCTGGCTCATCCAAGTCAGACAAGCCAAATTTGGGCAATGAATCTGATTCCACAAAATCAGATGAGCCACAAGTTGAGGTAAAAAAGGAAGAAACAGTTCCTTTAATGAATGATGAGAAATTTCCACCATTACGAGCTGCAAACCTAAAATCAAAAGGTGTTGATGCTGAAAAAATGTTTAATAGCAATGTTAAACATATTTTTAGTAAGATGGCTGATGGTAAGGAAAAATGAGTAAAAGAATTTTATGAAGAAAAGAGAAAAGCTCAAAATACACCCAAGGACAGTCAGGCTTGGGTGAAACTTTTCAAATAGAAAAATCCGACTTGCCGGAGCTTCCAGGTTGGTAAGTGTGAAGCAGGTATCGGCATCATTCTTGAGAAATTCACAGGATGGTAACTGTGATATTTCGCCTTACAAGTGGTTAATCAAGGACATTAAGTTGTACTTGATTTTCTACAAGTGATTGTGATGTTTGATCTTATATTATTAAAATTTTACAAAATGATTAAAAGAGAACAAGGTGATGAGATGACCCCGAACCCACAAGTGATGGGTAAACAAACGAATTTTTCCGGAAAAACCATTCTGATTAAAACAAACTTAAGTGTTTTGAAATCATTATGGGAAAATAGTTTGTTGTAAGGGGGAGTGTTGATTGAATACGCCGAAACCCTCACGGCTGAACAAACATGATTACTTTCACTAGATTGAAAAACGGTTTTCAAACTGTCGAAAATCAATGGGTTGTAAATCATGGGGGTACTTTATATTAGATTTTCTTTAAAACAGAGCACAGTTAGCAGAAAATGGATGGCGAGACAATGCTTTTAGCATCGTGTTGTCAAATTTTCTTTAAATGATTTTGCATTTTAGGGGGAGAAAAATTGTCAGAAAATACAAAAACATTTGAAAATTTTGAAAAAGCCAAAAACATGATAAAATTAAAAATTGAGTTTTTGCGTAAAAAGAGGAAATGATAGTACATCAGTAGACAGTTACAGTATGCTAAAGAAATGTAATGATTAAATAGCGTTAAACAGTCTCACTGATGATATGTCGATAGGTTTTTATACATTTAGTAAACTTTTTCGGGATATAAACCTAAATTCAAACTTGCTTATTTTGTGGGGAACACTACTTGGATATATAGGTAACCCCTGAAATCTCGTTTAAAGGACCCCTCTTTCTGAGATACTAGGTCTTTATGCTTAGTGATATCTGGGGTATTATCCCGGGACTTCTGATTTTGCGGAAGCAATGGCCTAGTCCCTGGAGAATACTTTCTGCATTGCTTGAAATATAGCGCCGCCCTCAGCAAATTGATGAAACAATAAAATTGATAGTCATTGCTGTTGTAATACAAAAGATCCTCTAAAGGGGACACACCAAAAGTCGAGCCGTCATCTCTCTGCTGAACGGAAGTTCTGACCTGAGCTCTCACGGTTTCGTACTATAATTTATTCCCCTTACAGATATCATCTAGGTATACTCACCTGTAAGACTGAATATTGGGATCTGGATACGGGAGTATATTCAAGAGGTGGGACACATGAATGAGTTTAAGTTCTTAATACATCTAATTCGTATCCTGAATCAGTTGAAATTTGTGTGAAAATTTAAGTGGATCAACATATCGACAATCTAAGTGAATTGTTTAATTTTTAATGTGTAACTAAGCTCAACGGTACTTGTGACTTGTCAAAAACTGATATCATCCTCTGACGTATACTCAAACAAAAATATTGTCTGTAAATATGTTTGTAAATATTTCTTTATTGCTTTATATTTTCAGAAAAATACAAAAAGATTTTTGATTCTGCTTTATTTTCGACAACCGATGTCTGAAATGCTGAGTTTCAAAATCTAAGTATGTTGATTGTGTTTCTGAAAATAAAACAAGTTCATTAATTTGAAACTTGGAGTTTTTAAATTCAAAATTCAAAAACAGTTTGTAATATCTCCAAGGTCATTAAGTTGGACTTGGATGATTAACTGTGAGGGATTTTGGATACTTAACTCTGACAAATCTGTAAAGATTGTTGATAGGGGGAGTGATTTAGAAAGTTGAATAGAGCAAGATTACGATTTCTAGAAAATTGAATGTTCAAAATGTTTGTACTTATAAATGTTTGAGAATTGCAGATGTTGTACCAGACTACGATCCCGAAAGCCGAGTCTAAGGGGGAGTCTGAAGACGAGCTCAACGCAAAAGGAAGCGTGGATTCAAGGAGCCATGTAACTATCCTAAAGGAGCTTGTATACGAAAAGCAAGGTGTCGATCCCAAAAGCACGGAAGCTTGACGAAAGGGGGAGCCTGATGAAGAAAAGAGTCTATCGAAAAAAGAAGAAGCTGAAGACAGATCCACCGGGATTCTGTTCAAGAAGACTAAAAGAGAGAGAGAAAGAGAAGACGCTACGATTTTGACTCAATGATCGAGGTTGACTACGGCAATATCCAAGGGGGAGTCTGTTAGTACATTTATGTCTATCGCCTTCGTCAATCCGAGCCGTAGCAAGAAACAGAAGAAAAAGAGTCGTTATATTAGTGATAGCTAGACAAAAAGGCAAGGTGGCATAATTGTAATAATGTGAAATCTCATTAAATGCCTTGGACTATAAATAGGAGATTATGTCATAGATTAGGGACTTTTGCCATTTAGAACATTTTAGAGCTTTCTAGATCTAGAGAGAGAATCTAGAGAGAGAAAGTGATTCAAGGTGCTGTACGATTTCAGTTTTTTAATAGAATCACGTTTATATTACATTGTGTTAGGTCGCGTTCGTGTACGGATTCCGCACGTTATACGTTCGTTTCGCAATCGTTTCGGAGTCAAAACTGGTCCTACAGTATTAGTTGCTGAGTTTTTTTGTGCTATTATAGGAGATGTCGTTAACGAGAAAAGTGGAGATGGAAGGTCGATAAGGATGATTCACGTATGAGGTCGATAAGTTTGATTCACATATGTTTGTTTGATTGGTCGATAAGGATGATTCAGCATACAACGTGGCGAATAGTTGTAAAAGATTATGTTTTTTTGTTTTTTCGATTATGTTGGGTTTATTGTTTTAACGAAACTGGAACTTGTAATTATATGTTTTTTTTGTTTGGTTTGGAAAACATTATGAACTTGTAATTTGTTAAATATAAAATAGTTTTACAGGTATTGTTTCTATGTATGTATTATGTAACTAATTACATATATGTATGATGTTGTACGCATGTGTATACCGTTGAAATATGAAGGTTACGTGGATCTTAAAAATCAAAATTTGAATTCTGGTGATGAAATCTGAAATAAAAATAAAAATTGAAATCTGATGATTTGTTGTTTGTTTTGATAATTATCTTATTAATAAATAAAACATAATGTGGATAATGAATTTAAAATAGGAAAGATGTAACTTAATTCAATTATTAAAATAATGATTTAATTCTAATTTTTTATATAATTACAATCATACCCTTAACAACTAAAAAGGAAATCAAGGGTCTAGATCTGTTCACGCAGTTCACTCTTGGGAGGTTGTTCACGCTCAAGGTTGGAGAACTCGCTAGTCGCTAGTCGGCCGGTGAGGTGGGGACTAGCGATTACTCGGGATTACTCGGGATTAATCGGATCGGAAATTTTACATGTAAATTTTATTATTTTTATAAATATGTATATATATACTCACACATCCATATCAATATAGTACTTAAAAAGGTAAAAGTAGTTCAAAATACAAACTAAACTTACATATAAGTCATAACATAACAAGTCTCAATACTTAAAATTCAAACATTAACAAATAGCTCAAATGTAATCGTCATCCCCTTAGTGTTCAATGATTTTGACACCATCCGACTCATATTCAATCTCCTCGTCTACTTCATCATCTTTCTCCGACTCAAATTCTTCATCATATTAGGGTAAGTGATAAGGAAAATGGGCTTAAGTTGTAATCTTGGGCCTGTTTTGTAAGGATTTCAAAGGGACCGACTAGGGCAACTTGGGCCGACTAGGGCGGCTTTGACCGACTAGCGATTTTTTGACTGATTAGTGAAAAAGTACTCAGTACGAGGCCGACTAGTGACTAGTCGGCGATTAATCGCCGAGTAATCGCGATTTTTGCAACACTGTTCACGCTGGAACCCTACCCTATACACACATTTAGAATTTTATATATATACACACACCACACGCACTCCCTCTCTCTTCTCCACCTTCACCTTCACAACCTCCATCACCACCACCACCACAGTCGCTGCCACAACCACCCCGTCTATCTTTGCACTCGTACCTTATCTCCCCCCGTTAACCCGTCGTACCAAATATCAATATCACCTGTCTCTCCTGTCGTACTAAACATCATTAATTTATTATTATTATTTTATTTAAAGGTAATGTCACACCCCGATATTTCCACATATTACCGGTGGGCCCGGTGGGGAGTATCGTGACGTAGTTGATATCATCATAGTCAAATAATCACAGTTCAATGCACAGCGGAAGTCTAAAGTAAATATATTACAAACCGATTCAAAAGTAATATCAATATTACAAACGGATTGTAAGATGGATCCACAGGCGGACCTTAAAACAGAAAGATAAACACTGTTCAACGGACTTTAGACGTCTAGAACTTGCAAGATTCCCTATTAACACCCTGAGCTCCCAGCCAATTATATATAGTACCTGTCACTTAATCTTTTTGGAAAATACGTCAGTTTACACTGGTAAATACAATTAACTGACTCTTTTGAAAATGTTTATGAAAATTGATTTGAATGCACCAGGCACAAAATATCTTTTATAACTTTGGACAATTATATAAAAATAATCTTGTATACAGATTTATATGTTTGTTATACATTCAGGGTTCGATGTTAGAAACCGAGTCAATATTAACAGACACACCACAAGTATAGGCCCACCAGAGAGTGAGATACCGTTTCCCTTAAACAACTGTCAAGTGTATGCCTACACCCCGTGCTTAAGACGTGGCCATTTCTTAATAATGATGCCAAGGATATCTGGGACATGGTCATTAACCCCCAAAGGCTTTTATTTCAAACAAGACAGATTAAAACGGGTTACCTCAATAATTTAATCACAATCCGATTAAACATTCAATACCCAACCAAGCGGTATTATTATAATACCGTATCCCAAGCCCGTATAGGGAAAATAAGTTAAAAGTATTTACCTGAGCTTAAAATGCAATTTATACTCAGCCGTATATTCTAATCAGCAAGCACAAGTACCTCTACTGGGGCTCTCAATCTGGAATGAAGGTTTTATTAACCTATTAGATTTCTAACGGGTCTTATTTAAGCCTTAACATAGACCGGTTAGTTTTAAGGAAATGTTTACGGCTCAAAACGCAAGATTAAGCGAAGACCGGATTAGAATGTGATTTAGACCCGACAAGTATGGAGACTTGCATAATATGGGTAAACTAAACACATTCTGAATTTTGAAGTGAAAATAATAAGGTTTGACCCGTTTCGGTCAATTTATGCGAACTAGTTACATAAATCGTTCCGAACGCGAATAATGCATAACGGGTAACCAAAAGAGTTATGAACATGTTCCACAAGTTAATATGCCTTAAATATATTGTGATATCAGTAGGATATATTCCATTATGCCCAAAACGAATTTGAAATCAATTTAAGCCCCGTAGGGGTATTTTGGTCATTTTAAAAGATTATAAAACAGGTTAAATGACAATCTGAGGTTTTGGTCTAAAATAATCAGTAAAAATATTTATTTTATCAAGTTATATTAGTAAGATATCATATATATGTGAAATTTATCTTTTATGACCATACTATGCACCGTAAGGGCATTTTGGTCATTTCACATAGGCTTTAAGGGTCAAATCTAGAAATCTGAGTTCAAAACTTTTACGTACTGTTAAAGTATAAAAATTTATTCATAACATCAGTAGGTAACAAGCTTTAGGTGCCAAATATAGTTTTAAACCATACTATGCGCCTAAATCGCATAAAAGTCGGTATTTGACGATTTTCGGGTTGATTAAGGAAATCTGAGATTTTAATCAGCCTTTACTGTTTAAAATAACTTATTTAATATATAAAATCAGTAGAAAAAGGTTTGGTATGTAAAGGATGTGTAAAACTCATTTTATTGGCGAAAAGGGCATTATCTTCAATTACCGAGTCTATGCGAGAACCCTATGTTATGATCAGTTTAAAAATAAATAAAAATCTCCAAAAATCACAAAATATTATATTATATCAGTGGGTAAAAGGTTTGGTGTCAAAAATTGAGTATAAATAGGTTTTATGCCGAAATTGCCGTTTAATTAATTAAAAGCTTTCAATTTACGTTATCGCGCATAATTCTTAATTTAGACCACAAACTGATGTCAAATTTTTAGGAAATGTTTATAAATCAGTAATAAAGGTTTTTATCCTCTCACATTTTCAAAAATCTTGTTTTTACATCAAAAGGGCATAATGGTCAACTTTTAGGCAATTAACGGAAACATGCAATAAACTAGGATTTTTAAGGAACCAAGTTGTATAACCTCAGAGAGTTATACTAACCTATAACATGGTCCTAAAGGAATCCTAAGGCATATCTAAACTAAGCTAAATCGGGTCAGAACTGAAAGTCAAAGCAAAAGTCTACTTTTGCGACTTTCGGTTCCGAACCGAGCCTAAACTCAGAATTGTCGGGTTGAACATGCCTAGACATGTTCAATTAATATTTACCAAGTTATTAAAGTGACAAAACTGATTTTATTGCCTTTACATCATTAGTTATGAATTTTGTTTAAAAACCGACTGGCTTGACTTTTATTTTAATTACTTTGACTCGACAATAACTAAGCAAACGTGGTAATTAGAAGGTGCCCTTTTGAGGGTTTAATACCTACCTAATTACGATCACGTAGCCATGTTCGTTGCGAACAATGGCTCGATCGTTTAAAAGTCAAAGCGTTTATCGCGAACTCTTGACTTTTCGGCTTTAAGAGCCAAACAATTAAACTAAGCACGAAAGGACACTTACAAAGGGTCCAAACAAGGATGGAATTGATTTAGAATGCTCAGGTATGAAGCATAGAAGCTCCAACTTAGAACAATTCAGATCAAGTGTGAAATGAGAGCAGGAACAAGTGGGTTTATATAGGATTTCAAGAACCGTTAGGATCGTTTCTCGTAACCCGTGCTTCAATCTTGGCCCTCCATGTGTGCCCATGGTTTCTAAATACAATGGGGGTTGAAAACCAACTCATGGTATTGAGAATTTTACATAAAAGCCCTTGAAAAACGACCAGAATGCTGAAAATAAGAATCTGCCCAGACCTGGGCGTAGGCTACAGCCTGCACAGATCAAACAAACTTTCAGAAGTTGCAGTTTTGGTCCCTGTATGTGTTTAAGCTCATATTTGACCCGTTTAAAGCCCTTTAAGCCATTCTCAAGGCTCTAAAATGATTTATAAACATAGGGAACATAAAACATGCTCAAAAATATGTCGGATGTCGGTTCGTTTGGTCGTACGGTTGCGTTGATCGGCTAATTACGACGAAACACGAACGGACGCGAAAAACGATCCAAATTACACGACGAATGGAATTTTATCATGCCGAACACTAAAATAAAATATTTTAGTGGTTACATAAATTTTTGGATGTCCGGATATATTCAGAATGTAAGATATGCGCGAAAATGCAAACATGTGCACTTTTTGATACTTTTAGTCCTTGCTTGACTTAAAAGTTTATTTTTGCGCACCAAACACCTCTAAGCCTATAGCTAAGCTATATAAAGGATAATTAGGGTATGTTTAACTCATGGTCATATTCCAGAAGGTCCGATACCATACGAATCGACATACTTTTGCAGTTTGACGCAAATAGTCCTTTAATCGCACAGAGTAGCGCGAAATGTCGTTTAATGATATCCAAGCCTTCCATGGCCCATAATGGGTATTCCCAAGCATGTGTTTAATTATTGCTACGCTCTCGATCGCTTAAATGGTCACCAAAAGACGTAGATTCAAAAGTTGACGCTTTAGGTCCCTCTAATGCGCAAACTTGCGCATATCATCGTTTAATAGCGTCGAAGCCTCATCTAATCCATATTAGGCATTCTTGAGAGTATTATAAAACATCATAATGCTCTGGGTTCATAAAAAGGTCATTCAGAGGTATAATTAAACATATTGACGCTTTTAACCCCTTAAACTTGGAAAGTTGCGCGTAACGTCACTTAAAGGCATAAAAACCTTAGACGGCCAATAATTGGCATTCCTGAGAGTATAATCAAATATCATGGAGCTCCTGGTTTGTTAAAAGGTCATTCAGAGGTAAGAATTAACATGTTGACGCTTTTAACCCTTCATTGCGCAAACTTTCAATTAATTACGCAAACGGCTACACTCGATCAACAAGTGGCTCATTTGTGAATATAAATACTGTAAGAGGTTATTCAGGAACTTATTTTAGGTATGTTAACACTTCCAGTCCTTTCATAATCAAAGTTTTTGATTTTTCAAAAAATTAGTCCCTTAAATTCAATGTTTGACTTTATTAGGGTTTATTACACGTGTCAATACATCATTGGACGTGTTTTTACGAGGTGTTACAGGTAAAAAGAAAATTAAAAAAAGAAGCGTGTATATATAAAAATAATTGTGTGTATATGTTATATATTATACATTTGGGGTTGTAAACGAACCGAACGAACACGAACAATGCTTTGTTCGTGTTCGTTCCTTAAGGAATAACAATGTTCATGAACTGTTTACGAACACTTACCGAACAAGATTCTTGTTCATGTTCGTTCATTAAGGAAATAAACGTGTTCAACTTCAACAAACTTGTAAGTAAAATTTTAAAACAAAAGAATAAATAGGTAATGAGATTGCCAAAATCGTTCCTGAGTTAACGAAATTGCCAAAACCGTCCCTTAATTAACATCAATTTTAACTGAGTTAAGGATTTGAATGAATATTGCAACAAAAATGAAACATAAGGTGTTTAGTTAAAAAAAATCTTATTTTAGATGTAATATACAAAAGTACACAAACCTAAAAGACGATTTTTACATCTTACTCTTTTAATTAAGAGTAAACTGCAGTTTTACCCCCTGGGTTAGATGCGATTGATACTCTTACCCCCTCCCAGGAAAATTTTGCTATCTTGCCCTTCAACTATTGAAAAACGCTGCAATATTACCCCCTGAAACGTGAAAAGACTTTTTTTGCCCCTGATAATAATAAAAAAAAATAGAAGTAAATAACACATTTACACCCTGTGTTTTACCTTCACAAACACGCTTACACCCTGTTTATTATAGTGTCTTCTCCGGCGATGTTCCAACCACCGGAGCACTTAACTTCGGCCTTCTCCGGCGATGTTCTGACCACCGGAGCACTTTACTCCGCGTGATAGTAGTTCCGGATCTTCACTCCACTATGGCAACACCACCATTATGGACAACACTGATATCTTTGTATCTATACCACCTTGAAATAACCAAAAAGTAGCCTAAATTCAAGATTCCAATAGTAGTTATCAAGAAATAAAAGTAGTCCAATCTACCCTTGTTAAGATCCTCTGGCAACTAGTTTCCAGTGGCCGCACCCTCTGTCGTGCGGTGAATAATCATCACCAAGAAACCGTTTAAATAACTCGATGCCGACATCCCACAGAAGAAAAACGCACCGGCTGATCATCTTCAATCGGTGTTGAGATGACAGTTGCAAGTTTTGACGAGGGGCTGTGGTAGTTGTTGTTGGTAACCGGAGGTAAGAAGGGTGAGGATCAGCGACAATATGGAAGGTTGAACGGTGCTTCTCCGATGGTCGGAATACGCTTCTCCGATGGTTGGAATATCGCCGGAGAAGACACTTTAATAGAAGAGGGTCTAAATATGTCGTCTTAGGTAAAGCACAGGGGGTAATATTGAAGTTTACTATATAAATATGGGGTAAGATTACGAAAATACCCTTTTGGTAATGTTACAGTTTTACCCCTCAGGGGGTAATATTGCAGCGTTTTTCAATAGTTGAGGGATAACACAACTAAATTTTCCTGGGAGGGGGTAAGAGTGCCAATCACATCTAACCTAAGTGGGTAAAATTGCACTTTACTTTTTAATTAATATCTCGACTGATCTGGATAATGAGATTGAAGTCTGAAAAAAAAATTAAAGTTAAAATGATTTTTAAGATAATTTCAAAACGTCAACAAACTTGTAAGTTATTCTTGCACGAAAAAGTCATATCTGATTCCTTTTCAAATTCACATGGATTTCATTCACTCTCCTTTCTTCTACACACAAGAATCTTGCATTGTAAAGTTTATTAAGAAAAGTAATTTGTATATAAAGCTACTTAACAAAAAAAAAAAAAAAACATTGGTATGAAAAATGTTATTTAGTACATGACATCATGTTACGTGTGTTTTAACAAAACACTTGATAGAGCATTCTCATCTAAGTGCGCTATAAAGCTATTTAACAAAAAAAAAATATATATAGGTATGAAAAATGTTATTTCGTACATGATATCTATGTCTCTCACATCCGGTTCTTCATCTCTCTATGTTACTCACATACACATATTTTATTATTTTGTCTTGGGTTAATACACTCACAATATTATATAAGTTTGATTAATAAAGAGGGTCATTGTTGTTTTTATCGATTTTTTTCTATACTAAAGAGATTCAAGTGGAGGGATATTTTCGATAAATTTTTCTATTTTTTCTATATATTTATAAAAAAAATTGAATTTTTAGAGGCTCTAATTGGGTAAGGAATAGATCTAAGATTTCGTTTTTGAATTGGGATACTTGGCGTAAATTTGGTATTTGTATTTGTTCTTCGTCGTTTTTGCTAATAATATTGGCCGTTAAAAAAAAAGTGCCCTGGCAGTTCATAAACCATGGACCTAAAAAAAATAATTTACTAATTATTATTGATGTAAAGCAAGCTTTTTCTTAATATCTCTAAGTACAAATATATTTCTACGTGGATATATTTACACACAAGAATCCCGCGTATGTTATCATCTCTTTATTAAATCTATAGAAAGTATATTATGTATACACATACACATAATTTATACGTATATACACACATATTATCCATCGTATTAGATTGTTCATACTTTTTTATTTATCTAACAAATTGTTTTCAAAACTAGATAAAAAAAGTAGCTGCAAAACCGGTTTGGTTAAGTCCATTTAAACCGGTTGGATAGGTTGAACCCATGAACTAGACCGAATGGTGGTAATAAATGTTTTCCTCTTTCAAAATGTTACTAACTAATGTTTAACCCCCGCGTTGCAGGGGCGAAGGTCCTAAAACCGTACTAAGTAAGAAAACGACGACCAAAACCAGGAAAATCATAAAACATAAGCACGATTTTACCGCCACGTGATGTAAAACGTAGACAAATACAAACCAAACTTATACTGCGAGATAGCATAAAAATAGACAAACTCGAAATTTTTACTGACAAAACTTTTAACCTAAAAATAATAAATAAGGCAAATTTGAAGGGCAAAATTAAAACATACAAACTTAAAAAACTTAAACTGTAAACCGCCTTCGCTAATAAAAAAACTTTTTTTCTATTCAAAAATGGGTAGCAACGCAACTTTTTGCCTGTTTACCATCTATCTCGATGTAAATTCATAACTCGTTTCAAATGCAAATAAATACCCGCTCCTAGTTCATTAAACACAAGAAAAGAAAATCACTACAAACATAAAAAAGACAATAGAACCAAAAAAAAAAAGAAAAAAAAAACTTTAGCGACTAAAAACTAACCACCAAAGTTTGGTGGTCAAACTCAAAATTTAGCTTTGGTGGGGAAACTCAAAATTCAGCAAAGGTGACTCTCTGCAAGGTATACGCAAATTGTTATATTAGATAATTTATGATTCATATTTTGTTTATTTAAGTTTTATAATTTTTTCATTTGAAAATACACATAAATTATTTTTTTCTTTTAAGTTGTTATATAGGTTGAAAATAAACACGTTACTAGTTTGGATCGTTTATGAATAGTAACTATCTTCATTCATGTTGTGACAAATTGTTTTAAGTTTGTATCTTACATGTTTTACTTTAAATATTATATCACTTTATTCGTTTAATTGCCATTTGATTTGATTTTTCTTGAATAAGTTTTGTTCGTTAACCTAAAAAAAAGGTTAATGCACGTGCATGTTTTTTTTTTTTTTTTTTTTTTGAAATTCAGATATTGTTGAAAACAAAGTAGTGAGTACTTTTTCTCTCAGTGTGAAATATAATGTGCAAGTCGTCGAAATTGATATTTTTTCAATGACTGATACTAACATGCAAATTATCGAAATCAAGCCTTAATTACAAATTATAACATCATGTCGCAAGGCGTAGATTAGGTTTCGTTCACTAGCATTAACTTATTTATGATACAAATAAGTTAACTTTTGAATTTTGATTAAGAAAACATTATTTTTTTGAACGACAAGGAACGACGTGCCAACCACTGTGACACCGGGCGTTGTGGCCAAGGTCGACTACTCGACCGCCGCCAGTTCCTTGGCTCTCCCAGATGCGCGGAAACCCGACCTCCACCCGCCCGAAGGCACGACAGTGGAATAATTGGTAAAACCTCTCCTCCCATCCAAGACGAACTAGCGCCACCCGCATTTGCCCTTCACCTGGATGCCGCAGAAAATAATAGAGAGAGTGAGAGTCGAACCTAGGTCATAAAGAACACTAAATCTTTCCCCAACTACTCCACCACTAAAAGAAAACATTATTAGGCCGGAGGGTGTGGGGGGCGCCACCCTCGCCACGTCAGAGGCTATAGCGCCCCCGGCGCTATACACCCACACCCAGCCAATTAACATGGGGCGCTATACATCACTCGCGAACATGGCAACGAGGGAGGAGGGGGTTATCAGGTGGGGCCCACTTGTTTGCACCAATCAAATTTTTTTTTTATTTTGCTCTATAGCGCCCCCTAGGGGTTATCACCACACCCTCCATGTTAAAGGGGGGTTATAAAGCTGGGGCTGACGTGGCGCCTACGTGACGCTGAGGTGTACTTATAAAGCCCTAAGGGGGGTTATCCCACACCCTCTAGCCTTAGAAGATTAATTAGTAAACAAGATTTGAAAACTGACATTTGACTTCTTGGCCTCCTTGCGTATACTACTCTCAGCTGTATGTATGTACGTACAAGCAGACAAACCTTACACTTACAGGGGACAACATTGGGAGGGGCCAATTGATCCAGTCAACGTAGTTTGACCATTAACTTTTAAGTTGGTTAAATCATTTAATGTAAACAGTATTAATACTAATTTATTTAACCTTGTATGTTATCAGAATCTATTAAATTTTGTCCATTTCAGTTTTTACATATTTTTAATTAACAAAAACAAATTAATAGAGTTGACTGTCAAGTTATAATATATTATAACCATTAGAATGGACAAAATTAAAACGGCAAAATCAAGAAACAAAATTAAAACGGCAAATTTATACCCCACACAATTGAAATTAAAATGTATTTGCTATATATAACAAGAAATTAGCTGTCTAAATCCCCTCACAAAACAAAAAATATTAGTTAACGCAAGGACATTTATTGTAATATTATATAATATGTATAATATAATATAATATTGTGATATACTCACCACCCATTATATAATCACACCAAGTCCACTCGTCAATGCCCATCACTTTCTTTCACTGAAATGAAAACACGACGGGGAAACATGTATCCGGCTGCCGGAGCTCCGATGACAAGCAGCCGGAAAAGGGTAAAACGGTCATCTGTTCGTAATAATTTCTTTAATGTGCTACCGGATGACATCGTGTTATCGATTCTTGTAAGAGTTAGCTCCACTGCTGATTCTCCGGCTGATTTTATCTCCGCTTTATTAACGTAAGAAATCGGAGGTTAACAACACTTAACAAGTTTTGTTTATATTATCGAGTTTTAGTTAGCTGTGAACAGATTTTGAAATATATAGTTGATTGTGTGAAACAGATGCAGAAGATTCAATTGTTTGGGGCTTAACCCACTTGTTTTATCCAAAGCTTCAGCAGAAACTTTCGCTGTAAAAGCTGAGAAATGGTCACCGTCTGCTCACCGGTTTTTTCAACGGTGTTCCGATGCCGGAAATGTAGAAGCTGCTTACACACTAGGCATGGTCAGTTATTATTTACCACACATTTTGCTTGTTTTCGTTACACATTTTGGTTGTTAATTTATTACAACTATCACACATTCTTTTATTAATTATTAATCATCTTTTTGATGAACAAACAGATTCAGTTCTACTGTTTCCAAAACAGAAGAAACGGAGCGGCTCTAATGGCGAAAGCCGCAATTAGATCACACGCTCCAGCACTGTACTCGCTCGCTATAATTCAGTTCAACGGTAGTGGAGGTACCAAGAACGTGAAAGACCTTATAGGTGGAGTCACGCTGTGTGCACGTTCAGCTTTTCTCGGCCACATTGACGCTCTACGGGAGCTAGGACACTGTCTTAAAGACGGTTACGGCATCGGTAAAAATATTACCGAAGGCCAGCGGTTTTTAATCGAAGCTAACGCTCGTGAACTTGCGTCAGTTTGTTCGATACGGTCACCGGAACTTATGTCCGGTGACCGACTGAATTTGCAACCGTTTTTTCGCGGTGGAAATGCAAACTCTGCGGCTATTTGTTCTCAACTGATTAGTGATTTCGGAATTAGTTTACCGTCTATAAAATCTCATCCGTCTAACCGGTTTCTCACCGGTTGGTTTGGTAATCGGGTACCGGATCCGTTATTGCGGGTTTGTTCTTATCGCGGATGCGGGCGACCCGAGACCAGGATGCACGAGTTCCGGCGGTGTTCGGTGTGTGGTGTGATGAACTATTGTTCTCGGGGGTGTCAAGCACGTGACTGGACGATGGGGCATAATAAGGATTGTAGACCGATGGTGAGGGTTGAGAATGTTAACGCCGGTGGGAGGTGAAAGTTGGAAGAGTAATGGTGACTAACGGCAGGAGACGGTGGATGTGACGGAGATAGAAGGGTTGAAAAAAAAAAGTCAACCTAAAAGGTTCCGGTGAGGGTAGTTATGGAATTTGGTAAGTTAGGTTTGCTTTTCCGGTGGCCGGAACCTTGAGCAAGAAAAATCTCTTTTAGTTAAAGGGTAGCAATTTTGTATTGAGGATATAGCGTCCTTTTTGTTTGTCCCTTTTGGCAAATGATCATGTATTAAAATTTTTACTGTTTTTATACCCAAAACAGTAATAACTACCAAATTTGATACATTGTTATTTTAGGATGATTATATTAATTATTTTTTAACTAATAGCAAAAGCATAATCACTCGGATAAAATCAATGGCAAAAGGTCACCGGCCCGTCACAATTTCAGAGAAAAAAAATTAATGCCAAATATTTCTATTTTAAAATACCTAAAAATTTATATTTGCTCAATTATTTATGCTTTTTAATACCTCTATACACTACACACTCTAATATCCAAATGCAAGTTTAGAAAATGATACATGCCATAAATTTTAAAGTAAGTATATTTGGTATTTTATATTTATTTGCGAGAGATACATGAAATTATCCATTTGTTTCAAACAATTGTCATTCACCGTAAGTCCAAATACAATGGACTAGAAGCTAGTAAAACTTTTAACTTAATCAAGTCCCAATTGCCTGTAAAATTATGGCTAACTCACATAATATTATTATATCAAGAAAACTATTTAAAAACTTAATTCGTACAATCCAAAATACTAATACATGGTATTTATAGTCTAACCTATCACTTTAGATTTATATTAGAATTGCTCATCTAATTATCCCATAAACATCTAAACCTAAATTGTTTAGGATGCTAGATAATTATCTAATCAATTAAGGGGCTGTTTGGTAGCCTCTTAATGACCATTCAGATGTTACCTCTTAATGGTTTAAAACCTCTTAATGAATAAGAGGTAACCTCAAGTCTGAATGGTTAAGAGCTAACCTCTGAATGGTAAATCATCACATGTCATATTTTTCTACCTTCTCATTGGTAAAATTCTTAATGGTTCCATTAAGAGGTAGCCTCTTAATGAACATTCAGAGGCTACCAAACAGCCCCTAACTAGAACATAATAATTACAACTAATTATTAAATCATTATCACATTTAATAATATATAATTATCCACTTCTTAAAATCCTACTTAATAGATTAACCAAGACAATTTAAAGAAGAATTGCGGCCTAGT
The DNA here is from genome assembly GCA_030545235.1 of Helianthus tuberosus. Lineage (NCBI taxonomy): Eukaryota > Viridiplantae > Streptophyta > Magnoliopsida > Asterales > Asteraceae > Helianthus > Helianthus tuberosus. The sequence goes on from CM060383.1 coordinate 34,878,645, forward strand.
CGACAAGCCGACAAATTTGTTTATAACTCAGAACACTTAATAATAACAATATAATTTAAAAATAATTGATATATTAACTAACATATTTGTTTATCATAGATCATAGATTACTCTTAGACCAGTGGGTATGGAGAGCCTCATCCCTAAGGGGATGGACCGTCACGTTGGCGCCACGTACGAGGGGCTTGGAGGGGATGGACCTACGGGGTGGGGGATGAACCCCTTTATATATATATATATATATATATATATATATATATGTATGTATGTATAGATGTGTGTGTGTGAGAAGAGAGGAATGAGGCCCGGCGAGATCGGCTAGTGGGAGACGGATGGGACGAGCCGGAGGAGTGGGGGGGGGGGCGGTGTGGGGGACCGGCACCGGGCCAAGCCGGGCATCAACCGGCCCCCATACCCTCTAGTCTTATTGGTACAAAATGTCACTAATCATTTAGGCTTCCCACCTATCTTTTTCAAGAAAACTATAGAGAGAGTTTGAGTTGCTTGAATCGTTTGATGATTTTATAATGATTGTACTTAGTATTATGTTAACTTATACTTACAAATTTCACATTTATTCATTTGTAAAGCAGTATATCACCTAGATCAATGTTATGTAAATAAAAAAAACAATATAAAATCTTTCTCTTTTCTTTTTTGTAGTTGGTTGCAGTGAAAAAGGGCAAAGGCATTAAACTTAGCACGATCAAAAGGCATCCTATGCCATTTATTTATCATTTTCCCCATCTCATTTCCATACCTTTTCTTTTTCGATGGGCAACAAAAGCTTTAAATTTTAAAGGAATTCATAATGCTCTTTTATAAAGTAGTCAACTCTAAACAAAAACCAAATGTAAATACGTTCATCCAATCTCAAATTCCCGTCTTACATGGAGGTCAACTGATCAAGTGAATGTATATCGAAATAATTTACGTTTAAATAAAAATATTGTATAACACTCTATAGTTGATTTTACCACGTACATTAGTGTGTTAGGCGTTAGGCTAAAGCGCCATAAGGGTTCGAAGGTTACTAGCATATTTATACCCCTTGTAATACATAGAAATATATCAACTTTTATGTTAGTTCAAACATTTTTTTCTCCTTTTCTCGTTCACACCTCGACACCCCTTGTTGTCTCAATGTTCCGTTGTCATTTCCGAACACCCTCCCTCCCTCGACATATAAGCTAGGTATAACAAATAAACCTACGGAGTAATATCTCACACATAGCAGAGCTATTGGTAAGGTCTAGAAAGTTGGAATGAAGGTAAATATTTTCCTCTATAACAGAGGCAGAGATGTTGCTCCCATCAAGTCTTATGGCTTCGAAAACCTTTTTTGCTATGTATAAGATGGTAAACCAGGTAAAATAAAATGTGGTTATTTGACTCAAAGAAACAACTATACAAAAACAAGTATTAGAAACGATAACAGTAAACTATTGCTAGCACAAGGTGGTGAATAAATTGTAGTATAACAGCGACATATAAAAGAGCAAATAGACAAGAAAAGGTAACACTAACCCCTCGAAAGTATCTGTACACTTCTTAAAAAATCTATACGCTAAGACAACCCTACGACTACGTTTAAAGCAAACAAGGGTACAGGAATTTAAAAAACTAAGCATATGGTATGGAAAAGTACCTTCTTAAAATTATCAGTCACCATTAAAATTATAATAAGCAATTGAATCTTTTCTTATTCTTTTGGGGCTTAAATGATTCCAAAACAATAATTGTAGACATGATACAAGAAAAGGTAAGTCCATAGTTGAACAACTCCACTCCATTTAAAGGTATACATATTCTATGTTCATTCAATATTGGGTAACGTCACCACCAAGCATAGTGCTTTGGGTATGGGATTCACCAAAGTCCAAACATCATTACACCCATGTAGATCTTTTTCTAAATCAAAGTATCACTATCATAATTCATATGAACTAGATTTACCACCCGCCGCAATGCGGCGGGGCGTAAAGTCGTGCCGAATAGCATCATTGCACATCACCGTCAGCGACAATCAATACTGAAGTTACGGTGTGTTAATGAGAAGAAATTAAACTGCAACATAAAACATAGAAAATAATAATTAAGTCGATTTAGGACCCCACGCGTTGTAACGAACCTGTCAAACGGGGAAAAGATAGACGACGTAAAAACGTTGTACCACACGTGCACTTTGAGCCGTGTTAACTCGCAAAATCTAGTACGAAGAATTAAAACGAAATGTTAAAACGTTGAACCACACACACGTTACGCCGTGTTAACTCGCAAAATTTAAAACAAAAAAAATTGCGAAATATGAAAAGTGTGGGGATCAAAGTTAAAAGTACAAAAGTTGTGAGGTAAAATTGCAAGAGATGAAAACTTTTGGTGTTAAAAGTAGAAAAACAAATAGTTTTGGGTCAAAAGTGTAACATTGAATTTTTTTTGAAAACCTCCCAAAGCATGAAGTACATACATATATGCATACAAATGTTGCTAATTTATAGTTTGTTAATAATTTATAGTTTGTTAATATTTTCTTAAAAATAGATGATACTCGTTTGAATGCCTCTTTGGACATATGGATATGCCGCAGACACCTCGTCGGCAGTCGTTCTAGGTTGTTCACGATCAGATTCGGCGATTTTAAAATGAATTCTGGACTGAAACCACTAAGTCGGCTTCAAACAATGCAAACCAACTTTGTAAATCTCAAACCGGTTTTGGTTTGGACGATTTGGTCGATTTCAACATGGAGAGACGAAAGGATCAAGTAATTCATGTTCATCCAAATTGGGCCTCTCCAATAAGGCGGGTCATGCTCTATATTGTGTTTTATGTACATTGAGCTGCAAAAATTAATAAAAAGCTTCAGAAATATAGTAGTCATGGTTATGCGTAACACACGGAATAAGTTGTTTGTTTCACCTTGTTCTAAAGTGAGCGTAGTCCAAAGTTAGTCCCCAAGATGCTCGTGTTTGAAATGATGTCTAGCTGATTTTCTAGGATCCATAATTTCGGTATGTCGATTAACCCACATGAATAGTCTAAGAAACACCGAATACATCAATGCAAAGGCTAACGTGTGATGATGGAGCCCATAATGAGCAGGTTGGGTAACGGGTCTATACGGGCAATTTTTTGTTTGGTTCAGGTTGACCTAAAACACTTTTTTCCTCTTTTTTCCCATCTTTTTATAAGTTCAAGTGTTCAAAATATTATTACAAAAATAAAATAAAACGATTGGAGGTTTTCAACGACTCTCTCGTCCCATTCGACTTGTATATTTACAAGTAAATCGTCGGAATTGCCCTCTCTAGTGATAAGCATAAATCAATGGAACTAGCCTTAATATCAGACTATCAGTTCCTCTAAAACTTCTCTAACAAGCTCTAGACTTGGTTGGTTGCCATTTTTCTCCACTAACTGCCGCCTTAAACAAACCGAAAGGTGTTCGATATTGGTCATAGAATATATTATCATGTCTTATGAACAACGATTCTAAATAATATAATGAATGTTTTGTTGAATGAGAAACTTACTGAATATGAGTGAGACAGCTTACCTTTTCTAGTGTGATTTCCATAAACAAAGTAAGCTCCATAATCTTTGTCGAAATGCGTCTGGAAAACAGGGGATACTTATTCAATCATACCTAACAAAACCAGAGAAAAAAAATACATATCTACAAACTTCCCTCGCTTATGGTACCGAGTTATAAGTATAGATTTCTATGGTGTAAAAGTACTAACCTTATTAAGAAGATCTAACCAGTATGCAATAATATCCAAGGAAATATGTGTATGGGTGACTTGTAACAGCAGTATACAGCTCAGCTGCCAAGTATAATACTGAATCACCATCAGACTGATGCTGCATTACACATAATCATTCACAATTGTATGCGACAAATAATCAGAACGAATGACGAACATGCTTTTGAAAAATACAAGGCTATTTGTAATAAGATTATAGATTTATAGTTTGGAAAAAATATGCACATTCATGATCATAGACACAACAAACAAACAATCGTACCCAGTAAAATGCCACACGTAGCGAGAACTAATCTGAACCATTTATACACATGTGTAGATCAGAAAATTGTAATAAATCTACACGTGTGAAGATGTTTATAATATATGGATACACCTAAATTAACGCATGTATGCATACATCAATTAAAGGATATTCACATAACCACAATGTATTTTTTACCAACTTCTACTGATTTTGTATCAAGCTGCACATAACACATATTAATTAAGGAGTCATTATAATAGAATAATGACTCACTAATTAAGGCAATTTACATATGTAAACTAAAATAATGAGAAAGGGACAGTAAGAAACAAGAGCTTCTCTTAAGGGATGGGATACCTTGTCTGATTAGGGATGGTAATGGGTTGGGTTTGGGACGGGTTTAGGTAATCCCAACCCGGTTAGACTAGCTTGTCCCAAACCTGTCCCAAAATCCGAGACACTTGTATCCAAGCTTAAAGCAATTTGACCCTCACCAGCAACATAAAAGAAAATATGTGAAGCCTCATTCGTTCGTACGGTGTAACATAACATCTATTTTATTTAATGCTAATAGAAAACAATTTCAGGAAAGACGCGTAGATTGAACTCTAACTCAAAACACCCAGTCACCTCCATAGCAACTGCCATCTATACATTGCAAGGTATGAGCAACCAATGTGGAGTTTATATACCAAATGGGCTCTCTCACCCACCAGACTAATCTTTTGGATTGAGTTCTCTCGTATTGCATTTTTAGTCACGTTTCATAACACTTTAATATAATTTCATCACATATCATAGCCATAACTCATTATTTTGTGAAACATGTGTTTTCGTGGAACGGAATCTACTTTGGATCGTCTTTGTTGTTTTTTTAGGTGCGGAGCGATTGCTAAGGATATAATGAATGGAAATAATCTTTTGGGTTGAGTTCTCTCGTATTGCATTTTTAGTCACGTTTCATAACACTTTAATATAATTTCATCACATATCATAGCCATAACTCATTATTTTGTGAAACATGTGTTTTCGTGGAACGGAATCTACTTTGGATCGTCTTTGTTGTTTTTTTAGGTGCGGAGCGATTGCTAAGGATATAATGAATGGAAAAAGTTGGATGGAATTTTGAAGACAAAAACCTCAAGACAAGAAAGAGCTAACACTATAAAAGAAATAGGAAAATCAATTTCTTATGCAATTTTGAAAGATAAATTATGCAGAAAATTGAAGATCTTTCATGACACCCAGTTCTACAAGCAAATACAATAATCAAAGTACAACATGGGGTTAATTAGAAGTGCACATGAATTTGAGATATTAAAAGACTACGTGGTCCAGATTAAATCAAGAACAAGATCTGAAGAACTACATATATGGGCTCGTATTGAATTAAGTTGGCCCAATTAGAGAAGCCCAATAAATGGTGTCGGTGAATGTTACTCGGGAACATAAAAGAGGCTGGGACGAGCAACCTGAAGCAAGAAGCCATTGCAGTTTTTAAAGACTAATAACTTTTGGTTTGTTAGTTTATGATTTGTTTTGTATTCGACTTGATTGTTACTTTTACCCATTATGTCCGGCTAGATTTTTATGGTTTCAATATTAGGGTTTATTTTCTTTGATTTGGTTCGTAAACTTATGTGAAACGAGCATGTTAGGCCGTGGGGTATGGTGGGGCTTGGGTTGGGGCATTTGTTGACACGTGGAATGGGAGCACCCCCACCGCCTAGTGACGTGTCCGCGGGGTATGGCGGGGCGTGGGTTGGGCTTGGGTTGGGTGCACCGCGTGACAGATTATTAAAAAAAAAATTACAAAAAATGGTCAGCGAATAGAAGGCAGCCAGCTAGGATGTCACCCCCGCCCCACGCCCGGCTTGAAACCCAAGCCCCAAGGGCCACGCCCCAACCCAAGCCCACCAGGGGTGGTGGCTTGGGCGTTTTCCCCCCAACCCACGCCCAAACCCCCGCCCCATACCCCACAGCCTTATATCCAACTATTTTAGTGGTTTGTTTATGTGATTTTTGTTTTTAATATGGCTTCAATCCGGAAAAATATTGGATCGTTATAAAGCTGATCAACTTATTAATTTTTCTAATAAAATTCAACACTTTTTAAAACCTCATCAAGTTTTAATTTTTTATACAAGGAACAAATAATATTTTGAGTTTGTTTGTGAACCCAAAACTATTATAGAATCATATGATTTAATTAAACATTCCGAACAACGTGAGTGGTTAACTATAACTGATACTTCTATCATGCAACCCGCACGCTAAGATCCGAACGGCGTGAGCTTAGAGTAGCGGGTTGGCTCTAACTGAGGAACTGCGCTTGGTTAGACATTAGATGGAGTGGATGTCTGAACGGCATGATGTTTAGTATTTATACAAACTATTATTTAAAAGGATCATTGCACCTTGACCATTAATGATCGTAAGCCGAATCGAATCAAGAAATTGCCCTCGTATTGAAATTAGCTTTTAAAATCTGAATTTACCTGACCTTTTTAACTGATGTTTTATAATATTCGTTTTCATTAATTCTAGGTTTTAATCAAAATACCCCCCCTTTCAAAACAACCGTAAGTGAATAAAATCGTTTTAGCATAACTAGTTAATCTGTATCCCTGAGGACACGAACTTGACTTCTATTCATACTATTTATAGTGTATCAAGTAGGTTTATTATTTATTTATTTGTTGGATTCAACACCCAATAGGGTGCAACCTCCCTAACCCGTAAATAACTGACCCTGTCACCCAATCACGCTATGCAACTTCATCTAATCTATTTGGACCCATTGGAACCCAAATCCACTTGTGGTCGTGTTCCATGAACCTGTGCCATTGCGCCTTCTTCCTAATGAGCGTTGTGGCGGGGTAAAAAGGACCAAATTGATGCGGCTAGTGATACCCGAGCACCCTTCCCGCACCCGCTGCACGAATGACTTGTGTATAAATATATAATAGCTTTACTGGTTTCAGTATTTGGTATAATTATCATTCGCCATATAAATGTGCCAGTTAAATCTGTTTCATGTTATGTATATTTAATTTTGCTAAGTTTGTTTGTGAATACCCATATTTTAATCATACAAGTGTGTTAGTTATTTAAAGAGCCACGTAAAAACGTCTCTAATGCTATATATATGATTAACACACATTGATAAATGCTATATTTGCAACTTTATATCATATAACTTTTTGGTGTGAATATTTTTCTTAATTTCATGCATTTTCAGAATACGTTGAACACACATTTTCATATGATTAACACATCACATAATATTTGGGCTAATCCATGCGATATTTGCAACGGTCCTGCGACGCATTGCCCGCGGGTCATATCAATTATCACACTAGCTAACTAGTCATATCAATTATCAAAGCCTAAATGAGATAAATAAAGTATATAAGATAATAATATATTCAGATTTCTATAATTTAAGAAAATTAACAAGGAAAAATAAAGCATCCTCATTTTACGGTTTTGTATTCCAACCAACCAGGCTCCCCTGTTCCTTGAAGGAAACAGAAAAAAGAAAGAGAATGTCTGATCAAAATCAAATAAAGAAAGGTGAAGATTTTGAAAAACAGGCTGAGAAAAAGCTTAAAGGCTGGGCTTTCTTCGGTTCCAAGCATGAAGATGCCGCCGACTTATACGAAAAGGCTGCCAATTTTTATAAACTCGGAAAATCCTGTAAGACCCCCCTCCAATCTTATTGATCCGATGCTGAACCGTTTTATGTTTGTTTAAACGAATGAACACGAACAACATTCTTTGTTCTATGTGGTTAAATGAACGAACATGACCAAATGTTTCTTAACATACGGCTGTGATGTTTGCGTTTACTTTTGATTGGTGTTCTCTCGTTTATGTTCGTTTGTGTTCATTTACATTCGTGAATTTTTCGTTTATTATGTTAACCAAGCGAACCTAAACGAACACAAACACCTTCATTTTTTTAAAGAGCGAACATAAATAAAAAAAAAACCTTGTTCATTTAACTGTTTGTGTTCGATCGTTCTTTGTCCAGTTAAACTTGAATATAATGATCATGAACATGCCCTGTTTGTATTTGTTCGGTTCGTTTACAAGCCTATTCGTGAGGATAGATTTGTCACACGATTATTCAGCCGCAGGTACAAACAAGCATATGTAAATGTATATGTATTTCTTCCTAACTCGAGACATTTTCGCAGGGGATCAAGCTGGGGCGGTATATGTCAAATTGGCCGAGTGCTTTTTGAAGGTAACTGATTGACGATTCACACGACAGGCTCTCATACATTAACAAAAATCCTGTATTTATATTTGTTTTTCATTTGCAGTTAGATAGCAAACACGAAGCTGCTAATGCTTTTGCCGATGCAGGTCATTGCTATAAGAAAACGAACACCACAGGTATCCATCTTTTCAATTAAATTTCACCCTCACCATTCGTTATAAGGATGTTTATCTTCATACCATCGGGTACTTTGCAGAATGCATAACTCGCCTGGAGCAATCGCTAGATTTGTTTATGGAAATCGGGCGGCTTGGTATGTCAGCAAGGTACTGCAAGGTACAATTTTGAAACTCTTACTTAGAGTGCAGGTTTGTCATTTCATTTGTGTGCTTTCAAGACTATAAAAATGGAATCTTGACAGTTAATATAGGTTTGTCATATGTGTGTTCTTTCAGGAAATAGCTGAGTTATACGAGCAGGAACAAAACCTTGAGAAAGCGATGGTTTACTACGATAAAGCGGTTGATCTTTATCAAGGAGAAGAAGTCAACAGTTCTGCCAATCAATGCAGGCTGAAAATTGCTCAATATGCTGCTGAACTTGAACAGTAAGTGGCTTCAAGCCTTCAACCATTTACATATTTACTCAAATGGCCTTTTTTTTTTTAAATTTACATATATATCCAAATTATGTTTCAGGTATCAGAAAGCAATCGAGATTTATGAAGACATAGCAAAACAGGCACTTAACAATAATCTGCTTAAATACGGAGTCAGAGGTCATTTACTCAATGCTGGCATATGCCAACTTTGTAAAGGTGACGTCGTTGCGATTACAAACGCTTTGGAAAAATATGAGGTTCGTTAGTTGATTCAACTGAAAAGCTTCTTTGCACCTTTGTGGTTATGGATGTCATCTGAATATATATTTGTTTCTTCAGGATTTGGATCCAACGTTTTCAGGATCACGTGAATACAAATTGCTATCGGTATGTTTTGTATAGCGGGTGGACCCATTTTGTTACTTTCATTTAAACGACTCGTTTTGACCCAATTCATATATGGCAGGCTTTGGCTGCTTCGATTGACGAGGAAGACGTGGAAAAGTTTACTGATGCAATCAAGGAATTCGATAGCATAACCAAGCTGGTAAGATTTGTGTGATCGGCTTATTATCAACTTCCGCCATTCTTTTATTTATTTAAGAGTTGTGTGTGATATTTGGTGACAGGATGCATGGAAGACAACCCTTTTGTTGAGAGTGAAGGAAATGCTAAAGGCTAAGGAGATGGAGGATGATGATCTTACTTAAATCTCTAATATCTTCAAACTATTTAATTAATTCATGGTTCCATTTTTATTGCCTGCTGTGAGGCCTCAATATTGCAGCCTTGTTGATAGTATGATTTTATGTTCCCTTGAATTTTTGGGGACTTTGTCACTTGGTGATGCAAATCTGTATGAGATGCATTAACCATGAGTACTAACTGTTTTAAAGATAAATATTAAAAGAAAATTCTATAAATAAATCTTATTATTGGGTAAGTAAAGGGGTTAAGTACATAAAAATAACATGGTAGTTACATAATACTCCAAACATATGTTAATTACTTAATTATGAGGTTCTATTTGTTAACAAATGACCAAATTTTAAAGATTTACAACTCTTTTCACGTTAGAAGATAAGTCGGATATTATATGATTGAATTCATAACAACAAGCCCGTCTAGCTCAGTTGGTAGAGCGCAAGGCTCTTAACCTTGTGGTCGTGGGTTCGAGCCCCACGGTGGGCGTTGGTTGTTTTGTACTTTTTGTTTATATTTTGTCCCTGAACAATATCAATAGTAACAAGTTAGCCCTTTTGTTCTAAGCATGCAATAACAGCATTTGTTAAACACATCTGTAGGCAAAACAACTTGTTCTTGAGAGAAGATCTTAGAGAAGCACTTTACTATGTGTTCTACGAGTGTACTTAAACAACATACAAACTCATAGTAAAGTTATTATATCCTATTTTCTTCCCCAACACATCTATACTAGAAAAACTAAATTGCAAATAAGCACTATAAGATACAAGTTCCCTTGTTAACAACTATCGCTAGATAAATATTGTTAACGGCTTATAGACATTCTCAACTTACGAGAAGACAATAAAGTATGAATGTTAAAAACATATCCAATGTAAAACGATTTAGAAATTTATGTTGGTTGGATTAATGTGAAAGTATAACGGTGGCTCGATTTTGGTCTCATAGGGTGGCTTAGAGGAGATCAAGGTGTTGGGTTAGGATGGTATGTATTAGCAAAAGATTAAGTAGTCCGTAAGTCAAATTAGTGTTGGGTTAGGATGGTTAAATTATGAATTTAGTTTTTATTAGTTTTTTAGTTGGAATAGGTTGAGTCGGTGGAAAGATCAACCACTCCATGTGACACTCTGAATTAATTTGTGAAATTCAGATTTGAATTTGGAAACTTTTGGTCAACACAAGAAAAAAAAAAATGGAGAACATGAGAGATTGGTTGTTGGTAGGGGTGAGCAAAAACCGAAATAGTCGAATCGTAACTGAAAAAATCAAACCGAAACAAAAACCGACGGTTCGGTTTATGGATTTTTAATAACCGAAAATTTCGGTTCGGTTTTCTGATAACCATTTTCAATAACCGAAAAAAATCCAAACTGAACCTATACTTTACAATAGCAGACTAGATATATTTTTATGTTTAAGTTTTAGTTTTTTAAGTATTTAACCCATGATAGTAGAAATTATTAATTTAGTTCTTGATTGTTAAGTATTTATAATAAAAACATTAACATGTTTATTTATAACTGAAATGATTTATTTATTGCCTACAAGAAATAACAAAATTTAATATAAAAATTAAAAGATCAAAGTCTTATAAAATAAAAAGTCTTAATAAAAACTTTGGAGAAACATAAAAATAGATTATATAGTTTGGTTTATGTGAACAATATTAATTAAAAAGGTTAAATATAATGACATAAATGTAAACATATAATAAAAATTCTTAAATTATACTTTTTTATTTTTTGAATCTTACATAATCGTGTTCCAAAAACTGAAATAATTGAAAACCGAATCGAACCGATGTAAAATCAAAACTGAACGGTTTTCAAAAACTGAAAACCGACATTTCGGTTTCGGTCCTGCCCAAAAACCGAACCGACCCGTACACACCCCTAGTTCTTGGTGGATGACAAAATTTTCATTATAGTTGGCTAATTTTTATGATGTTTTGGACAATGAAAGCCGGAGCAGCAGTGGGTCAATGGCGAACCAGTGACGGTAAAGACTGTCGTAATTGTTTACCCTTCTATTAGTTATAAGTTCTATCGGTTAAGGCTCTCTCAGTTATCAAGATCAATGTTTGATGTTAAAGGTTTAAATGATGACATGCCATCACCGTGTGTCGGGATGATTTAATCTCTGTGCGTCGGGGTGGTTTAGTAGGCTTACAAAACAATAAAACTTGTTCAAAGGCAGTGGTAAAATATCCTAATTAGATCTTGGTGAACCTTTTGATTCAATTCGGTTGAAGACAGTTAGCAAGTTAACATTTTTTCCGGTTAATCGAGTTTTGTAGTTGGTCAAGTTCAAAGGTTCGGTTGAAGTGGGTTTGAAGATGTTGGATATTATGTACGGTTCGATAAGTCAACGCTACCGACCGGGTCCTGACCCGTAAGAGTTACACCTTGGGCAACGAACTAAAATCCACTTAACCTGTTTAACTGGTAATTACGAACAATATATGAGACAGATCATAATTATATTTATGATCATAAGCGGGTATTAACTGAGAGACGGGTACATGGACCGGGTGACACGGGTATTCTCACCCTACGCCATTTGTCGTGCACCTAGCTTGTGGCCAATCAAAACACATGCATTTTGCATGGTTTGACACTTGGCTAGCATGCAAGAATGTCCTCACCTTTAAGTTGTTGGGTCTTGCTTGTTTTGAAGAGATGGTGGATGAACATAGTTGCAACACAAATGCTCTCAACAACCTCACCCACAAAGCAACCAGCCAAGGCCGCCCGCCGGCCACTGTCGCGGCTGCCGCCGCGTTCGTCGCCCCGCTGCCACCCTTCACCGCCCTGTTTCAGCCACTGTCGGCCGCTGCCAGCCACTGCCAGCCGCAACCACCCGCGGTCTGCCGCCGCTGTTCGCCGCGGTGGGCCGCCGCTTGGTGCCGCCCTCCTTCGTCGCGTTTCGTTCGTTCGTTTACTAGCACTTGTTCGTTGAACCTCGGTGTCTCGACCGGTTAGTCATTAACCGAGGTATATCTTTCTCATCGGTAGTTAATTTTTTTTTACTGTGCTCGTATTTGCATGTAACCGGATCCTGTCGGGTTTCGTTTTGTTGATCATTAGTTTATTTTTCCGCCGCGTTTTATTAATTAACTCGTTTAATTAATTAACTATTATTTATTGAACCGGGTTTTTGATAAATAAAATTTTGACCTATCACCTCGGAAACCCAACAGTGGTATCAGAGCCTTGGTTACAACATACGAGTCGGTACCGGTCCTTTTAACCGGAATTAGAACACAAATTTTATTTATTTAAAGTTTCTGATCTAAGTAATTTTTAAGGGCACTTTTATTTTTGGTCAATATTTTATTTGTTTTGCTTGACCAAAACATTGCCCGGTTTATTTTGTGATTGTTGTGCAATGTGTAAATCCGGCCCAACCTTATTTTTGTGGTTGTATATTTTATTCGGTTTTGTAATTATTATTTTTGGCCACCGAGATGGTTCAAAGTTGTAATATATTAGTTTATGGTTTTGGCCCGTCTTGTGGTTCAAAGTTGTAATAGATAGGCTTTTTGTCTTTGTTATATTTACTTGTTAAATATTGTTGATACGAAGACTCGAAGCAAAACCGAATGCCAAGAGGAGTCTTGGAGTTAGTGGGAGTTGCTCAAGACAACAAGATGCACTCAAGTCCATCCTTGTGGTTGTTTGTGTGTTGTGACCCCGTGACCCGTTTGATCTTGCTATTAGGCTCTAGCAAGATCGAACAATTTTGGCCATATGGATTTACATATTTATCTTGCTATTGTGGTTGCTTTTATCTTATCAATTGTTATAACGTAACCAACCTAAATACCAACATGATTTTAAAAGGAGTTTTAAAATATTAAAAACAATTACATTAAAACAAGTTCTAAATTGTTTTTACAACTTGTTAAAGTTTTTGTTATAAAACAAAAGTTGTTTTTGAAACAAATAATAACCAATTAAGTTTTGCAAATTAAACTAGTTTTTATTTTCCAAAACTATTAACTTAATAGTTTTCTATTAACTTAAAATTGGTTATTCCAAGTCGCGACAAACTTAGTTTTATAGGTTATCTAAAACTAATTGTCCCGAGAGGTTAAAGGGTTTTTTTTGGTTATGTCGCAAATTTAATATCTAAATTAAAACCGACTATAACGACCCTATTTGGTAAAAATTAAAATCAATAGTCTATGCCATCCTACTACTAGTAACACTTGGGGCATAATGCGAACCATCAGTGTTGGAGCCACAACACAACACTTGGTGTCTAGTTTATCCTTCCAAGGTGCAAGGGCTTCGTCGACACATCCGACCCTTCCACATGTGACCGTTTTAGGACGACTATTACTTTTCTTCTCGTGTTACGTGCCCCAGCTGTCTCGAGAACAAAAGTGGCATAGATGAGGCCAAACATATCAATGCAAGGACAATAGGTTATCCTCGTAGCCTCATAAACCCCGGGAGTTGTGCTTTTCTCACAATTGACAACCATTGTCAGTCCGCTTGAACCTCTTGTTAATGTTGCGTGCCCCAGCCGCCTTTGGAAAGAGCTTCTAGCCGGATTCTCGTTCCTTATCGTCTCACCTCACGAAATAAGGAGATATACATCAAAAATACTAATTAATATCACCTTGCTTATATAACAGATGTCTAATGAAAAAAAAAAAACAAACCCCTTCATTCTCAAGTCTATACTTGAAAGGAAATAAAAATTTGAATAACACCAACCTTCTCGAATGGCACCGCAATCTGAGAATAGTTCTCAAGATGGAGGAAAAGCTGTGTATCTTAGATGGCCCAGTCCCTACCGAGCCTGGAAGTAATTCTATTACTGCTCGAAAAGCACTGGAGAAACATAACGAGGATGCCGTTGAGGTAGCCTGCCTTATGAAAGCCACCATGTCTCCTAAACTTCAGAAGAACAAGGAAGATAAGGATGCTTATGACATGATCCAAGGAACTGAAAGGCATGTTCCAGAAACAAAGCCTGACAGGAACGATATGACACCATGAAACAACTCAAAAGCTGTAAAATGCTGGAAGGATCATGTATCAATACTCATGTGCTAAAAACGGAAGGATACATCGACCAAATGAACAAACTTGGTTATTCTACAAAACCAACCAAGTTCTAATGGTCAAGTCTAGTGGTGTTAAGAAGCCCAATAACAAGAAAAGGAAACATAAAAGCAAAGGCAAGAGAAAAGTTGTTGTTGCCAGAAATGCCACCAACAACAAGCATGTTGCAAAACCACACCCTCCTAGGAGCGTCAGTGCTTTGAATGCAACCAAATGGGCACTGGAAGGGAAACTGCCCACAGTATCTAACCAAGCTGAAGATGAACAAGGCCAATAACATTGGCACTTCTTCTAATATTCACATTTTTGTTATCGAACTTTTTACTGTTTCTAGCAACACATGGGTATTTGATACCGGATGTGGTCTCCACATCATTAATGTCTTGCAGAAGCCTGATAAGTGGAGGAAACTGAAACAAGGCCACCGGAACTCATAGTTGGTAATGGAAAGAGAGTTCCAGTTTTGGCAACTGGAACATTTTGTTTTCCCTGGCCTTGTAGTTACTTTAAATAACTATTTATATGCACCTGGTTTGACCAGAAACATTATTTCAGTTTCTTCACTATTTGAACAAGGATTCAAGTACGTTTTAATGGTTTTCCTATTTTAGCCTACTTGAATGATGTCCTTTATTTTGAGGCTAAACCTCGAAATGGTACTTATGAGATTGATGTTCAAACAAGTAATAACATATATCATCTTTCTAAGTATAACAAAGCCGGTATGAATGAAACACATTTAAGGCGTTGCTGACTTGGCCACATAAGTAAGACATGCATAAAATGGCTCCAGTCTGAGGGGATTCTTGAATCCACTAGACAGGACTCCTTTGATGATTGTGAATCTTACTTAACTGGCAAACTCACAAAGTACCCCTTCACCGATGTAGGTGAACGGATCAATGGTCTTCTAGAACTCATTCACATGATGTATATGGCCCTTTCAGAACCATAACAAGAAACCATGACTAAAACCAGCTTGATAGAAAGATAAAAGTACTTTGATCAGATCGAGGTGGTGAATACCTCAGCTTTGAATTTCTCAATCATCTGAAAGAGTGTGGAATAGTTTCACAACCTTCTCCACCTGGCACACCCCAACTTAATGTCGTGAGTGAAAGGTGAAATCGAACTCTACTTGATATGGTTCGATCGATGATGTATAGAACTAACTTGCCTCACTCCTTTTGGATCATACTCCTATGACCGCTACCCGCATTGTCAAATTGACTCCGACTAAAAGGTAAACAAAACCGCCATATGAGATATGGCATGGGCGTAAACCCGATTTGGAATACCTTAGAGTATGGGGATGTAATGCATACATCACAAGTGATTCTGATGACAAGCTCGATCCTCAAGGCGAAAAAGTTGTTTTCGTCGGATACTATAAAGAAGCGGATATTATTTTTACCATCCTGATGCAAATGAGATTTCCATCAAATGGAAGGGACACTTTCTCGAGGAAGAACTTCTTAATCGAGAAACTGGAAATAATGTGGTTGATCTTGAAGAAATTCAAGAACCACAAACAACCGCTAATATAGTCGGACTGTCTGATCAACAAGTAGTTGTTGCCAATGAATCAGACATAAAATACAAGCGTTTGCAGAAGTAGTAGAATTCGCAAGAATCTGATAGATGTCTATGGCATCTAAAAGGTCTCGAAGTCTTATTAGTAGCTGAGTCTAACGACAAAGCTGCTAACTACAAATCTACAATCTTAGATTCGGAATCTGAGAAATGGCAAGAAGCCATGAACGTCGAGATGAAATTTATGCATGTCAATCAAGTATGGGACTTGGTTGAGCTACCCCCGAATCTCAGGCAGTAGGGAGCAAATGGATTTTCAAGAGAAAAACGATATGCATGGAAATGTACACACCTATAAAGCACGGCTAGTTGCGAAGGGTTTCACTCAAACTCAAAGTATTGACTATGATGAGACCTTCTCGCCCGTTGCTATGATTAAATCAATCAGGATATTGCTTGCCATAATTCCGTATTGTGATTACGAAATATGGCATATGGATGTCAAAACCACCCTTCTTAATAGACATCTCTCTGAAGATGTCTGTATGATTCGGCCTGAAGGTTTCGTCGATCCTAAATATCCAACTAAGGTGTGCAAACTAAATAAGTCCATTTATGGACTCAAGCAAGCATCTCGTAGCTGGAATATTCATTTTAACCAGAAGATCAAAAGTTTGGTTTTGTCAAAGAATGAAGATGAGGCTTGTGTTTACAGAAAGGTTAGTGGGAGCACCATATCATTCCTCATCCTGTATGTGGATGATATACTAATCATTGGAAATAACATCCCTATGCTTAACGAAGTTAAACACTATTTGGGATCTTGCTTCGCAATGAAAGATCTTGGAGAAGCTACTAACATTCTAGTAATGAAGATCTACAGGGATAGATCTAAGCGGCTTCTAGGGCTAAGTCAAAGAACGTACATAGACAAAACTATGACACGCTTCAAGATGGAAAACTCCAAGAAAGGAGATGTTCCTATGACTAAAGGAACCGTGTTAAACAAATCGCAATCTCCTTCAATGGACATTAAAATTAAGCAAATGGAAGCAGTTCCATAAGCTTTAGCGATTGGTTCAATCATGTATGCTATGTACTAGACTTAACGTCTCGTATGCTTTAAGCATGACCAGTCGTTTTCTGCATAGTCCTGGCATTGCCCATTGGACTGCAGTAAAGAACATTCTGAGATACTTGAGAAGAACCAAAGTGATGTTCTTGGTGTTTGGAGGAGTGGAAGAGGAGCTCACTGTAAGGTGTTACGCTGATGATGGCTTCCAAAGTGACCGAGATGATTCTCGCTTACAATTGGGATTCGTATTTACTCTCAATGGAGGAGCTGTCTATTGGAAAAGCTCCAAACAGAGTATAGTGGCGGATTCAACCACCGAATCCGAATGTATAGTTGCATCAGATGCTGCGAAAGAATCTGTTTGGATGAAGTAGTTCATCAACGACCTCGATGTGGCTTCAAGTATTCAGAAACCAATCTAGGTGCTCTGTGATAACACAGGAACCATTGCTCAAACCAAGGAGCCCAGATCACAGGGTTAAGCACATTCTAAGAAAGTTCCACTATATACGGGAAATACTGGAACAAGGAGACATCTTAATAAGCAAAAATAGACACAGATCAAAACTTAGTAGACCCGTTCACTAAACCGGTGTCTTAGGGCAGGCATGGGAATGCTGTCGGTCTTAGATTGGATAACCATTTGTTTTGATTTAGTATTTGGATGTACGAACATTCAAACAGTTGTACCTTTTGAATTCACTTTTGATTTACTGGCTAAATGCAAAGTTTGAATCTTACAACTGTGTTCGATTTTTGTACGTTTAATCCATGAATCTTGTATTCTAAATTATCCGTAGTCGGTCAGACTCGTGAGAACGACTCTGAATTAAGACTATTCTGACTTTGGACTCAAGGAGTTGACCTCCAAACTCACAAACCTCATTATGAATGACGTTGGATGTAACTCGCATCAAATCATCTTCATGGATCATGGTCATAAGATGTATTTGATTTAGGTATACTCATTTAGTATCCTCTGACCTGAGATACATACTAAAACTTTCGTTTACTAAAGACTATTCTTTGATCGGTGTCCAACGTTGTCGCGTAACTGCCAGTCATAAAGGCATTGGTTGGGAATGGTTCTGAAGTTCAGTGGGAGTTGTATGTGGTCAAGATGGGATTCTGTACTCTTACATTATATGTAACAGTTAGGCATCTGGGCGCCCTCGTTGATTCAAACTGGTGAAGTGTAAGGCCTTACCCAAACTTACTGTGTGTTTGATTGGACCACTTTGATTCTGTGAACGAGAACGATAATAATTGAACGCAATGTGAGATTTGTTGGTGCATCTACTGTCTGTTAACTTCGTCTTAATCGAGTCTTATGTCTAGATAGGATAAACGAGCACACAACAGGATAGAATTTAGGGTTTGTTCATGTTAAAGTGGGTGATTTCGTTTAAAGGTGTCAAGGTACAGTTCAAACGAAATTAACCAAGGTAATTTCGTTTGAAATGGGCCTTGCCACTTTCAAATGAAATTAGAACAACTATATATATGTGTGTGCTGTGTTCATTTCATACGGAATTAGGTCATGTTCTCTGAGCCGAGGTGCTGTCCGTTTGTCATTTGAACGTGTAAAAGCTTAGGAAATCAGTAATAGATAAAGATTAGAAAGGAACAAGCTGTGTTGACATCATATACATTGATTCTGCCTTTCTATTTGATGATTAACTACTCATATTGACTCGTTAGGGTCACACGACGATCCAACAAGTGGTATCAGAGCTCAGGACGAGGAGTTCATACCAATTCAGCTTGAAATCACCAGATTTTCTCACTTCTACTCATTCTTTTCTGATTTGGACAAAATTCAACGGTTGAAATGGCCCGATTTTGACATATATCAAGCGAAACATAGTTTTAACTAATCCGTGAAAGATTTGGACCTAAAATCAGCTTAAAACTTGATCAAATACATAATTTCGTTTGAAACAGATCGAAAAATGATGACGTCATAGATAATTTCGTTTGAAATATCCTGGTAATCTCGTTTGAAAGTGCACATTCAAACCTAATTTCGTTTGAAGAATCTGGTTAATTCCGTTTGAATCGGGTATATCGCTTGAAATGTTTGGCTGATTTCGCTTGAGAGTGCACTTAGTTGTAATTTTGTTTGAAAACTATACTAGTTCAGTAATTCCGTTTGAAATCTCAAACGAAATTAGAGATTTCATTTGTGATAGCATAATTCCGTTTGAGTGGGTGATTTCGTTTGAAGCAATTCCATTCAAACTAATTTCGTTTGAAAATCATTTTTTTCAAAAATCAAAAATTTTCTAAGTGTTTGTTGATCGTTTCAGGTACTTGAAAGATGGATGATTTCATGAATCCTTTCTGTGATGTGTTTGCATTTACCGGTGGTTCAGGTGACGACACATCAAATAACACGAATGAAACCACACCGACATCAAGTGCAAAGAAAACTCTCAATGATGCTTTGAGTGTAGATAGTGCCTATGGAACTTACAACAAACCTCCAAAGTTGTTGGCTATTGAAGATTACAATAGGTGGGCTACAAGATTTGATGAGTGGCTTCAAGCTTGTGCATATTCAAGCTGGAAAAGTTTAAAGAATGGTTATGTTAGAGGAAGTTTTGGTGAAAGTTTGACAGATACTGATGAGATTGAAAGATATGTTGCTGAACAAAAATGCATCGCGTTGATTCATCAGTCTGTGAGAGATGATATAATTTCGTTGATTGAATATTAAAATTCAAAAGATCTTTGGGAAAACTGAGGGTAAAATGTGTAGGTAGTGCTGAGATAGTCAAAAACAAAAAGAAACTGTTAAGAAAAGAGTTTAATTTATTTGGTTGTTTAAAGAACGAGTCTGTTTCCAAGATGATTGAGAGATTTGGGCATCTGAAGTTGGAGCTGGCAAGACACAAAATTGTATATACTCAAGAAGAGTTGGTTGACAAACTGTTCGACTCGCTGCCGAATGAACAAGATTGGCAGTACTTTGCATTAATGCTGAAGAATACAATCAAGTCTGAAGAGTTGACCGTGGATCTGCTTATCGAAAGACTGGAGAGTCACGAGTTGGAGATCAAGAAATCCAACAAAGTCAATAACTCATCTTATCAGCAGAATGTAGAATTGTACTACAGAGGATCAATCAATCATACCCAGTAAAATCCCACAAATAGCAGAGCTATTGGCAGGGTCTGGGGAGGGTGGGATGTAGGCACACCTTACCCCTATCCCTAGGGATAGAGAGGCTGCTTCCAGAGAATTGTACTACAGAGGAAATCTACCAAAGACTGGTTCTCCAAGAACAGCATTTTCTGCAGAGAGTTCAAATTCTGTGAATCAAGAAACTCCTCACAGTGGTTTTCATAGTGGATCTTTTTCAACAACTTCAAGCCAATCTACATCAAAGAATCTGTTCCAATGTAACATTGCTGTGGATCTGAAGAACGCTCAAAATTTCAGTGAAGAGTCAGCAAAACAACAAATGGTGTTCTTAGCGTCAGTGTTAGAATCGTACGAGAGCCTCGTGGCAGGCAAGATTGGAAACACCAACCTGACTAAGGAGGACTATGATCAAATAGATCCTGAAGAGATGGAACTGATCGATATCAGGTGGTGTATGGCCAGTGCAGTCCGGAGAGCGCAACATTTTATGGAAATTACTGGGAGACATTCTATCGGTGGTCCGTCTACAAAACTTGGCTTTGACAAATCAAAAGTCACGTGCTTCGGGTGTAAACAAAAGGGACATTTTAAACGTGAATGTCGTAACGCTCTTGCTGATGATACTGCAAATCCATTCCGCGAGGATTACTACAAAAGAGCGATCTATCATCAGAATAAATCAGAACCGCCCAGAATGAAGCAGCTTGAGGATACCCCCAAAGAAAAATCAAGAGCGCTTGTTGTTATTCATGATGATGAAGGTTTTGATTGGAGTGAATTGCTACCAGAGGAAGACGCAGTAGGATACGCTTTCGTAGCAGAAAAGATTACTCCTTACAAAGACACCAGAAGTGAAGAAGATAAATACCTCAGTAGAAAGCGTAGAGCAGAATTCAAGATGATGAGATTATCTAGGGTGTTCAGTGAAGCCAAGAGAGCAAAGAGATGGGATGCTGATAGAGAATGTTACCTTGATCCTCAAGGAAACATTGCTATTGATGCGAAAACTCTTAGTATTGAAGCTTTCATTGAGGAATTTGCTGAAGAAGAAGAAGCCTTACAGAGAGAATGGTGGGGAGGTGGAGAAGAGAAAGAAAAAGAAAAAGAGAAAGAAAATGAGTCGCAGTCTAAAAAGATTGATGATGGGATTATTGATACATCACAAGAATTCACCGCTGAAAATTTGGGAAAGATGGCTGACAAAGTGCTTGCTGCAAAGGAACTTGAGGTAGACTCTAAGTCTGAAACTGAGTCTAAAAGCAAGGTCAGTCCAAACATTTCAACAAGTGAAACAGGTAAGAAAGTCAAAGGTGACATGACTGCAAAAGTTGCATGAAAAACTGCAAGTTTTGTAGTACATTCACTTATCTTAGTAATGCAAAGGTTGAAGAACTGACAACAAGAGTCAGAAAGGTTGAAGATCAGATTCTAGACCGTGATAAAATGCTAAAAGCTTCAAATGATCGAGCTAATAAGTTGAATGAGAAAATTGAAAATGATAAAATTGAAGTAGAAAGAATTAGGAAAGAGAATGAAAAGCTAATTCTCGAAAATCGTCAACTTTCAGAAAATTTTGACAAATTAAAACGAACGGTAAAAGATTCTGATGAAAGGAACGGTAAAACCAATAAAGAAAATGAGCATTTAACTGTAGTTCTTAGATACAAAGAAGAGCAAATCAACCAACAACTAGATGAGATTGCTAAATTGAAGCTTCAGTTTGAAGGAGCTAAGATTGAGAATGAGCGTATCAATTTGAAATTAACCAGTTACAAATCCGCAAGTTTTGTTTTACAACACATTGTTCCTAAACCCATTGGGAAAAACAAAGCAGACGAAGATGTTTATTCGGATGGAACTGGGGTTGGGTTTCATCAGGTTCCATCGCCAGTTCTAAACAATTTTTCAAAGAAAAAGTCCGGGTTGGTTAATGATGAGGAAGAAACAAATGAAATAAAACTTCCAGAATCAATTGATGTTACATTTTCTTCATCATCATCTGAAGACAGTGTTCAAACTGATATTGTTAAAAGCATGGCTGAAAGTGTTTTGAAGGCTGATAGTGATTTAGCTGAGGATGATGAATGTTTTCTGGACAAATACATTCCGAAATCAAAGTCCAAAAACAACTTAAATGATGAACCTGCTGTTGTGATGTATAAGATGGCGGGATCTGATAAGTTGTATTCGGATTCTGAGTTTCCTTTGGAGAATGTTAATGTGAACAAATTGAAAAACGTTTTCAAGTTGGTCGAGATTGACGTGTCAGAAGTTGAAAATTTGAAACATTTCAAGAGGAAATTAAACTTTGAGAAAGATAAGGCTTACTATAAAAAACCCATTGTTCCACCGCGGTTTTATAACAACAACCAAAACAGATGATCGGGTGGATATCAGGGTGGTAAGAACTATCAAAGAAGAAATGTTCAAAACAAGAAGTTTGCTGAGAAAAAGGCGTTTGTTCCAAGTTCAAGTTCACTTTCTAATGAAGAATCTAAAATCTTTTCAAAATCAAACAAAGAGTTCTTTGAGAAAAAGGCCTCACAACCTCAGTCTGAAGGTACAAGTCGGGTTGTTGACACCCGAACATGCTTCAAATGTAATCAAGTTGGACATATTGCACGAAAGTGTACCAACTTGAAGCCTAAGACTGAAGTTGTGATGAATTCAAGAAAGAAAGATGATGTGAAGGGAAAAGCTCCATTGGTTGTTGAGAAAAAGGTTTTGAAAAATGACAACACAAAATTCAAAATTGAACTCGTAAAGAATGTGGTAACTAAAACTGACAAGTTTTACAAACGGGTTGCGTCGCCTTAACAAACATGGAAACCAAAATCAGTTGAAACAAAATCAAGTTCTCCAATACTAAAGGTTTCTGAGACTACAAAAACATCTTCTTCAATTGAGAAGATGTATGTACCTGTGGATTATTATGAGAAACTTGAAAAACAAATGTTTCCTACTTCTGAAAAGAAGAATGAACCAAAGAAAGACCAATCAACTGATCAACCTTCTCAGAATGATTTCTTTTTATATAAAAAGGTTGAGATTGGGTCTGAGGAAAGTTTAAAAATGAATGATAAAAATTTTCCGCCACTTTATGTTGTAAAATCTCACCTCAAAGTCCAGTTACCCGAGTCAAAAGAGGCTTGGGTGGCTTCAAAATCTCACTAAGTGTTTATGATTTGTGCAGGAGCTTCCAAGATCCGTTTCACATTGGATTATGGATAGTGGAGCTTCTCGGCACATAACGGGGAAGAAAACCCTACTGTATGATGTTAGAGGATTTAATGGAGGTTATGTGGGATTTGCAGGCAATCAAGGTGGTAGAATAATCGGTGAAGGAACTTTATCGAATGGAATCGTCACATTTGAAAGAGTAAACTACATCGCCGAGCTTGAAAACAATCTTCTGAGCATCTCTCAGATTTGTGATCATATGTATACAACGCACTTTACAGACAAAGAATGTTTGATCTTGAAACCAGGATTTGTTGTTCCCGAAGAGTGGGTGATCATGAGAGCGCCTAGAATAAATGATCTGTATGTACTAGACATGAGTGTAGCAACTACTACCACGGGTCAGGCACACCGTTTTATGTCAAAAGCAACGGAGAAGGAATCGAAGTTATGGCATCGAAAGATGGGTCATATTCACTTGAGGAAAATGAATCACCTGGTGCATAACAACTTAGTTACTGGTGTTCATGTGAAAGGATTTCATCTTGAAGGAGAGTGTATTAGCTGTGTCAAAGGCAAGCAGAAAAAGAAATCACATTCTCAAAAGAAAGTCAACTCAGTCTCAAAACCTTTAGAGAGACTTCATATGGATCTTTTTGGTCCAGTGAACGTCAAAAGCATCACTGGTGATTACTATTGTTTGGTTGTCACGGATGATTTTTCAAGGTTTTCATGGGTTTCATTTCTGAAGTCTAAAGATGAGACATTTGATAGTTTGATGGCGTTGTTCAGAAAAAATGAAAACTTGTACCAAAGGCGTATCAGAAGAATCAGAAGTGATAATGGTAATGAGTTTAAGAACAACAAGATGGAAGAATATTGTGATGAGAGAGGTATATTGCATGAATTTAGTGCTCCTTACACTCTGCAGCAAAATGGAGTAGCTGAAAGAAAGAACAGGACACTAATCGAAACGGCCAGGACGATGCTTGCTGATTCCAAATTACCTGTAAATTTTTTGGCAGAAGCAGTATCAGCCGCATGCTATACGCTCAACCGGGTTCTTACAGTGAAGAAATTCAACAAAACGTGTTTCGAGCTGATCAATAACCGCAAACCGAACCTGAAGTATTTAGAACCGTTTGGGTCTCCCTGTACAGTTCTAGAACCTTTTGGAAAGTTTGGTGCAAAGAGCATTGAAGGAATTTTCGTGGGTTACTCTAGTCCATTGAAAAGAGTCTTTGTTCCAAGCCTAAAGCGGATTATTGAAGCACAAAATGTTGAGTGTCAGGGGTATACTATGCCGCCGCAAAATCCCGGTGACTCATGGCGTTTTAATTACGATAAATTGTGGGATTCGTTTGACATGGAAGAAGAAGAAGAAGAAACAGATTTCTTTGACGAGTTGGATATTTTGAGAGAGTATGAAGAATCGCAGGAAAGATTCCCAGCAGAAACTTTCAGTCGTCAACGACATGCTTCGAACGATGATGAAGCAGGTCCAAGTAATGCTGGTGAACATGATGATATTCAACAAGATGAAGTTGCTCATGATAATCAGACGGCAGTCAATGATAATCAAGAATCTGATGACAGACCTGTATTTGATCATGGTGATTCAGGTTCTGAAGGGGAGCAAATCCAGAGTTCAAGTCAAACAATTCCAGTCAGTGAACAAGGTGCAAATCAAAATGTTACAAATTTGGAAGGCGAGGTGATGCCGAGAACTCTTTCATACCATCCAGAAGAATTGATCATTGGAGAATTACAATCAGGCGTTCGCACTAGACGTCAAATTGACCAAGGCCTTACTTGTTTTTATTCTACAGTAGCTTCATTATAAACTGAGTTTTCACTTAGTTGTTTTATTTCGCAGATCGAACCGCGAACATACAAGGAAGCGCTAACTGAAGATTCTTGGGTCAATGCAATGCAAGAGGAGCTGAGTCAGTTTGAGAAGGTGGGAGTGTGGAAATTGGTAGACTTGCCTGATGGTCAGAGGAAGATCAACACCAAGTGGGTGTTCAAGTGCAAGAGAGATGATCGAGGGGTGATTATTCGCAATAAAGCTCGACTCGTAGTCCAGGGTTTCAGTCAGCAGGAGGGTATAGATTTCACTGAAGTGTATGCTCCGGTTGCTAGACTTGAAGCGATCAGAATCTTCCTAGCATTTGTATCTTGGAAAAATTTTAAAGTTTATCAGCTAGATGTGAAATCGGCGTTTCTATATGGGAAGGTAAAAGAGGAGGTATATGTCGGACAGCCACCGGGCTTCTCCGATCCAATCCACAAAGACAAGGTCTATTTGCTAGACAAAGCGCTGTATGGTTTACACCAGTCCCCGAGAGCTTGGTATGAGACATTGTCTCAACACTTGCTAGCCAACAGCTACATCCGTGGAAAAGTGGATGCCACTCTCTTCACCAAAGAGGTCGACGGACATCTTCTGATAGTTCAAATATACGTGGACGACATCATATTTGGGTCAACAAATGAGAATCTGTGCAAAGATTTTGAACAAGTTATGAAGCAGAAATTCAAAATGTCATCAATGGGTGAGATGAAATTCTTATTGGGACTTCAAGTTGATCAACTGCCTAAGGGAATTTTCATACATCAAACGAAGTATGTTCATGATATCTTAGAGAAATTTGGGATGTCAGGTTCTACTCCAGCTTCCACCCCATTAGCGACGAACCATGGGATAAACCCTGATCTCACCGGAGAGAAGGTAGATGAAACGTTGTATCGTTCCATGATCGGTTCGCTGATGTATTTGACAGCTTCAAGACCCGATATTATGTATCCAACCTGCCTCGCAGCAAGATTTCAATCTAACCCGAGAGCTTCGCATATAGTGATTGTGAAAAGGATATTACGCTACCTGAAAGGAACTCCATCATTGGGGTTGTGGTATCCAAGAGAAGGCGATTTCACGCTCGAAGGGTATTCCGATTCCGATTTTGGATGCTGCAAAGTCAACGCTAAATCAACAACAGCGGGGTGCCAGTTCTTTGGACCAAGATTGGTTACCTGGCAATGCAAAAAGCAAACCTCTGTGGCTTTATCCACATGTGAAGCGGAGTATGTATCTGCTAGCAGTTGCTGCTCTCAGATCTTGTGGATCCAGCAACAGATGCGCGACTACGTTTGCAATTTCTTAACACCCCTATCTTTGTTGATAACGAGGCAGCGATAAATATTACTAAAAATCTTGTTCATCACGCTAAAACCAAACACATAGAAATTCGTCATCACTTCATTCGCGATTGTTTCGAGAAGAAGTTGATACGAATTGAGAAAATCCACACTGACGAACAAAAATCTGATTTACATACCAAAGCATTTGATAAAACTCGTTTTCAATATTTGCTAAAACTAAATGGTATGAAGCTTTTATCGGTGTTGGAAGAGATTCTTGGCGTTGATGAAGGAGACATTGTAGATGATGTTGAAAAGCAATCTGCAATGGTTTGTCGATTTTTTACTTGTTTTGGTATTTAGGGGGAGAGTATAGGGTAATATTTTCAGAAAATACAAAAACAGTAAAAATTTCAAAATTCAAAAACAATAGAAAACCAGAAAAGAGCTTGTGTAAAAAAGGAAAATGATAGTACATCGGCGTGACAGTTACAGTATGCTAAAGAAATGTAAAGTCAAATGTGATAAACGCTCTCACTAATGATGTGACGGTAGGCTCAGCTAGACTAGTAGATTTGCGATAACGATACAAACTTAAATTGTAACACCCTAACACGTAATAACTTAAAATCGACGTAGCGGAAATATGAGCCCAAAAAATTTTTTCTTTCTTTATTAGCCATGTAACATACTTGGAGTTCATTACTAGAAATATTTAAAACTTAACTAAAAGATTTACATCATTCATTCTTAATTATCGCATCAATTTACACACAAAATCCCCAGTTATGTGACTACTCTTCTCGTACGATCCTTGCTCTTGACTCGATCTTCAATCCTCCTATACTTCATAATGCTGATAAGTCTGTGCAACCTGCAATCACCACATATATGCGCATTATTAAAATTTAGTGACTACATTCATAATCTATCATACGTAATTAAATGACCACGCCGCATTCTTTCTATTCATGCAAGTCATTTCGATCATCCTTCCGAGTACCATCTTGCATCCCAATTCCTCAAAACTTCACAATGGATTTCAATAGTATACCTGCAAGACTCATTTCATTCTCCCTGCATATGATTAGTAACTTAATACTCAAAGTATTGAAGCTATGTATACGTATATACAAACTCCATTCCTTCGTGTACAAGAAATATTACTTCGTGCCTATGTACATTCGTATGTGTACTTTTAGTCACATAATACATACATACATGCGTACATATATACAAGCTCTCGCATACAACTTACATAATTCCATATGATTTACTAACGTATACTAATTACAAATCTCCATGTAATAAAACATGTACGAACAAACTTATATACATACTCACTCCTATTCATGATTGTTATAAGTTTAAGCCTATTGGAATGAAGTTAAATCTATACATACATATCCACATACTTAATTCATTACCCCGCATACTCGCTCACACATCATAAAGGCTTTTTACATGTCTTTCGGGTATGATTCGGATCTTAAGAATGAGTTCCGTACTCACCCGTAACTTACCAATCCATTTGGTAGGGTTGAGGAACATTATAAAAACTTAACGAGGCTTGGAATGGGTTCACGGGGTCCGAATTTGAAGTAAAACGAAGAATTGCATAAACTTTTCATTTTGTACCTGACCTCCACCGTAAGCTACGGTGGCTACCGTAGCTTTCGGTGGCCACAAAATCCTTACGGTGGCTTACTACTGCCTTACGGTGGAAGATAGCCTTCAGCACCTACCGTAGCTTACGGTGGCTACCGTAAGCTACGGTAGCGCCCAGATCAGCTCTCCATTTAAATACCAAAACTCGCATAACTTGCTTGGATAATATCCGTTTTACTTGAAACTTGTTTCTAATTGTCCGTAAAACATTTCCCTACATAATTGACTAAAAATCCTTACCCCGTGTCCTTAATCTTTACAAATTTCATTACCATTACATTACCTATGCGCATTTATTCGACCCGTTTAACTCCAACAATTTACCTTCGTCTTAGAATTCTACCTTCGTCTAACTAAGTCAATACTTATCTTAATACTCTCATTCCTTACACAACCTTACATGATTTTTCCACATTCATAAACATGAAAATTCTATGTACATACTAAGAAGTGAATCGGAATCACTTACCTATTTGCGTCCGTATTCGCGTTTGCTTCCTTGTGTCCTTTTGACCCGTGAGCCTTCCGTGCTTGCGTCACTTTGACCAAATGCTTATCCATACATGTCACCATATTTACATTCTTGTTAGCATACGAGATATTACATATCAACGATCATAACAAATGCATATCTCACATTTGACCTTCATTAGTCAATTCTAACAAACATAAGGCATATATTCAAAATCACATCCTTTTAAACTCATATAGTTCATCATGTCATTCTATATAGCACATATTGATATAACATATACCATATGACTTTCTAAAATCTTACAATTATGACAACAAGTCTAGTTATGCTTCTAATGCGTAGTTGACTTTCAGAAGTCAACGGTTTATCAAGTGAACTTTCGACTTAACCTCATATATCTGTGTCATCATATTAGGTTATAACAATGACATTATATACACTTCATACTCATGATGTAATATGCTTACAACCACATGATCAATCAATTACATACATACACACATATATATAATCAATACAACATATACAAATGCTTTCGTGATCCCATAATAGACGACCGTATTTGGAGTAAATAATCAACATGACTTTACCATCCTTACTTGTTATACGTTAACACCAATTTCATTTCGTAATCCCAACTAAACCATCAACTAAGCACATAATGTGTACCATACAATGTGAGTGAACAATGCAAGACACTTGTGCACATTTCTACCCGAACAAGAAATCAACAAAACTTACACATGGATTCAATCTTACACATGTTCCTTGTGTAAGTTTACTAACAAATTAATCATTTACACATTACATGTATGTTCATCCACTACTTGCATACATTTTCACATAATATCGTTATTTAGTTATTTCACCAAACACTTGGCGTGCGTACTACTATCTAAGCATAATGTACAAGTAGTTCATGCCTAATCTTCCTAGTTCATACACAATTCATTGA
Organism: Helianthus tuberosus; assembly: GCA_030545235.1. Taxonomy (NCBI): domain Eukaryota; kingdom Viridiplantae; phylum Streptophyta; class Magnoliopsida; order Asterales; family Asteraceae; genus Helianthus; species Helianthus tuberosus. The sequence goes on from CM060383.1 coordinate 34,908,442, forward strand.
ATATTCTTACTAATCAACAAGTATCATTCATACATAAACATCAACATGGCAAAATCTTTAGTTCATCCAACTCATTCATATTAAACCATAAACCATCAAAACCCCTAATTCTTGAACATGGTTTCCTTGATAAAAACTCCTAATTGAGATGATTTAATCATTACTAACACTAAATTAAGTGCCTCTAAACCCAAATTCAACCATCTCATTCTTTCAATTCATCCAATTAAGGGAATTTCCTCAAAACCCAACAAGAGCTTCATTCAAAAGATTCAAGAGATGATTTGGGTACTTACTAAATGCTTGAGAGGTAATGAACACTTCCAAACCCATGGATCATCCATGCAAACATCTGAATTCCTTCTCTTCTTCTTCTTGCATGATTTACACAAGAACACACACACACTATGTGTGTGTGTCGACCATGCTCCCCCCAAAACTACTGACTAAGTGTTTTTATAACAAATGTTACACATTAAGCCCTCATAATTTGATGAATTCCTCCTTTTTATTATAACTTTCTATTTCTTTCTATTTAGCACATATTTTAACTAAGTTAATTAGACTAGGTGGGCCACTTCATTCCATGTATAAGAAACTTACTAACAAACCAAACATTCGGGTTTTTGGGGCGTTACATAAATGAAAAAGCCTAGATCTAGTGGGAAACATGGTTGAAAGCATAGTACTTAGTTTTGTCTTTCATGACTGTGTACCTACTCAGTAATCGCTGAATGCTAAAAGAGCATAAAAACCGGTCAGTTTGTGAACTTTCACAGCTTACTGAAAATGTCGCTGTGATTGTGCATTTTATTTTGCAAAGATTTAAACTTGTTTTATTTCTTTATTTTGTTTAAGCATTGGACATCCTCTGCATATACGTGAGTATCGAACTGGATGTTATTGCCTAAACGTTCTGCTTTATTTTCTTTGGTGTTTCGTTTAAGCTTTGGATCACCTCTGCGTATATGTGATATCGACCTGGTGGTTAAAGCCTAAACAACTTCAACTTGTTTTGTTTAAACATTGGACTTTCTCTGCGTATCGAAAGATCGACCTGATTGTTAATGTTTAAACATTCTGCTTTGTTTTCACACATATCACAGTTGATGAAAGTTTAAAGGCATTACTTGAGTCAGTGTATTGCATGATGAGGGGATATGTTGAGATCGTGGGGTCCATAAGAACTTAGTGCAAAATTAATATACCTTAACGTATCGGCAAGCATTTCAAAAGTTTTTAGATTAAGTTTAAGAGGACAACTATATCGTCAATCTATGTGAATCGTTTAGAACTTAAAATGATTAAAGCTTAACGGTACTTGTGACTTGTCGAATAGCTGATATGATTCCCTAACACGCTTACCAAAAATATGTTTGTAAATAGTTTACATTTACTACATTTTATTTCTGTAATTCATTTCTAGTTTTGAAACTTTATTAAAAATTCAAAAAGATTTTTTATTTCTGTTTTATTTTCCGACAAACCAAAGTGGAAAGATGATCTTCAGATTCGAATTGAAGCAGATGCAGGAAGTTTCTGGACTGGAGAATGAGGAGAGCTTATCTTGATAAAATCTGATTGTTGAAAAGTCAAAATCAAGTTCATTAATTTGAAACTTGTAAATTTCAGAAAATTTGTTTGAAAAAAATTGAACAAATGTCAGTGTGAATTGTCTCAGGTCAACCAAGGTCATTAAGTTGGACTTGGTAGACAAGTTGAGTAATCAGGGTCATTAATTTGGACCTGAATACTTAAGTGGATTTCTAATTCTGACAAATTCTAACAAATGAGGTTGAATGGTAAGTTTTTGAATTGAAACTGTTATTGTCATATATCTTACATTTAGGTATAGATTGTGCAGGATACAGGAGTCAATATCTCTATGGCAAAGAAAATGTCAAAGATTGAACCATAATTCAAGTCCCAGCTGATTGAGAGGGGGAGTTTGTGAAAGGGGGAGTCAGAATTCTGGATCAACATTTAAAGGGGAGTTTGAAGTTTATAAATTGAAGATAGAAGATTGGAGGGAGCTTCACAATGTCAAGACAATTTGGAAAGAGACAAAGACTAAAGACTCGACGCCGAAGACTTCGTCAACATCCAAGGGGGAGTCTGTTGGTGCATCTACTGTCTGTTAACTTCGTCTTAATCGAGTCTTATGTCTAGATAGGATAAACGAGCACACAACAGGATAGAATTTAGGGTTTGTTCATGTTAAAGTGGGTGATTTCGTTTGAAGGTGTCAAGGTACAGTTCAAACGAAATTAACCAAGGTAATTTCGTTTGAAATGGGCCTTGCCACTTTCAAACGAAATTAGAACAACTATATATATGTGTGTGCTGTGTTCATTTCATACGGAATTAGGTCATGTTCTCTGAGCCGAGGTGCTGTCCGTTTGTCATTTGAACGTGTAAAAGCTCAGGAAATCAGTAATAGATAAAGATTAGAAAGGAACAAGCTGTGTTGACATCATATACATTGATTCCGCCTTTGTATTTGATGATGAACTACTCATATTGACTCGTTAGGGTCACACGACGATCCAACAAGATTGAATCTGATCCATGTCTCATTGTTCAATTGATGTCTTTTACAGAAGGGATAGATGACGATAATTGCCATAAGTCTACTGTTTTCATGTAGCAAGCCGTTACTAAAAAGAAGATACCTTGGTTAATGACTTTAAAGTGTCATGACCTGTTGGGGGCAGCTATGTGTAGCTAGAACACCACTGGCTGTCTGCATTGAGATCTTATCAGAGACCGTCCAAGTGGGAGCTGTTGGATATTATGTCCGGTTTGATAAGTCAACGCTGCCGACCGGGTCCTGACCCGTAAGAGTTACACCTTGGGCAACGAACTAAAATCTACTTAACCTGTTTAACTGGTAATTACGAACAATATACGAGACAGATCATAATTATATTTATGATCATAAGCGGGTATTAACTGAGAGACGGGTACATGGACCGGGTGACACGGGTATTCTCACCCTACGCCATTTGTCGTGCACCTAGCTTGTGGCCAATCAAAACACATGCATTTTGCATGGTTTGACACTTGGCTAGCATGCAAGAATGTCCACACCTTTAAGTTGTTGGGTCTTGCTTGTTTTGAAGAGATGGTGGATGAACATAGTTGCAACACAAATGCTCTCAACAACCTCACCCACAAAGCAACCAGCCAAGGCCGCCCGCCGGCCACTGTCGCGGCTGCCGCCGCGTTCGTCGCCCCGCTGCCGCCCTTCACTGCCCCGTTTCAGCCACTGTCGGCCGCTGCCAGCCGCAACCACCCGCGGTCTGCCGCCGCTGTTCGCCACGGTGGGCCGCCGCTTGGTGCCGCCCTCCTTCGTCGCGTTTCGTTCGTTCGTTTACTAGCACTTGTTCGTTGAACCTCGGTGTCTCGACCGGTTAGTCATTAACCGAGGTATATCTTTCTCATCGGTAGTTAAATTTTTTTTACTGTGCTCGTATTTGCATGTAACCGGATCCTGTCGGGTTTCGTTTTGTTGATCATTAGTTTATTTTTCCGCTACGTTTTATTAATTAACTCGTTTAATTAATTAACTATTATTTATTGAACCGGGTTTTTGATAAATAAAATTTTGACCGATCACCTCGGAAACCCAACAGAAGAATAGTTTGAGGGCTACTTGAAAGGCGTTCGAGGGTCTCTTGAAGTCCTATCGAAAGGATCACATAGTCCGTGACTACGGATTGAATTCAGATGAAAATACATTTTTCGGTCAAGGCAAAGCTTGTGTCGCTTAGGCTCTTTAGTTGTGACTATCGAAAAAAGTAATGTTAGTGACGGTAATGATGTTGTAACCAATGACGATAACGGTAGTGTGTCTACTGAAGATGTTAGTGGAGGTCATGTATTTACCGAAGATGGTGCTGCATATCGAGGCAGAATGAGTCAAGATTAAGATAGAGACTTACAGAAGTTGATGTTGAGAGGGAGTGACAAAATTACAGCATCAATAGGGAGGTTAAGATGATCTCAAAAGGGTGGTCTGGAGGAGATCTAAAGTCGAAGGACTAAACGAGTAAAATAGTAATTAAATGTATTTAATTATTATTTGAATTGTCTTTTGTATTATATTTAATTAGTTTCTAATTGTTTAAGATCGGTATCAACAAGAATACGAGTCCTAGTAAGATTATATTGTTTTTACTTTTTAGTATTTATAGTACTTGAGTCTTGTAATTTTATTAAATTCAAAAAAAAAAAAGATAGTAGAAGTAATTTGTGAATCTCGTTTGTATTCATCTTTGATCTCGTTTAACAGTAGTCATGGTGGCAAAATTCAATACAAGACAACGTGTGGCAGCAATCTCCATTCCCCATATGCTGAAGTTGTCAAGGATACTAAAAAGGACATAAAGACTATATTTTGTGTAATAATCTGAGAGATGGTGCAATTTTATATTCACTAAAAAGATTAGCATAATCACCTATTTTGTAAATGAGAAAATATGAGGGAGACCCACCCTTTTCCTATATATATATATATAGGGAAAAGATCAAATAGGAAGATTAATTTTGCTAGGAAGGATAGGAAGCAATAAGGGGATGACATGTGGCAACAATTAAAATAAAGAAAAAGGGTATTTTAGTCAATCCAACCATTTCTTCTTCATTTTCAAAACCCAGTAACTTCAAAACCCAGTAACTTCAAAACCCACCATTTTCAAAACCCACCATCTTCAACCATTTCTTCACTTTCTATCTCAATAATCACTACATTATAGTGCGATTTTCATCACCAATCAATGATTCAAACACCCGATCAACGTGTTCTTCAGTTTTTTTGAAGAAAACCCAGTTTAAATTCATACAAAATTTCATTTTTTCCGGTGATTTTGAAGATAATTACTCGATTCGTTCGATTCGAGAGCTGATAAGTGTTTCAATCATTCAAAATTCGTCAATTGTTGAAGAAATCACTTCGATCCAGGTAACAAATTCTTTAATTTCATTTTTACGAACTGGGTTTTTGATTTAGTCATTGCGTTTTACGATCTTGGCGGGGGTCCGGGGGCGGCAGCCCCCGGTAGCGGGGTCCCAGGGGCGGCAGCCCCTGGCGGGGTCCAAGGGGCAGAGCCCCTGGCTGGGGTTGAGCTGCGTTTTAGAAGACAGTAATTCGTAGACAATTCAGACAGTAATTCGTAGACAATTCAGACAATTCACAGACAGTTCTCAGACAAATTTTTATTTTCAATTAAATTGCTGTACTAAAAACGCATCAGAAAAATTAATTTTCCAGAAATTGGCTCATTTCGAAGACAGTAATTCGTAGACAATTCAGACAGTTCACAGACAATTCACAGACAGTTCTCAGACAGTTTTATGTGTCCATTGCGTTTTAGAAATAAGAGAGTTTTATGTGTTTTCTAGCTATGGCGTTTTAGAAAAAACACATTTTTAAGTGTTTTTAGTTATTGCGTTTTAGGTAAAACACATTTTTGAAGTGTTTTTAGTCATTGCGTTTTAGGTAGAACATATTTTTAGGTGTTTTCAGTCCATTGCGTTTTAGAATGAGTAATTTTTAAGTGTTTTCTGGCCATTGCGTTTTACAAATAAGACATTTCTTTGTGTTTTTTGTGCATTGCGTTTTAGGTAAAACACATTTTTATGTGTTTTTGGTGCATTGCGTTTTAGGTAAAACACATTTTTATGGGTTTTTAGTCCATTGCGTTTTATAAAGTACATTTTCTTTTGAGTTTTTAGGCTATTGCGTTTTAGAAATAAAACATTTCTTTGTGTTTTCTGGCCATTGCGTTTTACAAATAAGTCATTTCTTTGTGTTTTTTGTGCATTGCGTTTTAGAAAAATGTCATTTTTAAGGTTTTTTTTTTCATTGCGTTTTACAATACTGGGGGTTTTTCTATTGCGTTTTACGCAACTGGGTTTTAATTTTTTTTTTTTCAAAATATAGCAATAGTATACTCGTTTTAAAGATAAAAAAACGCTCGTTTTTTTGGTGCAATTTTTATAAAAAAATAATGTCGTATGAAAGAGTTATTAACGTTTAAAAAATTGGGGGGAATTGGAGGAGAGAGAAACTATTGACTTACTTGACTAGAATGCCCCTGAAAAAAGTCACACGCCTCTTTTCTTACTTTCAATTTCCCTGATTTAATCTTAGCCCTTGATTAACTTAATGGATGGTCAAGATCACTTCCTAGCCTTCCTAGCCAAATTAACTTCCTATTGTATCTCCACCCTATATATATAATATATATCATAAATACTAACTTATACCAAGTGATACAAGTCTTGCTCTCATAATTTGATAAGTTGTGATAATGTTTGGGCACAAAGGGCAGTGCAAATTCAAACCACCCCAGGAACATTAAGCTAGTCATGAATTCAACCCTTTTATGTATGGTGTCACAACCACTCATATCTATCATCTTTTTGATAAAGTGAAAATGTTTTGTAACATTGCCTTACTATAGACCTTTAATGAGTTAAGACCGTGGGGTATGGTGGGGCGGGGGTTGGACTTGGGTTGGGGCATGAGTTGACACGTGGCTTTGGGGGGGGGGGCAGATATGGGCTGACCCACATTCAACACGGTATGATGGGGTGGGGGTTTGGGGCGTGGGTTTGGTGGGCTTCGCTGGGCTATTTGAATATTTTTTAAAACAACAAATTTAAATTTTTTAATATTTTTAAATAAAGAAAATTACAAAAAAAATTCCTAACGTTTATATTTGTTTTTTATCTCTTCTCTCATCTCCAAGACTAGTTGTAACTCGTCACCCTCTAGGTGATCAATGGGCTGGGATAGAAATTTCAAATCATCCCGTTTTTGTTTCTGGGCATCTCTAGCGGCATCTCTAGCTTCTTTGCTCCTTCGAATTTCGGCCCTTTGTTGTTGGAATACGTTGAATGTATCCAACTTGCATGAAATGTCATCCAACTGCTCGCTGTATATTCCCCTACGCGAGCCCGAACTCCCAGCTGAAGGCGATGCCGTACCAGATCTTGATTTTTGAGCACGCTTTTTTGCGACATCTCTTCCATGCTCAAGCCGGTTTGGGCTTGGCGAATCATCCAAAAGGTCCTCAAACTCTTGATCTCGTGCATCAGATTGGGCTTGGGACGAGGCCCTTGACCTTTTGGAAGACGTGTTACTTTCGCTACCAATGGGGATATTCGCCCACTTTGGATGGAACTTACAAATCTCCCAACAATGTATGAAACGGAAGTCGGTCCCCACATTTGATTTGAATGTGACCAATGCATTTGTCACAATGTCGGCTTCGGTTTCACCACTTTTTGGGTTTTGCTTTGCTTTATTTAAAAAACCACTATATTTTGTAAGTTGGCCGCTAATCTCGCTCCACTTCGAGGATAGGCTATTGTTTTCACGATAAGCCTCCCTTCCCAATTCTTCATGGAATACTCTCCTAATCTCTTCCTACAGGGCGGTTCGATGTTGAGAATTTCCTATTTTAATAAAAACAAAATTTAATATATTACAAAGTTATATAAAAAATAACCATTAATAAAAACAAAGTTTAAGAATACCTAAACTTGGATGTTGAGATTGTTGACACCAAGCCCTCGCCAATGCAACTTGTTCAGCAACGACCCATTTTTGTTGTTTTCGTTTGACGGTTTCAAGTGCTTTATCCGACTCGGTTTTTTTCTTATGACTTCTCTTTTTGATGGGGTTCGATGCGGAAGGAGCATCGTTGGGTGGTTGAGTTTCGGGAACGGTTTCGGTTTGTGAAAGGTCGATGAAGGTTGGTGAAAGGTTGATGGGCGATTGTGTAAACGGGGTAGGTATCGAATTGTCGGTGTGTGGGAAGTTAGAAAACACACGATTCCCGATATACGTATTGGATCTGAGTTTCTTTTTGATTGTATTTTCGTTTGAAATTAAGATGGAAATGAAAGAGTTGTGCAGCGGAATTAAGATGAAAACAAACTTTGCATACAATCAAACAGGAGTAATACTTTTAATCAAACATCTTTACACAATGAACCGAATGATTGAATTTGTTTCAACAACGATTACAATGATTGATGTAAGAATGCAAACTCCCCCTCAGCCAGAGCTCAGTAGTTTGTTCGTGCAAAGAAGACGATGTGGTGAAAGAGCTAATAGATCAGTACAAAGTACTGAACTATTTATAGGCACTTGCAAACCACTGAGCATCTTAGCTGACGTCACCATGAAAGTGACATCTAACCTCCTAACAAACTCTAACCTCTGATCTATACAAACACTGATGTAGTAACTACTGCTATTACAATCTATTACATGAAAGACACTAAAACAGCTGCTGCATCCTTCCACTGCTGTGAATCCAGCAGTGCTTATCCGGATCAGCAGTACTTGACTCAAGGCAGAAGATTAAGTCAGCAGAGCTTTGGTCTTCCATCAGTCTTTAACATTTGGCAGTAGATGCAAGGCAGCAGTTGTGGATCAGCACTTGATAAGATCAGTAGATAGGAGATCAGCAGATACAAAGCCACTTTCAAGGGGAGAGATTTGCATTAACTATCTGTAAACGTCTGCTTATTCTTGGATCCACTGCTCTGATCCAGTTTTGGCTTTAATTATCTGTTCCTCTGATAGGGTTCAATCCCAACAATCTCCCCCTGGAACAGATAATGCCAAAACTCTTCATTATTTGTGGAAATCTTTATTGCCTCATCAGCAGCTCCCTTATCTGACCTTTAAATTGTAACTCAAAGTCTAGGGCGTCTGTATCTTCATCATCCCTGCTAAGTGGAAGATCAAGGAGATCCTGCAAATCTTCAAGACTCAGGCCAAGAGCTTGTTCCCTTGATATTTTCTCCACTACTCCACCAGACCTGAGCAAAGTCAATACGCAGGTCTGTTTGTCAGTTTCCCACTTTTGTATTTTTGAGCCTGGTGGGTTTCTTGGGAGATGTTTATTTGCAGAAGTATTTGGTGAGGCTGGCCTGTTCATAGCTGGCTGAGCAGCATTTGCAGATTGTTCCAATTCAAGATCTTCTTTTATCATTACTTCCGTGCCAGCTTTTACCATGGCATCTCCGGCTAAAAGATCTTGAATTGTTTCCATGCTAAACTGGTTTTTGCTCCTTCTTTTGTAGAAGGCAGCACCAGCTGGAGCAGTGGTTCTTTTGACATGCAGCTTTGGTGGTCTTTTTGAAACCGCTGCTTTGGAGTAGTCAGGCTTTTGTGGAACTCTTGGATCTTTCTTTCTAAGCTCCTCTAATCTTTTATAGGTTGCCCTGACTCTATCTTCTCCCCACTTTGTCACAGAGTTCTTTGACCCATAATCAGCTATAATCAGCTCCTCTTTCATTCTCCTCAGCTCTAACATCTTCTCAGCTTCAAATTGTTTGAATTTTTCAGGAGGAGTCTGCTTGACCTTATTTTTTATCATGTCTTGAATCCTGGCTACTTCTTTTTCAAGCTCAGGAATGGTCCAGTTCTTGTACATGTGTTTCTCCCCCTTGTATTTCTTGTAGGTCATGATGTTTTCAATGTAGTCTTTTCTCAAGGACTCATCTGCCCTTTCTGAAATTTTCTGACATACATTTTTAGCAAAACGCTCCATAGCATTGACCTGTGAGAGTAAAAACTGATAGTTTTGTTGAAATTCTCTATCAGATTTCCCTTTTTTGTTTTTGATTGCAATATCCTCTGCTTGTTTGGCTTTGAGCTTCAAGTATTCTTCAATGTTGTTAGGCCTGGGATAATTTGCAATTGATGGCAAACTCCTTTTGGTTGGGTCATCTTCATAATAAAATGATTTGATTTCTTCTCTTACTGCAATGAGTTCCAGAGGAAATGAGACACCAGCAGGAGGTAGTGGTTTTACAATTTGAGCTGAAGAGAAAGGTATGGGTTTAGGAATAGTGACAAGTGATAGGGATTTTGAAGATGTTGGTGATGGAGGTGTGTCATCATCTTTTAAAATTAGCCTTCTCCTTTTTGGTTTAGGAGAGACTGATGATGTTTTGAATGGAACAGTGGTTGTAGATGTAGTGGCAGTGGATTGTGATTGACTAACAGTTGTTGAAACAACTGGTGTTTCAACCACTGTTGTCATTACAACAGATGTTATAACATCTGTTGTCTTCTGCTGTATGTCAGCAGGTGTTGTTTTTGGTGGTGATGATGGTAAAGCAGTGGATGTTGTGTGTGTTGAAGTGGTGTGTGTTGATGGAACAACTGTTTGGCAAGCAGTGGTTTTTGTAACTCCTGTTGCATCAGCTGTTTTGTATGGTGGTTTGTGAGCAGACTTTGAACGTCTGGTTGGAATGGATTTGGGTTGCCTTGCTTTTCTAGTAGGCTTCTTCTTTTCCTCAACAGGATTTTCATGATCCCTTGACCCAGAAGTACCCTGATCTGGATGATCCATTCTCTCCACCCTGGCTTTCCTTTTGGCCTCTCTATCTCTTTTCACACTTGCAGCTGCTTCTGCTAGTGCATTTGTTGTCACATCAATTTTCTTACTACCATCTGGCAAAGGGATCTGTTTGGTCATGTTTGAATTTTCTGGTTCAAGATAAAGACCATCCTCTATACCCTTCTGTTTCCACTCCTTCATTTTCTCCCCCTTTTTGGCATTATCTTTTGGGAGTTGATAAATGTAACGTACTTGTGGAGGAGCAGTGCCAGTGGTGTGCAAGATCTGAGTTTTGAGAGCCTTTAAGTCAGCCTTAGTGTTCTTGAACCTTGACTCCATTGTATTTCTCAGCTGTTGTACATGTGTTTCATGTTGCTGATCTGCTAATTGTGCTTGTTGTTGGAGAAAAGATTGAAATAACTTCCAGAGCTCATTTGTAGCAGGTGCTTGAGGTGGAACAGCAGCTGATTGTACCTTCTGAACTTGTAACACCTGTTGTAGCATATCTTTGAGTTCTGCAACAGAGTTATCAAGTTTTTCAATGTGATCCGTCAATTTCTGGTACTTTAAATCATCACCCAAGTTAATGGGATCATCTGATTTCCCACTAGCAGTGGTTGTATCAGTGGTAGATATAGGGAGTATACTCCAAACATTTACCACTGATGCCCCTTTGTCTTGGTACTGGGGTCTTCTTCCTTCAACACTTGACAACCTTTTGATGTTGCCAGTAGGATAAATAAATCCACTGGTGGTTGGCAGAGGTGCTATAAAAGGAATTGCCTCCAAGGAAGTCTTATTAATGTAACCACTGTCCAAGTATAACCCAGTGGGTGTAACACTTGTAGTGGCTGCTTCACTTGGATTACCACCAAGAGTTACTTGTAACTCAAGGGGTGTAACCTCCTCAGGTTGTGTTGGTGGGTTAGCAAAGATTGATACATCAGACCCAGTCAGTTGTTGAGGTATATTCTCATTTGTAGGTGATTGAGAAGGACTGGATAATGCCTGGTTCAAATCAATTGCATCCAACAGTGGTTTTATTGGTGAGGGAATTGTGGATGTGAAGGATGGTGTAAAAAGTGGAGTTGCCCCGGGTATTGAGCTGTGGATGATAGAAACGAGTGTTTCCAGAGCATCATGATGTGGAGACCCTATTTGTACAACCTGTTCTTTTTGTGAAGAAGCAGGAGGAGTTGTGGTTATGGGTTGAGATATTTGTACCAACTGCTGTGAGGAAGTAGCAGCAGTGGTTTCTTGTGACATTTGTGTTGTCACAGGCAGAAGCTCTGGTATCTCATCCTCCAGAGTTGCCGTTTTGATGGGGTTTGTGGGTTTTTGAGTTTTTCTTTTTGGCTTTTTGGTGATAGTAGGTGTGGGTTTCAAAGCAGTTGTGCTGCTGCTTTGATCACCTTGAGCAGTGGGCTCAGCAGCAGATACCTGAGGAGTAGTTGTAACTGCTAAAATCTGCTCAGGCACCTCTGCTTGTGTTTTGCAAGGTGCTAATATTCTTGAAAAAGTTTCAGTTGTTAAACTGTTTATTTGAATAGAATCACCTTGGTTTATTAAAGCTAAATCATCCTTACTGAATTTCTTTGTAAAATAGTAACTTAAAAACCTTGGAAACAGTAAGAATGATTTTGTTTCAACATTATTAACCAAATCTTTAAAAATTTCCCGAGAATAGTTAACATTTTCGCCTTGAAGAATTGCATATCCCAGATTTTGAATCTTTAAAGGAATTTCATTGAAAGAAGTGGTTTTGTTTGAAACACATAATAGGAGGGTATGAAATAAAAATCTGGTTGCAGAAGGAAAATAACCTTTTTCTAAGGTAATTTTCTTCATCATTGTGGCTTCATACCCTCTCTCAATGAAGTCAGTTTGTAACTCGTTTTTAGTGAAAGAAATTTTACCTTCCTGATCACCGAGTTGAAAGACCTCTGAAATGGATTGTGGCGTGATTTGGACAGCTTTACCCTTTATTGAAGAGTTTATGGTGGTTGCAATGTCTCCTTGTTTTTCAAGGGTTGCATTTTTCCAGAACTCCCTTTGGGTCGCCAAATAGATTGGTGCATCGGCAGTAAACAAAGTTTTGTACTTTGATTTTGCCATGAGATCAATGGTGGAATCGAAAATATTGGTGGTTCCTGGTTTTGTGAGAAGACCCAGGAGATTGTGAGATGGTTTATGTGGAATCTCAGTGGAGATTGCCTTTTGAGAGGCTATTTTCGATGATGATTTGGATGAGGGTTTTGAAGATTTCGTTGATTTTGTCATTTTGAGGATGAGTGATCGAAGAAATTTGTGAAGAAATGAGATGAAAAACTGCTTTGAGAAGAGAATTTTTAAGAATTCAATTCGACAGTAAAACCCTGTTTTGATGGTAAGTGGGGGATTTTATAGGGAAGAAAGTGAATGCTGAGGTGGCAGCCGTTACAAAAGGTCTGACCAATATGTACTGTCCACGTGACAACCCCTGATGAAAGTGAAGGACAGTACTTTTGTGAAAGTGACTGATGAAGGCAGTGGTATGAGAGCAGTGGATGATTTTTACTATCAGTGGATAGCATATCAGTGGATAAGACACTGCTTTTGAACAACAGAGTTTATCAAGATAATGAGAGAGCAGGGGTTGACTTTCAGCAGTGGACAGACTTTTGAAGTAGAGCAGACTTTTGAACAATCAGTGGTGAATGGCAGACTTTTAAGGACTTTAATGAAAATTTTTCATTTTTAGCTATTTTTAAGGATGGAGTTTTGATTTTCTGAAAACATTTTGTTGCTTTTATTCATAGAAACACAAGATGTTGCTTGTTATTCCATGTTCAGCATCCCAATTCTAGAGACCAAGCTTTCAAAAGTGGCTGTATCAAGTGCCTTTGTGAGCACATCAGCTAGCTGATCTTTAGTTGGGACATGATGCAGAGAAATCAAACCTTTTTCATAGCAATCCCTCACAAAGTGATGTCTGATGTCGATGTGTTTGGTGGTTGAATGGGAAACTGGATTTTTGATGATATTTTCTGCTGCCTGACTGTCCAACATGAGTGGTGTCTTTAAGGCAGTTATACCAAAATCCAGTAACTGATTTTGAAGCCACAGGAGTTGGGCTGTACAGCTTGCAGCAGCAATGTATTCAGCTTCAGCAGTGGATGTTGAAACAGCTGCTTGCTTTTTGCTTTGCCATGAAACTAAGCAATCACCTAGAAACTGACACCCTCCTGATGTGGACTTCCTTGTGGTGTGACATCCAGCAAAGTCACTGTCTGAAAAACCTGAAAGCTTGATGTTCCCATTAGCTGGATACCAGATACCAAGTGTGGGAGCACCTTTTATGTATCTGAAGATCCTTTTTACAGCAATGAGATTTGATTTTCTGGGAGCTGATTGACTTCTTGCACAGACACATGTTGCAAACATGATGTCTGGTCTAGATGCAGTTAGGTACAATAAAGACCCAATCATGCTTCTATAAAGTGTTTGGTCAATCAGCTCATCCTTTTCATCAGACATGACCAGCTTATTTGTTGCCATGGGTGTGCTGCATGGTTTACAATCATTCATATCAAATTTTGTCAAAAGTTCTTTAGCATATTTGCTTTGATGAATGAAAGTTCCATTTTGCAATTGCTGAACTTGGAGACCAAGAAAGCATTGCAGCTCACCCATTGCACTCATTTCAAACTCAGCTGTCATGAGTTCTCTAAACTCTTCACACATTGAATTACATGTGCTTCCAAAAATAATGTCATCCACATAAATCTGGACAATCATTAAATCCTTCCCTCTCCATTTTAAAAACAGTGTTTTATCAATGGTACCTCTTTTGAAACCATTTGAGAGTAGGAAGTTGGAAAGAGTTTCATACCAGGCCCTTGGTGCTTGTTTCAAGCCATACAAGGCTTTGTTTAGCCTGTAGACATGATCTGGATAGAATGGATCCTCAAAGCCTGGAGGTTGACAAACATACACCTCTTCTTGAATTGTACCATAGAGGAAAGCACTTTTGATATCCATTTGAAACACCTTCATATTGTGGTTGACAGCAAAGGCCAGGAACAGTCTAATGGCTTCCAATCTTGCAACAGGGGCAAATGTTTCATCATAATCAATCCCCTCTTCCTGTCTGTAACCTTGAACCACAAGCCTGGCTTTATTCTTGACAACAATACCCCTTTCATCAGTTTTGTTCTTGAAGACCCACTTTGTGCCAATGGGACTAACCTCTTCTGGCAGTGGTACAAGCTCCCATACTTGTTGTCTTTTAAACTGTTGGAGCTCCTCTTGCATGGCTTCTACCCAGCTGTTGTCTTTCAGTGCCTCTTGGTACTTGACTGGCTGATGGAGTGATAGAAAACCAGCAAAAAGACAAATGTTTTGGGTTTGGCTTCTTGTGAGCACCCCTTCATTTATGTTGCCAATGATTTGATCAGGTGGATGAGATCTCAAGAAGATTAAATCTCCTTGGTATGGTATAATGGCATTGGTTGGTGAAGGCTGCAAATGTGTATCATCTGAGCTAACCACTGCTGGGGACTTTGATGATCCAGCAGTGGCTTCAAAAGGTGGTGGTATAGGAGGTAATGAAGTGGACAACTGCTGACTTTTATCCACTATTTGAGGACTTTTGTCAGCAGTGTTTGAGGATGTGGAAGCAGTGGTTGATGGGCTACTTTGGTCAACAACTGTTGAGGTAGCAGTGGTTGAGCTTTGACAACTGTTTTGAACAGCTGGTGCTTTTCCCTTTGTGGCAGACCTTTGAGGGATGATGATTTCATACCCATAGTCTGGTGTTGTATCCTCTGATGGACCTGCACTGTTAGTCTTGACAGCAGTATTTTCAAAAGTGAATTTTTCAAGATCAAACAGATCTGCAGGGTTTGCTGGGATTTTCATTGATGAGAGTTCATTGAACTTAACATTCAAAGTCTCCTCCACTGCCTTGGTCCGTGTATTGAACACTTTGTAGGCCTTGGCAGTGGATGAGTATCCCAGATGATAACCACAATCAATTTTGGCTGCAAATTTTGAAATGGAATCTTTTAAGTTCAAAATAAAGCATGGGCAGCCAAACACTTTGAAATATGAGATCAGTGGTTTAATTTTATACAGAATTTCATAGGCAGTCTTTTTGTGCCTGGGGTTTATTAAAACCCTGTTCTGAACATAGCAAGCAGTGTTTACTGCCTCTGCCCAGAAAGTTAATGGCAAACCTGAATCTGCAAGCATGGTTCTGGCAGCCTCAATCAGAGTTATGTTCTTCCTTTCCACTACCCCATTCTGCTCTGGTGTTCTTGGGATGCTGTACTGCCTTACAATCCCTTTCTTCACACAGAAGGCATCCAACTCCCTATTTTTGAATTCTGTGCCATTGTCACTCCTGAAGCTTTTCACTGGAAGGTCAAATTGCTTTTCAACCTGTGTTACAAAGTCTTGCAAAATGCCTGCAGTTTCATCTTTTGAGTGCAGAAAGAAAGTCCATGTGAACCTAGAAAAGTCATCAACAATAACCAAACAATATTTTTTCTTTTTAAGGCTCATGACTTGAACTGGGCCAAACAAATCCATGTGTAGCATTTGCAAGCACTGGGTTGTTTTGGACTCTTCAATGGACTTGTAAGAACTTTTATGCTGTTTTCCTTTTAAACAGGAAATGCAATGTTCAGGACATGAAAACAATTTTTGTGGTAGGCCTCTTACCAAACCATTTTTTGAAATTTCTGTGATTGTCTTAAGATTTGTGTGTCCCAGCCTTCTGTGCCAAAGTTCTGTCTCTTTGTTAGAGGCAGCTGAGAACAGACAGGCATCAGCTCTGGGACACTCTTTTGACATGTCAACAACATAAACATTGCCACTTCTTTGAGCAACAAGTTTAGTGTGACCAGTTTTAATTATTGCTTCAATCTTTTTGACCATTTCTGGTCCAACAATCCTACAACAATCTTTTGTGAAGAATGACCCAAAACCCTTGTCACTCATTTGGGACACACTCAGAAGGTTGAATTTTAGATTGTCTATTAGATTGACATTTTCAAATTTTACTTTTCCAGACTCCACTGTACCCGACCCCAGAACTTTTCCTTTACTATTATTCCCAAAGGATATATCACCCCCTCCATGGATTTTAAAGTCTTTGAGGAGGGCTTTACATCCTGTCATGTGCCTGGAGCCTCCACTATCTACATACCACAGACTATCAAAGCATGCAGAAGCTCCCTGCACATGAAGTAAAAGGATTAGTTCATTAAGGTCTCCAAAGCCAACAAGGCTTTGGATGGGGTCTCAACAGTGTCTGGGATGGAGGCAGAATGATGGACAGTGGTTAGGTCAGGAGTTTGAACTGTTTTAGGACAGTGTTTCTTTAACCACTGTTGTGGGTCCTGACCAATCATCTGCTGGTAACCAAAAGGATGCTTGTTCACTTTGGGTTTAGAGGGCCTTTTGTAGGCCTCATAAACGTGTGGAATCCTTTGGTAAGACTGTTTTTCTCTGCCTTTTCTGAACTGATTGGCAGGGGGTGCATCAGTAACCTGAACATCTCTTTTGACAGATGTTTGGTTCAGCTGTTTTGTAACAGCTGTTTGAACTGGCACAAACAGTGGTTGTTTCTTGGTGAACTTGACAGATGATGAGGATGATGATGATGGACTCAAGGATGTTTTAGCTATGTACTCATTCTTTTTCACATCAAAGTTTTTGAGATACACGCATGCTTGAGTTTTGTGGTTTGTTTTACCACAGACAATGCAGCTTTCTGCTGAAACAATGACACTTGTTTTGTTTAGATCATAAGCTTTCAAGTGGAAACAGTCTTTTGTTAGATGATTCCTTTTTTCACAGAATTCACAAAACAAGTTGTCAATTTTTTCTTTCTTCTTTCTCTTTTCAGACTCCTTTGCAGCAGAGGTTTTAACCACTGCTGGGATGTCCTTGAGAGGTATGACTTTAGCTTTTGGAGCTTTAACACCATCAGTTGATGTAAAGTCCA
Source organism: Helianthus tuberosus (assembly GCA_030545235.1). Taxonomy (NCBI): domain Eukaryota; kingdom Viridiplantae; phylum Streptophyta; class Magnoliopsida; order Asterales; family Asteraceae; genus Helianthus; species Helianthus tuberosus. Next base: position 34,925,803 of record CM060383.1, read on the forward strand.
TTGGCTTGAAGTTTTCAAGAATATCACACTCGTCAGACCAGGTAGGTTTAAACTGATATTTTTCAAGTTCTTCAAAAGTTGAGGAACTCCTTGTTCTGCCAAGTGTGATTTTGTTACCAAGTTTGTCAGTGATTTTCACTTCTTGGCCATTCTTGTTTGTGGGGATGAACTCAGTGGTTACATCAGTGTTTTGAACAGATTTTTCACAAGCAATGTGTTCATCATCATATTTTCTATACCCAACCCCAAACTTCACATTACTTTCAATCTGTTTAGCAAGCATCACCTCATATCCTCTGCAGGATTCCACCCATCTTTCACAAGTAATCTGGGTGGATTCCAACTCCTTTTTGCAACTTTGGTATTTTTCTACCATAGTTTGAAGTTGGGTTTTGGTGATGCTTTGCTCTTCTTTTAGACAGCTGATTTCTTTTTCCTTCTGAGTCAATTTGTTTTTAAGTTCTTTTAAAGACCTTTCAAATTTGACCTCATCAGACAAGATTTTATCCCGAAGGTTTTCATTCACCTCTTTGATGTTAGCAAAAGCAATTATGCAATTGTCAGAACACAGTTTTTCAAGAACTTGAGGAGATACCTTGGCAGCTGCCATCATTGCACAATCACATTGATGATCTTCATCATCATCAGCTTTTACCTTCTTTTCACCAGCCTTTTCTTCTTTCTCTTCTTCTTTGTCCTCTATGGACCATGGATCTGTCATTGGTTCAATCAGGGTACCTGAACTTTCTCCCAACAGTATTTCATCAGCCACTGCAGTAACCACTGCTTCACTCACCTCTTCCACTGTTTCAAAGCACTGCTGTTCCTCCTCAGCTTCAACCCCCTCCTGTATTGACTCTAGTGCCATCAAACAAAACTCATCATGTGAAGAATCATTAGAAGCATAGAGTGCAAAATTTTCATCACAAAGATCATCAGGCATACTGCTCCAGTCAACAAACCCTTGAGTGAAAAAACTTTGTTGATCTGGTTGTGCTGCTGCTGGAGCAGTGGTTTGAGGTGCAACAGGTTGCACTTGTACCCGTGGAGCAGGAGTTTGAACATATTGGATTTGTGGAACAGTAGTTTGGACATAATGTACTGGCACAGGGGCAGCAGCATAGTGAGCAGTGTTCACTTGTGCTGCTGAGGCATATTGGGCATAGTGCACAGTGTTTTGGTTTTGAGGTCGAGGATTTGAGCTAGGATGAGTAATTATGGGACCAGTGGTTTGACTCCTACATTCCCTAGCGAAATGTCCCAACCTATTACACTTGTAACACTTGATTTTCGATTTATCCAACCCAACCCTTAGATTCCCATGCAAACCTGGGAATTTTCTCCCTGTTCTTTTGTAGAACTTGCTAGTTCTAACACTTAGCAAAGCCAGTTGATGCAGGATGTCCATTTCCTCTAAATCAGTGGGATCAAAATGTTGCAAATCATTTAGTTCAAAACTTAAATTGTCTGACATCTGGTTTTCGTTAGCAGTGAATGCATAACTTGCAGAGTGAGGATCAGGGTTGTTAAAATTTGCACCAGCAGTTATGTCAATGAAGTGATCATAACCCTGATCCTTACCACTGCTCCCAGATTCTTCTTGACCCAGAAGAGCAGTATTACCGAAAGTGTAATCATCGGTAACTTTTCCTGACTCCTGTAACCTCCTTTTCTGGTTCAACTCCCTTTCGAAGGTCAGGAGTCGACCATGGAGTTGGGTCAAGGTCAGATCCTTGAATTCAGATGAATTTCGGGTGACAAAAGCTATAGTGTCCCATTTTTCTGGCAGTGACCTGAGGAACCTGCTATTTTGAGTTGAGTTTGTAAAAGTGGTGTTAACAAGCCTCAGTTCACTGATGAGACAACTAAAACGCTCAAATTGTTGCGTTAGTGATTCACCTTTAATGTAGCAAAATGTTTCATACTGTTGGTTCAGGATTTCCCTATTGCTTTCTATGACTTCTTCAGTTCCACCAAATTGTTCCTTAAGTGCGTCCCATAATTCTTTGGCACTGTTACAGTGTAACAGTCCAGCATATATCTCATTGGGCAGCGCTGATGCTATGATGCTAAAAGCTTTAGCATCTAGTTCGATCTTTTGAAAGTCGGTTTCGGTATAATTTTCAATTGGTTTTGGAACGAACTTTTTAGCATCTTCAGCGCTTGGCACTGAAGGAACATGAGGACCATAAATGACAGACCTCCAACAACCTGTGCTTTGTTGAGCGAGGATGTGACCCATCCTCCTCTGCCAGATGTTGTACTCATTTCTCTTTAGCATAGGTGGTTTAAAAAGTGAGCCGATGTTGTTTTTATCATCTTGAGATTGTGACGTCATTCTTGTTGTTTTACAGACACTGAGAAATCAACTTTAATGGTGATTAATCCTTGCTCTATTTTTCAACAGACGAACAAACGATCAGTATCAACTGTTATGAGCTGAACTATTTACGTCAAAATGATTGTTAAATCAAGTTTGACTGTCCAAGCTCTGATACCAATTATTGGATCTGAGTTTCTTTTTGATTGTATTTTCGTTTGAAATTAAGATGGAAATGAAAGAGTTGTGCAGCGGAATTAAGATGAAAACAAACTTTGCATACAATCAAACAGGAGTAATACTTTTAATCAAACATCTTTACACAATGAACCGAATGATTGAATTTGTTTCAACAACGATTACAATGATTGATGTAAGAATGCAAACTCCCCCTCAGCCAGAGCTCAGTAGTTTGTTCGTGCAAAGAAGACGATGTGGTGAAAGAGCTAATAGATCAGTACAAAGTACTGAACTATTTATAGGCACTTGCAAACCACTGAGCATCTTAGCTGACGTCACCATGAAAGTGACATCTAACCTCCTAACAAACTCTAACCTCTGATCTATACAAACACTGATGTAGTAACTACTGCTATTACAATCTATTACATGAAAGACACTAAAACAGCTGCTGCATCCTTCCACTGCTGTGAATCCAGCAGTGCTTATCCGGATCAGCAGTACTTGACTCAAGGCAGAAGATTAAGTCAGCAGAGCTTTGGTCTTCCATCAGTCTTTAACATTTGGCAGTAGATGCAAGGCAGCAGTTGTGGATCAGCACTTGATAAGATCAGTAGATAGGAGATCAGCAGATACAAAGCCACTTTCAAGGGGAGAGATTTGCATTAACTATCTGTAAACGTCTGCTTATTCTTGGATCCACTGCTCTGATCCAGTTTTGGCTTTAATTATCTGTTCCTCTGATAGGGTTCAATCCCAACAATACGATGCATAACTCGATTCAAGGGGCATAGAAGAGTGTATGAAAAATGGACGAGACATTGGACGATTGGGTGGTGGGCTAGGATTACTTTCTTGGAATGCATACGGGTTGTTCGGGTCATAAGCACGGTTATAAGGATGCATTTTTTCGTTTTGTAAAAGGAGAATTGAAGATGATTATAGAAGATGTGGTTGAATGTGGTAAAAAATGGAAGAAAAATGTGAGTTTTATAGTGAAAAAATAAATTTTTTTTTTAACATAGCCGTTGGCCAACGGCTAGTTTGGTTTGTCCATTGAGAGCCCGCCATGTCAGCTAGTCAAGACCGCCCCACGCCCGGCTTGAAACCCAAGCCCCAAGGGCCACGCCCCAACCCAAGCTTACCCGGGATGGTGGCTTGGGCGTTTTCCCCAAACCCACGCCCAAACCCCCGCCCCATACCCCATAGCCTAAGATCACAATCATAACAAAATATCTAACCATGTTTCTTCCTATGTATCCCTTCTATATTTTTAAATGAAATATGAATTAGTTTAGATACTCGTTTCATAAACTTCATTCCTTAAACATACATGAAGAAAAACTCATCCTAGTGAACCAAACTCGTGTTGTGTTTACTGTTGAATTTCATCAACTGTACACACTGTTAAGAATTTTGAGCCAAATCCATTTTGATTGAAACCTATTTTAACATAAACAAAATAACATTCGTTTTAGTACAACTCATTTAGCTTCTAACGTATTGCAACCATAGTTATTAAAGGCGTTAGGAGCACTCAAGACGCATAGGTCTCGCATGGGGCCTAGGCGCAGAAAAAGCGCAGGCCTGAGAAAAAAAAAGCGTACAACATAAAAAACTTAAAATATTTTTATATATTAGAAAATTTATACTATTCTTCAAATAAAATAAAACTAAAGCTATCATACAACATTTAATATCGTCTATTTAGTATCAGAAGTTATAAAATGCTCGTTTATTAGTGTAGAAAAATAGTTTATGTTAGATAAAAGTAGAAATCTAGTTGGAATCTTGCCAGGATTTAGAGAATTTGGTCGGAAACTCTCCAGAATCTAGGAATCTCGTTGGAATATGCACATGAACCATCACTCGAAGAATTAAAGCGCAATTTTCTTGACTTAAGGTGCAATTGTCTTGATTTAAGGCGCAACTGCCTCGCCTTGCTAGGAAATTGAGCCTAAACGCAATAGACGATGGCTTTTAACAAGTATGATTGTAACCCAACTCCAATTGTTTTACCAAGCTTATCAACTTGTTATCACCACACTATTATACCAAAATTAAAATTAGGCCTCTTGTATGAGATATCACAAAATGATAACAAAAAACAACCCTAGCTTTTCAAAAGAAAAATTATCGGCAAAACTAAAAAGGGCTCTAATCTAATCTAATCTAATCTAATCTAATCTAATCTAATCTAATTGTATAGAGTGCAAAGAAAGAAAAAGCAAAAGGAGTGATCAACCTATGCTTTGAAAACCCCGCCTTCTTCTTCCTCCACATCTATATCTCTTGACTTACATCATCCACCTTTCACATTTTCTTTCTTTCTTTCTTTATTATTCCAGGTGGTGGGTGTACCTACTACCCCTCTATAAAAAAAACTCCGTCTACCGTTGTTCATCTGCACCACAAATCGGCAAAAAATGGCTTCTTTGGAAGATGTTCCTTCGGTGGATATGATGACTGAACTCCTTCGCCGATTCAAGTGTTCTTCCAAGCCAGACAAACGCCTTATTCTTATTGGTAATTTATTTAAGCTTATTATTATATTTTCAGGTTTAAGGGTTTTGTTTTTTGAGATCTGTATTTGTTTCCGTCAATTGAGGTCCCATAGTTGTTAATTTTACGTTTTACAATTTGGGTATTCTTTATGTTTCATAAATACATGAGTTTTGATTTCAAGTTTGTTACTTTATTGTATAGATTGATAGTTAAATGAGACTCTATTATTCATTAGGTGTTAATAGTTGGAATCAATTGTGAATCTTTAATTTGTTATCTTAAGAAGGGCTACATTGATTGGTTTTGATTTAGTGGGAGTTTTGTTATGCTCTTAAGATTGACTTGGGTAATGCAGTCCATGTGTTTGATGAAATGTCTCTGAGAAACTTAATGAAATTGTAGGTCCACCCGGGTCGGGAAAAGGTACCCAATCGCCGATTATTAAGGATGAATACTGCCTGTGCCACTTGGCAACAGGTGATATGTTGAGAGCGGCTGTTGCGGCTAAAACTCCACTCGGGATTAAAGCCAAGGAAACCATGGAGAAGGTACATTGTACACCGAGTTAACGTATCGTTATCTCGTTTGATTCATATGGTCTTGATTTTGAGTTGTTCCTTTTGATTATAATTAGGGGGAACTAGTGTCTGATGATTTGGTGGTTGGGATCATTGATGAAGCAATGAAGAAGCCATCATGTCAAAAAGGATTCATTCTTGATGGTTTTCCTAGAACAGTTTCCCAAGCAGAGAAGGTTTCGTGATCATTTAACGATTTGTAATTGTTCACATCTTATAAGAGGATAGAAATATTGACATGTTAAATAGCTTAAATGAATATCATCCTGATTACAGCTTGATGAGATGCTTGCGAAGCAAGGAACGAAGATTGACAAAGTGCTTGATTTTGCAATTGATGACTCCATCTTGGAAGAGAGGATTACTGGCCGTTGGATCCATGCTTCAAGTGGTAGGACATACCACACAAAGTTTGCACCTCCCAAGGTGCCCGGCATTGATGATGTAAGCTTCTCGTTTCGTGATTTCATCTCTATATGTTGATTGTCAACTTTATGAAAACATTAGTGATGTTGATTTAAGCCTAGAAAGCTCTTCATGTTGTCATCCCTGAAGGGTATTCTAGGCCTTTCGACAAATAATCGAGACTTCAGAAAGTCATGTGTTATTTTTATAATCAAACGTTGCAGTTTTAATGAGATTAGTAGCATGCACACTCCTTTTTCTCAACTTGCAGGTGTTTGTTGAATATATGATCTGACAAGATTTCTTACTTCGTGTGTGTATATATGAATAATTTTAAGATGTGCAATGACTATGAATAATGTTAAGATGTGCATTGTGCAATGACTATGAATAATGTTAAGATGTTATAGAGTATTGCTCTTTTACTAGAAGAAAAATACTTGATTATTAATCATATATCTCAAATAACCCTTTAATACTGAAAAGGAAAATTTGTAAATGTGTAATTGCCTATCATCCTTATTTGTGATTTTAGTTTAAACGTGAATTAGGAGGTTTTTTGCATTAAAAATACACTTTGGGTGTCCTTAATTATCAGACCCGACCTAATACATGCATCAAATTGTTTGTTTTTGTAGGTTACTGGAGAGCCTTTAATGCAAAGGAAGGATGATACTGCAGCAGTTCTCAAATCAAGGTTGGAAGCTTTTCACCGCCAAACACAGCCTGTAAGTGTTCGTTTATTTGTTAAATATCCAAAAATTTTCTAAATGGCTGTAACATATATATTTATAATACCTTTCCACAAAAGACAAAACAATAATCCCTGTGTATTAATACTAATAATACAAATCATTTTATTTCTGGTGATGAAAGTTGGTATGTAGGCCATTTCAACTTGAAACATCAAACGTCTCACCGAAAGGGTTGGGTAATGGGTCTAGGGGTAATTTTTTTAATATGGGTTCTATTAACCCGCAACCACTTTTTGGCATGCATACATATATTATAAATAATTATGAGTCAGATATGAGTTTTTTTTTTTTTTACACTTTTTGGCATGCATACTATACATACTTTAGACTTTGTATGTAGCATAGTTGTCGATAGCGAATAGCGACAAGGCACCTATAGGCTACGTAGCGAATAGCGACGGCTATTTTATAAATAGCGATTACACTAGAAAAAGAATTTTGAAAATTTTTATATGTATGTTACATCAAAATACCCTCGTATATATGCTATTTTACATGTATATTTAACAAAAACTTATAAATCCAGCTATTTTATAGCTATATCTAATTGCTATTTACATAAAAAAAAAACAATCGCTATCATCGCTATTTGTCGCTATGACCCATGTAGCGACACTACGCCGCATGGCTACATAGCGCGCTATGGCGGTCGCTATAGCCGCTATTAACAGCTATGGTATGTAGGGCTGCAAATGAACCGAACTTTCAACGAACAGTTCGTGAACCGTTCGGCCGGGATGTTCGTTCGTTTAGTGAATGAACAAACACGAACTAGAGATTCTGTTCGTTTAACTAAAATGAAGGAACACAAGCAGAGGCACGTTTCGTTCATTTATGTTTATGTTCGTAAACGTTCGGTTATGTTTGTGTTCCTTTATGCTCGTTTGTGTTCGACAGTTCCTTAGGGTTTTTAATTTTTATATTTTAGTCAAATACTTCAAAATTCCCACTAATAAAATGTTTAATAAATATTAGTGTATTGCATATTACATACCTTTTAATATATGTTTGTTTCTTCTATTCATGAACGTTTGTTTGTGTTTATGACATTTGTTTGTGTTTGTTACCTAAAATTATCGAACGAACATGAACACGTTCATTTCCTTATTAAACGAACACGAACAGAAAATCTCGTTTGATAAGTGTTCATGAAAAGCTCGTGAACACCGTTATTTCTTAACAAACGAACACGAACAAGGTGTTGTTTGTGTTCATTCGGTTCGTTTGCAGTCCTATTCGTATGCTTATTAAACACTAATTTGGGCTACTTTGGACCCTTACAAGTTACAACGCATTTTCTAATTAAGCTAAATTTTTTATTCGACTTGCTAGAGATGAAAACATGACCTAAATCAAATTCATAATAAAATTATTGAACACATATGGTGTTTGAAGTTGAACTAGGAGGATTATTTAAGTTTCAAACTCAAAAGTTTCACCAATTTTCTGTTTTAACACTTGTAAGCTGTAACTAGTTCTTGTAGAGTTTTTACATTGAACGTTTACTGTTAAACCATGTGGACCCTTATCATTATTAGGATTTAAACTGTTACTGATACGTTAAAGGTTAAAACCATGGATGTAATTGATAAATGTACATAGGAACAAAGATTGGAACTCAAATATATGTCGTGTCTGAACTGCAGGTTATAGATTACTACAGCAAGAAGGGTATGGTTGCAAAGTTACCTGCGGAAAAACCACCAAAAGAGGTGACTGTGGAGGTTCAGAAAGTTTTGTCGAGTTGATGCTGTTTTTTTTTCTTTTCGTTTTTGATTTCCTTAACATTATCTAACGATGTTGGAGCGCTTCAACATTGAAGCCCGCTACGATTTTCATTTTCCAAGAACTATGGATTGAGTTGAGTTGCCACAGAAACTTAGATTGTAACAGAATAAAACCCATTTTCATGTTTTTGTCTGAATTTTCTTCTGGTTATTATATGATATAAACCGGTAAAATACAAGTTTGTTTTGCATAAAGAACCATTTTTTGGTGTATCGGGTTACTCTTTCTACCTGGTTTCTGCAAACGGTCGTCAACATGGGCCGGGTTTTAATTGGTAGTTTATGGGCCAACTTATCGGAATTTACCAATCCAGAATTAGGTTGGCATACAGATGAATTGTTCGGTGTTTATTATTCCTCCTTGCAACGACCAAGGTTGTTACAGTGTTTAGACTATGCGTAGCGATGAGGGTGAATAATGCCCCCACCCTTGGGCGTTTTCCGCCATGTGGCAGTATAGTCAGCAAGGGGCATTATTGGACGTTTTTCTAAAATGGGTGTAGTGGGGATGTGGGTATTATGTTAAAAGGGTGTAGAGAATTAAAAATAAAATAAAAAAAACCAACAAAAAAGCTATTGGCCCAAAAAAAGGAAGATTAAATGTGATTGGCCATTCAAAATTGCTCCAAGCGTGATTTGAAACACGCCAAAACACAAAAACCAGCCAAACACGGCCAGGGGTGGTTCCCCGGCGTGTTTGGGCGGGATTGGTGGGCAAAAACGCCCAGTACGCATGGTCTTAGTATAAGAGTATCATGTGTTTTGGATGCCTTGAATGACCGTACAATACAAACCATTAGCATTGTTGCGACAGTACGTCTAAGGGTGTAAATGACACATGAGCCCAATAGTTTCTCAGGCTCGGGCTCAGTTCATTTACTATTTATTTTCTCTACTTATAGTTTTTGATGCAGCAATTATGTGATATTAACTGTTAGGTAGCGTGTGTTGGTACATAGGAATGAGAGGTGGAATGAAATGAATCATTATTAGATAATGAAAAAAATAGGTGTTTGGTAATAGATGTTATAATGGATTGTACAGACACTCAACATCTTGATTTTAGGCATATTAGTGTTTGAAATTTTGTTTGTTGGTTCCTAAAGGTTTTTGTGTTACTAGGGACAAGATTATTGAATTCATATAAAATCAAATAACGAAGATGAAAAGTGGAGTAAATGACAACGGTTGGTAAGCGGTCGATTTGCATATCGACAGCGACCACTAATAGATTTGATAAATTTATAAAACTTATATTTTTTCTATAAAAATGTTCAATGTCTTAAGTTTGTATAAAACGTCATTTTGATTTATAAAACTCGGTCAAATGATGTTTCTTCATTAATCCATTTGTCATTAGTTGATTTTAAACTTTTGTGTTTGATATTTTATTCATCTAAATAGATGCTTTTTGTCGACTTTGTTGTTTGACTTGAAAGATTTTACTCTTGTATTGTAGTATTATTTGAGAATACCTACAAACAAGTAGTTGATCTACAATCAGAAAAAGAACCATAGCTGGATTATTTGGTTCTTAATTAAGAATAATGCACCAAAAGTTTTCTACATCAAAATTCAAAGAGTTAAATGCCATTTTAGTCCCTGTGGTTTGGGTCATTTTGCCAGTTTAGTCTAAAGGTTTGAAACGTTGCCATTTTAGTCCAAATAGTCTTAAACGTTGCCATTTTAGTCCACTGGGTTAACTTCATCCCTTTATTTTGTTAACTAGAAGAGCATTTCGGTCATTTTAAATGTAATTCTGTTAACTAGAAGGGCAATTCGACCATATAAAATGATCTTGGTGATTGTGACTCTAATTCGAAATAAGTTTTTTTTTAAGTAAAAACATAAAAGACCTTAAAAAATGAAAAAAAAAGCATTTAAAACGCAAAAATGTTAAAAAAGGTAAGTAGCAATGGATTAACCTGATATTTTTAACAATGTGAAATTTATTTTCTAAAAATATATTTAAACAGATTAATATGATATTTTTAACATTAAAGAAAGTGATGAATGTAATTTTCATTTTGGGTTGGTAATTTGGTACGCATATATGAAATTAATGAAGTTTGCAGAGGATATACGAAGTTTTCTCTTATCTTTAATCCGGTCTAGATAGCGATGCTATAATAGATATTATTACCTCACCATCCCATTTACATGTTATCCCGTAAAATTGAGTAATGGTTCATTTCAACTTCTATTTTTAATGCGGTGATTGAGTGCTTGAAAGGCCCCCATGCGCAAGACTTTTTGACTGTTATCCCGATCGAGGGGCTGGGGCAATGCATGTCGGTTGTTGAGTACAGGGCTATCCTCAAATACCGGCTGATGATCCCTATGTATCCAGAAGACGAAACCTGCCCAATCTGCCGTAAAGCCTGCATGGATAAATACGGGGAGCATGCTGTTCATTGCAAGGAGCTTCCTGGTTTCAAATACAGGCATGACTGGGTGAGGGATGTTTTGGGGGACATCTTGAGGAGAGCGAGGATTTCTGCCAAGAAGGAGGCCCCTGTGAATTTCCTTACAGACCCCATGGAAGGGAGATCTACATTGAGACCAGCGGACCTGCTCGTCTTTGGCTGGGCGGGAGGGAAACATGCTTGTGTAGATCTCACAGGAGTCTCTCCCTTAGCTGGGTTAAGGGAAAATGGGTTTGTAGCAGGACAAGCGGTAAAGAAAGCAGAATCTAAAAAGGTGGACAAACACGCTAAAGCATGTGCTGATAACCAACATACATTTGTCCCCTTCGCCTTCGACACCTTTGGATCCCTGGCTCCAGAAGCTATCCGTTTGCTGACTAGGGTCCAACAGGTTGTCCACAGCAGTGGCTCATCAACAGAGGGGCAATGGTTTGTTTTTAATAGGCTAGGGTTTGCTATCCAGAAAGGGGTAGCGGCGCAGCTTGTTGCTCGCTTACCTGCGATATTGATGTAAAGTGCATTTTGTCGAATATATATATGAGCGTTCAAATAAAAAAAAAATGCATATTGTATTATCATATAATAACATTGTTTTGTAATATAATGCATTAATGGTTTATAAAAAATTTAAACGATTGAAAAAAAAAAGTGCTCAATAACACTATTTCGGCCCGTAATAAAGGATGATTTGTAACCTCTATTGGGACAGATTTGTGCAAAAAGGGTGAGGAAACTATTAAAAGGGTCCAAATATAAATTAATTAATTAATTTATTATAGTGGACATTGGACAATGGACATTTTTGGAAATGAAAATATGCACTGTGGAGGAGCATTTTTTTGGCATATCCTTGCAAATAGATCTTCGCCATCATTAACATTATTTTCATGGTAATAAGGAAATTAGAAAAATGGTTTAAAATTATTATGTATGTACGGTTTTTTTTTTGTTTTTTTTTTTTGAAAAGCTTGAAATTCTCTAATTTAATAGGGGAAATGGACTGTATCACCCTAAACTATGCAAAATTGGCCAATACCACGCCCAACTTTCAAGTTGGCTCCCACCACCCTCTACTCGACAACTTGGTGTCACTGTCACCCCTTCGTTAAAAAAATACTAACTGAGTTTGTTTATTTTGCTGATGTGGCTTTTTATCTGATGTGGCAAGGGGTGACAGTGACACCAAGTTGTCGAGTAGAGGGTGGTGGGAGCCAACTTGAAAGTTGGGCGTGGTATTGGCCAATTTTGCATAGTTTAGGGTGATACAGTCCATTTCCCCTTTATTTTTTATAAAGTCAGTAAAAGTAAATGGGAGGGGAAATTACCAATTTACCCATCATGTGCATGTCATGTGACTAATAATCAACCAGGGTTTGGGGTTGACTCACGGACCAAAATAGTTAGTTATAGAGACCATGAGGACATTTATGTTAAAAAATCTTATTTTAGGCTAATATTGTAAAAGTGATATAACCACATATGCCAAAAACGTAATTTACTCCAAATAATACTACCATAGTATTAATATATATAAAATAAAAATTATAAAAGTTTCGGATATAATGTGTATATGTTTGCGGGAAATTGGGTCAAATGTTACCTAATCCTATTTATATTATTTTCAATGGCATTAAATATGAAGAGAACAAAAGTCCCGAGATTCTTATGAAAAAAAAGTTGTCAGAATAAGATTCAACATAGAAACTTGAAGCAGCGACCTTTCTCCTCTTTAAAAGCATTCCATCCATATAATCCAAATGACTTCCCTTTTAATCAAAAACATCATCAACCATCATATACATACATACAAACACAACAAATCTTGTTCCCTCTTTCAAGACCAAATGTCAAACCATCCATCAACCCAAACCCAACAACAGGAATCCAAACAAGAAACCCCTCTACTTGTAACCAATCAAGAAACCCATCTTGATAGAAGCCTTCAAAGCTTAAAACTTTATTTATCTTCATTGGGTTTTGATCAATCTTCTGTTTTGAGATGTGGGATTTCTTGGGTGGTGTTTTTTGTGATTGGGGTTGTGATTCCGGTGGTTATACTTTTGTTAACTGATAACTGTTTGAGTTGTAATCAGTACCAGATTAAAGGGTTTGAGCTTGTTATTGTGGCTTCACATGCTTGTTTGGCAGCTGTTGCTCTGCTTTGTCTTTCACATAATTTGAGGAAGTATGGGATTAGAAAGTTTCTGTTTGTTGATCAGTATAATGGGCATGTTGAAAGGTTTTCAAAGGAGTATATTCAGATGATCTCTGTAAGTAATTTCCCAATTCCAACACACACATACTTATATGTGTATATATAGGCTGTATTTATTGTAATTTGATGATGATATGAAGAGTTTTTGGCACAAAGTTTGGTTGTTTTGGTTTTCATGATGATTAAAGCCATATAGATAACCTTCCTTGGTTTTAAAATGCGCGCATTAGAAGCGCATAATGTGGGCATCACATGATGTGGTGATGAGATCGCATCGCTACAACGTGCGCATGTGATGCGATCTGATGCGTGATGTTGTCTTATGTGGCAACTTATGCAGTTTACCAGTAGTTGAACAAAGTAGAATATCGATTGCAATGGGTCTATGAGTTTTTCAAATATAATTGTAAAATTCAGACGGTAGGTTGAACAAATCCGACCATCGATTAAGCCAGGGGTTTGTGTATTTGAACAAACTAGACCATCGCGTGAACAAATCTCACCAAGATGATGAGAATATCTTGTATTTTGGTTTTTAAAAGTTAAAATCTTATCTACTAATATTTATTTTAGTATCTTTTTTAATAACGAATGCCTCGCGTATGTGATGCTTGCGCTTCGAGCATCCATCGGCTTTTGGGATCAAAATGCAATGGAGCACCACACGCTTTGTAAAACCAAGTATAAAACCAATATACTTTGCACTTGAAAACTGTTGATCTTTTGGAAATTGGCAAGAAGATGGAAATGGTGATTTTAGCATTTGGGGGGTGTTTGGATGTTCATTTCAATAGTGATTGTTTGATATTGAACAATCAAAATTAAGCAATCACAAACTAAAGAGACTTAAAGAAAATCTTTTCTTTCCGACAGGAGTCTATACGATTGTTTGTACTGTGGGTTCTACCATGTCTGTTCTTGAAGATTACACGCGAATTCATTCGTGTGACGTACATGCACCAAGAATCATGGTGGAAGTCTTTCGGCATTCTAGTAGCCTTGACTTTTTCATGGGCATATGTAAACTTCATCTACTTATCATCATGTCTAGTCTTCCATTTAGTCTGCTATTTGCAAATTATTCATTTTGATGATTATGGGAGACTCTTGGACACAGAAACCGATGTTTTGGTACTAATAGAGGAGCATGCCCGTTTACGCTATGATCTGTCAAAGATAAGTCATCGGTTCAGAATTTATCTCCTTCTTATGTTTGCCGTTGTCACATCCAGCCAATTCGCAATGCTATTCCAAATCACTGAGTTCGGTAATAAAGTAACGTTCATAAATGGCGGCGATTTTGCAGTAAGTCTAAAGTAAACTCCGAACCATTCTGATTATTCAATATTACATATTTTGAGTATATCTTTGTGTATGCTAGGTGTCATCTATCGCACAAGTTGTGGGGTTGATTCTTTGTTTAAACGCTGCTGCGAAGATTTCCCACCGAGCTCAAGGCGTTGCGGCGTTAGCAACTAGGTGGCATGCTATGGCATCGTGTGGTCTGGATGATACTTCAAATATGAGACTTCCTAATGTACCGATAAGTGATGTCTCTTCGGAAAGTGATTTGGAGGCGATGAACTATAGCGCACTTCCTACTAGCACGCAACTGGCTTCTTATTTGTCTTCATACCATAGGAGACAAGCATTTGGTAAGCAGATCACAAACCCTAAACCCTAAACCGTAAAAACAAACACCACAATATGTTTGATTGATGAACACAATTAGACCTCGGCGGATAGAGGCATGGTCTTGAATTTCAAAATGAAGATTAGTAAGTGTTATGACCCAAAACACCGTTAACCGTAAAAACAAACACCACAATATGTTTGATTGATGAACACAATTAGACCTCGGCGGATAGAGGCATGGTCTTGAATTTCAAAATGAAGATTAGTATGTGTTATGACCCAAAACACCGGTTTTTCTAAATAATTTGTGTTAACAATACATAATATTAGTTACTTACAGCACATAATATTATTACGGTATTAATCTGTTTCGTTTTATAAAGTGATTTGGGAAGCGATATGCATTAGAAACACTTTGGGCCAACTTTAACCCGATTGACCCATTAGAGATAAGAACATGACCTGAATCAACTCATTCATAAGTAAACAGATCAAAGTTGCCACATCTATGGATAGCCAAATATAAAAGACAAACATTAACACACACGAATCGAACACTAACTGTACTTTATTCTCGGTTCTGTCTTACTCTATATTGTTTTCTGGGCATAAAGTTGACAATGAGGGGATGATGGTTGACTTTTTAGGCCAAACTTTTGATTTAGAGTTCTTAAATTCACACCTTCTGATATATGATGTTGAACTTTGTGCAGTGATGTATCTGCAGAATAATCCTGGAGGGATTACTTTGTACGGTTGGACCGTGGATCGCAGTCTGATAAACACAATTTTCTTTATCGAGTTGTCTCTCGTTCTCTTTGTTTTGGGCAGAACAACAGTATTTACATACGAGAGATTGCCATGATGCTTGTAAGCTTGTTCATAGTTGGATTATTACTTCTAGTTAGATATGCGCCTTAAATCCAAGTTAGGAGGGTAATTTTGTCATTCCACTTTTGTAATTAGCAAAGCAGTGGCCTGCTCTCAGAAGTTATAGGAATTCATTTATATTGTTTTCTTAAAAACCATGATGCTTAAAAAATAATATAGCATTATTTTTCCGATCGTCAAGAATGTACATGAAAAGAATGACGTAAAGAACGAAGGATATAAAAAGAATAATGTATTGTTCATCATAGAGAACAATAACACTGCAGAGGTCAATTAACATGTGAGATTAAGTGAATAATTCCAGCTGTAACAAATCCCAGTAAGCTACCAGCAGCAACCTATTAAGAAACCCCACAAATGTTTTATAACTTTAAATGTTTCTATTTTAGGCATGTTTTTTTTCTGACCTGTGGAGGGGTGTGACCAAGAAGTTCACGCAGTGGTCTGGTATCAGCCAATGGATGTTCGGCAGGAAGTTCATATACGAGTTGATTCAAAAGCTGACAGTTTTAATGCATAAAAAAGTTATGATTATTATTACAATAATTATGGTATTGTTCTTCTAATGCATAAAAGGTTCAAACCTCTGCTTGGCGTCCAGCTTGCAACCGTACACCAGTTGCATCATACATTACCTGTCACAACACGATCCGTTTCATAAGAGATTACTAGCTGTAACATCATATCTTTTCATCAAACAATAGCAGAAAGGTAATGGGGGTTTGTTTGTTTGTTGAGACATGTACGCCTTTTATATTTCGTTTGATAATAAGAAATTACAAGATCAATGACAACTGACTAGCAGGACTTTTCTTTTACCTAAGCTATGTTCCAATACGCGTGTAGTAAATACAGTTGACTTATTTTTTTGAGGTAACAATACTTGTAGATTATAAAAACGAGAGCGAGAGAGAGAGAGCATACAACACAAGCTAATATGAGGGCAATTGCAAAGGTAGTACCAGCAACACCATCTTGAAATCCAACAGCAACAGTAAGAGCAGAGACAGTTGCAGAATGGGATGATGGCATGCCACCTGATCCCAATAGTTGCTTAACGTCCCATCGTTTTTCCTTATACCTGCATGTCTACGACAGTTTTAACATTCTTAGGAAACATTAAGTACTAGAACTCCATTCAATATCTTTCAAAACATAGCAATATCATCATGCATGCATGCAGAAACACCAACCCGATTCAAAAGATCTAATTATACACATTCAAACTAACCGTAAATAATGGAACCAAGGTAAAAAAAAAAATAACAATAATGAGAGATGAGAATTACCGGGTGGTGAAGACCTTAATGGACTGGGCGAAAGCGAAGGCGAGAAGCGCAGAAAGGAGAGGGAAATTCATGTGAACATTTGATGAATCCCCGGTTGATGTGGATCCTGATGTCATCGACCGTTCACCCATCAATCTCATGTTGTTGAAAGAAAGATAATCAAATTATTTGAATTGAGATCTGAATATTAAGCCAAAGGAGGAGAAGAGAGGATGATGGTTTCAGTGTATAAGCTACAAAAGAGAATACAATTTCATTTCATTCCACGTATACCAGCCTCATTGCCGGAAGGAGGTTCCAATGCCATGCTAACCAATGTCAAATATATATGTTCTTTATTAATTAGGGACAACTTATTTTCTCATAAACATATAGTTTTAATCCAATTTAATTTTTTGTTCAAAAACACAGTATTTCCGCTTTAATTACTTTTTTAATGACGAACACAATTATTAAATATATATGATGACGTGGGTACTCGGAGATCACAGTCAGCAAAACCAAGGTTAATAACAATCGCAAATAAACAATAAAGAATATTAAACATAAACTTAAACTTAAACCAAGAAGCTGAAAGTCGGAAGCTGGAAGCTCCCGACGAGAAGCTAATGCACCAACGGCTGGTGACAGAGATCTAAAGTTACTGTACAACCTTGGAACTTGAACTCAGCAAGTCAAACTGATTAGACTTCTCATTAAAGCACATAAAGGTGTCCTCGAGACACACAAACCTGAATCTTACCCAAAAAGGCAAGGCTAACCCTACAAGCAACGTCAGGGGAAGATAAGCTTACCAAGACTAGAAGGTACCAGCTGACACAAGGCTCCCTTGGGCAGATCAATCTGCCTATAAAAGGAAAGCCTTGTTCAGCCCAAAGTAAGTCCACTTCTCTCATTCTCACTCTAAACTCTTATCCTTTCATTTCGCGTAGACTCTTAAGAACAATCCACTGATTCGCTTACATGTTTCGGTTTTTATGGGGTTGATGGTTCACAGTTCGGTTTATAGTTTAAAACTTGAAACGAGTCGTATAACACGTATTTTTAAATTTTACTACTTTAGGAATATAAAGTCATGTCATCATCATCATCATACTCAGTATATCCCACCAATAGCAAAGCTAAGGTAGGGTCTGAGGAGGGTGAGATGTAGACAGCCTTACCTCTACCTTGTAGGAATAGAGAGGCTGCTTCCAATGAGACCCCCGGCTCAATTGTGGTTTTGCATCAAGCCTTGGACATAAGTCACATAACACTCAGCAATTGAGACAAACGCCGATTAGTGCATGCACCCCCTTGTCTTTTGGCTATCAACGCCACCACATGATGCATGATTAACCATCCCCCTCTTTTAACGTTATTTTCACGAAATTAGTAAAATAACGTTAAAATTAGTGCACTTTCACTTTTGCCCCCCGAGCGCCCACGCATATATACATTATATGAGCATACCGCAAGCGGGGCGTAAGGAATTTGAATTGTAAATAAGATAAATCACAGAATTTGAATTGTTATTGATTGAATTGAAATATAAAACATAAAGTCCTATATAGGACATTACAGAAAAAGGAAACAAATAAATAATAAGGAAAACGTAATCAATCTAATTATTTGATTTCCTATAATTTATCCAGTAATTCATCACTGTCTATCATCCCCCCGCAAGTTGAGGGCGGGGAACGACCTGCAACTTGGACCAAAGCATTAGAAATCTTTGAGTAGGTAGAGGCTTAGTGAACACATCGGCTAGCTGGTCATGCGTTGAAATGAATTTGACCTGTAGTTTTCCTTGAGAAACCTTCTCTTGAACAAAATGATAATCACACTGAACATGCTTTGTCTTAGCATGGAAAACGGGATTAGCAAACAAGTGCGTGGCACCTAAGTTGTCACACCAAAGCGTAGGAGTGACTATTGAGGCAATTCCAAGTTCCTCTAAAAGGGCCTCTAGCCATGTTAATTCAGCCACAGTGTCAGCCATGGCTTTATATTCAGACTCGGTAGCGTAATATCCGCTTAACATCCGCTATATGCAACCCCCCCCCCCCCCCCCCGTCATGGAGCGACGATCATCGGGACAGCCAACCCAATCAGCATCAGAAAAGGCTCGCAAAGTTGAGTTCCAGTTGACTTTGGTATAGGCATGTAAGGTGGAACCCCAACCATGACGAATAAAAAGGCCAAAGTGAGAAGTACCTTTCAGATAGCGTAATATCCGCTTAACAGCCAACCAATGGTTTTCAGTGGGAGTTTGCATATACTGACATACTTTGTTGGCAGCAAAAGTAATGTCAGGTCTGGATAAGGAAGCATACTGACGAGCCCCCACTTTTGACGATACTTGGTTGGGTCAGCAAGAGTTGGACTGTCATTGCGAGTGAGAATCTGAGAGGTACTCATAGGAGAGGGAACTGGTTTGCAATCTGACAAACCTACCTTCTGGATCATGTCAGAAAAATATTTTTGCTAGGAGAGAATTAAGTGGCTGCCATTAGGGCTGTAAACGAACCGAACGTTCAGCGAACGGTTCGTGAACCGTTCGGCGGGAAGTTCGTTTATGTTCGTTCGTTTAATAAACGAACGAACATGAACAAGAAATTTCGTTCGATTAGTTAAATGAACGAACATGAACAAAGGTCTCGTTCGTTCAACTGTGTTCGTGAACGTTCGGTAAGGTGTTCGTGAACATTGGTTCATTTGCGTTCGTTTATGTTCGTATGTTCGTGTTTTAATTAAAGATTTTTATACTTTCATATATTTTATCTATACCTTTTATACTGCTAAACTTTTATTTATATCATTACCCTAACAATTAAACTAGGAAACTCTCTTTCACCTTGTTTATGCACAATTTTCCTTTCTTTTCTCATTATTTACATCGACGAATATGATTTACCTCCGTTCCACAATAAGGGATTCAAGTTCTAGTGCTACTCTCTGGGCCATCCACCTTTATCCGTCATCGCGTTCGCCAAATTTATTTGTGTTCGCTTGTGTTCGTGAACCGTTCGTGAACAAGCTCATTTCCTTAATGAACGAACACGAACATAAAATCTCGTTCGGTAAGTGTTCGTGAACCGTTCGTGAACACATTTATTTCCTTAACGAACGAACACGAACAAGGCCTCGTTCGTGTTCGTTCGGTTCGTTTACAGCCCTAGCTGCCATCACGAATAACTTCAATACCCAGAAAATAGTGCAGGTCCCCCAGGTCTTTGACTGCATAGGAGGTGCCCAAGTTTGTAATAACATCATTAATAGCATTAGTGTTGTTGCTAATATCATCTACATAGACTAAAACATAGACCAAAGTTCCACCATAGTTAAGAATAAAGAGTGAGGGATCCGTTTTGGAGCCAGTGAAACCCAGATGATGCAAAGTGTTACTGAGGCGTTCAAACCATGTGCGTGGTGCGTGTTTGAGTCCGTAGAGGGACTTATGCAGCAAGCAGACATGATCAGTTTGGATGCATCAATAAAGCCAGGTGGTTGACGTAAATAAACAGCGTCCCTTAATTCGCCGTGAAGAAAAGAATTTTGAACATCTAGTTGGCGAATTTCATTATGATCAAAGCCTCGGATTACAAAGTTGGAAACGAAATACGAATACAATATGATTACAAGTTTCCGAAAAAATAAAAATACGATTACCCTTTCTTAATACGGAAAGTACAAAAATGCGGAGCGTTACATGGAGGCAGTTGGGTGGTTTGTTGTTGATCGAAAGAAGAAGAGGGGAAGGGAAGGTAGGGGTAGGAAAAGGAGCCGGCTGCATGTTGTTTTAGGGTTAGAAAAAAAAGGCGTTGATACCAAGATAAATCACAAAATTTGAATTGTTATTGATTGAATTGAAATACAAAACATAAAGTCCTATATATAGGACATTACAGAAAAAGGAAACAAATAAATAATAAAGAAAACGTAATCAACCTAATTATTAGATTTCCTATAATTTATCCAGTAATTCATCGTTGTCTATCAGAATATATCATATTCGTGAACAAGCCTCATCATCTTTAAAAAACAATTGTATACAATTTTATGTTTTTTTTTGTAAAAAAAATGTTTATATCAGGTTTAAAGTAGTAAGTACATATTTATATGTATGTTATGTTATTCTTACAAATTCTGTACTCAATATATTCTCATTGTTAGTTATGTACTGAACTCTCAAGTGTGTATTTAACCAGAAAGTAACCATAAAACCCAAATCTAATAGTCAAAAGAGAATAGTTGAGACCATATCCGAAGTTTCTAAATAGTCGAGAACAGAAGCGAATTATGGCCTTAACACAATCAGCATAACTTACTCAAGCAATATTAATTACAACTTGTTACTAACTTGTTACACATAAAATAGTTGTCCTGGAAACATTAAAAAATAGCAAGAATTTAAAAACATTCTGGAACTAATTGATGTTCTTGCTACCGAAACTGTAATACTTTCAGCTGACTTTTGCTCGAGGTTTCTTCTATATTCGAATAACCGAAGCAGACGAAGAATCAGGACTACCATGGAAATTAACTTCTACAAAATGACCACCGCCTTCACCTCTAGCTAATCTTCCTGGGTTCACACATATGCATTTCACTTCATTTGTTCCCTCAAGGCTCAAAACCTATACATACGTTTTTTTGTATACATCAACAGTAATTATTAAAGATGCAAGAAATATTAAAAAAATAAAGAGATTTCGATATTGTGATTATGGTTTGGTGAATTACCTTCACAAACTGCGTCAAGTCTGAAGGGACGATGAGAACATCTGGAATAACCGACATTTGAAAAGCTTCTGGGGCGAGTGATAAATCCACAGGAGTGTCTTCCGCAGGTGGGTATAGCGGATAGAAACTGTATTCAAAAGTAAATGAGTCGAAACTGCAGCCTCTAGTAAATATAGTATGAGAAAAAAGTATCTCGATTGTAAATTGTCATATTGAAAAAACGTGCCTGCGTTGGCTCAGAAGGTGGTTTGTTAGCGTATTCATGCGATTCTTGATCCCCCGCGACACCACATCTGTACTAAGTTGTTTCAGTACATCCACACTGCAGCAGCCTACTTTCACCTTTTATATCAATAAAAGGTAAGTTTAATTGATTTTTTTTTTAAAAAAAAGCCTTGAGAGCACTTGCTTATAAGTTATAATAAAGTGTTCATAAACATGGAGTTACCTTATTTGCTGAAATGATTCCGGGATTCGTAATGGAAGTAATCTGCGTAAAATAATAACGAACATGAAATTCAGTAACTTAGTATAGCCACCCAAAGTAACTTACGGGCATATTTGGAAACAAGAAATAGAAATTGTACCTGATCATTTGTATCGGCTAGATTGATATCAAAGGCGGGCTGCAGAGCGAGGACCGAAAACGATACCACAACCAAGACTTTAGTGACAAATTTCTAAACGATAAATAAAATGCCATTTTCGTCCCCGAGGTTTGGCCAGTTTTGCGACTTTCGTCCAAAGGTTTGTTTTTCCGCATCTGAATTCAGAAGGTTTGAAATCTTGCCATTTTCATCCGGATTGTTTTTCTCTGTTAAGTCACAGGTATTTTCATTTTTTTGTTACTTAAAGGGCAACTCGGTATTTTCAATACTTGTACATTATGCTAAATGCTTGTACATAAAGTGAAAGACCGGATTGCCTTTTAAGTTAACAAAAAAGACGAAAATACCCCTGACTTAAGAAAGAAAAATGGGTGGAGTTAACGAGCCGGCTGAAAATGGTAATATTTCAAACCTTTTGGATCCAGATGCAAAAAAACAAACCTTTGGACGAAAGTCGCAAAACTGGCCAAACCTCAAGGAAGATAATGGCATTTTACTCTGATAAAAGTATTAAAATATTTCATTAGCTATAAATCACCTGAGGAAAAACATGATCATGATGTGCATCACGTACCGATGGCACCAGAATCACACGTGCAGCAGAACCCATATATTCCACATAATCTTGTAGCTACAGAAGTATTATTATCATATAAAGGCAAGTTAAAGCGAGCAATAAAATTCTCAAGGGGTAAAACAGGAAAGCAATTTAGACAATCTTACCCTTTTAAGAACTTCAAGACGGAATAATTCATCATAGGTCTTTTTTAAAGCTCCTTTCTTGATCTCGGGGTGTTCAGAATCGATAAACGGTCCTAACTGTAAAAAAATTTAAATATCGAGCTAACATCTTGAAAACATCTTCGAAATATTACGTGATTAAATTTAAAAGTTGCTAATTCTCACCAGTACAAGCAACTGGGGCTGCTTTCGTCGTGCATATGCTAGAAGATCAGATAGAGGCTCAAAGAATAAATTATCAGTTGTGGTAAAAGGACCCGAAGCAATAATCTGATCAAAGTGACAAGTAAAATTTACATCAGTTGTGGTAAAAGGACCCGAAGCAATAATCTGATCAAAGTGACAAGTAAAATTTACAGAATCAGACCCTAGAAGAAAGTTTTATGTAGAGGTGGAAAAATGTGTGGGCCAATACAGATAAAAGTTTATTACATGTTGGGTTACATATTTTGTCCAAAGTATTTAAAAAAATGTCATTTTTGTCCCTAAAGTTTGACCAGTTTTGTGACTTTGGTCCAAAGGTTAGTTTTTCCGTATTTGGATCCAAAAAATTTGAAATCTTGCCCTTTTCATCCGGCTTGTTAACTCCATCCATTTTCTCCATTAAGTCAAGGGTATTTCTGTCTTTTTTGTTAACTTAAAGGGCAATTCAGTCCTTTTCACTTTATGTAAAAAGACCGAATACCCCTAAAAAAAGTTAACAAAAAAGGAAAAACTCGGATGGAGTTAACGAGCTGGATGAAACTGGCAAGATTTTAAACCTTTTGGATGTGGAAAAACAAACCATTGGACGAAAATTGTAGCCAAACCTCAGGGACGAAAATGACATTTTACTCAAAAATATATTATCAATGTGTCAAATATGATTTCAAAACTGAAATATTTTAATAATAACATAACTTTTTGCATAAATGATGTAGGAAGTTTATGCCATCAAAATACACTTTTGATGACTATCAACCTGTTCGACCCATTTGACGTGTTAATAAAACACAACCCAAAGCGCATCAAAATGGCCAAACAGGTCAGAAGAGGCAATTAGTCTCCTGAATAACAAGCTTACCCACCAGTGATAGATCTGATGACACATCAGATGGATCAACAAGCTGGTTATCCTGATCCACAGCTTGTCTCTTTGTTTGACGAAAAGTATCATCAGGAACCGATAATGGTACATAATCAACGATTTTTGTTGCAATCAGACAGTGTCCACTGGGGTTATGACCTTCAACACCCACCACCTGTCAAATGCACCATTTGAATTTATTTTAATATGTTTCAGTTTAATGTTTTTCCGTTATAAGATACTGTATACCTGGCCTGGGAAAATAGAAAACTGCTCCAATTTTTGTAATTCAAGACGCACACGTTGTCCTCCGGAATGCTCAACACTGTTTAAACAGGTAAAAACCAAAGTAGAGGCCATATGAATGATATGATCAACCCTCACAGAATAATCGGTTCAAACTTCAAACCATGAACCGACCCACCCATTTACTACCTCCGAAAAGTTGAACAAAAGAGAAAAAGATACATAGCAATGATGTGTTTCAAAGTTGAAATGTACCTGCTTTGGAGCATGATTGGTTTTTCCTTTAAACGGCCTTCTTCTTCACAGCAAATCATGCCAACAGATAATATAGTTTTCTGGAAAGATTATAACAAATACAAGAAATGTGTCATAGCTAAAAACTGCTATATTGATTGAAAAAAAAAGAGAAAAGAATTACTTGTGAAGCAACAGAAGGATCCACAAGTTCATCATAAAGCTGGGATGCAACCAGTGCTTCTGAATATTTCATGATCCGATCTTCAAGATAATTGAACTAATTGCCAAAAACAACATAATTAGTCCTCAAAATTTATGAACAAGGTGGCCAAAAGCAATCAAATGAATTAAAATTTACGGTTTTACCTTATCTTCTATCCTGTCATACATGTACCTACATCCCCGTGCAGGCTGGGAACCAATAATTTCAAGCGAACACCTTTTGATGGGTTGTACCCTTTTGATGACATCATCGTCGGAATTCTCTTCACCGTGTTCCTTTTTAATATCGACTGTGGGTAGGTTATTGAGTGTGGAGTGTACCACAAATTTGTCCTTTCGTTGCCCAAATGGCGTCACTAGTTCTAAAGGTCTCCCCAAAGAATGTATTTTCCCATTTGTGAGAGGCGTCACGTCAAAAGAATCTAAATTAACGTCTTTTTGAACAGTTGGAGAAGCGGGGACCACCTCTTTAGCATCTTCATTATCATTGTCAATCTCCCTATGGTAAAACTCGAGGTTGTTAATTGCATCTCATTCACACAATTTTTTGACAAACGACAAGAAAAGGCTATAATGTAGGTCCAGATATTAATGAGTATAAAAGAAAAACAATCAAATAAGAAGCACAAGATTCAGGCTGTATAAAAAGCTTACATGGTGACATCTGTGTATGAGTGTAGCCCTTGCTCTTTTTCAATAATAGCCTGTTTCTGTTCACTTTGTAGCTGCTGTCTGAATGCATCCATATGAGCGTCTGATACTATTAATTCTAGCTGTCTGTCAAAAACGTATATATACAACCTTAACATCCTCAAGAGACATACTTCCTTGGTTAACTTGGTAAAAAGGCATAAACATAAATACGATCTTAATTCCAGGCATGTAAAGAACTGTACTCATAAGCAAAAATAGAGTATCTTAAAACATAAAAAAAAAATACAGAATGTAACATGTTTAAACAAAATCCTGTTAAGGCAGCCTCCCAGGTGACATATATTACATTGTTAAACATTGAAGATGAATATACGGTTATACAATGACACAGTCCTTTGTAATATACGACCGTCGCTTTCATTATTTTTCTGCACTAGTTTAATCCCCTGTGATACAAATCTAACATCTTAGTAGAGAAAAAATATCTTTAACTGAGTAGAATCTTAAACAAATGCATATAGCAAGACAAATAAAAACCCTTGTGTTTCCCGGACTTTAACAATTAACTCACTGTAATTTAACAGTTACCACCACCTTCAGTTTCTGTTAAAAAATTCAAATAACCGCTTATCAAAATATACATGACGCTACAAGTGTACATTGCCAATGATATGACAATAATGTTACACAAATGTTTTTTAACAACATACTGATTGAATATAAAGATTTAAATATTAGGTCACATTCGATGTCTCAGGCATCTATCTAAATTACTTATAAAACGTCAACCATATTGCCGTTCTTAATAATACATGCTCAAACTGTAGTTAACACAAACACAAACTGACACACAGACCAAGCCCCCTCACACAGTCAAACTCCATATATTACCTACCCATTGGCGCAGCAGCTTCTAGCGGGCGGGAGCCGGGTGGGGGCGGCCGACCCCCGAACTTTTCGCTCAGTAGTGGAGAGTATATAGTTTTCGTATAGAAAACGTTTTCAACCCCCCGATTTTATAGAAAATTTTGGGTATAAACGTTTTCGACCCCCCGGTCGAAAATCTCAAACTTCGCCACTGTACCTACCAATCCAGCGAACAAATTTTTGTGGTACCAAATGTCCAAATGGCAAATGTTATACCTATACAACACAGTTTTATGATTTTAAGTTAGTGTTATACCTAAGTCCTAAACTGGTCAAACAAGCTCAAATCACTACATATAGCAGCCAGGTTAAAATATATCTAACTTATTAAACAACAGTGACGAAGCAAACTTCGCTAAAAGCCTAAAAAAACTAACACCTAACATTCGGAAATCATATACAGAAGCTAACGAAATCGAACACATAATTACCTGTTGATAGAGTACAGATCCCAGCTCGAAACAAGGTCCGACGGACTGAGATTGTAATTTATGCAAAACGTGACACCTAATAACCGCAGTTAAACAAATTGAAAAGTAATCAATATCACGAAACATAAAAATAAAAAATTGTTTTAAAAATTAGAGGGAAACAAGTGCAAATCTGTGTTACATTTCTGCAGTATTGCTTCTTCTTCGACTAGAACGAAGTTGTTCTTTCTGAATTCAGCTCTAATTTGGTCTTCCATGGCGATCTAGGGTTCTTGCAAGTTGGAGGGAAATGAATAAAGAAGATGGCGCGAAAAAATGGTCCGGTGTTTGTGTAAATTATGAAATGGGCTTTTTATAAGGAGTGGATTTTGGGCTTTTAAAGAAGTGTTTATTAAGTTGTGGGCCTATTTAGACAAGTCTAGTACGTTTTGGGCTTGGATTATACGCACAAACCGGTCCGGTACGGTAGTGCAAAATAACGAAAATTACATAAGCCGGGTTGTACCAAACCAAGACGCATAAAAATGAATATAGGTATCAATAGCGATGTTGTTCGGTCGATTGTTGGCACAGGTTTGGTTTGCTATTTGTACAACACTGGTATCGATACACTACTGGTACTAGGAGTATTTTACAATACGAAAGAATGTATGTAGAAGTTTAAATAAGTAAAACGAATGAAGACTGTGAAAGGACAAAAAAACCCTCACCAAACAATCTAAATCTTAACATAGTTTCTCAATAAAATAATCAAGTTTTATATTATCTGTTTCATAAACAGTTAGTGTTCATGTTGATATATTTAACTTGTTTCGTTAAAAAATGTTAACACATTTGAAACTAGAATTAGAAAAAAAAAATATATATATATGTCTGATGGGTCAATCTGTCCTTCCGTTTAGCTTATTTTATTGCAACACGCATACAACTCAATTACAACTTGTCGATCGTTTACATACTAGCGTGCGTATATCATGAAATGGGCTTTTTAGGAGTTGTGGGTTTGGGGATTCTGAAAGAAGTATTCATTAAGTTTGAACCTGCTTAGATTTGACGGTACGATTTGGGCTTGGAATCATCGAGTTTGTTAACAATTGGGGATTCTAAAAGAATTATTCATTAAGTTTGAACCTGCTTAGATTTGACGGTACGATTTGGGCATGGAATCATCGAGTTTGTTAACAATTCTTTTAGTTCTTAATGATTTAATAAAAATAAAACGAACGAAGATGGTAGGAGGACAAAATGGGCCCTCACCTAACAATCTTATTGTTAACATAGTTTTCTCAACACAGTAATCAAGTTTTATATTGTCCGTTTCATAAATAGTTAGAGTCTGTGATGGTATATTTAACTCGTTTTATTAAAGCAATGTTTAACGCATTCAATATGTCTTCCCATTTAACACATTTATTGAAGCACGTTAACAACTCGATTACAACTTGTCTTGTTTACAACCGACAAAAGGATTTAAAACATGCTAACCCTTTGGCTCGTCTGAGATAAATAGGTTAAACGGGCAGTGGCGGACCCAGGAATTTTTCCATGGGGGTGCGGAACATTTTTAAAAATTTTAGGCCCCTAGGTATATAAGTAAAAAAATCGGTTCGTATCGGGTCGGGTCGGGTCGGGTCATGTAAAACAAACGAACATCAAACTAAATTTATATAATCATCAAAAACATGCCAATCCTTGTTATAAACATAATTAAAACGTCGACGCCCTACGGGTTTTCATTTTTTGAAATCTATCCAAAACATCATCTAAAGCTAATTTCTTAAGCAATTCTTTCTCTGTATAACATAAGTTCATCGCTCCATAACATAATGTTTCAATTTTAATTTTCAACTATTCAAGCCCTAGGAATCATAACGTAAGTTGTAATCACCCTAAAAATATATAAACAACATAATCACCCTAAAAATCATCTAAACAATGTCAAAACACACAAAATTTCAAACCTATTTAACAACTTTATTACCCTTTTTTCTCCTATAATATCAACCAAAATCATCAAAATAACAAAGAAACTTATCCGTGTTCGGATTCCGGTTAGATTTGGTGTCGAACGACGGTGGTATGGTGGCTGATTACGGTGGTCGCCGGCTGCTGGACTGTTGTCGCTGGGTGATGTTGTTCGTTGGCAGTGCATGGACGCAAGAGAGAGAGAGAGAGAGAGAGAGAGCGGGACAGAATTTCTTAAGGTTTTGGGCTTTAATTATTTTATTATAGTTTGAAATATTGTTGGGTTTGGTTAATGGGCTAAGACTTAGTGGGCTAGCTAGTTAGGAATTATAAGTGGGTAAATGTATGGGTATTTGGGTTTAGTTGGTTAGATATTAAAAGTTATATAATTTAGGTAGTATATTTAAAAAAAAAATAAGAGTTTACTAAAAAAATTAAAATATAAATTGATAGCACTTTTTATCTAAGGGGTGCGGACGAAAAATTTCAAAGGGTGCGGTCGAAAATTCCAAGGGGTGCGGTCGAAAAAATCCAAGGGGTGCGGACGGGATTTTGGTCGGAATTTAGCCCTAATTTTTTTTTCCCCCGGGGGTGCGCCCGCCCACCTTGAGGTGTGCTTGGGTCCGCCCCTGTAAACGGGTCGTGTTCAGATTACACGGATATAAGGATAAAAAAAACTAAATAAGTTATTGAAAATGCATGCATCTAAAATATACACAATCATTATCATTATCATCATCATCAAATCCCACCAATAACAAAGTTAAAATATACACGATGCCCACATCAAATTCTTAACAATCCACCAATTGGATGTATCACACTTACATCCATCTTAATCTCAACTTTCATGAGTAAAATTGGTAGCTCCCAACTGACTTGATGATTAACCTTAGGCCTCCAATGGGTGCCAGAATCATTAATAGAACACCAATCACTATGCAAATCTAAAACATTAGTGACACCAATCAGGAAACTCATAATAATACATTGCATATATATGTGCATAAATTGTTAAAAAATAGTTTTTGTTTTGACTTACCCAATTTATGCACCAAGTTATGCTCCACCTTTCAGGCTTCCTGACTATTAGCCAAATAATGCAAGGAAGCTACAAGCAACAGAAAACACTATGCATAAATCTTGCACTTTCTAGATCGCTTTGGGTTATCAAGTTAAACGGTTATAGGTTTTAACGGGTCGTTGATTTAGTTTTTGAGAATGTTCCGGATTGGTTTTTAACATTTACTCTAACATAGTTGCAGGATGAAATGATTTTATTGGTATGATGATTTACTTGAAAGGAAGAACTTACATAATAGGTTGTTGGTGCCAATGCAAAACCTCCAAAGAATCCAAGAAGACCACCAAAGAAAGGAAATGTGATTGCAATAAAAGTGGTAATAGCTGCAAATGCCCCAACAGATGAATGGAAAAGTATCCCACAAGCCAAAAAAAACATATTGCTCAAAAAATAGTAGATGTGACCATCTTGACATATTTATTTATGAATCAGTCGATTTGGGTTATTCTATCCTTGGTCCAATAGGTAAAAAAAATAACAATGACACTAGTTTAAACGGGTCGAAAGTCTCCCAAAATGTCTATGCAATTCAGATAACCTCCTAAATTGCTTTATTTAAAATATAACATTTCTATAGCAATTATATAATTTTTGAAGAAATAGAACTTTCAAAGTATTTGAATAGAAAGCAATTTGGGTCTCCCTGACCCAACCCAATGGTCAATCCGCCCATTTTTGGACAACTTAAAAATGGCATCAAAGTCTTACCAACAAATGATGTACGAACGGTGAATCGAAGGGTAGCACTTGGCTTGCATTTCATTGATTTCACCAAAAAGGTTTCAATCATGTCATACACCGGCATTGAAAAAATCTAGAAACAGAAATTCCGGTCATCCCAAGAAAGAAAAAACATGTTAGATTTAAGGGAAATGGACTTAAGACGTCTAGTCTTTAGTCATACCTGATATCCACCAATGACATGAAAGACGACAAACATGTTAGCAATGGCAACAAGCCATCTTGGGTGATCAAGAGTGATGAGGATGTTGTCATCAACGAGGTTGCCAAATGTATGGTATCCAATAACCGCAACAGGAAAGTAGCAAACGGCGACAATAATATATGCAACGACAACACCTAACCACATTGGGCCCTTTGATGGCTTTTCGGGAGTCGAAGGGATGGTTGCTTGGATTTCCAAGACCACGCTGTGACCAGCATACGCGAAAGCCACATCTCCCAAAGCGGTGAACATGCCAAACATTTGTCCGACAGGGTCTTTTGACCTCAAGCTATAGTCCACATCCTCTTGAGCCCCTCTACCCAAAGAAGTTGTCCAAGCAATTACTGAATAACTGCAATCCACCATAAACAGTTAGCAAGCGATACGTTGTCTAGACTAAAAAATTATAATTATTTCAATATAAATCTATTTTTTTCATGTAAATAATTTAGGTCTTTTTAGTGTTTATTTTCTATTTTTTTTTAGTGTTATAACAAACTGAAATTAGAAATTATGAATTGTTTTATACCTCAAGGACATGACAGCAGCTGCCAACGAGACTGCGGAGATGGAGTTAAAGTTGGGGAGGTGCGCAAGCACAAAGTGAACCGACGAAAAAATCAAGATGAAGTAAGTTGTTCTGATAGGTTTACAATCGGGACAAACCGATTGGTGGAACTTCTGCAAAGATTTACCTCCAGTAACCAAGTAAACAATACATGTACCAACTTCCACCACAAGTTGCTGAGGAACAACTATAAAGAGCCCAAGCCTTTCACCAAAAGCATGTTGGCCAAGCTCATGGTACCTGTCAAACCGCTTGCCAGGAACCATTTCATGCATCTCCACCATTTGCCACAATGTATACAATGTGATCACCCAAGACATGGACAGCACCGTGATTCCAAACCACCTGCGTCGTATCAAATCACATAAAAGTCTTAAAAAGGAAATGACTTATCTTGGGATTTTTATTATGTGCAGCAATAAAAATGAAGTGAAGTTAGGCTTGTAAAAGAACCTAACGAACACGAATAGAGCATGTCCATGTTCATTTATTTAACTTTAACCGAACAAATGATCAAACACAAACAATTAAACCAATAGGGTTTTCTTGTTCATGTTCACTCCTTAAGAGAACGAACGTGTTCTTGTTCGTTTATGTTATAAAAGAAGGCTTCCTGAACGTAAACAAATGAACTAGATAGATCAATAATAACTAAGCTAACACAAATTAAATTAAAAGTAAATATAAATAACAATATGTAGGGCCTAAAATACACTACTAGAAAAATGTCAGTTTGTTACGAAATTTCCAACGCAAAAAAAATGCGTTACAAATTCGGACATATTTGCAACACATTTTTGACGGAAAAAAAATGCGTCACAAGTGCGTTGCAAAACTTTAAAGCTCTAAACTGAAATTGCGTTGAAAATTCGTCACAAATTTCCGACACCATATTTTTGTCGTAAATGCGTTAAAGATTGCGTAGTAAATGCGTAGTAAATAGTTTTCAACGGGGCTTTATCCAACATCAAGGTTTTGTTGCAAATGCGTAGCAAACCTGAATGTGCTACGCAATTGTAACAAAAAAGCTTGTTAGAAAATGCCAAATTTCTAGTAGTGATATTATATAACTAGACTATATTGTAATGCATGATTTTTTAGTTTCACAAAACTACACTAAACAGTAACGGGGCGAAATATATGAACATAAATGAACGTCAACAAACAAACATAAACGAATTAAAATGAACGAGCCTTCACCACATAAATATATGAACTAGACATGTGTTCATGTTGGTTCGTTTAACTAAATAAACAAAAAGTTTTGTTCACGTCCGTTTATTAAATAAACAAACATAGACAGCCGAATAGTTCAGCAATTGTTCATGAACATTTGTTTCGGCTTAAGCGAAGTAAAACCGTAAAAGACATACCATCCAAGTTCCGATAGCGCGTAAGGAAGACTAAGGACACCGGCGCCAACCATGGCAGTGACATTGTGAAAAGCTGAGTACCACCACTTTGCGTTTCTTGATGAAGTGACCGGAAGCCATTCATCAAGTTTTTTTTCCTCAGCAGTCCTTGAATCACAACCAGACGCCATTGGTGTCTACTTTCTTGAATATCTTTGGTGTGGAATATGGAGCAAATATAGGAGTGATATATATAGGAAAGAAACACAGACCCATGATTTGATTCTCTCCTATATCCATAACGGAAAGTTTTTAGATAGAGAAAGAAAGGATCAACATTGACAGGTCATTTCCGATATCTTCTCCATGTTTGTTTTAGGCTGAAGGGTGTGGGGGCATCGTTGGGTCATCGATCGCCACGTAGAACTATTATGGCTAAAGGGTGTGGGGTTATGGTTGGGACCAGTGGCGAAGCTTGAGATTTCCGACCAGGGGGTCGAAAACGTATATACCCAAAAATTTCTATAAAATGCGGGGTCGAAAACGTACATATCCAAACAAAATTATACGAAAACTACATACTCTCCATTACTCCATTACTGAGCGAAAAGCTCGGGGGGTCGGCCACCCCCACTATGCTTCGCCAATGGTTGGGACATGATTCGCCACCTATGAACATGAATGGAAGGCTACACCACCCCCTTAGTTGATCCACCATGGTTTGCATGGATTAAACCATGACAACCATGGTCCTAATTTCCATTTTTCAAGAAATCATTTCATTTTTCTTTAGACAAAGATAAATTAAAATAAATAAGGGGATAGTGGTTTGGGTCATGATTACACTAGGGTAGTGGTTTTGAATGGTGGATTAGAGATGGGTGACATGGCACTGACGTGGAGGGTCATGGTGGTCACGAGGGTAATGACCACTCCCTATAGCCATTGCTACACCAATGGTTGGGACATTATTCGCCACCTATGAACATGAATGGAAGGTTTGCATGGGTAATGACCACTCCCTATAGCCCTTGCCTTATCCACCATGGTTTGCATGGATTAAACCATGACAATCATAGGTCTCCTTTCCTTTTTAAATATTTCCTTTTTCTTTTCATAAAATAAATTAAAATAAGAGAATACTGGTTTCGATCATAACCACACCCTTAGGGTAGTGGTTTTGGACAATGTTTTAAAAACCGGTAAATACCGGCCGGTTATACTGGTATTACCGTTTCTAGATGTAAATCCAGTACGAAACACCCCGGTAAATAAGTGAAACGGCATAAGGGTTTGAAACGTAATACCGGTACCGGCCCAGGGTTATTTTAGTTTGAGTTGTTACTTATTTTTAGTATATATGTTACTTATCTTACGTAATTTTTATATATTATGATTATTCGTAACTAAAAGTTTTTATTTAATATTGTATGAAACAAAAATAGTTGATGTGTTCAACACTCAAATGGCTTAAACATATCGTACACTTTCAGTTAAAAGAGCTTGTTGGAAAATTGAATGATTTTCGATTATCTTTTGGATTATTTTTATTATGGATTTACTTTTGGATCATCTTTTAATATGTAATCATGCATTTTTGGATTAATTTTTCAGTTGATGTTGTAATTTATGAAATTATAAAGTTAGCTAGTCAACCCGGTTGAACTGCTCGGTACAACCTGGTTCAACCGGTTGAACCATTTTTTAGCCTAATCCGGTTTGATTTAAAAACCGGTTTTTAAAACATTGGTTTTGGATGATGGATTAAAAGTGGGTGACATTGCGCTGATATGGAGTATCACGATGACCATGAGGATATGAGCACGAGACTAACGACTTTCAGACAACTCGTTGAGTAATTACAAAACATATCTTTTCACTAATAGCCGATAAATATAGAATCTATATTTATGTCAAGTAAATATTGTGTAATCTCCTCAGTTAAAGGAGATTCATGCTATCAAAATGGGAGATTCATTCTACTATATACGTTGGAATCTCATGAACCACATGATATCAAAATGGGTATATAATCAAAGGAGATTAAATGAGATTTGTTTTGATTAAAGGAGAGTCATTCTTATACATAACAAACTAGGTTAGGTTCTCCTGTATTGTAATACACGGGTTGGAAAATTTAAAGGATGTTATTCATAAATCTATAAATAAAGTTGCGTATTACATTAAATAATAGCAAAGCTAAATTACAATATTAACTCAAAAATTAAAAAAAATTATAAATCTCTAAATATTTCTTTGCATACGGTATTAGATATTTTATTTATAACTAGGATTGCGACCCGCCGCAATGCGGCGGGGATTCTTTAGTTATAACTAACTGGATCTAGGATCCGCACGTTATGTTAAACCTGTCAAACGGGGAAAAAATAGACGGGGAAAAAATAGACGATGTAAAAACGTTCACCCACACACGCACGTTGCGTCGTGTTAACTCGTAAAATTTAGAACGAAACGTAAAAACGTTAAACCAAAGACGCACGCTGCGATGTGTTAAGTCACAAAATTTAGAACCAAGCATAAAGCGAAAAATTTGCGGAAAATGAAAACTATAAAGGACCCAAGTTGAAAGTAAAAAAAGTTATGAGGATAGATTGCAAAAGATAAAAAAAAATTGGGTTAAAAGTAAAAAAAATAGTTTTGGGTTAAAAGTAATTTATGAAATACTTTTGGGTGAAAAGTAAAAAAAAAAACATTTTTTTGGAAAACCCCCAAAGCCAATGTTACGACAACCATATGCATAACCATTTTTTCTTTGAAAACCCCCAAAGCAAATCCCGCGTTGCGGCGGGGCGTAAAACGGTGTTAAATAGTACTAGTGTCACACAACCGTCATCGACCACCAACACTGACTCGACCTAGGATATGTGTGTTACGACGAACCTGTCAAACATGGAAAAACAGAGGTAAAAATGTTGAACCACACATGCACGTTGTGTCGTATTAACTCAAAAAATTTAGAACCATACGTAAAACGAAAATTTGCGAAAAATGAAAAGCATAAGCGACAAAAGTTGCGAAGCTAAACTACAAATAATGAAAAGTTTTGGGTTAAAGTTAAAAAAACAAATTATGTAGGGTTAAAATTAAAAGATAAAAACCTTTGGATTAAAAGAAAAAAATCAAGTTTTTTTTTTGAAAAACTCACAAAGCACATTGTACAACTAATGATGCACAAAAAACTTGCAAACTTATATATGGAATAATTTTACAATTTGCATCTGTAACACCCCAAAACTCGAATTATTAAATTCGTTAGTATGTTACCATGTTTAATTAAATGAAATACAATAACTAAGTTATTAAACTTGGTTAAATGCCTAACAAAATAAGTGAGGGAATGAGTAGGGTGACAATTAAGATCAAGTAACTAACTTGAGGGACTAATATTGTCAAAAAGGGGGAAAGTTTAAACTTAATTAAAACAAAAACCACACACACACTAGGTGTGTGCGTGCGATCGAGCAGAAAAAAGGGGAAGGGGTGTAAACCCTAACCCACAAGAAATCATCAAATTGAAAAGGGAATCGGGGGCTGATTGTATGCATGAACCAAGAATGATGATCCCTTAAGCGTTTCTAACATCAAGTAAGTCAAATTTTGAGGTTTAAGTAAAGTTTGATGATGTGGGTTTGTGAAAGTTGTGATCATCTATGAAATTTAGGATGGATGTGTGTTAGAATCACCTTATGAAACTGGAATTATGCTAGAATTTCATATTATCTTGATGTTATATATAAACCCACTTGTATGTAATAATGCCATGGAGATGTTGATGGAATATGTGTTAAGTTGGTTGTAGTTTTGGTATGTGAAGGTGATTAGGGTAGAGTGATGTTATATGAACCTGAATTAGAAAGAAAATTATGTAAAAATGTTGAATGTGATGACCTTGATAAGAAATGGTATGAATGTGCTTGAGTTACTTGTACACTAGGCTTGATAGATGGTACGCACACCAAGTGTTTGATGAAATGCCTAGTATAGGTTAGTATATGTTATCACTTGTATGGAATATCAATTAAGTAGTAATGAAGATGATAGTTTATTATAAGTATGAGAAGTGCTTAGTTGTGATGTTGTGTGCAAAATGAACATGATGTAAATACATAATTATGCATGCTAGAAGCTCATGTATGACATTTGTGATGATGGAATGATAAATGGCTAGATTGATTAGCATTATAGTATTACGATACATGTTGAACTCGTTAAGCAATTTACACGTGAATGAGGGTGTGCTTAATGATGCGTATGATTATGTATAGTAATCATTGAATGGATGTAATGGAAGGAGATAATAGGAACATGTCAAGGAAAGCTCAAGCACGAAAAGGTTAACGGGTCAAAAGTAAACATGGGAGCTATGCGTAAATTCAGACGCACGAGGTAAGTAAACTCCCGGACTCCCTCTTTAGTAGTAATGGAATTAATTGTATTATAATTGTTAGAGGTTATGTTGAAATGCGTTATTGAGGATGATATCAAATAAGTAGTATTAAGTAAGTGGTTTCCGAATCACTTCTTAGATTATTTAAGCAAAGTTATGTGCTACTCACTTAAGCATGATAATCGAAACCTATTAGGATTTGGTTATTTAAAAGTGAAATTTTTCGCTATGTAGACCAACGGGTCAAAATAAGAATTTATTTCATTACGGAATGGTTGCATAAGTATAGACGACGGTATTATAATCCGGGTAATGGGTAGAATTTCTCATATGTGTGCTAACCGAGAGACGGGGACGCAGGTTAATGGGAAAAGGACTTGGTTTGAGTCATGACCAATGGGAACAATTTCGTGTAAGGAAATTGTGCTAATAAAGTTCAATTACGTAAAATTGATTGAAATGAATAAGTTTAACGTATACCGGGAATCAGGTTCATAAACTCATTGTACGGAACTCTGGATAATGTAAAAGTGTTATAGTTATAACATTCATGTGAGTTTTGGGTATAAACATATGAGTTGTTTGATAAAAACATGAACGGGTCGAATAATTCGCAAAAGAATATTAAGCCGAAAGCATATAAGTTAAGAACTTCCTTAGTTCGGATGTTAGATTTTGAGTCCATTTGATAGAGGACCAAAATATGGTCATGTAGGAAGAAACGGGAGGTTAAACGGGTGAACGGTTTGAAAGTTACGGTCGTTTTCGTAAAAAAAGACAAAGTTGGAAAAACTGCAGAGCAGTCAAATCGTAAGCTACGGCTCAGCCGTAGGCTACACAATGTAGCTGATGTTTGGATTAGAACAGCCAAATCGTAAGCTATGGCTCAGCCGTAGGCTTCGGAACGTAGCTGTAACAACCCTCGCAAAATTTTCTATTTTCTATTCTAAAAAGGCACAATAAGAAACCCTAATTGAGACCCCCAAGTGGTACAGTGCGACCCGAAAATTTGAAAAACGGACGAAACTAGCAACAGGGCCCCCTAAAACTCAAGGGGGGATCCCCTAATTGATATTATCCCCTTAAAACGGTCACAAAACACGTAAATTCGAAGTTTGATGACTCATCAAGGCTATCCTAGACACCAGGCTACCCTAGCCTAGGTGGGTCACCGTCGCGACACGCGCCAGGGGCTAGGGTAGCCGGCGCGACAAAAAAGGGGAGACCCGGATCCAGTATAAAACCCAGGGGATTGGCACTTGCATGAATTGCTTGTTTCGACGTAAAAATCCGTTTTGTACGTTGATCTATACTCCGTTTCCTTCAAAAAAATACAATCCGAGTCCCGAACCTCTGCTACGATAACAGGGTAATAACTCGATCACTGCTACGATACAATGTCCAATCGATTAAAACTGATCCGACGGATGTTTAAGTGTTGCCCACATTGGGCTATACTTTGTCATTCGTCATGAGGGTTTCGATCTCGTGAATTATCGTAAATGTTGAATTAAGTTACTAACCTAGTTTCGTTTGCGTTGTATATTTTACTAGGATTACCAGCATAACCAGTATGCAACCTGTGATCGTTTAAATCTGCAATGTGAGTCATTCTCTTTTTGTCAAATTGAATTTACAAAACCCTAAATGTTTTCCAATTATATTTACAGTGATTAAGTCTTTGTTATCTTAAATTACTGACAGTAAGTGGGGTTTTGTATACAATACCTATCTAGCGTCACTTTTAGGTGAACGGACCTAAATAGTGATACGTCACTTTTGGGTGAACAGACCCAATAGTGATATGACCAAAGTCACAGATCCGGTCGAGTGACAACTGGGTCAGCTAATTGTAAGATAGAAGCAATTGTAATCGCTCTTAATACTGTAAATTATAACAATGTGTCCTTTGTATAAATTGAATGCATTCGCCAGTATTTTTCGCTGATCACATCTTTTTAAAACTTGTTTCAGGTGATTTACTGTGAGGAAAAGGAAAAGTGCCGCGTAGCACTCCAGCTTGAATAAGTGGCTCAGTAAATAAATAAATATGTTTTCTGTAATCAGGGAATTTCTCAGTGAAATTCCTTTATTGTAAAATACGGGGTTTGTCTCGAAATTTGTAATAAAATAATTTAGTGTTTTCAGTTTAAACGATCCTGTTAAAATTTCCGCTACCAAATTAAATACCACGGGTTTCTGTCCCACGACTTCTGAACCGGGCAAAATGGGACGGGGGTCGTGACAGAAAAGGTGGTATCAGAGCCACTGGTTTAAGCTAATTAAGTATTTGAAAAAATACTTAATTTTTAGTTTGCAATTTTGTGTTTATGTGAAAATTTAAAATTTAAAATTTACAATAATTAAAAATTTAATTTGGAATTTTGTGTTTCCTTATGTGTGACTAACAGCATGAATGAATTATCGGAGGCTC
The DNA here is from genome assembly GCA_030545235.1 of Helianthus tuberosus. Classification (NCBI taxonomy): domain Eukaryota; kingdom Viridiplantae; phylum Streptophyta; class Magnoliopsida; order Asterales; family Asteraceae; genus Helianthus; species Helianthus tuberosus. The sequence goes on from CM060383.1 coordinate 34,965,403, forward strand.
TCTGAAATTTTACAATACATTCTACTGATATGGAGACTACCAGGGACCAGTCTGGTTACCAGGCTGACAAAGAGGAGCCAATGGTGTTCCAAGCCCAGGAAAAGCCCAAACCTAAAAAGAGGAGAAGGCTGCTAGACTACAAAAAGGGGAGAAAGAAGAAGCCCGCAGCTCAAAAGGTGAAGAAAACTGTTGAGCCAAAAGGAAAAGAGAAAGAAGTGGGAGAAAGTTCTGGCCAAGCTCCAACCTTACCATCCTGGGAGGAACTAGACCGCAAGCTGGCAAACTGCGACCTTTTTGGGCCAGCCGATGAAAACCTTGTGAACATTCCCATTCAAAACGAACTTCCAATAAACCTGGAACCTGCCATCCCTGAACCTATTGTCAACCCACTACCCCTGCCTGACTCTATTGAGGAGTGGTGGACTAATGACTGGCATTTCCAAAACCTCATGAACAATCCGAACCCTTATTACCCACAGTTTGAACCAGCCCCTGCTACTTTTTCACCCATGAACCCGGAGAATGTCGCTGAACTACGCCGCTACGGCGAAGAGTTAGTGGATGCAGGGAACCGGATCCGAACCGTGGGCGAGAACATCACCTGGAAGTACGACGAAAGGGAATTTCACTTCTAAAGACAGTTAACATAGAATAGAAGTTTTTGTGTAATAATAATATGTAATATATATATATATAATAAAAATAAAATATAATATATAATAGTAATAATAATAAAATAATGTATAATAATAAAAATAAAACATATGTAAATACAGGGCTTGTACGGATGCATAAATATATATAAAAATGGAAATGTCGCAATGTCAACGATTTTGGTTATATGTGCTGACTTAATGTGTGTTGCAATGTTGTGTTTAATTGCTATTTACCTTTGTGACATTAATCCGTATGTTATATCTATAATTCAGATGGATAATGCAGTAAACCAATCGGCAAATGAAGTTAATCAATCGGAACCAAATAATCAGGAAAATTTCCTCAATAGACAAGATTAGAAAATATAGTTGCTCAAGGTATAATTTCAGTTATAGCATAAATGGAGGCAATAATAATAATAATGTAATTCAAGCCCCATTCCCTAAAAAGAGGAAAGTGATAGCGACTTGTTGCACTTACAAAGAATTTCTCGCCTGTAAACCAATCGAATTCGCAGGCACCGAAGGAGCAACTGCGGCACTTCGTTGGTTAGAAAAGACGGAAGTTGTGATCAAAATAAGTAAGTGCGCAGAAGAAGACAGGGTAATGTATGCATCCCACCTATTCAAAGAAGAAGCATTAGAATGGTGGAACACGGTGCTACAAGCTAAAGGAAGTGACGTGTCTTATGCCATGAGCTGGGAAGAATTTAAGGAATTGGTAGAAAGGAAGTTTTGTCCTTCCTACGAAAAGGAACAAATGACAAACCGATTCCTGAACCACCGGATGGTGGATGTTAATTGTCGTGAGTATACTTCGAAATTATTCGAGTATGTAAGGATAGTACCGACTTTGGCCTCACCAGAACCTGTACTTATTTCTCGCTACATCTGGGGATTGATTAGCGAGATCCGCGACATAGTCAAGGCTGCCAGACCACGGACAATCGACGATGCAGTCGAATTGGCTAACACCCTAACTAACGGGTTGGTTCGTACGCGAGAGGAAAATAGGAAAAAGGGATTGGCTCAGAAAATTACCCAAGGTTTCCGTCTGGGTAATAATAATAACTCCAAGAAGAAGCGAGCTGGGCAGTCTTCCACCCCTCTATTCTGCAGTAACTGTAAAAGAAAGCATTTTGGAAAATGTAAGGCATCCTGCAATTTCTGCAAAATACCGGGGCACCGAGAGGAAGAATGCAGGAAGAAATCCACTGTCTGCTACAATTGCGGAGAGGCAGGGCATTTTAAGCCAAATTGCCCCAAATTGGTCAAGATAGCTGACAACAAAGCAAAAGCGGCCGATGGAACTAATAAGAAAAATGCAAGAGCTTTCCAGCTGACGACGCAAGAAGCAGGCCTGATTCCGGACGTGATAGCTGGTATGTTCCTTGTCCATGACGTTTTTGCAAAAGTATTATTTGACTCTGGTGCAAACCAAAGTTTTATAAATACTTCATTCTGTCAAGCTCTTAAGCAACCTTTAACTAAACTTAGGCAAGTTTATACAGTAGAAACGACAGACGGAAACCCTAACAGTATAGATAAGGTACTTCAAGAAGGAAAGATAGAATTATCAGGTCATAAGTTCTCGGCAAACCTTCTACCTATGAATTTAGTAGGATTCGATGCCGTGTTAGGAATGGATTGGTTAGTACCCAACCATGCTCGAATCCTATGTGATCAGAATTCCCTAGAAGTTCGTACGCCCACAGGAGAGATAATTCTGATTAAAGGAGATAAGCCACGCAAACCAATGAAGTTCATTTCTGTAATGAAAGTCGCTAGTTACGAACGGAAACAAGGAATTGTGTATATGATTTCAGTAATCATTAACACTAAAGGAAAGGAACTTCAGGAAATTCCAGTAGTATCAGAATACCCCGATGTATTCCCGGAAGATCTACCTGGATTACCACCAGATAGGGAAGTAGAGTTTAGAATTCATCTAATATCTGGAACTGCTCCAATAGCTAAGGCACCTTATCGCTTAGCACCAACCGAAATGTTAGAAATGAAAAAGCAGTTTGATGAATTGTTAGGAAAATGATTCATACAACCCAGTTCATCCCCTTGGGGAGCAGCGGTGTTGTTTGTGAAAAAGAAGGATGGTTCGATGCGAATGTGTATCGATTATAGAGAATTGAATAAGGTTACCATTAAGAATCGATACCCGTTACCTAGGATTGATGATCTTCTTGAACAACTTCAAGGAGCTAGGTACTTCTCTAAGATAGATTTGCGCTCCGGGTACCATCAACTAAAAGTACAGGAAGAAGACATACCTAAAACTGCTTTTAGGACTAGGTATGGTCACTGCGAGTTTACAGTCATGCCATTTGGATTAACGAATGCTCCTGCAGCATTCATGGATATGATGAATAGGATCTGTAAGCCGTACTTGGATAAATTTGTAATTGTCTTTATCGACCATATACTTATTTATTCCAAAAGTCAGGACGAACACTGTAAGCACCTGCATGCACTTTTAACCCTGTTAAGAAAAGAGAAGCTTTACGCCAAATTTTCTAAGTGTGAATTTTGGTTGCAAGAGGTGCAATTTTTAGGACACCTTGTTAATCACGAAGGAATTCATGTAGATCCTTCCAAGATAGAAGCTATCACAAGTTGGAAAGTCCCGCAATCGGCTACAGAAGTCCGAAGTTTTCTAGGATTAGCTGGATACTATAGGCGTTTTATCCAAAAATTTTCTAAGATAGCTGTTCCATTGACTAAGTTAACCTGTAAAACTGTTAAGTTTGAATGGGGACCTAAACAGGAAGAAGCCTTTAAAATTCTAAAGCAGAAGTTAACAAATGCCCCAATTCTTGCCTTACCAGAAGGAACAGAAGATTTTGAAATCTACTGCGATGCTTTTAAATTAGGATTAGGATGTGTGTTGATGCAACGTAAGAAAGTGATCGCTTACGCATCAAGGCAACTGAAAAAGCACGAGGAAAATTACACGACTCGTGATTTAGAATTAGGAGCAATAATTTTTTCCCTTAAGATTTAGAGATATTATCTGTATGGTAGTAAGTTTACTGTCTATACAGATCATAAGAGCTTAAGATATGTTTTTGGGCAAAAAGAACTGAACATGAGGCAAAGAAGATGGATGGAAATCTTAAGTGATTATGACTGTGATATTCAATATCACGAAGGAAAAGCCAATGTAGTAGCAGATGCCTTAAGTCGTAAGTATCATGAGAAACAAAGACGAGTTCATGCTCTTAGATTAAATCTACAGTTAGATTTAATGGAACAACTGAAAAGTGTTTAAGAAACAGCAATCTGGGATAATGCTGAAGGAATGAAAGGAAGAATTAAGGAATTAGAGCAAGGAACTAACGAAATTTGGAGATCCCATAAGAAAAGGATTTGGGTACCTCGGCAAGGAAACTTACGAAATAAGATATTAGAGGAAGCCCATAAATCTAGGTATACGATGCATCCTGGGAATAACAAGATGTATCAAGATTTGAGGAATAATTTTTGGTGGATAGGAATGAAAAAGGACATAGCTAGTTACGTCTCTAAGTGTTTAACTTGTTCACAAGTTAAGTCAGAACATCAAAAACCTTCAGGTTTACTTCAACAGTTAGAAATGACGGTATGGAAATGGGAATTAATAACAATGGACTTTGTTACTAAGCTACCCAAAACCAGGAAAGGTAACAATGCAATCTGGGTGATTGTAGATCGATTAACCAAATCAGCTCATTTCCTACCAATGAAGGAAACCTTTAGCATGGAAATATTAGCTAAGCTATATGTAGACGAGGTAGTATCCCTACATGGAGTTCCACTCTCCATTGTATCAGATAGGGATAGTCGTTTCACTTCGCATTTCTGGACAAGTTTCCAACAAGCAATAGGGACAAGATTGAATTTAAGTACAACATACCATCCCCAGACAGATGGACAAAGTGAAAGGACGATCCAAACCTTAGAAGACATGCTAAGGGCATGTGTTATAGACTTCGGTGGAAATTGGGACGATCACCTACCATTAATAGAATTCTCCTACAACAACAGTTATCATACGAGCATCAATGTTGCCCCATTCGAAGCACTTTATGGACGAAAGTGCCAAACTCCAGTATGCTGGGCAGAAATAGGAGAAAGTCAATTATCAGGTCCCGAAATTGTACAGGAAACCACCGACAAGATAACTCAAATCAAGGAAAGGCTAAAGACGGCTAGAGATCGCCAAAAGAGTTATGCCGATAATCGATGTAAGCCGTTAGAATTTCAAGTTGGAGACAAAGTAGTATTGAAAGTTTCTCCTTGGAAAGGAGTAGTCCGATTTGGTAAGAAAGGAAAACTGAGTCCAAGGTATGTAGGAACATTTAACGTTACCCAACGAATAGGACCAGTTGCATATCAATTACAGCTACCAGAAAAGCTAGCCGAGATACATGATGTATTTCATGTATCTAATCTTAAGAAGTGTTTATCTGATGAATCACTGATAGTACCTCTTCAGGATATAGAGGTAAAGGAAAAGTTAAAGTTTGTTGAGAAACCTCTTCAGATAGAAGACAGAAAGGTCAAGAATCTCAAACACAAGAGGTTAGTTATGGTCAAAGTAAAATGGGATTCCAAGAGAGGACCTAAATACACGTGAGAGCTGGAATCGGAAATGAAACGAAAATATCCTTACTTGTTCCAGTAAATCTCGAGGACGAGATTTTAAACAGGTGGGGAGGATGTAACAACCCTCGCAAAAGTTTCTATTTTCTATTCTAGAAAGGCAGATTAAGAAACCCTAATTGAGACCCCCAAGTGGTACGGTGCGACCCGAAAATTTGAAAAAACGGACGAAACTAGCAACAGGCCCCCCTAAAACTCAACGGGGGGATCCCCTAATTGATATTATCCCCTTAAAACGGTCACAAAACACGTAAATTCAAAGTTTGATGACTCATCAAGGCTATCCCAGACACCAGGCTACCCTAGCCTAGGTTGGTTGTCGTCGCGACACACGCCAGGGGCTAGGGTAGCTGGCGCGACACGCGGGGGAGACCCGAATCCAGTATAAAACCCAGGCGATTGGCACTTGCATGAATTGCTTGTTTCGACGTAAAAATTCGTTTTGTACGTTGATCTATACTCCGTTTCCTTCAAAAAAAATACAATTCGAGTCCCGAACCTCTGCTACGATAACAGGGTAATAACTCGATCACTGCTACGATACAATGTCCAATCGATTAAAACCGATCCGACGGATGTTTAAGTGTTGCCCACATTGGGCTATACTTTGTCATTCGTCATGAGGGTTTTGATCTCGTGAATTATCGTAAATGTTGAATTAAGTTACTAACCTAGTTTCGTTTGCGTTGTATATTTTACTAGGATTACCAGCATAACCAGTATGCAACCTGTGATCGTTTAAATCTGCAATGTGAGTCATTCTCTTTTTGTCAAATTGAATTTACAAAACCCTAAATGTTTTCCAATTATATTTACAGTGATTAAGTCTTTGTTATCTTAAATTACTGACAGTAAGTGGGGTTTTGTATACAATACTTATCTAGCGTCACTTTTAGGTGAACAGACCTAAATAGTGATACGTCACTTTTGGGTGAACAGACCCAATAGTGATATGACCAAAGTCACAGATCCGGTCGAGTGACAACTGGGTCAGCTAATTGTAAGATAGAAGCAATTGTAATCGATCTTAATACTGTAAATTATAACAATGTGTCCTTTGTATAAATTGAATGCATTCGCCAGTATTTTTCGCTGATCACATCTTTTTAAAACTTGTTTCAGGTGATTTACTGTGAGGAAAAGGAAAAGTGCCGCGTAGCACTCCAGCTTGAATAAGTGGCTCAGTAAATAAATAAACATGTTTTCTGTAATCAGGGAATTTCTCAGTGAAATTCCTTTATTGTAAAATACCGGGTTTGTCCCGAAACTTGTAATAAAATAATTCAGTGTTTTCAGTTTAAACTATCCTGTTAAAATTTCCACTGCCAAATTAAATACCACGGGTTTCTGTCTCGCGGCTTCTGAATCGGGCAAAACAGGTCGGGGGCCATGACAGTAGCTGTTGTTTGGACAAGAACAACTGAATCGTAAGCTACGACCGAGCCGTAACTTACGGCGGTCGGCTTTTGCAAAATGTTGATTGTTTTGTTATTTTGGCCTTCGGGCATAAATAGATACGTTATAAACTCCTCATAACTAACGTTTTTGGATTATAAATGTGTATGGTAACGAGTAAGTATGTATGTTAATATGTATAACACCTATTTTATGAGAGTTGTGAATATGACATGTTAGTATAAGTTTATGTGTATAAAAGAAATAAACAAGTACTCGGATGCATGTATGCGTGTATGAATGAAGCATGTATATAGGTGTATATGATTGCATAAACGTAGGTATGAAGGTATATGTATGAATGCAAGATGCTATGGATGTAAGATGCTATGGCTTCAAGATGTTTGGGTATTGACGATTACTAATGTTGTGCCTTGAGTTTGGAATGAAATGCAGGTATGAAATCGTCGGGTTCATTAGGAATTGAAGCCGGACTTGGATTAAGAGTATTTAAGAGAATGCTTGGATAATTCCATGTTTACATTATGGAATGCTATGCGAATTTCAATTATATAGTATAATGTTGTATGGTGAGATAATGACTAATGGTTAAGTCGTATATGATGTCCATAGGTATCACACGGATTTTCTCTACCACTAACGAAGATAAGCGGGCGTAGATCGAGTCAAGAACAAGGATTGTACGGATAGGACGGTCACCTAGCTTGAATTATGTAATTAGGGGTGTTCAAAAAACTCGTGGCTCGCAACTCGCTCGAAACTCGCTCGAAAAAAGTTCAAAAAAAGCTCGGCTCGAAATTGGCTCGGTTGTGTAGGATCGTTTTCACGACCGAAACGAGTAGTTCAGAGGTGTTCTTCTCAATACAAGAGGCGGAAACTAAGGTATTGAGTTCGATTCAGCTAGATATTCACTTTAATTGTCTTTTTGATTGATATAACAACGTTTTACAGCGAGTAGACACTTCAGCAGCACTTCGGCTCTGGAATCGTAAAGTTACAAACGAAATGGCACAACAGGTATTTATAGGCCAGCCTATTTCGCACGAAACAGTTGGTACGAAATCAGTCTCACACGAAATAGTGATTTCATGCGAATTGAATAACTGATTTCGTACGAAATAGCTGTTTGCTATTTCGTGTGAAATAGCTTCACACCCATATTTCTCGTTTTGCGTGCCCTGATCTATCTAAACAAATACAAGACTCGATACAAGACAAAGTCGACAGACGTATGCACCAACAGGTTGTAAATGAGCCAGCTCGGCTCGGCTCGGTTTGTAAACGAGTCGAGCTCGAGCTTAGCCTGGCTCGGCTCGTGAGCTCGTGAGCCGGCTCGATAAGGTTTACATCCTTCATTTTTTTGTCCCACATCGCTCAGAAGACAAAAACTAAGGGAGTATCTATCTTATAAAAAAAGGTAAAAAATGTTCAAATTGAGATAACTATTTATACTTGCATAACCATTTGTTTAATTAAATTGCAATTAGGGCCCTTAGTCTATGAAAAGATTCATTTTTAGGGGTTTTTAAGTAGTAAATTTTGAGGTTCTTTGTTAGTTCAAGCTAGATCGAGCCGAGCCGAGCTAGCTCGAATTTTAATCGAGTCGAGCTCGAGCCTCAAATCTCAGCTCGATTTGTAATTCGAACTCGAGTCGAGCCAGCTCGAATTGAGTTCGAGCCGAGCTCGAGCTGGGTCGAGCTCGGCTCGACTCGGCTCGTTTACAACCCTATATGTAACGCGCCTTGAAGTATTAATTTAAGTATGAACGTTGTTAATTCTTTCTAGTAAAAGTTTGACATTTTTTGTAACTAAGCCTTTTCGTAAGTAATGTCGTTAATAAAGAAAGAAATTTTTAAGCTCATATTTCCGCTGCTCGTTTTTAAGATATTACGTGTTTAGGGTGTTACAACATCTAACATTAGTAACTTGACTTCACCTCCACTCATTACTATTGATTAGGCCTGGCAATCCTGGCCCAGTGGTATAAATTTGGGCTGATTTGGGTTGTAAATAAAAAATATGGGTTGTTTTGGGTTTTCGAGCAACGGGTCTTAGAATTTCATTTCAAGAGTTAATCCGGGAGCTCGGATTTCGTGAATGTGTCATCTAGCGTGACGTTCGTCGCTTACATGGTGTGGTTTATGTGGTATTAGTCAAAAAGTATGTTTTTCACGAATAACCTTTGGTTGGAATAATACTTTATACGAGTTACAATTGGATCGCGGACGGGATGTTTAATCGGATTAAAATTGTGTACACCCTTCTGCCATTAATATGTGATATTAATAAAATAAATTAATACTTTATTAAAAATAAAAAGGCACCACAAATCCCAACATGAACACCTACCTATCTTTTTTTCTATCATGGTGTTCGCTGCTTCTATCATGTGGTTTATGCGGTATTCGTAAAAAAGGTATGACTTTCATGAACAACCTATGGTTGGAATAATAGTTTATACGAATTGCAATTGGATCACCGATGATATGTTTAATCGGATTAAAGTTATGTACACGCTTCTGCCGTAATTAATATGTGATATTAATAAATAAATAAATAAATAAAATACTATTTCATTAAAAAAAACCACTACAAATCCCAACATGAACAACTACCTATATTTTTTTAGGATAAACTTTGCTTATGAATCCCGCTTTGTACCCACATGATACTATATCTATAGACCCATATGGGGCTAATACTACACTTATATTATATTGTACTATACTATGTATACTACATGTAACACCTCTTAAAATCATGCCTAATATAGTATCGACACGTGTCATGGGCTTTAAACGTGTAACGGATTGATTATGAGGGACTAAAGTTGACAAACGAAGAAAATATATGTATATAAGGATACAAAATGTCAACATTTGATAATTATTCCTTTTAACAACCCTACACGATGTTTATACCCTAAAACGAATGTATCATGAAGCGTGTGAAACCGTTTGTGGAAAAAAGTGAAAGTCTACAAGACGCGAGGGTTAAATGTGTCAACATGTTTAAGTTATACCTCTGAGTGACCTTTTAGCGAACCCGAAGCCTTGTAACGATTAATTATACTCCGAAGAATAAGTGGTAAAAATTTCACAAGGTTTCGATATCGTATGAGAAAGATACGCTAACTTTCGTAATTAAGGGGTTAAAAGCGTCAACGAGGCAAAACTTGTGTTTAGGTTATCGTTTAACAAAACCAGACCTAATAATAATTGGTTATATCTCATGGATCATAGAAATATAAATTTCATGGCTTAAAAGTGCTTAAAATGGAAGAAATTACGCTTTAGAAGGTCCAGGGGGTGAAAATGTCATTGTTTGAAACTTGTTGATCAGATCAGCTACCTGCTGGCGCTGCACCAACACCTGGGCACTTCTCCGTCCCACGGCGTGACGGACTGCCAACTCAGAAAATTGTTGTTTAACGTGGCAGCTTGCATGTTTGCTATATTCCGCGAGCTTGCCACCCTCTAGCTGCTTGAAACACGTCCCTAGACACTTGTTTTCATCTCTGGAGATGCCATAACACCTGGATCAATCTCCATGACCCTTCCTTGGCTATAAATAGATCCATTGTTGCAACTTGTGAACTCACATTTGAGCACTTCACTTGAAAAGCTTCCAAACACTTGTTCTGGAGATTCCTGGAGCTCAAGACCACTTCCTAAGGATCCTTAGTCGTGCATAGGACTTCAGTAAGTGTCCTTAACCTTTCTTAATTAAGTTTTAATTAGTTTAATGGCCCAAAGTCAAACAGTCGTAATTAAGGTTTGACTTAGTGATTAATCACTAATGGTCCAGTCAATTCTCGAATTGAAAGTACCTATGAGTTGGTAATTAAGTGGGTAATAAACCCTTAAAAGGGCACCTTCTGATTCCCACTCTAACTAGGTCAATTGTCGGGTCAAACTTGATTATAAAAAGTCAACAGAAAGCTAATTTTTGCATAAACACATAATTAACAATGTAGAAGCTAGGAAACCTGTTTTATCACTTGTATAACTTGGTAATTAATGTAAGAACATGTCTAAGCATGTTCAACCCGACAATTTTCAGTATAAGCTCGGTTCGGAACCGAAAGTCGCATAAGTGGACTTTTGCTTTGACTTTTAGTTCTGACCCATTAGAGCATATTTTAAAAATGCCTTAGAGCTTTATTAGGACCAGGTTACATGTTAGTATAACCCTCTGTGATTATACAACTTGGTTCATTAGTTATCCGATTCATATGCATGTTTCCGTTATATGCCTAAATGTTGACCTTTTTGACCTTAAAACAAGAATTTTGAAAATGTGAGAGGACAATAATCTTTATTACTGATTTATAAACATGTCCCTAAATTTTCACATTAGTTTGAGGTCTAGATTAAGAGTTATGCTCAATAGCGTAATTAGAAAGCTTTTTATTAATTAAACGGCGTAATTAGAATAAAGCCTATCTAAACCCAATTTTGATACCAAAATTTTTACCTACTGATGTAAAATAATATTTTGGGATTTTTGAAGATTTTTATTTATTTTTAGGCTGAGCATAACATAGGGTTATAGCTTTGATTCGGTAATTGTCGGTTTTGCCCTTTTGGCCTATAAAATGAGTTTTACATAATATTTTGATACCAAGCCTTTTGCTAATGATTTTATATGATAAATAAAATATTTTGAACTTTATAAACTGATCAAAAACTCAGATTTCCTATTTAAACCTGAAAATCACTTAAAACCGACTTTTACGCGTTTTAAGCGCATAGTATGAGTTAAAACTATTTTTCTCATATAAGACTTAATACCTACTGATGTTTTAAGCAAATTTTTATATTTTAACAATAAGCGAAAGTTTTAAACTCAGATTTCAAATTTTGACCTTTAAAGCTTATGTGAAATTACCAAAATGCCCCTACGGTGCATAATTTGGTTAGAAAAGGTAAATTTCACATGTATGCCATACCCTACTGTTATGACTTATAAAAATAAGTATTTTTACTGAATATATCAGACCTGAAACTCAGATTTATATTTAAACCTTTTTATAAGCTTTAAAATGACCAAAATACCCCTACGGGGAATAATTTGAGTTTAAATCCATTTTGGGCATAATGGAAGGTATCTTACTGATATCACAACATATTTAAGGCATATTAACTTAGGAAACCTGATCATGACTCATTTGGTTACCCGTTACGCATTATTCGCGTTCGGTGCGGTTTATGTAACTAGTTTGCATAAAGTAGCTGAAACGGGTCAAACCTTATCGTTTTTATCTCAAAATCCAGAATGTGTTTAGTTTACCCATATTATACAAGTATACAAACTTGTCGGGTCTAAACCACACTCTAATCCGGTCATCGCTTAATCGTGCGTTTTGAACTGTATATATATATATATTCTCCTTTAAAACTAACCGGTCTAAGCATAGGCTTAATTAAGACCCGTTAGGAATCTAATAGGTTATTAAAACTTTCGTTCCAGATTTAGGAGCCCAGTAAAAGCTACCTATACTTGCTTGATTGTATACGGCTGAGATAAATTGTATAAATTTGCTCAGGTAAATACTTTTAACTTATTTTCCCTTATACGGGCTTGGGGTACGGTATATAAAATACCGCTTGGTCGGGCATTGAATTTTTGATCGTATGAAGGTTAATTTATTGATATGACCCGTTTAAATTGTTTTGTTTGTTTAAAACCTTTGGGGGGTTAATGACCATGTCCCTGATATCCTTGGCATCATTCATAGAAATGGCCACGACCTAAGCACGGGGTGTAGGCATACACCTGCCAGTGCATATATAAATAAAAAGGTATAACCGCCGGTTTCGAGAATAACTCGCCGCGGGACTATATCATGTGGTGTGTCTATTAATCTTTAACCCGGTGTCAACCCGGGCTACTGAACGTATAAGAAACATGTAATTCTTTTACAAGTTTATATATAAATAATTATCCCAAGTTATAAATGATATTTTGTGCCAGGTGCATTCAAATCAATTTTCTTAAACATTTTCAAAATGAGTCGGTTAATTGTATTTACCAGTGTAAACTGACGTATTTTCCAAAAAGGTTAAGTGCAGGTACTAAACGGAATAGGCTGGCTACTCCTAGCTTCAATAAAGAGTCTTGCAAGCTTAGAAGTTAAATCTGTTGAACAATAAACTTTTGAACTTTTGATCCGCCTGTGGATCCCTTGCAACCGTTATTGTAATACACTTGATATTACTTTTTATTTGGTTTGTAATGTGATTCATCTTTTGCTTCCGCTGTGCATTTAAATTGTGTTGTTTGACTATGACGATATCAACTACGTCACGATACTCCCCACCGGGCTCACCGGTAATACGTGGAAATATCGGGGTGTGACAGGTTGGTATCAGAGCCAACATTGAGTGAATTAAACACTAGCCTTTTGTGTTTAATCTCAATGACACAGTAGCACATTCCTTGACCTTTTAAGTCTAGACTTAATATAGGAATACTCTCATCCTTATTCTGAAAACGATTGCTTTCGATTTTATATATTTCTTTAATATGGCGCCAAGCAAAGAAGCCGTAATGGAAATTCTCCCCATCCGAAGCCTATAAATGCCGAGCTTCGTACCGCGGCTAGGATAAAAGTGCAACAAAGGAGAAAATATTCAGAAATAAAGTGGAGAAGAAACTTCTTTTGCTGAAGATCGTTTCCTTAGTAGTCCTTATAAGGACATATTTATCTTTTAGTCCCTTCGTGGACAACATTATTTCTTTCAAGTCCCGTTTAGGGCAATTCTGTACCTCTTTTAAAATCATTGGAATATTTTATCTAAAATTTCATTTTATTATTATATATGAATATAATATATGAAATAAATCAAAATATCATTCCTTGTTGAAATTGATCTGCCAGTATATATATTAAAAAGAATCTTAAAGGGTATAACCTAGCTTGAATGTCATTAAAGACCTGGCTATGATGGTAAAACATGTTTAAAAGAGATTCAGATCCTTGTTAACATCTGAAAACATGTTAACACTCCTGACAACAGTGATGCGATAAAATCACACTTGTCATCTTTATATTGGGAATTTCCAAACCCCTTATTTAGCCTAAATGATCAATTTGAATCATGGCTAACAAACGTCGAACATGATGCATACATCAAAACATCCAATTAAGATGTATGCCTACGGGCAAAGATGTATTCATGACAAAGATAGTTTTATTTCATAACTTCTTGTCAAAAGGCAATGAACTATGAAATTTTTCCGATCCAAATGATCATTGATTATGTTTTAAATTGTCCTTGTGACAAGGCCTTTGTGCCATCTAAAAGTCCTTTAAGGCAAGCCTTTACGCTATACAAAATGTCTGTACGACATTGACAGTTGTGACTTATGTCCCCTGTCTAATAAAAATGAAGGATTAGATTTCCGTTTAAACGCCAAAGATGGTTTATTTAAAAACCTAGGCAAAACATGATCAAATAAATTTGGTCACGACCCCCGACCCACCCTGGACGGAATTGGGAGCCGCGAGCAGCCAAGTGGTACCGGTGATTATTTTATAAAATATTGCAACGGAAATTTCATCAGGACCGTGAGTTAGGAAAAATATCAGAGTTTAGAAACACCGGATTTTATTTATTAAATAGATGGGATAAAACCCATGTTTTACAAAGGTAGCTTTAATAAGGGATAAACCCAATTACATAAAACAGTATTTCTTAAGTTGATTTAATTAATAAAATAAGCCACTTCTTGAAGCCTTTCAGTGCCGTATCGATTTCTTACTCCAATCTACTGTAATTACCTGAAACATGTTTTAAAAAGGTTTTGTCAGCAGGAAATACTGGTGAGTTCATTCATTTTGCTTAAAACGACGCATTTGTTATAATTTACAGTATTAAGAGCGATTACAATGTTTCTATATATCAACCAACAACCCACAGTATTTGTCACTCGAACATCCAGCGGTAACCTCAGAGTCCAATGGTGTCTGTGACTATGGTCATATCACCCCTTGGCTAACCCGTTGTCCAATGGTGAAGTTTATCAAGTAATGTATACAAAACCCCACATACCGGCTGTAATTTGGTGATTACAAAGACTTAATCCCTGTAATTATAACTTTGAAAATAAACATGCTTTTGAAATCAAATTTGATAAAAAGAGAATGACTCACATTATAAGCATGCAGATTTATACGGGCAGAGCTTAGCCTATTGATTAGTCTTGTAACCTAGTGCACACGAACTAGGTAAGTAACTTTAATCCAACTTTTACGACAACTCACGAGATTAAAACCTTCACAACGAATGACAAAGTGCAATACTTAAACATCCATCGAATTAACGACGAATGACAAAGCATAACCCAAGTTTGAGCAGCACTTAAACATTCATTGGATAGTTTCAATCGATCGGACATTGAATCGTAGCAGCGATCGAGTTAATACCCGGTATCGTAGCAGCGCCGCGCTATATTAATTCTAATTTCGAATTTTGAGCAGCCAAACTTCGTTTTTATGAAATGATTTCGACACCAGAGGAATGCTCGTAGCCTGTCCTATTTATAGCAGAAATTTGAGTCTCACGCGGCCCGCGTGAGCCCTTGCTCGATCCTTACGCGGCCCGCGAGGGCACCTAGCCTACGCGTAGGGTTGCTGGGTCATCCGTAGGGTTGCCAGAAGGATGACACGTGGATCTGGAACGCTTATCCGGTCAAACATGAGTTGACGCGGCCCGCGTGAAGACCAAATATCTGATTTTCTTGATTCTTGATATGGATTGGGGTTTCAGGGGTCCGGGTTTTTACTTACGGATCATTTTGGGACATTTTTTAATATAATTATATTACAAAGAAAAAGGGAATGAAATAGTGAGAAAAGAGAATGGACCTACTTTGTAACTTTAGGGTTCAACTAGAAAACCTCCTGGTAGAATTTTGGGTATAACTTCTGAGCTATTTTAAAATATATAATGCACTTGTGTTAAGTATAGTACCCCTCATTCAACCTTATCCCTATGTCACGAGACAGAACCCCAATGAACTTAGTCAGGTTGACATGCGTTATGGGGCTCAGATCAATCGAAAAGGGTAGCGGTGATCGGGAGTTAAAACACTTAAAACGGGACAGAGCCTTATTATTATTATTATTATTATTATTATAAAATGAATTAAATAAATATACATGGAAAGAAAGAGGGGCGCCAAAAGAGATAAAAGAACTGAGCATTTGTGATTTTGTGGAGTTAGTATGTATTTATAGTAAAAATTGTTTAGCTTGAATCTCAAGCATTAGGACACGTATCCATCCACTCATGCATATCTAGATATATTATTTTATTATACATACATATCCAATTTCAACTTGAAATATGATATTATTTTATTTATTTAATATTTCTTACGTATACTTAAATTTTCAAGTATGATATATTATTTATTTTATTAGTTTATATATATTATAATTAATTTACCTGCTTCACTTATTTGGCGCTTATAACTTCTAAAATATAAAGTTCTAGAAAATAATAAATATGTTATTAGAACGGGAATATTTTTGTCTACATTTTGAACCAAGTTTTATTAAAAACGGAGTAGGTTCAATTATAATGTATTTTTATAATTTAATTTATTAGATGGTTCATGGGTCCGTCTAATTACTTCATATTTCTAACATTCAACTTACCCGTAATCTACCCGTCTAATAATATAAGTTGTTTATATACTTTTATTTTATTTAGAAAGGTCACCTATATACATGCCAATTTAATATAATATTTCAACCAACTATGTAAAATAGTGTTTAAAACTATTTGGGTTGAATATTTATATTAAAAAAATAAACTAGTTAGTAGTTACTAGTGGTTAATAAATTTAACCAAACCTATAATTCTTATATAAAAATAGGAATGTTACAAATTTTATACTATCTATTGGCCTATATGGTTTATTTACACCACGGCTATTTAATTATCAAATTCGATGATTCATTATATAATTAAACAAATTATTATTACTTGGTTTGTAGCCTTCTAAGCTTCACCATGGCTGACTCATGTGAAGCTCACAATCATCCAGTTGATCAGAATAATAATGCAAGACTAAACTTAACGAGCACTGAGTTACAGGCTATGTTAGATACAGCCGTAAACAAAGCCGTGAACCGAGTATTAAAAGATCATAAGCGAAAGTACGATAATACCCCAAATAAGGGTTACAAAAAGGGTAAGACCGGTTCGATCTATAACCAGTCCAAGCCAAAGAGGTAAAACCCAAATGTAGAAACTGCGGTAAACAGCACTTCGGAAAATGTTTCTGTGAACGAGACAGGGGATGTGGCATCTGTAAGGAGACAGATCACAAGACTCATGAATGCAAGAACTTGAAAGACGCCACATGCTATGGTTGTGGCGAGAAAGGACATATAAAGACTCGCTGGCCAAAGAAGGCGACTAAAGGGAAAGACACTTTAGATTCACAAGCTAAGCCTTGTGGAATTTGTAATAAAGAATGGCACAAAACTTTGGAGTGCCAAGACATAAAGGACGCAACCTGCTATGGTTGCAATGAAATAGGGCACATCAAAACTAATTGCCCAAATAAAACTAAGAAGCCTGAAGATGCTAAGAAGGGAAATGCCTGAACTACCTGATGAATACCAGAGGCAGTACATATTAATAATATCATCAGGTACATTCCTTATCATATATCAATGGTAATTTCTGCTAAGTGTCCTGTTTTTGATACATGCAATAATCAGTCTTACATAGACCATAAGCTTAGCGAACTTTTAATGATACTAGTAAGAACTCTAGATACCAAGTAAGGTAGGACCTACCAATGAAACCATGGAGACCGTCCCTATTATTCTCGATGATGATCCTTTCGAAAAATCTAAGAGTACTCTTTCTTCAAATAAGAATACGACAACATATGTTATTTTAATTACTATCTCATTGATTTCTATCAACTGCAAGTGGCAACTATATTTGATAAAAGCACCATATGAGGATTGGCATATCCCAGTATGTCCCATAGATTGCGTCCATGCCTGATTAGTATGGAGGTTTAATGCATGGAACCACAAAGATATTCCAATGGTCATATGGTACTAGAATCAGCTAATGGTATTCAAAGAAGATATCCAGAATGGAATTGTCCAAGTAAGTGTCTCTGATTAAGGAATCCGTGGACTTGTAACGTAAACGTGTCACTTATCTGACACAGGCAATGATAGATGAACTAGAACCTGAGATTTGGAAAATCTCTGTAACCTTCTTTTGTCTTGATTATCTTCTCCAAAAGACTACATTTTATACCTCCTGAAAGGCAAATAGAGTTAAGATTTACATCCCGCATAAGGCTGCATTATTATAAAATCTCTAGGGCGGCTAGTACCATCATTGGAAGAATCGAAACCCTGATTAAGTGAGTTTTAAGATAGAGGTTCATAAAGCCTAACTCAATATTCTAAAAGTTCCAGAATTATTAATTAAGAAAAACGGTTCATCTTGCTTATGCATTGATTACCGCAACCCTATTTAGGCAACAATTAAAAATCACCATCAGCTGCCCAGGATCGTCGAGTTGTTCGACTAACTGTAAGGATTAGCTATTCCTTAAGATTGGTTTTAAGCTGTAGTTGGAAAGATTACTCCACCTTAAATAAGCTCTCCTGTAACTAATAGTTAGTATGTAAGTATCAAAGTTGCTCCTTTGGAGACCTTGTATAAATGGAAAGTTAAACATCTGTTGTTAGACAGAAGATTGGTAAGTCCAATTATCAGGATCTGAAAGTTGCCTTGGAAACAACGAATAAGATCATACAAATCCATAATCGTCTGAAAGTTGCCAGTAATCGGCGGAAAAATTTCGGATCGATGAAAGTCGCAACCCTCTTGAGTCCTTAATAAGGAATAAGGTTCAATTGAAAGTATCGCCCTAAGGAGGGTATGCTGAAATTTTTATACAACGGGCTAGTTAAGCTCTGGATATACAGGATCATTTGAGGAAATCGAATACATCAAAGGTCAATAGCTTATAAGCTAAAACCTATTAAAGGAGCTTAGTGGAGCTCACAATGTGACCCACACTAGTGATTTAAGGATATGTTTCGCTGATAAGTCGAGACGCGTTATCACATAATGATAGGCAGATTAATGAAAATTTATGGTTTCATGAGAAACCAGTATCAAATAAGGATCGACAACTTATTCGACCAACTCCAAACGGCAAGCTTCTCTCAAAAATCGATTTGAGAACAAGGTAGCCTCAACTCAAGGTTAGAACTGAAAATGTACCTAAGACAGCGTTTAGAACAAGGTATGGACATTATGAGTTCTTAGTGATGCCTTTCGGACTCACTAAAGCACCAGCAGCATTCATGGATCTCGTGGATCGCGTTTGCAAACCCTATTTGGACAAGTTTGTTATCGTCTTCATTGATGACATTCTAATTTATTCAAAGAATCAAGCTGACCATGAGAAGCACCTTCGTTGCATTCTTAAACTCCTTCAGCATGAGAAGCTCTACGCCAAGTTTTCAAAATGTGAGTTTTGGCTTCGTGAAGTCCAGTTTCTTGGAAATGTTGTGAGTGAGCGTGGTATCCAGGTGGATCCTGCTAAGATTGAAGCTATCATGAATTGGCAAGAGCCGAAGACGCCCACAGAGATTCGTAGTTTTTTAGGCCTGGCAGGATATTACAAGCGTTTTATTGAGAATTTCTCAAGGATTGCAGCACCCCTAACTTCACTAACCCGCAAGAATATCAAGTTTCATTGGGGTCCTAAGCAGCAAGAATCTTTCGATATTCTTAAACAGAAGTTAAGCAATGCTCCTGTGTTGACATTGCATGAAGGAATTGAAAAATTTGTGGTTTACTGCGACGCATCACACACAGGCATGGGGTGTGTGCTAATGCAGAAAGGTAAAGTTATTGCATACGCTTCCCGACAATTAAAAGTGCACGAGAAGAATTACAGCACCCATGATTTGGAGTTGGGTGTCGTTGTATTTGCACTAAAACTGTGGAGACATTATTTATATGGTACCAAGTGTGTGATCTATTCTGATCATAAAAGCCTTCAACACTTGTTCAACCAAAAGGATCTGAACATGAGACAGCGACGATGGATGGAGACTTTGAATGACTATGATTGTGAAATCCGATACCATCTAGGCAAGGCAAATGTGGTCGCCGATGCCTTAAGTAGGAAGGACAGGGTTAAGCACTTAAGCCCATAAGAATCAATGCCAAGAGCATTGAATTGAAAAACAGATTGAATGAAAGGTTGTTAGCCGCTCAGAAGGAAGCTGTACTATAAGCTAACTATCCTAATGAAAAGTTGGGAGTAACTGCTGAGCAGTTATCTTATGGCAAGGATGGAATCCTAAGATTAAATGGACGAATATGGGTTCCAATCTATGGAGGACTACGGGATGTTATCCTCCAAGAAGCCCACAATTCTAAGTATTCTGTTCATCCTGGAAGTGACAAGATGTACCAGGATTTAAAGGCAAATTACTGGTGGATAGGTTTGAAGAAATCTATAGCCACTTATGTGGCCAAATGTCTGACGTGTGCTCAAGTTAAAGCAGAACACCAGAAGCCGTCAGGTTTACTGCAACAGCCTGAACTTCCCACCTGGAAGTGGGAAATGGTGACTATGGATTTTATCACCAAGTTGCCAAAGACGAAACGAGGAAATGATACTATTTGGGTTATAGTGGATAGACTGACTAAGTCAGCCCACTTCTTACCTATAAAGGAAAGACACAACTCAGATAAGTTAGCTCAGCTGTACGTGGACGAGATTGTATCTCTCCATGGAGTGCCGGTGTCTATCATCTCTGATAGGGATACGAGGTATACATCGCATTTTTGGAAAAGCTTTCAGCAATCCCTAGGCACCCGATTAAATTTCAGCACTGCATATCATCCTCAGACGGATGGTCAAAGCGAGCGTACTATTCAAACACTCGAAGATATGCTACGAGCCTGTGTTATTGACTTAGGAGGAAGTTGGGATGATCATCTTCCATTAATTGAATTCTCGTACAATAATAGTTATCATTCCAGTATTCAAGCTGCACCTTTTCAAGCTTTGTATGGAAGAAAGTGCAGAACGCCCGTTTGTTGGGCAGAAGTTGGAGATGTCCAACTAACAGGACCTGATATAGTCCTGGAGACGACAGATAAGATTGTACAGATACGAGATCGTCTCAAAGCTGCCAGGGATAGGCATAAAAGTTACGCGGATAAAAGGCGTAAACCTCTAAAGTTTGAGGTTGGTGACAAAGTGTTACTGAAAGTATCACCCTGGAAAGGGGTAATGCGATTTGGCAAGAAAGGCAAGTTAAGCCCAACATATATAGGACCATTCGAGATCATCGAATGTGTCGGAACAGTGGCTTATAAGTAAAATTTTCCTGAAGAGCTCAGTGGTATTCATAATGTATTCCACATCTGCAATCTGAAAAAATGTCTAGCTGATGAATCACTAGTCATACCACATACGGATGTGCACATAGATGATAGCCTGAAATTTGTTGAAAAACCCTTGTCGATCGAGGATCGACAGGTTAAGAAGCTTCGAAGGAAGCATGTACCGATTGTAAAGGTTAAATGTGATGCCCGTAGAGGTCCCGAGTACACGTGGGAGGTAGAGTCCACAATGAAAGAGAAGTACCCTCATTTATTTCAGTAAATCTAGAGGTCGAGATTTCTTTTAAGGGGTTGAGGATGTAACACCTCGTAAAATCATGCCCAATATAGTATCGACACGTGTCATGGACTTTAAACGTGTAACGGATTGATTATGAGGGACTAAAGTTGACAAACGAAGAAAGTATATGTATATAAGGATACAAAATGTCAACATTTGATAATTATGCCTTTTAACAACCCTACACGATGTTTATACCCTAAAACGAATGTATCATGAAGCGTGTGAAACCGTTTGTGGAAACAAGTGAAAGTTTACAAGACGCGAGGGTTAAATGTGTCAACATGTTTAAGTTATACCTCTGAGTGACCTTTTAGCGAACCCGGAGCCTTGTAATGATTAATTATACTCCCAAGAATAAGTGGTAAAAATTTCACAAGGTTTCGATATCGTATGAGAAAGATACGCTAACTTTCGTAATTAAGGGGTTAAAAGCGTTAACGAGGCAAAACTTGTGTTTTTCGTTATCGTTTAACGAAACCGGACCTAATAATGATTGGTTATATCTCATGGATCATAGAAATATAAATTTCATGGGTTAAAAGTGCTTAAAATGGAAGAAATTACGCTTTAGAAGGTCCAGGGGGTGAAAATGTCATTGTTTGAAACTTGTTGATCAGATCAGCTACCTGTTGGCGCTGCACCAACACCTGGGCACTTCTCCGTCGCGCGGCGTGACGGACTGCAA
The DNA here is from genome assembly GCA_030545235.1 of Helianthus tuberosus. NCBI lineage: Eukaryota > Viridiplantae > Streptophyta > Magnoliopsida > Asterales > Asteraceae > Helianthus > Helianthus tuberosus. The sequence continues at coordinate 34,987,525 of CM060383.1, forward strand.
GCTCAGAAAATTGTTGTTTAACGTGGCAGCTTGCATGTTTGCTATATTCCGCGAGTTTGCCACCCTCTAGCTGCTTGAAACACGTCCCTAGACACTTGTTTTCATCTCTAGAGATGCCATAACACCTGGATCAATCTCCATGACCCTTCCTTGGCTATAAATAGATCCATTGTTGCAACTTGTAAACTCACATTTGAGCACTTCACTTGGAAAGCTTCCAAACACTTGTTCTGGAGATTCCTGGAGCTCAAGACCACTTCCTAAGGATCCTTAGTCGTGCATAGGACTTCAGTAAGTGTCCTTAACCTTTCTTAATTAAGTTTTAATTAGTTTAATGGTCCAAAGTCAAACCGTCGTAATTAAGGTTTGACTTAGTGATTAATCACTAATGGTCCAGTCAATTCTCGAATTGAACGTACCTATGAGTTGGTAATTATGTGGGTAATAAACCCTTAAAAGGGCACCCTCTGATTCCCACTCTAACTAGGTAAATTGTCGGGTCAAACTTGATTATAAAAAGTCAACAGAAAGCTAATTTTCTCATAAACACATAATTAACAATGTAGAAGCTAGGAAACCTGTTTTATCACTTGTATAACTTGGTAATTAATGTAAGAACATGTCTAAGCATGTTCAACCCGACAATTTTCAGTATAAGCTCGGTTCAGAACCGAAAGTCGCATAAGTGGACTTTTCCTTTGACTTTCAGTTCTGACCCATTAGAGCATATTTTAGAAATTCCTTAGAGCTTTATTAGGACCAGGTTACATGTTAGTATAACCCTCTGTGATTATACAACTTGGTTCATTAGTTATCCAATTCATATGCATGTTTTCGTTATATGCCTAAATATTGTCCAATATGCCCTTTTGACCTTAAAACAAGAATTTTGAAAATGTGAGAGGACAATAATCTTTATTACTAATTTATAAACATGTCCCTAAATTTTCACATCAGTTTGAGGTCTAGATTAAGAGTTATGCTCAATAGTGTAATTAGAAAGCTTTTTATTAATTAAACGGCGTAATTAGCATAAAGCCTGTCAAAACCCAATTTTGATACCAAAATTTTTACCTACTGATGTAAAATAATATTTTGGGATTTTTGAAGATTTTTATTTATTTTTAGGCTGAGCATAACATAGGGTTATAGCTTTGATTCGGTAATTGTCGGTTTTGCCCTTTTGGCCTATAAAATGAGTTTTACATAATATTTTGATACCAAACCTTTTGCTAATGATTTTATATGATAAATAAAATATTTTAAACTTTATAAACTGATCAAAAACTCAGATTTCCTATTTAAACCCGAAAATCGCTTAAAACCGACTTTTACACGTTTTAAGCGCATAGTATGAGTTAAAACTATTTTTCTCATATAAGACTTAATACCTACTGATGTTTTAAGAAAATTTTTATATTTTAACAGTAAGCAAAAATTTTAAACTCAGATTTCAAATTTTGACCTTTAAAGCTTATGTGAAATTACCAAAATGCCCATACGGTGCATAGTTTGGTTAGAAAAGGTAAATTTCACATGTATGCCATACCCTACTATTATGACATATAAAAATAAGTATTTTTACTGAATATATCAGTCCTGAAACTCAGATTTATATTTAAACATTTTTATAAGCTTTAAAATGACCAAAATACCCCTACGGGGCATAATTTGAGTTTAAATCCATTTTGGGCATAATGGAAGGTATCTTACTGATATCACAACATATTTAAGGCATATTAACTTAGAAAACCTGATCATGACTCATTTGGTTACCCGTTACGCATTATTCGCGTTCGGTGCGGTTTATGTAACTAGTTTGCATAAATTAGCCGAAACGGGTCAAACCTTATCGTTTTTATCTCAAAATCCAGAATGTGTTTAGTTTACCCATATTATACAAGTATACAAACTTGTCGGGTCTAAACCACACTCTAATCCGGTCATCGCTTAATCGTGCGTTTTGAACCGTATATATATATATATCTTCCTTTAAAACTAACCGGTCTAAACATAGGCTTAATTAAGACCCGTTAGGAATCTAATAGGTTATTAAAACCTTCGTTCCAGATTTAGGAGCCCAGTAAAAGCTACATGTACATGCTTGATTGTATACGGCTGGGATAAATTGTATAAATTTGCTCAGGTAAATACTTTTAACTTATTTTCACTTATACGGGCTTGGGGTACGGTATATAAAATACCGCTTGGTCGGGCATTGAATTTTTTATTGTATGAAGGTTAATTTATTAATATGACCCGTTTAAATTGTTTTGTTTGTTTAAAACCTTTGGGTGGTTAATAACCATGTCCCGGATATCCTTGGCATCATTCATAGAAATGGCCACGACCTAAGCACGGGGTGTAGGCATACACCTGCCAGTGCATATATAAATAAAAAGGTATAACCGCCTGTTTCGAGAATAACTCGCCTCGGGACTATATCATCTGGTGTGTCTATTATTCTTTAACCCGGTGTTAACCCGGGTTACTGAACGTATAAGAAACATGTAATTCTTTTACAAGTTTACATATAAATAATTATCCCAAGTTATAAATGATATTTTGTGCTATGTGCATTCAAATCAATTTTCTTAAACATTTTCAAAATGAGTCGGTTAATTGTATTTACCAGTGTAAACTGATGTATTTTCCAAAAAGGTTAAGTGCAGGTACTAAACGGAATAGGCTGGCTACTCCTAGCTTCAATAAAGAGTCTTGCAAGCTTAGAAGTTAAATCTGTTGAACAATAAACTTTTGAAATTTTGATCCACCTGTGGATCCCTTGCAACCGTTATTGTAATACACTTGATATTACTTTTTATTCGGTTTGTAATGTGATTCATCTTTTGCTTCCGCTGTGCATTTAAATTGTGTTGTTTGACTATGACGATATCAACTACGTCACGATACTCCCCACCGGGCCCACCGGTAATACGTGGAAATATCGGGGTGTGACACTACACCTAAACAATTTTGGGATGTCCAAATATCATCACCCTTAGACTCCACGCGTGGAGCATTGTTTTTTGCACGAAGGCTTCAACCACGGCGGCACACCGCCCCGTGGCCCGGCGTGGTTGTGGGCAATGTTGTAGAAATCGTTTTTAGGTGGCGCCTAGGCGGCGATTATTCAGTCATCGGAGGTCTGCCGCCTGGATTTGGCCAAATCGGCCAATCTAGGCGGTCAAAGTCAAAATTGGCCCAAAATCGCCCAAAATTTGGTCAAATTGAACCAAATCAATCATGTGGAACGCATTCTTACCTTAACGTACGAACTGTACGCGACATCAAATTCGCATGTTGTAAGAAAAAGCGCGTACACGAAGTTGCAAAATCGCATGTTGTATGTGTGTGCTTTGAAATCGCATGGATGATTGCATCTCGCATGGATGTGGGTGTGGTTGATGAAATCGCATGGCAAAGTGTGAATTCGCATGAGATCGAGCGGCTGTGGTTGTAGCGTACGTAATGTACGATAAGGGCATTTGTACGTTAACCTAACCCTATATATATATATATATATATATATGCTAATTATAATGAGAAACCCCACCCCGGTTCAGAAAGCTAAGAAAACCCTTTGTGTGGACAAGGTTAAGCCACGTGGGCTATTTTACATTCTCTTTATGAATGTGTTACGTTGGCTTTAAGGGTAGTATTGTAATTTTGCAGTACACAAATACTGAATGTAACAGAGCTATTTGACTTTTATGGGGTGACTTTGGCAGAAATTGCAACATCAACTTTGCATTTAATACTGTCTTTCTCTCACCATTTCTCTCACTTCTTTATCTCCAGAATTTCTTTACACTCTCTTCTCTCATTCATTCATTATCTTTTTCCTTCATTCCTTTTCTACAAGTAGATCTAAAAAAATCAGAACAAATCTAAAGATGTCGATATGGGGGTTTACCAGATCTCTCTCATTTGCCGATATGGGGAGGTTTTGCCAGTGTACTTAGGGTTCGTTTGGGGTTCAGATCTAAGCTTTGGTGACATTGAAGTGACCTCCGGTGATTTTGAAACATTTTCCGGTGACAAACCAGTCAAAGATCCGGTGACATATTGGATGGGAAAAGGATTTTTGTAGGTGGTTGAAGATGATAGTGGTGGGTTGTGTAGGATTTTTATGCCCCTTTTGTTGAAACGGTGTTATTTCTCATTCATAAATATTGAATTTCATAAATGGGCAAAAGCTAATGTTTTATTGAATTGTATTATTGTTTTTTTAGGATTATTATTACTTGAATCAATCCATCAAGATCTCTGAGATTTTAGCCACCAAGATCTGAAAAAAACATCAATTTTGAATCGAACCACCACCATCATCACTAAGGTTTAGTTTTCTTATACATATTTGTTTAAATTTTTTATTTTGTATTATTTTATTTGTTGATAATTTTTTGTGTTTATGGTGATGAGAAATGGCACAAGAAGAAAAAGTAAAGTAGAGTTGCAGAGAAATAAGGATATCTGAATCAACATCCAGATGCTCCAGACCCAAAATGTAACAACCCTCGGTAAAACCAACACCCTTATAAATATTTCCGACACTCCGGTATATTATAAAATGTCCCAATATGTTTTATATTACATCCCGTATGTGAAAACCGAGCCCTAGTTAGGTTATAATTATAAAATAAACAAAAAATCTGAAATATAGGGTTAAGGCGGGCCGCGACATACTCTACCCTTAGTTTACCCGGGCCGTATCAAGGCTGGATTTGACTTCGCTGACTTCTTTAGTTGAAGCGGGCCGCGTAAGAGTATAGGTTTAGTTGATGCGGGCCGCGACAGATCATTACACGCGATTACACCAGAGGCCGACACGTGTCGACATCGTGGCGGACCTACTAGCTGACCAAGCTACTGCGTTGACTGGTGTTGACGCGGGCCACGTAAGGGTCCCTTATCTTTTACGCGGGCCGCGACAGAACTCAATATTACAACTATAAATAGCAGGCATCAGTTTTCAGTTTCCGTCGCTCATTCTCAAATCTCATTCTCGAATTCTGAAGTATTAGGCGTAATATTTTGGGTATTATACCCCTAATTAGCAGTTATTAAGCGAGAGACAGATGCCCATACTCAAGATATGCTAAATAGAAGCCTAGCAAATTTCCATATCTTAGCTACGACTGCTGCTGACCCGAGTCTGGAACAACTAGTAGCCCCACAACTACAAAACCCAGAACAACCCATGGAGATAGAAAACCCGGAAAACCAAGTGGAGATGCACAACTTTAACCCAGAAGAAATCCCTAGGATACCTGCACCAAACCCCCTAGACCCGAATTATGACCCCTGGTGGGACGATAATAGGGACTTTGTGCAACGTTACCCTATCCAGGATTATCCACCCATACAGAACATAGAAGCTTACCCAGGTATGGACCCTTTAGATCCCTATTATCAAGATGATTATATTAGGGAAATATTAGAGGATCCTTACCAATTTCAGGAAACCGCACCCCATATTCCAAACCCAGTCCGAGAACCTGCACCCCCAATGAGTGCAGAAAACGTTCAAGAACTTAGGACTTTTGGGGAGGAAATTTTAGAGAGCAGTGAGAGAATGCGTCAGGTGGGAGAACGTCTCGTATGGAAGTACGATGAACGTAATATGGATTTTTGGATAAATCCATATCCGTGAATGTTAAAAAAGTGGTAGTAATACTAATATAATAAAAATAAAAATAAAATAAAAATATGTGTGTACGGATGCATATTACTATTTTATTTCTGTTGGTATTGTAATCTTTATTTCTGTACTAGTGTGTAATAGACGCATAAGTATATGAAAAGAGTAAAGTAGCAATGATCTACGTTTTTGGTTAGATTGCGTGTCATGTGATTAACTATATTACCTATTATTTGTGATATTAATACGGGTAAATGTTTAAAATTCAGATGGCCGACGAAGGAAATCAAGGAAATCTGAATAACGATAACCAGAGTAACATTAACGTGGTTAATGATAATCCGAGTGTCAATAACAATGGAAATCAAGTGGATAATAGTGCTATCCAACACATAGTAGCACAGGGAATTATAGATGCAATGCCATTTATTCTTCAAACTGTTAAGAATGCTGATAATAAAAGTAAACATAGCAGTAAGCGACCAATTGAACCAGAAAACAGCGTGAACAATGGGCCTATACTTCAAATGCCTATTCCCAAAAGAAGAAGAACCATGCCTAACGGTTGTTCTTATAAAGAATTCTGGTCCTGTAAACCAATGGAATTCTCGGGCAACGAAGGGGCCATTGCAACATTACGCTGGATAGAGAAAACTGAGGCAGTCTTAAGGATAAGTAAGTGTGCTGAAGAAGATAAGATGTTGTTTGCTTCTAATCTGTTTAAGAATGCAGCACTAGAATGGTGGAACACTATCCTCCAGACAAGAGGAAGTGATCAAACCTATAATATGGTATGGGAAGAATTTAAGAACAAGGTAGAAAGAAAATTCTGTCCACCTAATGAAAAAGAACAGATAGCAAACAAATTCCTAAATCTTAGGATGACTGGTGTAGATAGTAAGGGGTACACTAAGATATTCTTTGAATATGCTAGAATAGTGCCAACTCTTGCTTCACCAGAACCAGTGTTAATCTCTCGTTATATTTGGGGATTAATTGGAGAGATTAGACACATAGTTAAAGCAGCTACACCACAAACCATAGAAGAAGCTGTAGAATTAACAAATACCTTGACTGATGAATTAGTTCGTACTAGAGAAGAAGACCAGAGAAGGAACCTAACCCAAAGGCTTACTCAAGAATTCCGTTCGGGGAATTACAATCGTAGGAATACAGGTTCTACCTCTGCACCATACTACAAGATCTGTAAGAAAAAACATTCGGGAAAATGCTCCACTCTCTGTAATTATTGCAAGATGCCAGGACACAAGGAAGAAAGTTGTAGGAAGAAAACCAGTAATGGATTATGCTACAACTGTGGAGAAAAAGGTCATATCAGGCCAAATTGTCCGAAATTGGCTCCAGCTGCAAACAACAAGAATACCAAAAATGCTAGAGCATTTGTTCTGACTGCAGATGAGGCCAAATTGATTCCGGATGTCATAGTTGGTACGTTTTTAGTTAATGATGTCTTTGCTAAAGTATTATTTGACTCTGGTGCAAACCAAAGTTTTATTAATACATCATTTTGCAAATTTCTAAATCAGTCATTAACTAAACTACCACTAGAATGCATAGTAGAGACAACCAATGGAGAAACTGTTAGAATTTCTGAAATCTTGCAGGGAGTAAGAATAGAAATTTCAAATCAGAAATTTATTGCAAACCTGTATCCCATGAATCTGGTAGGATTTGATGTTGTTTTAGGAATGGATTGGTTAATAGCCAATAAAGCTAGTATTTTATGTAATCAAAAGTTAATTCAAGTAAATTCACCAAAAGGTAAAATGATCACAATTAAAGGAGATAAGCCCTCTAGATCCACAAAATTCATATCTGCAATGAAAACTGCAAGTTGTATAAGAAAAGGTTCTATAGTGTATTTGATTTCTATAATCACTAACACTAAAGGAAAAGAACTAAAAGATATTCCAGTAGTATCTCAGTTTTCAGATGTCTTTCCAAAAGAATTACCAGGGCAACCTCCAGACAGAAAAGTTGAATTTAGAATTCACCTGCTACCAGGAACATCACCAATTGCCAAAGCACCTTACCGTTTGGCACCCGCTGAAATGCAAGAATTAAAGAAACAATTAGACGAATTGTTGGAGAAAGGATTTATACAGCCAAGTTCGTCGCCATGGGGAGCGCCAATACTGTTCGTAAAAAAGAAGGACGGATCAATGCGTATGTGCATTGATTATCGTGAATTAAACAAGGTCACGATTAAGAATCGGTACCCATTACCGAGAATTGATGATCTGTTTGATCAACTGCAAGGAGCTCGATTTTTCTCTAAGATCGATTTAAGGTCAGGATATCATCAATTAAAGGTACAGGAAGAGGATATTCCTAAGACCGCATTTAGAACGAGGTATGGCCATTATGAATTTACTGTCATGCCATTTGGTTTAACCAATGCCCCAGCTGCATTTATGGACATGATGAACCGAATATGTAAGCTATATTTGGATAAATTCATAATTGTTTTTATAGATGATATTCTAATTTATTCTAAGAATAAAGAGGATCATGCAAGACATTTGCACGCACTTTTAAGTTTGTTAAGAAAGGAAAAGCTTTATGCTAAATTTTCTAAGTGTGAATTTTGGTTAGAACAGGTATAATTCCTTGGACACTTAGTCAATCATGAAGGAATTCATGTAGATCCAACTAAAATTGAGGCAATTACTAAATGGAAAACCCCTGAGTCACCAACTGAGATTAGAAGTTTCTTAGGATTGGCTGGTTATTATAGAAGATTTATTAAAGATTTTTCTAGAATAGCCATTCCTTTAACTAAGCTAACCTGTAAATCTGTTAAGTTTGAATGGGGATTAAAACAAGAAGAAGCCTTTAGAATCCTTAAGCAAAGATTGACCCATACACCTATATTAGCATTACCAGAAGGAAATGAAGACTTTGTAGTCTATTGTGATGCTTCCAAATTAGGTTATGGATGTGTATTGATGCAACGACAAAAGGTTATAGCTTACGCATCTAGACAACTTAAGAATCATGAAGAGAATTATTCAACCCATGATTTAGAATTAGGAGCTATAATTTTTGCTCTGAAAATTTGGAGACATTATCTTTATGGTAGCAAGTTTACCATATTCACTGATCATAAGAGTTTAAGGTATATTTTCCAACAGAAGGAGTTGAATATGAGGCAAAGACGCTGGATGGAATTTCTTAGTGACTATGATTGTGATATCCAGTATCATAAAGGAAAATCAAATATAGTGGCAGATGCTTTAAGTCGAAAGTATCATGAAAAGCCAAAAAGGGTACGTTCTCTTAAATTAAATCTACAAGTAGATTTAAATGATCAAATAAGAGAAGCACAAGAGTCAGTAATCAAGGATGATTCTGAGAAATTAAAAGGTATGCTAAAAGAATTAAAACAAGGAACCGATGGAATTTGGAGATTCCATGAAAAGAGAATGTGGATACCTAAATTAGGAAATCTACGTAATCGTATATTAGAAGAAGCCCATAAATCTAAGTATACGATGCACCCAGGAAGTGATAAAATGTACCAGGATTTAAGGAAAAATTTCTGGTGGATAGGAATGAAGAAAGACATAACAGTCTATGTTTCTAAATGTTTAACTTGTTCACAAGTTAAAGCTGAACATCAGAAACCCTCAGGTTTGTTACAGCAATTAGAAATGCCAGTTTGGAAATGGGAATTAATAACAATGGATTTTGTTACTAAATTACCCAAAACCAGGAAAGGAAATGATACAATCTGGGTGATTGTAGATAGGCTAACCAAGTCAGCTCATTTTCTACCAATGAAGGAAACAATTAGTATGGAACAATTATCTAAATTGTATGTAAATGAAATTGTTTCTTTACATGGTATTCCTTTATCAATTGTTTCTGATAGAGATAGTCGCTTTACATCTCATTTTTGGTCAAGTTTCCAAAAGGCAATGGGAACCAAGTTAAGGTTAAGCACAGCTTATCACCCACAAACAGATGGATAAAGTGAAAGAACAATTCAGATAATGGAGGACATGCTTAGAGCCTGTGTAATTTGGGGATTGATTTCCGAAATCCGTAATATCGTCAAGGCTGCAAAACCTCGCACGATTGATGATGCGGTGGATTTAGCCAATACTCTGACTGACGAGCTAGTACGGACAAGAGAAGAAAATAGAAGGAAGGAAGTAGCCCAAAAGATTACCCAAGGATTCCGTCAGGATAATCATAACAATTTCAAGAAAGGAGGGAATGGGCTATCTTCCACTAGTCCATTTTGCAATTCTTGCAAAAGGAAGCATTTTGGAAGATGCAAAGGATATTGCAATTTTTGCAAAATTCCGGGGCATCAAGAAGAAGACTGCAGGAGGAAGAAATTTTCAGTCTGCTACAACTGTGGAGAAGCTGGACATCTTAGGCCAGATTGTCCAAAACTGAACAAACCATCTGACAATAAGGCTAAACCTGCAGAAGGAGTAAAAAGGAATGTAAGAGCCTTCCAAATGACTGCTAAGGAAGCAGAACTCATTCCAGATGTGATAGCCGGTACGTTCTTAAGTTCACAAACGTTCACACAAAAGTATTATTTGACTTTGGTGCAAACCAAAGTACTTCATTCTGCTAAACTCTTAATTTACCTTTAACCAGTATTAGGTAAATTTCTACAGTAGAAATGACAGATGGGGAAATCGGTTAAAATAAATGAGATTCTGCAAAATATAGAAATATAACTTTTAAGTCATAAATTTTCTGCAACCCTATTATCTATAAAAGTAGTTGAATTCAAGAATGGATGGGTTAGTAAACAACTATGCTCAAATTATCTGTGATAAGAATTCCATAGAAATTTGTGCACCCACTGGAAAAGTAATAATGATTACATGTGATAAGCCATAAAGTTCATATCAATAATTATGGACGAAAGCAAGAAATAGTATATATGATTTCAGTAATCATTAATACTAAAGGAAAAGAACTTAAGGAATTTCTGTAATTTCAGAATATCCAGATGTATTCCCATAGGAATGATTAAGGTTACCACCAGATAGGGAGGTAGAAATTAGGATTCATCTAATTCCAGGAACTATACCAATAACTAAGACACTTTATCGGTTAGCAACCACAGAAATATTAAAACTGAAAAAGCAATTAGATAAATTACTAAGTAAAGGTTTCATACAACCTAGTTTATCCTCGCGGGAGGCACTATTATTGTTTGTTAAGAAAAAGGATGATTCAATGAAAAAGTGTATTGATTATAGGAAATTGAATAAGGTTACAATTAAGAATCAATACCCATTACTTGATGAATTATTCGATCAATTTCAGGAAAATAGATATTTTTTAAGATCAACTTATGTTCTGAATATCATCAATTGAAAGTACAAGAGGAAGACATACTTAAAACTATTTTCAGAACTAGGTATGGTCATTACAAGTTTACAGTCATGCCCTTAGGGATTAACGAATGCACCTGCAGCATTTATGGACATGATGAATAGGATCTGTAAACTATATTTAGATAAATTTGTAATTGTCTTCATCAACGATATACTTATTTATTTCAAAAGTCAGGAAGAACATTGTCAGCACTTGCATGCACTCTTTAAAAGAAAAGAAAAGCTTTATACCAAACTCTCAAAGTATGAATTTTGGCTGCCAGAAGTGCAATTTCTAGGTCATATAATGAATCATAAAGGTATTCTAGTAGATCTTGATAAGATAGCATCAATTACCAAATGAAAAATTCTACAATCCGCAAAGGAAATTAGGAATTTTGTAGGTTTAACCGGATATTATAGACAGTTTATTAAGGATTTTCCAAGATAGCCGTACCATTAACTAAGTTAACCTGTAAAGCGGTTAAGTTGAATGGGGACCTAAACAAGAAGAAGCCTTTAGGATCTTAAAGCATAAATTAACAAAATCTTAGCCTTACCAGAAGGAACAGAAGATTTTAAAGTATACAGTGATGCTTCGAAGTTAGGATTTGGATGTATGTTAATGCAACGCAAAAAGGTAAATTGCGTATGCATCAAGGCAATTGAAAAAGCACAAAGAAAAGTTTATAACCCATGACTTAGAATTTGGAGCCATAATTTTTGCCCTTAAGATTTGGAGACATTATCTGTATGGAAGTAAGCTTACTATACGGATCATAAGAATTTAAGATATATAGTTGGGCAAAAAGAATTAAACATGAGGCAAAAGAGATGAATGAAAAATCCTAAGTGATTATGACTGTGATATTCAATATCACAAAGAAAAAGCTGAAGACAAATAAAGATCGCCAGAAGAGTTATACAGATAATAGACGAAAGCCGTTGAAGTTGCAAGTTGGAGACAAAATGCTATTGAAAGTATTTACTTGGAAAGAAGTTATTAGATTCCGTAAGAAAGGAAAGCTAAGTCTAGGGTACGTAGGACCGTTTCCAGTAATCCAACGTATAGGACCAGTTGTTTATCGTTTACAATTACCAGGAGAGTTAGCTGGAGTACATGATGTATTTCATGTATCCAATCTCAAGAAATGTCTATCAGACGAATCTTTAGCAGTACCTCTCCAAGATATAGAGGTAAACGAAAAGTTAAAAATTGTAGAGAAACTTCTTTGGATAGAAGATAGAAAGTAAAGTTTCTCGAGCACAAACAACTAGTGCTAGTGAAAGTGGGATTTAAGGAGAGGACCTGAATACACTTGGAAGCTGGAATCCGAAATAAAGAGAAAGTATTCTCAATTATTCCAGTAAATCTCGAGGACGAGATTTTATTAAGGTAGGGAGAATGTAACAACTCGTATAAAAAAGTCTTAATTATTATTTTAATTGACCAATAGGAAACCCTAATTGAGAAACCCAAGTGATTCTGAACAAACCCTAAAATTTTCAGAACAATCAGGAATCAGGATTAGGGCCCCTAAAACTCAGTGGGGGTAAACCATAGTCGGTATTATCTACACAGTTTTACGTGTAAATTGAAAATGAACGCAAGACCAACTCAGCAAGGCTACTTAGACACGCGGCCACCCTATGATAGGGGGCGCCTCTCGCGCCACGCGACACCCCCTCGCGCCACGCGAGGGGGGAGGTTTTTCATGTATAAATAGATGAGTCTGGGACTTGATTTCTGGTTTCAGAACGACGTAAAACTTCGAAATATATACTGAGTTATGCTCTGTTTATCACAATTAACACACACGATTCACTAATCGACACCACAATCAGGGTAATAACTCGATCGCTATTACGATTCAACGTTCGATCGATTATAACTATCCAACGATTGTTTAAGTGCCGCTCAAATTGAGTTATACTTTGTTATTCATCGTGATTTCGACTTGAATGTTTGAGTGCTGTTCGAATTCGGACTATACTCTGTCATTCGTTGTGAATCCGCTGAATTATTAAGTATTGCACTTGTAAATCGTTGTGAGGGTTTAATCTCGTGAATTGTCGTAACTGCTGTATTAAGTTACTAACCGAATTGTGTGCCTATTATTAAATTTAGGTTAAAAGGCTAATCAGTAGGCTTATACTCTGCTCGTTAAATCTGCAATGTGAGTCATTCTCTTTTTATAAATTATTTTACAATACCTCAAATTATTTTCAAGGTTATAATTACAGGGACTAAGTCGTGGATATCTTGAATTACTGGTTAGTGGGGTATTGTGCACATTACTAATTTTCTCCCAGTTAGGTTCATTGACCTACTCGGGATAATCACTGTTAGGTTCATTAACCTTCAGGGATAATCATCACTATTTAGGTTCATTGATCTAAATAGTGGTATGACCATCGTCACCATTGTGACTTGTCACCATTGTGACAGAATGCCAGATAAAAATAAGATAAAAGCCATTGTAATCGCTCTTATGCTGTAATTAATAAATATGCATCATTATGCAAAATAGAATGATTCACTAAGTATTTCCCGCTGACAAAACCTTTTTCAAACATGTTTCAGGTGATCTGTTATGATCTTGGAAAAGTGTCATATAGCACTACAAGCTCAAAGAAGTGGCTCAGTATAAAATAAAGAAACATGTTTTGTAAAATAAAAGATTTCTTCGTGAAATCAAATAATCGGGAAATATTTCAGTCTTAAAAAGATCCTGATGATAAACTTCCGCTGTTAAAATCAAAATACCACGGGATTTCTGTCCCGCGGCTCTTGAAACGGGTCAAACCGGGTCGGGGGCCGTGACACCTGAATACACATAGGAGCTCGAGTCAGAAATGAAAAAGAAATATCCGCATTTATTTCAGTAGATCTCGAGGACGAGTTCTAAATAAGGTGGGGAGAATGTAACAAATCTCGGTAAAACCAACACCCTTATAAATATTTCCGACACTCCGGTATATTATAAAATGTCCCAATATGTTTTATATTACATCCCGTATGTGAAAACCGAGCCCTAGTTAGGTTATAATTATAAAATAAACAAAAATCTGAAATATAGGGTTAAGGCGGGCCGTGACATACTCTACCCTTAGTTTACGCGGGCCGTATCAAGGCTGGATTTGACTTCGCTGACTTCTTTAGTTGAAGCGGGCCGCGTAAGAGTATAGGTTTAGTTGACGCGGGCCGCGACAGATCATTACACGCGATTACACCAGAGGCCGACACGTGTCGACATCGTGGCGGACCTACTAGCTGACCCAGCTAAGCTACTGCGTTGACTGGTGTTGACGCGGGCCGCATAAGGGTCCCTTGTCTTTTACGCGGGCCGCGACAGAACTCAATATTACAACTATAAATAGCAGGCATCAGTTTTCAGTTTCCGTCGCTCATTCTCAAATCTCATTCTCGAATTCTGAAGTATTAGGCATAATATTTTGGGTATTATACCCCTAATTAGCGAGGTTCAGCTCCGTTGTAAGTATTATAACCCCAGTTTCATAATAGTTACGCTGCTCGATTGATTTAGGGTTCCGTAACAACTGTCGTGGTTCTGCCCGACGTAGTTGTTGGAATGCCGTCTCGGGGAGGGTATCATTAATATTTTCAAAGGGTTATGATACTAACCAATGTACATTTGTATAAATTATAGATTATATCCAGGAAACCCTTACGAAAAGCCAAAGATAGCAAAGTGAGTAATCCTTATTTTTGTGTAAACCTTTTTGTGAGTTATCCTCTTTTTGTTAAACTTTTTGGTAATGTTTTACCAAACCTTAAATGTTTTACTATGAAAATTAGCAGTGATTGAGTCTTTGTAGTTATTCAATTACTGCCGGTATGTTGGGGTTTTGTATACAAAATTTGTACTACTTGCGAGTAGTAAGTCGGGATGACAATACGTTACCATTGGACAATGAGTTAGCCAATGGGTAATATGACCCACAAGTCAGGATTGATAGTACCAAATGGAGTAATTGTGTAGACATAAACAAAGTGATCGCTCTCAATACTGTTCACTGTGACTTTAAACTTGATTAAACTGGGATTCACTCACTAGTATTTCCCGCTGACAAATATTTTTAAAACATGTTTCAGGTAACCCAATGTGAAAGCCAATTAGTAAAAAGCCAGCTGGAGAGCACTGAAGGCTTGGGAAAAGGTGGCTATAAAAGTTACCTAATAAACGATGTTTTAAATTCAATAAAATAGGGTTTGTCCCTAATAATGTATTGTAATAAGAAACTTGGGTTTTACCCATGTGATTATTAATATGAAATGAGGTGGTTTTACTCTGATAAACATTTCCTAACTACGGTACTGATGTAAATTCCGCTGCGAGTCTAAATAAAAACTGATACCACCAAAATCTGAGTTCGCGTCCGCCCGTTCCCGGGGATAAGGGATCGGGGGTTGCGACACAAAAAGATGATCCGAATCCAAAAAGATGATCCAGCTCCAAAAGATGCTCCAGAAAGATGCTACCAGATCCAATAGATGCTCCAGATCCGGCTGAAGATGTTCGATGTTGAAGATGATATTTCAGATGACGGTTCGATGTTGAAGATGATCCAAAAGATGTTCGATGTTGAACATGATGTTCCAGATCTAAAAGATCCTCCAGATCCATAAGTATGTTTGTTTTCAGGTTTTTTTTTTTTTTTTTTTCAGATTTGCTATTTTTTTGTGTTTTGTAGATCTTCATTTTTTTTGTGTTTTGTAGATCTGCAACTTTTTTTTATTTTGTTGTTCAAGAAGATGAATGTTTTTAAGTTCTTGTTTTTTGGATATGTTGTTTTTTATTACAAATTTTATCATTTTTTTGTGTAAAATTTGTTTTCAGATCTGAACAAATGGAAACAATTTGATTTAAGTTCTTATGTATTTGATTAAAATCTATGTTACTTTCTTGTTATGAATTATGATGATTGAATCTAAAAATTCTGTTGTTGTTGGATTCTTGTTAATGAAGTTATATTTTTTATATACATTTTGTAACTTTGCTAGTTACATTACTTATGTTCGATTATGTTAATGAAGTTTATTTCTGATGTAACAATTCTTTGCGTCTTAGTTACGAACCTCCAAGATCTAGGCAATTTTTATGTAACACTATATAACCGGTTGTTAGAAAAGTAACAATCGAAGAAAAAATGCATGTTACATTTTTTCGTGTTACATAAATAATGTCCGTTACAGAAAATAAAGTGTATTGTTACATTTTTTTAGATTATTCTAAAAATAAAGTGTGTTGTTACATTTTTTTCCAGATTATTGTAAAAATAAAGTGACTGTTACAGAAACAAAGTGTGTTGTTACATTTTTGTGTGTGTTAGAAATGTAACAATCAAAGCAAAAAATGTCTATTACATTTTTTTGTGTTACAGAAATAATGCCCGTTACAGAAAATAAAGTGCATTGTTACACTATTTTATATTATTGTAAAAATAAAGTGCGTTGTTATATTTTTTCCCAGATTATTGTAAAAATAAAGTGTCTGTTACAGAAACAAAGTGTGTTGTTACATTTTTTTGTGTTACAAAAAAAGTGGTTGTAACATATGTGACGTAAAATTGATCATGTAAAAATTATATGTTTGATCATGTAAAAATTATATGTTTCGTTTCTATGTAACATTTTATGTTACAGAAATAAAGTGCGTTATTACAAATGTGGCGTAAATTGATAATTAAAAAATGTATGTTACATTTTTATGTAATACAAATACAAATGATATAGGTAACATTTTTTGTGTGAGTTACATCTAAATATAAAAAAAGCAACAAAACATCTGATGTATATAAAAAAAAAAAAAAAGAGAATTACATCAAAAATAAAAGTTTGAAAGAGAGTATAAAATATCTAACATGCCACAAGTAACATTTCTTTTATATAATGACACATAACTTAAGCATGTATGTAACACATGTATTTTTACCTAACAAAATATCTAACACACCACAAGTAACATTTCCTTTATATCACAAATTAATAATCCATCTTATAGTTTATGTAACCAATTGTCAAAAAAAGTCTTTTTTATTAAAATCTAAGTCATACATAGCCCATTGATTTATTTTGACGGTTGATACAAAATAGTAGCCATTATGTTGTTTGTATTTGCAAAAGTAATTTTTTGATGTCTCTGACAATCCATGTGATAATGTAATGAGCCTATTGTACTTTACATCACATCCCTACAAACCTTTTACACCACATCACAACTTGTGTTTGACTTTAAAATAATCCAATGGTTATAATTAGTTCTCTCTATTTAAAACTAATCCAATGGTTGTAATTGGTCTTTTCTATTATTAATTTATAGTTCTTTTTTAAGACATGCTTTATAGGTTGTAAGGTTTTGTCGAGATAATGATGAAGTGTTACCGTAGACGCCTGCTCTTTCTTGATATATGTCACCATACATTAAATGGGAGTTCTGAGACATTAGATGTAGTATTTTTTTTTAGACATGCACAGGGGTTTGAAGGTACATAAGTCCTACCTAGAAAGATTTTTTAATTTCAAATCATATATGTTTTGCTGTAGTTGAGATGTGTCATGTATCATGTCCTAGAAGTAGGTGTTGACTTTACCCTCTTATATCCGGTGGTTTTTATGTCTCAAAGTATGGCCTAAAAAGAGACATTTGTACTAGTGGGGCCCACTGTACTAGGATACAAACCTCTAGATTTTCAACTTTTTTTTAGTAATTATCAATGGTTACACCCATTTGCTTGACACGTTGTTACATACATTTTTTTAACAATAATAATGTAACAAGTTGCTGCTTTACATTTTTAACATGTTACGTATTTTTTTGTTACACAATCCCTTTCTAACAATATTCATGTAATAAGCGATAACTTTTTACTCAGACATTGTTACACGATAAATTATGTTTTGTTAATGTAACACTATTTAACATCTTGAGTAATATGTTAATGTAAGATACGGTTAATCTAGTATCATGTCAATGTTTACACGATAAAATATGTTTTTGTTTAATATAACACTTTTCCATATCATTAGTTAATGTGTTAATGTAACATACAGTTAATGTTAAACGATCAATAGTCTGAAGAAGGTGAATCAGTCCAGTCATAGAGCACATTGTTCACATCTCTAAATGACTTTTTAATCTCCAACAATATCCCTCCTTCAATATAAAAAATTCAAGATTATATTAATTAAAACATAAACTCAAAAGCACATGTCTCAAGTGGATAAAATAATTTTTAATTAACCTAAAATAAACAGTACTTGAATATATAATACAAGTCAAAGGGGATTCTAAATTCTTGAAAATATAAGTGAACAAATAGTTTAAAATCAAGAAACATGATTAAAAAAAACACCTTTTTTCCCAATCAATAATTAATTCATGTCAAAATGAATATTATATAAGGGTTCTAAATTCTTGAAAATCTTAGTAAACAAATAGCTTGAAATCAAGAAACATGATTACAAAATAAATCTTTTTCCCCGACTCAAGAACCGACTTGTGATGTTGTACAAAAGGGTTAGGTTTAAAAAATAATAACACACTACTCAGTACTCACCATCATCACAATTCACCAAAAGGTAGAAGCTTGATGAAACCAGAAGAAACAAACAAAACCCCATCATTCTTAAAGCTTGAACCATTCTTCTCAAAGACTCCATCAAACCCACCACCGTGCACCACCTCACCACTCTAAATCTCCGGCAAGATTCTTGAAATTTTCAAGATGCACTTTTAGATACTGTTATAAGCCATAGTTTTGTGTAGAACGCGGCAATGGAGACATGTAGTTAGTATCCCGTCAGATGGACGACGGAGATGAAGGCAGCGGCGCAGATGAAATTTTGGTTAGTGTAATGATGAAGTCAGTTAATTCTTACAACATGCAGAACTTTTGTTTATTTCTAACAAATAAGTGTAACATTGTTCCCAATTTACCCTTTACGTACAAAATATGTATTTAATAATGAGAAAAAGAGAGAAAAAGCAACAGAGATCCAAAAACTCATCCTAGCCATCCATCCATTCTAATCAATGGCTACTATTGGGTTTCTAGGGTTTCTTTAACTCAAGGGGGTTTTCAATTTATCCTTGTTATATAATAAATTTGAAAAATTATACATTAAAAGTTATTAATCCCGATTAATCCCTCGGCGGTACCTCACCGCCCGGCTAGCGCCTAGCGCCTTCTACAACATTGGTTGTGGGTGGTGGTGTGGGCGTGGGTTTTTCCACCGGCGTGGAGGGGGGTTAAGGTGGGTGAAGTGGCGGACAGTGGTTGGTGGGTGAAGTTAGGTGTAATTTTGATTGGTTAGTTTTTTTTATCAAAGCCTCTTCCACTCTATGTTCTTTTTTTACCACGTCGTGACTGTTACTTGACGCTTCATGTCTCTCCGAGGGTATTCTGGTGTAATTTGTGGAATCAAATCATGAATGGTGGTGTGTTTGAATCTAATTATGAAGGGCCCACTTGAGTAGACCGTTTTTAGTTGCCGTTGCTCTAATTTTCTCGATTAAACCCTAGCCCTATTTGCTTCTTCACGATGCACTAAACCTGTTCGATAAAATTCCCCAAAGGAAAACGCTCTACCCATTTAAACAAACCTAAGAAGTTCAAATCTTTCTACTGCAGAAATGGCTTCAAAAACCGCCAGCAAAGACATAATCACTCTCCGTGGATCCACCGCCATCGTCAGCGAATTCTTCGGTAATACCCATCTCTTGTTTCTCGTCATCATGTCCTTTATGTTTTGAAACTCAATTTGATGTTCCCCGATGCTTATATTTCTCCATTTTTGCAACCCCTTTTCAGGTTATGCCGCAAACAGGTAAGAATTACTAGCGATTTCTCGTTTTGTGGGTGAAATCTTTTGTGGGTCTGACTTGAAAACTGCTAAATTTGACGGGGATAATGTGTAATGTGTAGCATTCTGTACAATCGTGGTGTTTATCCTGAAGAAAGTTTTGGAAGAGTGAAGAAATATGGACTTCCATTGTTGCTTTCTCAAGATGAAGGTGTCAAGACTTTCATTGCAAATTTGAACACACAGCTTTCAGGTAACCTAGCCTTCCATTTCATCAAATATAACTACTAGTGGGATTACCTAACGCGATGCGGTTTGATTTGGGTCGGTATCTGTTCAATTTGTTAGGGTACTGGCACTCGCTATATCGCGTGTGAATTCGGTTGTTGTTGGTTTGGTTCACTATGTTATCGATACTCACTATAGCAACCGAAAAGATTACTTTAAAAGTAAAGTTGTGATGTGCACAAAAGGTTAACGAGACATGTTTTACTTTGATCGCAAACCATAAAAACGAATGCTAGCTTCGATAATACTAATACAGGTACCAAAGTTGTTCATTCAAAATCGGTTTGGTTCGTCATGGTGACAGTACGGTGCCGACACTATGATTCCAAAATAATACTCTATTTTGAATACAACTCCGATTTCAACAAAACTTATACTAGAATGTCGAGAATACAACTTATGGTTGTATTTTGCTTATGTAAAGAATGGCTTGAAGCTGGGAAACTGCAGAGGATTGTTCTTGTGATAATGAGTAAGGCCACCAATGAAGTACTTGAAAGGTGGAATTTCAGTATAGAGACTGATAGTGAAGTGGTTGAAAAAGGGTAAGATATATATTGAATCATTAACCCCTTTGCACATTGTTTTTCGTATCGAGCTAATGTTTGTTGGTCTCCAGAGTTTCAAGGGAGAAGAGTGATAAAGAAATCATGAGGGAGATTCAAGCTATCATGAGACAGATTGCTTCCAGCATTACATACCTGCCATGCCTTGATGAACCCTGTAAGTATATTGTTAACAAGATTTTTCATGCTGTTTTTGTTACTTTGTCAATTATGGTATCGTGTTTGATTCATTTAGTATGATTTAATTTCAGGTATCTTTGATGTGTTGGCGTATACTGATGCGGATGTTGCCGTACCATTCACTTGGACAGAGAGTGATCCAAAACTGATAGCAAATCCCCAAATGGTGAAATTGCATTCTTTTGATACCAAGGTAACATCAATATATGAACTTTGGACATATAAGAAGCAATAAAAATAAAAATGATGTCCTAACAAATTAAGCAATAAAAAAAGAATGATGTCCTAACAAAATATATTATTGTTTTTATGATGCTGCAGATACACAAGGTTGATACTTTGGTGTCTTACAAGAATGATGAATGGGATGAGCAGTAAAAGATGGGATTTTACTTTAATCTTGCGTTACTGTTTATTGCTCGTTTAAGATTGATGTGAATCATTTTGATTCCCTTCTTGTGTAACCTAACAAGAATGAAATATGAATCTGGAAAATTGTTTCCTCTTGGCTTTCAATTTTAATGACAACTGTTACTTTTCCTGAATCATTATCATAGAAGGCACACACTGTGTTGTCACTGCAATTCAAGATAATATGCACATTTTACAAGCAAAATTATCCACTAAAGTAAAACATCATAGCACAGAATATTTACAATGTCTCAAGAATGCTTTTTTTTTGTGCGTATAATAATAATATCTTAGCTAACACCACGGTAAATAACACCGGGGCAAAGCTCATCCATAACATCAACATTGCGGTAGCCAGTGTATTCTCTCAAACAAATCCAGCCTCTGCGAGACAAAAAGTCACGAAAATCATCTTCTGTGTAAAAGACCTTGTCTTCAGTATGGACCGGCACGTGATCTGGCTCATCAAACAAGCACACTTTGATCATCAGCCCTGAAAGTAGTAACAATGATATTTTAGACATTTGACTAACAAATAAAAAAACTTTGAATGAAACATGTACCTTCATCAACATGAAGAGTATAGTTTCCAAGAGGCATATCCCTATCAATTGTCCTGACGATATTATCAACATCTTCGAGCCAAAAACTTCTGTTTGTCCTCAGCCTGAAAGCCGATTTGATGGCATCCTTAATGGCATCAGGTGAACCATCAATACCAATTCTTCGTGTGTAATCTCCCAACTTCACCGAAATTACCCTGCCACCATAACTGTTATTCTGAACACCTGCATATACAAATATCACATACTTGTCACTCACAAAAACTTCACGGGAGTGTAAAAGCTACAAAGTTGGTAACAAGCCTAACCATTTCCAGGGGTTTCCCTCCAATTCCACGGAGAAGCACCACTTGCCGCCATGGTATCGGCTGCAGTGATGGCAAGAGGGTGTCCCTCTTGATCCAACCCTCTTTCTAGATTAAGTGCACCTCTAGCATCACCTGTGGCATCAAGGGATATGGAGAAAAAGTATAAGAAAATAATAAATTGATAAATCTACTAAGAAAATGTAGAACTAAGCATCCAAACGGTGGGCAAAAAGACCGGTTTGTTAACCGGAAGGGGTTAATAACCGGTAGGAGTTAAAAAGAAAGTGACAGTTTATAAATAGTAACCGGTTAACCGGGAACAAAAACCGAAAGATGAAGATAACCAATTAATTAACCAAATACAATCGGTTGTTATTAACCGGCGTGAAGAACCAAACCAGTTAAAGTAATAATGTTAAAGGAATAACCGGTTAAAGCAAAAATTGGAAAATAACCGGTTAGGGAAACTAACCGGTTTGTGCACCTCTAATCCAAACTAGAGGAGGCAAGATTAGTTGGGTCCGGTAACTGGTTAAAAACTTAAAATGGATAAACTTTAGGCCCAAAATTGTATTTTTCTATATAATTAGTGTGTAAAATATGATCACAAAAAACTATATTACTTAGTAATGAAAATGATATAATTATATCAATAAAGATGTTCTAATGTTTTATACATTAAAGATGTACTTTTAGTGACTTTCAAGAATCAAGATGTTTGACTCATCTGACCTCAGTGACCAGTTTCGTGTTGGGTGCAAACCCCTCTCACATAGAAAAAAGAAGAAAGTAAATGCCTGTATATAAAAGGCTAAAAGCCTATGGGCCGCTCCCTCTATTGCCAATTGGTTCTATGGTATAAACCTAGTTGGCTTATATGTTTGGCATGTTTGCTAATTCATCGGTCCTAACAAGTGGTATCTGAGCCAACTTTAGCTCGAATGTGGAACGATAGTGCCCCTATTTGACCACCCACATTGGAAAAATAAGTAAGTAAAGGCGTATATGTATACATACACAAGCCTGTTCACCCTATCCAGACGAAATTTACAACAATATAATGCGATAACAGAACATGAAAAATGAGATAATTACTGCTCACAACAGCGTAATTGTAAACACAAAAGCTTAAGGATCAAGTGCTAGAGAAATTACCTTCCACGGGCCCAAATGCAATGCCGGTGTCCTCTACACCTGCACAAAAGCAAAAGGGTGCACAAATTGTATCACATGACAATTACAAAGAAGAAGGATGAATGTATGTTACAAAGGTGTTGTGGTTTATCAACTAGAAAGACAAACGGTTACACAACACAGGGATTTAACGGTCCACCATGACTTTAAAGGTGAATCATGCTTAGTTTTTGTAGTTAACACACAGTTCATGTGCAAATGCAAAACGAACACTACTTTTTAAAAGAATGGACGATTTCCGACAAAAGGGAGTGCCAAGTATGTCGGTTTGTTTTGCATTTAAATATCCACAATCCGTATAAAATTGCTCATTTGAAAAAGCTACAAAGTGTTCATTTCAACATTTATACAAGAACAACGGCTGATTCGAACAAAAAAGCCAACTATCATGATTCAAAAAGTCCAACCACACCACAAAAAAGACAAATCATAAGAAAAATTAATGTCTCTAACCCTAAACAAGCTTCAAAACTTTTAAACATAAAAACATATGACAGAAATCACAATCTTTAAGTACTTTAACACAATTAAATGACATATAAATATATATATATATAAAAAACAGCTCAAAGCACTCTAAAAAAGGTTACACTCCACAAAGAAATCTTTAAACAAAACCAAATAGAATTCCTAATTTTCAGGATGCTATTGACCTAAATGAGATCTAAAATGAAGAAAAATCATACCTTTATCAGAAAACTGCATAAAAGAGTCAACCTTAGAACCTTTATCCCTATCCCTAACAACCTCTTCAACTTCTTTATAAAACTGCATCTTACTCCCAGCAGAAAACCCATTAACATTATTACTATTATTCTCCTTAGCTTTCTTGAACTCCTTCAACAAGTTCCTCCACTTATCCGTACACATAGTGGGGGATCGATCAAACCCTTTTTGTCTCATCTTCAACGAAATCTGTTCCCACAAGTGCTTGTTTGACTTTGAAGTGTTGAAGAGTGAATCGATCTCGTGACGGAGGATGATTAGGGTTCGGGTTTCTTCTTTGACCCAGGTTTCAGCGCGTTTTTTGACCGGTGCTGAGGTGGCAGCGGCGGCGATGGCGGAGGACTTGGTGGTGGTGTTTTCTTCGCTGCTGGTGGTGGTGGTGGTGTCGATGATTTGGGGGGTGGAGTTGATCATCATGGTGGGTTGTTGTTGTTGGGGGTAGAAGTTGATGGGTTGTTGAGGTTTTGCAGGTGAAAACATTTGGGATTTTGGGGATTCAAGTGTTTGTTTTAGTGAGAGAGATGACTGATTTTGGTTTAATGTTTATGGGAGGTGATGATTGATATACAGCTTTACTAAATTTAGTACTATCATATTATATTATATTATTATATAATCATTATATTAATATAATTATATTATTTTTAGCGAAAAATGATACCATGCTCTTCTTTACACCAATATCTTTAATTTCTTCTTCTTCTTCTTCCCAAATTTGAACATCGGACCTTTAGATATATGTATTTACCAAATGAGTAGCACACATTAGAATACATAGACGTTATATAATTGGACTAGTTTTAAAAGAAATTATCGTTGTAAGGGAGATTATGATTTGCTAAAGTTGTCATTTTAAGTCCGTCTCTTTAACGTCATCCAATTTTCTCATTTGACCTTTAGCCACATCCTTCTCACATGAGGGGTATTTTAGTTTTTTTTTTTCCCTTTACCTAGATACAAACCAAAGGAACATTTCAACCCACAAAAGAAAAGGAGACTAGGTGATGTTGATCTTGATGTTTTGTAGAAATAAAAGGTTTGTATCTCTGTAGAGGGAAAAAAACTAAAATGCCCGGCATGTGGCTGAAGTCAGATGATAGAAGTGGATGGCGTTAATGACTTGGATTGAATGCGATTTGTAGAAACCAATGTCCCCAAGCAAAAAAAAAAAAAGATGATTAAAGCGATAATTATGTCCAAACCATAAGTAGGAAGCCTTAATTTACTCTATTTTTTTTTACTAAGACTACCTTTCTGTTTTACTTCAAGTCTTTTGTAAACCATGCATAAATAGAAGTTTTTGTTTGTCTTTATAATCTTCTTAAATGCTCTACATCTTTATATATTATTTATCTGTTAAGAAAATAACTCCCCAACCTATAATCATATCCATCAATAATCCAATGAGAGTAAAAAAGGAAATCGGGTTGTGTTAAGCATTGCTAAAGAGACCAAAGAGAAGTTACATATAAACTATAAACTCTTAATTAAAAAGCTTTTGGTACAACCCGAAAATGCTTTGGTCAAAATGAAATATATCCATTGGTACAACCCGAAAATGCTTTGGTCAAAATGAAATATATACATGGATTGATGGAAGCATGTTGTAGATTTAAACTCTTAGTTATTATAAACAAAACCTCTTTAAAACAAATTGCAATAACTAACAACATATCATTGCAAACTTTAATGATTATTGTTAACATCATAAGTTTATATAATAGCATAGTAGACTCTATTAGAAGATTTTAATATGTTCTATATACTTACTTTAACTTTATATAATTTATTATGTGATGATAAGATAGTTCTATATGGATAAATAAATATAGTACCAAAACTTAATCAAGTTATAATCTTAAACTGACTTTATACATGTACAATTAGGGGTGTGCAGAATTCGTTTTGAATTCGAAAAATTCGAAATTCGTTTAAATTCGATTCGATTATCAAGAATTCATTTCGATTATAATAATTCGAATTCGAATTCGATCCAATTCGAGTCAAGTAAATCGAATACGAATTTATAATTTCAAATTCGATTCGATTCGAAATTCGAATAAAAATTATACAATTTTATTTATTATTTTATATATAATACATATAGAACTTTTATTAGGCTATATTATATATGATTTTCAAATTTTTTTTTCAAGTATTAAAATTACCCATTATCAAACCCACTACATGGCCCATAACTAAAACCTAAGTAACAAATCTATCAACAGATTTCTAAGCGTAAAAATATTAACTTGTAATGTGGAATGGTTATTCCCGACTTCTCGTTTTGAATTTTAGACTTGTGGTACTTTATTTGGAACTTTTTTATGTGATATCGTGCTTTATGGCTGCTTTAAAATTTATGTTTCATTTTGAAAGTTTTTTACATGTTTTTTAAGAATCTGAATTAAATCGAATTCGATTCGAATTCGAATTTTTAATCGAATACGAATCGGGTTTTTTTTATTCGAATACGAATTCGGTAAGTTTTAATCGAATTCGAATCGAATACGAATTCAAGGAAAAATAAAAATTATTCGAACAATTCGATATTCGATTCGATGAACACCCCTATGTACAATGAGTCCAAAGGGAAAGAAAGTAATCACACAACATGGACGACTAAATTTTGGTGGCCATCACTAGGAAGAGGGAACAGAAGGAAAAGGGAGAGGAGAATAATGCAAGAACAACTACCTATTAATGTTCAGATGTGATCATGTCATCTCGTGACATCTAAGAGCATTCACAATAAGAGGCTCAAAAACAAGTGAGACATGGGCCTTCTCATGGCTTTCTCTCTCCTACCCTCTCACAAACAAAAAACCCACCAAAATTTATCTTCTCTAATGTAGGAGAAAGTTCGAGTTTCGATAGTTTAGTGTTTTGATTGTGTTCTTGTGTTTTCCACCTGTTGGTTCTCGATTTGTTTGTTCTAGCTCCTCGCTAGTTTTTCTCGTAAATGAAATCCTGCCTTTAAAAAAAATATGGAGTTTAGATGTAGATTTGTGGGTGTGTGCTTGTCACTAAAAAACAATCCAAATTTAACCCTGAAATAGAAAAGACTAAAGCCCTAAGGTTTTTTAATAGACAATGTCGAATTTTTTAACAATTATTATTTAACCTATCATTATCTATATATAATTTACCATGGCTAGTTAATAGTGTTTTGTTGTGGTTGGTCCATTTGTCACGTGGCAAGCCATGATTGTACCATAAGTTCATCTTTTTGGGGAAATTAATGGGTGTATAAGGAATTTTACTAGAGGAGTTAAACTCAAATATGGTGCTTGTCCCAACGGAAGAGGCATGCTCATTGAGTATCAACACACTCGGTTTCAATTCCTATATAGAAATCAAAACTCTTTAAAAATTTAGTGGAAATTATATACGTTTTATAGAAACAATTGAAATAAGGATAATTTTGTAAGCGATGGAAGTAACTCTTATAAAATGGTTTCGAACTTATGAGGAGAAACACAATATCAAATTTGCGCACACGCATAGAACATAGTACAAAACATAAATATGCTCGCCATATTATCATAGACATATAGCAAGCGATACTCAAAAAGATAAATAGTTAAACTTAGACTATGTGTAGCGGCAATGGCGTCCCATACGAGGCTTCTCATTGACTAATAAACAGATCCAACACAGATTTTTGCACCTCCCCTCGTGCCTGTCACCACACTCACGTGGGTGCCCTTAGCGTACACTACACTAGGCCTTATAGTGATCACGATTTTTAACGATGTGAGTTAAACAAATATATAGTAAAATTAGTGTAATCAAAGTTTTTTTTTTTTTTTTAAAGAAGAGAAAAATGAGCTTTTCTTCACCGGATGAAGAGGTAAAAATAAGTCGCCAAAAGGAACACATGATAAGCATCCCTTGCAAAAGTGATTACTAAGTTACAAAAAAGACATAATTTGATAATAGCACTAAGTTACAAAAAAGACATAATTTGATAATAACAAACAACTATAGCCTACAATCTGTAGCTTGCCTTGGATGCAATACAAACAGCAAGGATAGGGTACAAAAGAACTATCGGTCCTTCGTAAAAAATTCGTAGTAAACTGGGTTTTCACAATTGGTTATAATTATCACCCAAACCCACCCTGCACACAAGAAAGCAGTTTACTCAGTTTTCCTGGTGGATTTTGGTTCCTGTTGCGGGCTTTAAACCACATGATCTTCGACAGAAGCTTGCGTTGATGTATAAGGTGTTGGAAGACAGCTACCTTTATGTGGATAAAAATAAAGCCAAGTTGAATTTTCTTGATTGAATTGCTTGGTGTAATTTTAGTTAGTAATCCCCCAACATGTAGTGGGGAATTAGAGGCTTGAAGTTGTTTGTACCCAGAATCTGGCTGGTTTTCTTTGTTTATATTATCACCCTGAGGGACATTAAAGTTGTCATTAACATCATCCAATTTTGTCATTTGACTTCAGCCATGTGCTTCTCATGTGAGGGGTATTTTGGTTTTTCCTCTACCCATGTATGAACAAAAGGGACACATGTTTTACCCAAAAAAAATTAGTTACAAATTATATTTCAAATTTCTCAGTTAATAAATGATTATTGTAGACTTCGGCAATGACCAATGCCTGCATTATTAGAATCCTTTTTATTCACCATAAAGCAACAAGTTTCAGTCCCCAACTTTTTCTTACCCTGCGCATCAACTACTCCAATCTAGTGATCTACTACCACCGATTGTTGACTTCGACTAGACTAGTAGTCCTTATGAAAAGGCAAACAAAGGAACACATATTCCCACAAACACATCTTTACCACTAAATCTTGTGTCACACAAGAAAACATAAGGTTTTAAGTTCAACATGACATCAAATCAAGTGTTACACAAGAAAACATTAGGTTTTAAGTTCAACATGAACGAACATCTACATAACATCAAATCAAAATATAAAACACTGAATCCCAAATTAGACATCATAGTACTTTCAAAACAACCAATACAACCTGCAAACCAGCAAGAATCAAACCGTTCATCAATATCCTTCAAATATAGACGGTGAAAACTCTCATCAATCCCCTCTTCCGTATTGGAGCTGTACTCGACAGCAAGTCAACAAAAAGTCATAGTCAACCCCATCTCGGTGCTTATCTCATCATCCAAAGCTACACCAACACCAACAGACTCATTCAACAGTCACCCATTCGTTATCTATTTCGTTTCTTTTAATTTCTTCATCAGAAAACCATCAGGGAACTTCATAAACGGATAAACCACTTAATCAAAGTATCATCACCTAGCCATGAAAACAAACGGTCCCACCTGGCACATCAACCTCCATTGGTTGTGCCACATGGCAACTTGGCAGCTCTATTATACAACCCGAGCAAAGATACTCCAAAGAAAACGTCTCTTCATACTCGCTGTTGTGTACACAACGACCACACTGAGCACACCTTGGTATGCAAATTATGCAAGCTCTGCATAAATCAGCAGATTCATCTTTCACTTGACAGCTGTCAGCAGGACAGTCATAGACAAGCCTTACATTCTGACATCTTGAGCATATTTCAACATCTATGTCACGGTTATCATCGGATGGTAAATATAAGTTTCCACGATGATAATAATGTGGACTGTAATTATTTTGATGCGTGTCATCATCACTGCCCAATAAAAACTTCAACTCTTTGTAGTGATCAAGTGTGATACCATAGAACCCACCGGTTCTTATTTGTTTGACGCCTGAAGTGCCTTCATTTGCCTTCAAAGCCTTTAAGTTGGTCAATATACCCTCAATGCTGAGTCGTGTGCATCCAGGAATAGACAACTGCATGATAAACAATACACATGTAGTCAATTTTGCACCACAAAGTAAAACTATTGAGAAGAAAGATATTAAAGATATTAAAGTAGAGTTAAAATAAGTGAAACACTGCTCACCTTGGTTAATTTTGGATTGGTTTCCAATATGCGCTTCAGACCATCATCAGTAATCCTTGGACATTTTACAAGTGTCAAAGAAGAAAGATTGCCGTCAGCTCTGTTAGTTAGTTGCACAAGAACGTCATCAGTAATCCTCTCATTCAGTGGCTGGTCGATGTAAATATTCCTCCACAATAGCGAATCATTGTGAATGGTAGAACACAAAGATCTACAAACACGCCCCACTAAAAGAAGATCTTTTGTTCCTAAATAACTGAGAGCAAGAACAAAAGCCTCATGGGGGTCTCCTCCAACTGTGTTAGAAGATCGTCGAAAATCATCCACAAGATCCTCACCTTTTGTAAACACAGCACTCGTACTACCAAAATCAAAAGCCATAGATCCAGCACCACCCTTATCATCAGGTGCCTCATTGCTCGGAAACGACTGAAACCTCATAGCACGGTTCCAAATCAAATTAAGCCCCGCAAACAACTCGTAATCTTCATTCGTATTCACAATGCTGTTCCTAACATAC
Source organism: Helianthus tuberosus (assembly GCA_030545235.1). Classification (NCBI taxonomy): domain Eukaryota; kingdom Viridiplantae; phylum Streptophyta; class Magnoliopsida; order Asterales; family Asteraceae; genus Helianthus; species Helianthus tuberosus. The sequence continues at coordinate 35,018,048 of CM060383.1, forward strand.
GCCCCATAATCCACTTCCAAATCTTCAAGCCACCCGGTGATGGCCGTAAAAGTGGTACTAATATCAATATCCATCCCAAACGGATCCGACGGCAGTAAGTCAATAATATCCGCCGACACCGGATCTGGTGAGCCACCCTTATCAACTTTCTCTCTTCCATAACCAAAACACTCACAAATCTCCCCATTCCCATGCCTCGGTTTCTCCGTCAACCCTTCCACAACATACCCATTCACAATCCTCAACGGTGACACCATATTATCTTCCGATGTATGGGCAGGGAAAATTGGCCGCTGAGAATAATTAAGCGCCATTTTCTATACACCCACGAATCCGAAACAAACAATCACTCCTGAGAAAACCCTAGATTCGGCTAAATCACCAAATCAAATCTTTTTTCTTCTGTTTTTTTTTTCGCTTTTTTTGTTTCTTTGATTGGTTCGATAATAACCTAACCCTAGAAAAAACCGGCAAAACTCACACAAGAAAACCCTCAATTTTGGGGGCAGACTAAAACAACGCACCGAAAAATATCACAGAGTTTCTTGTAACGAATCAATATCCAAACGAATATACATATCAGCAACAATCCTAACCAAAAACCTAAAAAAACAATAACAGATGTACAGATAAAGAATCAATGAATAATAATAATAATGCCCCAACGATAAAGAGGTTCAATTCGAAACCCTAAATCGACCTAACCGATAAAACAAACAAAATACAATCAATAAGTGGAACAATAAGGCTAAATTAAGATCAGAAAACCTGTAATTTCGCTCAGAACAAACGCAAATCGATAGAATTTGATGAAACGACGAACAGGATGCCGTTAAAACGCCGTGAATAACGTCGATCAAACGCCGTTAGGGTGGAATACGAACATAACCTGATAGTAACGATAGATAACAACGAGAATCGAACGAATTATGAACGAACGAATCTGTCGATCGAGTTTATGAGAGCGAGATGGATGAGAGAGAAAGAGAAGGGTTATCTCTAGAGAGAGAAAGAGTGTTGGGGAAAGACGGGATATAGATATATGTAATGTAAATGTAATAGTATTGCATCTAGAAGAGGGGGTGACCGACACGTGTCTGGTTGGAATGGTTTTACTGGTTCTTGTTGTGGTGAGAGCCCGAGTTTTCGGACTGTTTGTGGTGGGTTTTACCGGTGACCGGTTAGATTGGAGAGCGGTCAAAGTCAATTTACTCGTTCTTTTTGGTAGATCAGAATATTATTTATTATTATCGTGTTAATATTCGTTAATAGTTTTGCTTCGCGACCAAGAAAATTTGTTAGAAAAGAAATTTATATATTATTTTTAATATTTTTAAACTACTCATATCGGATAAATTAAATTTTAAGAAACTATAATATTGGATAACCATATAAATTATTAGTTCTACTAGGTTATACTAGGTTACAGGGAAGGATCCACTAAAAAGTGGATTTTGCCTAAGTAGTCTAAGAAGGATTATGATGATGACATGTGACACTCCTAATAAGTAGGAATGAATGACATTTTGGTCCTTATAAATAGGAGTGAAAATGACATGTGGCACCCCTTTTTTTTAAATACAACAAAAAAATATAGTACAAAAAATCTAGCACAAAAAAATCTAGCACAAAAAATCTAGTACAAAAAATGTAGTACAAAAAAATATAGCACAAAAAAATCTAGTACAAAAAATATAGCACGAAAAAATTCAGCAAAAAAATGTAGTACAAAAAAATCCAACACAAAAAATTGAGTAAAAAAAATTTAAGACAAAAAAATTCAGCACAAAAATATAGTACAAAAATTAAGCACAAAAAAATGTTATACAACATAGAAATACAACACATTTAAGTGTGTTTTTTTAGTCTTCATATTTTATATAGCAATATGGTACTCAAATTAAAGATAAAAAGACGCTCGATTTTACGGTGAATTTTTTATAAAAAATAATGTCGTATAAAAAAGTTATGAACGTTTAAAAAATGAGGGTGGAATATGCATGTGTCTTGCATGTGGAGAGAGAAAGTTCATAAATAGGATTTTCCCAAGATACCCTTGCACTCCTCCTTTCTCCTACCATTTCATCTTAACCATTTATTTGAAAAATGAATGGTTAAGATTCCTTCTCATCCTACTTAGGAAAAATTAACTTTTTATTTGATCTTACCCCCTAGGTTATAACCTCGTGTATTACACGGGTTGAATGAATAAATTTTATATACTAAATAATAAAACAATATATCTTTAAAAACCTATGTTATTGCACGGGTTGAATAATATAATTTTATATATTAAATAATAAAATTATATATATAAGAACCATATTGTATGGGTTGAATAAATGTAATTTTATATACCAAATAAAAAAGTTATATCTTTAAAACCACGTGTATTACATGGGTTAAATAAATGTAATATTGTTTACTAAATAATAAAATAATACATCTTTAAAAAACCTCATTTATTACACGAATTGAATAAATGTGATTTTATATACCAAATAATAAAAAAATTACATCTTTAAAAATATGCGTATTAAACGGTTTGAATAAATGTAATTTTCTTTACTAAATAATAAAAAAATATATATCCTTAAAAAACCCCGTGTATTGTACGAATTGAATAAATCTAATTTTATATATCAAATAATAAAAATTTATATCTTAAAAAACCTCATGTATTACATGGGTCGAGTAAATGTAATTTTGTATAGTGAAAATAAAAATATTTAATATATTAATACAAAGTTTGGTTTCATGATAAAAATAGATTATTCTGTTATTGCAAAATTTGTTAACGAAGTCTCAATAAATGTAACCCTTTATTTAAAACTTCGTAAATATATAAATGATAAATAATATTAGTTAATTTTATTTCAAGTTTCGTAAAATCTATTTGATACCAAACTAAACAAAACGTTCAAATATATAGTTAAGATCAAATTAGATAACTAAGTTTGAATTTGAAGTAAATAGATAAATATAAAAGTAATAATTAATTGAGTTAATTACTGTTTTCGTCCTTGTGGTTTGTCAAAAATCACGATTTCAATCCACTAGTTAAAAAATTGCGATTTCAGTCCCTGTGGTTTCACTTTTGTAACCATTTCTGTTCCTGTTGTTTCAATTTCGTAACAATTTCAATCCATTATCCTGTTAAGTACAGGGACTGAAATCGTTACGAGGTGGACTGAAATAGTTACGAAAGTGAAACCACAGGGACTAAAATCGCAATTTTTAAACTAATTGACTGAAATAGATATTTTTGACAAACCACAAAGACGAAAACAGTAATTAACTCTAATTAATTCAAATAAATAATATTATAAATGAGAAGGAGATTAAACTAAATAATAATTATCTATAAATTATTAAACTAAATAATATTTAATAGGAGGGTTATCTATAATTAATTAGAAGAGATTAAACTAAAATAATAATTATCTATAAGAGGTGGCATATTATGATGACAAGTGTCCCTAAAGTGGATTCTTTCATTATATAGTACTAGGTGGACACCCGTCCGATGGACGCGGGTACATCGTAAACATTGAATGTAAGCCTACGTTTATATGTAAAATATGATGTGAAATTTAATGAATTCACATTCACATTATACTTAAGAATACATTAAACTTGTCGACTGATTAAGTTTAGACACGGTTGGTTTTTAGAAAACCATACATACCACATTTTCTTAAACGATGAACAACTTAATCAAAATTCCGATGCATTATTTATCTAACAGTGAGACAAAAGTGAGACAAACGCTTTAATAATGCATTATTTATCTAACAATTCTATAAATATATACAGTATGAAAAAACACTTGTTTAACTAAAATTGAAATAATTACACATACATTTGTCTATAACTTCAACATATAAGAAGGTTAGTACACATGTGAAGACGTTGTTTAAGTAGCAAATAAAAAGAGTAAAACATGATTCATCACATGAGAGTTTGATTTTAAGTAAATGAATCTAACATTTGGTGAATTGTTTTATGTGCTTTGTTCAGGCCTAAAAACTTGCTGTTTAGTGTTGTCTAACTCCTATGAGCCGTTTATTGTTGTCTAACTCCTTTAATACTTGTTGTTTCGCTTCTTCAGCTGCTTTAGAATTTTTCTTCAGTAACGGAATCTCCTAGTTTGTTTTCTGAAGTTCTTGTTCTATATTGCCTTTCTGCACTGCCACGTAAAAATATCTAAAATACCTTTCGAAATAAAATAAAACGTAGCAGTTTTCGAGGTTGAAGAAGATTATACCTCGGCGGTTTGGGCTTTCCAGTCAACAATGCCACCGAACTTTCAAACAACTTCTTTAACGGATTCGAAAGGTGAAGCGGTATCGATATCACCTATTCTTGAGCTCGTGTTTTTGGGACAAACCATCTCAACACGCTTGCCCTTACTTTCGAGAGTAACATCGTTTGGGTCTAAGCACATAATTGAAGAAGCCATTACTTTCGAGAGTATCATCGTTTGGGTTGAATCGTTTGGGTCTAAGCACATATCGATATCACCTAGTCAAGCTCCAAAAGTGTAGCTCGCGCTTGTTTATTAAATGAGGTCTAAGCTTGGCTCGATTCGAGACCAATCTCAAGTAACTCAATTGCAGTTCAGGACGTTTACAAACCTTTTTATCATATGTTTACCACACAAACATGAACCAGTAAAAAATGGTTAACCACATAATTGATTAAAAGAAATATTAAATTAAAATATAGAACTTACTTGGAGTCTAGTAAAAGAAATATCAAATTAAAACATGAACCAGTAAAAAAAAGTTAACCACATAACTATAAGACTAGTAAAACATGAACTTACTTGTCTCCGTGAGCCTTTCTTTTTCCCAGGATAGTTTGAAGATGAGCTTCATATGGTCCAGCCACAGATCTTTTGAAATAAGTTGGTACCGCGTTCTGTAAAAAAAACATAATTTTAGAACTTCAATTAAAACAAAGTCGAAGTTGAAAAATTAAAATCCATAGCACTGGCAATACCTTCATCCAGGTTGAACATACTCCTTTGTGGATACGACCTGCTGGTCTTTTCTCATAAACTAATGCACAAGTAACATGAATCCTATTCGGTGCCATTCTGTAATACGGACGTGTATCGATATCAAAACGTTCTTGAACTTCAATTTTAGATTCAATCCTTTTTTGAATGAGACGATTTACATACCTTGGGGAGGAAGAAATAGAGTAATATCTGGGCTGTAAAAGTAGGGCAACAGATGCAAAGAAAACACCAAGTGGAGGCTTTGCTGATGGGAAAGCTTCCATAACTTCAAGAAGGCTTCTCTAGCTTGCAACTATCCACTGAGAATATTCATCCTGAAGAACGTTCATTAAGAAAATGATTAACGTTAATTTCCATATTATGAATATAGATGTTGATTAGAATAACGCCCAAGGCTCTTGATTATGAAACGAAGTCCAACCTTTCCATCAGGAGATGCAAGAAATTTCAATCTATCAGCTTCAGCGGGATCTGTGGCATGAGCAGCTAGCGCAAGCAAAGCTGACTGAAATTGGAATGTTATAGATTAGCAAGACATCTATAGAAATTGATCCACAAACGACTTTTTGTCCATTTAAAAAAAAGATGCAACCTATTACAATAACAATGTGGATCTTTTGAACTAACACTATTTAGAAGGTTGTAAGCAATAAATATATACTATAAATCCATTTGGCACGTTACATATGGAACACAACCCAAATCGACCAATTCATGTATGGATGGGTCAAAATTGCCACTTATACTTAAAAAGCATAGAAATTGAGATTTGAGCATCTGAAAGAAAGCGTACCTTTTTGGGAGAACTTAAAACATCAGCATATGAAGCCAATGCTTTTCGCAAAGTGCATGGAGGGAAGATTTGACAGTTGTGAGATGATTGAGAGCAAAGGGATGAGGGATGGCAGCAACTTCTTCTTTGGATTAACCTTAAAAACGTCTAAAAGTTGTTGCTGCTGCTACACTTGAGATATATCAGCCCATTTAATAATAAACAGGTCCATTCAGATTTAAAAAAAAAATTAATAAGAGGCTTACTTTCGACATGTCACAAGCGATCACTGAAGGATCATTCGCGACAAGGTCTATAGAAAAGACCTTGTTCTTTACACCTTTTGCTAGACGTGCATCCCCTATTATACACCAAAATGTAACCATTAAATAAAATAACACTTGGGATAACAAACATTTAACATCATAATATAGATCTAAAAAACTGAAAACTGTTCTTACCGCACCCAAAATCGGCCACAACTAAAGAAGAGTTGTGATCCTTTAGCCACTTCATGATAATATTAACCGGCTGTTCAGGCCAACGTGACATTTGCTCTTGATATCCTGTATGATACTGGCAACATGAGTTATATATTAGTTGCATTAAAATTTTAGCAAATCAATTTATATAAACGGCAAAGGATTATTGAAAGGAATTCTAAAAATACTTATAGCCATTTCTTTACCGTATTTTATATGCTTCTCATCAGCATGTCTCATTATAAAAAAATAATGCAGTTTAGATGATGAAGTTACATTTATTGACAAGGTACTTACAATATATATTATTAAAGGTAATAAAAATTAATTAACATAATTTAAACTTATTGTTTGATAAGATTTAAGCTGATGATGTTTTAAACTCCTATTACTTACTTAAATAATCAAAAGTGTCACGCTCACATAACTAATTTCCTTATTATTACAACTACAAACATCAAAAGCAAAACCAATCACCGTCACTGATTACCTGATTTTGATGATTAATATCCACATACACCTGGGGGCTTTCCTTGTGCGTCACGCAAACGCCAAAGTTGCCCCTTAACAGCTTCCTGCAATAAAAAACATTAACAATTTAACATTTACAGTAAAAGTAAAAGACCACTAAATTGATACTTTCAAGTAAAGTACACGGATAGTCCCTATGGTTTCCCAAATCTTTGGAATTGGACTCTTGCTTTCCAAAAGTACATGGATGGTCCTTGTTGTTTGCATTTGTTAACGAATTTAGTCCCCATCTTTTTTTCTATAAGTACATGGATAGTCCCTGCTATTTAAATGCTGCAAGTTGTTGAAACATGGTGAAATAGCCAAACACCTTTCTTTCGATCTCCATTATGAACTCCTCTTCTAACTTTTCCTGAAGTGACTTAAGAGCAGTCGTTGATTTTAACAATATACACACATAAATGCATATGCTTAACGATCTTATACTACAATGCATGTAATGTAAAGTACTTCTAACCTGCATCAACATATATAATTATATAATCAACATACCTTCTTTTTTTTATTAGGTTCATCGTCTGGCTCATCAATGCTCATCAACTAATCAATGAACTGATTACATACTTGATCAAATTTCATCAACGGGTTCGATCCTTGATCAGCTACCGGCGTTTCCACAACGCGCGTTTCCAATTGAGAATTAATTGGTTTGTTCACATCAGCACCTTCTTTAGTGCGCTTAGGTGGAGGTGGGTCATGATTGTGCTTGCCTTTAAACACGATATCAGTTAGAGAGCTTACTTCACATGAGCCACCTGGGCTCGGGCCCTTTGGTGGAGCGTTGACCCTCGAGAAGTGGTCAAACTTTGACTTTGACTGTAACTGATCTGGTCCGATTGGAACAGGTTCTGTCGTCTTAGGTGGGATTTTGTGGTGTCCATTTCAAGGTTTTTTCGGTGTGATCGTCGTACAACCTAGAACAGTTATTCTGCATAATAGATTAGCGGTCAGTTTGATGTTTATACGGTTCAGTTCACGGTTTTTCAAACCGTGCTTTTTGTTTCAATTCACAATTTACAACTGAGAACCAACCAATCATCTTTATTTTCTTTCTACGACATTCAACTATGAATATTTCTAACATTCATGAATGACCTTTTATCGTTTTCAAATACTTAATACAAACATGATGATTTTGAAAATAAAAATAAAAAAAACAGTACAAACCGACCAAACCGAACTGTTAATCTAAACGAAAAAAATGATTAAGGTTACCGAAAGAATACGTATGATAAGATAACTCTTGACTCATATCCACTATCCACGACACTTCACCACCGGATCTACAATTTAGTAATAGAATAAGTAAAATCACCAGACATTCCTACCTCACCCTATTCTCACAAGCAAACATTCATGAAACTTCATAACCATTAACAGATAAAAAGATAAACCAGAATTAAAAATAAACCTACAGGCAATGTTGTAGAAGGCGCTAGGCGCTAGTCGGGCGGTGAGGTACCGCCTAGGGATTAATCGGGATTAATCGGAATGGGATTGTTATATGTATTTTTTCAAAATTATATATATATACCCAATAATATAAAAATAATACTTCAAAATTCACATAAATACTTCAAGTTTCAGATAGATTTTGACTGATTCTGACCAATTTTGACTGATTCTGACCAATTTTGACCGCCTAGAACCGCCTAGGACCGATTTTGATCGATTAATATAGTCCGATTAATCCGATTTTTGACCGCCTAGGACCGACTTTGACCGACTCCGATTAATTGGCCGACTAGCTCAAAATTAGTCAGTAAGTAGCCGCCTAGCGCCTAGGCACCGATTAATGCAACCTCATCTTCTTTGCAAGTGTCATGAGGAAGTTCCTTCCCTGTATAAAAGTCTTGTTTCCATCACTTAGACCACCTTGACAACGAATAATAAATTAATAACCTGAATTTCTAAAAGGATAAGAGCATACGGGTACGTGACTGTTATTGTCTCCAAGTACTTGAAAATGTTAGCCATGACTTATGAGCTACACTAACAACCGGAAATCTTGTAACACTCCCAACAATCTTGCCACTTTCTACAATTTTCATCAGATCACACAACTTGATTAGAGGATGTTTGGATAACCGAATCTTCAAGTGTCAAACTTTTTAAAACACACTGAAAATTATGTACAATATTCTTGAATATATTGAACATGTATTATCATGTATAAACCACCATTTAGGGACACGTGTGCCAAACCCCATTTCATTTATATATATAGATAATAGATTAAAAAAATTCAAATTGTTATTACATTTAAATAAAACTAAACTAAACTTCACTTGACCCAACCATTTTTACACCTATATAAGATTGGAGATCAAAGGTACCTAGTGTACTCTAAGTAAATAAGCAGCAACATGCTCTCTTCTAACGATGGCGTCACCCAATTTGCATGGATGACACATACAATTGGCACAACGTCTTTTTTCACACATGAGCGTCTATTGGTTTTCTTTCGTTTTTAGTTGACGTGTTATTTCTCATAATTTCTCTTTGAAAACTAATGCTACTAAAAAAACAGCCTTTAACTTCATATTTTGATACAGGGGTCAACCTTTAACACAAACCCAGTTAATTTGTGTTGTTAAGTCGAGGTAAAATGGTCATTTTACATTAATTCTTATGATTCAAATAGGTAACCCGAAAATGCTCCGTAAGGTACGGTACATATAATAGATATTAAACATAATAAAGCCGTAATATCATAAGATATATTTCCTATCTAGATTCAAGTCAAATAAAGTTTGTACCTGATTATGATAATAAGAAATATCAGACCAACTAATGGGAGGCATAGTATGCACAATTCCTAAATCTGCTCTCTTTTGAAGCGGAGGAGGAAATTGTTTTGAGCATACGAACTTCATCTATCAAAGACGTAATGAAATGATTAACATCAAAATTGTATTCAAACTCACTGTCATTTGATACTTAAGTCACAATCAATTCAAATCAACTTTAGATTTGCACCAAATAATGACACAATTTGCCATACCTTGGATCGGGTCAGAAATACGTCTTATCCAGCTCGAGAACTATAAGAGTAACATTCAAAAATCTTGCAATTGCAACCATGTCAAAAATCTACAAGATCAAGATATATTTGAAAATTCAAGCATATTCTTTGTTCCATCACAATTTTTTAGACAAGAAAAAACCCATCTCATGAATATAAATATTATAAAGTAGTTCAATACAGAACTAAGTCTGCATAAACACATGTTACTACTGTTTTAACGGTGGTACATAAAACTGTAACGCCTATTCAGCACTACGTACCAAGGATCATATGATTATTGCATATCTCTACATAAAAATTTTCTATATCGTAAGCGCTCCTATACATATAAGTTATAAAAAAACACTTACCGCAGACCGCATTTGATTGAGTCTCCATTGCATAACACCACTAGTGATGCGTGCGAAGTGTTACTTATTTTAGGTGTGTATTTTAAGCCCTTTTTAACACTTATTTTAGCCAAGTTTTAAATTTATAAAACACGATATTTCACTAACACTAAACACACATATGGGCAAGTGCACCCATCGTTGAGTGTAGTATAGCGTTGGTAAGATACCGAGGTCGTCCAAGGACACAAGAGCTTTTAGTACCGGTTTATCCTCAACGTCTAACCAAAATAAAAGTTTAGAAAAATGTTTTAAACTAAGAAAATTAAAAACTAACTAAAATGCTGAAAATAAAAATAAAAGAAAAACAGATAGACAAGATGAATCACTTGGTTCCGACTCGTATCTAGTATAACCTTTGATTATTTCCGCACTTTTGCACATAATTAAGAGATTATCTTAGTTATTGTAGTAGGCCCCTCTTTTGAAGGTGACGTTACCCTCACCCCAGTAGTTTGAGTCAGCAGGGATACAATCCTAAAAGGGTGGATTATTGGAAGATAATGAATTAAGTTATTAATGCAGTATTGTGGTAGGCCCCGCTTTTGGCGGTGACGTTACCCTCGGCTAAGTAGTCTGAGTCAGCAGGGATACAGTCCTAAATAGCCGGGTTATAGTATTAATAGTAGTTAACTTATGAGGGGATCAAAGAGTTTGGACCCCCGCCATCCAATACCGTGAAGTATTGAAGGAGGTCCTACTAAATTTGACCCAGGTCCATTGCAGGACCTCTAAACGCTGAACAATGGCAAGACCTTTACCAAACCGTTCCCTTAACCCCCGACCAGGTAGCCAACATATCTCCATATAGACCGTGGAGATATGAATGGTGAAAATCCTTTATTTTATATAGACAGTAAAATAATGCCAAGACACCACGGACAAACGATAAGGAAAGATCACATTCAACATAAGTAACTAGTTATTAAAGTCATTAATACAAAACCAAATAAAAAGTGCAAAAGATTAGAAATAAAAAGTATTATACTAGACACTTTGTCTTCACCAAGTGATGTAAGAGACTTAGGCAAACATGGCCTTGATTGTCAAGAACTCTTACGATCAATCTTGGATCCCGAGACGACTCACACACTCTACGATGGACAATGGATGATGGTGGTGGATGATGGTGTTGTGATGGTGGTGGGTGGTGGATGAAGTGTGAGAGAGGTGGTGTGCCAAGGGATGAGATGAAATGAATCCAAGCACTCCTATTTATAGGCTGAACAGAGAGCTGGGCACGGCCCCGTGTCCGCTGGGCACGGCCCCGTGTCCGTCTGACAATCTCTCTCCTCATTAATTGTAATTCGCAATTACAATAAATGCGCCTGCTGTACTTTCGACACGCCCCCGTGTCCGCTGAGCACGGCCCGTGGTGGGCAATAGAAGCTTCTATAGGTTTGTCTTTTCTGCTGCTTCTTGGGCACGGCCCCGTGCTGGCTGAGCACGGGGCGTGTTCAGTCTTCTGATTTCTCTACTTTGCTTTGGAAGGTGCCGTTGAGGGGTCGGGCAGTCCACTAATATTCCTTTTCTTGTATTTATGTTGGATTTAGCTGTCTTTTTGCTTCTTTTGCGTTTTTGAGCTCATTTAATCCTGAAAATACAAAAGGAAGACAAAAACACTCTTTTTCCAATATTAGTACTTAAAAAGGGTTAGTTTTATGCCTTATTTGATGTAATTTATATGTTGCATTTTACACACATCAAATACCCCCACACTTGAACTTTTGCTTGTCCTCAAGCAAAACTCTTTAATATGTGGCTTACACTCCCAAATGGAATAGGTAGAAGAGAAGGTTTTGGGGTTGTCGTAGAGTGTCGGGATTTCCAAGATCTTTTTGGGTTTTATTTTTATTTATTTACACTCCTATTCGTAATGATTTATTTAGAACTTTTCATAAAAGAAATTACTTATTTGGGCATAACATGCCTTTTTAAAATTCTATTTATATACAAGTTCACATACCTCACGGGGAAATCACTCACACTCGGCCGAAGGTGTATTTTTAGTGAATCACGCGAGAGCGGCATGGAACTTATTCCTACCATAGGCTTGCCAAGAAATCAATCCTCCTCCTTTTTAACTTTTATACCTTTGTAGATATCAAGAGGACTTTGTGGGTTAAGGGTTAGGCTAGGGTTAAAGGTAGGTGGTTGGGTTAGTGGTTAGTAGAAAAAGGGCTAAAAGCGTAACAAGTGTCGGTTTTCGTATTTTTGCAACTTTTTATTTTGATGAAGCTTTTATTCAAACTAAGTTATTTTTGATTAACTTGTTTGTTTATTTTCTTTTTGCTTCATCATTATCACATTTTTTTTTTACGAAGAACCGAACTTGTTACTAAAATAAAGGGTTAAAAATGAAAAAGGTTTTGGTGGGTAAAAGGGTTTTTGTTTGGGTGATGAAACGAAAAGGTTTAGGCTCAAAGGGGCTAACTAGGGGGATTTTTTTGGGTAGGTGGTAAAAGAAAAAGAAAAATAATGGTGTAGAAATAAAAAGGGTTAGTCCTAATGCCTCCATCATTTACTTACTCGGGTTTAAGTTGATAAGGACCGGGAATGTATTGTCATGGCAAGTTCTAGAGTCGTAAGAACCAAGCGGCTATTCACACAAGAAACGAAAAATGAGCATTTAGTCAAATGATATGTAATTGTGTGCTCAATAAAGGCTCAAAACTCACTTTTGTGGGAATGGGTTTTTATGTGATCAAGTATATATAATCAAATTTTAAATAAGTTTGCTATGCCTTTTCATAATTTTCTTATGTTGGTTCTTTTTATCACTACGCTATCGGTTGTAAATTTAAAAATATAACCTTTTTGAGAGCTTGAATTTTCCGAGTTAAACCTAGACAAGTAAAAGAAAAAATGAAATTTTTGAAAAAATTTGGGGTGATTAGCGGTTCCAATAGAGTTTTGTGTAAGGCTTGTATTTAGGACTTGCAAAATTCAAGGTTTTAGCATCCCCCCCACACTTAAATTACACATTGTCCTCAATGTGTCCCAAAAATAAATTTTTAGGTTGATTAGATGTGTAAAATAGTGTTTAAAAAGCAAAAATTTGTGTTACTGGGCACTGAACACAGCCCCGTGTTGTCCGGGCACGGCCCCGTGTTCAAGTGCCAGTAACAGAATTAAAACAAGAGAAACAGAAGCCTGGACACGGGGGCGTGTTGGGTGAACACGGCCCGTGTCCAGTTACCTGAACTGGGCGTTTTCTGCAGGGTGCTCAGCACGGGGCCGTGTTGGTTGGGCACGGCCCGTGTTGAACCTTCTGAAATGGTGAGAATTGTCGGGTTGCCTTGTTCTTGTGCATGGGTTCATTTTTCTCGTTCCCCTTTTCATCCTTTACTACCATGAGTGTGTTTTATTCATGAAAGTTAAACTAACTAAAAAAAACATAAAAATTAATCTAAATAAAACTAAGGATAGTTCCGTGGAATGCCTCCATGGTGCGCCACGTTTATAAGGGTCCTTGGCTAGACCCAAAGCCTGGTCATATGTTACCCAAGTGGGATGTGTTGCATCCCATGTTACACCGTCGGAGAGCGTCATCCAAGCTTGAGTCTATGACCTTCATGTAGTTGACCGGATCTTCTTCCTCTACTCGCTTTCCACATTCAAATTTCACTTCCTCATCCCCAAACTTCAATGTAAGAGTTCCGTCATTCATATCTACCAACGCTTGGGCGGTGGCTAGAAATGGCCTCCCGAGGATGAGAGGGACATCGATGTCTTCCTCCATGTCTAGGATGACAAAGTCGGTTGGAAAGACGAATTTGTCAACCTTAACGAGCAGATTTTCGGCGACACCTTGTGGGAATTTGACGGACCTGTCGGCGAGTTGTATGCTCATCTTTGTAGGGCTTGTTGTTCCTAGGCCGAGTCGCTTGAACATTGATATGGGCATGAGGTTGATGCTAGCCCCAAGATCGGCTAAAGCATTTCTGACGGGGGACTTTCCAATCGAACAAGGGATTGTGAAGCTCCCGGGGTCGATTTTCTTTTGTGGAAGTTTGTTGAGTACTAGAGCTGAGCATTCTTCGCCTAAGTTAACTAATTGCAATGATTCAATTTTCCTTTTGTGAGTGAGGAAATCCCTCATGAATTTTGCATATTTAGGCATTTGGGTTAGGACCTCAATAAAAGGAATATTAACATGCAATTGTTTTAGTAAACTTTCGAACTTCGCGAATTGCTCATCAGTCTTTTGACGATTTAACCTACTGGGGTATGGAATTTGAGGAGTCTTGGTGGCCTCTTGATTTGTTGTAGAAGTTTTTTCTGGCGCAGGAGGAGTCATAGGCTGGTCAGAATGGCTTCTTTCAGTTGGCGGTAATGGAGCATCCTCGGGTCCCACGGTTCGACTTCTTAATGTGATGAGATGTACTTGTGCCTTCGGGTTCGTTTCGGTATTACTAGGTAACGCGCCTTGTGGTCTCTCGGAGAAATTTTGAGCTAGTTGATTTAATTGTTTTTCAACCTTTTGAATGCTAGCTTGTTGATTTCTGAAATTCGATTCCAATTGTTGAAATCGATCCGAGTTTTTCTTTTCAGTGTCAGAGATGAGGCGAGATACAGTATCTTCAAGCCTTTCTCTTCCACCTTGTTGTTGAGAAAAATTTTGCGGTTGTTGAAAATTAGTTCGTTGGTTTTGTTGGTTACTACTATTGCCAGGATCTCTCCAACCAAGATTTGGGTGGTTACGCCATCCTTGGTTGTAGGTACCCGTTGGAGGACCCGACGGCCTAGGTCTATTATCCATGTAGTTTACCGTTTCAGTTTGTTCATCTAATTCTTTCATACAACTCCAATTTTCATGTGACCCACCACACCCTTCACAAGCCATAACCGAGGCCGTTTTTGTCATTTCTAGCTTTTTGATTTTTGAAGAGAGGGCCTCGATTTAGGCTTGTAAAGATGTGCTTTCATCAACCTTATGGGCGCCCGGGGCAATGGATTTATTACCTCGGGGAGTGTGCCATTGAAAATTGGTTTGAGCAATTTCCTCAATTTGGTTATATATTTCATTTGGACGACGATTACCTAAAAGTCCCCCGGAGCTTGAATCAAGTGTTTGTCTTGTGTGTGGCAACAATCCATTGTAGAAAGTGGATACTTGTTGCCATACCGCTAGACCGTGGTGGGGACACTTTCTTAGAAGCTCCTTGAACCTTTCCCAAGTTTCATATAAGGATTCCCCATCCTCTTGTGAGTATGTATTAATTTCAGTCATTAATTTAGCCGTTTTAGCAGGAGGGAAATACTTATACAAAAACTTTTGGGCGAGTTCATCCCAGGTGTTTACCGATCCAACTGGGAGGGTGTTAAGCCAAGCCTTAGCTCGGTCTTTTAGTGAAAAAGGAAACATTCGAAGGCGGATGGCGTCATTTGATGCTCCATTGATCCGAAAGGTATCACATATTTCTAAGAAGTTAGTAATATGTAGATGGGGATCCTCGTCCGCAAGCCCGTGGAAGGTTGCGGAGTTTTGGAGCATTTGTATCAAATGCGGCCGAAGTTCGAAGTTGTTGGCCTCGACATTTGGTGCATTGATAGCGGCGCCGAGATTGCCTACGGTAGGCCGTAGGTAATCCATGAGGGTACGTTGGTCCGCCATTGGAATTGGGTCCCCCGAAGCTTTCTCTTGATTTTTAGCTTTAAGTCTTTTTCTGAGAAAGCGTTCGGGTTCTTCTAAGGGTTCTTTTATGTCTCTACTAGAACTGGAGCTCATGCACTACGTAGGAGGGTCAAATGTGGCACCTGGGTTCCAAGTCCTGCAATAAAAACAGAAAAGAACGTTGGTCAGAAAGTTCACCACGGCCCCGTGCTCGGTGAACACGGCCCGTGGTCAGAGATACAGTAATTGTTTTCTGGATTCCCAGTTACTGGGAGTTGGACACGACCCCGTGTTGCACCGACACGGCCCCGTGTTCAGCTCTCTGTAACTCAGAAAATAAAAACTGCCAGTGATGATGCTGGGCACGGCCCGTGTCTGACCGGGCACGGCCCGTGCTGAGCTCTGTCTGCAGAAGCTGAAAAACTAAGAAAAAACCTAAAAAAAATAAAAAAAAAATGATTAGGCCGTTGATTCCTAACTTTCTTAAAATCCTTGTGTCCCCGGCAACGGCGCCAAAAACTTGATGCGTGCGAAGTGTTACTTATTTTAGGTGTGTATTTTAAGCCCTTTTTAACACTTATTTTAGCCAAGTTTTAAATTTATAAAACACGATATTTCACTAACACTAAACACACATATGGGCAAGTGCACCCATCGTTGAGTGTAGTATAGCGTTGGTAAGATACCGAGGTCGTCCAAGGACACAAGAGCTTTTAGTACCGGTTTATCCTCAACGTCTAACCAAAATAAAAGTTTAGAAAAATGTTTTAAACTAAGAAAATTAAAAACTAACTAAAATGCTGAAAATAAAAATAAAAGAAAAACAGATAGACAAGATGAATCACTTGGTTCCGACTCATATCTAGTATAACCTTTGATTATTTCCGCACTTTTGCACATAATTAAGAGATTATCTTAGTTATTGTAGTAGGCCCCTCTTTTGAAGGTGACGTTACCCTCACCCCAGTAGTTTGAGTCAGCAGGGATACAATCCTAAAAGGGTGGATTATTGGAAGATAATGAATTAAGTTATTAATGCAGTATTGTGGTAGGCCCCGCTTTTGGCGGTGACGTTACCCTCGGCTAAGTAGTCTGAGTCAGCAGGGATACAGTCCTAAATAGCCGGGTTATAGTATTAATAGTAGTTAACTTATGAGGGGATCAAAGAGTTTGGACCCCCGCCATCCAATACCGTGAAGTATTGAAGGAGGTCCTACTAAATTTGACCCAGGTCCATTGCAGGACCTCTAAACGCTGAACAATGGCAAGACCTTTACCAAACCGTTCCCTTAACCCCCGACCAGGTAGCCAACATATCTCCATATAGACCGTGGAGATATGAATGGTGAAAATCCTTTATTTTATATAGACAGTAAAATAATGCCAAGACACCACGGACAAACGATAAGGAAAGATCACATTCAACATAAGTAACTAGTTATTAAAGTCATTAATACAAAACCAAATAAAAAGTGCAAAAGATTAGAAATAAAAAGTATTATACTAGACACTTTGTCTTCACCAAGTGATGTAAGAGACTTAGGCAAACATGGCCTTGATTGTCAAGAACTCTTACGATTAATCTTGGATCCCGAGACGACTCACACACTCTACGATGGACAATGGATGATGGTGGTGGATGATGGTGTTGTGATGGTGGTGGGTGGTGGATGAAGTGTGAGAGAGGTGGTGTGCCAAGGGATGAGATGAAATGAATCCAAGCACTCCTATTTATAGGCTGAACAGAGAGCTGGGCACGGCCCCGTGTCCGCTGGGCACGGCCCCGTGTCCGTCTGACAATCTCTTTCCTCATTAATTGTAATTCGCAATTACAATAAATGCGCCTGCTGTACTTTCGACACGCCCCCATGTCCGCTGAGCACGGCCCGTGGTGGGCAATAGAAGCTTCTATAGGTTTGTCTTTTCTGCTGCTTCTTGGGCACGGCCCCGTGCTGGCTGAGCACGGGGCGTGTTCAGTCTTCTGATTTCTCTACTTTGCTTTGGAAGGTGCCGTTGAGGGGTCGGGCAGTCCACTAATATTCCTTTTCTTGTATTTATGTTGGATTTAGCTGTCTTTTTGCTTCTTTTGCGTTTTTGAGCTCATTTACTCCTGAAAATACAAAAGGAAGACAAAAACACTCTTTTTCCAATATTAGTACTTAAAAAGGGTTAGTTTTATGCCTTATTTGATGTAATTTATATGTTGCATTTTACACACATCAACTAGGTAACCATTGTTCTGGTAAACCCTAAATATCACATCAAAATAGTCAAGTTAATATAAAAACTTTCAAAATTTATGAACCACCCATAAAAACTATTGGTATTTATGAAACAATATCATCATCATAAACTTGAAATCTACACTCACTCTTATGTGGAAGAACCCTAATAGAAGCCAACTCAATATCTTCACCAACTGCTCGAATCCAACTTTAGGTTTCCATCCAATAACTTTTCTGGCCTTGCTTGAATCGCCTTTCAAATTATCAACTTGCGCAAGCCTAAAATACTTCTTATCGATCTCCACATGATTTTTCCAGTTTAAACCCACATACACAAACGCCTTTTCAAGAAACTCTTCAACTGTGTGTGATTCTTCAGCTGCCACCACGCAGTCGTCTGGTTAGTCTTGCTGTAGCATCAACCACATTTCCTCTACGTAGTCCCCTGCAAATCCCCAGTCTCTTGAAGCCTGCAAATTCCCTAAAAACAGCTTGCTCTGCAGCCCGATCTTAAAGTAACAATTTATGTGTGATGTAAAGTAACAATTTATTAAGCGTAATCTAACAAACCCAAAAAACAGATCAAAACTGATAGAACAATAATCGCTAAAGAAAAGGATGGTTAATCATAATCTTGAACTGATAAAAATGATGAAGAACAAAACTAAAAGACACACAAATTTAGATCCATGAAGGGATTCTAGGGTTCATAAAAGAAGCGTTTTATCCCAAATCATATATAATTGATCTGATTGTATACTCGCAATTTAGATCGGCGCACAAAATAAAAACTCAAGAAATCGTAGAATCGATTGAAGAACAGAGGTGATACATCATACCATACCTAGGACGTGTATGAAGCATTGTTGTAGATGAGTATGAACTGTTGGATTGACGATGCTTATGGTGAGAAGAGAAATTAGGGTTTGTGTGTGTTGGTGTTGGTGTTGTGGGAGATGGCGGTGGAGAAGATTGGTGGTGGAGGTGGGCGATGGAGAAGATTGGTGGTGGAGAATCAACGTCCCTCCATGAAGCTTTGTTTTCAACGTGTCCATCTTCATCAATGAAAGATCTGGATAAGAGAGAGAGAGAGAGAGACATAAGAGATGGATTGAATTTTGAAAGTGGAGAAGAGATTTAAAGAGAGAGAGAGGGATTTAAAGAATCGTTTGAATTTTGAAATTTTGAAAGTGGAGCCAAATTATGTATTACTAATTAATAGAATATATTAACAATTTAATTGTTATTTGTGACATCATCAGATCTACGTGGCATGCTTGGTTGATTGACAAGTAAGCAAACTTACATCAGCATTACTTATCCTTTTATATATAAGTAGATAGATTAGTTTTTTGGTCAACAAACTTAGCATACCCGTCTCTAATTCCATAAATTCTGTGTGAAACTCAGATGTATTACTATTTACTATTTTTTACTACATATATTAAGGAAAAATTACAAGTTTTGTCCTTTATTTTTATATCACTTTTCAGGCGGTGTCCTTTTTTACGAATATTAACAGGCGGTGTCCTTTACTAGGTATTTTGTTGCAAGTTTAGTCCTTTACACCCAACCCAGTTAAAAAACCTTGTTAATTGTTGGGTGTAAAGGACTAAACTTGCAACAAAATACCTAGGTAAATGACTAAACTTGCAACAAAATACCTAGTAAAGGACACCGCCTGTCAACAATTAACAAGGTTTTTTAACTGGGTTAGGTGTAAAGGACTAAACTTGCAACAAAATACCTAGTAAAGGACATTGTCTGTCAACATTCGTAAAAAAAGACACCGCCTGAAAAGTGGTATAAAGATAAAGGACAAAATTTGTAATTTTTCCCATATATTAATTACTATACTAGGTTGTTCCCACTCGCGCGTTGCGGCGGGGAACCAAACTTTTTTGGAAAGCCAAAATAATCATAGTAATTAAAAGTCTAGTTATTAAGAACAATATATTTATGTTTCGGCTACAAAATTCTAGTACAATAACATAAGTTAATATTATTTGAAACTATATAGGAAAAGATGAGACATGTAAAAAAAATCATGACGTCACAACGAAAATTCTTTTAAAATTTAAAGCATTAACTTTTTGGAAATTCATGGGTTGTAGTGTAATGCGGGTTTAAAAGAGTAAAAATAATTTTATTAAAGTTCATGAGACGTGTGATAAATTTAGGGTTGTTTTATTTCCACATCCCCTATAATCTTATTTTCACATCCCTATATCTATACGGGCCGTATAAACTGATACGGGCCGTATAGAATGTTTATGCACAGAATTTTATGCGGTGGAATGTTTTTTTTGTTTTTATATATATACGGGACGTATAGTTATATACTGGCCGTATACATATTTGCATAATTTTGTTTCGAAGGTTTGCCAAGGGTTTTTAGTTTTGGAATCTGTATACGGGCCGTATAATGTTATACGGCCCGTATAGCTCGTATAGAAAAGTTAACATTTTTGTTGCAATCAGGAAACCGTTTAATAAATTTTTGTATTTAAAATAGTGTTGTATATATCGGATTATGTTACGAGTTTGTAGTTAAACGTATTTATTATGTTTAATAAGTTTCCTCTTTGTAAAACGATAAATATGTATAGAAAAGTTAATTTTTTGTTGCAATCGGGAAACCGTTTAATAAGTTTTATAAATTTTAAAATAATATTGTATATATCGGATTATGTTACGAGTTTGTAGTTAAACGTATTTATTATGTTTAATAAGTTTTCTCTTTGTAAAACGATAAATATGTATAGAAAAGTTAATTTTTGTTGCAATCGGGAAACCATTTAATAAGTTTTATAAATTTTAAAATAGTATTGTATATATCGGATTATGTTACGAGTTTCTAGTTAAACGTATTTATAATGTTTAGTAAGTTTCCACTATGTAAAACGATAAATATGTGATATGATTATAATAAACTACGACAACAATTATTAAACAAACAACTTAACATCTAAACATAAGATTAATATTTATAATGTTTTACATCTAAAAAAAAGATAAACTTTTACAAAGTTTCAAACGTAAAATAATAAAAAAATAATAATAATACAATAAGCAGCTACGGCGGTGGTGGTGGTGGTGCAGCGCCAGCTCGTGGAGGTAGGGGCGCGGCAGAATGCATAGCCACAATCGCCTCGACCATCCACTGTACACCCTCTCTCACTGCAGCTAAATCCCCTCTGACTGCAGCTAAATCCCCTCTGACTGCAGCTACAGCCGACTCGACCTGAACGAGTCTCTCCTCCACCCCCGGTGGAGGCATCACACGCTGTCTCACGCTGCGTCGAACGTACGGGCGATCACCCCGTAACTCCTCCTCAACTACCTGTGATCGATCGGCAGTATGAGCGACCCCCTCTCCGTCGCCTCCCTCTCCGTCGCTTCCCTCGCCCTCGTCTCCCTCTCTCTCGTCTCCCTCCTCATCACCACCCTCTCCACGGGGTCCCTCACCCACACCATAAGCCCAAACCAGCTGCCCTCCCTCGACCTTGCGAGCCAAACCCATCGATAGGGCTGTGTCCCTCCCAACCCTGTCAAGCTGGCGTGTCTGCGTCATATCACTTGCCACCTGCGGGGACAGGAGGCGCAAGTAACCCTTCGCCAGACGGGTGACGAAGGCCCCACAGCTGATGTGGGAAGAGGTTCGCTTAAAAGCGTACTCGGCGAGATATGCGGCCAACTTGTACGCCAAGTTGGCCCTCCCGCCGGTAAGTAAGTCGTGCAAGAAGAATAGGTCACTTTGGGTGACCCATTCCCTGCTATCATGACGACCGGCGATCGTCACGGCGATACACCGATGTAGGTATCGGTGTAACGGGTCGTAAAGATCAGTCGCCCGTGCCTTCGGGGATCGCTGATTCGGTTTCGCGAACTCCCCGAACCCAATACTGCTCCAATACGGCCACAACACGTCAGTGGACGTGCTGACTGGCGCATCAAAAAATGCGCGTGACCTTGAGTCCTCCTGTGAGTACAGACCCAAGGCAACAGCGAACTGAGGAAGTGTCATCCTCCGAGTCTTGCCGCAAATAGTAAAAGTTACGGCGTCTGTCGTCAAAAAATGCTGAAAACCCCCACCTCGGGTGTCCGTAAATGTAAAGGTAGATAAAAACTCTAAAGTAATCTCCCTGTGGGCCCGCTCTGCAGCGGCATCAAATAAGCGGTCCCACGGGGAGTTAGCTGGCATGAGCTCCCGGACCCGACCGATCGCTCCAATATCTGTCAAAAACTGAAAATCTATGGTCCGAGGCGCATCCAGCACCATCTCCCGTAATTTGCCCAAAACCCTATAGGTAACCGTAGCTCGGGGGATATCTCTAACAAACTGCCCCGTCTCAGTAAAATCGGGCACAACCTCCTCCTCCTGTCCACGTCCACGTCCACGTCCCCGTCCGCGTCCACGTCCACGGTCCCGACCCTGACCCTGACCTCGACCTCTACGGGCCGCACCAGCTGCTGATGACTCAGCCATATCGTCTGTAACAAATAACAATTACAACTTAGCAATCACTATACGATTATCGTTAACGTATTATACGAATACTGTTCTTGTATACGAATGTATTGTACATATGATATACACTCGTACAATGTTTGAAGATTCAACAAGGATACGACCGTATACATTATATACGAGCGTATAATGTTTGAATATTCAAACATTATACGAGCGTATATAATGTATACGATCGTATAACCTTTGATTATTCAAGTGTATACGGTCGTATAAATTTTATACGATCGTATATTTTTTGAATATTCAAACATTATACGATCGTATACAATTTATACGACCGTATACACATAATAATCATTTACAATTTCCTGTTTCAATTTTTTTTTTCAAATTGAATTATACAATCGTAATCGTTACGCCTGTCTACGCTTTACTATACAAGACCATAATCTAACATGTTACGTAATTTAAAAGTTCACTATACGAAAACGTACCGTATAGGAAGAACGAGAAGAAAACGCCAAAAACGCCGAAGAACGCTGTCCAAGAACGATCCGAGAGAATTTTTGGTGGAATGTTGAGGCCATATGGTGGAAATGAGGTCGTATAAAACTTATACGACCTTTTTTATTTGTATACGGGCCGTATAAAAGTATACGACCCGTATACAGTGATTTAATTTATTTTAATTCTGTCGTATATTAATATACGATCACAGTATACGAGGCGTATATTTTTATACGGCCCGTATACAATTCAGTTGTTTTCATTTTTTTTTCAATTACTATATGCGGAACTGACGAAAATACGGTCGTTATGCGTTAACGTTGATTCGTTTAAACGTTTTTTCAAATTCAATTTCAACAAGTTGCCAAAACATTTATATAACGTGTATGTTTATCATTACAAATTGTCAAAACATGCAAATAACATTTTATATTCATAGGGCACCTAAATCTATGTAATCCCTGGTCCTATATTCATCAACGATCGTATTATATTGGTCAATACGTTCCTTGTAATAGTGATACCATTCTGCTGGCGTATTCCGTGTCGGTTGTTGCCAGTATCCTGATGGGGTTGGCATTGGATATTCCCCTTCTAATCTGAATTGAATAAAATGGTTCCTGTTTACATGTACAAGCGCGACTGTTCGATGCGGAATACTTTCTTCGGCTGTTCTGAACATGGGAAAAAATGAAGCACAACCAAGGTCACTTAATAAGAGACAAATGACATTCCACCGGTTTGCTATCAGAAGCCCCGTGAATGGCATTTGTAGCCACTTATGTCGAGGTGCTCCGTCTATATGGTCTTTTGACCAAACTAATGATTCCAGAACTTGTTGATACTGAAGTTCATTTATGTTTTTCCAAAATTTGTGGAACCGATTGCACTCATCATGAAGTTGCTCCCGTATGAACGGCCACTGCCACTCTTTAAGCCGACCGCTATAGATCGAAACCCACAATTACCATCACCCTGCACATTTTGTATGTGACTGAGGTGTGGATAGAAGCACGGTGGAATGAACTTTTTGAAGTGCGTGAACATATTAACTTGTCCGACAGGCAGCAAAGGTAAGTCTGGTGGCTCTTCCTTTGATTTTGCGACCTTCTTTTTCGTTTTCGAATTCTTAGTGCCTTTCGCAATCTCGCCGAAGAACATAGGTGTTTCAGTACAATAACTTTGTGACTCGACAAACGAGCTGTGCCTGGTAGGTTCGATATTTGACTCTTGTGTGCCAAACTCATCTTGTGTGCGAAACCCATCTTGTGAATCACTATACTGGTCCTGCGTTGTTAAAAAGCTGTGTCTTGAAGGCTCCGTAAACGAATCATCCTTCCTTTGTTGCTGAGCTTTTAAAGTTGGACGACCCCGTGTGTTTTTTTGCACAACTGGTTGTTTAAGCTTCGTCTTATTGAGTTGTACCAACTCCTTCATCTTTTGAATAAAGTTTTTCCTGAGTTCTCTCGGCTGAGCACTTAAATGTTGTTTGAGAAGCGCAAATTCGTCGTCTAAGTCGAAAGAGTCCACCTTGCTCGGTTCCACTATGGAGTCCAAATTTAACTTTCTCCAAAAAGGGGTCTATCATCTCCAACGGGATCATTTGACCTAAGGAACATATCAACAAACAACATAAAACGTCAATAAGATTTTGCGTGATGAAAGGGTATGATTATAAAATGTGGTTGGTCGAATAATGTATTACCATTCGTTATATACGCTTCCAACCGACACGCGCACGGCAACCCACTGCTTGTATACAAACGGCACGCGCATGTACGGTTATATAACTTTAATTTTTCTATTTCATTTACTTCGTCTGATATCACCTCTAGGCAGGCATGTGAAACCTTCTTTAGTAGGAGATTAAATATTGGTTTGTTATGATGACCCAATGTTCGGCTCCTGCTTGTTTCAATGCTGCCTTTGATTTCTGTAACCTGGTTTCTTATGAG
Organism: Helianthus tuberosus; assembly: GCA_030545235.1. Classification (NCBI taxonomy): domain Eukaryota; kingdom Viridiplantae; phylum Streptophyta; class Magnoliopsida; order Asterales; family Asteraceae; genus Helianthus; species Helianthus tuberosus. Next base: position 35,043,054 of record CM060383.1, read on the forward strand.
CTTATCGATAAGTGGTACCACTTTCTCCAGGGTGTAATTAGAGTCGCCTAGGTACTGCTTCAAAAGGGCATGTTGACCCTCTGCCCTGTTCGTTGTACGTTGACCGAAGTTCAGATGTTGGTCGCTCCAGAACGAAACAAACCGGTCTCTATATGGTTGTAACCAGATTGAATCCAAATAGTTCATAATCTCTGTAATCAAAGTCAAGTGCAGTTAAGACAAGTCAAATAAATACGATTATTAAACAAAAATTATATAAAACTTACCGTCTGTTTTTTTGCGTGGCAAGTTTGATCGTATTCGCTCGTACCAGTAGTTGTAGTCATGATCGGTCGTTGATTTAATTAGCTCGCCCCACTTGAAAAGAAACCTCTCCCATTTATCCTCTGTTTTAAAGCTTTTCCTGCAATGTTTGAAGATGTTTTGCTGTATGTGCCACCTACACAATGAATGTCTAGCCCTGGGAAACACGGTTGCACATGCGTTCATTAGGGCGCGATCTCTATCCGTTACTACTACACGGGGTTCCATAACACTGTCTAATGAGTGTTTCAACCTCTGTAGAACCCATGTGAAGTTTTCCTGTTTCTCGTGGCTTACGAACGCATGAGCAATGCAAAACGACATCAACGTTGATGTAACACCGATAATCTGGACTAGAGGCATTTTGTACCGATTCGTCTTGTAGGTGGCGTCTATAAGCAACACATGCGGGAAAGCGCGCCACAACATGTTCGACTTCGGGTGGATGAAGAAAACATCCTCGACCCGTTCGCCGTTTTGAGATGTTCTATGGTAAAAAACAAACCCAACCTTCTCCAACCGGTCAAAAAGTATCTGCATTGGAGTCTCGCCGACTTGTTCCATTCGACCCAATTTGGCTCGAGCGTTGTATATGGTGTTTCTTGTTGAGACATTATGGGGGTTCTGTTCTTTAATGGCAGCAAGAATGTCTCGTGGTTTGATGTTCTGATGCGTCATTTGCTACACCGTCCTCTCTTCCGATGGAGTCAGCCTCATTAGGGACGGATGACCCTCTGGATACAAAAATGGTTCGTGGTTATGTTTACCTTCCTCAACCCTTAGATCCCAGTAACCTAACCTCTTTCTGTATGTCCCGACCAGTTGGAACTTGCAACCGGTTTTCCTAGTCCCGCTGCGTCTGACCGTCGCTGTTGATTTGTAATTGCCGGCACAATCGCACGTAAGCCAAATTTTTACCGGCTGACAACTATGGGGTTTATCGTAGATGGTGCGTTTGGTGACGAGGGCGTAGCCATTTACGCGTCCGACGTCTCTACACCAGTCTATCAATTCATCCATGCTAGCGAATTTCTAACGGAAACACTTATATGTGTCAATTAATGATTAACTCAAATGATTAACCCAGGTTTAGTTTTAGTATAAACGGGTTCGGGTCAGTTTCAGCTTGAACCTGCGAACGCGTTTGGATTAACGGGTCGGGTTCGGGTCAACATGGTCGGGATGGCGGGTTGACCCGTTACACATTTATACTATATTATATATTTTTTACAATTCTATACGGGCCGTATAACCTTATACGGCCCGTATCAACCATGTGAGAATAAGATGATACCATGTGGATTTAATAGGACCCTAAATTTATTAAAACTCAGGAGGTAAGAATGTACATTTGTATAAAAAACTTAAAAAAAATTGAAAAGGTTAAAGTGTAAGAACCAAAACCTTTTCTGGTCAAAACATAAAAAAAAGTGTCTTGTAGGATTGTTACGATTGCCACAAAAAATTGAGTAAATTTCATAAATGCAATAAAAAGAAAAGTTAAATATATGAGTATAGATGACATTACTGTAAGACCATGCGTAGTGGTAAGGGTGAATAATGTACCTATCCTTGGGCGTTTTCCGCCATGTAGCAGTACAGTCAGCAAGGGGCATTATTGGACGTTTTTTCTAAAATGGGTGTAGTGTGGATATGGGCATTATGTTAAAAAGGTGTAGAGAATTAAATAAAAATAAAAAAAACCAACAAAAAAAACTATTGGCCTAAAAAAAGAAGATTAAATGTGATTGGCCACTCAAAAAAGCCTTCAAGTGTGATTTAAATCACGCCAAAACAAAAAAATAAACCAAACACACCTAGGGGGTGGTAACCCGGCGTGTTTTGGCGTTTTTGGGGGAAAAAGATGGGCAACAACGCCCATTACGTTCAGTCTAATTAAAAGCAAAATTGAGACCAAAGCAAACATGTTAGTTTAGTATAGCTAAAAACAAAATATAAAAAGTTTCGTGTAGCTAATGATGTGTTTTAATATGTAGTATAGTATAGTATAATATAATATAATATAATATAATATAATATATTCATAACGTCTAAAGGAATAGTGATGTTGTTTGTTTTTTGATTTAATCACCAAATTTTTCCAACTTCTTTGTTTTAGTCCCTTCTTAGTTTGTCTTCTCATATTTCTTCTACAATCATTACATATTTAAATTTTCACTCTTTTAACTTATACTGTATATGATATACCTATTTAAAATGTTTAATAAATTTTATTCATTAACTTAAAAAAATAGAATACTCGATTGTGTCAAAAAAATACAACGTATTGTCAGTACCTTAACAATTAACCGACTAACTTCGACCGAACATTATTTGAACAATTACGGACAAATTCTTGCAGCGTAGCGCAAGGAAAATCTGCTAGTTTCTAATATTTAATCATATCATCATAATCAATAATATTTAAAAGCAATATATTTGGTTTTTTATAACTTTTATAGTAGCATAATGGGTGTGTTTGAGCTTATGTGGCGTATTTCGATGTTATTTTTGGACTTTTTGGATGTGTCATCCGTGTATAAGGATGGGTGGAACGGTTCTATAAAAGGGGGAGAGGAAGAGTGGTATGTTGTTTGCTTTGAGAAAGGCAACCAAAACAAGTGGTGACATGAATGGTGTTTTTAGACTTCTCATCAGAAGTGCTATAACATGAGGCTCAAATACAATTGTGTATTTTAATCCCCATTTGTATGATAGGGAAAAGATCAAATAGTAAGTTTATTTTGGCTAGGAAGGATAGGAAGGAATATGATTATGACATGTGGCAAATTTTAAAATAAAGAGAAAGAATATTTTAGTCAATCTCATCATTTCTTCTTCCTTCTTCTCCCCAGTTACTTCAAAACCCACCATCTCCAACCTTTTCTTCACTTACTATCTCAATAATCACTACATTATAGTGCCATTTTCGTCATCAATCAATGATTCAAACACCCGATCAACGTGTTCTTCAGCTTTTTTTTTTTTTGAAGAAAACTCAGTTTAATTTCATTCAAAATCTCGTTTTTTCCCGTGATTTTGAAGATAATCACTCGATCCGTTCGATTCAATCGCTGATAAGTGTTTCTATCATTCAAATTTCGTCAATCGATGAAGAAATCAGCTTCGATCCATGTAAGAAATTCTTTAATTTCATTTTCACGATCTAGGTTTTTGATTTAGTCATTGCGTTTTACTATCTTGGCGGGGGTCCGGGGGCGGCAGCCCCTGGTAGCAGGGTCCCAGAGGCGGCAGCCCCTGGCGAGGTCCAAGGGGCAGAGCCCCTGGCTGGGGTTGAGAAAAATTAATTTTCTATAAATTTGTCTCTGAAAAACTGCATTCGTAGACAGTTTTATGCCATTGCGTTTTAGAACTGCATTCCTGGTTCAAACAATTCACAGACAACTATCGTCCTGGTTCAATGCGTTTTAGAGAGAACACTTTCTTTGGTGTTTTTATGCCATTGCGTTTTAAAACTAATACATTTTTATGCATTTTCTGGTCATTGCGTTTTAAAAAACACATTTTTGAAGTGTTTTTAGTCATTGCGTTTTAGGTAAAACACATTTTTAGGTGTTTTCAGTCTATTGCGTTTTACAGAGAACACTTTCTTTTGTTTTTTTAGGTCATTGCGTTTTAGAAATGAGCCATTTTTAAGTGTTTTCTAGCCATTGCGTTTTATAAATAAGACAATTCTTTGTGTTTTTTGTGCATTGCGTTTTAGGTAAAACACATTTTTATGTGTTTTCAGTCCACTGCGTTTTAGAAAACAGACATTTTAAGTGTTTTCTGGCCATTGCGTTTTAGAAATAAGACATGTGTTTGTGTTTTTTGTGCATTGCGTTTTAGGTAAAACACATTTTTATGTATTTCAGTCCATTGCGTTTTACAAACTACACTTTCTTTTGAGTTTTTAGGCTATTGCGTTTTATAAATAACACATTTCTTTGTGTTTTCTGGCCATTGCGTTTTCAAATAAGACATTTCTTTGTGTTTTTTGTGCATTGCGTTTTAGAAAAAATGTCATTTTTTAGGTTTTTTCCATTGCGTTTTACGCAACTGGGTTTTCAAAAAAAAATTATCGAAAATATAGCAATAGTATACTCGTTTTAAAGATAAAAAAACTCTCGTTTTTTTTGTGCAATTTTTATAAAAAAATAATGTCGTATGAAAGAGTTATTAACGTTTAAAAAATATGGGAGAATTGGAGGAGAGAGAAACTATTGCCTTGGATTGGTAAGAATGCCCCTAAACAAACTCACGCGCCTCTTTTCTTCCCTTCAATTTCCATCATTTAATCTTAGCCCTTGATTAACTAAATGGATGGTCAAGATCACTTCCTAGCCTTCTTAGCCAAATAAACTTCCTATTGTATACCCTTGTAGGATATATAATAAAAGGTTGCCTAACATAAACAACACCCAATGGTATGCTTGGCATTGCTTGTACATAAGGAAATCCCATAATATGGTTTGGTGTGTTGAATGATTTTGTTAAATATCTTTTTCGTCATGTTCAAGCTTTTGTTTTCTCTTGTGATGTTTTACATGTTCACGCTTTCGTTTTCTCTTTGATAGCCAAAGCTTTCAAGGGTGATATATAATAAGTATAATATATAGGATCAGCCCATATTTTCCGGATTCGACTTATATAAGATGAAGTGATAGTTACGTTTTAATATGGTTTATCAATATCAATAATATCAAGTTTATCCAAGGCTTCTTTTATCAATAATATCAAGTTTATCCAAGGCTTCTTGCAAAACCTTTCTCAATACATATAGAAATTTACAAAATATTATGGGTGTTTAAAAGATAAGCCTGGTTATCATTGATATAGTTTTTATCAATAATGTCAAGTTTATCCAAGGCTTCTTGCAAAACCATTCTCAGTACCAGTGGCGAAGCTTGCCGGAGAAAACGGAGGGGGCTAAAACATATATACCCAAAAATTTCTATAGAATCGGGGGGGGGGGGGGGGGGGTAAAAACGTATATATCCAAAAATTTCTATACGAAAACTACATATATAACACTACTGAGCGAAAAATCCCGGGGGTCGGGCGACCCCCCCCCCCCCCCCCCCCCAAGAAGCTTCGCCCCTGCTCAGTACATATAGAAATTTACAAAATATTGTGGGTGTTTAAAGGATAAGTCATGTTATCGTTAACCTAATTTATCAATAATATCAAGTTTATCCAAGGCTTCTTGCAATCCTTTCTTAATACATATAAAATTCACAAATTTTATGAGTGTTTAAAAGATAACTCATGTTATCATTGTTATAGTATGATACAATGATTTTATTCACTAAATCATATCATATCATCATATCATATTATAGTTATAGAATAAAAACTAAAAAATAGAAAGAAGGAATATGAATATTAGGTACACATACATAACACACAATAGGAAGTTAGAGGTTCGTGTTTGACATGGTTCTCTTCAAGTATGCTCGACATCTATTTCTAAAAATACAATGTTAAAAAAAGATGATATTGCCAACTAACCTAACTTTTTTGAAAGCATCATCATACTATTGTGTAAACTTCTCTCAACCCTAGATGTTGTTAGAGAATTTTCTTGTATCTAACACATGAAGAAGACATTAAATTATACCGTTAATAACAATCTCCTAATCAAATTAAAAAATTACAGCTAATGTCATTAATAACTAGTTACAATTTAAGAATCTTAGTTGTGTTTGTTTTGATTTATAAGAATGAGATAGAACCCAAAAATATAGGAATTAGATTCACTAGAATTGATATGAAAATCGGCTCAATTCAAGATGGGCTAGTTCTCTTTTTACAATATAATCATGGGATAACTTTACAGAAATGTAACAAAGTTTGGCAATTGTCTCAATTAAGTCACTGTAACTTTTTTTTGTCTCTTTAAAGTGATTGAAGTTTCATTTATCGTTCTAATACTATGTAATTATTAGGTTACCAGGTTACATTGGTGATGTGTCAGGTTTTATTTAAATTTTTTAATCTTTAATATGACGTGGAATTTTGTTAATGACAATTTCTCTTGCTTTAATATATGGCATTTTCTTTATCATTATATTCACTAAAACTCTATTCCTTCGAAGCAGACTTCAATTGATCTCCATCCTTTTTAGTTGTGCCCAATTTAGCGACCAATCATATGATTCAGCATCATTTTACATCAGAAACTTCTTTATATCAGTCTTTTTTTCATGCGATTGATAATCTCGGTCTTTCGTTAAATCGTTTAAGACCTGCTTAATCTTTAATTTTTGGTTACAAATCTCCATCAAACCTCTGTCCCTGATCATTGTTGCCATAACTTCTCAGATCTCAGATCTGAGATTCAGATGTTAAATATCATATGGGTTATAAGTCACCGTCTAATCTCCGTCTATCCCTCGTACTTCATCATCGACGCCATCACGTCTCAACAGGAATGGGTTCATATTTTTTCATCCATGACGGCCGCCGGTTTATGGTGAAACTTTAACGGAAACACAACGGTGATGGACAACGCCACGATGTTGATGAAGATGAAACGATGATGGATAGAGATGGTTGTTGTGATTGAATATAGTGTTAAAGTTTTGATGCACTGCCGATGATGATGAAGATCGATGGTGGATGCGATGAAGATAGTGAGCGAATTGATGAGGAGATGAAAAAGGGATGTGTGAACATATCATATGAAAGAAATTAAATAGGTTAGGATGGTAACCTGATGACCTGGTAATTACACACTATTAAGACACTAATTTAAAGTTTAGTTACCTTACAAAGACAAAAACTGTTTGGATGACTTAATTGGAACAATGAGCAAACTTGGTTACATTTTTGTGGCATTTTCCCTATAATCATTGATAAACTTGAACAATAAAAACGAAGGAAATGAGCAGACCAAGTAGGTCAAGGGCTTAAATTTAGGAAAGACTTTGACCGAGTGGGTTATGGTGATGCCCGAAAACCCATTGAATCTGCTCCATGGATCCTCCCGTCTCTTTATTAAACCCAGGTCCATTTCTTTTTTGGGTGTACAATTTAAACAGGAACTTATCATTTTTGCCTACGACCCATTAACCAGCTCTGGATTCGTATCAATTCTGCCCACCTGGAAAAACGACTTGTCCTCAAGTCGGAAAGATGAGAATTGTCGTGCTAAGTGATGATCCATTTAACTGTTGGTTGACCCTAATTCAAGACCCATTGAAGAGTCAAAAGGGTGCACGTTATGCAGACCTATGCAACCATCTAACCAGTGTGCTAGTATAACAACCCTCCTAAAATATTTCAGACACCCCTAATATGTTTATAATATCCCTATACTCCTTAAAATATACCCCGTAAACGATAAATAGCCCTTAATACCTTTATATAATAAAAATAAAAAACAAGTTTTATTAGTTTCTGGCGGGCCGCGAAGACCATGGCAGTCTTCTACGCGGGCCGCGACAGCTAAGAGATCAGGCGAGCCCCCAGGCTGCCACGTGTCACCACTCTTGTTGAACCTATACCGACGAATCAGCAAAGCTAAGGTCTACACCCCTACGTCGCGGGGCGCGAAGACCCCTTAGGGATCCTTCGCGGGCCGCGAGAAAACGGTCAATCAGACCTATAAGTAGAGGCCATCGGCTGTTCATTTCAGTCACTCACATTTCAATCTTTCTCTCTCAATTTCTGTAGTGTAAAAGCTATACTCGGGCATAATACCCCCCCTAAATAACGAAGTACTGCCTCGTTGTAAGTATTTTAACCCCTGGTTACGTATTAGATACGCTGCCCGATTGATTTAAGGTTCCGTAACGGCTGTCGAGGTTCTGCCCGACGTAGTCGTTGGAATTCTGTCTCGGGGAGGGTATTACTAATGTAAATATTGGGTTATTATACTATCACGTGTGCATTGTGTAATTAATAGATAATCACAAGGAAATCACAAAGGAAAACCCTAAGATAGCAATGTGAGTAATCTCCTTTTTGTAAACCTTTTTGCAAACTGTTTTTACAAAACCTCAATGTTTTAAATTATAATTAAGCAGTGATTGAGTATTTGTATTCTACAATTATCGTCAGCATGTTGGAGTTTTGTATACAAAATTTTTTACTACACTGTGAGTAGTAACATGACCACAAGTCGGGTTGACAGTACCGTGGGTGGTAATTAAAGTAGATGGAAACAAAGGTAATTGCGCGACCGCCCTCAATACTGTAAAACGGTTTTACCTATCTTGATTAAACTGGGATTCACTCACCAGTATTTCCCACTGACAAATTGTTTTTAAACGCGTTTCAGGTAACAAAATGTGAAAACCAAGTAGAAGCCAGCTGGACAGCACTGAACGCTTGGAGAAGTGGCTATAAAAGTTACCTAAATAAAGAGATATTTTATTTAAATAAAATAGAGTTTATCCCTATGAAAATATGTGTATTTGAAACTTGGGATTTTCCCATATGTTTAATATTATAAAAGCGTGGTATTTCACTCTGATAAAATATTTCCTAACTACGGTCCTGATGTAAATTCTGCTGCCAAACTGATAAACACCGTGTAACAACCCTCGGTAAAACCAACACCCTTATAATATTTCCGACACCATAGTATACTGTAAAATGTCCCAATATGTCTTATATTACACCCCGTATGTGAAAACCGAGCCCGAATTATGTTATATTATTTAAATAAAATTTAAAAGCTTAAATTTAGGGCTGAGGCGGGCCGCGTAGACCCACCCCAACATCTCACGCGGGCGGTATCAAGGTTGATACCGGACTTCACTGATTTCTTAAGTTGATACAGGCCGCGTAAGCTTAAGCTTACATTGACGCGGGCCGCGAGAGATCATCAAACGCGGAGACATCCTAGGCCGACACGTGTCGACATCGTGGCGGGTCTACTTGGTGAGCCGGACAAGCTAGTCCGTTGACTAGCATTGACGCGGGCCGCGTAAGCGACCCTTGTCTTTCACGCGGGCCGCGTGAGAGTCGAATATCAGCACTATATATAGAACTCATCAGTTTTCGTTTTCCGTCGCTCATTCTCAATTCTCAAATCACAAATTCTGAAGTAGTAGAAGTTATAGTCGGGTATTATACCCCTAATTAGCGAGGTTCTGCTCCGTTGTAAGTATTATAACCCCAGTTTCATAATAGTTACGCTACCCGATTGATTTAGGGTTCCGTAACAACTGTCGTGGTTCTGTCCGACGTAGTTGTTGGAATGCCGTCTCGGGGAGGGTATCATTAATATTTTTAAAGGGTTATGATACTAACCAATGTACATTTTTATAAATTATAGATTATATCCAGGAAACCCTTACGAAAAGCCTAAGATAGCAATGTGAGTTTATCCTCTTTTTGTTAACCTTTTTGGAATATTTTACAAATGTTTTACAATGCGATTAAGCGGTGATTGAGTCTTTGTAGTTCTGCAATTACTGCCGGTATGTTGGGGTTTTGTATACAAAATTTGTACTACACTGTGAGTAGTAAGTCGGGATGACAATACGTTACCATTGGACAATGAGTTAGCCAATGTGTAATATGACCCACAAGTCAGGATTGATAGTACCAAATGGAGTAATTGTGTAGACATAAACAATGTCATCGCTCTCAATACTATTTTAATTGATAAAATGTTTCTTGATTAAACTGGGATTCACTCACCAGTATTTCCGACTGACAAATGTTTTTAAAACGCGTTTCAGGTAACCCAATGTGACAGCCAATTAGTAAAAAGCCAGCTGGAGAGCACTAAAGGCTTGGGGATAATGTGGCTATAAAAGTTACCTAATAAACGATGTTTTAAATTCAATAAAATAGGGGTTGTCCCTATAAATGTATTGTAATAAGAAACTTGGGTTTTGCCCATGTTATTATTAATATTAAATATTGTGGTTTTACTCTGATAAACATTTCCTAACTACGGTCCTAATGTAAATTCCGCTACAAGATTAAACAACTGATACCACCGAAACTCTGAGATCGCGTCCGCCCGTTCCCGGGAATGAGGGATCGGGGGTTGCGACAGAAGGTGGTATCAGAGCCTAGCCACTGGTCTGAGCCAAAGAAGTGTTCTGCTGACACTTAAATTCTATATTATGTTAGGAAATAAATTATGAAAATAAGTGCATAACTGTATTTATTTGTTATGTGTTATTTGACTATCTGTTAGTTTACAGTATGAGTGATCAAGGACCCTCAGACATGAGTCATCAGTTGTCTGAATCACCTAGGAGTGAAGGTACTTCTTCACAGCCTGCCCTTTCTGGGTATACTGCTGATCAGGAAGGAGTGTTTGCTTTTAGAGCTCAGTCAGAAGAGCCATTCCCGCATAAGAAATGAGGATGGTTCAGTAAGGAAGCCTTTGCTCGTAGGAAGAGAATGCGAAAGTTGCAACAGCAAAGAGTTCTAGCAGCTGCTAAGCGAGAGACAGATGCACATACACAGGATATGCTTAATAGAAGCCTAGCTAATTTCCATATCCTAGCTACAACTGCTGCTGACCCGAGTCTGGAACAACTAGTAGCCCCACAACCACAAAACCCAGAACAACCCATGGAGATAGAAATTCCTGAAAACCAGGTGGAGATGCATGACTTTAACCCAGAAGAAATCCCTAGGGTACCTGCACCAAACCCCCTAGATCCAAATTACGACCCCTGGTGGGATGAAAATAGGGACTTTGTGCAACGTTACCCTATCCAGGATTACCCACCCATACAGAACATAGAAGCCTACCCAGGTATGGACCCTTTAGATCCCTATTACCATGATAACTACATTAGGGAAATTTTAGAGGATCCTTACCAATTTCAGGAACTTTCACCCCCATATCAGGAACCCGCACACTAGATTCCAAACCCAGTCCGAGAACCTGCACCCCCAATGAGTGCAGAAAATGTCCAAGAACTTAGGACTTTTGTGGAGGAAATTTTAGAAAGCAGTGAGAGAATGCGTCAGGTGGGAGAACGTCTCGTATGGAAATACGATGAACGTAATATGGATTTTTGGATAAATCCATATCCGTGAATGTGAGAATGGTGAAACGATAGTAGTAATAATATTATAATAATAATAAAATAAAATATATGTGTACGAATGTATAGTATTATTAGTGTAATTTTCTTTCTGTTAGTATTGTAATCTTTATTTCAGTACTAGTGTGTAATAGACGCATAGTATATGAAAAAAGTATAGTCGCAATGATCGACGCTTTTGGCAAAAATGCGTCTCATGTGATTAATTATATTAAGATATTAATTGTGATATTAATATGGGGTAAATGTTTAAAATTCAGATGGCCGACGAAGGAAATCAAGGAAATCTGAATAACGACAACCAGAGTAACATTAACGTGGTTAATGAGAATCCAAGCATCAATAACAATGGAAATCAAGTGGATAATAGTGCTATCCAACACATAGTAGCACAAGGAATTATAGATGCAATGCCATTTATTCTTCAAACTGTTAAGGATGCTGATAATAAAAGTAAGCATAGCAGTAAGCGACCAAGTGAACCAGAAAACAGCGTGAACAATGGGCCTGTACTTCAAGTGCCCATTCCCAAAAGAAGAAGAACCATGCCTTATGGTTGTTCTTATAAGGAATTTTGGTCCTGTAAACCAATAGAATTTTCGGGCAATGAAGAACCTATTGCAGCCCTACGCTGGATAGAAAAGACTGAGGCTGTTCTGAAAATAAGTAAATGTGCGGAAGAAGACAAAATCATGTTTGCTTCCAATCTATTCAAGAATTCAGCCTTAGAATGGTGGAACACTATCCTTCAGTCTAGAGGAAGTGATAGGGTTTATAGTATGGATTGGGAAGAATTTAGGAATATGGTAGAAAGAAAATTATGTCCTCCTAATGAAAAGGAACTGATAGCAAACAAATTCCTAAACCTTAGGATGACTGGTGTGGATAGTAAGGGGTACACTAGGTTATTCTTCGAATATGCTAGGATAGTGCCAACCCTTGCTTCACCAAAACCAGTATTAATCTCCCGCTATATCTGGGGATTAATTGGGGAGATTAGACATGTAGTCAAGGCAGCTAGACCTCAAACTATAGAAGAAGCGGTAGAACTAGAAAATACCTTGACAGATGAACTTGTTCGTACTAGAGAAGAAGATCAGAGGAGAAACCTAACTCAAAGGCTTACTCAAGAATTCCGTTCTGGGAATTACAATCGTAGGAACATGGGTTCTACCTCTGCACCATACTGCAAGGTCAGCAAGATAAAGCATTCGGGAAAATGCTCCACTCTTTGCAATTATTGTAAGATGCCAGGACACAAGGAAGAAAATTGCAGGAAGAAATCCAGTAATGGATTATGCTTCAACTGTGGAGAAAAAGGTCATATCAGGCCAAACTGTCCTAAATTAGCTCCAGCTCCAAACAACAAGAATACTAAAAATGCTAGAGCATTTGTTCTGACTGCAGAGGAAGCCAAAATGATTCCAGATGTCATAGCGGGTACGTTTTTAGTTAATGATATCTTTGCTAAAGTATTATTTGACTCTGGTGGAAACCAAAGTTTTATTAATACATCATTTTGCAAAATTCTAAATCAATCATTAACTAAACTACCACAAGAATGTTTAGTAGAGACGGCCAATGGAGAAACTGTTAGAATTTCTGAAATCTTGCAAGGAACAAGAATAGAAATTTTAAATCAGAAATTTATTGCAAATCTTTATCCTATGAACCTGGTAGGATTTGATGTTGTTTTAGGAATGGATTGGTTAATAGCTAATAAAGCCAATATTTTATGTGATCAAAAGTCAATACAAGTAAATTCACCAAAAGGTAAAACGATCACAATTAAAGGAGACAAACCATCTAGAACCACAAAATTCATCTCTGTGATGAAAACTGCAAGTTCTATAAGAAAAGGTTCTATAGTGTATTTGATTTCTATAATCACTAACACTAAAGGAAAAGAACTAAAAGACATTCCAGTAGTGTCACAGTTTTCAGATATCTTTCCAGAAGAATTACCAGGACTACCTCCAGACAGAGAAGTTGAATTTAGAATCCATTTAATACCAGAAACATCACCGATTGCCAAAGCACCTTATCGTTTGGCACCTGCAGAAATGCAAGAATTAAAGAAACAATTAGACAAATTGTTAGAAAAAGGATTTATACAACCAAGTTCGTCGCTATGGGGAGCGCCGATACTGTTTGTTAAAAAGAAGGACGGATCAATGCGTATGTGCATTGACTACCGTGAATTAAACAAAGTCACGATTAAGAATCTGTACCCATTACCGAGAATCGATGATCTGTTTGATCAACTACAAGGAGCTCGATTTTTCTCTAAAATCGATTTAAGGTCAGGATATCATCAATTAAAAGTACAGGAAGAGGACATTCCTAAAACCGCATTTAGAACGAGGTATGGTCATTATGAATTTACTGTCATGCCATTTGGTCTAACCAATGCCCCAGCTGCATTTATGGATATGATGAACCGAATATGTAAGCCATATTTGGATAAATTCATAATTGTTTTCATAGATGATATTTTAATTTACTCTAAGAGTAAAGAGGATCATGCAAAGCATTTGCAAGCACTTTTAAGTTTGTTAAGAAAGGAAAAGCTCTATGCTAAGTTTTCTAAGTGCGAGTTTTGGTTAGAACAGATACAATTCCTTGGACACCTAGTTAATCATGAAGGAATTCATGTAGATCCAACAAAGATTGAGGCAACTACTAAATGGAAAACCCCTGAGTCACCAACCGAGGTTAGAAGTTTCTTAGGATTGGCCGGTTATTATAGAAGATTTATTCGAGATTTCTCTAGAATAGCCATTCCCTTAACTAAGTTAACCTGTAAATCTGTTAAGTTTGAATGGGGATTAAAACAAGAAGAAGCATTTAGAATTCTTAAGCAAAGATTAACTCATACACCCATACTAGCATTACCAGAAGGAGCTGAAGACTTTGTAGTCTATTGCGATGCTTCTAAATTAGGTTATGGATGTGTGTTGATGCAACGCCAAAAGGTTATAGCTTATGCATCTAGACAACTTAAGAATCATGAAGAGAATTATTCAACCCATGATTTAGAATTAGGAGCTATAATTTTTGCTCTTAAGATCTGGAGACATTACCTTTATGGTAGTAAGTTTACCATATTCACTGATCATAAGAGTTTAAGGTATATCTTCAATCAAAAGGAGTTGAATATGAGACAAAGACGCTGGATGGAGATGCTTAGTGATTATGATTATGATATCCAGTATCATGAAGGAAGAGCAAATGTAGTGGCAGATGCTTTAAAGCCGAAAATATCATGAAAAACCAAAAAGGGTACGTTCTCTTAAATTAAATCTACAAGTAGATTTAAATGATCAAATAAGAGAAGCACAAGAATCAGTAATCACAGATGATTCTGAAAAATTAAAAGGTATGTTAAAGGAATTAAAACAAGGAACAGATGGAATTTGGAGATTCCATGAAAAGAGAATGTGGATACCTAAATTAGGAAACCTGCGTAATCGTATATTAGAAGAAGCCCATAAGTCTAAATATACGATGCATCCAGGAAGTGATAAAATATACCAGGATTTATGGAAAAATTTCTGGTGGATAGGAATGAAGAAAGACATAGCAGCCTACGTTTCTAAATGTTTAACCTGTTCACAAGTCAAAGCTGAACACCAGAAACCCTCATGTTTGTTACAGCAATTAGAAATGCCAGCAAAGAAAGGAAATGATACAATCTGGGTGATTGTAGATAGACTAACCAAGTCAGCTCATTTCCTACCCATGAAAGAAACTTTCAGTATGGAACAAATAGCTAAATTGTATGTAAATGAAATTGTTTCTTTACATGGCATTCCTTTATCAATTGTTTCTGATAGGGATAGCCGATTTACCTCTCATTTTTGGTCAAGTTTCCAAAAGGCAATGGGAACCAAGTTAAAATTGAGCACAACTTATCATCCTCAAACAGATGGACAAAGCGAAAGGACAATTCAGACAATGGAAGACATGCTTAGAGCTTGTGTAATTGATTTTGGAGGTAATTGGGACGATCACTTACCTTTAATAGAATTTTCTTATAATAATAGTTATCACACAAGTATCAATGTTGCACCATTCGAAGCACTTTATGGAAGAAAGTGTCGAACCCCAGTCTGTTAGGCAGAAATTGGGGAAAAGCAACTATCTGGACCTGAGATAGTGCAGGAAACAACTGAAAAGATTATTCAAGTCAAGGAAAGACTGAAAGCAGCACGTGATCGACAAAAGAGCTATGCTAATAACCGACGCAAGCCATTGGAATTTCAAGTAGGAGATAAAGTATTGTTGAAAGTCTCTCCTTGGAAAG
The DNA here is from genome assembly GCA_030545235.1 of Helianthus tuberosus. Taxonomy (NCBI): domain Eukaryota; kingdom Viridiplantae; phylum Streptophyta; class Magnoliopsida; order Asterales; family Asteraceae; genus Helianthus; species Helianthus tuberosus. The sequence continues at coordinate 35,058,690 of CM060383.1, forward strand.
GAGTAGTAAGATTCATCAAACGGGGAAAGCTAAGTCCCAGGTATGTTGGACCTTTTGAGATTATTAGAAAAATAGGACCTATAGCCTATCAGCTACAACTGCCAGAGAAAATGGCAGGAATACATGATGTGTTTCATGTATCTAATCTCAAGAAGTGTTTAGCTGATGAATCACTGATAGTACCTCTTAAGAATATAGAGGTAAATGAACAACTCAAGTTTGTAGAAAGACCTCTACAAATTGAAGATAGGAAAGTCAAGAACCTCAAGCATAAAAGACTAGTTCTAGTCAAAGTGAAGTGGGACTCCAAAAGAGGACCAGAGTACACATGGGAGCTTGAATCAGAAATGCAAAAGAAATACCCGCATTTGTTTCAATAGATCTCGAGGACGAGCTCTAAAATAAGGTGGGGAGAATGTAACAACCCTCGGTAAAACCAACACCCTTATAATATTTCCGACACCTTAGTATACTGTAAAATGTCCCAATATGTCTTATATTACACCCCGTATGTGAAAACCGACCCCGAATTATGTTATATTATTTAAATAAAATATAAAAGCTTAAATTTATGGCTGAGGCGGGCCGCGTAGACCCACCCCAACATCTCACACGGGCGGTATCAAGGTTGATACCAGACTTCACTGATTTCTTAAGTTGATACGGGCCGCGTAAGCTTAAGCTTACATTGACGCGGGCCGCGAGAGATCATCAAACGCGGAGACATCCTAGGCCGACACGTGTCGACATCGTGGCGGGTCTACTTGGTGAGCCGGACAAGCTAGTCTGTTGACTAGCATTGACGTGGGCCGCGTAAGCGACCCTTGTCTTTCACGCGGGCCGCGTGAGAGTCGAATATCAACACTATATATAGAACTCATCAGTTTTCGTTTTCCGTCGCTCATTCTCAATTTTCAAATCACAAATTCTGAAGTAGTAGAAGTTATAGTCGGGTATTATACCCCTAATTAGCGAGGTTCTGCTCCGTTGTAAGTATTATAACCCCATTTTCGTAATAGTTACGCTACCCGATTGATTTAGGGTTCCGTAACAACTGTCGTGGTTCTGCCCGACGTAGTTGTTGGAATGCCGTCTCGGGGAGGGTATCATTAATATTTTTAAAGGGTTATGATACTAACCAATGTACATTTGTATAAATTATAGATTATATCCAGGAAACCCTTACGAAAAGCCTAAGATAGCAATGTAAGTTTATCCTCTTTTTGTTAACCTTTTTGGAATATTTTACAAAACCTTAAATGTTTTACAATGCGATTAAGCGGTGATTGAGTCTTTGTAGTTCTTCAATTACTACCGGTATGTTGGGGTTTTGTATACAAAATTTGTACTACACTGTGAGTAGTAAGTCGGGATGACAATACGTTACCATTGGACAATGAGTTAGCCAATGTGTAATATGACCCACAAGTCAGGATTGATAGTACCAAATGGAGTAATTATGTAGACATGAACAATGTGATCGCTCTCAATACTGTTTTAATTGATAAAATGTTTCTTGATTAAACTGGGATTCACTCACCAGTATTTCCGACTGACAAATGTTTTTAAAACGCATTTCAGGTAACCCAATGTGACAGCCAATTAGTAAAAAGCCAGCTGGAGAGCACTAAAGGCTTGGGGATAATGTGGCTATAAAAGTTACCTAATAAACGATGTTTTAAATTCAATAAAATAGGGTTTGTCCCTATAAATGTATTGTAATAAGAAACTTGGGTTTTGCCCATGTTATTATTAATATTAAATATGGTGGTTTTACTCTGATAAACATTTCCTAACTACGGTCCTGATGTAAATTCTGCTACAAGATTAAACAACTGATACTACCGAAACTCTGAGATCGCGTCCGCCCGTTCCCGGGAATGAGGGATCGGGGGTTGCGACACACCGATACCACTGAAACTAGCCGCGGCCGCCCGTTTCCAGATATTTAGGGGGCGGGGGTTGCGACAGAAGGTGGTATCAGAGCTAAGCCACTGATTCAGCCACAGAAGTATTCTGCTGACACCAAAATTTTGTTCAATATCTTAGGAAATTATTACGAAACTACGTGCATATCTGTATATTATTGTTGTGTGTTATTTGACAATTTGTTAGTTTACAGTATGAGCGACCAAGGACCTTCAGACGCTTACCATCAGTTGTCCAGCTCACCTAGGGACGAAGGCACCTCTTAACAGCCTACCCTCTCAGGGTATTTGGCTGACAATGAAGATGGGATATTCGTGTTCAAGGCCCAATATGAAGAGCCATTCCCTCCCAAGAAGAGAGGATGGTTCAGCAGAGGAGCGCATTAACGTAGAAAAAGGATGAAAAAGTTACAACAGTAGCGAGCTTTAGCAGCCGCTAAGAGAGAAACAGATGCACACACTCAGGATATGCTCAATAGGAGTCTAGCAAATTTTCATATCTTAACAACTACAGCTGCAAACCCTAATCTAGAGCAACTCATTGCACCCCAGCCATTACCAATGTTTCCCACACAACCAATGGAAATTGAAGCCAACCCAGAAAACCAAATCCCAATGCCTGACATTGATCCAGCTGAGATACCTAGGATACCAGCACCTCATCCCTCAGACCCAGACTACGACCCGTGGTTTGACGACCATAGGGATTACCAACAATGCTACCCAATACCAGAAGACGAACCCATGCCAAACCTAGCAGCTTACCCAGACCTGGACCCTCTAGATCCCTACTATGATAATGACCAATACATCAGGGAAATTCTAGAAAATCCTTACCCTTACCAAGAACCCATGCCCCAGTTCCCAAACCCAGTACCAGCCCCTGCACCACCCATGAGCGCTGAAAATGTGCAAGAGCTCTGAACCTTTGGTGAGAAGATTTTAGAAGGAAGTGAGAGGATGAGGCAGATAGGAGAACGACTCGTCTGGAAGTATGATGAGCGTAATATGGAGTTCTGGATGAACCCATACCAGTAATAGTAATAATAATAATAATATATAATATGTGTATATGTTTGAAAAAAAAAATCTAGACAATAGCTATGGATGCATAATAGTATTGTAATTTTAAATTTCAGTTCCAGTTTGTACTAGAAGCATAATATATAAAATAGAGTAAGTCGCAATGTTCGACGATTTTGATCAAAATGCCTGTTGTGTGATTGTTTGCATTAAATATTATTTTGTGATATTAATATGTGGTAAATGTTTAAAATTCAGATGGACAACGAAGTGAATCAGGAAAACCAGAATAACGATAAACAGAATAACAATAATAATGGAACCAAGTGGATAACAGTGCCATCCAACACATAGTGGCACAAGGAATTATAGACGCGATGCCATATATTATCCAAACGGTTAGGGAAGCTGATAATAAAAGTAACAATGGCAGTAAACGACCTACTGATCCAGAAAACAGTGTAAACAATGGACCCATACTTCAAGTGCCCATTCCCAAAAGAAGAAGAACCATGTCTTATGGTTGTTCTTATAAAGAATTCTGGTCCTGTAAACCAATGGAATTCTCGGGCAATGAAGGGGCCGTTGCAGCTCTACGCTGGATAGAAAAGACCGAGGCAGTCTTAAAAATAAGCAAGTGCGCAGAAGAAGATAAGATAATGTTTGCCTCCAACCTGTTTAAGAACTCAGCCTTAGAATGGTGGAACACTATCCTCCAGTCTAAGGGAAGTAACCGAATCTACAATATGGAATGGGAGGAATTTAAAATAATGGTAGAAAGGAAATTCTGCCCTCCCAATGAAAAGGAACAGATAGCAAATAAGTTCCTAAACCTTAGAATGACTGGAGTGGATAGTAAAGGTTACACTACGCTATTCTTCGAATATGCTAGGATAGTGCCGACCCTTGCATCACCAGAACCAGTATTAATCTCCCGTTACATATGGGGATTAATCAGCGAGATTAGGCATGTAGTCAAGGCAGCTAGACCTCAAACTATAGAAGAAGCTGTAGAACTAGCAAACACCTTGACTGATGAGTTAGTACGTACATGAGAAGAGGACCAGAGGAGGAACCTAGCTCAAAGGCTTACTCAAGAATTTCGCTATGGAAATTCCAACCGTGGGAAAAATGTAGGTTCTACCTCTGCACCTTATTGTAAGGCCTGCTAGAAGAAACATTCAGGAAGATGCTTCACCTACTGTAATTTCTGCAAGATACCGGGACACAAGGAAGAAGATTGTAGGAAGAAACCTAGTAATGGAGTGTGCTTCAACTGTGGAGAAAAAGGTCACATCAAGCTGAACTGTCTGAAACTAGCTCCAGCCATGGGCAACAAGACTACTAAAAATGCTAGAGCATTTGTTCTGACAACAGAAGAAGCCAAGATGATTCCGGACATGATAGCCGGTACATTTTTAGTTAATGATGTCTTTGCTAAAGTATTTGACTCTGGTGCGAACCAAAGTTTTATTAATACTTCATTTTGCAAACTTCTCAATCAACCATTAACTAAGCTCCCACAAGAATGTCTAGTAGAAACAGCAAATGGGGAAACCATGAAGATTTCTGAAATCTTGCAGGGAGCAAGAATAGAATTTTCAAATCAAAAGTTTATTGCAAACCTATATCCAATGAATCTGGCAGGATTTGATGTTGTATTAGGAATGGATTGTTTAATGGCCAATAAAGCCAGTATTCAATGTGATCAAAAGTCAATCCAAGTAAATTCACCAAAGGGTGAGAAGATCACAATTAAAGGAGATAAGCCGTCTAGATCCACAAAATTCATCTTTGTGATGAAAACAATCAGTTATGTAAGAAAAGGATCATTAGTGTATTTGATTTCCATAATCATTAACACTGAAGGAAAAGAATTAAAAGATATCCCTGTAGTATCTCAATTTTCAGATGTATTCCCAGAAGAATTACCAGGGCTACCGCCGGACAGAGAATTCATCTGCTACCAGGAACAGCACCCATTGCCAAAGCACCTTACCGTTTTGGCACCGGCAGAAATGCAAGAGTTAAAGAAACAGTTAGATGAACTGCTAGAAGAAGGATTCATACATCCAAGTTCATCGCCATGGGGAGCACCAATATTGTTTGTCAAAAAGAAAGACGGATCGATGCGTATGTTCATTGATTACCGTGAATTAAATAAAGTCACGATTAAGAATCGATATCCATTACCGAGAATCGATGATCTGTTCGATCAATTGCAAGGAGCTCGATTTTTCTCTAAGATCGATCTACGCTCAGGATATCATCAATTAAAGGTACATGGAGAGGACATTCCTAAGACCGCATTTAGAACAAGGTATGGTCATTATGAATTTACTGTCATGCCATTTGGTTTAACCAATGCCCCAGCTGCATTTATGGACATGATGAACCGAATATGTAAGCCATATTTGGATAAATTCATAATTGTCTTTATAGATGATATTCTCATTTACTCTAAGAGTAAAGAGGAACATGCAACACATCTGCTTGCACTTCTAAGTTTATTGAGAAAAGAAAAGCTTTATGCAAAGTTTTTGAAGTGCGAGTTTTGGCTAGAACAAGTACCGTTTCTTGGGCATTTAGTCAACCATGAAGGAATTCATATGGATCCCACAAAGATTGAGGCAATTACTAAATGGAAAACCCCTGAGCCACCAACCGAGGTTAGAAGTTTCTTAGGATTAGCCGGTTATTATAGAAGATTTATTCGAGATTTTTCTAGAATAGCCATTCCCTTAACTAAGTTAACCTGTAAATATGTTAAGTTTGAATGGGGACCAAAACAAGAAGAAGCCTTTAGAATTCTTAAGCAAAGATTAACCAACGCACCCATACTAGCGTTACTAGAAGGAACTGAAGACTTTGTAGTCTATTGTGACGCTTCCAAATTAGGGTATGGATGTGTGTTAATGCAACACCAAAAGGTTATAGCTTATGCCTCTAGACAACTTAAGAATCACGAAGAGAATTACTCAACCCATGATTTAGAATTAGGAGCTATAATTTTTGCCCTGAAAATTTGGAGACATTACCTTTACGGTAGTAAGTTTACCATTTTCACAGATCATAAAAGTTTTAGGTATGTTTTCGGGCAAAAGGAATTAACCATGAGACAGAGACGCTGGATGGAATTTCTTAGCGATTATGATTGTGACATCCAGTACCATGCAGGAAAGGCTAATGTAGCAGCTGATGCTTTAAGTCTAAAGAATCATGAAAAGCCAAAAAGAGTGTGTTCTCTTCAATTTAATCTACAAGTAGATTTAAATGAACAGATTAGAAAAGCACAAGAATAAGTAATCAAGGACGATACTGAGAAACTGAAAGGAATGATTAAGGAATTAGAACAAGGAACATATGGAATTTGGAGATTCCATAAGAAAAGAATGTGGATACCCAAATTAGGAAACCTACGCCACCGTATATTAGAAGAAGCCCATAAGTCTAAGTATACGATGCATCCTGGAAGTGACAAGATGTATCAGGATTTAAGAAAGAATTTCTGGTGGATAGGAATGAAAAAGGATATAACAGCTTATGTTGCCAAGTGTCTAACTTGTTCACAGGTTAAAGTTGAACATCAGAAACCCTCCAGTTTGTTGCAACAATTGGAAATGCCAGTATGGAAATGGGAGTTGATAACAATGGACTTTGTTACCAAATTACCCAAAACAAGAAAAGGTAATGATACAATCTGGGTGATTGTAGACAGGCTAACTAAGTCAGCTCATTTCCTATCAATGAAGGAAACTTTCAATATGGAACAATTAGCTAAGTTGTATGTAAATGAAATAGTTTCATTACATGGAATTCCTTTATCAATTGTTTCTGATAGAGATAGCCGTTTTACCTCTCATTTTTGGACAAGTTTCCAAAAAGCCATGGGAACCAAGCTAAATCTAAGCACCGCTTATCATCCTCAAACGGACGGAAAAAAGCGAAAGAACAATTCAAACAATGGAAGATATGCTTAGAGCTTGTGTAATAGATTTCGGAGGTAATTGGGACGATCACTTACCATTAATAGAATTTTCTTACAATAACAACTATCATACCTGTATCAATGCTGCACCATTCGAAGCACTTTATGGACGAAAGTGCCAAACTCCCGTCTGTTGGGCAGAAATTGGAGAAAAGCAATTATCTGGACCAGAGATAGTGCAAGAAACAACCGACAAGATTACTCAAGTCAAGGAACGACTGAAAGCAGCACGTGATCGACAAAAGAGTTATGCTGATAACAGGCGAAAACCGTTGGAATTTCAAGTAGGAGACAAGGTATTATTAAAAGTTTCTCCTTGGAAAAGAGTGGTAAGATTCATCAAAAGGGGAAAGCTAAGCCCCAGGTATGTTGGACCTTTTGAGATTATTAGAAGGATAGGACCTGTAGCCTATCAGCTACAACTGCCATAGGAAATGACAGGAATACATGATGTATTTCATGTGTGTAATCTCAAGAAATGCTTAGCTGATGAATCACTAGTAGTGCCTCTTAAGGACATAGAGGTAAATGAGAAGCTTAAGTTTGTAGAGAAGCCACTACAGATTGAGGATAGGAAAGTCAAGAATCTCAAACACAAGAGATTAGTTCTGCTCAAAGTAAAATTGGACTCCAAGAGAGGACCAGAATACACTTGGGAGCTTGAATTAGAGATGCAAAGGAAATATCCACACTTATTTCAGTAGACCTCGAGGACGAGTTCTAAAACAAGGTAGGGAGGATATAACAACCCTCCAAAAATATTTCCGACACCCCTAATATGTTTATAATATCCCTATACTCCTAAAAATATACCTCGTAAACGATAAATTGCCCTTAATACCTTTATATAATTAAAATAAAATGAAAAACAAGTTTTATTAGTTTATGGCGGGCCGCGAAGACCATGGCAGTCTTCTACGCGGGCCGCGACAGCTAAGAGATCAGGCGAGCCCCCAGGCTGCCACATGTCACCCCTACGTCGCGGGGCGCGAAGACCCCTTAGGGATCCTTTGCGTGCCGAGAGAAAACGGTCGATCAAACCTATAAATAGAGGCCATCGGCTGTTCATTTCAGTCGCTCACATTTCAATCTTTCTCTCTCAATTTCTGTAGTGTAAAAGCTATACTCGGGCGTAATACCCCCCCCCCTAAATAACGAAGTTCTGCCTCGTTGTTAGTATTTTAACCCTTGGTTACGTATTAGATACGCTGCCCGATTGATTTAAGGTTCCGTGACGGCTGTTGAGGTTCTGCCCGACGTAGTCGTTGGAATTCTGTCTCAGGGAGGGTATTACTAATGTAAATATTGGGTTATTATACTAACACATGTGCATTGTGTAATTAATAGATAATCACCATGAAATCACAAAGGAAAACCCTAAGATAGCAATGTGAGTAATCTCCTTTTTGTAAACCTTTTTGCAAACTGTTTTTACAAAACCTCAATGTTTTAAATTATAATTAAGCAATGATTGAGTATTTGTATTCTACAATTATCGTCAGTATATTGGGGTTTTGTATACAAAAATTTGTTACTACACTGTGAGTAGTAACATGACCACAAGTCGGGTTGACAGTACCGTGGGTGGTAATTAAAGTAGATGGAAACAAATGTAATTGCACGACCGCCCTCAATACTGTAAAACGGTTTTACCAGTCTTTATTAAACTGGGATTCACTCACCAATATTTCCCACTGACAAAATGTTTTTAAACGCGTTTCAGGTAACAAAATATGAAAGCCAAGTACAAGTTAGCTGGACAGCACTGAAGGCTTGGAGAAGTGGCTATAAAAGTTACCTAAATAAAGAGATGTTTTATTTAAATAAAATAGGGTTTATCCCTATGAAAATGTGTGTATTTGAAACTTGGGATTTTCCCATATGTTTAATATTATAAAAACGTGGTATTTCACTCTGATAAAATATTTCCTAACTATGGTCCTGATGTAAATTTCCCTGCCAAACTGATAAACACCGATACTACTGAAACTGGCCGCGACCGCCCGTTCCCGGATAGTTAGAGGACGGGGTTGCGAAAACTAGGCATCATGTACTGAGCCAGTGTGGTCAGTACATGTGGCTTACGCTACAAATAATAAGTTGTAAACATGGATCCTTAACCGTTCATACAGATCGTGGGGTTTTCTAACTGCGTCATTACTATATGACGTGAGTGAGTTTACGTCATTGTCCCAACGAGAAACCAAATATTGGATCTGTCGAATGGTATGATAGTTCCCAAAAGGTCGGGGAAATAGCTTCTTAGGGTTGGATTTGCAAAACAACATCACCCACATCAATTGATTCCCTGCAATTCCAATCTGGTTGTGCACCTGCATGCCTCTAATGTTTTTGATCTACAGTTCCATCATCAAATACTCTTTGGACGTCACCGTTATGGGTAGTGACATGTATAAAAGGTGTTTCCTGGTAGCACTGCAACAATGCTCTACTTCTTACTGTTGGTTCAATATTTGTGTTACCGGGAAGAACCGTTAGTTCCGTTTAAGTGGTTGTGATATTCTTGACCAGATCTATCAATGGACCTTGAAGTTCATCATTAGGTTCTTTTTCATCCATCTAAGCCTCCTTGATGGCTGCAATATCCTTCTTCAGAGCAATTAGAGAGTCTAATCGCGTTGCAGTGGTTGCTAACTGAGCGATAAGTAAACCTAAATCAGAATTTGTCTCCTTGGTCATCTTCTCTTTGTTTCCAGACAATGGAACCAATGATAGAATCCAAAAATCTAAGAATTGGATTCACTGAAATTGATATGCTAATTGACCTGATTTGAGATGAGATAGTTCTGCTTTTATAATATAATTACTGATAAATTGAACAACAAAAACAATGTAAATAAACATCTATTTATTCTGTTAACTAAGGAGTTACAAAGCTGCTATTAATTCTTCGCTAACTTAAAACTAGGAATTGCTTAAATATGGGAATTACTTGACATAGTAGGCTAAGGGCTTAAATCTGGGAAAGGCTTTGACCAAGCGGGTCAAGGTGATACCCGAAAACCCAATGAATCTGCTCCATGGATAATCCCACCTGTTTATTGAACCCAAATACCTTTCTCATCCAAGTGTACACTTTCATTAAGAACTTATCATTTTACCTCTCACCCATTACCCATGTTTAGATTCGTATCAAAATCTCAAAAGAGACAACATGGATCACATATCAATTGAAAGCAAAAAGAAAATATATCATAACAAATAGTTAATTGGTTGTGTCACGTGTCATGTTTTTGTGATACCAAATCCCAATATATTTTTTCTTAATTCTTTTATTTCACTCATCCGTATTCTATTTCATAATTTTTAAATTAAGAGCCTGAAAAAGTTAATAGAAAGAAAACAATACTAATTAAACATAATATATTAAACTATTAGCTAGTAACTTATGTGAGATATTTAACTTCAAGTATATTAAATTCTTATTTGACCAGGTCCGGCCTGGAGGGAGTGTGGGGTGGACGACGGCTCAGGGCCCAAACCCTCCGGGGCTCGAAAATTTATTTATTTTTAAATAAAATTACGTTGTAGAACTTAGAATATGTAAGTACTGAATTGAAAAATAACATGATTAGGTGCATGGTTTGGTGGTTCCCATGTCATTTTATTAGCAAACAGACCTTGGGTTCTACTCTTGATAGCTTCAGTTTTAGTTGATTTTTTTTCTTAATGTTTTGTAGGATCGTTTTCACGACCAAAACGAGTCGTTCAGAAGAGTTCTAATCAATACGAGAGGCGGAAACAAACGTATCGACTTTGAATCAGCTAGATATACACTCTAATTGTCTTGTTTATTGATATAACAACGTTTTACAGCCTGTAGACACTTCGGCAGCACCTCGGCACCGGAATCAGAAAGTTACAAATGAAATGACCAAGGCTACTATTTATAGGCATCCCATTTCGCATGAGATGGTTCAAACGAAATGGCTAGATGCATTTCGTACGAAATGACCTTTCCATTTCTTGCGAAATGGACACAATATCCATTTCGTGCGAAATGGCCTATTCAACATGTTTCTCGATTTTTCTCGTATATCGTGCCCTGATCTATCATTCTATTTACAAGACTCGATACAAGACGAAGTTGACAGACATATGCACCAACAGACTCCCCCTTGGATGTCGACGAGTCTTCAGTACAAGTCTTCAGTATGTCGAGTCTTCAATCTTTATCAATCTTCGTGCTCTAATAAAGTATCTGACAGTGTAAGCATCCTATCTCTGTCTTCTCTATCAACATCAGCTTATAATCTCCCCCTTTGATGTTGATCTTATAATCTTTATCATCAGAATATGAAACTGGCTCTACTATCTTCAGACTCCCCTTTGCTAGCAGACTCCCCCTTAAGCTGTTTCGGGATCGCAATCTGTTAGGATCTGAGGCTCCTCATGATTATGTTTGTTTATATATTTGAACAAATCAATCGAAATGAACAGAGTTTAAATGCAGCGGAAATGAACACAAACTTTGTAAACACAATCAAAGAGGAAAATGATTTTGATAAACACATGCTTTTCATCGAGTCAAATGATTACAATACAAGTCAAAAGATTACAAAGCATGCTTACAAACTAAACTCCCCCTCAGCCTGATACTCCATGGTTGATCGCACAAGATGAAAGGAATGGACTAGAGGAGAAGAACTCACTCAGTCAATCGAATGTAACAGTACAGGGTACTGCTCCATTTATAGGCAAACCAAACCACTGAAGCATCTCAGCTGACGTCACCATGAAAGCGACATCTAACAAACTAACAACCTGTAACCACTGTTCCTATACAAACATTGCTAATCTTAACCACTGATTCTACATAAGACAAGTAATACATTAAACTACTGCTATCTTCTTTCATTAGTGCTTTCCTCAAAGTTGATCAGTCCTTGAGTGAGCAGTGCTTTGTCATCAGTAGATTGAACCAGCAGTGTTTACTTCTTCAGGGTAGCAGCAGTTGTACTTGGACAGTGGATATAGGGCATCAGATGTTATAAGTACTTTCAAGTGGAAAGCCTGTTGTAAACTACTGCTTATTATGAATCCACTGTTGTGAACCAGTTTTGGCTTTCATTATCTGTTCCTTTGGTAGGGTTCAATCCCAACAATCTCCCCCTGGAACTGATAATGCCAAAACTCTTCATTATTTTGGATCTTTATTGTCTCATCAGAAGTTCCCTAACTTGTCTTTTAAATTCTGCTTCAAAGTCCTTGGAACTTGAGTCATCCTCATCCCTGCACAGTGTAAGTTCAAGGAGATCTTGTAGATCTTCAACACCAAGGCTTAGTGCTTGTTTCCTTGATATGTACTTCACTTCTCCATTGGATCTGAACAGGGTCAATACATGGGTCTTTTGATCAGACATCCATTTTAGTATTTTTGAACCCAATGGGTTTCTTGGGAGAGGTTTATTTACAGATGAGTTGGGAGATTTTGGCCTTGTAAATATTGGTGAAGCAGTATCCTGAGCTTTTGCTAGCTCATAATTTTCTGACATTTGTTGGAAAGCCATTTTTATGACATCATTTGTTGCAGCTATATCTTCTGCAACTTCTTTGTCAATCTGCTCTTGTCTCTTTTGTTGATCTAGCTCAATGTCTGATATTTCTGCTGATGTGTTTGGTGATGATGGTTTGTTTAAAACCTTTTTGGCAAGGTCTTGAAGCTTTGCTGATCTGTCTTTATCTAAAGCCATTTTCTTGATGGCTTCTTCAAAGTATTCAGCTTCCTTTTCCTTTTCTTCTGCAACAGTCAGTTGTTTCCTCTTTTCTTGGTTTATCACAATGATAGAGGTATCTGCTGATGTGAACAGTGGTTTAGGATCAATGACCTGTTTTGGCTCTTTGTGTACATGCTTCTTTGGTGAATTAGGATCTGTCATTTTTCTTCTTTTCAGCCTTTCATAAGCCTCATATGTATACTGCTTTGTCCATTTTGCTATGGCTTTAGCAGTATCCACCTTTGCATCCACCAGCTCCTGCTTCTTTCTTTTGTACTCAGACGTAAGGTCAGCAATGAGCTTTCTGTATTTGCTCCAGTTTGGAGATGTCCTCTTCTTGCTTGGATCATTTTTTATTCTTTCAATTCGGTTTGCCTCATGCTTTAAAGCAACAATTGGCCATTCTTCAAATTGTTTTTCTTCAGCTTGATAGAATTTTTTTTTCATGGTGTATGCAAGATATTCTTTTCTCATTTCTTTTCGTAGATCTGCTTTGGGTGGTAAAGTTGACATTTCCTTGCTCAGATCTCGTGCATAGTCTTCCATCTGTTTGACTTTAGTGAGCAAGAATTCCATTCTTTCAGAAATGGCTTTGTCACTTTGATCTTCACATTCAAGTTTGGCTCTTATCTTAGCCTGCCTTGCTTTGAGCTTGAGATATTCATCCATATTTTCTGGGACTATGAAGCCTATGAGAGAAGGAAATCTTCTTTTTGAAGGATCATCCTCGGTGTAGAATTGTCTCATCTCATTTTTTACAGCTTCCAGTTCCAGTGGATATTTTGCAGCAATAGGATCATATCTGTCCTCGTTTTCCTGAGTTGTTTTTCTTTTTCTGGTGTAAGTTTTATTCAGTGAAGGAGTGCTTTTGGGTGATTTGTTGATTGTAGTAAAGATGGCTTGAAGTGAAGTGAGGGTAGTGGTGGATGGTGGCTGACTAACAGTTGTTGAAACAACTGGTGTTTCAACCTCTGTTGTCATTACAACTACTGATGTGTCAGAAGATGTCTTCTGCTTTTGAGCAGGGGTTGAAGGTGGTGAAGTTGTTTTTGGTGGTGGTGATGGAGAATCATCATCATGAATGAAAATCCTTCTCCTTTTTACTGTAGGAGAGGCTCATGATGTCTTGGGTGGATCAGTGGTGGTGTTTTGAGTGGTGGAAGGTGATAAGGCAGTGGTTGTAATATGTGTTGGAGTGATGGTTTTAACAACTGCTGAAACTACTGATGTACCAACAGTTGTTGAGACAGCAGGAGTTACATCAGCTGTTTGGGTAGAGGTTTGCTCCTTGGAATGTTTGGGAGATGATTTAGAGACCTGATTTTCTTTTTCTGGTTCAACATGAAGGTCATCCTCTATTCCCTTTTTCTTCCATTTCATAATTCTCTCCCCCTTTTTGGCATTATCTGGGGGAATTTGATCTACAAAGAGAATATTGGAAGGAGCAGCACCAGTGGTATTCAACATCTGGGCTTTTATAGCCTTGATGTCTGCTTGGGTGTTTTTGAACCTTGACTCAATCATATTTTTCAATTCTTGCACATATATTGCGTGTTGCTGATCTGCCATCTGTCTTTGTTTTTCGAGCAGGTGTTGAAATAGATTCCATAGCTCATTTGTAGCAGGTGCTGGTTGTGCAGATGCTTGAGCTGGAATGGCAGTGGGTTGTGTATTTTGAGCTTTTAACAGCTGTTGTACCATACCCTTTATTTCAGCAACAGAAGTTTCAAGGTTTTCGATTCTGCCCGTCAATTCCTGATATTTTGAATCATCACCCAAATTAATGTGATTATCTGATTCCCCACCTGGAGTGGTTATATCAATGTGTGATTTAGGAACAGAATTCCAAAAATCATCCATTGATGCCCCTTGTTCTTGGTACTGGGGACTTCTTTCTTCAGCACTTGATAACCCTTTGATTGTACCAGTGGTCAAAACAGCTTCACTAGTGGTTATCAGAGGTGCTATAGAAGAAATTGCCTTCAAGGGAGTCTGACTGATGAAACAACTGTCCAAATGTAGATCTGTTGATCCAACATTTGTAGTTGTTGCTCCACTTGAACTACTGATAGGAGTTACTTGTAACCCCTGTAGTGTAACCTCCTCAAATGTTGCTGGGATAGCAGAGGTATAAGCATCAAACCCAGTCACTTGTGGGAGTGTACTCTCAATGATAGGTGATAGAGAAGAACTGGTTTGTGTCTGAGCTATATCAACTGCATGCAACAAGGGTATTATGGATTGTGGTAATGTGAGGGGTGAAGATAAGGGAGTTAAAAGAGACATGTCCTTGGGATCAGGACTGAGGAAGATGGATTCAATTCAATCCAGAGCTTCATAATGTGGGGTCCCTGTGATTACAACCTGATCCTTTTGTGAGGATGCAGGAGGAGTTTGAGGCAATGGTGGAGATCTTTCTTCCATCTGTTGTGAGGAAGTAGCAGCAGTGGTTGTAGGTGACATTTGTGTTGTCACTGGCAGTGGCTCTGGGATCTCATCTTCCAGAGTTGCCTTTGTTTTTGGTTTTGGTTTTGGTTTGGGGGGGGGGGGCTTTCTTGATGTTTTCTTTTTGGTCTTTTTGGTAATGACATGTGTGGGTTTCAAAGCAGTGGTTGTGCTGCTATGATCACCTGGAGCAGTGGGCTCAGCAGCAGATACCTGAGGAGCAGTGGTAGCTGCTAAATTCTGCTCAGGCGCCTCTGCTTTTGTTTTTGAAGGTGTTAACATTCTAGTGAATGTTTCAGGTGTTAAACCTTTTATTTTAAAATAAACACCTTGTTTGAGCAAATTTTCATTTTCCTTTCCAAATTTTTGTTTAAAATAATAGCTTAGAAACCTTGGAAAAAGTAAAAATGATTTGCTATCAACATTTTTTACCAAGTCATCAAAGATCTCCTGGGAATAGTTATAATTTTCATTATGTAAAATAACATAACCCAGACATTGGATCTTCAATGGTATTTCATTAAAAGCAGTTGTTTTATTTGAAACGCACATCAAAAGTGTATGGAATAAAAATCTAGGTGCCGAAGAGAAGAAACCCTTTTGTAAGGTGTCTCTTTTTGTTTGTTCTGCATACCCCCTTTTCAGAAAATCAGTTTTCAACTCGCTTTTAAGAAAAGAAGCTTTACCTTTTTGATCATCGAGTTTAAAGACTTCTGAGATGGATTGCGGAGTAATTTGAATCGTTTTACCCTGTATAGAAGAGTTGATGGTAATGACGGTCTCGCCTTGTTTTTCAAGGGTAGCATTTTTCCAAAACTCTCTCTGGGTTTGTTGATAGATTGGAGCATCTGCTGTTAGCAAAGTTTTATACTTTGATGCAGTCATGATGTCGATGATGGAATCGAAGGTGTGGTTGTTGGTGGGTTTTGTGAGTAGACCCAAGTAATTGTGAGGGGATTTGTAAGGGATTTCAATGGGTTCAGCGGCCGTTTGAGCGACCTCTTTGGAAGATGATGATGATTTTGACTTTGATTTTGATTTTGATTTTGTCATTTTGATGAAGAAAGACGAAGAATGATTTGAAATGGAGGTTGGAAACTACTTTGAGAAGAGAATTTTTGGAATTCAATTCGACAGTGTAAAACCCTGTTTGGGGTTTTTATCAGGGTTTTATTTAGGGAAAAAGTAAGTGATAATGTGGCAGCGGTTACAAAGATCTGATGGCCAAGAACTGACCACGTGCCAACCTCTGATGGAAAGATGAATAATGGAAGACAGTTGTTTTGGAGAACCACTGATGAAGCAAATATCAGTGGTTACAACGGTAACAATATGAGAGCAGAGGGTGATTTCTACTATCAGTGGATAGCATATCAGTGGATAAGACAGTGATTTTGAGCATCAGTGCTTGCCAAGAAAATGAAAGATCAGAGCTTGACTTTCAACAGTGGACAGTATTTAGGAACCAGATGTTTGAACAAAACAGTGGTTAGGGGTAAGGTAATGGTAAGGATTTGAAATGCTAGTATATCAGCAACTGTTAGTGCATCAGTGGATAAGCTTTTGACAAAAATTTTGAGCATCTGCTGTTCTGATGAAAGGAATGATTTTATCTTGTGAAATCACAATATCATCTCTAACATTTGTTGATGGTGATTCTGAAATGTCTGCAAGATTGCTATCCTCAACAAAATACATTTTAGATGCAAATTGTCAAGTTCAATATGTCAGCAGCTTTTATGAGAATTTGCATTCAAGGTTTTGCCACATGTCAATTACACATTTTGAAGCTTTTATAGAATCCTGACAGTGGTTTAGTACCCCAGATGATGAAAACCCTTTTACTAAGGCTACTCATTTTGTGTCATAATATTTTAATTAGAACATGAGTATCCAAGTATTTTTAGGGTCTTGTTAGCAATCAATCTTTTGCTCAGTGTTAAAACAAACTTGAGTTTGACATGACCTGGACACTTGAACCATTTCCTTTTGATCCATTTTCAAGGATAATATCACCAAAAAAATGATGGTTCTTTATCCTGACAGGAGTTTGAAACTTTTGCTATTAAAAAAAAGTAAAAGTACAAAATATATCATTCTTAAGAAAAATAAAGAACAATATATCCTGCTTTATTTGAGAAAAACCTTTTCAAGAAAAATAATTAAAGGTTTTTCTGAAAACAGCACCAAAAGGATCTGGTATATTTTCCAATAAAACCCATAATCACATCATTCTCAAGTTTATGAAAATGGTCAGTGGTTTGAAATACATTGTAATAACCACTGTTTGAGACCATTTTCTTGTTTAATTGAATGCAAAAATGAGGAGACATGTTCACATACGTTTGTTACCATGTGATGATTCTGCAAAACTTGTCTAGTCCTCTTTTAAGTTTAATCACCGGTGATACTATTTTTACCTGAAATTTCCTGAATCACATAATGCACACAGTTGCTTGATGACCATTGTTTACCCAATTTTGGACTCTTAAGTGTTTTACATTTATGCTCTTCTCTTTTGACTTCAAAAGTTTTGAGATAAACACACTTTTGAGTTTTTGTGGTTTTTTTTCTTCCCCTTTTACCCTTCCCATTCATAAGTAATGAAATACTTACTGGGAGGTTTTTATTGAAGGAATACTTAATCTAAAATCATTTTGTAGCAATGTTTTGAGAGATCTGACCACTTTTGGACATGCTTATATCAAATCTCACATTACATATGATTTGGACTATTTTAACACCTGATTTTCTTAATGTATTTTTGACAAAGTTGATTTGGTCCTTTTTAACAGGATTCCCAACCTATTTTTCAACACATAAGATCTAATAACTAAAGTTTTTATTTCCCTCTTTTTATGTTAACAAAAACACTAATATTTTGTCTAAACATAAATTTATGTCAACAAGAGGTAAAACACGTTAGCAGTTTAAGATAGAAACAACACAAGCTTCAAAATAACATTTGAAATCAATTTTGTAAGGAAAATGATTATACCATAGTTATCAGACATATTTTCAGATCTGAAAACTATAGGTGGTTTATGCATGACATCACTTGTTATGTGAAGTTTGTGTGTCTTATGACATCTTGGTTGTTTTACAGAGTTTTGAATAGCCACTTTGAACATGGTTACTCGTTACTCTGTTTTTCAACTGAATACAATCAACCTTAGTATCAATGAATTTTGAGCTGAACTGTTATGTCAAATTGATTGTTAGATCGAATTTGACTGTCCAGGCTCTGATACCAATTGTTAGGATCTGAGGCTCCTCATGATTATGTTTGTTTGTATATTTGAACAAATCAATCGAAATGAACAGAGTTTAAATGCAGCGGAAATGAACACAAACTTTGTAAACACAATCAAAGAGGAAAATGATTTTGATAAACACATGCTTTTCATCGAGTCAAATGATTACAATACAAGTCAAAAGATTACAAAGCATGCTTACAAACTAAACCCCTCCTCAGCCTGATACTCCATGGTTGATCGCACAAGATGAAAGGATTGGACTAGAGGAGAAGAACTCACTCAGTCAATCGAATGTAACAGTACAAGGTACTGCTCCATTTATAGGCAAACCAAACCACTGAAGCATCTCAGCTGACGTCACCATGAAAGCGACATCTAACAAACTAACAACCTGTAACCACTGTTCCTATACAAACACTGCTAATCTTAACCACTGATTCTACATAAGACAAGTAATACATTAAACTACTGCTTTCTTCTTTCATCAGTGCTTTCCTCAAAGTTGATCAGTCCTTGAGTGAGCAGTGCTTTGTCATCAGTAGATTGAACCAGCAGTGTTTACTTCTTCAGGGTAGCAGCAGTTGTTTGGACAGTGGATATAGGGCATCAGATGTTATAAGTACTTTCAAGGGGAAAGCCTGTTGTAAACTACTGCTTATTATGAATCCACTGTTGTGAACCATTTTTGGCTTTCATTATCTGTTCCTTTGGTAGGGTTCAATCCCAACACAATCTGACATAGCTTTTGCTCTAGAATCGTGACCTGGCTCAAACTCTGCTCAGGCTTTATGCGGAAAGTATTCATAAATCGAAACCTAGCTCTTACAAAGATGTTTCCTGCATAATCCTCTACCTCAAAATAAAACTCACAAATTTAACAATTTGAAAAATCTAACAACTACTAGCAGATTTTATTCAAAATGATTTAACATTTATAATTTTAGATGAACATTTGTAAGAATAACATACAGATTTAACATTTTCATTTCGAAATCTTTTCTTATTTCTAACAAACTCTCCCAAACCTGTTGTCCATCAAGTTTAGCACTCGGAATTTTGAAAATCAGCTCTCCAACATCAGTTGTCGAAAATCTTTTTGAATTTTTCAAAATTTAATGCTAAAACACATACTATTTTGATTTTGTTTTTAATGAAAAGCAGTAAAGAAATATTTACAGACAATATTTTTGTGAGTTTACGTAAGAGGATCAAATCAGTTTTTGAGACCAATCACTAGCACCGTTGAGCTTTAAACACTTTAAGTTCTAAACGATTCACTTAGATTGTCAGTATACTGATCCACTTAAATTTTCACACAAAGTTCAACTGATTCGAGATACGAGATTAGTGTTTTAAGGACTTAAACTTATTCGCGTGTCCCACCTCAGAATATACTCCCGTATCCAGACTCCTATATTCAGTCTTACAGGTGAATGTACACTAATGATATCTGTAAGGGGTTAAATGCGAGACCATGAGAGCTCAGGCTATTGCTTCAGCAAAATCAGAGAGATGATGGTTCGACTTTAGGTGTGTTCCCTTTAGAGAATCTTTTCTTCAACAGCACATGATTAGCATTTTTCAATGTTTCATCATTTTTTATGCTGAGGGCGAGCTTTAAGATTAAAGCGATGCAAAGCATTATACGAGGACTAGGCTATTGCTCCCGCAAAATCAGAAGTCCAGGTATAATACCCCAGATATCACCACGCACAACGACCTAGTATGTCAGAAATAGAAAGCCCTTCAAACAAGATTTCGGGGGTTACCCATATATCCGAGAGATGTTCCCCACGAGATAAGTAAGTTTGATATTTAGGTTTATATCTCGAACACAATCTACTAAGGGCGTAAAAACCTACTGGCATATCATCAGTGAGACCGTTTATCACATTTGACTTTCCAATTCTTTAGCATGCTGTGATAGTCCACTGATGTACTATCATTTCCTCTTTTCTCAACAAAACTCATTTTTTTTATTTTTATCATGTTTTTGGCTTTTTCAAATTTTCTAATGTTTTTGGATTTTCTGAAATTTCTTACTCCCCCTAAAATTCAAAACCATTTAAAGAAAAATTTGATAAACCGATATGAATTGCTTCAATTCGCCATTCATTAGGCATAAACAATCAGAACTCCCCCTGACAACAAACTATTTTCCCATTATGATTTCAAAACACTTAAGTTTGTTTTAATCAAATGGTTTTTTCCGGAAAATTAGTTTTGTTGAAACCACTTGTAAGATCGGGGATTTGTTCATCACTTTGTCTTTTCAAACTCTTGAATGAAAGTTAAATCAAGTTCAACTTAATGACCTTGATTAACCACTTGTAGGTTCTCATCAACCATACCACTTGTAAAATGAAATATAACAATTTTCAAGTATAAGAATACCACTTGTAAGTCGAAATATTACCAATGTGAATTTCTCAAGAAAAATGCCGATTCATGCTCCACGATTACCAACTTGGGAGCTCCGGCAAGTCAGGATTTTTACATATGAAATACAGACACCCAAGCCTGACCAGCTTTGGGTGTGACCTTTTCAGTTTCACTTGGGGTTTCAACATTTCTTTTTGATTCATAAAAATCTTTTATCCCTGTGGCCCTACCATCGACCATTTTTCCAAAAATATTTTTCACTTTGTCATTAAAAGCCTTTTTGACATCAAATTCTTTCTTTTCAGAATATAATTGATTCGAAATCTCCACTTTACCAACTTTTTGTTCAAAATTTTCAGTCCGCAATGGTGGAAAATTGACATCATCCATCAGCGGAACTGAATTTTCTCCCTTTAGATCAACTTGTGGCTCCTCTGACTTTGACGAGTCAGATTCATCGACAGATTTCTCATCAGATTTCTTAACAACCCACATTTGGTTGTCAAGATTTACCCTTCTTTTGTAAAACCTTTTCGAACATTCACCAACTTCAAATGTTGAATTTTTAAACACTTTGAATTTTTTTAGTTGGTGGTTCAGTTTTATCAACAACTTTTTCTTTAAGTTTAGAACCAACTTCCTGTTTTGTGTTGGTAGCCATTGGACAGTTCCAGGCAATGTGACCAACTTCTTGACATCTGTAACAGGTTCTTGTCTCCTTTCTCTGATGAACTCCATTCTTCTCATGTTTCTGTTTTTCTGCAAAGAACTCTTTGTTCGATTGCTTCCAAAATGAGCTCTTTTCTTCTTCCTCAGAACTTGCCCCTGAAACAAATATTGTTTTTGTTTTAGAAATTTTCTCATTTTTATGATTTTCGGGTGGAATAAAGCCTAAACCTTTCTTTTTGAAATTACTGTTATGGTTTGGTTTCTTTTGAAAACCAGAACCAGAACTGTAACCTTTTTTCTTGTTCAATCTTTGTTGAACTCTTGAAGTGTACTTTTTAGGTTTTTCATTAAGATTTACATCTTTTATTTCAGAAATATTAATTTCTGTTAATTTGAAAACCTTTTTAATCTTTTCAATTTGAACACTTCTTATTGGAAATTCTTCATCAAAATATAATTTGTCGGAATCATTCAAAGTATATGCAACTTTGAAGGTTTCGTCATTCAAATTAGATTTTGATAACAAGAATTCTTTATTGTAAACCCTTTTTACTGATGATTTGGAACTGTTGACCGACGAACTCGAACTTTCAGATTCGGACTTTGACTCTGACTCCTCATCCAACACCTGATCGACCACTTTCTTTATTAACTCAGACTCATGATCAGTGTCAGACGATGTGAAAGTGACATCAATGTTGTCTGGTAAATCATCAGTTGTTTCGGACTTTAACTTTATATTGACAGCCTTTTTGACATGTTCCTCATTTGGTTTTCTGGGAGAATAACCTTCCCAGATCGGAGGCGGACACTTGTTATAATCTGCACTTTGTTTTTTACCAGTATCCTTCTCTTCTGACTTCTTGTCTTGAAAGGCTTCAAAACCTGCAACAGTTGGATAAATTCTATCAATCAAATAATCAGAACTTGAATAACTTTGCAACAATCATCTGATTCTTTCATTTTCTATCTTTTCTGTCTCCAACTCCTGCTTCAACTTTGCACGTTCTTCAATATAGTGATTGATAGCCTTCTGCTTAGACATCATTACTGCATTCATCATGGTTAAAGCATCTTCTCTTTCTGAGTTTGTCTTTTGCAAACTATTCACCGTTCTGTTCAACACATCATATGATTCTTTCACATACTTAACATCGAACAATAATTTTTCTTTCATCTTATCAAGCTCACTAAACTTCTCATCTTTCTCTTCACAATGTTTGCATGGTTCCAAACATTTTAGACAAGGTTTCGTGATCTCAACAATTTTTTCAACTTCGATAATCTTTTCAACTACGACTATCTTTTCAATTTCAACCATCTTTTCAACTTCAACCACCTTCTCAACAACTTTAACTTCTTCACTCTTTCAGACTTCTCTTCCTGAGCAACATTATCGTATTTTACCTTATTCTGATCTTTTGCTGCTCGTTTCTCCTTTAGCTTCTCCAATCTATCTGCAAAATAAAATTTAAAACTTTCAGGAGATAATTGATTTTTTCCAATGTTTATTTGTATTTCTTCTTCATCATCACTGCTATCAGTTGATGATTGATCAAAGACTGTTGTCTTTTCTGAACTTTCTTCTGAAGAAACTGACTCTTCATCTTGACTTTTCTCATCATTAGCAAACACATCCATCCATTCCTTCATCAAATCTGGCTCTTGAATGATCTGAGCAATGAATGCTTCTAACTTGGAATCAGCCGGAATGTATTTGTCCCAGCTAAAACCTTCTGCCATTCTTTCATCATCTTGATTTACGAGATAAGCTTTCTTCTTTCCAACTTCAATCTGATTGGCATTGGATGATGATGGTTGTTGTTGATGCGGCTGCTGAGATACTTGATGATAAATCGCTTTCTGATAATAATCATTGTTGCCGAACGGATTCCGAGCTCCACCTGTTTCTTGATTGGTACATTCCCTCTTGAAATGTCCTTTTTCCCTGCATAAAAAACACGTAACTTTAGATTTATCAAAATCTAAAGTAGAAACATTAGCATCACGAAAGTCATCTCTTCCTGTAATCTGCTTAAATTTCTCAGCTCTCCTCAACACACTCGCTAAACACCACTTAATATCCACAAGCTCCATTTCCTCAGCATCGATCTGATCGTAATCCTCTTTTGTCAACATAGGATTTCTGATTCTTCCTGCAACCAAACCTTCATATGATTCTAACACTGTAACTAGTAATGCCATATGATTTTTAGCGACTTCTTCAGGGAAATTTTGACCATTCTGAAGATGCAACGCTATGTTGCAGTGTAAACCATTACTACTGTTTGAGCTTTGAGACTGATATCTTGAGGTTGAAACATTCGGATTAACATTTGAGTATGAAGAAAATCCACTGTTGCTGATTGGACTTTGATTGACTGATCCGGATGAGTTTTCTGCGCTGAAAGCAGTTTGGACCTTCGGACTTGCTTCAACATTCTGAACGTTCCCTTTGTAATACATCTTGATGTCTTGTTGACCACTTAGATTGTTCATTCTAGCAATCTTTTGTTGTTCAAGATCTTATCCTTCAAGTTTTTCAATGAACCGAGAAATTGTCAATTTATCATATTCTCTAGTGTTCTTTAAGATCATCAGATATGTACCCCATTCTTTCTGAGGTAAAGCATCAGCTAATTTGTCAACCCATTCTTCTCAATCTTTGTTTATATCTAACCGTGACATTGATCGCACTAAATGACAATATCTCTCAATCAGTTTCTTTGTAGTTTCACCCTGCAAACTTGAAAACAAATCAAATTCTTTCTTTAACAATGATTTCTTACTCCTGATCATCTCAGTACTTCCCTCAAACTTAATTCGAAGAGCTTCCCAAATCGAACGTGAAGTATTATCATGTTGAAGTAGTATGAAAATGTCTTCTTTCACAGCTTGCTGAAGTAGACTGATCATCATTTTTTCTGCCTTGTACATATCTCTCTCTTTATCTGACAATTCTGAAATAGTTTTGATAACTCCCACATCTGTACGAGGTTTAACATACTTTTTCTCAATACACTCCCAAGACCTCAAATGATTTGCTTGAACCCAATTTTCAAACCGGTCTTTCCAACAATAGTATTCTTCAATGCCCATCAACTTTGGAGGTTTCTGTAACGTTCCTGTTTCATTTTCCATGTTCACACTCAGTGCAATGGTAACAGGAGTACCCGGGGCAGTAGCAAACGCGTTGTAAAACTCTTCTTCCATGTTTTGGTAAATAATTTCACAAACTCAGCTTTCAAACGAAATGGCAAATTCAAGTGAAATGGAACAACTTCAAGCGAAATGGAAGATCTGGTGTGAAATGGATGACTTCGTACGAAATGGCACAACTTTCAAACGAAATGAGGCAACTTGATGCGAAATGGTCGATTTCGCGCGAAATGGAGTCCAAACTTGCCAATCCGTGCGAAATGAACTTTGATTCAAGCGAAATGATCCTTTGAAGCGAAATGGGTCCACTACGTGCGAAATGGAATGTTCAATTCGTGCGAAATGATGCTGATGTCATCCAATCGGCCATGTTTTTGTCAAATTGATCAGGTTTTAGATTGATTTTAGGTCTAATTCTTTCAAGGATTGATTAAAACAGTGTATCGCATGTTTTATGTGAAAATTAGCCCATTTTAACCATGAAATCTTGTTTAATTTTGAAAAATCTTATAAAAGGTGTAGATGTCAGAATTTTGATGAAATCGAGCTGAATTGGTAAGAACTCTTCCTCCTGAGCTCTGATACCACATGTAGGATCATTTGCGCGACCAAAACGAGTCGTTCAGAAGAGTTCTAATCAATACGAGAGGCGGAAACAAACATATCGACTTTGAATCAGCTAGATAT
This sequence comes from Helianthus tuberosus, assembly GCA_030545235.1. Taxonomy (NCBI): domain Eukaryota; kingdom Viridiplantae; phylum Streptophyta; class Magnoliopsida; order Asterales; family Asteraceae; genus Helianthus; species Helianthus tuberosus. The sequence goes on from CM060383.1 coordinate 35,083,966, forward strand.
ACACTCTAATTGTCTTGTTTATTGATATAACAACGTTTTACAGCCTGGAGACACTTCGGAAGCACCTCGGCACCGGAATCAGAAAGTTACAAATGAAATGACCAAGGCTCCTATTTATAGGCATCCCAATTCACACGAGATGGTTCAAATGAAATGGCCAGATGCATTTCGTACGAAATGTCCTTTCCATTTCGTGCGAAATGGACACAACATCCATTTCGTGCGAAATGGCCTATTCAACATGTTTCTCGATTTTTCTCGTATATCGTGCCCTGATCTATCATTCTATTTACAAGACTCGATACAAGACGAAGTCGACATATGCACCAACATGTTTGTTACCTATGCATTAAATGCAAATGACATTAATTGACTAATTTTGTGTTACATTAAATTAAAATGGGAACCATTATTTATGTTAATTTCTTAAAATATTATTCAATTTACAACTAGTTGTGTGTTCCATTTTTTATGAAAAAAGTCTTATTTTGTTTTTTTTTCAACTCTGTGTATTTTCTAAATAAAATTGTGTATTTTCTAAAAGTTTATATTTCAGGTGCCCGTATTTTATCTTCGCACAGGGCTCACAAATTTTCAAAAATTTTCAGAGACGACCCTGTATTTGACTTTGTTTTATAATTCGTAAAAATTCATTACTACTTGTTTAGTATTTTGTTTATTTATATCTATTAATAAAGCAATGGGAATTAACAATGTTTTAAATCTGGCTAGCTCTGATTGATGTGTCTGGGCAGTTATCCCACCCTTTTGACGCATGTATCATCTGGCCCTTAACCATCTAAAGAGAGAAAACAGGGGAAATAAGAAGGTGTGGCGGTGACCGGAGGGTCACCACCGTTTCTCCACCGCCATGACGCCATCGTGTCTCCACCACTGTGACCACCACCGCAGTCACTTTTCCCAACAAGAGAGAGAGAGATGGAGAAAGGGAAATCGGCAGAGAGAAGAGAGACGGGCGGTGGCCGGAAGGTCACCTGTCACCACCTTTAAACCACCACCACGGTAACGAGGTCGCTGTGGTGTCTCTCTTTTTTGGGGTTTTTGCCTCAGGAGAGAGAGAAAGGAAAAAAAGGAGAGAGGAGGGTGAGGGGCGGTAACCGGAGGGTCACCACCGTCTGGCCACCACCTCGATAACCATCATTTTTCTGTTTTGTTGGGGGTTTTTAACCCCTGTACGACCATCGCTCTTTCTCTTTCTATATATCTCTGTTATCTCTCCCGAAGATTGGGACATGAACAATATTTTTGTTCTCGGTTTGTTCCGATTGACCTATTTGGGTGATCATTACTTCTTGAGACCTCTTTAGTTGCGATGATTTTCAAACCCAACAATGATGTCGGCTTGCCGTAGCGGCACTGAGCGGGTTTAACAACGATGATGGTCTTTTCAGATCTAAGTCGATTTATATAGTTTGATGTGTTTTTTTAAATCAATATGTTTGTAGTTTTTGCTTCTATAATTTTGAATGATATGGTTGTTAGTTGTTGCACTTGAAGAGGATATTTGGTCAATTTGTGGTTAGCTTCTTTACAGGCTTTTGCTTCTTTGAAGTTCCAATGGTGTATTGGCTTTTGTGAAGGTTTGATGAAAAGGTAGTTTTTTATCATAGTGATTGTGGTATTGACAGTAGTTATGAAATGTCATGCTTTTTTTATGTTGGTGCTGAAAAGTATAGACTGTGTATGTTGATTTATTGTGGATTTGAAGTGTTTTCCGGCGATGATGTTAGCTTGCTACTTGGTGTGGTAACTCCGGTTGCATCCGTAGCGGCACTGAGCCATATTTTGTTGTTACCGGCGATGATGTATCACTCTAAGCCTATTTCACTTTGTGACAACAATGATAATAACTTTTAATATGAGCCGAATCGGTTTGTAGTTTTCCTTTTTTTTGGCTTAATGTACATCTTTTTGGATTGAGTTTGACGCTTCAAAGCATGATATCTGGCATTATCATTGTTAGATGACGTTCGTGGGGGTTTTTGCCTTTGTATTAAAGGCCAATGTCACACCCCGATATTTCCACGTATTGCTGGTGGGCCCGGTGGGGAGTATCGTGACGTAGTTGATATCATCATAGTCAAATAACCACAGTTCAATGCACAGCGGAAGTCAAAAGTAATAATAATACAAACCGATTCGAAAGTATAATAAAGTATTACACAACGGTTGTATATGGATCCACAGGCGGATCTTAAAACAGAAATATAAACACCGTTCAACAGACTTTACGAAAGTATAATAAAGTATTACACAAGATTCCTTATTAACGCCCTGAGCTCCCAGCCAATTTACGTACAGTACCTGTCACTTAACCTTTTTGGAAAATACGTCAGTTTACACTGGTAAATACAATTAACTGCCTCTTTTGAAAATCTTTATGAAAATTGATTTAAATGCACCAGGCACATATATTCTTTTATAACTTGGGACAATAATATTAATAACAATCTTGTATCAGATTTACATGTTGTCCAACATTTAGGGCCGGTGTTTAAACAAACCGATCAAGATTAATCGACACACCACAAATATAAACTCACAAGAAGTTTCCTCACGAGTGAGTATATCTTTTACATACGCAACAGACAGGTGTATGCCTACACCCTGTGCTTAAGTTGTGGCCATTTACGCTTTTTAAATGAGCCAAGGATATCCAGGACACGGTCATTAACCCCCAATATTATTTGTTATCAATTAATACTGATTAAAACGGGATTATGCAATTTAATCATCTCCGATTAAAAGGTTTCTACACCCAACCAAGCGGTAATTTTATAATACCGTATCCCAAGCCCGTATAACGGAAAATAAGTTAAAAGTATTTACCTAAGCTAAAATTTAATTTTATTCTCAGCCGTATATTCAAATCAGCAAGCACAAGTACCTCTACTGGGGCTCTAAATCTGGAACGAAGGTTTTATTAACCTATTAGATTCCTAACGGGTCTTATTTAAGTTGTAACTTAGACCGGTTAGTTTTAAGGAAATGTTTACGGTTCAAAACGCAAGATTAAGCGAAGATCGGATAAGAATGTGATTTAGACCCGAAAAGTATGGAGACTTGTATAATATGGGTAAACTAAACACAATCTGAATTTTGAAGTGAAAATGATAAGGTTTGACCCGTTTCGGTTAATTTATGCAAACTAGTTACATAAACCGTACAGAACGCGAAAAAATGCATAACGGGTAACCAAATGAGTCATGAACATGTTTCACAAGTTAATATGCCTTAAATATGTTGTGATATCAGTAGGATACCTTCCATTATGCCCAAAACGAATTTAAAATCAATTTATGCCCCGAAGGGGTATTTTGGTCATTTTAGAGTTTATAAAAGAGGTTAAATAGTAATCTGATGTTCTGGTCTAAAATAATCAGTAAAAATATTTATTTTAATAAGTTATATCAGTAAGATATCATACATATGTGAATTTTATCATTTATGGCCAAACTATGCACCGTAAGGGCATTTTGGTCATTTCACATATGTTCTAAGGGTCAAATTTGGAAATCTGAGTTTAAAACTTTTAATTACTGTTTAAGTATAAAAATTTATTCATAACATCAGTAGGTAACAAGTCTTAGGTGCTAAATATGGTTTTAAACCATACTATGCGCCTAAATCGCATAAAAGTCGGTATTTGACGATATTCGGGTTGATTAAGGAAATCTGAGATTTTGATCAGCCTTTACTGTTTAAAATAACTTATTTAATATATAAAATCAGTAGAAAGAGGTTTGATATGTAAAGGATGTGTAAAACTCATTTTATTAACGGAAAGGGCATTATCGTCAATTACCGAGTCTATGCAAGAACTCTATGTTATGATGAGTTTAAAATTTAATAAAAATTTTCAAAAATCCCTAAATATTATATTACATCAGTGGGTAGAAATTTTGGTGTCAAAATTTGGGTTTAAGTAGGTCTTATGCCGAAAATTCCGTTTAATTAATAAAAAGCGTTCATTTTTTTATATCGAGCATAACTCCTAATTTTGACCACAAACTGATGTCAAATTTTTAGGACATGCTTATAAATCAGAAATAAAGGTTTTTTTCCTCTCACATTTTTAAAAATCTCGTTTTTATATCAAAAGGGCATAATGGTAAACTTTTAAGCATTTAACGGAAACATGCAATGAACTAAGAGTTCTATGGAACCATGTTGTATAACCTTAGGGGGTTATATTAACACATAATATGGTCCTAAAGGAACCCTAAGGCATATCTAAACTAAACTAAATCGGGTCAGAACTGAAAGTCAAAGCAAAAGTCAACTTTTGCGACTTTCGGTTGAACATGCCTAGACATGTTCAATTAATATTTACCAAGTTATTAAAGTGACAAAACTGATTTTATTGCTCTTATATCATTAGTTATGAATTTATTTGAAAACCAACTCGTTTGACTTTTATTTTAATTACTTTGACCTGACAATTAACTAAGCAAACGTGGTAATTAGGAGGTGCCCTTTTGAGGGTTTAATACCTACCTAATTACGATCACGTAGCCATGTTCGTTGCGAACAATGGCTTGACCGTTTAAAAGTCAAAGTGTTTATCGCAAACGCTTGACTTTTCGGCTTTTAAGCTAAATAAAAATAACTAGCCATAAGAGGGGACTTACAAGGGGTCCAAGCAAGGAAGTAATTGATCTAGAATACTCAGGTGTGAAGCATAATGCTTCAACTTAGAGCAATTCAGATCAAGTGTGAAGTCAAAGCAAAAACAAGTGGGTATTTATCGTATTTCAAGAACCGTTAGGATCATTTCTCGTAACCCGTGCTTTGATCAAGGCCCTACATGTGTTACCCACTGAATTTCAATACTATGGGTGCCTAAAACAAGCCCATTGAATGAAGAAACCAAGTGCATAAACCAGAAACCAGCTGCTGGAATGAAAAAACTAATTTTTGCTGTTCTGGGAGGCTCTCGCGCCCCGCGTAGGCTAAGCCTACTTCTTACGCGGCCCGCGACCTCCTGGGAATTCAGCATCAGTTTCAGAAATGACAACTTTGGTCCCTGTACATGATTAATGTCATTTTTGGCACGTTTAAGGCCCGTTAACCTTATTTCAAGGCTCTAAAATGAAGTTAAAGTATGGGGAACATGAAACATGCTCAAAAACATCTCGGATGTCGATTCATTTGGCCGTACGGTTGCGTTGTTCGATTAATTGCGACGAAGCACGAACGGATGCGGAAAACGGTCCAAATTACACGACGAATGGAATCTTATCGTGCCAATCACTAAATTAAAATATTTTAATGATTACATAAATTTTTGGATGTCCGGATATATTCAGAACGTAAGATATGCGCGAAAATGCAAACTTATGCACTTTTTGACGCTAGTTCCCGTTGATCAAATAAGTTTATTTTTATGCACCAAACACCTCTAAGCCTATTTCTAAGCGATGTAAAGGATATTTAGGGCATGTTAAACTTATGATCATATTCCGGAAGGTTCGATACCATACGATTCGGCAGACTTTTGCAGTTTGACGCAATTAGTCCCTCTAATGCGCAAACTTACGCACATCTTCGTTTAATAGCATCGAAGCCTTATCTAATCCATATTAGACATTCTTGAGAGTATTATTAAACATCACGATGCTTCGGGTTCGTAAAAAGGTCATTCATAGGTATAATTAAACATATTGACACTTTTACCCCCTAAACTTGCAAAGTTGCGCGTATCGTCACTTAAAGGCATAAAAACCTTAGACGGCCAATAATTGGCATTCCCGAGAGTATAATCAAATATCATGAAGCTCCTGGTTTGTTTAAAGGTCACTCAGAGGTAAGAATTAACATGTTGACGCTTTTAACCCCTCGACGCGCAAACTTTCAATTAATTATGCAAACGGCTACTCTCGATCAACAAGCGGCTCATTAGTGAATATGAATACCATAAGAGGTTATTCAGATACTTATTTTAAGCATGCTAACACTTCCAGTCCTTCAATAATCAAGGTTTTTTATTTTTCACAAAATTAGTCCCTCATAGTCAACATTTGACTTTATTAAGGTTTAGTACACGTGTCAACATATCATTAGACGTGATTTTACGAGATGTTACAGCCGATTAAACCCGCTGTGGAGCACGGGTGGAAAAAATCCAAGAAGAGGATACTTGATGAAAAAAGTAGCTTTTTATCTTAGTGATTGTGGTATTGACAGTAGTTATGACATGCCATGCTTTTTTATGTTGGTGGTGAAAAGTATAGACTGTGTATGTCGATTTATTGTGGATTTGAAGTGTTTTCTGACGATGATGTTAGCTTGATACTTGGCATGGTAACTCCGGTTGCAGCCATAGCGGCACTGAGACGTATTTTGTTGTTACCGTCGATGATGATGTATCATTCTGAGCCTATTTCACTTTGTGACAACAATGATAATAACTTTTAATTTGAGCCGAATGGATTTGTAGTTTTCCTTTTTTCGCTTAATGTACCGTTATTATATAACACAATTTAGCGTGCCGCAACGCGCGCGGGTTGTACAACCTAGTTCAATTCATGATACATGAGTTTCTTACCTAATACTCATATAAATATGGAAAGCTTTCTATTGAATCATGTCAAATTTACAAACGCTTGAGCTAGTAAGTATTTGCATGTCGCATGCAACGGTTTAATAGATTGGACCATTAGACACAACGTAAATCATTATGGTCATATGATTACCAAACCCCCAACATGAATGTTAGTATGTTAGTCAAGAATGTCACCATTCATGTTTATGAGTTATTACTGAAGAGATACCAATGAAAAAAAAAGTTATCATATTTTCAAGTCAGAGAAGCGAAAGAGTGTAATTGATATGGGTATTAAAAGTAAGAGTTGAGTAATGTAGAAAGGGAAGTTACTGATGGATGGTTCCAATTTTACATGGATGAAATGACCTTAATTATCAAATACCAATGTAACCACTTGATGAGGGAAACGTCCGCGTGTTGGAGGATATAAGGGGAATAAAGTCAAACCGCCTCCCATGTCTAATACGTGAATAATCACACTATACCTATGGGTAAGCAGGAGTCCCACCTGAGGCATCTCCACCCAATGCTCCGTGGGTGCTCTCCCAGCTCCGGTAAAATTTATTCTCTTTAACTGCACGACGTACTCTTCTGCTAAACCCTCCTAAAAAATGTACCTACGTATTTCTTTGTTGCTGCCCGTCAACTCCTCAATTAGTTTGCTCCGAATAGAACCATAGTAGTCTTGCTCCAACCCTAAACCCAAAGCCATAGCCCGAAACCCACAGTGTCCATCCGACTTGACATCTTTTATTCTTGAAACATATTTGTGGAACAGTTTTAGAATTTGATTTTTGTACCTGATAAGATAATTAACCGACTCTACCTCCGGGATTAACGAAAATCCATGGTCCTCATGTTGCTCTTTTTTCCGGGAAGCCATTGAAAGACTACGTCGCATTAATGACTTTTTAGACTTTTGAGACATAGTAGAAATAGATGGTATTAGAGAGTCTTGTGATGGTACGTAGGAGCTGTGTCGGGGATGGTCACACCTGCCTTGTTCGGAAGGCCCAACTGAGCTATGTTTAGCAACATGTTCTCTCCTTTGCTGTTGGACCTTCGATGTTGGACGCCTGCGAGTGTTTACTTGTACAACGGGAGGTTTTGTTGTCGTTCATAAGTGGGTTTAACACCGCTTCTATCTTCTACATCATGCATTTCTTCACTTGTGGGGGTTCGGAACACACTTTTTGTTTCACATCTTCGAATTCTTTTTCTAGATGAACGTCTTGATCGCCAATTCTTGATGGATTTAGGTCAAGATTTCTTCGGAAGATGTCTATATCATCGAGCCCAATAATGTGTTCTGCAAACAAAAAAAATAAAGATTATGCAAGCATATTAAAGTAATATAATAAATCTTGAAATAAGCTTATAACTACCTCTATTTTGTAATTTCTCCAGACGACAGGCACATAATAACCCGCGTGTCGCAACCCCCGGCCCCTATCTCCTGGGAACGGGCGGCCGCGAGCTCAGATTCAGTGGTATCAGTGGTTTTGTCATTTTGGCAATGAAATTTACATCAGGACCGTAGTTAGGAAATATTTTATCAGAGTAAAATACCACATTTTTATAATAATAAACACATGGGTAAAACCCAAGTTTCCATTACAAGCATGTTTATAGGGATAAACCCTAATTTATTTAAATAAAACATCTTCTTTATTTAGATAACTTTTATAGCCACATTTTCCAAGCCTTCAGTGCTGTCCAGCAGGCTTCTATTTGGATTTCACATTTTGTTACCTGAAACGCGTTTAAAAACATTTTGTCAGTGGGAAATACTGTCCGTAAGGGTGCTTACGGTCCGTAAGACTATTAATGTTATGGTCCGTAAGAGACACGAATTACTTATAGGCTTGCCACGCGTGGGAGTAGGCCTGCTGAGTCGACGAAATCGATAATTTAAATTTTGACAACGAGATATAAAGATAATCGTCAAGTAGGGAATGCCCCCCCCTGAGTTTTAGGGGCCCTGATCCTGATTCTGATTGTTCTGAAATTTGTAGGGTTTGTGCAGAATTACTTGGGTGTCTCAATTAGGGTTTCCTTTTGGGTTAAATTAAAATAAGAAATAGTATTTTTAATGAGAGTTGTTATATCAGGGTTCGGGTTTATACTTACGGAACGTTTTTAGGATGTTTTTGTGTGAGTCGTTACAAACGGCTAAGCGCTTTTTGAGATTACATACATGAAATACATTATGTATCCCTGCCATTTCCTCTGGCAGTTGTAGCTGATAAGCTACATGTCCTATTCTTCTAATAATCTCAAATGGTCCAACATACCTGGGACTTAGCTTTCCCCTCTTGATGAATCTTACCACTCATTTCCAAGGAGAAACTTTTAATAAAAACCTTTTCTCCTACTTGAAACTCCAATGGCTTTCGCCTGTTATCAGCATAACTCTTTTGTCGATCTCGTGTTGTTTTTAGTCGCTCCTTGATTTGAATAATCTTGTCTGTTGTTTCTTGTACGATTTCAGGTCCAGACAATTGTTTTTCTCCAATCTCTGCCCAATAGACTGGAGTTCGGCACTTTCGTCCATAAAGTGCTTCGAATGGTGCAGCATTAATACTGGTATGATAGCTGCTATTATAATAAAATTCTATTAATGGTAGATGATCGTCCCAATTCCCTCCGAAATCAATTACACAAGCTCTAAGCATATCTTCCATCGTCTGAATTGTCCTTTCGCTTTGTCCGTCCATTTGAGGATGATAAGTGGTGCTTAGATTTAGCTTGGTTCCCATTGCTTTTTGAAAACTTGTCCAAAAATGAGAAGTAAAACGGCTATCTCTATCAGAAACAACTAATAAAGGAATTCCATGTAATGAAACTATTTCATTTACATACAATTTGGCTAACTGTTCCATACCGAATGTTTCCTTCATTGGTAGGAAATGAGCAGACTTGGTTAACCTATCTACAATCACCCAGATGTTTCCTTCATTGCTTGAGATTCTTGATTTTCTTGTTTTCAATCTGTAGAGGCTTCTATATGAACTTAAGTTTCTCATTTACCTCTATGTCCTTAATAAGTACTACTAATGATTCATCGGCTAAGCATTTTTTGAGATTACATACATGAAATACATCATGTATCCCTGCCATTTCCTCTGGCAGTTGTAGCTGATAAGCTACAGATCCTATTCTTCTAATAATCTCAAATGGTCCAACATACCTGGGACTTAGCTTTCCCCTCTTGATGAATCTTACCACTCCTTTCCAAGGAGAAACTTTTAATAAAAACCTTTTCTCCTACTTGAAACTCCAATGGCTTTCGCCTGTTATCAGCATAACTCTTTTGTCGATCTCGTGCTGTTTTTAGTCGCTCCTTGATTTGAATAATCTTGTCCGTTGTTTCTTGTACGATTTCAGGTGCAGACAATTGTTTTTCTCCAATCTCTGCCCAATAGACTGGAGTTCAGAACTTTCGTCCATAAAGTGCTTCGAATGGTGCAGCATTAATACTGGTATGATAGCTGCTATTATAAGAAAATTCTATTAATGGTAGATGATCGTCCCAATTCCCTCCGAAATCAATTACACAAGCTCTAAGCATATCTTCCATTGTCCTTTCGCTTTGTCCGTCCATTTGAGGATGATAAGTGGTGCTTAGATTTAGCTTGGTTCCCATTGCTTTTTGAAAACTTGTCCAAAAATGAGAAGTAAAACGGCTATCTCTATCAGAAACAACTAATAAAGGAATTCCATGTAATGAAACTATTTCATTTACATACAATTTGGCTAACTGTTCCATACCGAATGTTTCCTTCATTGGTAGGAAATGAGCAGACTTGGTTAACCTATCTATAATCACCCAGATTGTATTATTACCTTTTTGTGTCTTGGGTAATTTGGTAACAAAGTCCATTGTTATCAATTCCCATTTCCATACAGGCATTTCCAATGGCTGTAATAAACCTGAGGGTTTCTGATGTTCAGCTTTTACCTGTTAACAGGTTAAACACTTGGCAACATAAGCTGCTATATCCTTTTTCATTCCTATCCACCAAAAATTCTTTCTTAAATCTTGATAAATCTTATCACTCCAGGATGTATCGTATACTTAGACTTATGGGATTCGTCTAATATTCGGTGGCATAGGTTTCCTAGTTTAGGTATCCACATTCTTTTCTTATGGAATCTCCAAATTCCATCTGTTCCTTGTTCTAATTCCTTAATCATTCCTTTAAATTTTTCAGTATCATCCTTGATTACTGATTCTTGTACGGCTCTAATTTGTTCGTTTAAATCTATCTACAGATTTAATTTAAGAGAACATACTTTCCTTGGTTTTTCATGATACTTTCGACTTAAAGCATCAGCTACTACATTAGCTTTTCCTGCATGATACTGGATATTACAATCTTAATCACTAAGAAATTCCATCCAGCGTCTCTGTCTCATATTTTGTTCTTTTTGCCCAAAAATGTACCTTAAACTCTTATGATCAGTGAAGACAACAAATTTATTTCCATATAAATAGTGTCTCCAAATCTTAAGGGCAAAAATTATGGCTCCTAACTCTAAATCATGGGTTGAATAGTTTTCTTCATGATTCTTAAGTTGTCTAGACGCATAGGCTATCACCTTTTGACGTTGCATCAGCACACATCCATAACCTAACTTAGAAGCGTCACAATAGACTTCAAAGTCTTCGGTTCCTTCCGGTAACACTAGTATGGGTGCGTTGGTTAATCTTTGCTTAAGAATTCTAAAGGCTTCTTCTTGTTTTGGTCCCCATTCAAACTTAATGGACTTACAGGTTAACTTGGTTAAGGGAATGGCTATTCTAGAAAAATCTCGAATAAACCTTCTATAATAACCGGCTAGTCCTAGAAAGCTTCTAACCTCCGTTGGTGATTCAGGGACTTTCCATTTAGTAATCGCCTCAATCTTTGTGGAATCCACATGAATCCCTTCATGATTTACTAAATGTCCAAGAAATTGCACTTCTTCTAACCAAAATTCGCATTTCAAAAATTTAGCGTAAAGCTTTTCTTTTCTCAGCAAATTTAAAAGTGTATGCAGATGCGCTACATGTTCCTTTTTATTCTTAGAGTAAATTAGAATATCATCTATAAAGACAATTATGAATTTATCCAAATATGGCTTACATATTCGGTTCATCATGTCCATAAATGCGGCTGAGGCATTGATTAGACCAAATGGCATGGCAGTAAATTCATAATGACCATACCTTGTTCTGAAGGCGGTCTAAGGAATATCCTCTTCCTGTACCTTTAATTGATGATATCCTGAGCGTAAATCGATCTTTGAGAAAAATCGAGCTCCTTACAATTGATCAAACATATCATCGATTCTCGGTAATGGGTACCGATTTTTAATCGTGACCTTATTCAACTCTCGGTAATCAATGCACATACACATTGACCCATCCTTCTTCTTAACAAACAGAATGGGTGCTCCCCATGGTGATGAACTTGGCTGTACGAATCCTTTTCCAAAAGTTCGTCTAGCTGTTTCTTTAATTCTTGCATCTCTGCTGGTGCCAAACGGTAAGGTGCTTTTGCAATCGGTGCTGTTCCTGGTAGCAGATGAATTCTGAATTCAACTTCCCTGTCCGGCGGTAGTTCTGGTAATTCTTCTGGGAACACATCTGGAAACTGAGATACTACTAGAGTATCTTTCAATTCATTTTCTTTAGTGTTAATGATTATGGAAATCATATACACTAGTGATCCGTTCCTTGCACAACTTGCAGTTTTCATTACAGAGATGAATTTTGCGGATCTGGATGGCTTATTTCCTTTAATTGTTATATTTTCACCCTTTGGTGAACTTATTTGGATTGACTTTTGATCACATAGAATACTGGCTTTATTGGTTACTAACCAATCCATTCCTAATACGATATCAAATCCAGCCAGATTCATTGGGTAAAGATTTGCAGTAAATGTATGGTTTAAAATTTATATTCTTGCTCCCTACAAGATTTCAGAAATCTTAATGGTTTCTCCATTTGTTGTCTCTACTAGACACTCTTGTTGAAGTTTAGTTAATGGTTGATTGAGAATTTTGCAAAATGAAGTATTAAAAAAACTTTGGTTTGCACCAGAGTCAAATAATACTTTAGCAAAGACATCATTAACTAAAAACGTACCGGCAATCACATTCGGAATCATCTTTGCTTCTTCAGCTGTTAGAACGAATGCCCTAGCATTCTTAGCATTCTTGTTGTTCATGGCTAGAGCTAATTTCGGACACTTCGGCTTGATATGTCCTTTTTCTCCACAATTGAAGCACACTCCATTACTGGGTTTCTTCCTACAGTCTTCCTCCTTATGTCCTGGTATCTTACAGAAATTGCAGTAGGTGGAGCATCTTCCTGAATGCTTCTTCTTATAGGCTTTGAAATAAGGTGCAGAAGTAGAACCTATATTCTTCCCACGGTTGGAATTTCCATAGCGAAATTCCTGGGTAAGTTTCTGAACTAGGTTCTTTCTCTGATTCTCTTTTTGTGTACGTACTAGTTCATCAGTCAAGGTATTTGCTAGTTCTACAGCTTCTTCTATGGTTGGTGATCTAGCTGCCTTGACTACATGCCTAATCTCGCTGATTAATCCCCATATATAACGGGAGATTAATATTGGTTCTGGTGAAGCTAGGGTTTTCACTATTCTAGCATATTCGAATAGTACAGTAGTGTAACCCTTACAGTCCACTCCAGTCATTCTAAGGTTTAAGAATTTATTGGTTATCTGTTCCTTTTCATTAGGAGGACAGAATTTCCTTTTGACCATATTCTTAAACTCATTCCATTCCATATTATAGACTCTGTCACTTCCCTAGACTGGAGAATAGTGTTCCACCATTCCAAGGCAGCATTCTTAAACAAATTGGAAGCAAACATGATTTTGTCTTCCTCTGCACACTTGCTTATTTTTAAGACTGCCTCAGTCTTTTCTATCCAGCGTAGAGCTGCAATGGCTCCTTCATTGCCCGAGAATTCTATTGGTTTACAAGACTAGAATTCTTTGTAAGAACAACCATAAGACATGGTTCTTCTTCTTTTTGGAATAGGCAATTGAAGTTATGGTCCATTGTTCACGCTGGTGATCGTTTACTTCCACTATTACTTTTATTATTTTCCGCTTCCCTAATGTTTTGGATGATAGCTGACATAGCATCTCTAATTCCTTGGGTTACTATGTGTCGAATGGCACTGTTATTTATCTGGTTATCATTATTCTGGTTTTCCCGATTTGCGTCGTTAGCCATTTGAATTTACAAACAATTACCAATTATTAATATCGCAAAACAATATTAAATGCAAACAATCTCATAATACAAACAGGTTGGTCAAAATCGTCGTACATTGCGACCTTTACTCTATTTTATATATATGCGTCTAATACAAACCACATCTGGAAATGAAAATACAATACTAGTATGCATCAGTAGCTATGAGATTATCTATCTTAGTGGATATATATATATATATATATATATATATATATATATTATATTTTTTCCGTATATATTTATATTTATATTATTACTACTACTACTACTACTGATAGGGGTTCATCCAATATTGCATATTACGCTCGTCATATTTCCAGACGAGTCTCTCCCCTATTTGTCTTATCATTTCACTTTCGTCTAACAACTCCTCACCAAAGGTGCGAAGTTCTTGCACATTCTCAGTGCTCATGGGTGGTGCGGGTGCTGGTATAGGGTCAAGGTATTGTGGCATCGGTTCCTCGTGTGGGTATGGGTTCTCTAGGATTTCCCGTATGTATTGATCATTATTGAAATATGGGTCTAGAGGGTCAAGGTTTGGATAGGGTGCTACTGAATTTTGTATGGGCTCCTCTAATAGGTAGCGTTGTTGGTAATCCCTATGGTCGTCAAACCATGGGTCATAATCTGGAGGATGGGGTGCTGGGACTCTAGGGATTTCGGCTGGGTCGAAGGCAGGTAGTGGGATCCGGTCAGTTGGGTTAATTTCTACATCCATGGGTTGTGTTGGGAACAACGACAGTGGCTGTGGTGCTATGAGTTGTTCTAGGTTCGGGTCTGCAGCAGTGGTAGCTAAGATATAAAAGTTGGCTAGTCTCCTATTGAGTATATCTTGAGTTTAGGTGTTCATTTCCCTATTCGCGGCTGCTAAAGCTCGTTGTTGCTGTAACTTTCTCATTCTTTTTCTACGCTCGTGAACTCCCCGACTGAACCATCCTCTCTTTTTGGTAGGGAATGGCTCCTTGGATTGCGCCTTGAATACGGAAATCCCTTCTTCGGTATCTGCTGAATACCCAGAGGGGGTAGGCTGGGAAGAAGTTCCTTCGTCTCTAGGGGAATTGGACAATTGACGGTAAGCGTCCGACGGTCCTTGATCACTCATATTGTAAACTAACAAATTGTCAAATAACAAAACAATAATATACACGTATGCATGTGTTCACATAGATTATTTCCTAACATAATTGGCAATTTCATTGTCAGCAGAACACTTCTGTGGATGAAATCAGTGGCTTAAGCTCTGATACCACTCTCTATCGCAACCCCCGGCCCCTATCTCCTGGGAACGGGTGGCCGCGAGCTCAGATTCAGTGGTATAAGTGGTTTTGTCATTTTGGCAGCGGAATTTACATCAGGACCGTAGTTAGGAAATTTTTTATCAGAGTAAAATACCATATTTTTATAATAATAAACACATGGGTAAAACCCAAGTTTCCATTACAAACATGTTTATAGGGATAAACCCTAATTTATTTAAATAAAACAGCTTGTTTATTTAGGTAACTTTTATAGCCACACCAAGCCTTCAGTGCTGTCCAACTGGCTTCTATTTGGCTTTCACATTTTGTTACCTGAAACGCGTTTAAAAACATTTTGTCAGTGGGAAATACTGGTGAGTGAATCTCAGTTTAATCAAAAAAGGTTTTATCATTGTACAGTATTGAGGGCGATCTCGCAATTATATTTGTTTCTAATTCTTACTTTAATTACCACCCATGGTACCGTCAACCCGACTTGGGGTCATGTTACTACTCACAGTGTAGTAACAAATTTTGTATACAAAACCCAACATACCGACGATAATTGTAGAATTTACAAATACTCAATCACTGTTTAATTATAATGTAAACCATTTGAGGTTTTGTAAAAATAGTTTGCAAAAAGGTTTGCACAAAAAGGAGATTACTCACATTGCTACTTTAGGTTTTTCCTTTCTGATTTCCTGGTTATAATCTAATAAATTAAACAATGCACATATGTTAGTATAATAACCCAATTTTACATTAGTTATACCCTCCTCGAGACAGAACTCTAACGACTACGTCGGGCAGAACCTCGACAGCCGTTACGGAGCACTAGATCAATCGGGCAGCGTATCTAATACGTAACCGGGGGTTATAATACTTACAACGAGGCAGAGCTTCGTTAATTTAGTAGGTATAATGCCCGAGTATAAATTATACACTGTAGAAATTGAGAGAGACAGAAAGTTTTTGAATGAATTCCAAATGAATCCGATCGATCCTATTTATTGTGCTGATCAGACACTTTGTCGCGCCCCGCGTAAGATTCATCAAAGGGCTTCGCGGCCCGTGACGTAGGGGTGTAGGGTCTAGCTATGCTGATTCGTTGGTTATAGCCTTGACACGATGTTGACACATGGCACCTCAGGGTTGTGCCCTGGTCTTGAGCTGTCGCGGCGCGCGTAAAACGAAGACAAGGTCTTCGTGGCTCGCCAGAGACAACTGAATTTTGTTTTTATTTTATTTTTATAAAATTAAAGGTATATATGGTCAAATCTCGTATACGGGGTATATTTTGGGACGTATAGGGACATTCCAAATATTTTAAGAGTGTCGGAAAAATTTAGGAGGGTTGTTATACCGCGACCCATGTACAACTGGCAGCCACATGTTGATCCAAATGACTGCAAGATGGATAGTCTCCGTTTTAGCTCGTTTTCTAGTATGTTAAGAGCATGGATAGAAACTTTACAAAGTAGGTTGCGAAACAAAGGAATCTCAAGGTTCATTCGCTTGGTGTTACCTTCTTGCAAACATTTCTTTATTTGTGAATATTGTTTTAACACTAAAGTGTCGACCTATTTAACCATGGTATCCAGATTGAATTTAGGTGTAATAAGTTTTTTTTTAAAGCAGCATGCACACTTCGGCTCAATTTGTCGTATTTTGGTAAAAGGTTTGCTTTTGATTGGTCCATGCAGATATAATTTTATATCGGGATGTGTTTAACCGGTTATCCCACAGGTAAACAAAAACATCTGAAAAATATAAAACATATTCAAATTATGTATCTATTTAAATGAATGCATAAATTTAGAACAAAACTTACGTTGACGTTGTTGACTGATAAGGTGTCTATGAAGGTTGGCGAGGTTATAGTTGTATAACTTCTTGTTCAGAGATTCACACACTATTTTCCACTGACGAGTAAAATCCTCCCAGTCTGGTTGAGCAAAGGAATACTTGCAGTATTTTATGATATTCTGTAAAATTTGGAACCTGCAAAGATATCTGTGTGCACTTTGGAATATTTTTTGGCACACGTTTATCAGAGATTGGTCTCTGTCCATAAGAATTAAACGTGGCTCCATACACTTATGCAACATTGATGCGTGTGAAGTGTCGTATAGTTTTTAATGTATATTTTAAGCCCTTTTAACACTTTATTCAAGTTTTAAATTTATAAAACACGATATTTTACTAACACTAAACACACATATGGGCAAGTGCACCCATCGTGAGCGTAGTATAGCGTTGGTAAGATACCGAGGTCGTCCAAGGACACAAGAGCTTTTAGTACCGGTTTATCCTCAACGTCTAATCAAATCAAAATTTACAAAAAGGTTTTAAACTAGAAAATAAAAACTAAAAATGCTGAAAAATAAAAATAAAAATAAAAACAGATAAACAAGATGAATCACTTGGATCCGACTCACCTTTAGTGTAACCTTTGATTATTTCCGCACTTTTGCACTTTTTAAGAGATTATCTTAGTTATTGTAGTAGGCCTCTCTTTTGAAGGTGACGTTACCCTCAACCCAGTAGTTTGAGTCAACAAGGATACAATCCTAAAGGGTTGGATTATTGAAAGATAATTAATTAAGTTATTAATGCATAATGTGGTAGGCCCCTCTTTTGAAGGTGACGTTACCCTCGGCTAAGTAGTCTGAGTCAGCAGGGATACAGTCCTAAGTAGCCGGGTTAATATATTAATAGTAGTTTACATATGAGGGGATCAATGAGTTCGGACCCCCGCCATCCAATACCAGTGGGTATCGAAGGAGGTCCTACTAAAATTGACCCAGGTCCTTGCAGGATCTATACACTGAACAAGGCAAGACGCTTACCAAACCATTCCCTTAACCCCGACCAGTTAGCCAACATATCTCCATATAGACCGTGGAGATATGAATGGTGTAAATCTTTTATTTTATATAGACTGTAAAATAATGCCAAGACACCACGGACAAATGATAAGGAAGTTTCACCTTCAACATAAGAAACTAGTTATTAAAGTCATTAATACATAACCAAATAAAAAGTGCGAAAAGATTAAAAATAAAAAGTATTACACTAAATGTTTGTCTTCACCAAGTGATGTAAGAGACTTAGGCAAACATGGCCTTTGATTGTCAAGAACTCTTACTATCAATCTTGGATCCCGAGACTACTACACACACTCTATGATGGATGATGGATGATGGTGGTGGATGATGGTGTTGTGGTGGTGGTGGAGGTGGAGTGTGGGTGAAGTGTGAGAGAGGTGGTTTGTCAAGGGATGGTTTGCAAATGAGCCAATCACCCCTATTTATAGCCTGCACAGAAGCCCGGACACGGCCCCGTGTCCACCCGTCTTCTCTTTCTTCATTAAATGCAGTTTGTCAGCATTAGTTGACCACGCCCCCGTGTCCGCTGGGCACGACCCCGTGTGCAAAAGCGTATTTGTACTATCAAGATTTTCCTAGATTCTGCGAATCTTAGAGTTGACCACGGCCCCGTGTCCGCTGGACACGCCCCCGTGGTGGGTGATAGAAGCTTCTACAACTTTGTCTTTTCTGCAGACACTTGGGCACGCCCCCGTGCTCATTGAGCACGGGGCGTGTTCAGCCTTCTGTTCTCTTGTTTTTGCTTGGGAGGATGTTGTCGAGGGGTCGGGCATGCCACTTTTATTCCTTTTCTTGTATTTATGTTAGATTTAGCTGCCTTTTTGCTTCTTTTGTTCATTTGAGCTCATTTAATCCTGAAAATACAAAAGGAAGACAAAAACACACTTTTTCCAACATTAGTACTAAAAAAAGGTTAGTTTTATGCCACATTTGATGTAATTTATATGTTGCATTTTGCACACATAAAACATAGACCTGATCCTCTCCAGGACCCAAACGTACATTACTTCGTGCTTGTTTGAAAGAAAGGCATGCACAACACAAAAGGTTTGGTTTGTCGATGTCATACTCACAACTTGCAAAAAAGGAAGATAGTACATGTTAGTTTGGTAGGTTGCGTCAATCATAAGCACATGCGGGAATGCCTGCCACATTTCAAAGGACTTGTCATGACAAAAAAATATATTCTCAACGGCGTTGGTGGAAGGATCCTCCTGTATGTAATAGGTTGTCTTTTTCTCCTGGAGGATTTGTTCCAGTCTCTGCATGGGAGACGTTTTTTTATCGAATTTTTAGGCCCTAATTTTTTTGCGAGCATTGTGTATGTCCTTAGGAACACATCTGTTTTCAGGGTTCTGTTCAGTTACGACTTTCCAGATTGTATGGGGCTGTATGTCTTGATCTGACAGCTCTTGCACCAATCTAAACTCATTAGGAGTGAGTCTCCTGGCATAAGCGTAACCCTACAGATGTTCAGCAGGGTCGTGGTTATGTTTCTTGATATAATGCTGGTGTAGATAATCTATCCGCCAAGCTCGGCGACGTTGGTCGAGATTACCTATCACCATAAAAGGGCATCCACATTTTTTGCTGTCGGTTTTCCTAATTGTGGCCTTACTCTCATGCTTGCCGCTAAGGCAATATTGGAGCCATATCCAGTGATCCTTAGACCATCTAGCAACAATAAAGTATTCGCTGTCTAACCCCCCTACCCAAAGTTCCAACTCTTTGCAGAATATAAAATCCTAAACATTAAAAAACAAAAAAAAAACATATATCATTCATACCTGATCAATTTTGTACGAAACTTCCGGGTAAGCGGGTTGCTCGTCACCCAATGACTCTTGGGCGTAAGAATGGTCAGGTTGCTCGTCACCCAACGTCTTGTTGTACGTACGAGGCATCACTATCAAAAAAGTTATTGCCATAGTTTTCTCTTTTGTACGAGGCACCATAACTGTTTTCATATCCAGGACATCCGTAACTGTAATCACCGCTAGACATAGCAACCTGAAAAAAACCAAACGGTTAAAAGATGACGATACTTCTAACACCTAGTTAAATATAAGTAAACAAATGTTTACCTCGTTTAGGTATGGCAACAATGGTTCGCGAGGCACAACAAAATAAAAAAACAACGAGTAAAAGATAAAGGTAAATTTACCACCAAATACAATAAGTAAATAAATGCTTACCTCGTTCAGGTCCGACAACAACGATTCCTTGTGATGGGAACGAAAACCGGACACGACCTCCTCCGTGTGATCATCATTTACTCTCCTATCGTAATAATCTGAGACAACAGACCCGCTTAAAACAACGACCCGGTAAGTATTTCATAAACAAAACAACCAAAACAAGTTAATAAATACTATACCACAGTGCTTTCCGGAATAAACGTGCTCATGTTGTTGTCGGATGACTCACCAAAAACGTAATTGAGGTTGAACCAAGACATGGTGGAATCAATTAAGGAAAGAAAGAAAGAAGAGAAGAAGAAACAACGAAAGCTTCATCTCCTTCGTCGTTTATAAAGGCAGAAAGTCCATTTCATCTTTTACAGACCAATACGGGTCGTATAGCCCTATACGATTCGTATAAGGCTGACGTAATATTCACATCCATCACTTTATGTCACTGTTGAGTGGCAGAAAGCTAACCTCATACTTGATACGAGTCGTATAAGCCTATACGACCCGTATAGGGTTTGCATGTGGACACTTTCTGTTAAGGCTGAGTGACAACCTCGCAATGATACGAGTCATATAGACCTATACCACTCGTATAGGTCTTGTATGTGAAGACATTGTCAGCCTTTGATTGACCTAGGGAATTAATTTTGGCATAATACGAGTTGTACAGGGCCTATACAACCCGTATTGATGGTATCAATTTAACGATTTCAAGCGTGCAAATAACATGACCTTTGCAAATCTTGGTTAGTGGTCTCTAACTATTATATTGAGTAAATGTCGATTTACATCCATGAGGTTTACATCAAAACGTATAGTCAGCCCTCATTTGAAAGAAACGCTACAATCCAGTCCCTTGGGTTGTCGATTGTGTTCAATCACATCCCTGCTCCAAACTTCCGTCAATTTGCCGTTATCATTTGTGTTAAAAGACTAGAATGGCCCTCAGGGACCGACATTGCAACTTGTGATATGATCTTGTCTTCTCTATAAAGAAGTTAAGAACGGTGGGAGTTAGTTACCGACTCACTGCTAATACTTCTGTTGTAGATGAAGTTTTTTTGTGAATATAATGTTTTGGTAGTTTAATCTGATACAGAGTGTATATGAAAGGACTTTATTTTTTTTGTACCGCTTTCATTTGTTTTTCTACAAGCTAAATTGACTGTTGCAGGGAGTTATTACTGAAAACGAAGGAGGTGATGCATCCCCTGGTAGCCGTTTTAGCACTGTCATTGAGAAGATTGAACGGTTATACATGGTGTGATATATTCATTATGTTATGAATTTTAGTATCTGGTCAAGTGCTACGACTGATGTTTGATATCTGATTGATTATCTGTTTACTTTTATAACGGTGTATGACTGTATGCTGCAAACGACAATATATACCTGACTGCATAGAAGATATGATGTTGAATCATTAATGTCATTTTCGTGATGTTGCTATATTATATACATTAAGTGTAAAAACAGCAACCGTGAGGAAGAAGAGGGGATTGAAAGGTGTGAAATGACTACTTTGCCATTCGAAGTATATATGAAATGGCATAATTACCCAAGTCAATAAATAGTTGACTGACGGAATATTGGAGCAGGGACGTGATTGAACGCATTCGACAACCCCAGGGACATGATTATAGCGTTTTTTTTTTTCAAATGAGGGCTGATCTTGCGTTTTGATGTAAACCTCAGGGACGTAAAGTGACATTTACTCTTTAATATTTATTTAATTAAAAAAAATGAAACATAATTTTTCGAGCCCATAGAAAATATACACACAACCTAATAATTAGCCGTTCACAGTGGCTGTTCTTCGCTTCTTCCCTTGAATTTGCGATACCTAATTTACCGTTGCGGTCTCAGTCATCGAGCGTCAAGGTAAGTTTAGCTTTCATTCTACTCATTGTGTATGATACACACACTTGTTGGTTTACTCAATATGTGCTACTTGCTGAACAATTAGCTACTTAAGGGAGCTTTTCAACACCTCTTATTGATTTTTTTCAAAAAGCTAATAAGAAGAAAAAGTGTTTGGAACTCGTAAGAAATTTTTAAAATGACATTTTTTTTTGTACGGGGAGAAAAAAATTAGTTTTGAAAATTTACAAAAATACCTTGTGCCCTTATATACACTGCACGCTGTTCTTTGTTCTCCACAGCCTCCAGACGTGACCACAGCCCCCTGACGCCAGTTCCGGCTCCCTCACCCGCCGTCATCCGTCACCGCCAGTTCCGGCTTCAAGTTGCGGCTGCTGCTGTTCGTTCATTACAACATCGCACCCCAGTTCTGGCTCCAGTTCCGGCTGCTGCTCCCTCATCCCCTGCTCGACCACTACCACACTAGGTCAGAATTTTATGCGATTTGTTAAATTGATGCGAATTGTTAAATTTGTGCAATTTGTTCAATTTCTGCGATTGTTAGATTTGTTCAATTTATGGATTGTTTGATTTCTGTGATTATGGCATTTAACACACAAGGTCAGAAATTGTTGGTCATGAACCCTTAGTTAACTTACAAATTCTGTGATTTGCATACTATAGTTCACTTATTGACTTATAAAAGAATGTCATTTTTAGCCATTCTACATGAATAAGCTAAGCCAAACACTTTTATACTTATTGGCTTTTTCCGCCCCATAAGCTAATCCAAACACTTTTTAGAAACTCCTTTTAAAAAAGTCATAAGTCAATAAGTGCTTTTAACAAAAAGTCCTTTTTGAGTTAAATAAGCTTAGCCAAACAAGCCCTTAGTTTGTGTTCAACAAAACCTAAGGGGGTGTTTGGCCTAGCTTTTTTAACAAAGCTTATAGTTTTTTAGCTCTTTTTTACAAAATAAGCTTAACTTGGTGTTTGGTTTCGCTTCTTAAGCTTATCCTTATTAGCTTATATAAGCTAATTTGAAGATGGTTTTTTAGCTTATTTGAAGAAGCTTATTTGTGTAAGGGCAAATGATAGAAAATAAGCTATAAGCTAATCCAAACGCTTGAAAAGAGCTTATCAAATGATAGAAAATAAGCTATAAGCTACTTTAAAATATAAGCATAAGCCAAAAAATAAAAGCCAGGCCAAACACCCCCTAATTCGTTTTTGTTAGAAGTAATTTCGTTGTTGAATGCATACTAGTTGTTTGTAGATATTTCAGATGCTTACATGACATTTGCATATTGATATGTATTCATCGATTCAATATACTTAGTTGCATAACTCTTTGACTTTTCAGGTCAAAGTCAATTTAAATTCTGTTCAGGTTCCAATTCATATGGATTATTTTGTAAAATAAAGTATCAAAAGTGCTTCCTGTTTTATTACTAGTTGAATTGAATATATTTTATGTAATCATCTCATTTGATTTTGATGTTAAAATTGACATGTTTTGAGAGATATATTTAAATCTGTTTTGAATCTTTTGGCCACATGTTTATACTTGTAACATTAGCATGTTTAATTTTCTTATACTGTTATGTTTTTTTTTAATGCAGGCGATCAATCGATTCGAACTTATTCAAGTTAATTCTAATAGTTATCATCTACCGAAGATCTTCACAACGTATTTGGGCATCATGAATACTACTACAGTTGGAGCACATCTCGAAATTTCTAAGTGTGCCATTGGACCCTATTGTCAGAAACCGAATACTTCTTCTGTTTCTGCAAGCACGTGTTGCTTGTCTAGGAGACATACGCCATTATCGCTCAATTTAAGGAAAATAGAGACCAAAAAGTGTTCGACAAACAACTTTGCATGTTTGGCTGGCGGCAATCATGGGGAAGGCCTTACGTATAAAGAGGCTGGTGTTGACATAGATGCTGGCTCTGAGCTAGTAAGAAGAATTGCAGAAATGGCACCCGGGATTGGAGGGTTTGGTGGATTATTTCCACTCGGTATGGCTTACCAGTTATTACAAAATTTGCTTATATGTGTATCCTTTTTTTATTCATATCAATGTTTTGGCTTTATATTCAACAGGGTAATCACTAGGAGAGCACAAATTATTTTTCTACAGACTAAATAACATTTTTGTTCATGTGGTATGGTTGTTATTACTAAATTTATTAAGAAAATGGTCACTGTGGTAGCCAAAACTTAAATGACTTTATCCCTCATAAGAAAAATGACCAAATTACTCTCATTTTCTTCAACCCATGAGTTTTCCTCTTGAATTTTTGTTTATATATAAACCGAAATTCATAAACCTGAAAGGAACTTCATAGGTTGGTCATTGGTGAATATGAGAGTATTTTGGGCATTTTATATGGAGGAGGGATAAAGCATTGAAGTTTTGAATACCACAGTACCCGTTTTCGTGTGAATGAACTGTAGCGACTGTGTTTGTAATTCAGCCATACCACAGGGACGAATAATGTAACTTACTTTTATACGACTCTTGAGTAATGATTTTCATCTTTGTGAGCCAGGTGATTCGTATCTTGTAGCTGGTACAGATGGTGTAGGAACTAAACTTAAGCTTGCATTTGAGACTGGGATCCATGATACCATTGGTATTGATCTGGTATGATAGAATTTACATCTATCATAACTTATATGTTTACTTATTAAGCATATTGCGATTTGTGGTGCTAATAAAGTTCATCTATAGGTTGCAATGAGTGTGAATGACATTATTACTTCTGGGGCAAAACCTTTATTCTTTCTTGATTATTATGCTACAAGCCATCTTGATGTTGATCTTGCTGAAAAGGTATATGGCTGATAGCCTTGTTTTTGCATAAACTCGTTATGGTTGAAAACTAATAATCATGGTTTTAACTCTGAATATTTGACTTTATTTTTTTTTCAGGTTATAAAAGGAATAGTTGATGGTTGCCAACAATCTGATTGTGCTCTTCTTGGAGGAGAGGTAATATGCAATATTCTGAATGGTTAATGATCATTATTTTAGAGGTGACAAAATGGGTAGTCCGGGTTGGGAAATGGGTCAAAGCGGGTATCTTTTTTTCCAAGTGAAGTTATTTTGTAGGTAATGAAATATAAGGGAAAATTTCAATTTCAACAGTATTTTTAAAATACAACTGAATTATATTGTTAAATTATGTTGTTTCTGGCTTTCAGACAGCAGAGATGCCAGATTTTTATGCGAATGGTGAATATGATCTTAGTGGTTTTGCGGTTGGCATTGTGAAAAAGGAATCAGTTATAAATGGAAAAAACATTTCGGTTGGAGATGTTCTTATTGGCCTGCCATCCAGTGGAGTTCACTCAAACGGTTTCTCTCTTGTTAGAAGGTTCACAACTAGTTAACTAGTTTAACCTTGTTTATATGATTCAAAGTAAAGGTGGCAAAAATGGTTCTGGTTGGATTACGGGTCAAAACAGATATTTCTTTTTTGTAAAAGTCGAAACGGGGTAAGCTGGGTTGACTAGTAAAGAAACACTTTTGTCTAGTGTAAAAATTAGTGTCAGAAATGATAACAAATTTCTATTATCTTAATGGTATATATGTTAAATATTGTGACTGTTTTAATTATCAAAATTAGGATTATTTCATATATATTTTTTTCTAGAAGTCTAAAATTTCATATATTGATTTATTCATATATACTATGGAATGAATATGTATGGCATTTTTAGTGTTTCGAAACGTAAAATGTGAAGTTATGAAAGTTAGAAAGATGTATATGATATTACACACACGACAACGTCTACCTGCTTTGATATGTTCTCTTTTTGGACGTTTTTCAACTTAGGCTGCTAGACACTTAGACCCATTAAAAATTAAATTTAATTTGAATCAAATGGGACTAAATTGCCACCTTTACTAATTGTATTTCTTTCTTATACATGCTGTTTGTATGTTGTTTTAGGGTTTTAGCTAGAAGTGGACTTTCATTAGAGGACAAACTCCCTGGCGAATCAGTTACATTAGGCGAAGCTTTAATGGCGCCGACTGTAATTTACGTTAAACAGGTCACTATCAATTTTGTTCTCCCTTTTTGTTAATATTCATTCTCTTTCTCATTTTCAATCATGTTAATTCAGGTACTTAGTATTATCAGCAAGGGAGGCATAAAAGGAATCGCCCACATAACGGGTGGTGGTTTTACAGATAATATCCCTCGTGTTTTTCCTCAAGGCCTCGGGGCCCGCATTTACAACAACTCTTGGCCTGTTCTTCCTGTTTTCAAGTGGATCCAAAAGGTGTAATTTTTGTTTACAGCATGTAGAGGGTTGTATAGTGGGTCAAAACGGGTTCGGGTCGGCTTGAGATGACCCGGGGCATCTTTTTGTCTAAAACATTCAGTGTTTTTTGTAAATTGTTATTTTAATTGTTCCTTTTCCAGGCTGGAAATATTGAAGACGCTGAAATGAAGCGTACGTTTAATATGGGAATCGGGATGGTTTTGGTTGCTAGCAAAGAGGCTGCCGAAAGGATACTTAGTGAAGGCGAGACAGCATATCGAATCGGTGAAGTCATAAATGGTAATGGTGTAACTTACCAATGATAGTTTTATTAACTCGTTGGTTTGACCGTTCCCTCACTCGAGGATGCACAAGGTTTGCCAACAAAAAACTTGAGTTTGTTTAGCATCCTACAACAAATGTTTTTTTGGGCCTTTTTGTCACTTCAGAGTTTTACTTAAGTGGATTTTATTAGCAGCTTGACATACTGAATGTTAAGTTGTGTAATTGAGTCAAGGCGACTCTTGAGCTGCTTGAGATTGACTGAGATTTTTCTTTCTTTTATGAATCTGATTAAGAATTTTGTTTTTGAAACTGACTCGACTTAAGTCTAGTTGTGTTACCTGGGTAGACTTTATAAGGTCGCGAGTCTTATCGAGTGTGTCCTTTTACGCTTTCAGCCTTGCATATTTACATAATTACTATACTTTCTAATTAAATAGTCAAGTTGAGCCGAAGCCGAACACAAAAGTGTCGGTTAATCAACATTCAGCTTAAAATAACTCAAACCGAGACGAATGTAATATTCTAAACATAATTGTTAAATATCCATGGCTAATAAAAAACAATTCTTCTCTCAGCTGAAATGTAACTATTGCAGCTGTTAGCTCTTAACATTTTTCTCAATATTTTCTTATTAAATACAGAACTTTGTATTTATAGAAATGAATATATCTTTTTGATACCATTGAATGTTGGTACGAAAACAATTTCTAGATGCATGGCATTTACAAGTTAGCATTATGCTTTATTGCTAGGGGGTGCTGAGTCTAATAAGATTAGGGACTAATTAGGGAGCTTATTAATCAATAGCTATGGGGGTATGCACTATGGTTCGTTATATAGTCATCGGCCCGTTATATATTTTGATCATCTTTTATACAGGTAGCTTTTTCATAACCTTTTGTCATTAAGTTTTGAAATAACTAATCGGCGAATAATTCTTTGAATGCAAGTTCATTACAATATATATCTTAATTATTCTTTCTTACTAAAACTTAGTCTACTTTTAACCAGTTTTCTCTTGTAATAGTTTATTAAGAGAAGAGTTAACATGAACACATCAATGCTACACAAATATCAAATTATGATAATCAATCGATTATCATTTACTACAATTTTATATATTTTTATTGAGTAAACTCCCTTTTTGGTCCCTGTGGTTTGGCTAGTTTTGCCACTTTAGTCCAAATCTCAAACTTTTTACATCTGGGTCCCTATGGTTTCACTTTTGTTGCCATTTTAGTCCAAAATTCAAATTACCCCTTATTTGACTGTTTAAGGCTGCCTATTTTGTCTTCTTGTTCAGTGGCAAATTGGTCATTTTATGAGTTATTATAACAAATAAAAAAAAACAACCTCAAAACACATCTCTCTCTTTAAACTCTCTGCACACTCTCTCTCTCTCTAAACACACATCTGACTCTCTCTCTCTCTTCTCTCTCTCTATAACACCACCCGATCTTGCTGCATCTTGTTTCTTGAAACAAACCCAAATCAAAACAAACCTAGATCAAAGCAAAAATCCAGATACAAGCAAAACCCAGATACAAGCAAAACCCAGATCAAAACACACCTCTGACTCTCTCTCTTCTCTTTCTCTACTGCATCTTGCCACACCCCTCTCGCACCACCACCACCTGCCACCACCCTCTCGCACCAGCACCACCACCTGCCGCCGTCATTTATATCCTGAACAAATACAGACCTCTCAACCAGTCCGCCACCCCCATCTCCACTAAATGCAGATGACCACCACCACCACCCCTCTCACACCACCACCCCCACAACATCGTATCCGGGAGACCACCGCACCACCCCCATCTCCGCAATCGCCGACCTAACCACCACTATATATTTTCCCCCTTTTCATGATAAACCCTAAAATCACACAATCACCCTTCGGTGAAGCTTTGCGGTGAAATGTCCGCAACCACCACCGACGCTCTGATTAACCACCACCGCTGCAAAATCCAACAAACAAACAACCCCTGCCACCATCTCAGATATGCACCATCGGTCTCTACCTTTCTTTCAGATCGGTGGTGGTAGGTTTAGGGTTTACGAGTGGCGACGGTGGTGGCATTTAATGGGTACAGTGACGGTTGTGGTTGTTGACGGTGACGGTGGTGGGTGTGACTGACGGGGGTGATGATGGTGGTTGTTGATGATGTTGCGGTGATTATAGAGGAGATTGATGGTGGTTTGTGGGTGTGACTGACTTAGGTTAGAGATATGAGAGAGATGGATGGTTTGGTTTGAGCTTTGCATATCTGCATATCTGGGAGAGAGAGAGAGAGAGAGATGGATGGTCTGAGCTTTGCATATCTGTATTTATTTATAAAATATAAATGACCATTTTGCTCCTAAGGATAAAGACAAAATAGGCAGCCTTAAGCAGTCAAATAAGGGGCAATTTGAATTTTGGACTAAAATGGTAACAAAAGTGAAACCACAGGGACCCAAATGTAAAAGGTTTGAGATTTGGACTAAAATGGCAAAACTGGCCAAACAACAGGGACCAAAATGACAGTTT
Organism: Helianthus tuberosus; assembly: GCA_030545235.1. Taxonomy (NCBI): domain Eukaryota; kingdom Viridiplantae; phylum Streptophyta; class Magnoliopsida; order Asterales; family Asteraceae; genus Helianthus; species Helianthus tuberosus. The sequence continues at coordinate 35,113,090 of CM060383.1, forward strand.
ACTCATTTTTATTTGAAATACTTAATGTTTTAATTAATATCTATTAATAAAACAATGGAAATGAATAGTGTTTGTGAACGTGGGTTGTTTCGATTGATTTATTTGGACGGCCGTCCTCCATTGAAACAGGTGTCTTCCAGGTTTACACCATACCCCTCTTGAGGGGTAAGGGTTTTGCTTCAGATGAGAGAGAGGGGGAATAGAGAGAAAGGAAAAAGAGAGAGATGAGGAGTGGTGACCGGAGGGTGAACACCACAACGGTCACCATCTGGTATCTCTGTTTGGTGGGGGTTTTCTGACGCATACGAACGCTCTGAGCTCTCTATTTACCACGACCTCTGTTTCTCTCTAAGAATCTCTCTCCCAACGACCGGAAATTAACAATGTTTGTGTTCGTGGTTTGTTCCGATTGTCTTCCAGCTTTACACCTTACCCCTCTTTAAGAGGAAGTTCATCACCTGCGGATTCCGACCGTTTTCGCGGCTGAGAGTTTCAACACAAACCCTCGCCGACGTTTTAGGCGACGGTGGATGGGGTTTTTGCGAGGTTTCGGCCTTACGCTTGCTGGCTTGCTACTTGGTATGGCAACTCCAGTTGCAACCGTAGCGCCACTGAGTGGGTTCAACGATGATGATCTTTTCGATCTGAGTCGATTGGTGTTGGTTATTTTGTTTTTTGTTTGTTTCGTTTTCTGAGTGATAAAATGTTGGGTAACATGAATAAGGGGTGTTTTGGTCCTACCAGTTTTCATTGTTGGGTAGCAATCAAACCAAAACATAGGTGATACCTCTTTGTGGTGTTATGTTGTTTTTGCAGTGGGTAACGCTCTCTATTTTTATGAATATTATAATGTGTTTTTGAGACATCTGGTTTTTGAATTTTGATATAGGAATGGGCTGAAAGTTGAAACGATTAGAATTGAGGACCTGTTGTATCCACATAACACAATGTGTAAGGGTGAGAATCGTGTCTCTAAGATAGGGATGAGCAAATCGTTCCCGGTACCGGTCCCGAATTTACCGAACCGGGTACTTTTTCGGTATCGATTCAGTACCGACTTTTAGCATTTTCGGTACCGAACCGTACATGGTGGTATTTGCTAGCAACACTTTTGGGGATTTCGGTACCGGTACCGGACGGTACCGAGCTCATCCCTACTCTAAGATGTCTATTTGGTGCCATTGAGCCATACACAAAAGCATATGGACCACCATAATGTGCTCCAGTAGATGGATGTTCGACTAACACGGCTGAATGGAACAAATTAAGGTAACCTCTGAAACGAAGATTTTGTTTGACGACTTTTAAATCGATGTTAGAAGTCTACATGTTGTGACAGAAAACATGTTATTGGAGAAATCTACATGGTTTTCATTTTAAATAACATAGATTTGATGTATAATTTTTTTTATATAAATAGAAGCTTTGAAAATTCTATCTAATAAAAGATAATAGATGGGAGTATTAGAGCGTTTGGAACAAATTAATGAGCATATCATATTCGATATGTGGTCTTAAATATTAACATATTGTATGTTTAGGAAAAAACATGAGTATTCATTTTGATTTGCTACCCCGCCGTGATTGAATGAGAATGGATAAGAGCTCGGAGACGTAGAACAAAAATTCGTTTATTGCCTTCAGTTTTCGAAAATCAGATGAAATTGAATCAAACGCTCAATGACACGTGGGATCAAAAGGTCGGCGGGCGAAGTTGAAGTTAAAGGACGATGCGTACCTCGGCTTCGGGTCTGAACAACACAACCTTCCTCATAGGTACATACTCCTAACTCCTTAACTGCTTCTAAGGGTAGTTGAGTTGACAATATTAACTAGCTAAACTCTTTTTAAAACTTGGATCGTCGTTTGTGTCTTTAGTTGTTACCTTAGCTGATGAAGTATTATATACACACATGTAATTGCCTTTACTACAAATATTTGGCCTGCCACCTTCACCATTTAATATGTTGAAATCATTAGGTATATACTTACCTCTTTTCTTTCTATATTGCCATATGCAATGATGGAGATGGACTACTTGGGATCAAAAGCTCAGAGACTACATTCTGAACCATGGTGTTAGCTGCTAGAGTTTTGTCCCTGTTCATGCTGGTAAGTTAAATGCAGTTAACATCTATTTTTATTAGTTGGTTAATCATTAGGTATTCTCATTGACTTGACACGTTTGCAAAGTAGCGAGAAGAGTTGTAGGTTAAGATGGACTAATTATCTTATCTATGGCTGGGATTAAAGCGATGAACGTTCACATTACACGAGGAGGAGATCATAATGACTCGATATATTTTTAGATTCATGGCATTATTTAGTAAATCTGCATTGAAGGTGTAACAATATTGTTTAGACGTGATGATCTACTCCTGATGTTTTATTTTTCGCTACATCATGTTATGTTGTCAAACTGAGAACGAATTGGTTTAGCGCGCCGCAATGCGCGCGGGGAGTACAACTAGTTTAATTTAAATTGACATTTGCTATATATAAATATCATATTTTATTGATGGGTGTGCACTCTCATTAAATTTCCATCCATTTGATAGTGATTTAAAACCTCTTTTTCTTGTACCAAATCTTTGAGTATTTGGAATTTTGGACCACCATAATATATAAAGTTACATTACAACTAAAGTTGTTTAAGCAAATGAGATAGTTGTGAAGTGGTAAGGGAGAGATTTGGTGTTCTAAGGTACAGGTGAGGGTTTTCCCTGGTTTGGAGGCGAGTGTATCTCGATGTGGTGAATTTCGCCAGTAGCCTATTTGGAGAATTCGTTGGCCGTTAAAAAAACTAAAGCTGTTTAAAATCGGTTTCAAATATTCGAATCATGTTTTTCAAAAAAAAAAATTTGTCACATGAGTTTGGTATTTATTTGTATACTAGATTATAAATTCGTGTATTATACGGATTGAATAAAGGAAATTTTAATTCATGTGTAACTTGATTGCAGAGAAAAATAAAGGAAACGATTGGGGAATTTTAAAAGAAACGAGTCACATGTCCATGGGTCATGTTGGGTTAATAAAAAATGGAGAAAACAATATTGAAGTTATTGAATTATGCCACATGACACCACATTTACTTATTAAGCATACAGATTTAATACTTCATACATAAAATCTCATATATATTATTGTTCTTCACGAAAACTCATGGAGTTAAACTTGGGTCTTTGATGGTAGTGTTGGACTCTTAATGCACGACGGTCAAAGGTTCAAGGATATCATCGGTGAATGTCGAAGCTACTCAAATAATAATTGTTAACTCCTCAAATTTGGTTTAGTGGAGGGTGATAACCGAATCGAATCACGATTTGCACACCCTGAAATTGTTGGACCTATGCGAGTAATACTTGTCAGCCTTCTCACAATGACTATGAGAATGAAAATCCTTTTTTTTTTATAACTAGACAGTAAAAAAAAACTATGAATATAGACGTAAGAAGTATGAACTAAAATAAAATTATTTAAATAATATATTTTTAAGTGTGGATTAAACTAATCCAAACAAACCAGTGTTGCATTGGCAAAATTATTTAAATTATTTTATTTTTTTTAACATTTTTTATTAAAAAATCGCTACTTTTAGTAGTAGAAAAAAAAAATTTTGCTAACAAAATGTAGCGATTTTTTTATAAAAAATATTAAAAAAAATTTATGTTTTTTAGGTATTTTTTGTTGAGTTCACATTTGTATAGTAACTTTGATAGTTGGTGGTAATTACAAAAATGTCACCTTGTCTTTTTGAGTTTTCCTTCAATTTGTATGTTTAGTATGTTAAGATTATTTGTATTTGATCTTTTGCCTATATATTTAATGCCAAAATCTTAAAAGTTAAATTGGAAATCGACGTAAAATTATAAATAAAATATAATTATTTTATGTAATTTTAGAATATCGTATGCGAAAAAATTAAAAAATTAAAAAACCAGGATAAAACGGGTAGGGTTTGGCTTCGTATCCACCTGACCCATAAACTCAAACCTGTTTAACACATAGACACGTGTATTTCTGCTCATCTGCTTCAACTTCTTGAATATGATACCATGATGTCTTGTTAAGTTGTTATGTTTCTTGTAAACTCAGTCCTAAAAGTCAAAACCCTTTATTAGGCTGAGGGTGTGGTATAAAACCCGTAGGGGTTTTATCACGCCACCTCAACGCCACGTCATGTCCACGTCACACAAGGGGCTTTAAAACCTCTTCCTTTAACTTGGTGGGTGTGGTTTAACTACCCACTTTACAATATAGCGCCCCCATTTTGACCTTTCCTTCATCGTTCAACACAAACTCACCTCGTTAACGTGCTGGCGCGCTGAAGATGGCGCCCCCCTTTTGCTGCCGCGGTATGGAGGTTGGCGCCCCCGGAGCGATATGGAAGATGATGTGGCCGGGTGACGCCATGCCACACCCTCCGGCCTTATAATAAATTGATTAAATTCTTAACCAACTCTGCCAACCGTCCCTTCATTAACTCAACTGTATTTACACCATCTCATCTACATAACCCACATCTTAGATCCAACTCCAAATCACTCAAACAACACCAATGGATGCCACTTTCTTACAAACCCTAAAAACCCAACCTTCATGGGTCATTATCCTCTTCACATTAGGTTCTATATCTTTCTTAAAGATTTCAGTCACAATTCTCAAATGGGTGTATGTTAATTTCTTGAGACCACCAAAGAACATAAAGAAATATGGATCATGGGCCCTTGTTACAGGCTCAACAGATGGTATTGGTAAAGCTTTTGCCTTTGAGTTAGCCAAGAAAGGTGTTAACATAATCTTGGTGGGTAGAAACCCTAAGAAGCTAGAAGATGTTTGTGCTGAGATTCAATCAAAGTTCCAGAAAACCCAGATCAAGAATGTTGTTTTTGATCTTTCTGGTGATTTGACTGAGGGTATTAAGAAGATTAATGAAGCTATTGAGGGGTTAGATGTTGGAGTTTTGATTAATAATGCTGGGGTTTCTTATCCTTATGCTAGGTTTTTTCATGAAGTGGATGATGAATTGTTGAATAATTTGATTAAGGTTAATGTTGAAGGGACTACTAAAGTGACACAAGCTGTGTTACCTGGGATGTTGAAGAGGAAAAAAGGTGCTATTGTGAATATTGGATCTGGTGCTGCTATTGTTATCCCTTCTGATCCTTTGTATGCTGTTTATGCTGCTACGAAAGCGTAAGTTTTTTTTTCCGATTTGATTAAATTCGTATTTGTTTATAAATGTTTATACGAGTTGTGTTTTGTTTGGTGTGTTTAGGTATATCGATCAGTTTTCGAGGTGTTTGTATGTTGAATACAAGAACAGTGGGATTGATGTACAATGCCAGGTAATTATGTTATGTCGATAACATATGTTAGCCGAGCTTATTATCTGTTATAGTTATTATTTGCTTTATCATTTATGTTCAAGTTTGTTTCTTAATTGTCCTACACACAGAAAATATTTAAATATATGGATCAATTATAGAGGTGTTTCTGAGATTGATTAGGAAAATGGTTGTAGGTTCCGTTATATGTAGCAACAAAGATGGCATCTATCAAGAGATCATCCTTCTTTGTACCGTCAGCAACCGGGTACGCAAAGGCGGGGCTACGGTGGTTGGGTCATGAGCCACGGTGCACACCTTACTGGCCTCACTCGATCATCTGGGGCCTGCTGTACTCACTGCCGGAGTTTGCAGTGGATTCATGGCGCCTGGGCTTTTGTCTCAAGATCAGGAAAAGAGGACAACTCAAAGATTCGAGGAAAAAAGATTCGTAGATGCTTGATTTATGTTTAATAATTATGATGAATTTGTTTGGAGTTCATATGTTGTATCTTTACCAAGAACTTGTAAGGGTTGTTTAGTTATTTATTGGTCTTCTTACCCCTGAACATCATCATTATCTTTAACAGTTTCAGATCATCCACATGGTTGATGCTAAAGAGACACCCTGTCCACCAGCGTGCCTATTACATCGTACGAGTCGTATGATATCATATGGGACGTATGATACTATGATGTCATACAAGCCGCATATAATAGAGCGAAAAAAAGGTCATATACTCATACAAGCCATATGTTGAGTGACCGTTCAGTCATTTATGTGTTAGTCAAGCACATCATACGAGCTATATGATTCGGCGAACATTCATGTGAGCCCTCATACGACTCATATGACCATTTTTCTCCTGTCATACGACTCGTATAACATTACACGACCATATGACATCACATGGCCCGTATTACAATACGGTCAATGGTTGGATAGTGTGTAGTCTGTTTCTTTAGCCAAGCTCATCCAATATTTATATTCTAAATATTCTAAATAAATATACCAAACACTAAAAATGATTGAAAATGTAGAAACCAAATGCCAAACATTGAAGCCAACTGAGGATAAGAAATAGGGAAGAAGAAAAAGAAAGAAGATTTATATATTTCAAGAAAAGTTGATGATCATTGATCAAGAAAAGCAATTACAACCCCATTTATGATGTATACAACACTAATCAATTTCTCATTTTATTGATCTGGTTAAGAGCAGGCTGCAAGATGTTGTAAAGCACCCAAAGAATAGCAGGTGCAATAACAATCAACAAAAGCTGTCCTCTGTTGTCATTAGCAGCAGCAGCCTCAGCTATGGCTGCGAATTCGCTAGCCGTAGCCTCAGGCGTGGCAAAAAGCCCAGACGAAGCGGCTAAACCCCCGCCAATCCCAAGCCCAACAATCACCCCTTTAGTCCTCATCCTATTGATCTGGTTAACTGCTGGTTGAAAAATGTTGTACAACACCCATGCAATGGCCGGAACAAGCGGCAATAAAAGCGCGATCCCACGGTTGTCTCCTTCGGCAATTTCGGCGATTTGTTGCGCTGCGAAAGCGGGGTCGCATGCACTCAATGTGGAGAAGACTGCTCCAGCGATGGCGGTTCCGGTGAGGGAGATGTTGGTTGGTTTTGATGAGGTGAGGGATTTTGGTAGGTTTTGGAGGGAGATAAGAGAGATGGGTTTGTTGGGGAGTGGTTTTGAGGGTTTGTTGGTGGTCATGCAGTTGGTGTTAAGCATGGCCATGGTGGTGGATAGTGTGCCTGCCATTGGTGGTGGTTTGGTTGTGTTGGAGATTGATTCAAACTTTTGTGATCACACAGACAGTTGTGAAGAGATGTGTGTAATTGAGCATATAGGAAGTGAGAACCAATGGTGTTATCATGTTCAAGATTGTGGTCTTATCTTGAGAAAGATTTTGGGGAGATATGAGCCTCTTGTTTTGATTTTAGTCCCCACCTCTCTTCTCTTATCACTTCATTTGCATAGTTGCATGTATTTCCCTTTTTTTTTCTATTGTTTTTTTTTAATTTATGTGATGTAATAGTTTACATGGTTGTATATTCAAACTAACTTTTTTTATAACGGTTAACCCACCGTTGTGAGCGCATGATTTAAACCATTAACTTCTATGTCATCAAATTCTTTAGTCACCACGAGAAAAAAATGTGTATCGGCCTTGAAGGTATAGTCGACATAGAGATTCATCTGAAGGAGAAGTTATTGTCGGGGACAAAGGTGCCTCCACGGAAGAAGCTATTTTTGTTATGACCAAGATTGTAGAATTTTCTCCACTTCTTTATTTTACTATTGTCTTCAATTTTAGTAGTTTTGTTTTGGTAGGCAAGACACCTATTTGTTTCCCTTCCAAGATAAAAGATATACATGTTATGTTTCCTTCAAGGTGTTGCACCAACGTTATGTTGCCAAGATCTGCCAAATAGTACATGACAATAATCCATATCCACCACATCACAAATGACCTATTGATTATAGGTTCTCCCAATAGAAATAGGAAGCCTACAAATCTCAGTCACTTTGATGGCAGGTCCTTCCTTGCTCCAACCAATCTGATAAGGATTCGGGTGTGGCCTGTTGGAAGTTTCAACCCGCTGACGAGAACCTTTAATACCTACTTCTCACAATTATCAGGGTCAATGATTAAACAACATACCTTATTGTTAATGGAACACTTGAATTGAAAGATTTCGTCCTTTATCGAAATTGCATCTTTGATCTCAGTTTTCATCTTCGAACTGCCAATAGGAAAGCCTTCATCATAAATGACAATTCTCCCGTTGACAAGAGATTGGTCATTCCTACTGCTATCAACGCCATCATAACTTGTGTGACTATGAGTGATAGCGTAGTTATGACCATCTCGATTTCTGTAGTCATTATGACCACATGCAATCGAGGCACACAGTTCTTTAAGTTTTGCGGTGGTTATGTCAAACCTCACAGTGAGATCCTCCACTGTGCCCCACCGTTCATCAATCTCCCACCTCCATCCATTGGTACAAGGTTGTTGAACACCTTTAATAATTTCCATCAAGATGCTAACGAGCTCAGATAATAACTGACGCATGACGAAACTGCAATCCGTCGCGTGTCACGCGAGGTGGAAGTGAAGTAGAAAACAGTAGTGAAATATTCTTGAAGTGAAAATAATATATTATTGAATGACTAAAACAATTATATAGAACTTTCATTTATTAACTTTTTTTTTTTGCATTCCCACTGTTCCCATGTACAAGTCTACCATTTGAGTAGTCAGTCCCTCATCACCAACCTCTTACACATTTTTCCCATGTACAACCATTCAGTCACTCATCACCAACCTCTTACACATTGAAAACCATTGATATTCTTAAATTTTTGAGTGATTATATCAAGAGCAAAAGTGTTTGTCAAGCTTATTGCATCATCACATTATTAACCTAAAAACTACAAAGATTTTTAACAAAATTCTTAAAACAAGTAATTTTACAAACATAAGTTATCAGTTTTAAAAAGAGTGTACCTATCCACACACTCATCTCACTATCTACACACTCAAAAAGGTGATTTTTGTCTTTACATGCACACCCTGCAGTGTCGAACTGTGGCCAAAACGAGGCGTTTTGGTCCGATTAACCAGACAAAGACTGACGGGTGTCTGACAGGTCTGTTGACCGGACCAAAACGCTGAGCTTTGGCCGCGATTTGGTCCTGTCAACCAGACAAAAGACTGATACCCGGTCTGGTTGACAGGACCAAAACGCGGCCAAAGCTCGGCGTTTTGGTCCGGACAACAGACCCGTCAGACACCCGTCAGTCTTTGTCTGGTTAATCGGACCAAAACGCCCCGTTTTGGCCACAGTTCGACACTGCAGGGTGTGCATGTAAAAACCAAAATCACCTTTTAGGTGTGTAGATAGGCAAAATTGGTGTGTGGATAGTATGGCCCTTTAAAAATAACTTATTCACCCTTTTAGGTTTCTACAATCAAATACAATAATAGCAAAAGCCCATATCAGAACTATAAAGGCAGGCCCATATCTTTAAGCCGAAGCCCAATTTCAATTTCTAGTAAGTAGGGCATCTTTTACCATCGAAGTTTTCCACAACCACCCCTCTATAAATTCCACCAACGACTTTCTTTCAACAGATAACATCAAACATTAGGGTTTATGAAAACCTCCATTGCAGCGAAACTGTTATATCGAATTGAGGTACAAGTTTACTCTGTGTTATTGTAGTTTACGTTTGCAACAATTGGTTGTCTTCTGTTCTGTTCATCAAGTGATGAGAAATATAACTGCAACCAGTGGCGAAGCTTGGATTTTTCGGCCGGGGGGTGAAAACATATATACCCAAAAATTTCTTTAGAATACCCAAAAATTTCTATAGAACCGGGGGGGTGAAAACGTATATACCCACAAATTTCTATACGAAAACTACATATATAACATACTGAGCGAAAAATCCCGGGGGGCGGACGTCCCCCCCCCCCCCCCCCCCCCCCCCCCGGCCCCTTACATGCTGCGCCAATGACTGCAACAAAATGATCGACTATTTGTTCGTGATTATTGGTATTTAAGTCTCTGATGATGATGATGAACAACATATAATCAAATGTATTACTCTTATTGTCTGTGAATTTGGAGATATGATGAGTAATTAATTGGTCCGTGTTTCTGAATTAACCGTGACCGACAACTTTTTAACCAACTTCTGATCTCCATATTCTTCTTTTTTTTACTACTGGAGTAATCAAGTTTTCTTTTGATTTGTGCAAGTTTTTTTTATTTTTTTATTTTGTTTTTATATGTGCTTGCATTGATGAATTATGAATCTAATCACATGTCAGACTTCAGAGATTCTCTTAAACAAAGACATCAATGAGATTAAAGTTCATAATTCTGAGCTTATGCACTATGGTTTACTATTTGCGATACTTGGTTTGGATGTTATATTGTTATAGATAATTTAGGGCTGTAAACAAACCAAATCTTCATTGAATTGTTTGTGAGCCTTTTGGTAGAAAGTTTGTTTATGTTTATTTCATTTAATAAAGGAAAAATTACAAGTTTTGTCTTTTATCTTAATACCACTTATCAGGCGGTGGTGTTCTTTTTAACGAATTTTGACAAGTTTTGCCCTTTACAAAGAATTTTGTTGCACATTTTGTACTTTAGGCTTAACCCAGTTAGATTTTCTTGTTAAATCTTATCACCCAAGGGTATTTTAGTATTTTTGCCGATTTATTTCAAGAGTAAAGGACAAAACATGCAACAAAATTCCTTGTAAAGGGCAAAACTTGTCAAAATTCGTTAAAAAGAAAATTGTCTTGACAAGTGGTATTAAGATAAAAGACAAAACTTGTAATTTTTCCTTTAGACTAGTGGGTATGGGGGCCGGCTGAGGCCTGGCATGGCCCAGCGCCGGTCCCCCACACCGCCCCCACTCCTTGGGCCCGTCAACTTCGTCCTCCACCAGCCGATCTCGACGCCCCTCTCTCCTTTCTCCTAACACACATACATATATTTATATAAAGGGGTTCATCCCTCACCCCCTAGGTCCATCCCCTCCAAACCGAGCCCTACGTGGCAGTGACATGACGGCCCAACTCCTTGGGGATAAGGCTCTCTATACCCACTAGTCTTATTAGATGAATAAACATGGTCTCTCAACTTTGTTCAGTTAATTAAATAAATGAATTAACCGGGCAAAGGTTACGAACGATGATATGTTTGTTTTTTCATTGCCATTTGTTTTTTTAGTTTATGCCCCCTCATGTTAGATTTTTGAAAAACTTTTTTGGTTATCAGTTTACGCTAAAGCTAATTATGTCTAACTTGTGGCTTTGTTTTAGAATAATTATGTTTATGACTATTTTATATCAAAATCATAACAAGGTTACTTTTCTTATGTTTGGGATTAAGAATGATTTTACATTTTTATAAGGTTATAGGACAAGAGTGTGTTTTAGACAAAGTCAATGTTGAATGAACAAACATGAACAAGGCTCTGTTCAGCTCTCTTCAATCTTCAAAATTATTTTTATAACTAGTGTGGCAAGCATTATGCGCTTGATTAAGGTTTTATATGCTGTATGTTTAGACATTTCATTTCTGCCCATGTCAATGCAATTTGTACGACATCAAATATGTTGTGTAGCTAAACTAGAAGTGTGATGATTAAAATAATGAAATATGTTGGTTAACTAACTGGTTCTTTTCAAATTTTTCTGTCTTTTCCCTGATTAACTGGTACAATGGTTAGTAACCAATATTTCTAAAAAACCATGAGGCATATGCTAATCGGTTGCTCATTGATCAGATATTAACCGTTTACGGTTTAAGTTAATAACCAATTATAGTTATTTAACATTTTATAGTGTGCACCTCTATATAACAGACGTTTCATTCTAACAACTTATCACTTTCATATTAAACTTATTTTCAACTTGAAAGATAAAAAGTTATCCTTTTGAGACTCAGAAAGATAATGAAAATGGGTTGTGGTTGAGACAATTCACAGCGTTAACAACACAAAACAACTAAACCAGTCGTTAAACAGTCAATGATTTTGATTGCTAGATCGACTTCCAAGCTAGGAGTCCTAGTTTGCTTTGCTTATTGTGTTGTTCCTATAAATAGAACATTCCTCTTTCTGACTTTCATTCAGACTCACCCTTTTACTCTAAATATTTTTGTTAGTTGTATTAATTAGTTAGTTTAGGCCCTAGTATGTTATTTATATTTATTTGTTAGTCCCTCTCTCTTCATATACATAGAGGGACCTATTACTTGTACAAACACACATTCAATCAATACAATTCAGATTTCCTTTCTTTCCATACCAGTCTCATTTACATGGTATTAGAGCTAAAGGTGTCTTAGTTCAAGAATATCCTCATTCGGGTGACCATTTCCGGCTCTCAGTTTAGAAAGTTCGTAGTATGCTCTGTGGTTGCAGCTTAGTCTGATCTTCCACATCAGAAACGGAGTTTCTAGTCTCATTTCCGGTCACCACCAGTTCTGTCCTAAAAACCCGTTCCAAATCTGTTCAAACACCCAAAACCTCCACAACCCGTCACCTACTTTTTCAGATCTGTTCTTTTTTCCGGCGAGTTAACATACACAGCCACCACCATTGAACTCGTCATCGCCCGATCTACAAAACCCCTCAAATCGCGCCGCCATCCGCCGCCGCACGCGCCCAAACGCGCCGCCACCACTCTCGCCACCGCCACACACGCGCCGCGCGTGACGGCGCGTGAGTCCACCTCCGGCCGTCGCCTTTTTTCAGTCTCGTCGGAATTTCTCTCCAGTCATTTCCGTGAAATCGGTTTTCCGATCTGAACAACTTTCGTTTCTGCCTCGTTTAGCGTGTTCGTATTCCAGTTCAGATTTTATTTTTTGAGTTCTGTTTGAATATCGTTTTTTTTAAAATGGGAGATAATGAAAATAAGAAGAATACGGTGGAAAACCAAATTGCTCCAGGCATTATCAATTATGCCTCCGTTTTACGTATTCCTGTTAAGCTAGACTCGAGCAACTGGAGTTCATGGAGCCTCTTTGTCCAAAAAGGTCTTGCGAGTGTGGACAAAGAGGACCATCTAACAAAACCTCCCCCTGATACAACTCCTCGGGAATGGCGTATTGACGAGAGTGGGATACAAATGGCTCTATGGAATTCCATGGAGCCACAAATCCTCACTATCGCTCAAAACTTCCCTACAGTAAAGGCAATGTGGGACCACCTGTCTTCATCCTTTTCAGCTAAGGAATCTTTGTCACATGCCTATTCTGTTGTTCAAGCCTTCACCCGGGCGGAACAGGGTGACTCCACCTTCACCGATTACTTTACTCGTTTCTCAAAGCTTCAAGATGAGTTACGAGCTCTTTTCCCACCTACTGCTGATTTAAAGGTTCAGGAGGAGCGTAACACCAAAATGGACGTCATGATGTTTATTGCTGGTTTATCACCTAAGTATGCAAGTGCACGTCCATTATTGCTAAGTAACTCTACCGCCATTTCATCTGTGGCATCCACATATCACCTATTGCGCGAAATGTATGGTCCGGACGCATCTCCAACTGATATGTCTGCCTTGGTCAGTAAGGGTACAGGGCAAAGTTCTTATATGAAGAAAGGCACTGGGGGACATGGTGGTAATCTTGTATGTCACTTGTGTCATGAACCTGGACATGCAAGGTACAACTGCCCGAACAACTGCCATTATTGCAAGCTACCAGGGCATACAAAGCATAATTGCCCAAACCGTGCTCCTGGATCCAACTACTGGTACTGCCTACACGTTGAGCGTGGAAGATCTCAGTAGACTTCAACAACTGTTGGCCTCACAGTCGCCTGCTCCTAGCCCACAAGCCAGCTTGGTCAATTCAGGTATACTTTCTTATCTTGACTTATCCTGGATTATTGATTCTGGAGCTACTCATCACATGGCTGGGATTCAGGATCTTCTTTCTAGCCTACGTACTGGTTCTCACCCACCAGTTCGTCTTGCTGATGGATCCTCATGCCCAGTCCGTGGCATTGGATCGGTTAGTAATTCGAAAGACCTAAACCTTTCTTCTGTCTTGTTGGTTCCTAAATTCCCTGATAACCTTTGTTCGGTAAGTCAAATTACCAAACAAAATAACTGCTCCGTAACCTTTTATCCTACTCACTGCATTTTTCAGGAACTAGGGACGAACCGGCTGATTGGCATAGGTTTTGAATCAGGAGGCCTCTACCGTATGTCTTTACCGTCACACCCTAAAGCCAACATATGTGATTCCAGTATCAGGGAGGCTCACTGCCGGCTAGGCCACCCTTCTGCAGCCGTTATGAGGCAAATGAGACCGGATTTTCCATCTTCCTTTGATTTTCATTGCGAGTCATGTCAGCTTGGTAAACATACCAGGCGTCCCTATCCCCCTAGAGTGTCTAATCGAGTCAGTACGTTGTTTGAACTTCTGCATTATGATGTCTGGGGCCCATGTCCCACAAAATTGACTTTGGGTTTTCAATATTTTATCACCTTTATTGATGATTATTCGCGTGCTACTTGGGTTTATCTATTGAAATCTCGTGCTGAAATATATTCAATATTTCGTGAATTTCATGCTTACGTTAAAACTCAATTTCAAACCTCAATTAAAACCTTGCGTACAGACAATGCAAAAGAATATTTGCCGACTAACTTTTCTTCTTACTTAAAATCTAATAGCATTATTCACGAGTCGTCTTGCGTTTACACACCACAACAAAATGGTGTCGCTGAACGCAAGAACCGACACTTATTAGACATCACTCGCACTCTCATGATTCATTCTCATGTTCCTCATTGTTTCTGGGGAGACGCTGTCCTTACTGCCGCTTATCTTATTAACCGTATGCCCTCACCCGTCATTCATGGTCAAACCCCATTTTCTATCCTTTTTCCTAAAGGAACTATGTTTCCACTTCCTCCCAAAATATTTGGATGTGTTGCATATGTTCATGATCATCGTCCAGGGACCCCTAAACTTGATGCCAGAGCCATTCGTTGTATCTTTGTGGGTTACTCACGTGTCCATAAAGGTTATCGGTGTTATAGTCCTTCTCTTCGTCGTTACTTTACTAGTTCCGACGTTACTTTCCATGAGGAATGTCCCTTCTTTCCTACATCCTCTACTCCTGTGTCAGATCCATTTCCAGAACCTGATCTTCCCGAATCTCCTTTCATCCCTGTTGTTCCTTTGTCCTCTGTTCCGTCTACGTCTACCCCTCCGGTCTCAGACACCACAGTTCCAACTTCTGCAGATTCGGGGCTACCGACAGATCCTCCACCATTACTCTTCACATATGCTAGGCGAGGTAAGGAATCAACAACAGAGACTCTTGATTCACAACCAGCCTCTACATCTGGTACGTCCACAGTTCCACCACCTGACACTGAACCTGTTTCACCATTACCAGAAACCGTTGCCTATGATCCTCCAGGTGCACCGTATCCTGATATACCTATTGCCTTTCGAAAAGAACCTAGACATACCACCCGTTATCCCATCCATGATTATGTTGCTTATGCTCACCTATCCACGGAGTCTCATGCCTTCACCACTTCACTTGATTCCTATCCGATTCCCAAAAATGTGATGACAGCTCTCGCTCACCCAGGATGGCGTCAAGCTATGGAAGAAGAGATTGGGGCTTTAAGGACTAATCATACATGGGATCTTGTAACGCTTCCGCCAGGAAAGCGTGTTGTTGGTTGTCGTTGGGTCTTCACGGTTAAACTTAACCCTGACGGTTCTCTACATCGTCTGAAAGCTCGTTTGGTAGCTAAAGGCTACTCTCAAGCTTATGGTATTGATTATGACGAGACTTTCTCTCCGGTTGCCAAAATGCCCTCCGTGCGTATTTGTATTGCTCTTGCTGCCATTCATCATTGGCCGCTCCACCAGCTTGATGTCAAGAACGCCTTCCTTAATGGTGTTCTTGAGGAGGAGGTTTATATGGAGCAGCCACCAGGGTTCATTGTTAAGGAGGAGGCATCCAAAGTGTGCAAACTGCGTCGCTCTTTATATGGTCTTAAACAATCTCCCAGAGCATGGTTTGGTCGGTTTTTTAGTGTCATGGAAGAATTTGGAATGGTTCGTAGTACATATGATCACTCTGTATTCTTCAGACATCATCAGGGTCGAAGGATCATCTTAGTTGTTTATGTGGATGATATCATAGTTACAGGGGATGATGAAGATGGAATTACCAAGCTCAAACAGTTCCTTCAGTCTCAGTTTCAGATTAGTGATTTAGGTCGGCTACGGTACTTCCTTGGCATAGAAGTATCTCGTTCCCCACAAGGAATACTTCTCTGTCAACGAAAGTATGTCCTTGATATGCTAACTGAGTGTGGCTTACTGGGATGCAAACCGGTTGACAGTCCTATGCTTCCTACAAGGAAGCTTCTTCCAGAGGATGGAAATCTAATGAAGGATCCCGAACGATACAGACGATTAGTTGGAAAGCTTAATTATTTGACAGTTACACGACCAGATATTTCCTTTGTCGTCAGTGTCCTAAGTCAGTTTATGGCCACTCCATACACCAGACACTGGGATGCTGCTCTTCGTGTCTTACGATATCTCAAGAACACACCAGGTCTAGGGATCTTATACTCTGATCAGGGTCATTGCCGCGTAGGTGCTTTTACAGAAGATGGAGATGGACGTATATCTGGATTCTCAGATGCAGACTGGGCAGGATGTCCTATTTCACGACGGTCCACTACTGGGTATTGTGTCTTTGTTGGAGGAAATCTTGTGTCTTGGAAGAGTAAGAAACAACATACCGTATCCAGATCGAGTGCCGAATCGGAATACAGAGCTATGGCAGATGTTACATCAGAAATGATATGGGTTCGTCGCCTTCTCAGGGAACTCGGGGTTACCTCTGATGACTTAATGCGATTATACTGTGATAATTAATCAGCTATACATATAGCCAAAAATCAAGTATTTCATGAGAGAACTAAACACATTGAGGTTGATTGTCACCTAATCAGAGATCGGATAGTGGGCACTCAAAAGGATCCTCCGTCTATTCAACCAATTCATGTTAAAACAGAATTCCAACTAGCGGATATCTTCACAAAACCACTCCGGAAGGTTCAAATAGATTTCATATGTAGCAAGTTGGGCATGCTTAACATCTATGCTCCAACTTGAGGAGGAGTGTTAGTTGTATTAATTAGTTAGTTTAGGCCCTAGTATGTTATTTATATTTATTTGTTAGTCCCTCTCTCTTCCTATATATAGAGGGACCCATTACTTGTACAAACACACATTCACAATTTTCAGATTTCCTTTCTTTCCATACCAGTCTCATTTACAATTTTCAAACATCAAACTGAATAGAGAACTGATGAAACACAGGTTAACACCAAGGTTAATCTGTGGGTTTATTTCTTCTGTGGGTTCAATCTCCTTTCTTACTCATAGAAATGACCTGGGTGCTGCAAAACAGCAACACCGTTAGTCTCGTTAAGAGGGGAATATGGGGGTTTCCCTCTTAACCAGGCTCCGGCGTGAGAATAAGTACTGTTCCGAGGGAGAATAAACAGTGTGTGTTGAGTGTGAGAGTATAGAGAGCGAGATGATTCAACCTGGATGATGAAGGGTCCTATTTATAGCCGGAGGGTGAAGGAGGGAGGAGCAGCTGTGCCAGCTGTGGTTGCGCGCCAGCTGTCCGACCAAGAGGAATATCCTTTTGGTCTCCTCTGCCATGGTCAGTGTAGTGGTACACGTGGCGCGCTTACATTTGCCTATTTTGGAGATGTCGGACTGCTCCTTGATTCGTCGCAGGCCTACCTGGCGCTTGATGTCTGGTGACACGTGTTGTCCTTTTTGCCGGATGGAGCATCTTTGGTGCCACCCTGATGTTTTCCAGAAGATTCTAGAAGCTTCTGGATGATCTTGCTGATGTAAACGCCACATAGGATGGAAAAGTGGTGTGGTCCTTGCCATGTGGGCAAGGAATTGGGACCATACCTCTTCAAGTCCCCCCAGTCCAGTGTGCCTTCTAGTTGAGTTGATCGTCTAGGAGGGATTCTGGACTTATGAAGGTAGTGGTTTCTATGGCGTATGTTTGTTATGCGAAGTTGTACCGTATGGCGTATGCTTTTGTGGAAAACTTGAAAAGTTGAGCTAAATGAACGCATAGCGCATGGGTTTTGGCAACTTGTAAAAGTTGAGCCAAATGGACGCATGGCGCATGGGTTTTGGTAACTTGAAAAGTTGAGCTAAATGGACGCATGGCGCATGGGTTTTGGCAACTTTGTAAAAGTTGAACCAAATGGACGCATGGCGCATGGGTTTTGGTAACTTGAAAAGTTGAGCCAAATGGACGCATGGCGCATGGGTTTTGGCAACTTTGTAAAAGTTGAGCCAAATGGACGCATGGCGCATGGGTTTTGGTAACTTGAAAAGTTGAGCCAAATGGACGCACGGCACATGGCGCTTGTTGTTTTCTTCTGAAGGAAGTTTTGTTGTCTTGAGAGGGAGCGACTGATGTGACTATCTGGTGTCCCCTGTCTTATCGAAGGTGAACAGGCGCCTTTTTAGTTATGTCAGTTACTTTCTGTCAAGGTGTTAGGCGTCTGTTTACCTGCTCCCGAAAAAAGAGGTGACGTCTTCTCTCTCTTCTGACGTGTTTCTCCCCCATTGGTTGCCTTTCTGGATTCTGACGGCCCACTACCCATCGCATTAAATGCGATGGGTATAAATATAAAGGAAGTTTCTCCTTCTTCCCCATTTTTCAAAATTTGAAGTTTGGTTCTCTCCCACTCCTTCGTTTTTTCTCCTTCTTTCCTTTGAGTGTTTTCAACCTCTGATTTTCTTCATCATGTCTGGTACGAATCCTTCCCAGAAGAAGAAAAGAAATAAAGGGAAAACTCCCCCGGGTCCCGACCAGGCGGTTATAGGGTGGAAAGAAGAGGAGCTCCACAATCTGGTGAGGGAGATGGGTTTCCTACCTGAATGGGGAGCCCAGTATCCGACTGCTGGTTCTACTACTATGGATGCACCCCCGGGCTACATGACTTTGTATGCTGCGTTTTTTCGGGAGGGCAACTTCCGACTACCAATCACCAGGTTTACTGCCGAAGTTTTGAGGAACTACGGGCTCCATCTTTCTCAGATCAATGCTATTGGACTTCCCCGTATTACTCATTTTGAGTTTGTTTGCATGGCTAACCGTGTGGAGCCAACTTTCGCGATGTTCAACGTCTTCTATACCGTTACGTATACCAGTGGCTTTTATTCTTTCAAATCTCGGACCGGTGTTGCTCCAGTTTGTTCTGTTCCTTTGAAGAGTCTTCATGACTGGAAACAAAAATTTTTCTATATTCGCTGAGGTGTTATCCATATGGATATGCATTACCGGTCAGTGAATGAGGGTATTCCGAATATAGACCTTTTGTCGGGTTTTGCTGAAGAGAGTTGGTATAAGAAGGTAACACATAAAGCTACAGCCATTTCTCAGTTGGAGGAGATGGCTTTGGTTGGTGCTGGGATGAGTTTGTTGTGGGTTTCGAAGAACCCCCTGGGAGTTCTTGTGTACGGTTACCAAGGCAAACGTATGTAGTTTTATTATTATTATTTTATTTTACTGTCCGTTTTCCCTTATTCTTTTGTGTTTTGCAGTTGGATATAGCTTGTTGAATGTTTTGGATCCAAAGGCCGCGGGTGCCATGGTTGAGGCGATCCAAGAAGACGGAAATCCGGCTTTGTTGGAATAGATTCACCCGCATTTCCTGCATCCCACAAACGATAGCTTTGTTACCTATGCCAATGTTGCGTTAGGTGAAACTGATGAAGATGATCCTATTGGTCCCACCCGAGAGGAAGTTGTTGTTCTCTCGAGTGGAAGTTCTAGTAGATCCTTTGGAGGTCTAACTTCTCATTCGGCGCGTGCAGGTCCTGCGCAGGGTGTTGTTAATGAGCCTGTTCAAGAAATTGTTGGTGATGATGATGACGTTCCAGCTGAGCCTACTGATCCACTGGAGACGAGAAGAAAAACGAAAGCTGATAAGCCGGAGAGGAAGGAGCAGAGGGTTGAGGGAAAATCTGCTGGTACTCCTCGTAAGCGACCCTCTACTCTTCCTGTCCTAGATTACGTAGTTGTTTCTGATACATTGTCTGGTTTAGGGACCGGAGAAAAACCTCGTGGGTCCGATCCGGACGACCGTGCTACCTTGACGGAACTAATGCAGAAAAAAGCTCTTGATGACAAAAGGCGAAAACTTGATGAGCAGGCTGCTGCTCTTCTTGCTTCGAAAAAGGTTAAACTTCAGAAGGAAGCTCCTCCTGCACCTTCCGAATCTGAGATTGATATGGGTATATTTAGTGGTGATCGTGGTAATCTCTTAGAGGAGATATATGCTGCCTCTGCTCCTACAGGTGAAGCATTTTGTGATTGTGGGCTTTGTCACCTGGGTTTTTTGCTTGTTTTTTATTTTTGTGTTTATCTTGTCTCAGTGTCAAGTCAGGTAGACCACCGCGCAGGGTTGATGTTTCAAAAATTACTCCTCCTACCTCTCCGTCGTCCAGGACCATTGACTTGTCTCCTCCTCGTGATGATCTTGGGAAGAAGAAAGAAGATGATGTGACCACTGAGCATGTGGGTGAAGGTGGTGGTGATGCTGCTGGTGTCAATGGTGCAGGTGGTGATGGTAGAGGTAAGGGTGTTGACACCGCAGTGGAGTCTAGTCAAACCGCTCCACGTCAAACCATTTACACCAAACGCCCTCCGGGTGACGGCGGTGGGGCTACTTCGGGTGTTGTCCACAGCCCTCATTTTGAGAATCTTCGTGCTGATTCTTGGGATACACAGAACCCTGCTTGTGATGATCTGCCACATGCCCCTCGCTGGAATCTAACCCAGGGTTCCAGGATGAATGATCTGGGTAACTGTCATGATTTCTTCTCGTTATCTCTCCCCCCTGCTGAGAGGATGTTTCAAAAGAAGCGCAATCGGTTTGAGTTGTTAGATGATCATGTGCGTGCAGGGGTTAACTATTTCGCCACTTCTCAGGAGATTGTGCGTGAATGGAGATTGATGGGAGAGGAGACAGTTGAATTTGAAGAGGAGAAGAGGGCATTTGCTGAGGAGAAAGAAAAATTTAATGCGGAGAAGAAGGGTTTGCTATGGAGGGTTGCGGATGCTGAACAGAAATTCGAGCAAGAGAAACAGGTCAACGTTCAAAAGCAAAAGGACTGGGAGTCTGCCTGTGAACGTACTAATGTTGAGATGCAATCTCAACGTGACACTATTGTGCGTTTGTCTAGTGAAAAGTCAGAGATTGCTGAGGAAGCTCAACAGCCCGTGTTGCGTTTGAAAAGAAAGAAAAAGAGTATGTTGATCATATTACTAAACTGGAAAACCTTGCTAAGCAGAAGGTTTCTGAGTGTGAAGCTGCTGATCGTCTTCTTGAGGAGAAGGTTGCTGAATGCAAGGTCTCTGAACTTCTGCTTGAAGAGGTTTCTGCTGATTGCAAGTGGCTGCTTTCGCGCGCAGTGCCTTTGGTAACTTCCTTTGTTTATTTTGTTTTCTAGTTTGTTGTACTTTTTTCTTACCTTGTTGTATTTTTCAGATTGCGGATCGTATTGTTAACTCTCGCGAACTTGCTACTTACATGTTTGAGTTGGGCCAAGCGGGGTACAATAGTGGTCGGAAGTATGGCTATGCTGAGGGTAAAGCTGCAGCTGTCAGTAATGAAAAAGATTACCACTTCGAGCTTTACAAAGAGAACTGTGATGGTAAATATGCTGCCAAGCGCAAGGAGTTTACTTCCTTGGAGTTTGTCGTTGTTAAGGCTGCTCACAAGCTATCCCGGAAGCCAGATGGTGTTGCCTTGTTAAAGAAGGCTCTTGGTGAAGAAGGTAACGTGGCTGGAGGTACTGGGACCAGTCATCCCAAGTGAAGGATTCCGGCCTGCGTGCCGCGTATGGCCTTGGGCGGCCCTGTAATCATTTGACAACTTTGTGAACAATATTAATTTTTGCTTACCTGTTATGCTTGTGAATATTTGATTATGCTTGACGTTTGTTATGCTAATATTCGCCTTTGTTTTATGCGAATTTTGTTATTGTCATAATATGTGCATGTATAATTACTTTGATTCAGGTATCACGAATGAATGATGGTGCTGACAGGTTGTGTTGTGTTAGTTACAACGTTTTATTCTGTCGTTCATGTGCGCAGGTTGGTTCGTGGATACGAAGTGATCGAGTTACAGGTTATTGTGTGGACCCAGCTGTGCTCAGCCTTGGGGGTGTTTACAATGTTTGTTTATCCTGTGTTCGATGTTTTCGTGTTTATATGGGCACGAAGTATTTATTTGGCGTTTTTTAGGCTTTAGTTGTGTTTTTGACCCGGCTGTGCACTTGTTTGTGACAGGCCTTGGAGGTCTACAACGTTTCCTAATGGTCAAGCCATTGATGTATGCCCAAAGTAATGTATGCAGTTGTGACAAGAAATTTGCATTCCAAGGAATAGCCAAACACTTCTTGTATTACTGCTAAAGGTGTTAGCGCGCGGCCGTTACAAGTACATAAAAAACTTCGGCCTTTTACATGTAGCATCTTCTTAACTGTTAGGCGTTCCAGGTTCTTGGAACTTCTTTGTCGTCTAAGGTGCGTAACTTGTATGTCCCTTTTCCGAGTACCGCATCTACTACATAAGGCCCCTCCCACTTGGGGGCTAGCTTTCCCGGTTTTTCGGCGTTAGACGCCTCATCGTCCCTTAGGATGTAATCTCCTGGATTGAAGGTGCAGATGCGGACTTTGGAGTTGTAATACTTCTCCAGTTTTGTCTTGTACTTTGCTTCATTTATCGCCGCCATCTCTCTCCTTTCTTCTAGGAGATCAAGGTCTAACCTCCGCTCTTCCTCGTTGTTGATCACGTTCATGGAAAGCATTCTTGGCGATGGCAGCCCGATCTCTGCTGGTATCACAGCCTTGGACCCGTAAACTAAGCTAAACGGTGTCTCCCCGTTGCTTTTTTCGGCATTGTTCTATGGGCCCATAATATGCTGGGCAGTTTATCAACCCAACCACTTCTTTTGTCTCCCAATCTTGCCTTGATTCCGTCGACGATACTCTTGTTGACGGCTTCCACTTGACCATTCCCCTGCGGGTGCGCAACCGAGGAGAAGGTGTGCTCAATGTGTAATTCTTTAAACCACTGCTGAAGACCGTCTGCGGCAAAGTTCGTTCCGTTGTCGGTGATGATCCTGAGTGGTAGTCCGAAACGGCATATGATTTGTTCCCATATGAATCTTTTGACGACAGTGGATGTGGTTGATGCAAGTGCCTTTGCTTCTACCCATTTTGTAAAATAGTCGACTGCGACTATTATGAATTTGACAGCGCCTGGGGCTTTGGGGAAAGGGCCGACCATATCTATTCCCCACTGCTGAAAAGGCCACGCCGTTGTGACTGGTACCAATTCATTCTTGGGGCACATCGTTTTTGGGGCGTGTCTTTGGCATCCACTGCATTTCCTCAATTCTTTTACTGCGTCTAAATGCATCCCGGGCCAGTAGAACCCGGCATTCATCACCTTTGCCACCACCATTCTTGCCCCGGCATGTATACCACAAATTCCTTCATGCACTTCTCTGATCAAATAGTTTGCGTCTTCGGGGTCGACGCATTGTAACAGTGGCCCAAGGTATGACTTTCGGTATAAAATTCCATCAGCCATCCGATAATGTTCAGCCTTGTACTAGATTTTTCTCGCTTCAGCTTTATTCTCTAGGAGTATCCCAGATTGAAGGTACGCTATTATCGGAGTCATCCATGACGTTGTTCCTACTTGAATAACGCTTACTTATCTTAATGGCACTGATGGGTTGCTCAAAACTTCTATGCGCACATCCTTTGTCAGGTGCTGAAAACTTGTAGATGCTAGTTTACTCAGCGCGTCTGCTGGTTTATTCTCGCTTTTATTAATGTGGTGCACCTTGTAGGAGTAGAAGGTTTGTAGCAACGTCTTTGCTTGACTCAGGTAGAGCGCATTACTTCTCCTTTGGCTTCGTATTGCCCGTTGATTTGCCCAGCCACTAACATGGAGTCCACATGTGCTTCGATGTGTCTAACTCCCATTTTGATTACCAGTCTTAAGCCAGCAAGGAAAGCTTCATATTCCGCTCCATTGTTCGTGCTCTTATGTAACACCTCGAAAATTCACGTCCTATAATGTGTTGACACGTGTCATATGTTTGAACGTGTTAAAGAATGTTCTGAAGGGACTAAAGTTGACAATCGTGAAAAGTATATGAATATACGAGTTCTAAATGTCAACAGTGAATAAATATATTGTACATTAACCCTACATGATGTTTATAAACGTCAAACGAATAAATCATGGATCATGCGAAGCTAAAAGTGAGAGATTACAAACTACAGGGGTTAAATGTGTCAACATGTTTAAGTTATACCTCTGAGTGACCTTTTGACAAACCCGAAGCTTTGTAACTGTTAAATATGCTCACTAGAATGCGCGATATAAATTTCATAAAGTTTCGTTATCGTATGAGAAAGTTATGATCAAATTCATGTGCGATGGGTTAAAGCGTTAACATTGAAAGTTATGACTTTTCGGGTTAACCGGAAGTGTCCAGGGACTTGGAAAAGTGGGTATAAGTCTTGAGGCCCTTGTAAATAAATATAAAGGGGTCAAATTGCAAGAATTAGGCTTAGTTGCCCTTTCGAAGAGCCAAGGGACAAAGATGCGGAAAATAGAAAATGAAAAATCTGATATCAAGGCTAAGGTGGGCCGCGTAAAGGTTAACCTACCTTTACGCGGGCCGCGTCAGACACACAGATACAGAATTCATGGACAGCAGCCTGTTTGAGCATTTAACCGACTTATAACAGATATTTTCTCATCATGGGCGCCCCCTAAGTGACTCCTAGAACACTAGGGACATGTGTTGATGATTTATGGTCAGTTGTAGCTTGAGTTGTCAACAATTTGTGGTGTTTAATTCACTATAAAAGGCCACCTTGTTGCAACAAGTCCCTCACACCTTCCATTTGCATTCCTGATCACTTCTGGAGCTCAAGCCTTCTCTCAAGTGATCACATTTCGTGCATAGGACCTTGGTAAGTTTGCTAATCCTTTCTTAATTAAGTTTTAGCTTAGTTTTAGCTTAAAAGTCAAACCGTCGTAATTAACGGTTGACTTTAAGATTAATCACTAATGGTCCAGTGATTAGTCGAATCAAAAGTAGTTATAAGTTGGTAATTATGTGGGTAATAAACCATCAAAAGGGTTCCCCCTGATTCCCACTCTAACCAGGTCAAATGTCGGGTCAAACTTGTTAAGAAAAAGTCAACAGGATACTTAAATTCTAATTTATGCATGATTAGCAATGTAGAGCACATACAACCTGTTTGATCATTAATATAACTTGGTAATTAATGTAAGAACATGTCTAAACATGTTCAACCCGACAACTTTCAGTAAAGACCCGGTTCGGAACCGAAAGTCGCATAGTTTGACTTTCACTTTGACTTTCAGTTCTGACCCGTTATGGTATGTTTTAGAAATACCTTAGAGCTTCATTTGGACCAGGTTACATGCTAGTATAACCCTCTGTGATTATACACCATGGTTCATTAGTTAACCAATTAATACGCATGATTCCGTTAATTGCTCATATGTTGACCATTATGCCCTTATTACCTTAAAACGTGATTTTTGGAAATGTAAAAGAGTAGAAACTTTAATTACTGATATATAAACTTGTATGCAAAGTTTGACATCAGTTTGAGATGTAGATTAAGAGTTATGCTCGTTAGCGTAAAATGAAAGCCTTATGTTAATTAAACGGCGTAATTAGCGTATAGCCTAGTTAAGCCTACTTTTTGGTATCAAACATATTACCCCCTGATGTAATATATTATTTTGGGATTTTTAAAGATTTTTAATAATTTTTAGGCTGAGCATAACTTGTAGTCGTAGGCTTAATCCGGTAATTGTCGGTTTTGCCCTTACGGGCCATAAAATGAGTTTTACGTATCTAAACGACTCCAAACCTTTTGCTACTGATCTTAAATGATAAATAAATTATTTTAAACCCTCTGGAATAATAAAAATATCAGACTTCTATATAGAACCCGGAAACGGCTTCTAATCGCCTTTTTTAAGCATTTTTAACGCATAGTATGTACTAAAACTATTTTAAACATACAAAGGGTGATACCTACTGATATTTGAGGCAAATTATAATATTTTAACAGTAAGCAAAGGTTGATAAACTCAGACTTCAGTTTTGAGCTTTTCGGCTTATGTGAAATTACCAAAATGCCCCTGCGGTGTATAGTTTGGTTATAATTGATAAATTTCACATATATACAATACCCTACTGATATAACTTAGCAAATTGATTATCTTTGCTGATTACATCAGACCTGTAACCCAGGATATTACTTGAACTCTTTTATAACATTGAAAATGACCAAACTACCCCTACGAGGCATAGTTTGTGTTTATTTTCGTTTCGGGCATAATAAAAGACATATTACTGATGTCACAACATATTTGAAGCATATTAACTTAGGAAACCTGTAAATGGCTCTCACTATTACCCGTTACGCTTATTACGCGTGCGGTTCGGTTTATGTAACAAGTTTACATAGATTAGCCGAAACGGGTCAAACCTTATCGGTTTTATTTCAAAATCCAGAGTGTGTATGAAATACCCATATTAAACAAGTCTCCGAACTTGTAGGGTCTAAATCACATTCTATCCGATCTTCGCTTTATAGTGCGTACGAACCGTATCATTGAAACTAACCGGTCTAAGCTAAGGCTTAATTAAAGACCCGTTAGAAATCTAATAGGTTATTATAAACCTCCGTTCCAGATTAGGAGCCCAGTAAAAGTACTTTCATTTGCTGTATTTGATTGATACTTTGCTCAGGTAAATACTCTTAACTTATTTTCCCTATACGGGCTTGGGATACGGTACTATAAAAGTACCGCTTGGTCGGGTATGTAGTCATTTAAATTGCATTGTGATTAATGTATTTACATAACCCGCTTTATTCTGTATTATTTGATGTATGGCCCTTGGGGGTTAAATGACCATGGCCCGGATATCCTTGGCATCATTTTACGAAATGGCCACGACCTAAGCACGGGGTGTAGGCGTACACCTGACAGATGCATTATCTAAAAACTGGTAATCCACTAAAGGAATCAACCTTGTGGGCATTATACCTGTGGCGTGTCAGTTAACTTAAACCGGCTCTTCTAACCGGTGCTAATGGACGGCAAATGAGTAAAACTGTATACAAGATTATTTTAATAATTGTCCCAAGTTATAAAGATATTTTGTGCCGAAGTGCATTCAAATCAATTTACAAACTCTTTTCAAAATGAGCCAGTTGAGTTGTATTTACCAGTGTAAACTGACGTATTTTCCAAAAAGGTTAAGTGCAGGTGCTAGACGAAATAGGCTGGCTACTCCAGGCATCATCACTCAAGTCTCGCAAGCTCTAGATGTCAAAGTCTGTTGAACTATTGTTTCTATTTTATTTTTCGATCCGTCTGTGGATAAACAATCGACTATTGTGATACTTGATATTACAACATTATATTCGGTTGAATTATATCTTACAATTTGCTTCCGCTGTGCATGTTATATATTGTGTTGTTTGACTATTATGTTGCCAACCACGTCACGATACTCCCCACCGGGCCCACCGGTGACACGTTGGAAATCGGGGTGTGACAGGTTGGTATCAGAGCCAACACTGAGTGAATTAAACACTAGTCTTTTGTGTTTAATCTCAGTTACACAGTTGCACATACTTGAGTCTAGACAAGAACATAGGACTAATCCAAATTCGTTTCATTGTCTTTTAATTACTTCTTTTGTTATTTTTCTGATTAGCCCTTGCGTGGGCAAGTCATTTTAATTAGAAGTCCCATTTAGGGCAACCATATACTTGTTTAAAATTTAAAGGAACGATTATATATTTAAAATATCATTCCTATATTATAAGATCTACCATTATAATAAAATGGCAAAATCTAGAAAGGACAAGACCTAGCCATATGTCACATTAAGACAGGGCCAAGATGGTAGATCCACAATTAGATTCAGATCCTTGTTAACAGTTCAATTAGGATTGTTCTGCGTTAAATATTAAAAAGAATCTTAAAGGTAAAACCTAGCCTAAATGTCACTGCAGACAAGGCCAAGATGGTAGAACCTATTCGAGAGATTCAAATCCTTATTAAACATATGAAAGCATATTAACATGCTTGACAAAGTGTGATACGATAAAATCACATAAGTCATTTTTGATTGGGTTATTCTAAATTCCCTTATTTATATAATCAGCCCTTATGGATGAAGTGCCCACGGGCTATAATTAACGTCCTCTGAGACTAAAGACAGTGGTAGCCTACAACTCCCTGTCAAGAAAAGGTAATGAACTTTGATTCAAACCTTAATGCCTAGATTCTCTGAAATCATGGCTTATAAATTAAACTTGTCTACGTGACTAGGCCCTTTGTGCTATTATTAACTTATAAGTTAGGATTATGATAAAGATCCTGAACAATTTTTATATTTAACAAATTAACTAAAATGTGTATTAAAAGCATGGTTAATAAATCGTTTAAGAACGATAGTACTGTAAGGGCTTCTAAATAAACCTTGCCCTTATTTTCTTTTTGTAGCAACTAAGACTACATGGCTGACTCTGACGAGATAAACAGTCACCCTTTGGAAAACCGTGATGATAATGATAGGATTAATATAACCAAAGGAGAGCTTCGTTCACTGATTGACACAACTGTATCTAAAGCTGTAGAAGAACAATTTAAGGAGTATAGTGGGACGCATAGTCGAGCCTCATCTGTACCCCACTCTAAGTCTGTCCCTAAAACTCATTCTGAGCCTAATAACAAGCCGCCCTCTAAGAAAGAGGAGCCAAAGAAGGATGATGATCGACATTCATCAAATGAACACAGTGTTCCATCCAAGAAGCTAGTATTCGATAATGAACCACGCACCAAGTCTTGTACCTATAAGTACTTTGTTTCCTGTAAACCCCGAGATTTCACTGGGGAGAAAGGAGCAGTAGATTGTATAACCTGGTTGGATGAAATGGACACGGTGGTGGACATCAGCGGTTGTGCTGAAAGGGATGTAGTAAAGTATGTATCCCAATCGTTCAAAGGAGAGGCACTGGCTTGGTGGAGGTCTCTCATTCAAGCTGCTGGGAAGATCCCGCTCTACAACATGTCATGGGAGCAGTTTGTTACTCTCATTATGGAGAACTACTGCCCTCAACATGAGGTCGAAAGAATTGAATCTGATTTCTTATCATTGGTGATGACAAACTTAGATTGTCAAGCTTACCTCACCAGTTTCAATACCCTGTCCAGACTGGTTCCTTACCTAGTAACACCAGAGCCCAAGCGAATTGCTCGCTTCATTGGGGGTTTAGCCCCAGAAATCAAAGCCAGTGTTAAGGCTTCAAGACCTGCTACATTTAGGTCAGCAGCTGATCTCTCTTTGTCCCTTACGTTAGATGCGGCCAGGTTGAGATCGCTAAAGAAATCTGAAGAAAGTAAGAGGAAACGTGAGGATGATAACTCACGAGGGTCAGAGAAGAAGCACAAGGGAAACACTGATTCTAAGAAGTTTGGGTCTGGAAGGAATAGTCAGCGAACAGAGGAAAAGCCAAAGTGCACGACTTGCCAAAAACGCCACTTTGGAAAGTGTGGACTTGAGTCCAATTCTACGTCAGGAGCACCTGCATGTGGGATATGCAAGTCTAGAGAGCACAAGACGATAGAGTGCAAGAAGATAAAAGATTCCACGTGCTACAACTGCATTGAGAAAGGGCACATTAAGACCAACTGCCCTAAGTATGCCAAGAAGCCTGAAGAGGTCAAGAAGACCAACGCAAGGGTATTTCGAATGGATGCCAAAGAAGCGGTTCTAGACGACAATGTGATTACAGGTACTTTCCTTGTAAATGATGTCTTTGCAAGAGTACTCTTTGATTCAGGCGCTGATAAGTCTTTCGTAGATCATAAATTTTGCAAATTGCTGAATTTACCTGTCAAAACCTTGAGTATAAATTATGAGGTAGAGTTAGCAGATGGCACTATAGAAACCGTCTCAACTGTGTTAGATGGATGTGTTATATCCATTAAGAACCACTCTTTTCCTCTATCTCTACTTCCCTTTAAATTGGCCGGTTTTGACATAGTTTTGGGTATGGACTGGTTATCTCATAACCAGGCCCAAATTGCCTGCAACAAAAAGCAGGTGGTGATAAAGACTCCGTCTGGTGAATCACTTTCCATTCGGGGAGACACCCAGTATGGGCTACCTGAGCAAGTGACTATGCTTAAGGCTTCAAAGTGTTTAAAGAAGGGTTGTGTCATCTACATGGCACAAGTGATTATTGATGAGCCTAAACTGAAGATAGAAGACATCCCTGTCATTTCTGAATACCCAGAAGTTTTTCCAGAAGAACTACCTGGTTTGCCACCAGATAGGCAAGTGGAATTCAGGATTGATATCATCCCCGGAGCAGCACCAGTTGCTAGAGCACCTTATAGGTTGGCGCCCACAGAAATGAAGGAATTAAGGATACAACTGGATGAATTGCTAGCTAAAGGTTTCATTAAACCTAGCTCGTCCCCTTGGGGAGCACCAGTCTTGTTTGTCAAGAAAAAGGATGGATCGATGCGTCTGTGCATCGATTATCGTGAGCTTAATAAAGTCACGATAAAGAATAGGTATCCATCGCCCAGAATCGACGATTTGTTCGATCAGTTACAAGGGGCAAGTTATTTCTCGAAGATTGACTTGAGGTCAGGCTACCATCAACTGAAGGTTAGAGATGAAGACGTACACAAAAATGCATTTAGGACTCGTTATGGTCATTACGAGTTCCTAGTGATGCCATTTGGGCTCACTAATGCACCGGCCACGTTCATGGATCTCATGAATCGCGTTTGCAAGCCGTACTTGGATAAATTCGTCATCGTTTTCATCGACGACATTCCTATCTACTCGAAGAACCAAGCTGACCATGAGAAACACCTTCGCTGTATTCTCAAACTCCTGCATCAGGAGAAGCTCTATGCCAAATTCTCCAAGTGTGAATTTTGGCTTCGTGAAGTCCAATTTCTTGGACACGTGGTTAGCGAGCGTGGTATCCAAGTGGATCCTGCTAAGGTTGAAGCTGTTACGAACTGGCAAGAGCCAAAGACGCCTACGGAGATTCGTAGCTTCCTGGGATTGGCAGGATATTACAGACGTTTCATTGAAAATTTTTCAAGGATTGCTGCACCCCTAACCTCCTTAACTAAGAAGAAGGTTAAGTTTGTTTGGGGCCCTAAGCAGCAAGAGTCCTTTGATATCCTAAAGCAAAAGCTGAGCAACGCCCCAGTACTGACATTGCCAGAAGGAATAGAAGATTTTGTGGTTTACTGCGATGCATCGCACACTGGCATGGGGTGTGTGCTTATACAGAAAGGCAGGGTTATTGCCTATGCATCACGAAAGTTAAAGGTGCATGAAAAGAATTACACCACCCACGACTTGGAGTTGGGTGCCGTTGTATTCGCACTAAAACTGTGGAGGCATTATCTTTATGGGATCAAGTGTGTGATCTATTCTGATCACAAGAGCCTCCAGCATCTGTTTAATCAGAAGGATTTAAACATGAGGCAACGCCGTTGGATGGAAACTTTAAATGATTATGATTGTGAAATCAGATACCATCCCGGCAAGGCGAATGTAGTCGCTGATGCCTTGAGTCGAAAGGAAAGGGTGAAACCCATCCGAATCAATGCCAAGCACATGGAGATAAAGAACAGTTTGATTGAAAGGTTGTTAGCTGCACAGAAGGAAGCTGTGTTGGAAGCTAACTATCCTAACGAAAAGCTAGGGGTAACTGAGGAGCAGTTAACTCTTAGCAAGGACGAAATTCTAAGATTAAATGGACGAATATGGGTTCCAATTTATGGAGGACTTCGAGATGTCATCCTCCAGGAAGCCCATAGTTCCAAATACTCCGTTCATCCTGGAGCTGATAAGATGTACCAGGATCTAAGGGCAAACTATTGGTGAATAGGCTTGAAAAAGTCTGTAGCCACCTATGTAGCTAATTGCTTGACATGTGCGCAAGTCAAAGCCGAGCATCAGAAACCGTCAGGTTTGCTACAACAGCCTGAACTTCCTACGTGGAAGTGGGAAATGGTAACTATGGATTTTATCACCAAGTTACCTAAGACAAGGAAAGGCAATGATACAATATTGGTTATAGTTGATAGACTGACTAAGTCAGCACATTTCTTACCCATCAAGGAGACTTATAGCTCCGACATGTTAGCCCAGTTATACGTTGATAAGATTGTAGCCTTACATGGCATACCTGTGTCTATTATCTCTGACCGAGATACTAGATACACGTCACATTTTTGGAAGAGTTTCCAACAATCTTTGGGCACACGTTTGAATTTCAGTACGGCTTACCACCCTCAGACTGACGGACAGAGTGAGTGTACCATCCAAACGTTGGAAGACATGCTACGTGCATGTGTAATTGATTTAGGTGGTAGTTGGGATAACCACCTACCGTTAATCGAATTCTCCTACAACAATAGCTACCACACCAGCATAAAGGTTGCGCCTTTTGAGGCCTTATATGGTAGAAAGTGTAGAACGCCAGTTTGTTGGGCGGAAGTTGGAGATGTCCAATTATCAGGACCAGAGATAGTCTTTGAAACGACGGACAAGATTGTCCAGATTCGTGACCGTCTCAAAGCTGCCCGGGATAGGCAGAAGAGTTACGCAGATCCAAAGCGTAAAGCTTGTCACTTCGAAGTAGGTGACAAGGTGTTGCTTAAAGTATCACCCTGGAAGGGGGTGATGCGATTTGGTAAGAAAGGCAAGTTAAGCCCGAGATACATAGGGCCTTTCGAGGTTATCGAACGTGTCGGGTCGGTTGCCTATAAGTTAAACTTACCGGAAGAGCTCAGTGGAATTCACAATGTGTTCCACATCTGCAATCTGAAGAAGTGCTTCGCTGATGAATCACTGGTAATACCGCATACAGATGTGCATATAGATGAGAGCTTAAAATTTTTGGAAAAACCTTTGTCGATTGAAGATCGACAGGTAAAGAGGCTTCGAAGGAAGCATGTACCTATTGTAAAGGTTAAATGGGATGCCCGAAGAGGTCCCGAATACACGTGGGAGGTAGAGTCCACGATGAAAGAAAAGTACCCTTATTTATTTCAGTAAATCTCGGGTCGAGATTTATTTTAAGGGGGTGAGGATGTAACACCTCGAAAATTCACGTCCTATAATGTGTTGACACGTGTCATATGTTTGAACGTGTGAAAGAATGTTCTGAAAGGACTAAAGTTGACAATCGTGAAAAGTATATGAATATACGAGTTCTAAATGTCAACAGTGAATAAATATATTGTACATTAACCCTACATGATGTTTATAAACGTCAAACGAATAAATCATGGATCATGCGAAGCTAAAAGTGAGAGATTACAAACTACAGGGGTTAAATGTGTCAACATGTTTAAGTTATACCTCTGAGTGACCTTTTGACAAACCCGAAGCTTTGTAACTGTTAAATATGCTCACTAGAATGCGTGATATAAATTTCATAAAGTTTCGTTATCGTATGAGAAAGTTATGATCAAATTCATGTGCGAGGGGTTAAAGCGTTAATATTGAAAGTTATGACTTTTCGGGTTAACCGGAAGTGTCCAGGGACTTGGAAAAGTGGGTATAAGTCTTGAGGCCCTTGTAAATAAATATAAAGGGGTCAAATTGCAAGAATTAGGCTTAGTTGCCCTTTCGAAGAGCCAAGGGACAAAGATGCGGAAAATAGAAAATGAAAAATCTGATATCAAGGCTAAGGCGGGCCGCGTAAAGGTTAACCTACCTTTACGCGGGCCGCGTCAGACACACAAATACAGAATTCATGGACAGCAGCCTGTTTGAGCATTTAACCGACTTATAACATATATTTTCTCATCATGGGTGCCCCCTAAGTGACTCCTAGAACACTAGGGACATGTGTTGATGATTTATGGTCAGTTGTAGCTTGAGTTGTCAACAATTTGTGGTGTTTAATTCACTATAAAAGGCCACCTTGTTGCAACAAGTCCCTCACACCTTCCATTTGCATTCCTGATCACTTCTGGAGCTCAAGCCTTCTCTCAAGTGATCACATTTCGTGCATAGGACCTTGGTAAGTTTGCTAATCCTTTCTTAATTAAGTTTTAGCTTAGTTTTAGCTTAAAAGTCAAACCGTCGTAATTAACGGTTGACTTTAAGATTAATCACTAATGGTCCAGTGATTAGTCGAATCAAAAGTAGTTATAATTTGGTAATTATGTGGGTAATAAACCCTCAAAAGGGTTCCCCCTGATTCCCACTCTAACTAGGTCAAATGTCGGGTCAAACTTGTTAAGAAAAAGTCAACAGGATACTTAAATTCTAATTTATGCATGATTAGCAATGTAGAGCACATACAACCTGTTTGATCATTAATATAACTTGGTAATTAATGTAAGAACATGTCTAAACATGTTCAACCCGACAACTTTCAGTAAAGACCCGGTTCGGAGCCGAAAGTCGCATAGTTTGACTTTCACTTTGACTTTCAGTTCTGACCCGTTATGGTATGTTTTAGAAATACCTTAGAGCTTCATTTGGACCAGGTTACATGCTAGTATAACCCTCTGTGATTATACACCATGGTTCATTAGTTAACCAATTAATACGCATGATTCCGTTAATTGTTCATATGTTGACCATTATGCCCTTATTACCTTAAAACGTGATTTTTGGAAATGTAAAAGAGTAGAAACTTTAATTACTGATATATAAACTTGTATGCAAAGTTT
Organism: Helianthus tuberosus; assembly: GCA_030545235.1. Classification (NCBI taxonomy): domain Eukaryota; kingdom Viridiplantae; phylum Streptophyta; class Magnoliopsida; order Asterales; family Asteraceae; genus Helianthus; species Helianthus tuberosus. Next base: position 35,147,885 of record CM060383.1, read on the forward strand.
GACATCAGTTTGAGGTGTAGATTAAGAGTTATGCTCGTTAGCGTAAAATGAAAGCCTTATGTTAATTAAACGGCGTAATTAGCGTATAGCCTAGTTAAGCATACTATTTGGTATCAAACTTATTACCCCCTGATGTAATATATTATTTTGGGATTTTTAAAGATTTTTAATAATTTTTAGGCTGAGCATAACTTGTAGTCGTAGGCTTAATCCGGTAATTGTCGGTTTTGCCCTTACGGGCCCTAAAATGAGTTTTACGTATCTAAACGACTCCAAACCTTTTGCTACTGATCTTAAATGATAAATAAATTATTTTAAACCCTCTGGAATAATAAAAATATCAGACTTCTATATAGAACCCGGAAACGGCTTCTAATCGCCTTTTTTAAGCATTTTTAACGCATAGTATGTACAAAAACTATTTTAAACATACAAAGGGTGATACCTACTGATATTTGAGGCAAATTATAATATTTTAACAGTAAGCAAAGGTTGATAAACTCAGACTTCAGTTTTGAGCTTTTCGGCTTATGTGAAATTACCAAAATGCCCCTGCGGTGTATAGTTTGGTTATAATTGATAAATTTCACATATATACAATACCCTACTGATATAACTTAGCAAATTGATTATCTTTGCTGATTACATCAGACCTGTAACCCAGGATATTACTTGAACTCTTTTATAACATTGAAAATGACCAAACTACCCCTACGAGGCATAGTTTGTGTTTATTTTCGTTTCGGGCATAATAAAAGACATCTTACTGATGTCACAACATATTTGAAGCATATTAACTTAGGAAACCTGTAAATGGCTCTCACTATTACCCGTTACGCTTATTACGCGTGCGGTTCGGTTTATGTAACAAGTTTACATATATTAGCCGAAACGGGTCAAACCTTATCGGTTTTATCTCAAAATCCAGAGTGTGTATGAAATACCCATATTAAACAAGTCTCCAAACTTTTCGGGTCTAAATCACATTCTATCCGGTCTTCGCTTTATAGTGCGTTCGAACCGTATCATTGAAACTAACCGGTCTAAGCTAAGGCTTAATTAAAGACCCGTTAGAAATCTAATAGGTTATTATAAACCTCTGTTCCAGATTAGGAGCCCAGTAAAAGTACTTGCATTTGATGTATTTGATTGATACTTTGCTCAGGTAAATACTCTTAACTTATTTTCCCTATACGGGCTTGGGATACGGTACTATAAAAGTACCGCTTGGTCGGGTATGTAGTCATTTAAATCGGATTGTGATTAATGTATTTACATAACCCGCTTTATTCTGTATTATTTGATGTATGGCCCTTGGGGGTTAAATGACCATGTCCCGGATATCCTTGGCATCATTTTACGAAATGGCCACGACCTAAGCACGGGGTGTAGGCGTACACCTGACAGATGCATTTTGTAAAAACTGGTAATCCACTAAAGGAATCAACCTTGTGGGCATTATACCTGTGGCGTGTCAGTTAACTTAAACCGGCTCTTCTAACCGGTGCTAATGGACGGCAAATGAGTAAAACTGTATACAAGATTATTTTAATAATTGTCCCAAGTTATAAAGATATTTTGTGCCGAAGTGCATTCAAATCAATTTACAAAATCTTTTCAAAATGAGTCAGTTGAGTTGTATTTACCAGTGTAAACTGATGTATTTTCCAAAAAGGTTAAGTGCAGGTGCTAGACGAAATAGGCTGGCTACTCCAGGCATCATCACTCAAGTCTCGCAAGCTCTAGATGTCAAAGTCTGTTGAACTATTGTTTCTATTTTATTTTTCGATCCGTCTGTGGATAAACAATCGACTATTGTGATACTTGATATTACAACATTATATTCGGTTGAATTATATCTTACAATTTGCTTCCGCTGTGCATGTTATATATTGTGTTGTTTGACTATTATGTTGCCAACCACGTCACGATACTCCCCACCGGGCCCACCGGTGACACGTTGGAAATCGGGGTGTGACATCTTGAAATCCTAACGTATGGCGTAGGTGAATTCATGTTTGTCAGGGCTCACCAGCCGAAGCCCTGCGCCTGCGCCGTCTTCGTTAGACGCGCCGTCTGTGTATAACAACCACGGTTCTTCTACTTGCTGTTTTTCGGCTTTTTCCATTGCTTTACATTCCCGATCCTTGTCGTCAGGCACTTCTGTCATGAAGTCTGCTAGCACTTAGCCCTTGATTGCTAGTCTTGGCCTGAAAACCACATTATGGCCGCCGAGCTCTATCGCCCACTTTGCTAGTCTTCCTGAAATCTCTGGCCTAGCGAGGATGTTGCCAATGTTGTAGTTTGTTAACACGTGAATGACGTGGTTGGCAAAGTACCTGCGCAACCGCCTTGATGCATGGATCAATGCGAGTACTAGTTTCTCCATGATGGCATACCGGGTTTCTGGGTCGGTCAAGGTTCGTGACACGTAGTAAACTGGTGTTTGGATACCTTGTCGATCAACAAGTAACACTGCTCCTACTGCTCTGTCGGAGGCTGACAAGTATAGCACCAAAGGTTCTCCCTTGACTGGTGCAGTTAATGTTGGCAACCTGATGAGGCAATCTTTCATCTCACGGAATGCGCTTTCGGCTTCCGGAGTCCACTGAAATTGGCTTTTCTTCATGCAGTTGCGTAGTGTTTTGATAAACGGGAAAGATTTAGCTGCGTGATTGGCCAGGAAACGGTTAAGTGCTGCCAACCGCCCTGCCAATTTTTGCATCTCCTTGATCGTTGAAGGTGAAGGCATGCGTTCGATTGCTTGTATCTTATCAGGATTTACTTTGAAGCCATCTTTTATGACGATGAAACCCAGGAATTTTCCTTCTTCCATGCCGAAAGAGCATTTCGCTGGGTTTAGCTTGATACTTACTCCGCGCAAGGTGTCAAACGTTTTTTGGATGTTCATCAGCATTGTATTATCTTCTTTGCTCATAATGACTAGGTCATCCATATACACTTCGATGTACTTGCCGATAGCATCGTGGAATGTTTGATTCATCAGCCTCTGATAGGTCGCGCCCGCATTCTTTAATCCGATAGGCATCTTGGTGTAGTAGTATAACCCTGTCGGCGTGCGGAATGCGGTTTTGTCTTCATCTTGCACAACCATCTATACCTGGTGGTACCCTTTGTAACAATCAAGGAAACACTTCCACCGGAATGTTGCCAGCGAATCAATCTTTTCATCGATGTCTGGTAGGGCGTAACAGTCGCGCGGACATGCCTTGTTTAGATCCTTGTAATCTACACACATTCTCCAACTACCATTTTGCTTTTTTTACCATCACTGGGCTCGCCACCCATGTTTGGTATCTGACTTCTCTGATGATTCCTGCATTTAACAGCTCCATCACCTGCTCTTTCATAGCATCGTGTTTTATGTCTCCTAAGTGGCGCTTGGCATGTACCACCGGCTTTGCTTCTTCTGAGACGTTTAGTCGATGTTCAGCTATGTGCCGTGGAACACCCACCATGTCCGCTGGTGTCCAGGCGAACACATCCATGTTTTGGAACAACAGTTTTTTAGCGCCGCGCGCGTTAGATCGGACATTGCAGGTCCTAAGGTAACTGTCTGTTCTGGGTATGCGCTGTTTAACACCCATTTTTCTGCTTCCGCGCGTGGTCCTTGTTTACTTGCCTTTGCAGGTCTGAGTTCATCTGTTGCTAAGACTTCTTTGCTTGCGTATATTATTGCTACCCCCGTTTCTGTTGGGAATCCCATAGTTGAATGTGGACCGGAGCAAATCATACTGAAGTCTCCTTGGGACTCTCTTCCCAGCAGGATGTCATGTCTTGAATGTGCGGGTAGCACCATGAAGGTAACATCTTATGTTCTTGAATTCCTTCCATCCGAGAGTAACACCGGGAACGATATATGTCCGAGGGGAAAGACGGCTTCATTGCAGAAACCAGTGAGTGGGTAATCAACTGGTTCTAAGCGCGCCTTATCCTCTTGATCGAATTGATTGAAACATTGTTCATATATGATGTCCGCGGTGCTCCCTGGATCAATGAAAATATAATCAGTTTGGTAGTGTCCGATCACGCCCGAGATGACTATGGGTCTTCTTTCTCTTGGGCCTCCTCTTACAATAGGAAAAACAACCTGCCTTTCACGCCACGAGTCGTCTTGTGTGCGCTTGTTGTAGTTTTTCTTTGGCCTTCGCTGACCTCCTTGAATCATGTGGGTTTCTAATTTCCGAAGTTTTTTGTTATCTGGTCCTTCTTCTCTTCTTTGTATTTGGCGGTAGTCGCGCTTTCCGCCCTTTACCAAATGAGTGAGTTTTCCATCTCTTAAGGCCCTTTCTATTTCTTGCTTTAAACTGAAGCAGTCGTCAATTAAGTGACCCATGTCTTTGTGAAACTCGCAGAAAAGATTGGGATCTTGACCCCTCTTGTTTCGCATTTGTAGGGGTGGTTTGAACTGGTGATTTTCAGTGGCCAAGACCTCGGAAGGGGTCTTTGTTAGTGGTGTCCACTGTTTCTCCCTGTTTTCTCTTTTTACCTCTTTCCGGTGGGCTATCTGATTGATTGTGTAGCGCGCATCCTCCCTTGCTGGGCTTCTCTCTCTGTGACCGGACGCTTTCCATGGTTGGCTTCTGCCCTTTTTGTTGTGCCGGTCATTGTGGTTATACCCGCGTTGACGGTGGTCATCACCGGTCAACTGTTTGTCTGTTTGCGCGATGGTTTTGGCTGCTTCAATGAAGGTTTCCCAATCTTTGGGTCCTCCGTCTCTTCCCTTTACACGTTTGATTAGATCATCGCACTTGACTGCCCTCATGAAGTGTGCGCGCATCATCTTTTCGCCTACATCTCCTATTTCCAGACATTCTTTGTTGTACCTAGTGATGAAGTCTTCCACACTCTCGTGGTCTCTGCGCCATATGTTTAAACAATCAGCTGGGTCTCTGGTATGTCTACATTGCTGAGAGAAGTGTGCAAGGAACTTCTCTCGGAAATCGACCCATGACTTGATTTTTCCTGCTGGTAGGCTGTCAAACCAAACGCGCGCTGCGCCGACGAAGGTTTGAGCGAAGAGATGGCACCATGTCGGTAAGTTCCATCCACCTGTTGCTCCAGCACCATTAAAAACTTGGAGGTGATCATCCGGGTCTGTCAAGCCGTTGTATTTGCCCACGTTGTGTGGCAGTTTCGTTTTGTCGATAGCGGCTGTGGCAATCTCTCTGATGAATTTCGAATTTTCAGCCAAGTCGTCTGGGCGATAGCTCAAGGTGTAATCGTGCTCTGCTTTTGGATTATAACCTGCGCGCTTGTGAGGCTTGTATGCTTCATGTTCTGGCGGCAGTCTGCTGAACACTGTGCTTTCTTTGTATGTCTCGTCGTCTTCCTCTTTATAATTATCGAGCTCATCGTTTATGTTGCGCGGACCTAGACGACTTTGTACAGGCTTCCTTGGTGGATGAGAATACTGCACATAGTTGCTTTTCGTTTCGCCGTAGGTGTCGCGCGTGTCTTGCGCACTTGGTTTTCTGATGTTTGGCACAGGTCCTTTTTCTGGGCGTAAGTTCCATGCATTGGTCTGCTGAGTTGTGTGCATACTCAGAGACCTTTGTGGTGTGGTAACAAATGCAGACTGGTTGGCTTGTGCTTGGAGCAAAGCTTGTTGCGCGCTGAGTTGTGTATAAACAAGGTTTATAGACGCCATCTGCTCGGCATACCAGGAAGCCAGAGTTTTTCCTTCTGGTAGCCCTAAGAGTGCAGAAAAATTCAGCTGTGCTTGTTCTAATGGAGCTGAGTGGCCAGCTCCATGGCTTGGTGTCTGCACTGGTGGGGGTGTTTGTTGGACTACCCCAGGTGGAGGTTGGAAAGTGGCTTCATTTGTGGTTTGGGTGATGATCCTAGTTGGATGTTGGAAAGTCGGTCCAGTTGTAGTTTGGCTAACAACCATGGAGGCACTTCCAAAAATACTAGGAAAATCATTGTTTGTCTGCCCTTCTTGGATGATTTCGTTCCTTTGACCCCTTTGGACGTGTGCTGTGTCCGAAACGAGCTCAAAGGAAGAAACTTCTCCGTCGACTTGGTGTGAAGGGTTTTGTTCAGCCATTTTGACGAGTGTTTTTCAAAAAGAAAAGAGATGAGAGTGGTTTTTGCTAAAAGCGGATGGCGCCAATGATGAAACACAGGTTAACACCAAGGTTAATATGTGGGTTTATTTCTTCTGTGGGTTCAATCTCCTTTCTTACTCGTAGAAATGACCTGGGTCCTGCAAAACAGCAACACCGTTAGTCTCGTTAAGAGGGGAATATGGTGGTTTCCCTCTTAACCAGGCTCCGGCGTGAGAATAAGTACTGTTCTGAGGGAGAATAAACAGTGTGTGTTGAGTGTGAGAGTATAGAGAGCGAGATGATTCAACCTGGATGATGAAGGGTCCTATTTATAGCCGGAGGGTGAAGGAGGGAGGAGCAGCTGTGCCAGCTGTGGTTGCGCGCCAGCTGTCCGACCAAGAGGAATATCCTTTTGGTCTCCTCTGCCATGGTCAGTGTAGTGGTACACGTGGCGCGCTTACATTTGCCTATTTTGGAGACGTCGTACTGGTCCTGTCAGACTGCTCCTTGATTCGTCGCAGGCCTACCTGGCGCTTGATGTCTGGTGACACGTGTTGTCCGTTTTGCCGGATGGAGCATCTTTGGTGCCACCCTGATGTTTTCCAGAAGCTTCTGGATGATCTTGCTGATGTAAACGCCACATAGGATGGAAAAGTGGTGTGGTCCTTGCCATGAGGGCAAGGAATTGAGACCATACCTCTTCAAGAACCAAGATCGAAGAGCAAAAAAGAAGAATTTTGATACACCTTCCTCTTTAGTCTTAATATTAATACGCTATAAAAACCTAGTCATACCTCATTATTTTGCGAAACACTTCTTTTGTGGAATGGAATCTACTTTTGTTTGTTTTTTTGTTGATATTGTAGTGGTGGTGTGATTGTGTACGATCATTCAAAGGTTGTCTAAATTGGTGCTAGCAAGCAAATCAAATGTGGAGTTACAGAACAATGGCTGGATAATGAAATTTTTTGTTTTGTGAGACTAATATAATTGGGTTTTGGCCATTCAAAACAACAAAAAAAGAGAAATTAATTGCCACAAAGTTGTGTCTTGGAAACTTGGGTCAACGAACAATGGATTGGCATTTGGGCTCTGGGCCTGCCAACAAAGAAAAAAAGATCACACATCAAAAAGCAACAACCGGAACGAACAAAGGGGAGAGGACATCATTTGACGGCTGGCGACTTCGATTTTTGGAGCGTGGACTTCGAGTTCGAGATCAACAGAAGCAAGAATTCAGATTTTGGGAAGTAATTTTGGTTTCGTACGTTGTTAATTCTATGTTTTGTTTAGACTTGATTGTTTTAGTCATCATGTCCGGCTAGACCTTTATAGTTTCGACATCTGGGTTTATTTTCTTTGATTATGTGAAACGAGCATGTTCGATCCAATTATTTTAGTGGTTTGTTTGTATTATTCTTGTTTTTACTACGGTTTTATCCGGAAAAATATTAAATTGTTAATAAACCTGATCAACTTGTTAATTTTTCTTATAAAGATTATCACTTTTCAAACTCTAAAGTTTAATATTTGATACAAGGAACAAATAATATTTTGAGTTTGTCTATGAACCTAAAATTATTATAGAATTATATATTCTAACTAGGTTAGAATCCCGTGTAATATACGGGCTAAACAATTTAAGTTGTGTTAGACATAAGAATATATTAAAAAGAGTTCATTACTGTTTTCGTACCTGTGGTTTGTCAAAAATCATTATCTTAGTCCATTAGTTTAAAAATTGCTATTTTTTCGTAACCATTTCAGTCCTTGTGGTTAACTCTAATAAAAATTTACTAAACAAACCACCCTAGGTATGGTTATAAACTTATAATTGATACTAAACTATATCATCATCATCATCATACTCAGTAAATCCCACCAATAGCAAAGCAAAGGTAGGGTCTGAGGAGGGTAAAATTGATACTAAACTATAAACAACATAAATACATAATCACAATATCAAGGGTTGAGTAAACACCCATTTAAAAGTACTTATAAAATGAACCATCAGACATAATTTTCTAGCCAAAAATCTATAACCAAGTTAATATCCTACCGTGAATTATGTACTGATGCAAACTAATAGTTTTAAAGCTGGGCTTTGTGTCGAATTTCTAAAAGCTGTTTGCATACAATTGTAATCAAGCAAACTGATGAAGAAATGAAACATCACTCTCAGTTAAATAACACAATTGATGACTCACAAATAGTCTTACTTTTACACGTGTTCGAAAAATGAAAGATATGTAGCCATATTTAAGGGAGATGTGGGGGGTTCAAAGGGGTAGGAATGTGATATTCTAATGTTGTCTCTATATTTAGGGGATGGATAGATGGCTGGAGCATCTAATAATTCGTGCTAACTTTTAAAAGGTATAACCAAATTTCTTCACATTCTATAGCAAATCATTAGTTGTTTAAAAGCAAAAAACAGCTCATTTAACTTAGGAGTACAATGAAATATCAAAACTCCATCTTGTTCAGGGATTGGGTAGAAAGATGGATGGAGCATCTGATAGCAACTTATGTTCCATATTTGAGGAGTGTTGACTTGCCATACTTCCTTAAACTTCGTACTCTACTTCCCCAAATGAGTCTTTTCCAAAGGCATAAACCTACACGTAATCACTAATTAGCATTGTTTTATACATATTCCTGCCAAAGTTCTAGGATATATATAACTTTTTAAAATGAAGAAAATCCGTCAATACAAAAGGTGGAAACTTTTGTCACACCCTCAAAATCTACATGCGGAGTACTACCGCGAGGCGTGTGACTGACGAGGATCCTAACCACTAATCATGTTGAACCATTTACGTATGTTATAATTTTCCCAATTAACACGATTAGTTTTCATGTTTAAATATCCAAAAACGCAATTTAATTTAGCAGCAGAAATGTAAAGAAAACCCATCATAATTTAAAACTACAAGTTCTTTTAATTATATGTTAACTTGAAACTTACAAGCCACACACTCCAGCCGATTGCAATGTTCGTCCAAAGTTGTAACGAGCAACCTACAAAGCATGCAGTAGGGTGTCAACATAAAGTTGGCGAGTTCACGAGTTCACAGTTTTCCAGTTTTATTTCCAAAAACATTTGTTTGTTAACTACTCATTTATACCATGCCATGGGGAGCTACCCCATAATACAAGCTACTAAACTCCATAATCATACCGCAACTATCGCACTTAAGTTGTTGTTGCCCCGTTTGTCAATGTCTATAATCATTGACAGTTGCCAAGGACTATTAGTTCATGCCCGTCCACTCAAGGCATGATGTGAGGTTAGTGAGACCTAAATAGCACTATTTAACTAATATCCCGTTCGTCTGGCCCAGAAAACTAATCGGTATAGTAATGTAGGGACTTTGTGATAGAGTTCCGTTTAGTAGGCTAGTTCATGAAATATAAATAGTATTTAACTGAGCGTCCCACACAAGGGGAAAATGTTACCTGTATCCCACACAAGGGGAAGATGTTACCCGTATCCCACACAAGGGGAAGATGTTACTCGTATCCCACACAAGGAGATAATGTAGTCCGTGTCCCTCACAATGGGAAAGTGTTATTCGAGACGCTCATGGAGCTCCGGGCTCACGCGGGATTGGCGCCCCATCCACTGCCACCGTCCCCAGCGCCAGACTTTCAGTTGTACTTTTTTTTGTATGTATAAACTGATTTATATGTACATATATTTATGCAGTTGATCTTTTATTTACACGATCTTTGTTTGGGTTGTTTGCGCTTATTTCATACGTCTCTTTCATAACTTATTGTACGGTGTTTTAATTAAACATGTTCGTGTAATTTAACGAAATAAAATCGGTTAACATTTATTAAAACAATGGCATAAAGAAACGTATCTTATAAACGACTGTTATAAATCAACTATAACCGGTACACTCACGCTAAACGACCGTTAAATCAACTTTAAATTTGTCACACCCCGATATTTCCACGTATTACCGGTGGACCCGGCGGGGAATATCGTGACGTAAGATTGATATCATCATAGTCAAACATACACAGAATAGCACAGCGGAAGTCTTGGAATATAAAATATTATTACAAACTCAATTGTCAGAAATACTGAAAAGATAATTACATTCAAGCTTGCAATATTAAATCTACAGGCGGATCATATTAAAATGTACAAAATGAAGTTTAGCAGACTTTAGGGCATCCTAAGGATTTGCAAGATCCTTCATTGACACCAAGGAGCTTCCAGCCAATTACGTATAGTACCTGTCACTTAGTCTTTTGAAAATACGTCAGTTTACACTGGTAAATACAATTAACCGACTAATTTGTAAAACATTTATAAAATTGATTTAAATGCACAAGGCATAAATATTCTTTTATAACTTGGGACAATTATATAAAATAATCTTGTATACAGATTTACATGTTTGTCGTACGTTCAGGGCCCGGTATGGAAACCGAGACAAAATTAATAGACACACCACTAATATAGTCCCACAAGGAGTTATACTCACATGTAGTTATACCTTTATACATACGCAACTGTCAGGTGTATGCCTACACCCCGTGCTTAAGTCGTGGCCATTTCAAAAGAATGAGCCGAGGATATCCAGGACATGGTCATTAATGTAACAACCCGTGTTCTGGAAGTCAAAGTCAAAGTCAAGGTCAAAGTCAAAGGAAGAAAAGATTGCTAATTGCGATCTGTCACTCCTTGCTTAACTAACGGATTTGACCACCTTAACTTATAACCAGTTTTGTGTTTAAATTGCTTTAGTTGTATTATGTGGAGTACATGTTAATAAATCGCTACTTAATCGAATATTTATCGCTAATCGACTTATCGCTAACCGCATTGCTATCGCATTCGCAGCCCGAATTATGCGTTCTGGATATTATTTTACGTGTGTGTGCTTATTATGTGTTACCTGTGCATGTTATGTTTATGTTGAGGTGTTAATCACAATCGCAATCGCAATTCTATCGCATCGCAATCTAATCGCAAACACTAAATGTAACACCCCGTGTTTTCACAAGTCAAAGTCAAGGTCAAAGTCAACGACCGATGATACGAATTTGACTTATAGAAATTTCTTTATTTTATTTGTATTATGTGGAGTAAGTGTTGTTAATTACAATAATCGACGTGTGTTAATCGATATTCAATCGACCTACGACTGTGAACTATAGGCAGTAACAATGCGATAAAGTTAATTAATCAATAATCAAACTATGCTAATCGAATCGACAACAAATCGCAACTCGAGCTACGTATTTTACTTATTGTTATACGTGTGTGTGTGCCTTACGTGTTATCTGTGCATGTTTGTTTATGTTGTGTTGTGGTAATCAATCGAAACGCAATCGAACTCGAAATGCAATCAAACTCAATCGAACTCGGAATCGAACTATGATGTTTAGTAGTTGGGACTGAAAGTAATTTGACTAGGAAACCCTATCGCGTCGAACCGCTAGCGATCGAAATCGAAACGCCAAAAATCGCCGCGTCAAACATTCGAACCAAGTGTCATCCGGCCGGATAGCCATCCGACCGGATAGCCACCTTGTGACAGGTCAGGGGCCATCCGACCAGGATGTCATCCGACCGGATCACCACCCGGGTGGTGAGTCATCCGATCGGATAACCCTTTCCTCTTTTAGAATTCTATAAATACCCTTGTCCTTGTCATTCTTTCCACTTTTGGAAACCCTTTGTCCGAACAACTCGTGCTCCTCACCTTTTCTTCGATTTCTCTCAATCCAGGTAAGATCTCGTCCTAAATCTTGTACTTCTTTAATCTACACGCACTCCTACACCTTTCTATCTTTTAAATCTTAACTTTTAACCGTGAAATCATCAAGATTCAGGGTATTCTAGGGTGACGTCATCATGAAGTTCTTATGAACTTCAAGTTTGACCTCATTCCACAAAGGATAGCTCAGATCTGAACGATTTCCACATGATTTCACAACGATTTCGCATAGATCTGAAGATTTTCAAAAGGATAAAAGAGTTGAAAGAAATAAACACAAGTTTTCTCATTCTTTTACACTCAAGAACACTCAAAACCGGTAGAATCGGGTTCTGATCTAGTCTCCTACTCACCCTTAGTGTTGTACTGGTTCAGATCTGGATTCCGCCCACGAGACCACCGACTTTGGGTTAAACAAAAACAACCGTCTAGAGCCGGTAATTGACCGAGCTAGGATGATTCCTGGTCGGTTTAGTCATCTGGGTCAAAATGGGAGTTCTGTTGGTTAACAAGTTGTCAAAGCGTCTCGACATAACGACAAACCATCAAAACGACCAAGTGTAAGACGAACGGAACAATCGGAACGGATTGCTGTCCGACCGGATTGCTGCCCGATCGGATAGGTCATCCGAACGGATTGCCGCCCGAACTGATCACACTTGGGTCCCACTTTAAACAACCTTATCTAAAGTTTGAGTATTGAACGAATTGCAATCCGATCGGACGACCATCTGACTGGATTACTCTTCGGATCATGAGATACTAGGACTTTAAAGACTTAAACAATTTTCAACATGTTCATTAACAGGGTTGCCACCCGATCGGATGGACATCCGATCGAGTGATACTTCTGTTTAAGAGCTTGCCTTCCCTAAGTAATCTCATCACTAAGTAGCCGTCCGACCGGACCACCATCCGACTGGATGACCATCCGAACGGATAGTCATCCGTACGAGCCACCATCCTATCGAACGACTTGAAAGATAGAGATGCCTTAATGTTTTCAAAATACTACAACGAAAACTTCAAAAGTCAAGCCATCATACACAAACACATTCTCCTTATAGGAAGAAACAATCCACTCGAATCGTCATCCGACCGGACAAGCTGTCCGACCGGATGACCATCCGAACGGATTGTTATCCGCACGGATTGCTGTCCGCTCGGATTACCATCCGAACGAATCACTATCCGACCCGTTTACACTTTGCACCATTTGACATGTAAAACGTCACTCATCGTTATGCTATCGAATCTAATCAGGCTAACCTTACTCGCTAAGCGCTCCCTTCAATCCATTAATCGCTGTGAGTATACTCGATCCCCTTTTGCTTTATGCACTTTTGGGTGTTACATACGTTTCAACTATTCAAATCACAATCAAACACACTACTCAATACTATACCAGCTCCAGCAACAAGAACTGTGCGATCACTGCTGCTCCAATCCAAGCAATACCAGCCCAACAGCGTCAAGTAGCGGCGCCTGTGGCTAATGCACCACCTGCAAAGCGTGCATACACTGGGCCACACCCGCTCTTCCCTACTTGTACCTACCACCATCCAACTGCCATTGCTTGCCGTTTTTGTGCTCATTGCAATGTATACGGCCATTTTACTGCCAACTGCCGTATTCGACAAGCTCCTGCTCATCAAGCTCTACTCACTGCCCCACAGGGTCGACAAGCTCCTCCGGCGCCCGCGGTCAAAGCCAGAGCCTACTTCGCATGTGGCGACCCGAACCATTTCGCCAACATGTGCCCGAATAGGGTCGTGAAACAAGAGCCTCAGCAATAGCAGCCCCAGCAGCAACAACAACAGCAGCAACAACAGGCCGCACGCGCCAGAACTTTCAACCTCAACGTGCGTCAAGCCCAGGCCGACAATAACGTGGTCAATGGTACGTTCCTTGTAAATGGTATTTATGCTTCCTGTTTGTTTGATACTGGAGTGGATAATTGCTTTGTGTCGTTCGAATTTGAGAAACTCCTTAGTCGTAAACGCTCCCAACTCTCCTCGACATTTGATGTTGAAGTCGCTACCGGAAGAACCGTCGCTGTCAATTCTGTTCTTCGTGATTGTACTCTTGAGCTCAACAATCACATCTTCCCAGTCGACCTTATTCCGATGCAACTCAGAAGTTTTGACGTCATAGTAGGCATGGACTTTCTATCACACCCCGATATTTCCACGTATTACCGGTGGGCCCGGTGGGGAGTATCATGACGTAGTTGACATCATCATAGTCAAACAACACAATATATAAATGCACAGCGGAAGCAAAAGATAAATATATATTACAATCCGAATATAAAGTAATATCAAAGTATTACAACGGAAAGTAAAGGATCCACATGCGGATCAAATAAAAGGAAAAACTATTCAACAGACTTTGGACGCCTAGAACTTGCAAGATTCCTTATTAACGCCCTGAGCTTCCAGCCAATTACGTTCAGTACCTGTCACTTAACCTTTTTGGAAAATACGTCAGTTTACACTGGTAAATACAATTAACCGACTCATTTTAAAAGAGTTTAAGAAAATTGATTTAGATGCACCAGGCATAAAAATATCTTTTATACCTTGGGACAATTATATAAATAATCTTGTATACAGATTTACATGTTCATTATACGTTCAGGGCCCGATGTAGAAACCGAGTCAAGATTAACAGACACGCCACAAGTATAGGCCCACAAGAGAATGAGATACCGTTTCCCTTATGCACTGTCAGGTGTATGCCTACACCCCGTGCATAAGACGTGGCCATTTTATAATATAATGATGTCAAGGATATCCGGGACATGGTCATTAACCCCTAAAGGCTTTTATTTCAGACAATACAGATTAAAGCGGGTTACCTCAATAATTTAATCACAATACGACTAAACATTCAATATGGGTAAACTAAACACATTCTGGATTTTGAGATAAAAACGATAACGTTTGACCCGTTTCGGCTAATTTATGCAAACTAGTTACATAAACCGAAACGAACGCGAATAACGCATAACGGGTAACCGAATGAGTCATGAACAGGTTTCCTAAGTTAATATGCTTTAAATATGTCATGATATTTGTAAGATATCTTCCATTATGCCCAAAACGAGTTTAATCTCAATTTAAGCCCCGTAGGGGTATTTTGGTCATTTAAAAGATTATAAAAGAGATTAATTTTTAATTCTGAGACTCGGGTCTGAAATCATCAGTAAAACAACTTAATTTAATAGGTTATATCAGTTGGTGATGAGTCATATATGCCAAAATGGTTTTAAAGCCATACTAGGTGTTTAATACGCGTAAAAAGCCGTTTTAAGCGATTTACGGGTTATACAGGAAATCTGAGTTTTCTAATCAAGTTATAAAGTTCAAAATACTTCATTTATTATATAAAATCAGTAGCAATTGGATTGGTGTCAAAATACTATGTAAAACTTATTTTATACACAAAAAGGGTATAATCGGTATTTACCGAATCAAGTCCATAACCTTAGGTTATGATCAGGTTAAAAATAATTAAAAATCTTCAAAAATCTCAAAATATTATATTACATCAATGGGTAAAAGGTTTGGTGTCAAGAATTGGGTTTAGATAGGCTTTACGCTAATTATGCCTTTTAATTAACAAAAAGCTTTCAAATTACGCTATTGAGCATAACTCCTAATCTAGACCTCCAACTGAAGTGAAATTTTAGGGACATGTTTATAAATCAGTAATAAAGATTATTGTCCTTTCACATTTCCAAAATTCTCGTGTTATGGTAAAAAGGGCATTATGGTCAACATTAAGCAATTAACGGAAACGTGTAAACGAATCGGACAATCAACGAACCAACCACAGAGGGTCATACTATCATGTAACATGGTCCTAAGGAAGTTATAAGGCATTTCTAAACCCATCTAAATCGGGTCAGAACTGAAGTCAAAGCAAAAGTCAAAGTTTTGCGACTTTCGGTTCCGAACCGGTCCTAAACTGAAAATTGTCGGTTCGGACATGCTTAGACATGTTCTTATACTTTTTACCAAGTTATAAGAGTGAAAAAACAGGTTACACATCTTCTACATTGTTAATTATGCATTAATTCAAAAATTAGGATCCTGTTGACTTTTTATAATAAACCTTGACCCGACAATTGATCTAGTTAGAGCGGGAATCAGAGGGTACCCTTTTAAGGGTTTATTGCCCACATAATTACCAACTTATAACTACCTTTAGTTTGACTAAACACTGAACCATTAGTGAATAATCGATAAATCAAACTTTAATTACGACGGTTAGACTTTTAAGCTAATAACTAAGCAAAACCCAATTAAGGAAGGTCAATGATACTTACCAAGGTCTAATGCACGATTAGAGATCACAAGGAAGGTGCTTGAGCTCCAGGGGACTCCAAGAAGTGAGGATGGAATGAATGATCAAAAATTGGAAAAATGTGGGTTCTTATATAGTGATCTTGATTGATCAAGATCATGACAAACAACTCTAGGGATGTTATGGGATCATTCCAAGTGTCCCTAAGCCCCCCTAAATCAATAAACAACTCCCTAGAATCAGGAAAAGGCGATTTGAGGCGGTGTAACAAGCTGGAACAGGAAATTGATTGTTTTCCGCATCTGGGACATGCTTACGGACCGTAAGGTCCACAGCACACGGTCCGTAAGGACCTGGTCTGCACATGCACACTTTCATTTGTTGACAGTTTTAGCCCTGCACTTCCAAATGCCATTTCCGACTCATCTAAGGCCCGTTAAACCATTTTTAAGGATCTACAATGATGCCTAAGCATAGAGAACATGAAAAATGCTCAAAAACATGCTGGATGTCGGTTCGTGAAAAACGATCCAAACGACACGACGAATGGAATTTTATCAAGCCAAACACTAAAATAAAATATTTTAGTGCTTACATAAATTTTTGGGTGTCCGGGGATATTCAGAATGTAAGATATGCGCGTAAACGCAAACTTGTGCGCTTTTTGACACTTTTAGTCCCTGCATGACTTAAAAACTTATTTTTGCGCACCAAACACCTCTAAGCCTATATCTAAGCTATATTAAGGATAAATAGGGTATGTTTATCTCATGGTCATATTCCGGAAGGTCCGATAACATACGAATCGGTATACTTTAGCAGTTTGACGCTTTAGGTCCCTCTAATGCGCAAACTTGCGTAAATCATCATTTAATAGCATTGAAGCCTCATCTAATCCATATTAGGCATTCTTGAAAGTATTATTAAACATCATAATGCTTCGGGCTCGATAAAAGGTCATTCAGAGGTATAATTAAACATATTGACACTTTTAGTCCCTTATACTTGCAAGGTTGCGCGTAGCTTCACTTTTAGGCATAAAAGCCTTGGATGGCCAATGATTGGCATTCCCGAGAGTATAATTAAATATCATGAGATTCTCGGTTTGTTAAAAGGTCACTCAGAGGTAAGAATTAACATGTTGACGCTTTTAACCCTTTATTGCGCAAACTTTCAATTAATTACGCACACGGCTACACTTGATCAACAAGTGGCTCATTTGTGAATATAAAACCGTAGAAGGTTATTTAGAAACTTATTTTTGGTATGATAACACTGCCAGTCCTTTCATAATCAAAGTTTTTTTTTTTTTGGTTTTTTGAAAAATTAGTCCCTTAAATTCAACGTTTGACTTCATTAGGGTTTATTACACGTGTCAATACTTCATTGGACGTGATTTTACGAGGTGTTACATCCTCACCCCCTTAAAATAAATCTCGACCTCGAGATTTTCTTAAAGTAAAGGAAGTACTTTCTGTCTTATATTGAACTTAGCCTTCCTCAGTACATTTGGGCCTCTAAGGCACCCCAGTTGACCTCTATAATAGGTCATGTATCCTTTTGGAGTTTCTTAACCTGCCGATCCTAAATTGATACGGGTTTCTCGTCCAATCATAAATCTTCATATCACTATGTGATAATGCTTCTTGACTTATTGGCGAAACACATCCTTAAATCATTAGTATATAACGCATTGCGAGCTCCACTAAGCTCCTTATATAGGTTTTAGCTCATAAGTTATTGACCTTTGTTGCATTTGATTTCCCGAAGGTTCCTATATATATCCAGGGCTTAACTTACCCTGAGGAATTAAATTTTAGCACACCCTTCTTAGGGTGATACCTTTGATTGAACCTTATCCTTTATTAAGGACTTAAGAAGGTTGCTACTAATTATTAATCCTTGATTTTCTGCCGAATACTGGCGCCTTACTTATGACTATGGACTTGCATAATATTATTTGTTGTCTCCCAGGCAACTTTCAGGCCCTGATAATTGGACTTACCAATCCTTTGTCTAACATTAGATGCTTAACATTCCATCCATATAAGGTCTCCCAAGGAGCAGCCTTAATACTTATATAATAACTATTATAGAAAGGCTTATTTTAAGGCGAGATGGTTATTCCAACCACTGCTTGAAACTAATCTTAAGGAATAGCTAATCCTTGTCGTTAGTCGAACAAATCGACGATCCTGGGTAGCTGATGGTAATTCTTAATTGTTGCCTACATAGGGTTGCGGTAATTAATGCATAAGCAAAATGAACCGTCTTTCTTAATTAACAATACTGAATTCTCAGAATATTGAGTTAGGCTTTATGAATCTATATCTTACAACTTATTTAATCAGGGTTTTCGATTCTTCCAAAGATGGTACTAGCTGTCTTGGAGATTTCATAATAATATAGCCCTAAATGGGATATAAATCTTAACTCTACCTGCCTCTCAGAAGGTAAGCAGGGTAATCTTAGGAGAAGATAATCAAGATATAAGGAGATTACAGAGATTTTCCAAATCTCGGGCTCCAGTTTATCCACCATTGCTTGTGTCAAATAAGTGACACATTTATGTTACAATTCCACGAATTTCTTAATCGGGAACATTTACTTGGACAATTCTATTTTTTAGATATCTTCTTTGAATACCATTAGTTGACTTTAGTACCATATGACCATTGGAATATCCTTGCGGTTCCATGCATTAAACCTCCATACTGATCAGGCATGGAAGCAATCTATGGAACATATTAAGATACACCAATCCTCATATGGCGCTTTTGTCATACCATTTGGTATTCGAAATCAATAGAGATCAAAGGGATATCAATTTCATATGATGATGTACTTCCTTTAGAGAGAGGGTACACTAGAACTTACGACTGAAGATCTCTGACAGGAACATAAGAAATGGTTCCTATGATTTTGTCTGTAAGTTTTACCTTACACTTAATATCTATGGTTCTTATGAAAGATTTTTAAAAGTTTGCTATACTTATAGTTTATGAAGGATTTGGAGCAAGTAGCATTCGGCTCTTTGAACTTTTTCACGATCTCCTCCACAGCTTTTCCAACAGCTGCGTCTTATCATAGTTTGAAGAACATCCTCGGAAATTCTAAGGCTCACAATTGTAGCATCATTGGCATGTGTCGCATCATTCATAACACGATCAACGGCTGTCTTATCTGAGTTTTCCATACTCGATATTGGTTCCTAACACCAATAAAACAATTTCTTAGTTGCAATCCAACAACTGCTATTCTTCATCCTGATATCCTTAACATATACTAACCATGGTATCAATAGACCATACAGGCTAATATAGTACTAACATTCTTAATGAATGTTATTTAATATATATTCATTATGTTTAGCCTAGGTCACAAAAGACCATCAATGGCTTTTAAGGTTTGGACCTAATCCATCATCTTTTTGACAGGGGATCAAAATGTCACATCTGTCTTTATTATATTGATGAATTTTGGATAGCTTGAAAGCTTGTCATAAGGGTATCAGAAAAGAGTGATTCCTAATCGATATAAAATATCAATCTAAGATTTGTTGGAGCTTTTTCTCAAGTATCATCGGCCAATTTCTACCTCGCATTAGATGACCGGAGTTCTAATCAGGCAGAGGCAATAGTTCTCAACATTTATCGTTCATTATAGAATCATATGTGCCAGCATCAAATAAATTTTCTGCATAAACTGCTTGATAAGGAAAGGTACCTGCTATATAGTTATCATTCTGCACCATCTCCTGGGCATTCATCTGGAAGACTCATGCGTTTGTTTTCATGGCCTCTTCGGGCTTCTTCTGATTCCTAGGGCAGTTGGTCTTGATATGCCCCTTCTCGTTGCAACCATAACAGGTTGCGTCTTTCAACTTCTTGCAATCCAAGGTTTTATGTTCCTTAGACTTGCAAATCCCACAAGGTAGAGGCTGAGATTCAAATCTGCATTTCCCTAGGTGGTATTTCCGACAGGTTTTGCACCTGGTCTTCTCACCCGACTGCTGGCTTTCTTCCCTAAACCCGGAACTCTTCTTATCCTCAGAGTTCCTCTTTGTCTTCCTATCGGAGCGATGAGAATTCTCATTCTCCCTTTTACGCTTTCCATCTTCAGAGGCTTTGGCAGCCTTGTTTCTGACCACATCGAGTGTGAGAGATAGCGACAGATCTGCCGCTGACCTGAATGTAGTAGGCCTCGATGCTTTCACACTTGCCTTTATTTCTGGGGCTAGACCCCCAATCAAGCGAGCTATTCACTTTGGTTCCGGTGTGATCAAGTAAGGAACCAATCGAGACATGGTATTGAAACTTGTAAGGTATGCTTGACAATCTAAGTTCTCCATGACTAATGTCAAGAATTCAGTCTCAATTTTCTCGACTTCATGTTGAGGACAGTAACTTTCTTTGATAAGAGCAGCGAACTGATCCCAAGTCAAGTTGTACAAAGGGATCTTCCCTGTAGCTTGGATCAGTGACCTCCACCAAGCTAGGGCTTCTCCTTTAAAAGATTGTGAAACAAACTTCACAATGTCTTGCTCTGCACATCCACTAATATCTACAACGGTGTCCATCTCATCGAGCCACGTCATGCAATCGATGGCTCCTTTTTCTCCTGTAAAGTCTTTGGGCTTGCAGGAGACAAAATATTTATATGAGCAGGTCTTAACTGGTGCCTCTTGATGAAGCACCACTTGTCTAGACGGAACACTCCTTTGATTTGACGAGTTACGAACATCGTCTTCCCTTGACTCATGTGATTTAGAAAGGGGCTTACTACGAGCCACAGATAGAGTCTTAGAGTGTGTACCACTTGATTCATCATACTGTCTGTCAAGAGCTCGTGTAACGGAATTATCTATTAATGCCTGCAGTTCCGCACCAGTTATATTAACTCTGGTAGCATCATTATTCTCCCTCGGGTGGCTGTTGACCTCATCCGATCCAGCCATGTAGTTTGATGGCTACATAAATATTGACGATGATACCTTCAGAGGTTATTATGGATTCATCATTTTTACGATTCATCAACCATGGTAATATAAACCATATTGGTTAATTTGTTAGTTATATTTAATTAGTATTTCCATTATAAGTTATCCTAGTTATAAAACATTAAGGATATTAAAGTGGCGCAGAAGGCCTAGTCACAAGGACATTTTTAAATTTATACGCCATGACTTCAGAGAATCGAGGCATTAAGGTTTGAACATATTTCATTACCTTTTCTTGACAGAGAGTCGAAGACTTCAACTGTCTTTTGTCCCTTAGGACAATGAGTATGGCCCGTAGGCATTTCATCACTTATGGATGTTTATAATATGATCATCTTCATCTGATGATATTAGTCAAGATTGCATTGATCATACAGACTATTATGCTTGGACGTAGTCCAACATCTTTAGACAGGGGGTCAAAGACCACCACTGTCGTTGTCTTATCGGACAATAAGTCTAGCCCGTAGGCACTTCATCACTAATGGATGTTTATAATTTGATTATCTTTATTTGATGATTTAAGCCATGATTCTAAATCACTAGGCTAGATAAGGGTTTGGAATTTCCCAATATAAAGATGACAAGTGTGATTTTATCGCATCAATGTTGTCAGGAGTGTTAACATGTTTTCGGATGTTAACAAGAATCTGAATCTCTTTTAAACAGGTTTTACCATCAGAGCTAGGTCTTTACTGACATTCAAGCTAGGTTTACCCTCTAAGATTCTTTTCATTACACATATTGGCAGATCAATTACAAAAGGAATTTTATTTTGATTTATTTCATATGTTATATTCATATAAAATGATAAAAATGGAATTTAGATAAAATATTCAAATGATTTTAAAAGGAGTATATAATTGCCCTAAACGGGACTTGAAAGGAATGACGTTGTCCATGAAGGGACTAAAAGATAAATATGTCCTTATAAGGACAACTAAGGAAACAAACTTTAGCAAAATGAGTTTTCTTCTTTACTTTACTTCTGAATGCTTTCTCCTTGGTTGCACGTCGTACCCTAGCCACAGTACGAAGCTCGGCAATTCAAGGCTCCGGATGTGGAGAATTTTCCATTCCGGCTTCCTTGATTGGAGACATATTCAAAATATATAAATTCAGAAGCAATAGTTTTCAGATTAGGGTTGAGAGTATTCCTATGTTAAGCCTAGACTCAGAAGGTCAAGGAATGTGCTACTGTGTCATTGAGATTAAACACTAAGGGCTAGTGTTTAATTCACTCAATGTTGGCTCTGATACCAACCTGTCACACCCCGATATTTCCACGTATTACCGGTGGGCCCGGTGGGGAGTATCGTGACGTAGTTGAGATCATCATAGTCAAACAACACAATATATAAATGCACAGCGGAAGGAAAAGATAAATATATATTACAATCCGAATATAAAGTAATATCAAAGTATTACAACGGAAAGTAAAGGATCCACAGGCGGATCAAATAAAACGAAAAACTATTCAACAGACTTTGGACGCCTAGAACTTGCAAGATTCCTTATTAACGCCCTGAGCTTCCAGCCAATTACATTCAGTACCTGTCACTTAACCTTTTTGGAAAATACGTCAGTTTACACTGGTAAATACAATTAACCGACTCATTTTAAAAGAGTTTAAGAAAATTGATTTAGATGCGCCAGGCATAAAAATATCTTTTATAACTTGGGACAATTATATAAATAATCTTGTATACAGATTTACATGTTCGTTATACGTTCAGGGCCCGATGTAGAAACCGAGTCAAGATTAACAGACACGCCACAAGTATAGGCCCACAAGAGAATGAGATACCATTTCCCTTATGCACTGTCAGGTGTATGCCTACACCCCGTGCATAAGACGTGGCCATTTTATAATATAATGATGTCAAGGATATCCGGGACATGGTCATTAACCCCTAAAGGATTTTATTTCAAACAATACAGATTAAAGCGGGTTACCTCAATAATTTAATCACAATACGACTAAACATTCAATACCAGACCAAGCGGTATTATTATAATACCGTATCCCAAGTCCGTATAGGGAAAATAAGTTAAAAGTATTTACCTGAGCTAGCAATGCAATTTATACTCAGCCGTATATTCTAATCAGGAAGCACAAGTACTTCTACTGGGGCTCTTAATCTAGAACGATGGTTTCATTAACCTATTAGATTCCTAACGGGTCTTATTTAAGTCGTAACTTAGACCGGTTTGTTTTAAGGAAAGGTTTACGGTTCAAAACGCATGATTAAGCGAAGACCGGAATAGAATGTGATTTAGACCCGACAAGTTTGGAGACTTGTATCATATGGGTAAACTAAACACATTCTGGATTTTGAGATAAAAACGATAACGTTTGACCCGTTTCGGCTAATTTATGCAAACTAGTTACATAAACCGAACCGAACGCGAATAACGCATAACGGGTAACCGAATGAGTCATTAACATGTTTCCTAAGTTAATATGCTTTAAATATGTCGTGATATCAGTAAGATACCTTCCATTATGCCCAAAACGAGTTTAATCTCAATTTAAGCCCCGTAGGGGTATTTTGGTCATTTAAAAGATTATAAAAGAGATTAATTTTTAATTTTGAGACTCAGGTCCGAAATCATCAGTAAAACAACTTAATTTAATAGGTTATATCAGTTGGTGATAAGTCTTATATGCCAAAATGGTTTTAAACCCATACTAGGTGTTTAATACGCGTAAAAAGCCGTTTTAAGCGATTTCCGGGTTATACAGGAAATCTGAGTTTTCTGATCAGGTTATAAAGTTCAAAATAATTCATTTATTATATAAAATCAGTAGCAATTGGATTGGTGTCAAAATACTATGTAAAACTCATTTTATACACAAAAAGGGTATAATCGGTATTTACCGAATGAAGGCCATAACCTTAGGTTATGATCAGGTTAAAAATAATTAAAAATCTTCAAAAATCTCAAAATATTATATTACATCATTGGGTAAAAGGTTTGGTGTCAAAAATTGGGTTTAGATAGGCTTTACGCTAATTATGCCTTTTAATTAACAAAAAGCTTTCAAATTACGCTATTGAGCATAACTCCTAATCTAGACCTCCAACTGATGTGAAATTTTAGGGACATGTTTATAAATCAGTAATAAAGATTATTGTCCTTTCACATTTCCAAAATTCTCGTTTTATGGTCAAAAGGGCATTATGGTCAACATTAAGCAATTAACGGAAACGTGTAAACGAATCGGACAATCAACGAACCAACCACAGAGGGTCATACTATCATGTAACCTGGTCATAGGGAAGTTATAAGGCATTTCTAAACCCATCTAAATTGGGTCAGAACTGAAGTCAAAGAAAAAGTCAAAGTTTTGCGACTTTCGGTTCCGAACCGGTCCTAAACTGAAAATTGTCGGGTCGGACATGCTTAGACATGTTCTTATACTTATTACCAAGTTATAAGAGTGACAAAACAGGTTACACATCTTCTACATTGTTAATTATGCATTAATTCAAAAATTAGGATCCTGTTGACTTTTTATAATAAACCTTGACCCGACAATTGATCTAGTTAGAGCGGGAATCAGAGGGTACCCTTTTAAGGGTTTATTGCCCACATAATTACCAACTTATAACTACCTTTAGTTTGACTAAACACTGAACCATTAGTGAATAATCGATAAGTCAAACTTCAATTACGACGGTTAGACTTTTAAGCTAATAACTAAGCAAAACCCAATTAAGGAAGGTCAAGGATACTTACTAAGGTCTAATGCACGATTAGAGATCACAAGGAAGGTGCTTGAGCTCCAGGGGACTCCAAGAAGTGAGGATGGAATGAATGATCAAAAATTGAAAAAATGTGGGTTCTTATATAGTGATCTTGATTGATCAAGATCATGACAAACAACTCTAGGGATGTTATGGGATCATTCCAAGTGTCCCTAAGCCCCCCCCCCCCCCTAAATCAATAAACAACTCCCTAGAATCAGGAAAAGGCGATTTGAGGCGGTGTAACATGCTGGAACAGGCAACTGACTGTTTTCCGAATTTGGGACATGCTTACGGACCGTAAGGTCCACAGCATACGGTCCGTAAGGACCTGGTCTGCACATGCACACTTTCATTTGTTGACAGTTTTAGCCCCTGCACTTCCAAATGCCATTTCTGACTCATCTAAGGCCCGTTAAACCATTTTTAAGGATCTACAATGATGCCTAAGCATAGAGAACATGAAACATGCTCAAAAACATGCCGGATGTCGGTTCGTTTGTTCGTACGGTCACGTTGTTCGGCTAATTACGACGAAACACGGACGGACGCGAAAAACGATCCAAACGACACGACGAATGGAATTTTATCAAGCCAAACACTGAAATAAAATATTTTAGTGCTTACATAAATTTTTGGGTATCCGGGGATATTCAGAATGTAAGATATGCGCGTAAACGCAAACTTGTGCGCTTTTTGACACTTTTAGTCCCTGCATGACTTAAAAGCTTATTTTTGCGCACCAAACACCTCTAAGCCTATATCTAAGCTATATTAAGGATAAATAGGGTATGTTTATCTCATGGTCATATTCCGGAAGGTCCGATAACATACGAATCGGTATACTTTAGCAGTTTGACGCTTTAGGTCCCTCTAATGCGCAAACTTGCGTAAATCATCATTTAATAGCATTGAAGCCTCATCTAATCCATATTAGGCATTATTGAAAGTATTATTAAACATCATAATGCTTCAGGCTTGATAAAAGGTCATTCAGAGGTATAATTAAACATATTGACACTTTTAGTCCCTTATACTTGCAAGGTTGCGCGTAGCTTCACTTTTAGGCATAAAAGCCTTGGATGGCCAATGATTGGCATTCCCGAGAGTATAATTAAATATCATGAGATTCTCGGTTTATTAAAAGGTCACTTAGAGGTAAGAATTAACATGTTGACGCTTTTAACCCTTTATTGCGCAAACTTTCAATTAATTACGCACACGGCTACACTTGATCAACAAGTGGCTCATTTGTGAATATAAAACCGTAGAAGGTTATTTAGAAACTTATTTTTGGTATGATAACACTTCCAGTCCTTTCATAATCAAAGTTTTTTTTTATTTTTCAAAAAATTAGTCCCTTAAATTCAACGATTGACTTCATTAGGGTTTTTTACACGTGTCAATACTTCATTGGACGTGATTTTACGAGGTGTTACATTCTTCCCGGACTACCGCCAAGTCGTGATATCGACTTTCATATCGACCTCATTCCTAGAGCCAACCCCATTGCCAAAGCTCCCTACCAACTCGCACCGTCCGAAATGCGCGAACTCTCAACCCAACTCCAGGAATTACTTGAGAAAGGCTTCATTCGCCCGAGCACCTCTCCTTGGGGCGCGCCAGTCCTTTTCGTCAAAAAGAAGGATGGGTCATTCAGGATATGCATCGACTATCGGGAATTGAATAAGTTAACTATCAAGAACCGCTATCCCCTACCTCGTATCGACTATTTGTTTGATCAATTACAAGGCGCTACATGTTTCTCTAAGATCGATCTACGTTCGGGATATCACCAGCTACGTATTCAAGAGGAGGATATACCCAAAACCGTGTTTCGCACTCGATACGGAAATTACGAATTCGTTGTCATGCCTTTTGGTTTAACCAACGCACCAGCGGTTTTCATGGATCTGATGAATCGTGTGTGTAAACCGTATCTCGACTGTTTCGTCATCGTATTTATCGACGATGTCTTGATCTATTCCAAATCGAAGGCCGAACACGCGCAACATCTACGTTTGGTTCTCGAGTTACTCCAGGGGAACCAAATCTATGCCAAGTTCTCCAAGTGCGAATTCTGGTTGGAGGAAGTTCAGTTTCTGGGTCACATTGTTAATAGTCGAGGCATTCACGTCGATCCTACGAAGATTGAAGCTGTCAAGAGCTGGGTTACGCCTAAGAATCCGTCTGAAGTCCGCTCTTTTCTTGGGCTAGTGGGCTATTATCGACGATTTATCGAAGGATTCTCAAAGATCGCTGTGCTGCTTACCTCTCTCACACATAAAGACAAGCCTTTTGTTTGGTAAACTGAACAAGAGTCTGCCTTTCGAACCCTCAAGCACATGCTTTGCAACGCTCCTGTTCTCACATTGCCCGACGAAAACAATGATTTCATTGTCTATTGTGATGCTTCCAACCTTGGTCTCGGTTGTGTTCTCATGCAACGGGACAAGGTCATAGCTTACGCGCCTCGTCAGCTCAAAGTCCACGAGAAGAACTATACAACCCATGATCTCGAGCTAGGCGCAGTTGTTTTTGCATTAAAGATTTGGCGACACTACCTGTATGGTACCAAGTGTACGATCTTCACCGATCATAGGAGCCTACAACACATCTTTAACCAGAAGGAACTTAATATGCGTCAACGCCGATGGGTAGAACTTCTCAACGATTACGACTGTGAGATCCGCTATCACCCAGGCAAGGCGAATGTTGTTGCCGACGCACTTAGCAGACGGAGCTACCTGCTGAGCACTCATAATGTTCAAGCCCAACACAATCTCGAAACCCTCATCCGCGACGCTCAACATGCATGTTTTAACGAACACACACTGAAGAAAGAGAGAATCTACCACGATGGAGCCCAACTTGTAAGCAAATCGAATGGGATATTTCACTTTCTGGACCGAATTTGGATTCCCAAACGAACCAATTTGCGACAGATCTTGATGGACGAAGCCCACAAATCCCGGTATTCTGTTCATCCCGGTGCCGATAAGATGTACCAGGACCTTCGTTATAAGTACTGGTGGCCGGGTATGAAAAGGGATATCGCTCTCTACGTCGGAAAATGCCTAACTTATGCTAGAGTCAAGGCTGAACATCAAAGACCCTCTGGCTTACTCGAACAACCACCGATTCCCATGTGGAAGTGGGAAAGTATAGCTATGGACTTTATAACCAAGCTACCGCACACGTCATCAGGTCACAACAGCATTTGGGTTGTGGTCGACCGCCTGACTAAATCAGCTCACTTTTTGCCAATACGGGAAGACTACAAGGTAGAACGATTAGCCCGAATCTACACCGACGAGATCATTTGTAATCATGGGACGCCTCGTGACATCATCTCTGATCGTGACGCTCGGTTTACTTCGCGACTGTGGGAAACGTTTCAAACGGCACTCGGTACATCGCTTAATCTAAGTACCGCATTCCACCCTCAAACCGACGGTCAGACTGAAAGAACGATTCGTACTCTTGAGGACATGCTCCGTTCGTGTGTCATAGACTTTTGTGGTAATTGGGACAAATACATGCCGTTAGTCGAGTTCTCGTATAACAACAGCTATCATTCTAGCATCCAAATGGCACCATTCGAGGCATTATACAGAAGAAGATGTCGATCGCCTATTGTGTGGCACGAGATCGGTCATTCGCAATTAACCGGTCCTGAGTTATTACAAGAAACGACTGACAAAATTTTCCAAATTTGAGACAACCTGGCAAAAGCTCGGAATCGACAGAAAAGTTACGCCGATAAGAAACGCAAGCCCCTCGAATTTGACGTTGGTGACTACGTACTCCTAAAGGTATCACCTTGGAAGGGTGTGGTCCGATTCGGCAAGAAGGGAAAGCTCGCGCCTCGATATGTTGGACCTTTTAAGATTCTGGAAAGGATCAGAAAAGTAGCCTATAGACTCGAACTACCGGAGGAACTTAGTAACGTCCACCCGACTTTCCACGTGTCAAACCTCCGAAGGTGCCTAGCCGACCACGACTTACACGTTTCTCTCGATGACCTACAAGTGAACCAAACATTACACTTCGTGGAAAAGCCTGTCGAAATCATGGATCGCCAAGCCAAGCAACTCAGGCACTCTCGCATTCCTATCGTAAAAGTCCGATGGGAAGGCAAACGAGGTGCGGAGTTCACTTGGGAACTCGAAAGCGACATGAAGGCAAAGTACCCGCAGTTGTTCGGAGAGAAAGTCTAGAAAGAGAAGGTTCTCAAACGTGAATCACAGCGTTGTACAACTTCCAGCCTAATTTCGAGACGAAATTCCCTAAACAAGGGGAGGCTGTAACACCCCGTGTTTTCACAAGTCAAAGTCAAAGTCAAGGTCAAAGTCAACGACCGATGATACGAATTTGACTTATAGAAATTTCTTTATTTTATTTGTATTATGTGGAGTAAGTGTTGTTAATTACAATAATCGACGTGTGTTAATCGATATTCAATCGACCTACGACTGTGAACTATAGGCAGTAACAATGCGATAAAGTTAATTAATCAATAATCAAACTATGCTAATCGAATCGACAACAAATCACAACTCGAGCTACGTATTTTACTTATTGTTATACGTGTGTGTGTGCCTTACGTGTTATCTGTGCATGTTTGTTTATGTTGTGTTGTGGTAATCAATCGAAACGTAATCGAACTCGAAATGCAATCGAACTCGGAATCGAACTATGATGTTTAGTAGTTGGGACTGAAAGTAATTTGACTAGGAAACCCAATCGCGTCGAACCGCTCGCGATCGAAATTGAAACGCCAAAAATCGCCGCGTCAAACATTTGAACCAAGTGCCATCCGGCCGGATAGCCACCTTGTGACAGGTCAGGGGCCATCCGACCAGGATGTCATCCGACCGGATCGCCATCCGGGCGGTGAGTCATCCGATCGGATAACCCTTTCCTCTTTTGGAATCCTATAAATACCCCTGTCCTTGTCATTCTTTCCACTTTTGGAAACCCTTTGTCTGAACAGCTCGTGCTCCTCACCTTTTCTTCGATTTCTCTCAATCCAGGTAAGATCACGTCCTAAATCTTGTACTTCTTTAATCTACATGCACTCCTACACCTTTCTATCTTTTAAATCTTAACTTTTAACCGTGAAATCATCAAGATTCGGGGTATTCTAGGGTGACGTCATCATGAAGTTCTTATGAACTTCAAGTTTGACCTCATTCCACCAAGGATAGCTCAGATCTGAACGATTTCCACATGATTTCACAACGATTTCGCATAGATCTGAACATTTTCAAAAGGATAAAAGAGTTGAAAGAAATAAACACAAGTTTTCTCATTCTTTTACACTCAAGAACACTCAAAACCGGTAGAATCGGGTTCTGATCTAGTCTTCTACTCACCCTTAGTGTTGTACTGGTTCAGATCTGGATTCCGCCCACGAGACCACCGACTTCGGGTTAAACAAAAACAACCGTCTAGAGCCGGTAACTGACCGAGCTAGGGTGATTCCTGGTCGGTTTAGTCATCTGGGTCAAAATGGGAGTTCTGTTGGTTAACAAGTTGTCAAAGCGTCTCGACATAACGACAAACCATCAAAACGACCAAGTGTAAGACGAATGGAACAATCGGAACGGATTGTTGTCCGACCGGATTGCTGCCCGATCGGATAGGTCATCTGAACGGATTGCCGCCCAAACGGATCACACTTGGGTCCCACTTTAAACAACCTTATCTAAAGTTTGAGTATTGATCGAATTGCAATCCGATCGGACGACCATCTGACTGGATTACTCTTCAGATCATGAGATACTAGGACTTTAAAGACTTAAACAATTTTCAACATCTTCATTAACAGGGTTGCCACCCGAT
Source organism: Helianthus tuberosus (assembly GCA_030545235.1). NCBI lineage: Eukaryota > Viridiplantae > Streptophyta > Magnoliopsida > Asterales > Asteraceae > Helianthus > Helianthus tuberosus. The sequence continues at coordinate 35,178,606 of CM060383.1, forward strand.
CGGATGGACATCCGATCGAGTGACACTTCTGTTTAAGAGCTTGCCTTCCCTAAGTAATCTCATCACTAAGTAGCCGTCCGACCGGACCACCGTCCGACCGGATGACCATCTGAACGGATTGTCATCCGTACGACCCACAATCCGATCGAACGACTTGAAAGATAGAGATGCCTTAATGTTTTCAAAATACTACAACGAAAACTTCAAAAGTCAAGCCATCATACACAAACACATTCTCCTTATAGGAAGAAACAATCCACTCGAATCGTCATCCGACCGGACAAGCTGTCCGACCGGATGACCATCCGAACGGATTGTTATCCGCACGGATTGCTGTCCGCTCGGATTACCATCCGAACGAATCACTATCCGACCCGTTTACACTTTGCACCATTTGACACGTAAAACGTCACTCATCGTTATGCTACCGAATCTAATCAGGCTAACCTTACTCGCTAAGCGCTCCCTTCAATCCATTAATCGCTGTGAGTATACTCGATCCCCTTTTGCTTTATGCACTTTTGGGTGTTACATACGTTTCAACTATTCAAATCACAATCAAACACACTACTCAATACTATTTGAACGCTAACCGTTAATGCATGTTATACGTGGCTTATGAATGCTTGGTTGTTATGTTTACACATGGAATGTTGTCTACCTGCCTTAGCAACGATAGTACTATAGTTTGGACTCAGCACCCGTTCACACGGGGGTTGTTAAGGACAATTACTTGCATAGATTACGGTGGTAATCATGTATTGCGAACTGCCTCGGGCAGTCAACCCGCAGTCATTGGTATCGATGGATATATGTCGATAACTAACGTGCTTCATTTCACTATGTGTACGTGCTGGTTATGCGTAAACGAATTCGAACTCTATATGCTATTATCAAACTTGTATGCTCACCTTTACATTTTATGTATTGACTTTATTTTAACGTATGTGACAGGTGCTTAGGACGCACACTTGGTAGGAATTTGAAGCTAGAATAAAGCTTTAGAGCCCAACAAATAGTTGTCTGTAGTGGTCAAACTAAGGGTCTCTAGTAGCAGATAAACAATTGCTGTCTATTTAAATCTGAGTTGTCGGAACAAAATATTTGCCTGGATTTTTGTCTGTAATAATTATTTTGCTGTTTGAGATACGGTATGGGACGTATTATTTAAATTGAATAGTATTGATAATTGTTATGGAAACTTCTGGACAATCTGTTTCGCTCAGTGCCATGCCCCGATGATTCCGCCATCGGTTGGGGTGTGACACTAAACACAAGTTATTTATAGTGATTGTATGTTAGATATAGTAGTTAGGTTATTTGTGTAACTAATGAGTAATACTATCGCATAGCTCGCTCAAACGCATCGCAACGCTCAACGCACGAAACGAAACACGAAAACTTAACTCGCCAAGCCACTTCAATCGAATGACCATTCGATCGAATGGCTATCTAATCGGATGGCCATCCGATTGGATAGTCATCCGATCCGTGGTCTGTGCTACCCTTTCCTCTTTTGGAAACCATATAAATACCCCTCCTGTCACATCATACATCATTTGTGATGTGACAGCTCCTCTACTCTGTGCTACCCATTCTCATACGCATACACAGAAGAAGAGTGAGTCTCAACACTCTTCTAATCAGAGAAATGAACCACTGAGGCAAGTTGTCTTCAAACCGACTCCCAGGTACACCAAGGGTTGTACCTATAAATACTTTGTCTCCTGTAAACCGAGGGATTTCACAGGAGAAAAGGGAGCGATAGACTGTATGAAGTGGTTAGATGAAATGGAGACTGTGATAGACATCAGTGGATGTGCTAAAGAAGATATAGTGAAATTTGTGTCTCAATCTTTCAAAGGCGATGCCCTCACTTGGTGGAAAGCATTAGTGCAAGCCATTGGAAAGATCCCTTTGTATAATCTATCCTGGAACAAGTTTGTTGATTTGGTGAAGGACACTTATTGTCCTCAACATGAGGTTGAAAGGATAGAGACTGATTTCCTTACCCTGGTAATGAAGGACCTGGATTGTAGATCCTATGTGACTAGCTTCAACTCGATGTCGAGGCTTGTACCATACTTAGTCACCCCTGAACCCAAACGCATTACGCGTTTCATTGGTGGTTTAGCCCCTGAAGTGAAAGGGAATGTTAAGGCTTCTAAGCCAGCCACATATAGATCTGCTATGGATCTATCTTTGTCCCTCACTCTTGATGTTGTGAGGAGTAGGGCAAAGAAAGCTACCGATGAAGGGAAGAGAAAGAGAGAGGAAGACAAGTCTCCTCAGTCAAACAAGAAGAGTAAAGGAAACTTTGGTTCTAAGAAAGGACAGTTTAGTGACAAGCCGCAGGGCAAAACCTGCAATAAAAGGCACTTTGTAAAGTGCAACCAAGACCCACAAGCTAAACCATGTGGGATTTGTAAAAAGAAAGGGCATAAGTCCGTAGATTGCAGGAATATCAAGGATGCAACCTATTATGGTTGCAATGAAAAGGAGCACATCAAGAGAAATTGCCCCAAGAATGCTAAGAAGCCCGAGGAGGTGAAGAAAACGAATGCAAGAGTTTTTCAGATGAATGCTAGGGAAGCGGTGAACGACTAGAACATCATAACAGGTACCTTCCTCATTAATAATAATTATGCTAGAGTCTTATTTGATTCAGGCGCTGATAAGTCTTTTGTAGACCATAAGTTTTGTAAGTCACTGAATTTGCCTATTAACACTCTAGACATAAAATATGAGGTAGAGCTTGCCGATGGTTGATGTGTGTAAAATGCAACATATAAATTACATCAAATAAGGCATAAAACTAACCCTTTTTAAGTACTAATGTTGGAAAAAAGAGTGTTTTTGTCTTCCTTTTGTATTTTCAGGATTAAATGAGCTCAAATTCACAAAAGAAGCAAAAAGAAAGCTAAATCTAACATAAATACAAGGAAAGGAACATAAGTGGACTGCCCGACCCCTCAACGGCATTTTCCCAAGCAAAATAGAGAAGGCAGAAGACTGAACACGCCCCGTGCTCAGCCAGCACGGGGTCGTGCCCAAGAAGCAGCAGAAAAGACAAACCTATAGAAGCTTCTATTGCCCACCACGGGCCGTGTCCAGCGAACACGGGGGCATGTCGAAAGTACAGCAGGCGCATTAATTGTAATTGCGAATTACAATTAATGAAGAGAGAGATTGTCAGACAGGCACGGGGCCGTGCCCAGCCTTCTGTTCAGCCTATAAATAGGAGTGCTTGGTTTCATTTCAACTCATCCCTTGGCACACCACCTCTCTCACACTTCACCCACCACCCACCACCACCATAACACCATCATCCACCACCATCATCCATTGTCCATCGTAGAGTGTGTGAGTCGTCTCGGGATCCAAGATTGATCGTAAGAGTTCTTGACAATCAAGGCCATGTTTGCCTAAGTCTCTTACATCACTTGGTGAAGACAAAGTGTCTAGTATAATACTTTTTATTTCTAATCTTTTGCACTTTTTATTTGGTTTTGTATTAATGACTTTAATAACTAGTTACTTATGTTGAAGGTGATCTTTCCTTATCGTTTGTCCGTGGTGTCTTGGCATTATTTTACTGTCTATATAAAATAAAGGATTTTCACCATTCATATCTCCACGGTCTATATGGAGGTATGTTGGCTACCTGGTCGGGGGTTAAGGGAACGGTTTGGTAAAGGTCTTGCCATTGTTCAGCGTTTAGAGGTCCTGCAATGGACCTGGGTCAAATTTAGTAGGACCTCCTTCAATACTTCACGGTATTGGATGGCGGGGGTCCAAACTCTTTGATCCCCTCATAAGTTAACTACTATTAATACTATAACCCGGCTATTTAGGACTGTATCCCTGCTGACTCAGACTACTTAGTCGAGGGTAACGTCACCGCCAAAAGCGGGGCCTACCACAATATTGCATTAATAACTTAATTCATTATCTTCCAATAATCCACCCTTTTAGGATTGTATCCTTGCTGACTCAAACTACTGGGGTGAGGGTAACGTCACCTTCAAAAGAGGGGCCTACTACAATAATTAAGATAATCTCTTAATTATGTGCAAAAGTGCGGAAATAATCAAAGGTTATACTAGATACGAGTCGGAACCAAGTGATTCATCTTGTCTATCTGTTTTACTTTTATTTTTATTTTCAGCATTTTAGTTAGTTTTTATTTTTCTTAGTTTAAAACTTTTTTTCTAAACTTTTTATTTTGATTAGACGTTGAGGATAAACCGGTACTAAAAGCTCTTGTGTCCTTGGACGACCTCGGTATCTTACCAACGCTATACTACGCTCACGATGGGTGCACTTGCCCATATGTGTGTTTAGTGTTAGTAAAATATCGTGTTTTATAAATTTAAAACTTGGCTAAAAATAAGTGTTAAAGGGGCTTAAAATATACACCTAATATATATAACACTTTCACGCACATCAATGGTACCTTAGAAACAGCTTCAACTCTTCTTGATGGATGCTTTATATCCATTAAGAATCATTCTATCCCGCTATCCCTCTTGCCAATGAAATTGACCGGGTTTGATATAGTTTTGGGCATGGAATGGTTGTCGCATAACCAAGCCCAAATTGCCTGTGATAAAAAGCTAGTTATTATCAAAACCCCTTCTGGTGAATCTATCACTATTCAAGGAGATACACAATATGGATTGCCCAGCAATGTGTCTATTCTCAAGGTATCGCAGTGTTTGAAGAGCGGATGTGTCATCTACATGGCACAAGTATCTGTGAATGATCCGAAGCCCAAGATTGAAGATATTCCAATTATATCCGAGTATCCTGATGTCTTTCCTGATGAATTACCTGGATTACCTCCAGAGAGGCAAGTAGTGTTCAGGATAGACATTCTACCAGGATCTGCACATATCGCACGAGCTCCTTATCGCCTAGCGCCTACTGAAATGAAAGAGCTCAGGACTCAGTTGGATGACCTATTGGAAAAAGGTTTTATACAACCTAGCTCTTCGCCTTGGGGAGCTCCAATATTATTTGTGAAAAAGAAGGATGGATCAATGCGCTTATGCATTGATTATCGTGAACTAAATAAGGTAACGATCAAGAATCGTTATCCCTTACCCAGGATCGACGATTTATTTGATCAGCTCCAAAGAGCGAGCTTCTTCTCGAAGATTGATTTGAGATCCGGATATCATCAACTTAAGGTCCAAACTGAAGATGTGCCTAAGATGGCATTCAGAACGAGGTATGAACATTTTGAGTTTCTAGTGATGCCTTTCGGGCTCACTAATGCACCAGCAGCATTCATGGACCTCATGAATAGAGTCTGCAAACCATACTTAGATAAGTTTATCATCGTCTTCATAGACGACATACTTATTTACTCTCGTAATCAAGTTGATCACGAGAAGCACCTTCGATGTATCTTAGGATTACTTCAACAGGAGAAATTGTATGCTAAATTCTCCAAGTGCGAGTTCTGGCTTCGCGAAGTCTAATTCCTTGGACATGTTGTTAGCGAGCATGGCATCCAAGTAGATCCCGCTAAGGTAGAAGCCGTAATGAATTGGGAAGCACCAAAGACACCAACCGAAATTCACAGCTTTCTGGGTTTGGGTGGTTATTATAGAAGATTCATTGAGAACTTTTCAAGGATAGCCGCACCATTGACTTCTTTGACCCGTAAGAATGTAAAGTTTGATTGGGGTCCAAAACAACAAGAATCATTTGAGATTCTTAAGCAAAAGTTGAGTAATGCTTCAGTATTGACGTTACTCGAAGGAATAGAAGAGTTTGTCGTATATTGTGATGCTTCACACACTGGTATGGGTTGTGTGCTTATACAGAAAGGCAAGGTAATTGCCTATGCATCACGACAACTAAAAGTGCATGAAAAGAATTACACCACCCACGATTTGGATTTGGGTGCCGTTGTATTTGCACTGAAGTTGTGGAGACATTATTTATATGGAACTAAATGTGTAATCTATTCGGATTACAAGAGTCTCCAACATTTATTCAATCAAAGAGAACTCAATATGAGGCAGCGCCGCTGGATGGAGACTTTAAATGACTACGATTGTGAAATTCGCTATCATCCTGGTAAAGCGAATAAGGTTGCAGATGCTCTAAACCGAAAGAAAAGACTCAAACCTATCAGGATTAATGCTAAGAGCATTGAACTGAAAAATAGTCTGAATGAAAGACTATTAGCTGCACAGAAAGATGCTGTTTTGGAAGCTAACCTTCCAGATGAGAAGTTGGGTGTTACCGCTGAACAGTTAACACCAGGTAAGGATGGAATCCTCAGACTGAATGGAAGAATTTGGGTTCCTATCCATGGAGGACTTTGAGACATAATCCTCCAGGAAGCTCACAATTCCAAATACTCAGTTCACCCTGGAGGTGACAAAATGTATCAGGATTTGAAGACTAATTATTGGTGGATAGGTTTGAAGAAATCTATTGCCACACATGTAGCTAAGTGCCTGACATGTGCTCAGATAAAAGCTGAACATCAAAGGCCATCGGGTCTGCTACAAGAGCCAGAATTACCCACATGGAAGTGGGAGATGGTAACTATGGACTTTATAACTAAGTTACCTAAGACGAGGCATGGAAATGATACCATATGGGTCATAGTTGATAGACTGACTAAGTCAGCACACTTCTTACCCATTAAAGAGACTCATAGCTCTGACAAGCTAGCTCAGCTTTACGTGAATAAGATAGTATCCCTCCACGGAGTGCCGGTGTCTATTATCTCTGATAGAGATACTAGATACACCTCTCATTTTTGGAAAAGTTTCCAACAATCTTTGGGCACTCGTTTGAATTTTAGTACTGCTTACCATCCTCAGACAGATGGACAGAGTGAGCATACAATTCAAACTTTGGAAGACATGCTTCGGGCATGTGTTATTGATTTAGGTGGTAGTTGGGACGACCACCTACCATTGATCGAGTTCTCCTATAATAATAGCTACCATACAAGTATTCAGGTTGCACCTTTTGAGGCATTGTATGGAAGGAAATGCAGAACGCCTTTTTGTTGGGCAGAAGTAGGAGAAGCTCAGTTATCAGGACCTGATATAGTTCTTGAAACGACGGACAAGATTGTCCAGATTCGTGATCGCCTGAAAGCTGCCAGGGATAGGCAGAAGAGTTATGCTGACAAGAGGCGACAACCTCTAAAGTTTGAGGTTGGTGACAAAGTCTTACTGAAAGTATCACCCTGGAAAGGTGTGATGCGTTTTGGTAAGAAGGGAAAACTAAGCCCTAGATATATCGGATCATTCGAGATTATTGAATGTGTCGGCAGTGTAGCTTATAAGCAAAAATTGCCAGAGGAGCTGAGTGAAATTCATAATGTGTTCCACATTTGTAATCTCAAGAAATGTCTAGCTGATGAATCGCTAGCTATGTCTCATAAAGACGTACAGATTGATGAAAGTCTGACATTTGTTGAAAAACCTATATCGATCGAAGATCGTCAGGTTAAAAAGCTCCGAAGGAAGCATGTGCCTATAGTAAAGGTTAAATGGGATGCCCGTAGAGGTCCCGAATATACGTGGGAAGTTGAGCCCACTATGCGACAGAAGTACCCTCACTTATTCTAGTAAATCTTGGGGTCGAGATTTCTTTTAAGGGGGTGAGGATGTAACACCACGTAAAAACGCGTCCAATTATGTAAAGACACGTGTCCTAAACTCTAAATATGTGAAAGATTGAGTTTGAAGGACTAAAGATGTCAAACAGTGAAACTATGTGTCCAGAGGGACTAAAAGTGTCAACATGCCAAACTTGAGCCTCTGAATGACCATACGTGAAGAATATATTCTTAAACGAGTGATTAATTGGATATAAGAAGCCGTTTGTGAAAATAATCGGAAGATTATAAAACTACGAGGGTTAAACGTGTCAACATGTTAATTCTGACCTCTGAGTGACCTTTTAACGAACCCGAGGCTTTGAAATATTCAGATATACTCTCAAGAATAAGTGGTATAAATTACACGTGGTTTCGAGATCGTTAAGCAAGTTTTCAAGATTTTGGGCTATAAGTGTTAACTTGATTAAACTTGCATTTATAGTGATATTTAACGAAACCTAGCCTAACGAAGTTTGATTATACACCCTTGAGCCTCTACAAACTAACTACAAGGGCCTTACATGTCAAAAATAAGTTATATAAGGTTTAAATGGACCAGGGACTGATTCTGTCATTTCAGAAAGTTGTTTAACCTGGATAACAGGTTTACGCGGCCCGCGTAAACCCCCTCTTGACCTTTACGCGGCCCGCATGAAACTCCCCAGCACAGAAAAAATGGACAGATGTATGTTTCAGCTGTTGCACCGCCTTAAACTCGTTTGTAACGATCCTAGGGGCTGTTAAACGGTTTTATAAATCCACGGGGTGTTACAGCCTCCCCTACTTAAGGGAATTTCGTCCCGAAATTAGGCCAAAGCTATAACAAATAACTGCGGGTACTTCGCCTTCATGTCACTTTCGAGTTCCCAAGTGAACTCAGCGCCTCGTTTGCCATCCCAGCGAACCTTCACAATGGGAATGCGGGAGCGCCTGAGCTGCTTGGTTTGTCGGTCCATGATTTTGACAGGCTTCTCCACGAAGTGTAATGTTTCGTTCACTTGTAGATCTTCTAGTGGAACGTGTAAATCATGCTCAGCCAGGCATTTTCTGAGGTTCGAAACATGGAAAGTCGGATGAACGTTGCTAAGTTCCTCCGGTAGTTCGAGTCTGTAGGCCACTTTGCCAATTCTTTCCAGAATCTTAAATGGTCCAACGTATCGAGGCGCGAGCTTTCCTTTCTTGCCGAATCGGACCACATCCTTCCAAGGTGAAACCTTTAGGAGTACGTAGTCACCAACGTCAAATTCAAGGGGTTTGCGTCGTCTATCGGTGTAACTTTTCTGACGACTCCGAGCTTTCAGCAGATTGTCTCGAATTTGGAGGATTTTGTCAGTCGTTTCTTGCAAGAGCTCAAGATCGGTTAATTGCGAGTGCCCGATCTCGTGCCATACCATAGGCGATCGACATCTTCTTCCATATAATGCCTCAAATAGTGCCATTCGAATGCTGGAATGATAAATGTTATTGTACGAGAATTCAACTAAAGGTAAGTATGCGTCTCAATTACCACCGAAATATATGACACACGAATGAAGCATGTCTTTAAGGGCACGAATCGTTCTCTCAGTCTGACCGTCGTTTTGGGGATGAAAAGTGGTACTTAGATTAAGCGTAGTACCGAGTGCAGTTTGAAACGTTTCCCATAGACGCGAGGTAAACCGAGTGTCACGATCAGACATGATGTCGCGAGGTGTCCCATGTCGACAAATGATCTCATCGGTGTAGATTCGGGCTAATCGTTCGACCTTATAGTCTTCCCGTATCGGTAAAAAGTGAGCAGACTTAGTTAACCGGTCAACGACAACCCAGATGCTATCGTGACTTGATGGCGTGTGCGGAAGTTTCGTTATAAAATCCATAGCTATGCTTTCCCACTTCCACATAGGGATCGAGGGTTGCTCAAGCAAGCCAGAGGGTCTTTGATGCTCAGCCTTGACTTTCGAGCAAGTCAGACACTTCCCAACGTAGAGAACGATATCCCTCTTCATGCCCGGCCACCAGTACTTATAGCGAAGGTCCTAGTACATTTTGTCAGCACCGGGATGAATAGAATACCGAGATTTGTGGGCTTCGTCCATCATGGTCTGTCGTAAATTGGTCCGCTTAGGGATCCAGATCCGGTCCAGATAATGGAATATCCCATTCGACTTATTCACTAGCTGGGCTACATCGTGGTAGATCCTTTCCTTCTTCAAAGTGCACTCGGTAAAACAGGCATGTTGGGCTTCGCGAATAAGGGTTTTGAGATCGTATTTGGCTTGAATATTACGGGCGCTATGCAGATAGCTCCGTTTGCTGAGGGCGTCGGCAAGGACATTTGCTTTGCCTGGATGATAACGAATCTCACAGTCATAATCAGTAAGAAATTCAACCCAGCTGCGTTAGCGCATATTAAGTTCTTTCTGGCTGAGGATGTGTTGTAGGCTCCTATGATCTGTGAAGATCGTACACTTGGTACCATACAGGTAGTGTCGCCAAATCTTCAGCGCAAAAACAACTGCACCTAGCTCGAGATCGTGGGTTGTGTAGTTCTTCTCGTGGATCTTGAGCTGACGAGACGCGTAAGCGATAACCTTGTCTCGTTGCATAAGAACACAACCAAGACCAAGGTTTGAGGCATCACAATAGATTATAAAGTCATCATTTCCGTCAGGTAGAGTGAGAACGGGAGCATTGCAAAGCATATGCTTGATGGTTTGAAAGGCAGTCTTTTGTTTAGTTCCCTAAACAAAAGGCTTGTCTTTGTGCATGAGAGAAGTGAGCGGCACGGCAATCTTTGAGAATCCTTCGATAAATCGACGATAATAGCCCGCCAGTCCGAGAAAAGAACGGACTTCAGTCGGGTTCTTAGGTGTAACCCAACTCTTGACAGCTTCAATCTTCGCGGGGTCGACGTGAATACCTTGACTATTTACAATGTGACCGAGGAATTGAACCTCCTCCAGCCAAAATTCACACTTGGAGAACTTGGCATAGAGTCGATTCCCTTGGAGTAGCTCAAGAACCAAACGTAGATGCTGCGCGTGTTCGGTTTTCGACTTGGAATAGATCAGGATATCATCGATGAACACGATGACGAAGCGGTCGAGAAAAGGTTTACACACGCGATTCATCAGATCCATAAAAACCGCGGGTGCGTTGGTTAGACCAAAAGGCATAAAAATGAATTCATAATGGCCATAACGAGTTCGGAATGCGGTTTTGGGTATATCCTCCTCTTGAATGCGTAGTTGGTGGTAGGCTGAACGTAGATCAATCTAGGAAAAACACGTAGCACCTTGTAGTTGGTCAAACAAATCATCAATTCGGGGTAGGGGATAACGATTATTGATCCTTAGCTTATTCAACTCCCTATAGTCGATGCACATCCGGAATGACCCATCCTTCTTTTTGACGAAGAGGACTGGTGCGCCCTAAGGAGAGGTGCTAGGGCGAATGAAGCCTTTGTCAAGCAATTCCTGGAGCTGACTTGACAATTCGCGTATTTCAGACGGTGCGAGTCGATAGGGAGCTCTAGCAACAGGGTTAGCTCCAGGAATGAGGTCGATCCGAAAGTCGATATCACGACACGGAGGCAAACTGGGGAGATCGTCAGGAAACACGTTTGGAAATTCATGAACAATGGGGACACCCTTCACTCCCTTAACTCCCTTGTTCTCTGCTACTACAATGTGAGCCAAGAAAGCTTGGTATTCCTTGCGGAGGTACTTACTAGCTTGGACACATGACATAAGTTGGAGTTTCTTCGACGCGACTTCTCCGTAAACACATAATTGGTCTCCGTTAGCGAGCGAGAATCGAATAATCTTATCAAAACACACAACTTCTCATGTTTTTCACGAAGAAAGTCCATGCCTACTATGACGCCAATGCTTCCGAGTTGCATCGGGATAAGATCAATGGGGGAAAATGTGATTGTTGAGTTCGAGAGTACAATCACGGAGAACAGAATTGATGGAGACAGTTCTTCCAGTGGCGACCTCGACATCGAACGTTAAGGGGAGATGAGAGCGCTTACGGTTAAGGAGCTTCTCGAATTCGAACGATACAAAACAGTTATCGGCACTAGTATCAAACAAACAAGAAGCATAAATACCATTCACAAGGAACGTTCCATTAACCACATTGTTGTCGGCTTGGGCTTGGCGCACATTGATGTTGAAAGTTCTGGCGCGTGCTGCTTGCTGTTGTTGCTGTTGAGGCTGTTGCTGCTGCTGAGGCTGCTGCTGCTGGGCTCTTGTTTCACAACCCTGTTCGGGCACATGTTAGCGAAATGATTAGGATCGCCACATGCGAAGCAGACTCTGGCGTTGATCGCGGGTGCCTGAGCCGCTTGTTGGCCTTGAGGGGCTGGGAGCAGAGCTTGATGAGCAGTAGCTTGAGCTCGTGCTTGTCGAGGACCTGTACGGCAGTTTATGGTGAAGTGGTCGTACATGTTGCAATGCACACAGAATCGGCAGGCGATACCCAACGGGTGATGAATAGTACATGTCGGGCAAGTAGGGTGGGGACCAGAATATGCACGCTTTGCAGGCGGCGCATAGGTAACTGGTGCTGCAGTTGGTCGGTGTTGTTGCTGAGCTGGTGATGTACGTGAAGTATGTTATGGTTTTAATGTTTATTTTAAGCCCTTTTACACTTTCTTTAGCCAAGTTTTAAATTTATAAAACACGATATTTACTAACACTAAACACACATATGGGCAAGTGCACCCATCGTGAGCGTAGTATAGTGTTGGTAAGATACCGAGGTCGTCCAAGGACACAAGAGCTTTTAGTACTGGTTTATCCTCAACGTCTAATCAAATCAAAAAGTTTAGAAAAAAGGTTTTAAACTAGAAAAATAAAAACTAACTAAAATGCTGAAAAATAAAAATAAAAATAAAAACATATAGACAAGATGAATCACTTGGCTCCAACTCGTGTTTAGTGTAACCTTTGATTATTTCCGCACTTTTGCACTTTTTAAGAGATTATCTTAGTTATTGTAGTAGGCCCCTCTTTTGAATCTTTACTTGTCCTCAAGCAAAACTCTTTATAATGTGGCTTTACACTCCCAAATGGAATGGGTAGAAGAGAAGGTTTTTGGGCTTGTCATAGAGTGTCGGGATTTCCAAGATTCTTTATTTAGTTTTATTTTTATTTATTTACAGTCCTATTCGTCATGATTTATTTAAAACTTTTCATAAGATAAATTACTTATTAGGGTATATCATGCCTTTTTAAAATTCCATTTATATACAAGTTCACATACCTCACGGGGGATCACTCAACACTCGGCCGAAGATGTATTTTAGTGAATCACTCGAGAGCGGCATGGAACTTACTCCTACCATAGGCATGCCAAGCAATCAATCCTCCTCCTTTTTAACCATATACCTTTGTAAATATCAAGAGGACTTTTGGGTGAAGGGTTAGGCTAGGGTTAAAGGTAGGTGGTTGGGTTAGTGGTTAGTGAAAGGGCGAAAAGTGTAACAAGCGTTGGTTTTCGTAAGTTATTTTTGATGAAGGTTTAATTCAAACAAAGTTATTTTTGATAAACTTGTTTGTTTATTTCTCTTTTACTTCATCATCAACACACACACATATATATATATAGGGGATGGATCATGAGAAAACTAGTTTAAATGAGAAAACCAAAAAACTAACCAAAAAAGCCTAAAAAAAACCTAAAAACATACCAATTTTTTTTTTTTTTTAATTTATTTTAGAAAAATCGCTACTTTTTATGTATGGAAAAAAATTTTAAAAAAAAATTTTTTTTTTGGTTGTACTGCACATGTGTACTAATACATAAAGCTTAAACCACTTAACCCACCCCCCACCGACACCCCCCAAAAACCTAAATTCACCATCCCACCAAACCCCTAACCCCCACCCCCCACCCCCACCCTCCCGAAAACCTAAAACTAAACCCTAAACATAAACCCGAAAAAAACCTAAACCCCCCAAAAACCTAAACCCCCCTCCCCCCACACCCAAAAACCTAATCCTAATCCTAAACCTCCAAAAAAACTAACCCTAAAAGCTAAACTAGACTCAAAAAGCTAATTTTAAGCATGTAATGCAATTGTAGTACATGTTATATTGCACATGTGCACTACTATAATAATAGTATTGAAAACAAGACGACACCATAAATCTTTTTTTATGTCATAAAAAATATGCTTGAATATACTTGAATGAAAGATACAAAAATTTGTGATCTTATTGTGCCATTTTTGTTTTAAAATGATAACGTATGGAGAAATAGGAAATGTTTGAAAAGTTATATATTTTTTTTTCCAATTTTACCCCTCCTTCATTAAAAGTCCTCCCCTCCTTCATTAAAAGTCTCCCCGCTCCTTTTTAGTGCTTTTTTGGTTAGTTTTTTGGTTTTCTCATTTATATCTAGTTTTCTCATGATCCTCTCCCTATATATATATATTTTTTTTTTTGAAAGTCATACGAAAAACCAGGCTTGTTACTAAAACAAAAAGTTAAAAATAAAAAGGGTTTTGGTGGGTGAAAGGGTGTTTGGTTTGGGTTATGAAATGAAAAGGTTTAGGCTCAAAGGGGCTAACTAGGGGGATTTTGGGTAGGTGGTAAAAAAAGAAAATAATGGTGTAGAAATAAAAAGGGTTAGTCCTAATGCCTCCATCATTTACTTACTTGGGTTTAAGTTGGTAAGGACCGGGAATGTATCGTCGTGGCAAGTTCTAGAGTCGTAAGAACCAAGCGGCTATTCACACAAGAAACGAAAAATGAGCATTTAGTTTAAAGATATGTATTTGTATGCTCAGTAAAGGCTCAAAACTCACTTTTGTGTGAATGGGTTTTTATGTGATCAAGTATATATAATCAAATTTTAACTAAGCTTGTCATGCCGTTTCATAATTTCCTTATGTTGGTTCTTTTTATAACGACGCTATCGGTTGTAAATTTGTAAAAATATAACCTTTTTAGAATTTGAAACTCCCAAGTTAAATCTAGACAAGTAAAATTTTTGGGGTGATTCGCGGTTCCAATAGAGTTTTGTGTAAGGCTTGTAGTTAGGACTTGCAAGATTCAAGGTTTTAGCATCCCCCCCCCTCCCACACTTAAATTATACATTGTCCTCAATGTGTCCCAAAAATAAGTTTTTAGGTTGATTGAATGTGTAAAAAGGTGTGAAAAGGCAAAAATTTGTGTTACTGGGCGCTGGACACGGCCCCGTGTTGTCCGGGCACGGCCCCGTGTTCAGGTGCCAGTAACAAAATTGAAAAAGAGAAACAGAAGCCTGGGCACGGGGGCGTGTTGGGTGAACACGGCCCGTGTCCAGTTTACCTGAACTGGGCATTTTCTGCAGACTGTGCAGCACGGGGCCGTGTTGGGCGGACACGGCCCGTGCTGAACTTACTGTTAACGAAGAAATTTTGTCGGATGGCCCTGTTTTCCTGCATGGGGTGCTGGCTCAAGTTTCCCTTGTTATCCCTTGCCATCCTGAGTGTGTTTTATTCCTGAAAATTAAAACTAACTAGAAAACATAAAAATTAATCTAAACTAAACTAAGGATAGTTCCGCGGAATGCCTCCGTGGTGTGCCACGTTTATAAGGGTCCTTGGCTAGACCCAAAGCATGGTCATATGTCACCCAAGTGGGATGTTTTGCATCCCATGCTACACAGTCGGAGAGCGTCATCCAAGCTTGAGTCTATGACCTTCATGTAGTTGACCGGGTCCTCGTCTTCTACTCTCTTTCCAACTCCAAACTTCACTTCCTCGTCCCCAAACTTCAATGTTAGTGTTCCGTCATTCATATCCACCACCGCTTGGGCGGTGGCTAGAAATGGTCTCCCGAGGATGAGAGGGACATCGGCGTCTTCTTCCATATCTAGTATGACAAAGTCGGTCGGGAAGACGAAACTGTCGACTTTGACAAATAGATTTTCAGCGACACCTTGTGAAAATTTGACGGATCTGTCGGCGAGTTGTATGCTCATCTTTGTAGGGCTCGTTTTTCCTAGGCCGAGTCGTTTGAACATTGATGCGGGCATGAGGTTAATGCTAGCCCCAAGATCGGCTAGTGCATTACGAATGGGGGATTCCCCAATCGAGCAAGGAATCGTGAAGCTTCCAGGATCAATTTTCTTTTGTGGGAGTTTGTTGAGTACTAAGGCGGAGCATTCTTCGCCTAAGTTAACTAATTGCAATGATTCAATTTTCCTTTTGTGAGTGAGGAAGTCCCTCATAAATTTTGCATATTTAGGCATTTGGGTTAGGACCTCGATAAAAGGAATATTAACATGCAATTGTTTTAGTAAATTTTCGAACTTTGCGAATTGCTCATCGGTCTTTTGACAAATTAACCGTCCGGGGTATGGAACCGGAGGAGTCTTGGTGGGCTCTTGATTTGGTGGAGAAACCTTTTCTGGTTGGGGCGCGGGTGGAGTCGTGGTTTGGTTGGATTGGCTTCTTTCAGTTGGTGGTAATGGAGCCTCCTCGGGACCCACGGTTCGGTTTCTCAATGTGATGAGATGTACTTGTGCCTTTGGGTTGGTTTCGGTATTGCTTGGTAACGCGCCTTGTGGTCTCTCGGAGAAATTTTGAGCTACTTGATTTAATTGTTTTTCAATGTTTTGAATGCTAGCTTGTTGATTTCTGAAATTCGATTCCAATTGCTGAAATCGATCCGAGTTTTTCTTTTCGGTGTCGGAGATGAGGCGAGATACAGTATCTTCAAGCCTTTCTCGTCCACCTTGTTGTTGAGAAAAGTTTTGTGGTTGTTGAAAGTTAGTTCGTTGGTTTTGTTGGTTACTACTATTGCCGGGATCTCTCCAACCAAGGTTAGGGTGGTTACGCTATCCTTGGTTGTAGGTACCCGTTGGTGGACCCGACGGCCTAGGTCTATTATCAATGTAGTTTACCGTTTCCGTTTGATCATCTACTTCTTTCATACAACTCCAATTTTCATGTGGTCCACCACACCCCTCACAAGCCATAACCGAGGCCGTTTTTACCATTTCTAATTTTTTGATTTTTGAAGAAAGGGCCTCGATTTGAGCTTGTAAAGAAGTGCTTTCATCAACCTTGTGGGCGCCCGGGGCAATAGATTTATTGCCTCGGGGAGTGTGCCACTGAAAATTGGTTTGAGCAATTTCCTCAATTTGATTATATATTTCATTTGGGCGACGATTACCTAGAAGTCCCCCGGAGCTAGAATCAAGTGTTCGTCTTATGTGTGGCAACAACCCATTGTAGAAAGTGGATAGTTGTTGCCATACCGCAAGACCGTGATGAGGACACTTTCTTAGTAGCTCCTTGAACCTTTCCCAAGTTTCATATAAGGATTCCCCATCTTCTTGTGAATATGTATTAATTTCAGTCATTAATTTGGCCGTTTTAGCAGGAGGGAAATACTTATATAGAAACTTTTGGGCTAGTTCATCCCAGGTGTTTACCGAGCCAACTGGGAGGGTATTAAGCCAAGCCTTAGCTCGGTCTTTTAGTGAAAATGGAAACATCCGAAGGCGGATGGTGTCGTTTGATGCTCCATTGATCCGAAAGGTATCACATATTTCTAAGAAATTAGTAATATGTAGATGGGGATCCTCGTCCGCAAGCCCATGAAAGGTTGCGGAGTTTTGAAGCATTTGTATCAAATGTGGTCGAAGTTCGAAGTTATTGGCTTCGACATTCGGTGCATTGATAGCGGCGCCGAGATTACCTACAGTGGGCCGTAGGTAATCCATGAGGGTACGTTGGTCCGCCATTGGAGGTGGGTCCCCCGAAACTTTCTCTTGGTTTTTAGCTTTAAGTCTTTTTCTGAGAAAGTGTTCGGGTTCTTCTAGAGGTTCTTTTATGTCTCTACTAGAACCGGAGCTCATGCACTACGTAGGAAGTTCAAATGTGGCGTCTGGGTTCCAAGTCCTGCAATAAAAACAGAAAAGAACGTTGGTCAGAAGGTTCACCACGGCCCCGTGTTCAGTGAACACGGTCCGTGGTCGGAGATACAGTGATTGTTTTCCGGATCCCTGTTACTGGGGAGATGGACACGGCCCCGTGTTGCACCAACACGGCCCCGTGCTCAGCTCTCTGTAACACGGAAAATAAAAACTGCCAGTAACAATGCTGGACACGGGCCGTGTCCGACCAGGCACGGCCCGTGTGAGCTCTGCAGAAGCTGAAAAATTAAGAAAAATCCTAAAAAAAATAGAAAAATAAGAAAAAACGATTAGGCCGTTGATTCCTAACTTTCTTAAAATCCTTGTGTCCCCAGCAACGGCGCCAAAAACTTGATGTGCGTGAAGTGTGTTGTGGTTTTAATGTTTATTTTAAGCCCTTTTACGCTTTCTTTAGCCAAGTTTTAAATTTATAAAACACGATATTTACTAACACTAAACACACATATGGGCAAGTGCACCCATCGTGAGCGTAGTATAGTGTTGGTAAGATACCGAGGTCGTCCAAGGACACAAGAGCTTTTAGTACCGGTTTATCCTCAACGTCTAATCAAATCAAAAAGTTTAGAAAAAAGGTTTTAAACTAGAAAAATAAAAACTAACTAAAATGCTGAAAAATAAAAATAAAAACAGATAGACAAGATGAATCACTTGGCTCCGACTCGTGTTTAGTGTAACCTTTGATTATTTCCGCACTTTTGCACTTTTTAAGAGATTATCTTAGTTATTGTAGTAGGCCCCTCTTTTGAAGGCGACGTTACCCTCAACCCAGTAGTTTGAGTCAGCAAGGATACAATCCTAAAGGGTCGGATTATTGAAAGATAATTAATTAAGTTATTAATGCATATTATGGAAGGCCCCTCTTTTGAAGGTGACGTTACCCTTGACTAAGTAGTCTGAGTCAGCACGGATACAGTCCTAAGTAGCCAGGTTATAGTATTAATAGTAGTTTACATATGAGGGGATCAAAGAGTTTGGACCCCCACCATCCAATACCGTTAAGTATTGAAGGAGGTCCTACTAAATTTGACACAGGTCCTTGCAGGATCTATACACTGAACAAGGCAAGACTTTTACCAAACCGTTCCCTTAACCCCCGACCAGGTAGCCAACATACCTCCATATAGACCGTGGAGATATGAATGGTGAAAATATTTTATTTTATATAGACAGTAAAATAATGCCAAGACACCACGGACAAACGATAAGGAAAAATCACCTTCAACATAAGAAACTAGTTATTAAAGTCATTAATACATAACCAAGTAAAAAGTGCGAAAAGATTAAAAATAAAAAGTATTACACTAGACACTTTGTCTTCACCAAGTGATGTAAGAGACTTAGGCAAACATGGCCTTGATTGTCAAGAACTCTTACGATCAATCTTGGATCCCGAGACGACTCACACAATCTATGATGGACAATGGATGATGGTGTTATGGTGGTGGTGGGTGGTGGGTGAAGTGTGAGAGAGGTGGTGTGCCAAGGGATGGTTTGAGCTTGAGCCAAGCACTGCTATTTATAGGCTGAACAGAAGCTCGGGCACGGCCCCGTGTCCAGTGGGCACGGCCCCGTATCCATCCTCTTCTCTGTCTTCATTAATTGCTCTTGTCTGTATTAGTTGACCACGGCCCCGTATCCGCTGGGCACGACCCCGTGTGCAGAAGTATATCTGTACTATCAAGATTTTCCTGGATTCTGTGAATCTTATAGTTGACCACGGCCCCGTGTCCGCTGAGCACGGCCCCGTGTCCGCTGAGCACGGCCCCGTGGTGGGCGATGGAAGCTTCTACCACTTTGTCTTTTATGCTGACACTTGGGCACGCCCCCGTGCTCATTGAGCACGGGGCGTGTTCAGTCTTCTGTTCTCTTTTTTTGCTTGGGAAGATGCTGTCGTGGGGTCGGGCATGTCACGTTTGTTCCTTTTCTTGTATTTATGTTAGATTTAGCTGCCTTTTTGCTTCTTTTGTTAATTTGAGCTCATTTAATCCTGAAAATACAAAAGGAAGACAAAAACATATTTTTTCCAACATTAGTACTAAAAAAGGGTTAGTTTTATGCCACAATTGATGTAATTTATATGTTGCATTTTGCACACATCAGCTGGTACCGCTTGGAGTGGAGCAACGGTAGTGACAGCACAGTTATTGTTGTTGGAGCTGCTGTTGTTGTTCTTCCTCTTGCGACGTGAGGACTTTGAAGACTGAGGAGTTGCGGCGGCGGTTTCAGCGGTTGGTGCGGCGGTCGTAGCTTGGTGCAGGCTCTTCGAAGCTTTATCCCAAAAACCAGCTTTTACTCGTTTGTCGTTGATTTCAGCGGCAAGCAAGTAAGTTTCTTTGATCGTTGCTGGCTTTGAAGCATGCACAAAATATGCAACACAATCCGGCAGAGCGCGGATATACTTCTTGATCGTCATGTCAGGAGTCTTCACTTGATCAGGACAGATAATGCTGAGTTGCTTGAAGCGAGCGGTTAGAGCAGCGTTGTCACCATCTTTCTGCTTGATGTGCCAGAATTCGTCCTCCAACTTTTGGCGCTCATGGGGAGGGCAGAACTCGTCGAGCATGACGTTCTTCAACTCATCCCACGACAAACCATAAGCTGCGTCGTTTCCGCGTTTGTTCCTCTCGGTCGTCCACCAGTCTAAAGCGCGGGACTGGAAAACGCCGGTAGCATTCAGAGTGCGGAGATTGTCAGGACATCCACTCTGACGCAAGGTGACCTCGATTGAGTCGAACCATTGAAACAAGGTCGTAGAACCACTCTGGCAGGTGACATCCACTCTGACGCAAGGTAAACTCTTTCGGTCTGCATGCCTTAAACTGCTTGAAGCTAAACCCATACTTTGGCGAGTCTGTCCTTGACTCTTCAGACGATTTGCTCATATTCTCGTACAGTTCACTCATGATCTGAGGAACAACCTTTGCCATCTGTTTAGTAAGCATGGCAGCGAGGCGTTTATCTTCTTGCTTTCGGCGAGCATCTTGAGTAGCGCGAGATCCAGATGACGACATTGTCTGCAACAGACATCCCCACAGGACTCAACACAACATAATCGAATCTCACCTCACAAACCTAATACTACTAAAGCTCAGGAACACGTTCACATATCACGTAAACACATAGACATGTAATCACATATTCACATAAGCACATAGCATGTAGAGCACAGAGGCACAAAACACAGAGGTATATAAGCACAAGAGCACATAGAGCGTATAGAGCATTCCGACTACCTCCGAATACTGAATCCTATCATTTAAGGTTCGCGAGCGCGTTTGAAAACAGCGATACAACGGGTAGTGTAGCGTATAGTATAACATAAGCGAGTAACATAACATGCGTTCATCCATAAGTAGCGATTTGTTGGCGTGTTGAGATAGATGTGCAGTGCGGGTTGTGTGTGTCGATCAAGCGGTAGCGACAAGCGAATAAACACCAAAAATCGCAACACATAAACAGATAAATCACATAAACACATAAAATACACATAAAATCGACAAATATCAGTAGCGAGCTCAGAATCGAAACACACAAAATCGAGAAATAGATTGTCTGCGGCTATCAGACGTCGACTATCCAAGGTGTTTCGACTATTCACAAGGACCTATAGCCCACGCTTTGACCTTCGGGATTGTGATCTCGCCTCGAATCTGGGCGATCGGCACGCATCCTTCTAGTTATAGTGCGACTTCAAGTCATTGGAGACCATCGAAACCTTGGTGGGAGTTTTGTAAAACCAAAATAAAGGTCGGAACAAGTTGTCAAGGTTCGGATTCCACCCCTGACTTAACAACTTCGTTCCTGTTTTGATAAAAATAGAGACGAAAATATGCGTTAAAGTGCGGATTTCACTTCTGATTTAACACAAGTTCTCGTGTTTTATTGATAAAAATGCGGGTCGAACAAGCAATTTAGTCGAGAGTTTGCGGTTTTCACACCTAATCTTGACCTAATCACCAGTTCATTTTTGAATAATTAGAGTGCAGTGATAGTGTAGCGCGCGCGAGAAATGGCGAGAAATAGCAGGTAAGCTCGTGCATAACCTTCACAGGGTATGCACAAGTCGGTCTGTTGGTACCTAACTATAGACTAGATCGTTTCTAAGAC
Organism: Helianthus tuberosus; assembly: GCA_030545235.1. NCBI lineage: Eukaryota > Viridiplantae > Streptophyta > Magnoliopsida > Asterales > Asteraceae > Helianthus > Helianthus tuberosus. The sequence continues at coordinate 35,200,273 of CM060383.1, forward strand.
ATCGAGCCGGACTAGGTCGAGTCTTGCCTAATTCCCTATAGTTATGGCTCTGATACCAATCTGTCACACCCCAACCGATGGCGGAAACATCGGGGCGTGGCACTGAGCGAAACAGATTGTCCAGAAGTTTCCATAACAACTATAATTACCAATTATTTAAAGCAACATGTCCCATACCATGTCATAAAAGATAACATAATTATTACAGACAAAGTCTAGTCAAATTGTTCTGTTCCGACAACTCAGATTTCAAATACATGCATTTGTTTATTTATTTGTATCTAGGACTATTTCCTAGCTTCGATTTCATCACACAGCAAAAAGCATCCTAGCATCCTATGCACCTGTCAGACGTTAAAGTAAAAGTCAATACACATAGTGTAAAGGTGAGCATACAAGTTTAATAGATATAATAGAGTTCGAAATCGTTTACGCATAACCAGCACGTACACAGTGTGAAATGAAGCACGTTAGTTATCGACATGAACCTATCGATACCAATGACTGCGGGTTGACTGCCCAAGGCAGTTCGCGATACACACTCACCACTGTGAGCCATGTAACTAATTGTCCTTAACAACCCCTGAGTAAACAGGTGCCGAGTCCAAACTATTAGTACTACCGTAACTAAGGCAGGTAGACAGCATTCCATGTGTAAATATAACAAACAAGCATTCAATTAGTCACGTATTACATGCGGTAACGGTTAGCGTTAAAGTATTAAGTAGTGTGTTCGATGTGATTTAGAATAAGCAACGTATGTAACACCCAAAAGTGCGTAAAGCAAAAAGGGTTCGAGTATACTCACAGCGATGATGGATTGAAGGGAGCGCTTAGAGCGAGTTTAGCCTGAACAGTTAACGATAGCATAAAAGATAAGCGGCGTTGTAAAACGGAACATGAGTCAGAGGGTCGAACGGCAGTCCGGTCGGATGTTAGTCCGATCGGGTGGCCGGTCGAACGGGTGACAATCCGCTCGAATGGTGATCCGATCGGGTGACCTTTCGAGTGGATTGTTTCTTCGTTTGGGAAGGATGTGTTTATGTATGATGTTTTGACTTTTGAAGTTTTCGTTGTAGCATTTAGAAAACAAAGAAGTATCTCTACGTCTCAGGTCGGTCGATCGAACGGCAGTTCGATCGGACAGCAATCCGATTGGCGAGGCTTCTCAGGTTGAGAACAAGTTCACCGCAGGACGGTCACTCGATCGGATGACCATCCGATCAGGTGGCAATCTTGCGTATTGAACATGTTGAAAATTTTTTAGGTGTTGAAGTCAGAACATCTCATGGTCGAGTGGTAATCCGATCGGATGGCTATCCGATCGGTCATCAGTTCGTTCAATGTTCAACCTCAGTTGTTTGAAATGAAAAGTTAGATGTGGGACCCAAGGTGCAGTCCGATCGGGTGGCAACCCGATCGGGTGGTAATCCGTTCGGACAGTAGTCCGATCGGACGACACTCCGACCTGGTCGACCTGGTCGTCTTCTTCCTTGGTTGTTTTGGTAGTTTTGTAGTTTTATCGAGACGGTGTGACAACGTGCCAATCAACAGAACCCCATCTTGACCCTAGTGACCTGGTCGAACAGGAATCACCCAAGTTCAACCAGCTAACCGGTTCAAGAGGTTCGTTCTTGGTTAACCCGAAATCGGTGGTCTCGTGGATAGAATCCAGATCTTGAACCAACACATCACCAAGAAGGAGTAGGAGGTTAGAACAAGGTCCGATTCTATCGGTTTTGAGTGCATTGAGTGTAAAAGAGTTGAAAGAAAGTTAGAAACCATCTTTCAATCCTTTTCACCATGAATATGTTCAGATCTATGAAAGATCTTTGTTTATTTATGTGGAAATCGGTTAGATCTAGGTTGTTCTTTGTGGATTGAAGCCAAAACATGAATTTCTCCAGAACCCCATGATGACATCATCCTAGAACACCTTGAATCTTGATGATTTCACGGTTAAAAGTTAAGATTCAAAAGATAGAAAGGTCTAGGAGTGCGTGTAGATCAAGAAAGTACAAGATTTAGGTTGGAAACTTACAAGAATCGCGAGAAATCTGAAGAAATGGTGGCTGGAACGAGTGGAGAGAAAGAGAGAGCTGTCACTTTCCCAAAATGGTAACAAAGGGGGTATTTATAGGGTTTCCCAAAGTAGAAAGCGGGGAAAAGAGGCTGGTCGGTCGGGTGGTAACCCACCTGGGTGACAGCCCGGTCGAGTGGCACCTTGATCGGGTGGCAGCTCGGTCGGCTGGTCACTTGGTTCGAGTGCTCGGCGCGATGAGTTTTGTCGTCTTGATTCGCGGGTAAAGCGTTGCGATTCGAGTGAGCGATGTGATAGAGTTTCCTTATCAAATTACTTTTAATCCCAACTACTATATCTAACATACAATCATCCTAAATAACTTACGTTTAGTGTCTGCGATTCGATTGCGATTGCGTTTTCGTTTGATCACCACAACATAACATAAATAATAAACATGCACAAGTAACACATAAAGGGCACACACACATAAAGTCATAACCAAAGCGCGTAAATTCGAGTTGCGATAAGCGATAAACATACGATAAATAGCGTTTAAACCTCGATTATTAATAAGTACTCCACATAATACAGCTAATGTAATAATATAAATAGATCATCTACAAGTCAAGGAGTCAAAACAGTCAAACTTGACTTTGACTTTGACTTTCGAAACACGGGGTGTTACAAAAATTTTCAAAAATCCCTAAATATTATATCATAATAGTGGGTAGCAAGTTTGGTGCCAAAAAGTGGGTTTAAATATGATTTATGCTGAAAATGCCATTTAATTAACAAAAAGTTTTGTTTTACGATATCTTGCATAACTTTTGTTTGAGACCAGAAAATGATGTAAAATTTTTGTGGCATGCTTAAATATCAGTAATAAAACTTTTTGTCCTCTCACATTTTCAAAAATCTCGTTTTTATAACATGAGGGCATAACAGTCAATTTTTAAGCATTTAACGGAAACATGCAATTGAACTATGATTTCTAAGGGACCATGTAGTATGACCTCAGAGGGTTATACTAACATATAATATGGTCACAAAGGAACCCTAAGACATAATTAAACTAAGCTAAATCAGGTCAGAACTGAAAGTCAAAGCAAAAGTATACTTTTGCGACTTTCGGTTACGAACCGAGCCTAAACTCAGAATTGTCGGGTTGAACAAGCCTAGACATGTTCAATTAATATTTACCAAGTTATTTAAGTGACAAAACTGATTTTATAGCTTCTATATTATTAGTTATGAATTTTATTTAAAAACTGGCCCGTTTGACTTTTATTTAATTACTTTGACCCGACAATTAACTAAGTAAACATGATAATTAGGAGGTGCCCTTTTGAGGGTTTAACACCTACCTAATTACAATCACGTAGCCATGTTCGTTGCGAACAATGGCTTGACCGTTTACGGTCTAGCTAAAAGTCAAAGCATTTATCGTAAACACTTGACTTTTCGGCTTTAAAAGCCAAATAAAATAAACTAGTCGTGAAAGGACACTTACATACGGTCCTTAGGACTGAATTAAACTCAAAAGAGGTTCCAAAATAATCAGGATCCCCTAGGATTGAGAGATAGAGCAGATTGAAATGAATTGATGCAAGTTGAAATGAGAATTCTTGGCCTATTTATAGATTTTAAGGATCCCTATGATCTTGCCATATGTATGAGGGAGTTATGAGATCTTTCCAGGTGTAAAACCAGCTTTATAAATCAGTTAACTCCCATGGAATTGATCAAATGGTTTTTAAAACCAAGTGTGGGAAACAAGTGTGAAGAACCTGCAGCTGGAGGTAACATTCTGTCAAAATTAAGCTGTCGCCGCACGCCACAGCAAAAGGGGTAGGCTGTGGCGTCGCGCCACCACCCCACATCTCAGCAAACAAGTTTTGAACTTGTCACTTTTAGTCCCTGCACCTTTATAAGCTTAGTAACTTTCATTTTAGGCACAATGGGCCCTTGTAGTTAGTTTGTAATTGATCTAGGGAGTATAACCAAACACCGTTAGGTCCGGTTTCATTAAACGATTACCGAAAACACTACTTTCTGCTCGCTGACGCTTTTAACCCTTTACTTTGCGAACTTGTGCGTTTTAACGCGAAATGACATAAGAGCCTTTCAAGATCAAAAATAAGCATTCCCAAGAGTATGATGGGATATTACGACACTTCAGTTTACTCTAGTTCACTTACCTGGTCACTCCAAGGTGTAGTTTTATAGTTTGACGCTTTTGGCCCCTTTAATGCACAACTTGCGTGCATTATCATTTTATCGCGTCAAAGCCCTATGTTATCCATATTAGGCATCCTCGAGAGTAAAAATGAACAATACGATGTTTCGGGTTTGTTAAAAGGTCACTCAGAGGTTAATTTGGACATGTTGACGCTTTTAACCCATCTTCTTAATATTTGCAATTTAAATTGTTTATTTGCATCGAAACTCCACGAAATCATTATCCGACAAACGTGGGAGTATAAAAGATTCTACAAAGCCTCGGGATCGTTAAAAGGTCATTCATAGGTAAAAATTAACATGTTTACACTTTTAACCCCTGTGGTTTGTAAATTTTTGGTTTTAAGCACAAACGGCTTCTGGTGTCCGACAATTTATTCAATAAAGAATACGAACATCATATGAGGTCAATCAGAGGCACAAGTTTGGCATGTTGACACATTTTGGTCCTTCCACATTCATAGTTTTCGTTTTTTTTTTTTTGACGAAATTATTATTCATAGTCAACGTTTGACTTTATTAGGGTTTATTACACGTGTCAACACATTATTAGACGTGATTCTACGAGGTGTTACAAAATTATATATGGTTTATAAAAATAAAACTCAAATCTACAATTTTTCAACAAAAACACACAATCAAATACATCCAAACAGCAAACCAACACTTCACTTTTTCCACTAAAAAACAAACAAATCACCCATGCGCTGCGTTTTTGACAAAGCGCAACACATATATTTGTCTAAAAAGTCATATGGGATGTGTGAATAGTCAAAGCCTATTTTTATTAACTTTTATTTAAATTGTAGTTTTGTTTTCCTTTTATAAATTTTAATACATCGTGTAGCTAATGAACTTCGCTCACGAAAGTAAAATAAAAGAGTTGAATGTTCACTTTTTTTTTACAAACCTAAATGTCACGTCATTTGAGCGTGGTACGAATATATTACGACGAATTCAGTTAATGTTGTGACAAATTAGTCAATTTATACCTTGATACACTACATTTTATGTCGACTTGTATCTTAACACGAATGTTTTTTTTAGACTGCGGGGTATGGTGGGGCTTGGGTTGGGCGTGGGTTGGGGCGGGTGCTGACACGTGGAATGGGAGCCCCCCCCACTGCCTGGTACGTGTCCGCGAGGTATGGTGGGGCGTGGGTTGAGCTTGGGTTGGGTGCACCGCGTGGCAGGGTATTTTAAAAAAAAATATACAAAATTTAAAAAAATCACACAAACATTTATAAAAAAAACATACAACTTCATTAATATTTATAAAATTACATAAACCTAAAAATTACAAAATAAGAAACCTAAAGCGTTAAATAAATTTCAAAAAGGTCGATCTTGTCGAACGCCTTTTTTTCCTTGCCGCGAAACTCTATGTTCGCCACCGCCACCCGGTCCTCGTGGCTTAACTCGCCCCCGGGAACGGCTTCGTAGTAAGCCTTGAAACGCTCGAGCTTGGGACGTAGCTCGCGCCATTTATGTTGGCACGCGTTCATGTTGTGGCGGTCGTTACCGACGTTTAGTCGGTAGGCCGCGAAAGCTTCCGGCCAATATTTGGTTTGGCCCGGTGGCCGCCCCTTCATAGCGTCAACGACGCTTGTGACTAGGGCAAGTTCTTCGTTGTGGGTCCAGGATGCCATAGCGGGTTCGTGGGATGTTGGGTTTGTGGTGACCGGCTGGGGCAGCGGGTGGGGATATCGAATGTTTGGGACCACGGTGGGGGTTGGGATGGACCACCCGGTTGGGGTTTGGGGTTATTTATAGGGGATGTTGGGGTTTGGGTGACCGGTTGGGGTGACCGCTTGGGCAAGCCAACGGTTTGAATTTAAAAATTCAAAACTTTTGGGATGGCCGGCTATGACGTGGCGGGTGAGCCAATGATATTCAGCCAACTAGGATGGCCAAACCGCCCCACGCCCGGCTTGAAACCCATGCCCCAAGGGCCACGCCGAAACCCATGCCCACCCGGGGTGGTGGCTTGGGCGTTTTTCCCCTACCCACGCCCAAACTCCCGCCCCATACCCCGCAGTCTTACATCCTTATAAATAAACAAATATTTTTAAACAAAAAATATGCTATACTGATGCGCCTTCGTATTTTGTTAAATTTACATGAAAATGTAGATAAAAATAAACTAATCTTTAACAGTATATTTGAAATTATGTGAAACATTATTTATTGGTCTTTATAAAAGAAAATTGAATTATAATGTAAACTCGCGGGTTACATCAACGCTTTGCGGCAGGGACGACCCGATTGTTAATAAATTTTACTTGGATCGTAGACGCAGTGGTAAAATTAACATTAATAGCGGGAACCTGTCGATATTGGTCGGGTTAATTACGGTATAGATATAGTACTGACACATGATATATCAACCGAAAAAGAAAACCTAAAAGATAAAGCCGTGATAAGTTCATAAGGAAAACATAGTTTACATCGATTGAAAAACATAGTAAACAAATACCATTGACGTTTCTAATATTACAATACAGTACCGATGCTTTTCAATGGGAACTAGCTCGACCAGGTTTCAAAAAAAATTATCGCGTTTTTAGTTTTTTAAAAAAACTAACGATCAGAAGTTATATACGGAAATAAAACTATTTGGTTCAAGACGTATATTATTTAGAGTGTAAGAGGTAAATTTGAAACCTGAAAACTAAAAAAAGAAAAAGACAAAGTTACTAGAACACCCAGATTGTATTTTAGTATACATTGTTGGTCACATCTAAAACCAATAAAAGTTTAAAGGCTGTTAACAAAAATCTAAGAGTTTGCAGGACCATAAGTCCACACCTATAAATTTCAAAAAAAAAAATTATCGCATTTTTAGTTTTTGTAAAAAAAAAAAACTAACGAACGGAAGTTATATACAGAAATAAAACTATTTGGTTCAAGACGTATATTATTTAGAGTGTAAGAGGTAAATTTGAAACCTGAAAAGTAAAAAAAGAAAAAGACAAGGTTACTAAAGCACCCAGATTGTATTTTGGTCACATCTAACCAATAAAAGTTTAAAGGCTGTTAACAAAAATCTAAGAGTTTGTAGGACCATAAAAGTCCACACATGTAAACTTTACTATTCGTTCAGATGTAAATTAATAAACTTGACTATTCATTCACATGTTGTTAACTATTAATAAAAGAATAAAAATATTAGATCATCAAATCATGGGTATGAATAGACTCACGTTGTTCAAATATCAACTTATACCCTAACCTTCTCTAAGACCATGTGTAGTGTGACGTTTTTTTTTTTTTTTAAATTCAAAAAAAAAACGCCCAAAAACGCCCATTTACCATTACATAGGGCGTTTTTTTTTTTAAATTAAAAAAAAGCCCCCTTGGCGTGGTTTGAAGCACGCCTTGCCCAATACTCGTTGTCCAATCATATTTCTTCTCACTTTTTGTTATCCAATCAGATTTTTAGGTGTTTTTTCTTTATTTTATTTAATGCCCCAATAATGCCCAATAATGCCCCATCCCCACTACACTCATTTTAGAAAACGCCCAATAATTCCCCTTTGCTGACTGGACCGCCACATGGCGTAAAATGCCCTAGGGTAGGGGCATTATCTTCCCCTTCCACTACACATGGTCTAATCCTGCACTACTAAATCATTTTTACCCTGAACTACTCTAACACCATAAAATTACTGACATCACTCCAGTCAACTACCAATAATCCTTTTGTTTTTCTTTTAAATTAAACAATTTAACACATAAAAAATTTAAACAATGAAACACAAATTAATACATTTAAACAAATAATTAAGTCAACCTAAAGAAAAGTTTACAACATGAACGCTACGTAAGTGATTTAGCTTGGGTTGTTTGAAACAAACAACTAAAGATGAAGGGTTAAATATGAAATAAAAAGGCGATATAAATATTAAAAGTAAAAACTAGCAAAAACAACATTCATATTCATATATGATAAAACTAAAACTCAATGAACAGATTCATTCATATTTATATATGATAAAAATCAATGGGCATTCATTCATATTCATATATGATAAAAATCAATGGGCAGGGGTTTCAGCCTGTGACGGGGGTTGTGGCGTGGGTTGGGTACAAACGCCCAAATCACCACTCGGGTGGGCTTGGGTTTCGGCGTGGCCCCTTGGGCGTGGGTTTCAGCCCGGGCGTTGGACGAGGCTATTTCATATATGATAAAACTAAAACTCAATGAACAGATTCATTCATATTTATATATGATAAAAATCAATGGGCATTCATTCATATTCATATATGATAAAAATCAATGGGCAGGGGTTTCAGCCTGTGACGGGGGTTGTGGTGTGGGTTGGGTACAAACGCCCAAATCACCACCCGGGTGGGCTTGGGTTTCGGCGTGGCCCCTTGGGCGGGGGTTTCAGCCCGGGCGTTGGACGAGGCTATCAAGATGACATGGCAGAATCTCATTGGCCAAGACAAGTAGCCGTTGGCCAACGGCTATGTGTTTAAAAAAAATTATTAACTATAAATACCCACACTTCTATTCATTTTTTTACCACAACTACTCCACCTCTTCTATAATCATCTCTATCTTATTTAAAAAAAAAATTCTCATCCAACCATAATACGGCTTGGGAGCGGGGGTTGTGGCGTGATAAAAATCAATGGGCATTCATTCATATTCATATATGATAAAAATCAATGGGTAGGGGTTTCAGCCTGTGACTGGGGTTGTGGCGTGGGTTGGGTACAAACGCCCAAATCACCACCCGGGTGGGCTTGGGTTTCGGCGTGGCCCCTTGGGCGGGGGTTTCAGCCCGAGCGTTGGACGAGGCTATCAAGATGACATGGCAGGATCTCATTGGCCAAGACAAGTAGCCGTTGGCCAACGGCTATGTGTTTAAAAAAAATTATTCACTATAAATACTCACACTTCTATTCATTTTTTTACCACAACTACTCCACCTCTTCTATAATCATCTCTATCTTATTTTAAAAAAAAATTCTCATCCAACCACAATACGGCCTGGGGGCGGGGGTTGTGGCGTGGGTTGGGTACAAACGCCCAAGTCACCACCCCGGGTGGGCTTGGGTTTCGGCTTGGCCCCTTGGGCGGGGGTTTCAGCCCGGGCGTTGGACGGGGCTATCAAGATGACATGGCAGGATCTCATTGGCAAAGACAAGTAGCCGTTTGGGCTAGCTGTTGGCCAACGACTATGTGTTTAAAAAAAATATTCACTATAAATACTCACACTTCTATTCATTTTTTTACCACAACTACTCCACTTCTTCCATAATCATCTCTATCTTATTTTAAAAAAAAATTCTCATCCAACCACAATACGAAAAATGAATTCTCATAATCGTGGTTTTGACCCGAACAATCTGTGGGCATTCCAAGAAACACCTAGCCCAGCATCCAATCGTCCAATTGCTCCCTTTTTAATACACTCCACGATGCCGGATATGGCTGGTTACGCATCGTTTATCTCGAATCGTTTGAAGAATGATGTCGGTCGAAAACACCAATGCCTTTCGCGCAACGCGCGTCATTGAAAAACACTAGTTTAAAATAAAAATATGGTATACAGGTCACTAGCGCACATCGTGTACATGCCATTAACCCACTCAACATAAAATTTGTGTGTGCACGCGTGCGCCCACGCTCACGTGTGTGTGAACACCCATTTGGCCTAGCGCACCTTGCCCAAAGAGGCATTTACGCATGACATGCCTTCTCCACGAATCTTCATCTCTAGTCGGACCCTTCCAACAAGTGTGTCAACATTGGCCTAGGGTGTCGTCGAAGAGAGTTCACTAAGGATGGTCTAATACAATTCAAGTGGGTTTATTAAAAATCAACATAAAACAATAAAAATGTTTCAAGTCCAGTGAGAAAGAAATTGGTTACACTATCGGAGATGGTTGTTGAATACAAAACCAGTTTTATATATGTATATATGTGAATTATAGAGAGAAAACTCACTTAAGTTAAGAAAACTCAAGAAAACCTTATGTAACAAACTTTTTTTTCTAAAAAAATTAGGAAATGTAAGTTACATGTTATTGAACATTTTGCAACAAAAAACACCAAAAAGCGCCGTGTGATTTTTTATATATATTTTTTGAAAATTCAGTTTATATATATATATGCTAAAAACTGATTTTTTAAAAATTTTTATAAAAAATCTCCTCAGCGCTTTTTTTTTTTTGTTACAAAACGTTCGTAACGCGTAACTTATATTCCCTAATTTTTTTTAGAAAAAAAGCTTGTTACATAAGGTTTTCTTAAGTTTCTTAACACAAGTGGGTTTTCCTTTTATCCCATATATAAATTCTAAACATATTAATGAATAGTGTATATTCTGTCATTTATTATTTTGTCCTTTTTGGTGTACTTCAACTTTATCATTCACACTTATATCCTCTTAACTTTTTTTTAAAAACTTCGTAAAAAAATCATTTTTTTACTTCCTAGAGTTTTACTTGGTTTCTTTTATGTGTGTGTCGGTATAAACACAAGTTGGTTTACATTTCTATGTAATTTTTATTTTGAAATGCATCCGGTCAAATATAATACATTTTCATCTTTATTTTTATGTATGTTTTAAGTTGGTCACTTGGGTGTTATAAAATCGTGTTATTGATTTACGTTTTTTCAAAAGTTTTGGTCATCATTCAGTTAGCACAATTTCATCCCCACTCCACCTCACGTTGGTATCACGGTTTTACGCCCCTAACCCGCAACACGGGTTCTTAAGACTAGTTATCTATAAAGAATTCCACGGACTAAATTAACATTTATACCATTTGGTTTAATTTTGATAAATAGGACTAATATATACAAGTGTTGGATATTTTTCTAATGGCCAAAGGCCTACAAACGATAGGAACAGTTTTGATGTTGACATGTGACACTCATGCTAACTTAAACTAAGAACAATATTGTCAACAATCAATGTACATGTCACTCACATGTCAAAGACCATACACATACAAGTCATATGCATGTTCCGCCATCTTTTTTAAATGAACGTAACTTTTTTAAACGTGATTAAATTTTAAAAAACCATCATAAAATTGAGTGTTTTATTATCTTTCCAACGAGTACAGTATTGCTATACTTTTAAAATAAAAAAATGGTATAAACTGGGTGTTCGTGAAAGTGGATGTCTTTATGGAGTATTTACACTGCCCAATTTTATGGAGTTTTTGGAGAGCGCCATGAAAAATGTCCAATTAAAAGCTCAATAAAGATTCAGTTCATAAAAACACACAAATAATGTCCCTAATTTAAAAACGTCATCATAAAACCCAGTTCAGAAAAACAATATAAGATGTTCAGATGGAAAATGACATAAAACCCTAGTTCAGGAAAACGCCATATAAAATTCAGTTCAGAAACGCCATAAAAACTCACTTTAGAAAAAAAAAAAAAAAAAAAAAAAAAAAAAAAAACACCATAAAAAAAAACACCATAAAAAATCAGTTGAAAACGCCATAAAAACCTAATTCATTTTTTTCGAAAGTACATCAATATTATACTCGTTGGAAAGATAAAAAGCACTAGATTTTATAGTGTATTTTTTTTAAATAATTATGTATAAAAAATTATGGACGTTTAAATATGATGGAGGAAAATGACATGTGATTACTATGTGCATCTTGTTTGGATCTTCTCATTCTACCCCTCCTAGTTATTTTAAGGTTCCTAGTATTTACAAAAATGACACCATGTAACAACTCTCATTAAAAGTCCTATTTATTTTATTAGGGGAGGGTTCATTGGGAAACACTAAAAAAGTGGGGAACGGGGGAACACTTTTAAAAATTATACTTAACATGTTAAAAAAATATTTTTCTAATTTTTTTTCGGCGCTTTTTCTTATAAATACAAGTAGAAACATTTTTGATAAAAAAAAATCAAAAACTAAAAATATAAAAAAATGTTTAAAAAACAGTTATATCTTATAGAATTAACTTAACATGTTAAAAATATATATTTTTTTTAAAAAAATTCAGCGTTTTTCTTTATAAAAAGGAGGAGAAACTAGTCGAGTAAAAAAATAATTTTTCTAAAAAAAAGCCTTTTTTTAAATTTTTTTTTTAATTTTTAGTTTTTGATTTTTTTTATTAAAAATGCTTCTACAAGTATATATAAGGAGAAGCGTCGAAAAAGATGTTTAAAAAATTATTTTTTAACATGTTAAGTTAAATTTTTAAGAGTGTTCCCCGGTTCCCCACTTTTTTAGTGTTCCCCAATTAACCTCACACTATTTTATTATTTTATCCAATAGGAAACCCTAATTGAGACACCCAAGTGATTCTGCACAAACCCTAAAATTTTCAGAATTTTCAGAATCAGGATCAGGGCCCCTAAAACTCAGGGGGGGGGGGGGGGTAAACCCTAGTTACGATTATCCACATAACTATCTGTCGAAATCGAATTTCACAAAACCGTCAACTCAGCGAGCCTACACATACACGGGGCTACCCTATGAAAATAGGTAAGCCGTCGCGTAGCGCGATGACTATAGGGGTGACCCGTCGCGCTACGCGACTGGGTCAAATTGCATGTATAAATAGGGGTGTCTGGGACTTGAATTATGGCGCTTGAACGACGTTAAAACTCAAAATATACGCTGAGTTATAGCAGAAACACTACAAAAACACACACGATTCACTAATTGCTGCCGCAAAACAGGGTAATAACTCGATCGCTATTACGATTCATTGTCCGATCGATCAATATATCCAATGGATGTTTAAGTGCTGCCCACATTAGGGTGATGCTTTGTCATTAGTCGTTAATTCGATGGATGTTTAAGTATCGCACTTTGTCATTCGTTGTGAGAGTTTAATCTCGTGAGTTATCGTAAATGCTGTATTGATTACTAACCCAGTTTTGTGTGCATTGTTATTTAAATTAGGTTAACAAGGCTAATCCATAGACTAGACTCTGTCCGTATTAAATCAGCAATGTGAGTCATTCTCTTTTTATCAAATTGCTTTACAAAACCCTATTTATTTCAAAGTTATAATTACAGGGATTAAGTTTATGTAATCACCATATTACAGCCGGTATGTGGGGTTTTGTATACATTACTTGATAATCTTCACCATTGGGGCAGCCAAGGGGTGATATGACCATAGTTACAGACACCATTGGACGAATGGGCCAATGGGTCGAGTGACAAAATACTGTGGGTATTTGGTTTGATATCAGAAACATTGTAATCTTCCTTAATACTGTAAATTATAACAAACAAGATCGTTTTAGTAAATAGAATGATTCACTCAGTATTTCCCGCTGACAAAACCTTTTTCAAACATGTTTCAGGTGATCTGTTGTAATTCAGGAAAAGTGTTGTGGAGCATTTCAAGCTTAAGAAAGTGGCTCATTATAAAATAAAGAAATATGTTTTGTAAAATAAAGATTTCTCAGTGAAATCATATGATTGTAAATTACCGGGGTTTTATCCCGAGTTGTGAAATAAAATAATCGGGAAAATTTTAGCTTTAAAAAGATCCTGATGATAAACTTCCGCTGTTAAACTCAATTAAATAAATACCACGGGATTTCTGTTCCGCGGCTCCTGAAACGGGTCAAACCGGGCAGGGGGCCGTGACAGAAAAAGGTGGTATCAGAGCCACTGGGTTAAGCTAATTAAGAATTTAGAAATACTTAATTTTTCCTGATTACTATTATGTGATTATGTGTTTTATTAACTGACTATTTGTTAGTTACAGTATGGGTAAGCAAAAGCTTTCAAACATCTATGTTAAATTAGATAGATCATCCAATGAAAAGGGAAGTTCCTCTCAAATTCCTGAAGAAGGAATATTTGTGCGAAAGGCGCATTATGAGGAACCACTTTCTCCTAATAAAAGAAGTTTAATTTTAAAGAAGAGTCAGGAGAAAATAAAGAAAGCCCGAGAAAAGAAAATTAAACAAACCCAGGAATTATCAGTAAATCACCATGGGAAGACAAATTAGATGAAAAATGGGCGGACCTTTATATGCTAGCCACTGTAGCAGTAAATGGTAATCTTTAAAATACCATGACTCCGTATTAGCAACTTACAAGCCAGAAATATCATCTAGTAAATAAATTAAATTACAATAAAACCTAGTATGTTTAAAGTGTCCATTTTCCTTGTATAAATTGGTCACAGGGTATGCAATAAAATTTAAAGGTTATTTCTAAAAATTTGTTATAAATTTTAACTTAGCATTTTTGTATTTTACTTGTATGTTAAACAGCATGAATGAGTTATCGAAAGCCCTAGAGAATCTCAACCTTTACCCTGTAAACATAGAAGTTTCTAAAGAGTTTACTGGGTACTTTCCTGATGTGGAAAAACCTATAGAATTCAACGCTCCACCTCTGGAAAAGCCAAAACCTAAGAAAAAAAAGAAGAAGATATGTATGGGGAAGGCGTGTTCATAAGAGAAAGCCAGCTAAGAGACTTCCTAAAATAAACAATCCCTTAGAAAAAGGAAAAAAAATTGAAACCGGTGAAAGTTCTAGACAGCAGGAGTTGGAGACTGAAGTCAAAGAAGATTCTAGGCAAATGGGCATACAGTTTGAGGAATATCGTAAGGAAATAGAAATGGAAGTTGGAAAAGGTTCTAGACCAACCCAGATGGAAATTGGAGAGAGCTCTAAACAAACCCAGGAAATGACAATTCAGGAGGAAATAGATTTTATATTGGCAAGCTGTGATATTGTTCAGCCTGTCAATAGAAATGTTTTTACTCAGCCTCTTGAATCTCAACTACCAATAAATTTGGAACCAGCAATCCCGGAACCAATAATCCACTCTCAACCTTTAGGAATGGACGAGTGGTGGACCAATGATTGGCAATTCCAAAACATTGTCAACAGCCCTTATTCCTTTCTTCCCCAGTTTGATCCAGAACCTCTACCAAATCCACCGATGAGTAACGAGAATATGGCTGAACTTCGCCATTTTGGTGAAGAATTGATGGATGCAGGAAATAGAATCCGGGAGATAGGGGGACAAATTTCCTGGAAATATGATGAAAGGGAGCTTCGTTTTTAGAAAAACAAATGACGAAAGATAGTAGGTTTATGAAACTGTGGTTGTGTAATAGTAATAGTAAAATCAGTATGTGTAAAATAAATAATAAAACGGTTGTATATAGAAGCATGATATAATCTATAAAACAAATGAAATTTTAGAAAATTTACAATTTTGTTTGTATATTCGTTTACGTGATTATGTGCAATTAATTGTGACATTGGATTATTTCTTTTATACTAATAAATTATATATATATTAATTATCAGATGGCAAACATTGGTAATGAGCCTGTAAATGAAGTAAATCATTCCGAGCAAATTCAGGAAGAGCAATTATTAACTAGGCAAGATATCGAGGATATCATTGCACAAGGAATAGCCAATGCTATTCCAGCAATCGTTGCTGCTGTTCAAAAACCTGCCGAACCTCAACAAATTATTCCTAATAAACGTATTTCTGAAGATAACTTCAGTAATAGCGTAAATGGAGGCGATAATCATATTAATCACGATAATGAACCACGGCAAGCTCCGCTCCCTAAGAAAATGAAAGCCGCAACACCTGGTTGCACTTTCAAAGAATTTCTTGCCTGTAAACCCATTGAATTTGCAGACAATGAAGGAGCAACTGCATCACTGCGTTGGTTAGAAAAAACCGAGGCAGTAATTGCAATAAGTAAATGTGACAAAAACGATCAAGTCATGTACGCGTCAAATCTTTTCAAAGAAGGGGCGCTCGAATGGTGGAACACGGTGTTACAAGCTAAAGGAAGAAATAGGGCTTACGCCATGAACTGGGAAGGATTTAAGATTCTTGTAGAAAGAAAATTCTGTCCCGAATATGAAAAAGATCAAATGGCAAATAAATTCCTAAATCATCGAATGACGGGTGTAGATTATCGCGGTTATACTTCGACATTTTTCGAATATGCTAGAGTGGTACCAACACTGGTTTCGCCAGAACCGGTACTCATTTCTCGCTATATTTGGGGATTAATTAGCGAAATCCGCAATATCGTTAAAGCTGCGAGACCTCGCACTATTGACGATGCAGTGGAACTAGCCAACACCCTAACTGATGAACTGGTACGCACAAGAGATGAAAACAGGAAAAAGAAACTGGCTCAGAAAATTACCCAAGGATTTCGTGTGGGTAATAGTAATAACTTCAAGAAAAGAGGAGCAGGGAAATCTTCAAATCCACCTTTCTGTAGGAATTGCAAAAGGAAACATTATGGAAGATGTAATATAACCTGCAACCTTTGCAAAGCTGTAGGACATCGTGAAGAAAACTGCAGAAAGAAAACCATAATCTGCTTTAACTGTGGGGAAGCTGGGCATTTTAAAACAGAATGTCCTAAATTGGCCAAACCAGCAGATAACAAAACCAAGGCGACCGACGGAGCTACTAAGAAGAATGTCAGAGCATTCCAGCTGACCACTCAAGAAGCAGAACTCATTCCACATGTAATAGCTGGTACGTTCCTAGTTCACAACGTGTACGCAAAAGTATTATTTGACTCTGGTGCAAACCAAAGTTTTATAAATATTTTATTCTGTCAAGCTCTTAAGTTACCTTTAACTAACATTAGGCAGATTTTTACAGTCGAAACCGCAGATGGGAATTCAGTTAAAATAGATCAGGTTTTGCAAAAAGTAGAAATAGAACTTTCAGGTCATAAATTTGCTGCGAATCTGTTACTTATGAAATTAGCTGAATTTGATGTTGTGTTAGGAATGGATTGGTTAATAGCCAACCATGCTCAAATCATTTGTGATAAAAATTCAATAGAAATTCAAGCACCTACTGGAAAAGTAATCATGATTACAGGAGATAAACCACGTAAACCCATGAGGTTCATATCAGTAATGAAAGTTGCTAGTTATGAACAAAAGCAAGGAATAGTATATATGATTTCAGTAATCATTAGTACTAAGGGCGAAGAACTTAAGGAAATTCCTATAGTCTCAGAATACCCAGATGTATTCCCAGAAGAGTTACCAGGGTTACCACCAGATAGGGAAGTAGAATTTAGGATTCATCTAATTCCAGGAACTACACCGATAGCCAAGGCACCTTATCGGTTAGCTCCTACCGAAATGTTAGAACTGAAAAAGCAATTAGATGAATTACTAAGTAAAGGATTCATACAACCTAGCTCATCCCCTTGGGGAGCGCCAGTGTTGTTTGTAAAGAAAAATGATGGTTCAATGAGAATGTGTATTGATTATAGAGAATTGAATAAAGTTACAATTAAGAATCGATACCCATTACCTAGGATTGATGATCTGTTTGATCAACTTCAAGGAGCTAGATATTTTTCTAAGATCGATTTACGTTCCGGATATCATCAATTGAAGGTACAAGAAGAAGACATACCTAAAACTGCTTTCAGAACTAGGTATGGTCATTACGAGTTTACAGTCATGCCCTTTGGGTTAACGAATGCACCTGCAGCATTCATGGACATGATGAATAGGATCTGTAAACTGTATTTGGATAAATTTGTAATTGTCTTCATAGATGATATACTTATTTATTCAAAAAGTCAGGACGAACATTGTCAGCACTTGCATGCACTCTTAACTTTGTTAAGAAAAGAAAAACTGTACGCCAAATTCTCGAAGTGTGAATTTTGGTTGCAAGAAGTACAGTTCTTAGGACACATGGTGAATCACGAAGGTATTCATGTAGATCCTGCTAAGATAGAAGCAATTACCAAATGGAAGGTTCCACAATCCGCAATGGAAATTAGAAGTTTTATAGGTTTAGCTGAATACTATAGACGGTTTATTAAGGATTTTTCCAAAATAGTTGTACCATTAACTAAGCTAACCTGTAAAGCCGTTAAGTTTGAATGGGGACCTAAACAAGAAGAAGCTTTTAGAATCTTGAAACAGAAACTAACCAATGCTCCAATCTTAGCCTTACCAGAAGGAACTGAAGATTTTGAAGTATATTGTGATGCTTCAAAACTAGGATTTGGATGCGTGCTGATGCAACGCAAGAAGGTAATTGCATATGCTTCAAGACAATTGAAAAAGCACGAAGAAAATTATACAACTCATGACTTAGAGTTAGGCTCCATAATTTTTGCCCTTAAGATTTGGAGACATTATCTTTACGGAAGTAAATTTACTGTCTATATAGACCACAAAAGTTTAAAATATATTTTTGGGCAAAAAGAGTTAAACATGAGGCAAAGGAGATGGATGGAAATCTTAAGTGATTACGATTGTGATATTCAATATCACGAAGGAAAGGCAAATGTAGTTGCAGATGCCTTAAGTCGTAAGTACCATGAGAGACAACGATGGGTTCGTGCTCTCAGATTAAATCTACAGTTAGATTTAATGGAACAACTGAAGTATTTTCAAGAAACAGCAATAGAAGATGTTGCTGAAGGAATGAAGGGACGAATAAAAGATTTAGAACGAGGAGCTGATGGAATTTGGAGATTCCATAAGAAAAGGATCTGGGTACCAAAACAGGGAGAATTAAGAAATAAGATTTTGGAAGAAGCTCATAAATCTAGGTATACTATACATCCAGGAAACAATAAGATGTACCAAGATTTAAGAAATAATTTCTGGTGGATAGGCATGAAAAAGGATATAGCTAAATATGTTTCTAAGTGTCTTACTTGTTCCCAAGTTAAGGCAGAAAATCGGAAACCTTCAGGTCTACTACAACAATTAGAAATGCCAGTGTGGAAATGGGAACTTATAATAATGGATTTTGTTACTAAGTTGCCCAAAACTAGAAAAGGTAATAACACGATCTGGGTAATTGTGGATCGATTAACCAAATCAACTCACTTTCTACCCATGAAGGAAACCTTTAGTATGGAAAGGTTAGCCAAATTGTACGTAGACGAAGTAGTATCCTTACATGGAGTTCCACTCTCCATTGTATCAGATAGAGATAGTCGGTTCACTTCTCATTTTTGGACAAGTTTCCAGAAAGCAATGGGAACTCGACTAAACTTAAGCACTGCATATCATCCCTAAACAGACGGGCAAAGTGAAAGGACAATCCAAACTCTGGAAGACATGCTCCGAGCATGTGTGATAGATCTTGGTGGAAATTGGGACGATCACTTACCTTTGATCGAATTCTCCTATAATAATAGTTATCATTCAAGTATTGAAACTGCTCCATTTGAAGCACTGTATGGAAGAAAATGCAGAACTCCAGTTTGTTGGGCAGAAATAGGAGAAAGTCAATTATCAGGCCCGGAGATTGTACAAGAGACGACTGATAAAATCACACAAATCAAGGAAAGACTGAAGACGACTAGAGATCGTCAAAAGAGTTATGCCGATAATCGATGCAAACCACTGGAATTTCAAGTCGAAGATAAAGTACTATTGAAAGTTTCTCCTTGGAAAGGAGTAGTCCGATTCGGTAAGAAAGGAAAGCTAAGTCCGAGATACATAGGACCATTTTCGGTAATCCAACGTATAGGACCAGTAGCTTATCGTTTACAACTACCAAAGAGTTAGCTGGAGTACATGACGTATTTCATGTATCCAATCTCAAGAAATGTCTAGCAGATGAATCTCTGGTAGTACCTCTTCAGGACATAGAGGTAAACGAAAAGTTAAAATTTGTTGAGAAACCTCTTCGGATAGAAGACAGAAAAGTGAAGTTTCTCAAGCACAAACGACTAGTGCTATTTAAAGTCAAGTGGGATTCAAAGAGAGGAGCTGAATACACTTGGGAGCTGGAATCAGAAATGAAGCGAAAGTATCCACACTTATTCCAGTAAATCTCGAGGACGAGATTTTATTAAGGTGGGGAGAATGTAACAACTCTCATTAAAAGTCCTATTTATTTTATTATTTTATCCAATAGGAAACCCTAATTGAGACACCCAAGTGATTCTGCACAAACCCTAAAATTTTCAGAATTTTCAGAATCAGGATCAGGGCCCCTAAAACTCAGGGAGGGGGGTAAACCCTAGTTACGATTATCCACATAACTATCTGTCGAAATCGAATTTCACAAAACCGTCAACTCAGCGAGCCTACACATACACGGGGCTACCCTATGAAAATAGGTAAGCCGTCGCGTAGCGCGATGACTATAGGGGTGACCCGTCGCGCTACGCGACTGGGTCAAATTGCATGTATAAATAGGAGTGTCTGGGACTTGAATTATGGCGCTTGAACGACGTTAAAACTCAAAATATACGCTGAGTTATAGCAGAAACACTACAAAAACACACACGATTCACTAATTGCTGCCGCAAAACAGGGTAATAACTCGATCGCTATTACAATTCATTGTCCGATCGATCAATATATCCAATGGATGTTTAAGTGCTGCCCACATTAGGGTGATGCTTTGTCATTAGTCGTTAATTCGATGGATGTTTAAGTATCGCACTTTGTCATTCGTTGTGAGAGTTTGATCTCGTGAGTTATCGTAAATGCTGTATTGATTACTAACCCAGTTTTGTGTGCATTGTTATTTAAATTAGGTTAACAAGGCTAATCCATAGACTAGACTCTGTCCGTATTAAATCAGCAATGTGAGTCATTCTCTTTTTATCAAATTGTTTTACCAAACCCTATTTATTTCAAGGGTTTTTTACATATTTCCCCCTACTAAGAGAGCTTATTACATATATCCCCAACCAAAAAATTCAATTACATATTTCCCCATTTTTTTAGAAATTACTCATTTACCCTTCTTATATTCCTATAATCTTCATATTGTTTCCTCTTCCCTCTACATCTTCTTCTTTCCCTCCCCTTCTTCTTGCAACCGATTTTCGCAAAGCTTTTTCGAGTTTCAGGCAGTATATGTTGATTAAACTTCTGGTCTTACCGCCGTTGTGACTGAGTATTCCTTAACAGACAAAGAATGCTCGAGTAGTGAGAACTGGTTACCGATCTGTAATAGAGTTTTCAACTGAATTTGTTTTTTCAAGTAGTGAGAAATTTCAGATCTATAACAGAGTTTAATCTGAAGTGAGAACCGGTTACCGATCTATAACAGGTTTGAGATTTCATTTGAAAGTTTCACCTGAAGCCGGAAAAGAATCGGAGGACAAGAACGGCAAGGCATAATGTTATATAATGGTAAGAAAACCAAGAATTGGGATACAGTGGTTTGATTAAAAATTCGAAAGAATAGAAAAGTTAATGGCTTCATATTATTTAATAGCTTCATTTTATAAGATGAGATAACTAATGAAAAATATATCATCATGATTCATGTTGACCACTTAGAAAAATAGAAATCAAGGACTGCAATTGCAAACAGCACTTCCTAGGCAGACGGATCAGCAGGTCCTAAGAGGCTAATGGATTATGTCATGCTACTTAGAGACTATAAATTCGTTCAGATTGTTTTGTTAACCATTAACATTGATTGTATATTGTTAATTTAGCAGCCAACAAAAGCTGCTAAGAATCCCGACACAACGCCTCCGGGAATAAAACTAGTTGATTATGAACAAGTGAGGATTGTATTTTTTTGAAGTTTATATGTTTTACTGAATCAATTGATTATGAGTATTATGGTATTATTTTAGAAGAGTAGCAAGTAGAAGAATTGGGGAAAGATCTAACTGATGATATTAGAAAGGGAAATATGTAAATATTCATTTAATAACTTCATTAAGGGTAAAATAGTAATTGAATAAGAGAAATTTTAATGAATATGGGAAATATGTAATATATATAGGTTAAAGAGGGGAAATATGTAACATATATGGGTTAGGGAGGGGAAATATGTAATTGAATTTTTTGGTTGGGGATATATGTAATAAGCTCTCTTAGGAGGGGGAAATATGTAAAAAACCCTTATTTCAAAGTTATAATTACATGGATTAAGTTTATGTAATCACCATATTACAGCCGGTATGTGGGGTTTTGTATACATTACTTGATAATCTTCACCATTGGGGCAGCCAAGGGGTGATATGACCATAGTTACAGACACCATTGGACGAATGGGCCAATGGGTCGAGTGACAAAATACTGTGGGTATTTGGTTTGATATCAGAAACATTGTAATCTTCCTTAATACTGTAAATTATAACAAACAAGATCGTTTTAGTAAATAGAATGATTCACTCGGTATTTCCCGCTGACAAAACCTTTTTCAAACATGTTTCAGGTGATCTGTTGTAATTCAGGAAAAGTGTTGTGGAGCATTTCAAGCTTAAGAAAGTGGCTCATTATAAAATAAAGAAATATGTTTTGTAAAATAAAGATTTCTCAGTGAAATCATATGATTGTAAATTACCGGGGTTTTATTCCGAGTTGTGAAATAAAATAATCGGGAAAATTTTAGCTTTAAAAAGATCCTGATGATAAACTTCCGCTGTTAAACTCAATTAAATAAATACCACGGGATTTCTGTTCCGCGGCTCCTGAAATGGGTCAAACCGGGCAGGGGGCCGTGACACACCACATTTATCTCAGCCACAAAACACAAAGATCTTATGACTGAGATATGTTCCTAGTGTTTGTAGGGTTTTAGTCATTTGTAGCTAAACCTTGGGAAATATATATAAACGTTTAATCTACTTTTTTTTTTCTAATTCTATCCATAATTCCATATATATGTCAAAACACTATTTATGAATGCAATGCAGTTTTTACAATTCTTTGCGTAGAGTATATTGAACTAAATCTAGTATCATATATGATAAATGTTAATAAATACAGTTAAAAAGTAGGTGACCAATGTTGTTAATAAATACTTAGGGTAGGGAGTACAAAGTTAATCAGTTCTAACATTGGGGTTTTAGAGTTTAGTTTTTTATTTCTTTTGTTCTTATGAGTTCATTCTAATCATTTGATAATAGACTAATAGTTGCTTGAATAAAGATTAAATCGATTCGCTGCATGTTAGGAGAGCCGTCCCTAAATAACCTCAACTTTCACCAACTGACCGATAGCACTCCCAACTTTCGATTTGTACCACACCACTCCCAACTTTCAACTTATTGACCGATTGCACTTCCAAACTAACTGAATCCTAACTCAGTTAGTTTTTTTGCTGATGTGGCACATGTGTGTTGACATGGCATCTGACGTGAAACTTTGATGGTGTGGCAGCTGGCGTGGCATCTGACTTTATTTTTTTGATGACATGGAAGCTAAGTGGCGTCTGATTTGGCTTTTTTGATGACGTGGTAGCTGGTGTGGCACTAGTTTGGTGAGGTGGTAGATGATGTCAACAAAGTGGGTTAGTGTTCGGTTAGTTTGGGAGCGCTATCGGCCAACAAGTTGAAAGTTGGGAGTAGTGTGGTACAAATCAAAAGTTGAGAGTGCTATCGGCAATTGGTGAAAGTTAGAGTTATTTAAATCCAATATCCGTAAATTCTAATAGAGAGAGTCCAATAAATTTTTCGATTTTACATTTTTAAAAGTATATATTTATATATGAAATTTTAAAATTTTGGCCCTAAAATATCGGGCCTCGGCCGGGGGTGCGGCTCGCGCACCCCCTTGCGGACCTACATTTTAGTTTAATATTAGATTCTTCCGGTGTTTTGATAACAATAAAGATTGTATTTTTTGAAATTTTATTATATATTATTTATTAAAAAAATTTCACCAAACAAATTGAAATCGAAATACAGTTGCTTGTCGGTTTATTGCAACTAATGCCTAATCTAACTAACAGGAATGCTCGTAGCAGTACGATTATTTCACATATAGCTCAAGAATTTACATGTTAACCATCCAATACTAAATAAATAATAAAAACATGTCGTTGTGGCTTACAAAAAATAAAAAAACTCTTGTTTCTGAAACCCCTTTTTCGAAATATTCCGACACACAACACGTAGGACGAAGACTCGGTTTCCATGGTCCAGCTGGGTTACATGGGGGGTTGGGCACTAATCCTTGTAACAAGGGGGCGCAAACAAGGATGGTCTCATGGATCATTGTCTCAAGCTTGGTGCTTACAATTTCCATCAATTATTTTAAAATATAAAGTATGTTGATTAATCTTTACTAAATAACTAAGTTTTAAACTGCTTTTCTAGTAATGGTAGTTAAAGATTTGTTACCAAAATGCACGTGGCCTAACGGCATTAATTTGTGTTGGAAATTGTCATCATCTCTATATGTTCAAGTCTTTGCCAAATATGTAAATTTAAAAGTAGAATTATTGTGCGGGAAATTTCTCATCATCTCTATATGACTAATGGTTTAAGTCTTAGACAAATATGAAAATTTAAAAGTAGAATTAAAAGGTATGTAAGTTAAGTGTTAAAAAAAGGTAAATATTTGTTTTAAGTTATGGGGCTATAATTTACATTTCATGCTAAATGTTGATATTGAGACGATAATAAAAAGATTATTATGGTTGTAATTTTTAGGAATCATGGATTTTAATATTCTCAAGTATTAGTCGTTGGTCGGCAACGATCTCAACTTCAAAAATAACCAGTAGTGGTTCCAATTTAGTGAATCACTCGAGAGCGGCATGGAACTTATTCCTACCATAGGCTTGCCAAGCAATCAATCCTCCTCCTTTTTAACTTTTATACCTTTGTAAATATCAAGAGGACTTTGTGGGTTAAGGGTTAGGCTTGGGTTAAAGGTAGGTGGTTGGGCTAGTGGTTAGTGGTTAGTAGAAAAATGGTGAAAAAGCGTAACAAGTGTCGGTTTTTGTAGGACTTTCTATTTTCGTGACTTTTACTTTGATGAAGCTATTATTCAAACAAGGTTATTTTTGATGAACTTGTTTGTTTATTTTCTTTTTGCTTCATCATCAACACAAAATTTTATTTTATTTTATTTTTTTTTATCATACGAAAAACCGAACTTGTTACTAAAACAAAGGGTTAAAAATGAAAAAGGTTTTGGTGGGTAAAAGGTTTTTTTTTGTTTGGGTTATGAAATGAAAAATGTTTAGGTCAAAGGGGCTAACTAGGGGGATTTTTGGGTAGGTGGTAAAAGAAAAAGAAAAATAATGGTGTAGAAATAAAAAGGGTTAGTCCTAATGCCTCCATCATTTACTTACTCGGGTTTAAGTTGATAAGGACCGGGAATGTATCGTCATGGCAAGTTCTAGAGTCGTAAGAACCAAGCGGCTATTCACACAAGAAACGAAAAATGAGCATTTAGTTTAATGATATGTAATTGTATGCTCAATAAAGGCTCAAAACTCACTTTTGTGGGAATGGGTTTTTATGTGATCAAGTATATATAATCAAATTTTAACTAAGTTTGCCATGCCTTTTCATAATTTTCTTATGTTGGTTCTTTTTATCACTACGCTGTCGGTTGTAAATTCGTAAAAATATAACCTTTTTGAGAACTTGAATTTCCCGAGTTAAACCTAGACAAGTAAAAAAATGAAATTTTTGAAAAAATTTGGGGTGATTAGCGGTTCCAATAGAGTTTTGTATAAGGCTTGTATTTAGGACTTGCAAAATTTCAAGGTTTTAGCATCCCCCCCACACTTAAATTACACATTGTCCTCAATGTGTCCCAAAAATAAATTTTTAGGTTGATTAGATGTGTAAAATAGTGTTTAAAAGCAAAGATTTATGTTACTGGCAGTCTGGGCACGGCCCCGTGGGGACCGGATACGGCCCCGTGTTCAGGTGCCAGTAACGAAAATTAAAGAAAATAAACAGAAGCCTGGACACGGGGGCGTGTCTGGTGAACACGGCCCGTGTCCAGTTACCTGAACTGGGCATTTTTCTGCAGGGGGTTCAGCACGGGGCCGTGTTGGTTGGACACGGCCCGTGTTGATCCTTCTGTAATGGAGAAAATCGTCGGGCTGCCTTGTTCTTGTGCATGTGGTCATTTTTCTCGTTACCCTTTTCATCCCTTACCACCATGAGTGTGTTTTATTCATCATGAACCATCCGAACTTTTAAAACCATCATTTCATTGCATCATAGAGAGACCTTACATAGTCCTAAATTAAGATTAAACTAGATAAAACAACGAAATATTAAACCATGGAGTTCTAGCCTCTACTTTATTTTAATTAGCAAAATTTCCAAGAAGCAACTAATCTTGGTTAGACAAGGCCTTTTTAGAACTCCTTCTTCCGGGTGCGGCTCTCCTCACATGTCGGCGAGCCACTCCTCCACCTCCATTGGAAGGAGAAAAGAAGGCTCATTGGCATTGGTTTGAGGAGTTTCGATTTCCACCGGGATCTCTTGTTGGTGTTCCACGGGAGGTTCTGCTGGCAAATCTTCCCACCCGGTAGGGTTGTTAATTCCGAGTGCCAGGTTCCAATCCTGTTGAGGGAGGACTGGTTCCATCGGGGGTGCTACAAGAATATTTAACCTCTGGTGCAAGAGGTTAATTTCTTGGAAGCTGCTTTCGAGTCCCACCGTAAGATCGTTAATACGGTCGATAAGGACCTCCTCTACTGATGTCATTTCGCCGAGAGCCTCCCTTAATGCTATCACATAGTGCACAAGTGTAGCTTCAACGGAGGGCCTCCTTCCTCTTCGGCTGTTTGTTGAATGCACGGAAGATGTTTCGCTGTTTTCACTCGACATCCTAAAGAAATAAACTGAAAAATAGTTTATTTTATGAAACAGTGACTGGACACGGCCCCGTGCTCATTGAGCACGGCCCCGTGTTCATCTTTCTGCAGAATTTTGGTGCAAGGAAACTTGAAATTTTAAGTTATTTTCTGAACTTGTGGGGTCTTTTTAAACATTAATAACTTAAAACAATGTTACATAACATATTTTTACCAAGATTCCTTGAACAAAACTCATCAATCCCTACCACAAAGTTGGAAGATTTCAAACTTTTAATGGTAGTTCTTGGAGAAAAATGGAGAAGAAGGAAATGGCTAAAAGAGGAAAGGACAAGATGGGTTGTTGGAACCTTCTTTTAGACTTACCTAGGATAGTTGAGAGAAGATTCATTCAAATCTCTGTCCCAAGTTGGTCCAAATGTGCAGAATTCTTGGCTGCATTTATAGAAAACGACAGCATCCTGGACACGGCCCCGTGTCCATTGGACACGGCCCCGTGTCCATTGGACACGGCCCCGTGTCCATTGGACACGGCCCCGTGTGCAGGTGGAGTTCTGACACAGTTTGTCCGTATTCTGACGTACTGATCAGAAGAGAATCTTTTGGGGAACACGGGGGCGTGTTGGCTAGACACGGCCCCGTGTCGAGGGACTGTTTTATGAAGTTGTCTAGATTTTTAAGGAACTTACTATCATCGGGTGGCTCCTGATTGGTTGGAACAACCCCAAAGTGCCTTAGATACCTTAATTGTCCTAGACTAAGGCGAGAACGCAAGAGGTTGTCGGTGAGGGTAATTCCTATTTTCATTCTAGGTGGACAAGTCCAACCCTTTCCCGGGCTCTCGTTAAAGAAGGTGTATGCCGAATTGCTCAGGTCTATGTATGCATCGAACGAAGTCGATGGAGAGTCCTTCACGGCACAATCGGCACAGGGACGACTATCGTCCAAGTCTTTGCTAGGTATGAAGGTATTTTCGGGAGTAACGAGGTTGTCGGAATGCGGTTCCAACATTTCTTCATGGTTATCGTCTTGGGGTGGATCAATAAAGTCCTTCCCAAGCTCTTCTAACCAATTCAGAATTAGCTTTTCTAGTTGAAATAACTCGTCAAGGAGCATTTCTCCTAGAATATCTGGCTGGGCGCACTCGAGGGAGAAATAGTGCTTATTTTTACTTTCGCCCCTCTTAAGGTTATAAGGAATCGTTGGGTCTATGTAGTGGGGCCTATAATTTAGAAAGTAACATTTTAATTCTTTATGTTCGCCTCCACATAATTGACACCACGTACCATAAGAGTGCCGAAAGTAAAAACAATTACTATCACTCATGTTTATGTCAGAAATTACCAACCGCCGGGATCTAACGGTTCTGTTTTCAGTAACTGAAACTTGGGCACGGGGGCGTGTTGAGTGGGCACGGCCCCGTGTTCAGCTTACTGTCTGACTTAAAACAGGATTGCCAGTTCCAATGATTTAGCACGGGGGCGTGTTCAGCGGGCACGGCCCGTGCTGAGCTCTGCAGAAGCTAAAAAAACTAAGAAAATCCTAAAAAAAATAAAAAAGAAAAAAGAAAAAAAATGATTAGGCCGTTGATTCCTAACTTTCTTAAAATCCTTGTGTCCCCGGCAACGGCGCCAAAAACTTGATGTGCGTGAAAGTGTTATATATATTAGGTGTATATTTTAAGCCCCTTTAACACTTATTTTTAGCCAAGTTTTAAATTTATAAAACACGATATTTTACTAACACTAAACACACATATGGGCAAGTGCACCCATCGTGAGCGTAGTATAGCGTTGGTAAGATACCGAGGTCGTCCAAGGACACAAGAGCTTTTAGTACCGGTTTATCCTCAACGTCTAATCAAAATAAAAAGTTTAGAAAAATGTTTTAAACTAAGAAAAATAAAAACTAACTAAAATGCTGAAAATAAAAATAAAAGAAAAACCAGATAGACAAGATGAATCACTTGGTTCCAACTCGTATCTAGTATAACCTTTGATTATTTCCGCACTTTTGCACATAATTAAGAGATTATCTTAGTTATTGTAGTAGGCCCCTTTTTTGAAGGTGACGTTACCCTCACCCCAGTAGTTTGAGTCAGCAAGGATACAATCCTAAAAGGGTGGATTATTGGAAGATAATGAATTAAGTTATTAATGCAATATTGTGGTAGGCCCCGCTTTTGGCGGTGACGTTACCCTCGACTAAGTAGTCTGAGTCAGCAGGGATACAGTCCTAAATAGCCGGGTTATAGTATTAATAGTAGTTAACTTATGAGGGGATCAAAGAGTTTGGACCCCCGCCATCCAATACCGTGAAGTATTGAAGGAGGTCCTACTAAATTTGACCCAGGTCCATTGCAGGACCTCTAAACGCTGAACAATGGCAAGACCTTTCCCAAACCGTTCCCTTAACCCCCGACCAGGTAGCCAACATACCTCCATATAGACCGTGGAGATATGAATGGTGAAAATCCTTTATTTTATATAGACAGTAAAATAATGCCAAGACACCACGGACAAACGATAAGGAAAGATCACCTTCAACATAAGTAACTAGTTATTAAAGTCATTAATACAAAACCAAATAAAAAGTGCAAAAGATTAGAAATAAAAAGTATTATACTAGACACTTTGTCTTCACCAAGTGATGTAAGAGACTTAGGCAAACATGGCCTTGATTGTCAAGAACTCTTACGATCAATCTTGGATCCCGAGACGACTCACACACTCTACGATGGACAATGGATGATGGTGGTGGATGATGGTGTTATGGTGGTGGATGAAGTGTGAGAGAGGTGGTGTGCCAAGGGATGAGTTGAAATGAAACCAAGCACTCCTATTTATAGGCTGAATAGAAGGCTGGGCACGGCCCCGTGCCTGTCTGACAATCTCTCTCTTCATTAATTGTAATTCGCAATTACAATTAATGCGCCTGCTGTACTTTCGACACGCCCCCGTGTTCGCTGGACACGGCCCGTGGTGGGCAATAGAAGCTTCTATAGGTTTGTCTTTTCTGCTGCTTCTTGGGCACGGCCCCGTGCTGGCTGAGCACGGGGCGTGTTCAGTCTTCTGCCTTCTCTATTTTGCTTGGGAAGATGCCGTTGAGGGGTCGGGCAGTCCACTTATGTTCCTTTCCTTGTATTTATGTTAGATTTAGCCGTCTTTTTGCTTTTTTTGTGAATTTGAGCTCATTTAATCCTGAAAATACAAAAGGAAGACAAAAACACTCTTTTTCCAACATTAGTACTTAAAAAGGGTTAGTTTTATGCCTTATTTGATGTAATTTATATGTTGCATTTTACACACATCACTTGCAATGGACTATCGACCCTCCTTTTTATAGCCAGTTCTGGCACTTCCTTCTTGCGGGTATGATGTTTCCTTCTTTCCATCACTTCAGGCCTAGGAAGTTTCATCCTTTTCCGATCGGATAAAAGTTTGACATTTGACTTTGTTATGGATGTTGTACAACAAACCTTCTTGTCTTCACCTTTTGTCCACATGTGTTTGACACCTTTTAGGCTACCATCTCCGATTTACCTCGAGTGTCTCATCATTTCTCGATCCCAAAGATATTGTGGAGAGGTCATGTTATCCTTTCCTTGAAACGTTTTTGCTTAGCATTGTTGTGCTTTGAGTTTTTTTTATCAATGGGAAGATTTTTGGTCCTTTCCTGGTCGGGAGGTTGGTTTTGGGCCTACCCCCGTCTTTAGTCATATTTGAATCTAAAACTAAGTTTAGTATTGCTCGATTTTATAATCTTGTAGTTGCTTATAAGGAAGATATTTTAGTTGATTCTTATGACAAATTTTATTGACAACTTCATGCTACCCCCCCCCCCCTAAAAATGGAGGTTTTTGATTGGATGACCTACCTGCTACATTTTGGCTCTCTTTCACGCCCATCAATCCACTCACGCCTCACCCTTGGTGCCCATGACACGATCTTTGGTGCCCAAAAAATGTTGAAGTGGCTTCAGTGTAAGACCACAACAAGTAGTCTAACTAAATCGAAAAAGCTAGTCAGGGCCGGTCCTAGAATTTTGAAGACCCAAAGCGAATTAAAAATTCGAGGCCCTTTTTAATTTTTTTAGGCTCATAATTTCAGCTTGTATGTGACATGAAATATATTAGGAATAAACTTATAAAGTACTTAACCATTATATAAACTAGATGATTTCACTAATCAAATAATGTTGGGATCTAATACATAAATCAAATCTAAGTTGGTCAAAAGAGTTTAACCTAACAAATAACAACTTACATTATGTGTGAAAGTAATTAAAATATGCTACTTATTTTAAGTATACTATTGTTATTAGTTATAAATGATTTTTTTAAATAAAATTTTACATAGACGTATCATGTTAAAAATTGTGTGGTCAAAATATTTTAGCTTATAGAAGTGATTAAAAAATATGCATTTATAACCCTTTATTAAAAAAATGAGTGTGGTGATTAATAATTTTGAAAATGGATAGCAGGTGTGATTCGAACCCAGCCCTCTACAAAAACCAAATCTTGTTCTTACCACCAGACTACACTTGTATTAATTGTTTTGGTAAAAAATCAAGCCAAGATAATGCAACCAAACTTTTTGTTGTGAGGTGTGATGCTTGAATCAATGAACAATACTAAGGATCACTCAGAAATGTAATGAACAAGTGACACAATGATTTATACGAGGAAAAAGCCCTTGATCAAGAGTTGATCTCCGGCATAAAAAACCACGGGTGATGGAAACTACCGATCACCAACTCCAATTAAATAGAAAATGTATTACAACTTTGGATGATAGCGAGCTTGTTACAAGGATCACTAGAGTGTATTGTGCAAAAGAGTGTGTAATCGCCAAGTAAACTGTCAAGAGCTGATGAGAGCAGTTACGAGTGTGTGTGTTTAGCCAAAAATAGCCAATTGTTCTAATCTAGCTCGCTATCCCCTTTTAAATTTGGAAAATATCTAAGCTAACTAACTATCCGCATTTCATGCAAGTCTTCCATGACCTCCATAACGTCCATATTAGTCAAGCACGTGCGGAATAAACAGGGAATATGCTCCAGGAATATCGCCAAGGCCAAGTCCAAGCACGTACTCCTGCAAACAACACCGTAATCAAAGCAGGCAATCGTTAGTGTAAGGATCACTATGATGATCCATGATCCTGATCCTACAATACTTTCTAAGGATCACTAATTCAAACAGAATTGAGGATCCCTAAGCTTGACTGTAATTGAGGATCACTGATCTTTGGAAAACCCTCCCCTAACAATTGCCCCCAAAATATAAGGAGTAAAGTGTAAATAAACGAGTTATATTTTCTCGTTCTTATCCGTAACAAACCAACGGATATACAGCCGTTATATTCTGACTAGCCGTTGCCAATCTGACGTCATTGAAGTGACTATCCTGCAAGATCATGTTTATAAATTGAAGTTAGAGATAAGGGTTAGGAAGCATTTAAATTCGTGCGTTTCATCCTTTAAATCCTCATTCGAAGATCTGATCAGGTACTCCTCTTTCCTTTCTCTCTTCATATTCTCATTTTGTTTCTTCTTCTTCACCATCATTATGCCCAAGATGATGCTAAGATCTTCACCGGCTAAGGATCACAAAAAGGACAGTCCTTTGAAGAGCCAAGGGATCATCGAAGGCTCTGCGAAGGAACGATGCTGCTTTACCGATCCGCAGATAGACATGATCCGCCATTGTTTTCCGGCGAACACCGTTTTCAAAGCTTTTGATCCCACCGTCCTGAGTGACTATGTTTCTGAAACCTGGGTAGCATTTCCGGTCACCCCATTTACGATAGGATACTCGTATCCTTTTCCTGATTTCACCCAATCTTTCTTCTCTCTCACCGGTATCTCCTACATCCAAGCGATGCCAATGATGTGGAGGGTCTTGTACCCTTGAAAGAATCATTGAGCATAAAGGTATTGATCTAGGAATGTTGGAGTTAGCAGAAATGTATGACCTTGTGAGCCATGGATCTCATCGATATCTATTCAAACACAAACCCGGTGAAGAACAGCCCATCTTCAAAACCACTAAGAATGACACCAACTGGAAAAGGCGATTCTTCTTTGTCAGAAGGGATTCCATCCCTGATGGGAAGGATCTTCCAAGAAAATGGGTTACTCATGGTAGGATAAAGGATCCTTATAGAAGGATCACAGGATAACCTTGTTTCTGCTGAGGATCACTAACATCCTTTTGTTTCTATCTTGCAGCTATTACTGTTTCACACATTATTACAACACCTGCAACGAAGGAAAGGCTTGCTGCTTTCCGGAGGCTTGATCCTGCAATAAGAATATTTCAAGCAAATACCCAGGATTCTCAAGAAGTATCCTCAGGCTCTGTCACAATGTCAAGTAAGTATCCCATTTCGTAGGTAACTAAATGTTTAAATTGAAATGAAACAAGGATACTTATCTGTTTTGGATGTGTAGGTGCTGGAAAATCAACGAAGTCTGCTACTCGTTTCAGTGTCACTGACCTTGATGCCGTCCGATCCTCAAAAAGAAGCTTGCTGCTAGTCCAACTGTCACGATCCCCAAGGCAACCACTTCTAAGGGAAGAGGCGGAAAGAAAAGGAAGACTGCCGATACCCTTTAAGGTCTGCCTCTGATCCAGCATTAGTTCGAGGAATACGTTGCTGAAGTAAGAATAACTGATCCTTAAATGTGATTCTTGTACATGATCCTTCCATACTGAGGGTAAGGGATCCTAAGTCGTATCCTTTCTTTTGCAGAAATTTGCTGAAATCCAAGACTACATAGGGAGTATTGAAGAGGTTGAGCAAAAGTGTGTGGACCTTCAAAAGATCATGCTGGCCAAGGATAAGAAGATTGCCTCCCTTGAAAACGATGTCAATCTGGTGAAGAGGGAACTTGTCCTGGCTCATATCACTGCTGATCAGGAGAAGGCTGAAATCACAAATGATGCTAAAGTCTCCGCTGCCATTGCTATGTACAAAACCAAGTTGCAGATGGCCCAAGAAGCTCAGGATCCTGACTTTGATAAGAGCAACTGGGACATAGAGGGCTGGAAGGCTAGATTGGCTGAGCTGGATGACGAAGAAGAAGCTGGTGAGATCTTAGCAATCGAGGCTGGCAGCAGTGGGGTTAAGGATCATGTGGATGATGCCGGAGCTGGAGGAGCCGGTGAAGGTGATGGTGATGCAGCAAAGGTGTAAGCTACAGGAATGGGCAATGATGGACATTTCTAGACGCGGCCGGAGCCCATTTTTTTATAGTTTAGTAGGGGTTTTCTGGTTATGGTGTTTTGAAACAATCTTTGGTTGTATTTGAACAATAGTTTCTAGGGTTATGGATCATGGATCCTAAGACAATGGGTAGGATAATAGGTGGTGGATGGATCCTCTGTTTGGGGGATGAAGCCACTTGTTATCCTGCCATCTTTTATTTCCTGCACTCTTAAGACCTGTTAACAATGGACACCCTTTGCCAACCCATGAGGACGAGCCACGTTTTGCTGGTAGAAACGTGGGTTGGCAATTTTGACAACCTTAAAGGGTTAATGTTTTGTGAATAAATAAAACCTTAACTTTTTGACTATTTTCCCGTGTTGTTATCCTTGTGAATACTTTACTTTTCAATTGTCGTGGTATACATTTTGTCTAAATTTATTAAGTAAAGAAGAAAAAATTTAATAAATATCCTCAAAAAGTTTAGGATATGATCAAGGATCACATATCCTATAGTCAACAAGTTCTGAAAAGTAGTGTAGTTTAAGGATCATAAGTTCAGTTGTCAGAGGACAAGGGTCACTTAGATAAATAATGAATAAAATCAAAATGATCAAGGATCATACCTGAGAATCCAAGTTAGGATCCTAACCTTTAACACTTACAATCAGGATAACCAAAAGACAAACCTTAGTAGAAGGTAAGGATCAAGGATCCTTAGTCGTTTAGCTTCAAAAACCTGAAATAGAATACAACTAAGCCAATATAAGATAAAAGTTAGTAACTGGGGACAAGCCCAATATACTGGGGACAAGCCCAAAGGATAACTGGGGACAAGCCCAAAGGATAACTGGGGACAAGCCCAAGGATAACTGGGGACAAGCCCAAGGATCGTGTGTAAACTGGAGTATGGCCCTTACTGGCGACTATCCAAACTTAGTGACATGAAAATGCCAAAACCTTAGCTAACGTGAAAACGTTAGAAACCTTAGGAATGGATGTATGGTACGTCTACCATTATACGTAGGATCTTGAATATAGCCAGTACAATGAAATTACCAGCCCCTAAAGCGAGTACTGGTCCCATTGCCATGAACTATACCAGGATCATCGTGCGCTACTGGCGAAACTGGGGACATGCCCAAATAACTGGATACTTCTGTGGATATTCAATCCTTTGTAAAGGATACCTGAACCTTCAAAACTCAGAATCAAGTGAAAGGAGGATAAAGGATGCATGATCCTTATCCTTATATAAGATAATTAAAGAATGAAATAGTTTGAGATTTGAATATTACCAAAATGAGGATCCTCTGTCCTATAAGAATCCTTCTAGGATACTTGTCAGGTAAGGATCATGGATCCTTATTACATGAAGTATTTCTTCAAGTGGACAGCATTCCAAGCTCTTGGTAGCAAATCACCTTCCATTGTTAGCAATCAATATGCCCCCTTTCCTGCCTCAGCTTCGATCAAGTAAGGGCCTTCCCACTTTGGTGCCAACTTTCCATCAGCAGGATTGGTGGTATTCTGAAATGCTTTCCTTAATACCATATCACCAACTTGGAATTTCCTGATCCTGACATTTTTGTTGTAAGCTCCAGCTATCCTTTGCTGATAACTGGCCATCCTTATTCTTGCCAAATCCCTGAGTTTTTCTACAGTATCCAAATCTTGAACCAAGTTTTCAGCATTTTCTTCAGGATCACGAATGCTTGTTCTTGCAGTAGGAACCACCATCTCTGTAGGGATCACGGATTCTGCTCCAAATACTAAATAAAATGGAGTTTGGTCAGTAGCATTCTTGGGAGTTGTCCTATCAGCCCAAAGTACATAAGGTAGTTCTTCTGCCCATTTTCCTTTCTTGGATCCAAGTTTCTTCTTCAAATTGTTGATGATGATCTTGTTGGATGATTCTGCCTGGCCATTAGCTTGTGGGTGGACTGGTGTTGATGTTATCATCTTAATCCCCCAGCTGTCACAAAAGTTAGTAGTTCTATTCCCAATAAATTGGGATCCATTATCACAAACAATTTCAGAAGGGATACCAAATCTAGTAATAATGTTTCTTTTAATAAAGGATATAACTTCCTTTTTCTCTGACTTGAGCAAAGGCTTCAGCCTCTATCCACTTGGAGAAGTAATCAGTCATAGCAAGCATGAATACTTTTCCACCAGGTGCCTTAGGAAGCTTACCAACTATATTCATTCTCCATCTCATAAATGGCCATGAAGAGGATATAGGATGCAAAAGCTCTGTTGGTTGATGAAGGATATTACTATGTCTCTGACAAGGATCACACTTCTTGGCATATTCCACAGCACCCTTCTTCATAGTAGGCCAATAGTATCCTGTCCTCAGGATCCTTGAGAATAATGCCCTGCCCCCAATGTGGTTTCCACAATCTCCTTCATGGAAATCCTTTAGGACTTCTTGGATTTCAGGATCCTCAATGCATCTTAGATATGGTCCTGCAAGAGATCGTTTATACAACATATTATTCAATATTGTAAATTAAGATACCTTGATTTTGAAAGCCCTAGGGTTTTCTCCTGTAGGAATCTCTCCGTGTTGTATGTATCTCATGATTGGAAGGATCCATGATCCTGAATGAGATTGTGTATCATCAGTAGGGACGATAGCAGAATCCTCTCCTATCTCCATGCCTACATGATCCTCAATAGCAGGAGTCAGGATATGGATAATAGGGATCTTAATATCCTCCGGGATCTTCAAGGATGATCCTAAATTAGCTAATGCATCAGCCTCTGCATTCTCTTCCCTTAGTACCTGTGTCAAACTAAAGGAAACAAAAGAGAGTGCTAATTCTTTGACTATCTCTAAATATTTGATTAGCTTTTCACCTTTAACAGTATAGGATCCATTAAAGTGATTAGTAATTAATAGTGAATCTACATGTACCTCAAGATACCTGATCCTCATATGCTTAGCAATTTGCAAACCAGCTATCAAGGCTTCATATTCAGCCTCATTGTTGGTAGTTTGAAATTCACAAGCTATGGAGTGGGGTATTATGTCCCCCTGTGGCGATTTTAGTAGTATTCCAAGCTCTGTTCCTTTAACATTAGAAGTACCATCAGTGAAGAGTATCCAAGGATCCTTAGTTTCTTCTAGCTGTTGGACCTCTAACTCAGCTTCCTTTTGCAAGTCACTACTAAAATCTACCACAAAGTCAGCTAAGGCTTGGGATTTAATGGCATTCCTTGGTTCATATCTTATATCATAAGCACTAAGCTTCACTGCCCACTTAGCCATCCTTCCTGACATTTCAGGTTTCCTGAGAACATTCTTAATTGGGAAATTAGTTTTAACAATAATGGCATGAGTTTCAAAATAATGTCTTAATTTAGTAGATGCCATAATTAATGCAAGGATAAGTTTTTCTAAATGTGAATACCTGGATTCAGCATCAAGCAAACTCTTACTTACATAATAGACAGGATGGTGTGTACCTTCGTGATCCTTAACAAGGACCGCACTTACTGCTTTTGAGGATACTGCTAGGTATAAGGATAATATATCCCCCTTTTCTGGTTTCATCAAGGCGGGGGCTGAGGATAGGTAATCCTTAAGAGCTTTGAGGGCACTTTCATGCTTCTCAGTCCATTCAAATTTCTTGTTCTTCCTCAGGATGTCATAGAATTCCTTGCACTTTTATGAGGATTTAGATATGAACCTGTTCAAGGCTGCGATCCTGCCAGTCAATCTTTGCACATCCTTAGCATTGGCAGGAGATTTAATATTCACAATAGCCTTAATTTGCTCTGGACTTGCTTCAATGCCCCTCTTTGTCACCATATAGCCTAGGAATTTCCCTGCTTTAACACCAAAATGACACTTGGAAGGATTCGGTTTCATATTAAATTTATCAAGGATATTGAATGCTTCCTCCAAGTCTTTAAGGTGATCCTCAGCTTTCTTGGACTTAACCACCATGTCATCTATATAGACTTCCATAGTGTGTCCAATTTGTTCCTTGAACATCATATTGACTAGCCTTTGATAAGTAGCACCTGCATTCCTTAGTCCAAATGGCATAGCAATATAACAATATATACCAGTTGGGGTCATAAAGGTTGTATCCTCTTGATCAGATGGTTCCATCTGAATTTGTTGAAATCCAGATGAAGCATCCATAAAAGTCAACAACTCATGACCCGCGGTAGCATCCACCATGGAGTCAATGTGGGGTAATGGGAAAGGATCCTTGGGACATGCCTTCTTTAAATCAGTAAAATCGACACATACCCTCCACTTTCCATTTTTCTTTTGAACAACAACCACATTGGCTAACCACCTTGGATACTTAACCTCTCTTATCATACCTGCCCGAAGTAGTTTATCTACCTCCTCCTGGATAATAGCATTCCTTTCAGGTGCAAACTTCCTTCTTTTTTGATGAATAGGCTTGAATGACCTGTCAATGCCAAGCTTATGAGTAATTATATCCTTAGATATACCTGTCATATCCTCATGCTTCCAGGCAAAGGTAGATTTCCTTCTTTTAAGGAAGGATACTAAATCCTGTTCAATGTCGCTAAGGATCCCTGATCCTATGAAGATCTTGGATTCAGGATCATGAGGATCCATGAGGATTTCTTTTACATCCTGCTCTCTTGCCTCCAAGACATCTCTTGAAGGATACTTTAATTGCTATTGCTCCCTTGGTCTTGAGGTTGGCTTCATTGATGAGGTATAGCAATTCTTAGCTTCTTGTTGATCACTCTCAATTTTCACCACTCCCCATGGACTAGGAAGCTTTACGCATTGATGATATGTGGATGGGACTGCCTTCATGTCATGTATCCATGGCCTGCCAAGGATAACATACAACAAGATAAGCAATCTATAACACAAAACTTTTGATAAGAATGGAGTCCTTCAATATAGATGGGGAGTTTGATGTCCCCCAATGTATTTTTGGTTTCCCCGCTAAATCCCACAAGTACTGAGGATCTTGGGACAATGTCTGATTCAGGGATATTCATCTTCTTGAGGACATCAAGCTGGATGATGTTTACTGAGCTTCCTCCATCTATCAGTATCCTGCGAACAAAATGGTTAGAAATAAATAGAGTAATAACAAGACCATCATGATGAGGATCCTGAACATCATGACGATCATCCTCATCAAAAGTTATGATCTTATCCTTGGTGACAGTTGAGGTCCGGATGGGTCTGTCTCCATTATCCATCTTGGTTTCCTTGGCATGTCTTTTGGCTGCTGAAAAGGAAGTACCACAAATGTCTGATCCACCGGATATGAAGTTTATAACTTGTGCATCTACTGGAGGAGCAGGAGCCCTCTCCGGGATCCTTTCAGGATCCTGGATCCATGACTTCTTTCATCCCAAAAGCTCCTTCAAATGCCCCTTGCTTAACAAGTAACCAATTTCCTTTCTAAGTGCAATACACTCTTCAGTGAGATGCCCAAAATCCTCATGATATGCACACCACTTGGACTTATCCTTTGTAGCAGCTGGTTTATCACTTTTCCTTGGCCACCTAGCTTTCTCACCTAGATTCTGCATTGCAAGAATTAGTTCATTGTTATCAACAGAAAAACATTATTCAGAAATTGGAGGATAATCCTCATCATCCTCTTCCTGTTCCACTGCATGCACGTTCTGGTTATCAGATTTGTTGTAGGGCTTTGATTTGTTGTTCCTGAAGTAGGATCCTGTCAGTCTTTCCTGGATCCTTTTATCATCCTCTAATCGGATGAATCTAAGGGCTCTGGTTCTTACTTCATCAAGGTTCCTGCAAGGGGTCATGACAAGATCATCATAGAATAATGAATCCCTAAGCAATCCCATTTTAAAGGCTTCTACAGCCGTAGCTATATCCAGGTTAGGGATATCTAAGGATTCTTTACTAAACTTAGTGATATAATCGCTAAGTGATTCATTTTGACCTTGTGTTACCCTATAAAGATCACTAGTTAATCGTTCAAATTTTCTACTACAAGAGAATTGACTATTAAACAAATTAACTAGATTAGCAAATGAAGTAATAGAATAAGGGGGAAGACTTAGCAGCCATTTAAGAGCAGATCCTGTGAGTGTGGATCCAAAACCCTTGCATAGACATGCTTCTTTTAACCTCTCAGGAATTGGATTGATTTCCATCCTCTCCCTGTATATTGAGCTACATGTTCTTCTGGATCCGTTGAACCATCATATAGCTTCATAGATGGTATCTGGAATCTTTTGGGTATCTCAGCATCACATAAGGGTGGTGCAAAACGAGATACCCTATGGCTACCGTCTGCAATTTCAGGAATGGGTTTAACCACTCCTGGTACGCTAGATATCATATCCTTAAGCTTTTGTAACTCCTTGGCCATAGCCTGATTAATACCTGTATCCTGCATAGAGCCATGGTTAGTGTTATATGAATTGTTAAAAGTGTTACCTCCCATGGGATTCATGTTTGGAATTCCAGATGTGAATCCATATTGACGGGATTCCGGTATGATTGATGGACCAGAGGAAGGAATGGTCTGCATTGGTATGAAGTCTCCTTGATGAACATCCGAACTTGGAGGCTGCATACTTCTTAAGAATCCTTGATCTTGAAAGATGTTGGATCCTTGAACCTGAGAGGATCCTTGAACCTGAAAGGATCCTTGGGGCTGAGATGATCCTTGAACTTGAAAGGATCCTGGAACCATAGAGAATCCTTGGACCTGGGAGGATCCTTGGACCTGGGAGGATCCTTGAACCGCGTGCATTCCCAAATATCCTCCTGAGCTGACGAAGGATCCTTGATGCTGAAAAGAGGATCCTTGAGGCCGGAAGTGAGAGCCAAATGCCTGACTCATAGTTGCTATTCCATAACGCCTTTCTGATGGACCACTTTGATATTGGATGCCCGGGACTGCCGATTGTAGGGTAGTTACAACTGGAGTGTCAAAATTTAATGACCTTGGCATCAGAGGAGAGTGATCCTCCACTGATTTCTTCTGTTTCTTGATATCACCAAACTCATGGAGGATCCTTTCATTGGTTTTGTCCTGCTCTTGCATACGATCTCTCATCTGCAAAATCAGAG
Source organism: Helianthus tuberosus (assembly GCA_030545235.1). Lineage (NCBI taxonomy): Eukaryota > Viridiplantae > Streptophyta > Magnoliopsida > Asterales > Asteraceae > Helianthus > Helianthus tuberosus. Next base: position 35,241,332 of record CM060383.1, read on the forward strand.
TAAAAAGATCATTAGTAGTAGGATTAGAGGAAACAGAAGAAGTTGGTGGTTTTGGAAAAATGGGGGTTTGTCTCTTCGCAGCATTTTCAACATTCTTCTGGGATCCAGAAGGTGGTGGAGGCAAAGGTGGAACGCCTTGTGAAGAACTGATTGCCGGCATTGAACTTGAAGTGTTCTTCGCTGAGGAAGCCATCTGCTTGGTTGTAACGAACCGAAATGACCACAAAAATATGAATCTTCTTAGGAATGAAGCACCAATTGCCCCACGGTGGGCGCCAATCTGTTTTGGTCAAAAATCAAGCCAAGATAATGCAACCAAACTTTTTGTTGTGAGGTGTGATGCTTGAATCAATGAACAATACCAAGGATCACTCAGAAATGTAATGAACAAGTGACACAATGATTTATACGAGGAAAAAACCATTGATCAAGAGTTGATCTCCGGCATAAAAAACCTCGGGTGATGGAAACTACCGATCACCAACTCCAATTAAATAGAAAATGTATTACAACTTTGGATGATAGCGAGCTTGTTACAAGGATCACTAGAGTGTATTGTGCAAAAGAGTGTGTAATCGCCAAGTAAACTGTCAAGAGCTGATGAGAGCAGTTATGAGTGTGTGTGTTTAGCCAAAAATAGCCAATTGTTCTAATCTAGCTCGCTATCCCCTTTTAAATTTGGAAAATATCTAAGCTAACTAACTATCCGCATTTCGTGCAAGTCTTCCACGACCTCCATAACGTTCATATTAGTCAAGCACGTGCGGAATAAATAGGGAATATGCTCCAGGAATATCGCCAAGGCCAAGTCCAAGTCCAAGCACGTACTCCTGCAAAACAACATCATATTCAAAGCAGGCAATCGTTAGTGTAAGGATCACTATGATGATCCATGATCCTGATCCTACAATACTTTCTGAGGATCACTAATTCAAACAGAATTGAGGATCCCTAAGCTTGACAGTAATTGAGGATCACTGATCTTTGGAAAATCCTCCCCTAACATTAATGTTAACAAATATTACCGTAAGTATAATATTCTTTTTTTTTATAAATATAGATTTATTTATTTTTTTTAATTTTGGAGGCCCTAAGCCGTCGTCTAGCCCAATTACACTAACGGGCCGGCCCTGAATCTAGTTATAGGGTATCTTTGATCAATGTTTGACTAATATTAAAAATCAAATTTGATTCACATGTGCTAACAAATACAAAATTAAAAATTAAAAATCAAAATATTTGTTTTATTTCTATAAAACGGTTATAAAATCATTGATCAATGTGTGACTAATATAAAATATATGATTTTTTGTAAATGTTTATTGGGTAACTAGGTTAAAACCTCGTGTATTACACGGGTTGAATACACGTAATTTTATATAGTAAGTATAAAAAAGTTACATCTCTAGAAAACCCATGTATTGCACGGTTGAATAAATACATGTATTACACATGTTGAATAAATATAATGTAATCGCATAACACATACATTCGTTAAGATATGTTTTAAAAAAAGGAATATTGGATTTTAATAATCTCAACTATTCGTCGTTGGCCGCCAACAGTCCTAACTTCAAAAAATAACCACTAGCAGTCCCAACTATTGACATATTGGCCACCAATGGACCCTGACTAACAGAACCCTAACGCCGTTAGTCTCCAGAAAACCATTTTTGTCCAAAAAAAGGTTTCTAAAGGTCCGATCTAAGGTTATAAAGAGGTTTGGGACGAAAATGTTGAGTTTTCCGGCTAAAAAGTTGAGTTTTCCGGTGAAAAAGGAGTTTTCCGGCGACTTTAATAATTGGTGATTTTACTAGAAAAAAGTTCCCAAAGGTCCATAATTAGGTTACAAAGAGGTTCGGGATGAAAATGTTGAGTTTTCCGGCCAAAAAACGTTTTTTTTGGCGACCAGAGACTAACGACGTTAGGGTATCGTTAGTCAGGGTCTATTGGAGGCCAATATGTTAAAAGTTAGGACTGCCAGTGGTTATTTTTAAAGTTGGGACTGTTGGCGGCCAACGACGAATAGTTGGGATTATTAAAATCCAATATTCCTTTAAAAAATGAGTTTCGATGTACTATTTACTTATTATAACATTCTACTTTGTTTTTTATTTATTATTAGGTTAGACACTTGTGTATTACACGTGGTATAACATTTTACTTTATCCGTTTTTAATTATTAGGTTACAAGTTTATGTATTACATGTGGTTAGATCAAAGCTGGAAACATAAGAGATAAGTGGAAAAATAAAATAAAGGGGCATTAATTAATGGAAAAATAAAAGAAATGTTTAAGAAAAAAATATTAAACAAATAAAAGATAAATTGAAAATTATGATTTAATAATATATTATCATAAGTGAAAGAAGCGGGATAACTATGATTTAATATTATTATTTATTGAAAATAACATAAATATTATAGTTAGATATAATCTAATGTACATTAGTTATAGAAAAATAGATTATCTGATATTATATATAGAAAAAAGTTAAATTACTTAGATATACAATTTTATCTATGCATATTTTTGTTTGTAACCATACATGCGTACATACAGGGCCGGCTCTTGGGCCGGCCAATCTGTGCCGTCGCTCGAGGTCCAAAATTTTTAAAGGGCCCGAAATTTTTTTATAGGCTTTTATATATATAGTAAATTATGTAATTAATATACGCATTTATTTATTGTACATAAAATTGTTGGTGATGGAGTGAAAAAAACCATATTAAGATAATGTAAAGGTCTCAAGTTCAAGGCTTGGCTCCACTACGAAGGTCTAATTTTTTTTAATTCATTTCCCCTTACCACAATTTTGGGCCCAGTTTTATTTCGCTTGAGGCCTAAATTATTTTGAGAGTTTTCGGAGACGGCTCTGCGTACATAGTCATAATTATATTGTGATACATATTTCAATAACATACTTATAGATTATAAGGTATAATCTAAATATTTTTTCATAAAGTAAAATTGATACCTATCATATTGTTTGAATTTGAACAAAAAATAAGTTGGGATGAATGAAGAGAAATAATATTAATTTATTACATAACTAGTATTAAGCCCCTGCGTTGCAGCGGTTGTTGTAAAACTATGTCAAGTAATACCAATGCTATACCATTGTCAGCGACCATCAACACCGGAAAAGCTCGTAAAAACAAATTAAATAAAAACGAAAAAATAACGTCGAGCGAAAAGCAGACGTAAAATCTTTGACTCACGAACGCTCGTTGCAAAGAAATTAAACCGAAACATAAAACATAGAAAAAAATAACTAAGTCAATCCAGGACCCGCGCGTTGGCCGAACTTGTTAAACGAAGAAAAATAGATGTGTTGCGATGGGCCAATCAAACGGGAAAAAATATACGAAAAAAATGTTGAACCCCACACGCACGTTGCGGTGCATTAACTCACAAAATTTAGAACGAAATGAAAAACTTGGGAAAGATGATAAGTACGGTGGACCAAAATTGAAAATAAAAAACGGTTGGTATTAAATTGCAAAAGATGAAAAACTTTGGGTTAAAAGTAAAAAAACAAAGGGTCTAAATTGCAAAATTGAATTTATTTATTAATATTATATAAAGATAAGGATAAAAATAAATGATATCTATATATTAGCTATTAATTTTAAAAGAAATTTATTAAATAATTATAAATAAAAACCAATATATAGATATCAAATATTTTTATCATTATCTTTATCTAAAATTAATAAATAACTTCAATTTTGCAATTTAGACCCTTTGTTTTTTTTTTTACTTTTAACCCAAAGTTTTTTATCTTTTGAAATTTAATCCTAACTCTTTTTTTTTTATTTTCAATTTTGGTCCACCACACTTTTCATATTTCCCAAGTTTTTCGTTTCGTTCTAAACTTTGTGAGTTAACGCCCTGCAACGTGCGTGTGGGGTTCAACATTTTTTGGTATATTTTTTCCCGTTTGACTAGCCCATCGCGTCACATCTATTTTTTCTGCGTTTGACAAGTTCGTCCAACACGCGGGTCCCGGATGGACTTAGTTATTTTTTCTATATTTTATGTTTCAGTTTAATTTCTCAGCAACGAACGTGCGTGATTATTTATTTTATTTTTACGAGCTTTTCCGGTGTTTAATTTCTCAGCAATGAGCGTGCGTGATTCAAAGATTTTACGTCTGCTTTTCGCTCAACATTATTTTTTTCCCATTTTTATTTATTTTGTTTTTACGAGCTTTTCCGGTATTGGTGGTCGCTGAAAATGGTATAATATTGCTACTACTTAACACAATTTTATGACAACCGCTGAAACGCATGAGCTTAATACTAGTACCTAGGTAAAGTTAAACTTAAGCAATTGGGTTGATATGGTTGGATATGGATAGGTTGTGCATTTGTACGCTCACCAAAAGTCTCACTTGTCAATATTATATCACTCATAATTAGTTCGTTTAAATGTCCTTGCGTACGTATCTATCCATCCAAAGTCTCACGCATTGAGTCAGTTATCCGCCAATACCATCTTATCAATAGGTGGCTTGCTTATACTTCTAAATTCCTATAAAATCCTATTTTATTATCTATCCCTGGTATAATAATTACTAAAAATAATAATGATAAAATGACTACTTATTCTTAGGCTGTAGGGTGTGGCTTCCTGGAGCCGAGGTAGCTTTGTGGTCACTTGTGGAACACCACCCCTCTTGATCATGGTCGTGGCCATTGGCGCAGCATAGTGGGGGCGGGAGGGGGCGGCCGACCCCCCGAACTTTTTGCTCAGTAGTGGAGAGTATTTGGTTCCGTATAGAAATTTTTGGGTATCTATGTTTTTGACCCATCGTTTTATAGAAATTTTGGGTATATACGTTTTCGACCCCCCCGTCGGAAATCTCAAGCTTCGCGAGTGGTCGTGGCATTCATGGTGATCTCTACGATCTTCCCAAGCTCCCAACAATACATTTTTTTGATTTAAATGGATAGTGGAGAGGATGATGATCACACCCTTAGATAATGAAGGAGAGATCCCCCACTTGTAGTGGAGTGGTGGAAAGAACTTTGGGTTTCCTTGGAGACCCGGGTTCGATCCCCACCCGTTGCATTTGGGGGTAAATGACCCCAACCTTGGTTGAGGGGTCATGGCAATGATGGATAAGAGCCTTGAGTGCGTAATAGCCCGGGTTCGAGTCTTGAGCCGCACACGAGTTTTCTATTACAGTGCGGTTACTCCGGCTCTTGAGTGCGGAGGCTGCAACGGCAGTCAAGTGGCTGTCGGCTGGAAAATTTCTCGTGGAGCGCCTATGGTCAACCTCGGATGCCTCGCCCGAGGGGGACTAGGGACCCTATAAGGGAATAGAATATTCCACCCCAATTACATGCCTCAAATCTCTCCTAAGTCAAGGCTCAATCACCCTAATTATAATTTAAATCTCAATCAATCAATTCTCTTGTATATAGGCATAATTACCTCCTGTACATTTAACTCCTTTCATATGTAATGGCCTATATAAAGGCATATGTTGTAATTGTAGAATATACAAAAATACAATAAACATTCTCCCATTATATGGTAATCAGAGCCAATCCTCTCCACTGAGATTTTTTTTCCCTTCCGATCCTATCCCCGCACAGTGCACTTCAAACCTGCAACAATGTCGACCTCCACCAAATTCATCGAACTCTCCACGCACACCCACTTCCCAACCAAATTAACCACCAACAACTTCCCTTCATGGCGAAAACAGGTCCTATCCACTCTACGGGGCCTCGCACTTGAACAATTCGTTGATGGTTTATCCGACCCACCACCGAAAGTTCTTGATGGAAAACCAAATGCTGAATATCGTGACTGGTATCGCCAAGACCAGATCTTACTCGGGGCGCTGCTCGGAAGCTGCTCCGATACTATTCAGCCACTCGTCTCCTCAGCCGATACCGCACGACAACTCTTCCAGCGCCTCTCCGAGAGCTATGCTAGCGTCTCGCGTTCTCGCATCATCTCGCTCCGCACCAAACTATCCACCACCAACAAAGGCTCCCGACCCGTAGCTGAATATCTCAATGAGATGAAATCCATTGCGGATGAACTGGCACTGGCTCAAAAACCGGTTGACGATGATGATCTCACAGCCCACATTCTTGCACACCTTGGTGAAGACTATAAAGAAATCACTGCAGCACTCAAGACGATACAAACTTCTATTACTTTTTCGGATCTCTATGAGAAACTCATTGACCATGAGCGATCTCTCTTGGAGTCCAAACCTGCCCCGATTCTTACTACTGTTAACACAACCCAAAGACAAGGCCCGCGCAACCAATACCGACCCAACACTGCTGCCCGGTTTTCCAATCGGCCAACTGCCTCTGGTCACCGACACCTCACAACAGCCAATCACAATGGCTCGACCAATAATTATCGCACTAACCGTAACAACTTGTTTTGTCAGTTTTGCAGCATTCCAGGACATGATACCAAGGACTGTCGCAAGTTTGCAAGGTTTCTACAAAACAATAACCTTGCCTTGGCTACTTCAGCAACGAACTCCACAGTCAACTCTACCATGGCGTCCTCGTCCTCTTCTCTAATGTTTGACAGCGGTGCATCCGACCACGCCACCCCTGACCAGACCTTTGTGCACCATCTCTCCGAATATGGCGGGCCTGATGAGATCATTCTAGGAAATGGTAATACTCTCACTATCACTCACACCGGTCACGGTTCTATTCCGACTCCCACTCGTTCACTTAAATTACCTAATATCTTCCTTGTTCCCAAGTTACGTAATCATCTTATTTCCGTAGCAAAACTTTGCAAGACTAATCACGTTTCTGTTGAATTTTTTCCGTTTCATTTCTTTGTAAAGGACCTTCGCACGGGGGCGCGACTCATGCGGGGAGTCAACATTAACGATGTCTACTATGCGACACCAAACCCTTGCCATCCGATGCAAGTCAATTCAGCAACCAAGTCTTCTAGTTATCTCCATTCATGGCATCACAAGCTTGGACATCCATCCATCAAAGTTCTAAAAAATTTACTAAATAAGTTAGGCTTTGAATACAATAACTTGTCCAACGACTTATTTCATTGTGATGCTTGCAAAATTAATAAAAGCCATAAACAACCTTTTGGTGAAAATTCATTTCGACCAACTAAACCTCTTGAATTAGTCTATTCGGATGTTTGGGGTCCCGTACAACTCTCAAATGACGGTTTCAAATACTATGTTATTTTTGTTGATTTCTACACAAAATATACGTGGTTATACCCTATAAAGAGAAAATCGGGCGTCTCCATCTTATTTCCACAATTTAAAGCTCTTGTTGAAAAATTTTTTCATACTCCTTTAGTGTCCCTTTTCTCGGACACTGGGGGCGAATACATTGGTCTCCTTCCCTTCCTTCAAAAGCATGGAATTTCTCATTTTACAACTCCGCCACATACTCCGGAACAAAATGGAGTGGCCGAACGACGCCATTGACACATAGTCGAAACCGGATTATCCCTTTTGCACCATGCGAATCTTCCCCTAACCTTTTGGTCTCACGCATTTCAAATTGCCGTCCATCTAATTAATCGTCTTCCAACACCGATTCTTGACTACCTGTCACCATTTGAATAGTTGTATAAAACACCTCCCGCTTACAATAAACTTAAGCCGTTTGGTTGCTTGTGCTTCCCATGGCTTCGTCCATATGCCAACTCCAAACTACACCCTCGGTCCGCCAAGTGCATTTTCCTTGGGTACTCGTCTTCTAAATCCGCCTATAAATGCTATGATCCTACCACTCATCGCCTCTATCACTCTCGCCACGTAGAGTTCATTGATCACATATTCCCATTCACAACAAGTGGACCAAACCCAATTCCCTTGCCCACTGTTGATTCCTTCATGCCTCCACCTCCAACTCATAAACCTTGCACCTTATCTCCCTCAACTCATCCTAAGCATTCTACACATTTGCCTCACCCTACACTCATTTCCAACTCATTTCCTCCTCCTCAAGTACCAACACCACAAAATCATTCCACTTCAGCTCCCACCGCACCCGACCCACCCACTGAACCCACGCCTAGCCCTACACCTACAACCGAATCTACCCAACCCACTACATCACCATCCCATCCTTCACCTTCATCAGCCTACCAACCTGACCCATCTCCAACTCCCTCCACTCCTAATGAACATCACTCTACACCTTCTCACCATGAAACAGATACAACTTCCTCTACCCACACTTCAACCGCACCCACCTCCACTCCGGCTCCTGAACAAGCTCGTCCATCCCGAACCCGAAAACCAAATCCCAAATACTACAATCCCAACCTTCTAAACCACACCACCCTACATCCTTTACCGCCAACCATTGAACCCACTACTTATACGCAAGCATCTAAGAATCCACAATGGAGACGTGCTATGGACTCTGAGTTTAACGCTCTCCTACACAGTCAAACATGGGAACTAGTTCCACCTACTTCCCACGAACCAATTGGTTGCAAATGGATCTTTAGAATCAAACGCAATCCTGATGGCTCCATTGCCAAATACAAAGCTCGTCTAGTGGCTAAGGGTTTTCTTCAACAACACGGGAAGGACTACTTTGACACCTTCAGTCCGGTTACAAAACCAATCACTATTCGAACCATCCTTTCCATAGCCCTCTCTAAAAATTGGCCTTTGCGTCAACTCGATGTTAATAACGCCTTCCTTCATGGCACACTACATGAAGACGTATTTATGACTCAACCACCAGGCTACGAGGATCCTCGTTACCCACAACACATATGCAAACTTAAAAAATCTCTATACGGGCTAAAACAAGCTCCTCGTGCCTGGTACAATGAGCTCACTCAATTTCTCACTCGCTTTGGATTTCGGAAATCCCAAGCCGATGCATCACTTTTCATCTACCAACATCAAAATATCACGTGTTATTTTATGGTTTATGTTGACGATATTGTTCTCACGGGAAATGACACCAACTTTCTTAATCACTTAATTCAAGCCTTAGGTACCAAGTTCTCCATCAAGGACCTTGGCATGCTACATCACTTCCTCGGTGTAGAAGTTATTCCTACACCAAGTGGACTATTCTTGTCTCAACACCGTTACATCCAAGACCTTTTGGAACAATTTCACATGGACGGTGCAAAAGATGTCACTACTCCCCTAAGTGCTACCGAACCATTAACCGTTTCTGATCCTTCTCCTTCGGTGGATGCCACACCGTACAGGAAACTCGTGGGAACCTTACAATATCTATCTTTCACCCGCCCAGATATCTCCTTTGCGATCAACAAATTATCTCAATTCATGCACAACCCACGCCAAACACATTGGCAAGCTCTCAAACGTGTCCTTCGTTACCTTAAAGGAACCATTCATCATGGACTCTTCCTAAATCGCAACTCCTCGCTTAATCTCTCGGCCTTCTCTGATTCGGATTGGGGTGGTGTACATGATTCTGGTCGGTCTACTACAGCCTATATTCTCTACTTAGGGACAAATATTATTTCATGGAAATCCGCTCGCCAAAAGTCGGTCTCTCGGTCATCCACTGAAGCAGAATATAAAGCCTTAGCAAATGCGTCCGCCGAACTCACATGGACTAAACACTTATTACAAGATCTTGGAATCTCATCAACAGTTACACCAACTCTATATTGTGACAATACAGGCGCTACATACCTATGTGCAAATCCGGTCTACCATTCTCGCATGAAGCATGTGGCACTTGACTACCACTTTGTACGAGAACAAGTCTCAGCTGGAAAACTACGTGTCCTTCACATCAACTCACAGGATCAACTAGCAGATATGCTTACTAAACCTTTGACGAGAGCCCCATTTTTACGTAATCGGTCCAAGATTGGTGTATCCGACGGATCCTCCATCTTGCGGGGGCGTATAAGGGAATAGAATATTCCACCCCAATTACATGCCTCAAATCTCTCCTAAGTCAAGGCTCAATCACCCTAATTATAATTTAAATCTCAATCAATCAATTCTCTTGTATATAGGCATAATTACCTCCTGTACATTTAACTCCTTTCATATGTAATGGCCTATATAAAGGCATATGTTGTAATTGTAGAATATACAAAAATACAATAAACATTCTTCCATTATAGACCCATGCAATGTGGGTGTGATCCTCTCGACTGTTGGAGTCAATCGCCCTTAAAAAAAAAAGATAATGAAGGAGAGAGATAATGAAAGAGAATGTTGATGTGACGTTGAGGTGAAAGATGATAATGTAGTGGTTACTAGTGACCACAACTCATAACCTTAGCAGAAGTTAGTATTGAGAAATGAGAATCATACACATATTACGGTTTTTAACAGGAGGTAGAATTAGTAATTTAAAAAAAAAATTAAGATAATTATCTTAAATATAATCGTATATCATATCAATGTTTCATATAAGTTAACGTATGCAAGTGTTTATATGTTCAAGTTAAAATTGCCAATGATAAGTGTGCAAATGGAAAGGAAAACAAAAGAGCAAAACCTATCGACTAAAATATAGAGTTAACAAGACAAAAAAGATGACCAAATCTATTCCAATATATAATGCCATAAATTATTAGGCTCATCCTCCATTTTCTTAGCTTTATCCTCTTTGTCCCATCCTCACACCCGATCTACGTGGCGCTGACGTGGAAGGTCATACTCTAAGGATGAGCCTCACCCATACCGAGTAGCCTTAGAGATGAGATGCTGCTTCCACACTTTTAGACCGTGGGGTATGGTGGGACGGGGGTTTGGGCATGGGTTGACACGTGGATTATGAGGCACCCAATACCGAAACTCAAGTTCATAGCGGTATGGTGGACGTGGCTGGGTGGCGTGGCCAAGCCACATCATTTATATATATATATAATATATATATATATATGGGAAGGCTATATAGAAAACCCTAGAAAACCCAACCTCCCGACATTTTTTTTTTAAAAAAAATAACACATGTAATATACATGTTTTTAAGAGTTTTGGGCCAAAAAAATCAAAAAAGCGCCGAAGGAATGATTTTAAAAAAAAATTCAGCAATTTCTGTCTTTTGTGCCTAACACATGTTAGGCAACCGGACATTGCTGAAATTTGTTTATTTTTTTTAAAAAAATCCTTTCGGCGCTTTTTTGTTTTTTTGGCCCAAAACACTTTAAAACATATATATTACATGTGTTATTTTTTTCAAAAAAAAAAATGTCGGGAGGTTGGGTAAAAATGGGGGGAGATTTGAGTTTCCAGAGTTTTCTAAAAATTTAAGGGTTTTCTGTCTAGCCTTCCCTTATATATATATATATATATGTATATATATATAAACCATTAAAAACTGCATAAACATAAATAATAATTACAAAAAACATAGTATCAAAATAAAAACAATCATTCTTCGTCGTCTTCGTCGGTTTCGAACCTAGGAATCGTTGAAACATGATCCACCAAATCAGATCGAAGGTTGTGATGTATATCCCTTGACTTAATCAAAAATTCATTTGTTGATTTATCTTCGTCTGTAACTGTTACGTTATCTGGTTAGGGGTCATCGTCATCATAGTAGGTAACGACCGCTCTACCTTCATCCTCCAAAATCATGTTGTGAAGAATGATACATGTGTACATCACGTTTCCAATCTGATCCTTGTCCCATAGTCGACAAGACATTGCCAATATTCGTCACCTTTTCTTCAAAACACCGAACGCTCGCTCGATATCCTTACGTGCAGCCATTTGGACCCTTTTAAACTTTAATCTCTTTGGATCTATGGTACCGTGTCTTGTGAACGATTTTACGAAAACCCCCCACTCCGGGTAAATCCCATCAACTAGGTAGTACCTATACACGTACTCAACCCCGTTTACAAAGAAACTTCGTTTGGGTCCTATACCATTTACCCGATCATTGAAAAGGGGCGAGTGGTTTATGATGGTAATATCGTTATGTGAACCTGGCATACCGAAGAACGCATGCCATATCCAAAGATCTTGGGACGCAACCGCTTCAAGCATGATGGCTGGCATCCCGTGATATCCACTCGTGTGAGCGCATTGCCATGCGGTTGGACAAAGTTCCCAAGGCCATTTCATACAATCTAAACTACCTAGCATCCCGGGTAGCCCATGATAATCGGCGTGATGTTCCAATATTTGTTGCATGTCACCGAACAACGGCTTTCTCAAATATCTTTTCTTATAAAGTTCTAAAATACACGAACAAAAGTTGTGAAGACTTTCTCTAGCTACACGTGCATACATTTTTAAATAGTCATTCATAATGTCCGAACTATTGTCGTACGCTAACTGTCTAAGTGCGGCCATGACCTTTTGACACATACTAAATCCTAATTGCCCGGTTACATCCGGTTTTTGTTGAAAAAAAACATACTTCTCCTCAAGATCCCTAGATATCCTTAAAAATAAGTTTCTACTCATACGAAAACGACGCCTAAATATTTTTTCATCATACTTTGGTTTGGCTGAGAAATAATCGCTTACCAACAAATTGTTAGCGGTGTGCTGTTCACGAGCGATGTACCTCCTCCGTTTAGGTTTCGAAGTCTCTTCCTCATCGTCTTCCACGATAGCTTTCACCACCTTCGCGATCGTTTGTAAAAATATTTCCACACCATCGTCAAATGATGATGACGATTCACTTGAACTTGAAGAACTCATGGCAAGATTGTGTTTTATGTGTTTGATATTGTGTGAGAAAAATGTTAAATATGGAAGGGTATTTATATAAGAAAAAAGATTTTTTTTTTTATAAAATTCAACCCCAACGGCTAGCCCAAACGGCTACTTTTCTTGGCCAATGAGATCCCGCCATGTCATGCGTAGCCCCGCCTAATGCCCAGGCTGAAACCCCCGCCAAAGGGGTCACGCCGAAACCCAAGCCCACCCGGGATGGTGACTTGGGCGTTTGTACCTAACCCACGCCCCAACCCCCGCCTCATACCCCATAGTGTTATATGTAATTAACACCACACCTTTTTAACTAATCTTTACTTCTTTCATTTAGGCCAAATTTTGAAATTTCCTTTTTATGCCGTTTTTTTATTCTTATTCATTGGTTTTGTAATCGACAACTAAAGTTTAAAATAAAAATAGAGCATCTTAATATTTCTTGAAAAAATATATGGTAAATTACTTTTTGAGTCCCTGTGTTTTATGGGTTTTAACTAATTGAGTCCAAAAGCAAAAAGTTTAACGACCTGAGTCCCCATATGCAATTTCTTTAACCATTTGAGTCCAAATTTCTAACACCATCCACCAAGTTTGTTAACTACAAGGGCAATTTAGTCATTTACACACAAAGTACAACTCTTATATGCACAAAGTATAAGAAACAAGTGTCTAATGCATAAATATTTTAATATTATATAAAATAAATCCTTATATATAATGTTATCCACACCTGCATACACAAAATTTACTCAGATCTGTCATCTCTTCTCTCTCGCTCATCTAGACCCTTACGCCACCACCGTTCACACCACTGCACCACCACCATTCCCACCGCACCTCCACCACTATCACCACCTTCCGTCCGTCAACCACCACTGTCACCGCCTGCAAACTGCACCGTCAACCATCACTGTCAACCACCGCCTGCATACGAGACCACCACCACTGTCATCGACCGCCTGCATACGAGACCACCATGTCTCCGTCGCCTCTCCCTCTCCACCTATCCAACAAAATTTCAACAAAACCCTAGAAAAAGAAACCCTAAATTTTGATTTTCCCCAAATTGTTAACTACAAATCAGCAGGCGTCGGATGATGATGAAAGTGAAGCTACTCCGGGTCATGATGTTGTAGAAGAAAGCATACATTAATTAATATAGAAAGATAAGCTGGTAGTTGAAAACAGGGATGAACTTGCAATGTATGTATGATTAAACATTTATGATCATCTGGTAGGATGTTTTCTGAGGGAGAGGCATTCTCCGGCTGTCGAGGATGGTGGTGCAGAGACGGGGGTTGATTTGGTTTGAAAATTTCATTATACAGATTTGGCTTTTAACTCGCTTTGATTATATAGAGACGGGGATGGTGGTGCAGAGACGGGGATGGCTGTTGATTTGATTTGATTTTGATTTGGTTTGAACATTTGATTTGGTTTGAACATTTGATTATACAGATTTGACTTTTAATTTGCTTTGATTATACAGAGACGGGGATGGTTGTGCTGTTGATTTGATTTTGATTTGGCTGTTCATTTGCGATTTGGTTTTTTCAAGGGTTCCGTTTAACTTTGACTTGCTGTTTTGACCGTTTAACCACAAGCTGTGGTGGTGGTGTGATGGTGACTGTGGTGGTGGCACGACGGTGGTTGTGTTGGAGGTTTGTGGTTGAGGTGGTGCTTGGTGACGGAGGTGGAGGTGGAGGTGGTTGTGGCTGTGGTGATGACGGTGGTGGTGTGGTGGTGGAGGATGTAGGTGATCTAGAGAGAGGGAAAGAAAGATGAGAGAGATGAAGGGTGCAGACTTTAAAGAGAGAGAAAGAGATTGGTGTGCCTGATGAAGAACATGTGGTTTTTTTATTTTTATTTTTAATTATAGGGGTAATTTGGTCATTTAACAAAACTTAACAGCAAAATTCTAACTGGGTTAGAAATTTGGACTCAAATGGTTAAAGAAAATGCTTATGGGGACTCAGATCGTTAAACTTTTTGCTTTTGGACTCAACTGGTTAAAACACATAAAACACAGGGACTCAAAAAGTAATTTACCCATATTATAATTTGCATTATATTTTAGCTATCTAATACCGTTATGTGTTAGATTTGATTCTTATGCTTTAGATCCATTTTAGCTCAATTAAAAGTGTTGCTAGGTTGTTTGATGAACATATAGGTGAGAATATAACATTTTGTCAAAACTTTAACCATTAATCTCTAATTTATGATTTGAAGTGTGTTAATGGGTTTTGTTTACATAAATGATAAGTATATCATCTATACTACTTTATAATATATTTGTGATGAGTAAAATTGTAAGGCTCAAACTATCTACACACTTGGTGTGTAGATAACCATCCTAAAAAGTACTTTTTTGTTCTATATGTACACCCTACAGTGTCGAGCTGTGGCCAAAGCGCGTCGTTTTGGTTCGGTCAACCAGACAAAGACTGACGGGTGTCTGACGGGTCTGTTGACCGGACCAAAATGCCGAGCTTTGGCCGCGTTTTGGTCCGGTCAACCAGACAAAAGACTGACCGGGTGTCTGGTTGACAGGACCAAAATCCGGCGTTTTAGTCCGGTGAACAGACCCGTCAAACACCCGTCAGTCTTTGTCTGGTTGACCCCACCAAAACGCCACGATTTGGCCACAGCTCGACACTGCAGGGTGTGCATATAAGAAAAAAAATCACTTTTTGGTGTGCATATAGGCACATTGGTGCGCCAATTGTAATTTTAATGGATAAACTAAGATGCCTATAATAATATATATAATATATTTGTGATGAGTAAAATTGTAATTTTGATGGATAAACTAAGATGCCTGATTTGTATCGGGATTAAGATGCTTATGGATTTTAAGAGACCGAAGCACCCCAAAAGCCACGATTTCAGTCGACGCTTAAGTCTGATTGCTCGAAGCACACCAAAAGCCCTACAATTTCAATCCCATAAATCCGTTCAAGTCCCCCTCTTTAGCACCTCAAGCATGAAGCAACAACCAAAACAGATATCGATTTGCCCTTGATGGTGACTCAGGTAGGTAAGGGTGTGTTAACCGGTCTTTTGTGTCTGATTTTTTTTTTTTTTTTTTGGTTAATGGAAGCTTTTGATGTTGATTATTGGGATTTGGTTAATGCTATATTGCCATGCGGTGAGGTGAAAAATCGGCTTCCCTAATCTAGCTTAGTATATTTTTTCCATGGATTATTTGACACAAACACGTTATATATGTACAATTTTTTTTTTAACGAGAAATTTCTTTTACTCCCTGATGTCTGTGTGACTTGAACTTAAGAACTTCTTCTTCCAAGGTGTTTAAAGACTTTGTCTTTGTCAATGGACCACCACCCCATTGGTATAATTACAGTTTCTTTAGTGTAAACTGTCGCAACCCCCGACCCCTACCCTTGGAGCGGGCGGCCGCGAGATCCAAATTAGTGGTATCGGTGTTTATTAATTTGGCAGCAGAAATTTACATCATGACCGTAGTTAGGAAATAGTTTATCAGAGTAAAATATTACACTTTTATAAATAATAAATACATGCGAAAAACCCAAGTTTCCATTATAACATGTTTATAGGGATAAACCCTAATTTATTGAAATAAAACTTCTTTCTTATTTAGGTAACTTTTATAGCCACTTTTCCAAGCCTTTAGTACTCTCCAACTGACTTCTATTTGGCTTTCACATTTTGTTACCTGAAACGCGTTTTAAAAAGTTTTATCAGCAAAAAATACTGGCGAGTGCATCCAAGTTTAATCAAAACAGAATTTTATATCTTTACAGTATTGAGAGCGATTACAATGTTTATATCTACCCAATTACCACCCACGGTACTGTTAATCCTGACTTGTGGTCATGCTACTACTCACAGTGTAGTAACAAGTAATGTATACAAAACCCCAACATACCGACAGTAATTGTAGAATACATAGACTCAATCACTGCTAATTATACTTTAAAACAATTGAGGTTTTGTAAAAACAGTTTACAAAAATAAGATGTACTCACAAAAAGGTTTAAAAAAGGGGAATGACTCACTTTGCTATTTTAGGTAATACTACTGCTTTCTGATGACTTCCTGGTTATAATCTATTAAAATTAAACAATGCACACGTGTTAGTAAGATAACCCATTTTACATTAGTCATACCCCCGAGACAGAACTCCAACGACTGAGTTAGGCAGAGCCTTGACATGCGTTACGGAGCTCTAGATCAATCGGGCAGAGGTACTAATACGTAACCGGGGGTTATAATACTTACAACGAGGCAGAGCTTCGCTTTTTAGGGGTATTAAACCGGACAACACTATTGCTATTATAGGGACAGAGAAAGAAAAAGAATTGAGCGACTGAATACTGAAGTCGAGCACCCCTTATATAGGTCTGAACATGGTCGGCTCGCGCCCCGCGAAGCCCTCCTTGATCTCCTTCGCGGCCCGCGAGAAGCCTAGGGTAGGCCCTAGCTTTGTCGACTCAACCCACTAGACCCAACACGTTCATGACACATGGCGTCATGTGGTGCCGCCTAGTGCAACGTTTTCGTGGCCAGCGACAGCTTTAGCTCGACTGGGTCGCGCCACGCGAGCGGCCATAAATATTTGTTTTATTTGAATTTTATTAATATAAAGGTATTTTAAGCTCGTTTTTCGTATACGGGGTGTATTTTAGGACGTATATGAGTGTTTTAATGGTTTTAGGAGAGTTGTTATATCCTCCCCACCTTGTTTTAGATCTCGTCCTCGAGGTCTACTGGAACAGGTGTGGATATTTTCTTTGCATCTCCGACTCATGCTACCAAGTGTATTCTGGTCCTCTCTTTAGAATCTCATTTCACTTTGACCAGAACTAATCTCTTGTGTTTGAGATTCTTGATCTTTTTGTCTTCAATCTGTATGGGTTTCTCTACAAACTTAAGTTTCTCATTTACCTCTATGTCCTTAAGAGGTACCATTAATGATTCATCTGCTAAGCACTTCTTGAGATTACATACATGAAATACATCATGTATTCTTGCCATTTCCTCTGGCAGTTGTAGCCGGTAAGCTACTGGTCCTATTCTTTTAATAATCTCAAAAGGTCCAACATACCTGGTGTTTTGGTCAAAAATTACCGAAGCAATTTAGTGATCAAATTAGTTAAGTGAGGTAGTGTGCTAGAAATGTGTGTCGAAAATATGTTATTCAAGTTATTTGCAAAAACACTTTCAGGATACGGCTCAGGATATAGAGTTGTATCTGTGATCAAACAATGAGCAAAAATGTAAAGGGTGACACAGGATGTACGAGGAAAGCCCTTGATTAATCTAGATCGCCGACATAAAACCTCGGGAGCTGACAATCGCAGCTGCCTTGTTCTTCTATTGCTTCAAGTATCAGGATACAGTGCAGGATATGATGCAGATCAAGTAGGAGTTACAATGTAATCTGAGTACAAGTGTTTGTGTGTAGTGATTGCTAGAAGGTAGAGAGCAAAGTATGCGAAAGAAAGTGAGTGCCTTAATCTAATCCGATCATACTATTTATAGTTAAACGAAATCAACTAACTATCCTATTAAACCGGGATGCTTTGAATATTCCTCTAGTTAACGTTGCAGTCCTGGTCTTTCGGGTTCAACGTCTCTTATATAACTGGTTTGCCCGAGTCTTAAGGAGAAGAGGTCCACTCGTCCGTTAGAGACCCGCACCTTCTAATCTTCAAGTGGTTAATTCAATCAATACCAGGATATCTCACCAGGATGTTACCAATATCCTGACCCGGTATCCTGATCACAAATAAACAATCAAAAGCAGAATATTAATCAGGATATATGTTCAGAAAATGGCCTATAACAATTGTCCCCAAAATATACCTGTTGGAATTCTGAATTCAAACAGATATATTTTAAACTTTATCACCTGGACCGATGCAATCAATACGACGAGACCTTTGAAATGACAATGTGTAACTTCCAAAGCGCTATTTACTTTTTACCCCCTATACTCAGTCTTTATTTAAACGATTTATCCCGTATCATTATCACCATATTCCAAGCGATTTCTCAGGTACTTTTCTTCTCTTTTCTTTTCCTTTGTCATCCTTCATCAAAATTTTTCATGGCTAGCCGAACGAGATCATATACAGGCGACTCGACTCCATCCTTCGAAGCCCAAAACCTTCTTAAAGAACCCGAAAAAGAAATCTGCTCGTTTGACAATGCCGACATAGCCTCCCTGCAAGCTTCCGGTGCCTTCCCCGTCGGCACAATCATTCGTCCTTTCGATAGGGAAGTCCGATCGGATTTCTCTTCCACCGAATGGGTCTGCTTTAGGGCTTACCCTTTTTCTATTGGACTCCGATATCCGTTTCTGACCTTTATATCCCGTTTCTTTGAGCTTACCGGTCTCAGCTATGCCCAAACCATGCCTATGGTTTGGCGGGTGCTAGTGACCTTGGACCAAATCAGATCCCGTTTTACCCCTGATCTTTGTATCGAAGATCTCTCGATGGCCTATCGCCTTCGCTCTCATGGCAATAGTCGTTTTCTCCTTCTCTCTACCTCCAAAAATCCTCTTGTTCTTAGAGCCACAAAAAATGAGGAGAAATGGAAACAAAAGTTCTTTTTTGTAAAAATGGATTCTATTACTGGAGGTTTTGACCTTCCGGTGAAGTGGTTAACTTCTGGTAGGATTTAGGGTTTTAGGAATATCCCCAATCGTATCCTGAAGTTGTATCTTGAATTGACATCTTTATCTTTTGTGCAGCAAATCTCAAAGAACTAGCCCCTCCAAGCGCCGAGTCTGAACAGAGGATTAAAAGCATTTACCAACTTCCAAAGAGTGAAAGAACTTTTTCCCTATCATCTGCAAGCTCAAGCCATAGATCCAGCTCCGAGATGTCTGGTAAGTATATTAGTACAAAGTGTATGTATTAGTTTAAAAATACTCAAGGGTTAAATATTTCTTCCCTTTATACAACGCCAGTTAGAGCTCCAGAGATCTTTGATCTTGACGAATTGGACAGCTATCCCGCTCCCCTTCTAGTGAACAAGGAACCAAGCCCCAAGGCCATGACGTCTTCCAAATCTAGCGGTTCGAAGGCTACCGTTACTCCCAAGCTTCCTCCAGCCACTGGGACTCGTGGTGCCAGTGCCCGGAAGAGAAAGGAAACGGATTCCCCAGCTACCTCCGAGACTTTTCCTTTCGAGATCCATGGATTTAATGAAGCCAGTGGGTTCATGACTTCATTCCTTAATCAGGTAAAAACTTCCATCCGATATCCTGAACATGTATGTTAACCATTATCCTACACACCCTACATATGTTGATACCTGTATTTTTGACTGCAGGGCCTGGAACGCCTCATGCACTTGTATGAAGACGCATGCGGGCTTAACAAGATGCTGGAGGTTAAGCTCAAGAAGCTCAAGAAGGATGAAGACACCATCGCTGACCAAGGGACAATCGTCGCTGCCAAGTCTCAGCATTACGAAGATAAATTCAAGGCGATGACCCAAGAATATCAAGCTGCCCTTCACAAAGCTAATGAGGATGCTCAAGCCAAGCTGGATGCTGCTCTTCTCCAAGCCAGATTAAGGATGGCCTATGAGGCCAAAGCCTTGGGCTTCAAATGCCCCTCCTGGAATATCAAGGCTTGGGAAGCGAAATTACAGGATCTTGGAGGCAATCCCGTGGAACATCCCGGAAAGCATGCTGGTGAGGAGCCTTCTAAGGCGGCAAAGAAGGTGGCCAATGCTGGTGGTGATGCTGAGAAGAATCCCGAAGGTGATGCTGGTGCAGGTGCTGGGGAAGACGTTGCTGGTCAAGAAGGTGTTGCTCCTTAAGCAGCGAAGTGGGCGATGATGGATATACGTGCCAAGGCCGGAGCCCACTTTTTTAAATCTCATGGTTGTGGTCTGTTTAAACAATTTACATTTCCTGTCTTTGAACAATTTATATTTCCCACACTAGAACAATATGATGACCAAAGGTGGATGGGTCCTGGGTTTCAGGATGAAGCCCTTGGTCATCACTTAGTATAATTTGTTTTGAATGATGCAACGGTTGGAGGCGGATGGGTCTCCTTTTGAGATGAAACCTTCAACCGTTGCGTAAATATGGTAAAAACTAATCGTGCTTTTGGCGGATGGGCCTTGGTTTGAGGTGAAACCAAAAGTACAACTTTTGACTTGTTAATAATATAACCACCTTTTAACCTACTTGCTGTTCTATTTAATTTTTCGTCATGCATTACTTAGTTTAGATTTTAGCTTTGCAAAATTTGTACAATTATTTTTTGAAAATATCCTAACCAATGTACTCATTGGTATCCTACGAAGACTTTTGTCAAATAGGACTTCTCAAAATCCACACAATTTAGTCAAAGTTTCTAAAAATAGTTTATTCTTCAAAATCTCAAATAATTTAAATATAGTTTTCAAAGGAAAAAGACGGTTCACTTAGCATTTATAAACAAATTCAACTCTGACTTTTAAACCCAAGTATTGTACCCAAATATTCCAACCGAACATCCTTAATCATATTTCGAGAATATATCCTAAAGATATATCCTAATCAGGATACTTAAGCTTAAAAGTTCAAACAAGTTGTGTAAGATTCACAAAGGAGAGATCATACCAGGAACAGAGTACAACTCTGATATTGGACTTTACTCCTTTTACAACTTTTTGCCACAAAGATGTCCCCAGTTCGAGATACTTAGTATCTTAAGTTCCAATCTGATTTTCTGAGCTCCACACAATTGCCTTAGGAGGAATGTCCCCTGTACACGAAATCTTCCAACACTTTGAAAATTTTTTAATTCAAGTTTTGACCGAATGGACAACTCTTGTGTTACCGGGGTAAAACCCGAAAGCATTCTGGAGATAAATCCTTAGTATCTTGGGGAAAATCCCATAGGTATCCTGGGGAAAATCCCAAATTTTCATGCGCTACAGGCGGGAGTGTATAAACTCCAAGACTTAGAATGGTGAAAACCTTTAAACCTTAGAGAGTATGAAAATACCCTTTCACGAGAGAGGGTGATCAATCCTCATATACCTTAAGGGTCCAGGACATTGCCAACAGTGACGAAATTGTCAGCCACTTTTACATGAACTGGTCCCGCCACCTTGAACTATCCCTAGACAACTTGCGCTCCAGGCGGGGTGTTCAAACCCAATTCGTGAGAAAGGTGAATACCTTTAAACCTTTGAAGGGATCAGGATCCCTTAAACATGAGAGAGGGGGCCAATCCTCTAATCTTTCGAAGTATCCTGAGTGTGCATCCTGGAGCTATATCCCGAAGCATATACTGCAAAACAATCGTAAGCTAAGGTGGGCGTTAGCCTGGCTAACACCCCTCCGATGCTTAAGTCAGTAATGGGTTCAAAATAATAAATAATATTAAACATACTAAAAGAGATAAAATTCATACCATCCTGAGTTTGAAATTAAATTCCTAACTCACTTGAAATAGAGCTTCAGATGTATAGCATTCCAGGATCTTGGTAGCATATCCCCCTCCGTATTCTTGAGTCGGTATGCTCCTTTCCCTGATTCTGATTCAATTTCATAGGGTCCTTCCCATTTTGGGGCCAGCTTTCCGTCAGCAGGATTAGTAGTATTCTGAAAGGCTTTTCTTAATACCCAATCTCCAACCTGGAACCTTCTAGTCCTTATATTCTTGTTATATGCCTTGGATATCCTTTGTTGATATGCTGCCATCCTTAGCCTTGCTGCATCTCTTGTCTCATCAATAGTATCCAATTCCTGGCATAGGATTTCAGAATTCTGCTCAGGATCCCGGAGGTTGGATCTTGCTGTAGGTATTACCATTTCTGTCGGGATCACCGCTTCCGCTCCAAATACCAATGAAAACGGGGTTTGGCCAGTTGCATTTTTCACCGTCGTCCTATCAGCCCACAAAACAAAGGGTAGCTTTTCTGCCCATCTTCCTTTTTTGGCTCCTAGTCTCTTTTTGAGGTTGTTGATTATTATCTTGTTTGAGGATTCTGCTTGTCCATTTGCTTGAGGATGTACTGGTGTGGATGTGATCATTTTGATTCCCCAACTCTTGCAAAAGTCAGTAGTCCTCTTACTTATGAATTGAGATCCATTGTCACAAATTATTTCAGCCGGTACACCAAACCTAGTCAGGATATTCCTTTTTATGAAGGATACCACTTCCTGATCTCTGACTTGAACAAATGCTTCAGCTTCAACCCACTTAGAGAAATAATCAGTCATTGCTAACGTGAAGACTTTTCCTCCTGAAGCTTTTAGCCAATTCTAATCCTGCAATTAAAGCCTCATATTCTGCCTCATTATTAGTGGCAGGAAACTCACATCTAATAGCCTGGGGTAATATGTCCCCCTGTGGAGATTTTAGTAGTATACCCAAGTCTACACCTCTTACATTAGATGCACCATCAGTATACAACGTCCAGGATTCTAAGTTTTCTCCTAGCTGCTGTACTTCCAGGTCTACTTCACTTTGAATATTACTACTGAAATCAGCCACAAAGTCAGCTAAAGCCTGAGACTTTATGGCATTTCTAGGTTCATATACTAGATCAAAGGCACTTAATTTCACTGACCATTTAGCCATCCTACCAGACATCTCAGGTTTCCTCAGCACGTTTTTGACAGGATGGTTGGTTTTAACATGAATCCTATGTGTTTCAAAATAATGTCTAAGTTTTGTTGACGCCATAACTAGGGCTAAAATCAGTTTCTCTAAGTGGGAATACCTAGTTTCAGCATCTAATAAACTTTTACTAACATAATAAACAGGATACTGCTGACCTTCATGATCCTTTACAAGGACAGCACTTACTGCATTCCCTGATACTGCAAGATACAGGGATAATGGTTCGCCATCTTCAGGCTTCATCAATAAGGGTGCGGTTGAAAGATACTGCTTCAAATCCTGCAAGGCTGCTTCATGCTTTGCTCCCCATTCGAACTTCTTATTCTTCTTGAGGATATCATAAAATTCCTTGCACTTTTTCGAGGATCTTGAAATAAATCTGTTCAATGCTGCTACTCGGCCTGTTAACCGTTGAACATCCTTCATATTTGAAGGTGACTTAATATCCAAGATAGCTTTAATCTGCTCCGGGCTTGCCTCTATCCCTCTTTTAGTCACCATATATCCTAGAAACTTTCCTGCCCCCACTCTGAAATGGCACTTAGCAGGATTTAGCTTCATGTTATACTGATCCAGGATATCAAATGCTCCCTTGATATCCTGGAGGTGATCCTCAGCCTTTTTAGACTTCACTACCATGTCGTCGATGTATACCTCCATAGTGTCCCCCAGCTTGTCTTTAAACATCATGTTCACCAATCTCTGATATGTTGCACCTGTATTTTTCAAACCAAAGGGCATGGCAGTGTAGCAATAAATACCTGTTGGTGTCATGAAGGCAGTATCGTCCGTGTAATCTACACAGACTCTCCATTTCCCGTTTTTCTTTTGCACCACAACTACATTCGCCAGCCATTTAGGAAACTTCACTTCCTTAATCATCTTGCTCTTTAGTAGTCTTTCAACTTCCTCTTGGATGATCACATTTCGCTCCGGAGCAAATTTCCTTCCCTTTTGTTGGACAGGCTTGAATGACCTGTCAATACCGAGCTTATGTGTTATAATATCCTTGGAAATACCTGTCATATCCTCGTGCTTCCACGCGAACGTTGACATCCTGCATTTCAAAAAATTAGTTAATTGATCTTCAATATCCTGAGGGATATTGGTTCCCACGAGCACCGAGATATCCGGATTATTCTGATCCAGGATCACTTTCTTTACATCCTGCTCTGAAGCCTCCATGATATCCTGGCCTCGCATCTTTAATTGCTATGCTGCACTAGGTTTTGTTGAGGATTTCATCAAAGAGGAATAGCACTCCTTTGCTTCCTGTTGATCACTTTCCACCTTGACAACCCCCCAAGGAGTAGGGATCTTGATGCATTGATGGTAGGTTGATAGAACAGCCTTCATATCATGGATCCAAGGCCTAACCAGTATAATATTATAGCAGGATAGAGAGTCCATGACACAAAAGCGCTGCATTGAGTTGACCCCTTGAACATACACGGGCAACTTTATTTCTCCCACGGTATTCCTAGTTTCTCCGCTGAAACCAACAAGCACAGTGGACTTTGAAGTGATATCCATCGGGGATACATTCATCCTCTTCAATGTTTCCAGCTGAATTATGTTGACTGAGCTGCCATTATCCACCAATATCCTGCGTACAAAATGGTTAGCAACATATAAGGTTATCACTAAAGCATCATGATGGGGATCCTGGACAGTATCCCTGTCATCATTGTCGAAGGTGATGACTTTTTCAGTCGTGAGGGTTGACACTCTCGTCGGCTTATCCCCCCTCTCTGCCTTAGCTTCCTTCGCGTGTCTCTTTGCTACAGAATACGATGTGCCACAAATGTCGGATCCTCCTGAAATAAAATTAATTATTTTTGCATCCGCAGGAGGTGATGCTGCTCATTCAGGATCCTTCTCAGGATCCTGGCCCTTATTCTTCTTCCTTCCCAAGAGGTCCTTCAAGTATCCCTTACTCAAGAGATAGCTCATTTCCTTTCTCAAAGCGATACAATCTTCAGTTACATGTCCGAAATCTTCATGGAAGGCACACCATTTGGACTTATCCTTCCAATCAGCTTTTTGTTGATTCTTCCGAGGCCACCTGGCTTTGTCTCCTAAACCCTGCATAGCATACATTAGTTCAGGTATGTCACACCCCCAAAATCCACACGCGGAGTACCACCGCTTGGAGGCGTGACATGACCAGGATCAAGCCACCAATCATATTGAACATATAAGTAAATAGTAAAAGTCATTCATCAATACGATAGGTGTTTTCAAAACCAAACATAAACAAGTGTGTAGCGGAAGCAATAATGTAAAACCCAACATAAGTTTAAGTACAAAATGTCATAATGTTTAACAACACATTCACGATCCATGTCCACAACGACCGTGCCTCCCGTGCAAGCTCCAAAAGTACCTAAGGTCCTGCAAGGCATGTAACAGAGAGTCAACAACTAGTTGAGCGAGTTCACAGTTGGTTATTTAGATATAATGTTCGCATCGTAAATCGTATGCTTGTTTAGTAATCATGTATCGTATGTAATGGTATCGCGGCCCTCTAGGCATGTTTGCGAAGTTTAGTGGGGGTTTCCCATATGTTCTCTAGACTAGGTATATTTGTATCGCGACCCTCCAGGCATGTTTGCGAAGGTTAAAGTATAGTTCGCGGCCATTCCAGGCATGTTTGCGAAGATTGTTCTAGTATCGCGGCCGATCCCGGCATGTGTGCGAAGAGAAGTATATGTATCACTAGTCTAGTAGTATCTACCATTGACCTTCCTCTCCCGAGGCCTATGGTATGTAATTCTGATAACTCTTAAGCATAAATAATCAATCAACCCATTCCCAACCCCGGGAATCCCATGCCTTGGTAGAAGTGTGAACTCACCTTGTTTTGCTCGGTATGCTAAGTTAAGTGCTCACAAGAAATCAATCACGTCCTATAGTGCACGTATACTAAATCAGTTCATGTTCGTAATGTTTCACATGTAACAAGTATCATAGAATATCACAGAGTGTGCTTGGCAGTTAGTATCTTGTATCATGTAAACAGTTAATCAATTTCACGCAACTCATGTTTCACATACCTGTCATTCACAGTTTATTCATTCTTGACTAATGGTGTTAAATGGGATTAACAAGGTTCCACACTTGACAAGATTTCACACTTAGCATTGAGAACATACGTAACAGAATCATTCAGAATTAATCAAAGTTATCATACTTACATAACATACTGCCATGTTTAATAGTGTTAGCAACTTAACATATTTGTCAAGTTAACAGAGTTAATATAGCATAACAGAATCATTCCTAACAGAAAATAACATACTTAACAGTGTTAGCTGGCTAAACAGAGTTAATTATATTTAACTAGGTTAATCACTAATGAAGTTAATAACTAACGGATGAGTTGACAACATGACAGAGTTTATCAGCAGCTAACAGAGTTATACTTAAATTGAAACACATGTGCCGAAAACCCTTATGTGGGCCGAAATCAACTTGGGCCTTAAACACCTTGGCCGAAATCCCTAAAGGGCCGAAATCCAAGCTTGCGCCGAAATCACCTTAGCCGAAATCACCTAAGGTGATTTCGCTGGTGAGTGGATTTCGTTAGGTGGGGGATTTCGTTAATATTATCATCGTCATCAACAGCAGATACAAAATCCCCAAATCAGTCTAATATATACATCGGCTATAACAATCATCTATCAAATATAAGATCAAATAACAACACAATCATTCCACCAGATCGATTCATTCAAACTTATAAATTACCAAAACATTGTGAGATCAAGATCATTAATAAACTTGCAGGTTATTCGATGACAGGCACACATGATCAATTATTTCATTGGATTAAAAAGATTCCCAACCAGCAAATCGATTTTAATCATAAACAACATCACACGGCAGTCGATCTACTTATGAGTGCACCTTATGCAAAGTATATGAATGTTTGCAGACAATATAGATATAAAAATCATCCAGTTACATCACCACAATCTACTCACAAGATGGAATTACTAACCGGATGACACGAGGTTAGTCAAGGTTTCGAAAGATCTAGAGATTGCCGTCACACACAGAGACTCTAGGGTTTGCCGATTGAAAAAAAAAACTCTCCGTAAAGGTTGTGATAAAAAGAAAAGGTATATATGTATAAGTCCCCAATGGGCCTAAAGCCCATTCTGATTTCATTGGTCACCAGTGGACGAAAACACTCAAAGTGTTTTCATGAGTGAGTGATTTCGTGGGGGAGGGTTATTCAGCTAGGTACCATGTTTTAATTAAAAAAAAATCATAATGCTAATTTAATAAATATCATAATATACTCACTTATATTGCTACCACATATAAATACAAAACACGCGTTGCAAGTAGGCACAAACTTAAGTCGAATAGAGAACTTGAAAACTCGGGTTGTCACATTATCCCCAACTTGAAAGAAATTTCGTCCCGAAATTTAGCATGCGGTTACTGAGGAAGCTAGGTAAGTTATCATTTACTGGTTTTCCTGGGGTGTCACATCATCCCCCCGTTGATTTGGAATTTCATCCCGAAATTTTGTAGTAGCTTCAGCCTCAGTAGTAGTTGTATTGTTTTCGAACAACTGGGGATATTTGAGTTCCATTTGATCTTCGCGTTCCCAGGTATATTCTGGGCCACGACGGGAGTTCCAACGAACTCGAACAAGAGGTATTCTGGTGTTCTTGAGGACCTTAACATCCCGGTCCGTGATTTCAACTGGTTCTTCGACGAAATGCAACCGTTCGTCGATAGTGAGCTCCTTCAAAGGAACTATGAAGGTCTCATCTGACAGACACTTCTTCAGATTCGACACGTGAAAGACGTTGTGAACTGCACTGAGTTCAGCTGGTAAGTTCAGTCTGTAGGCCACTTTGCCTATCTTTTCTATGACTTCAAATGGTCCAACGTATCGTGGATTGAGTTTGCCCCTTTTGCCAAAACGAACAACACCCTTCCAGGGTGAAACTTTGAGTAGTGCTCGATCCCCAACCTGGAACTCGAGTAGTTTCCTGTCTTTATCAGCGTATGCTTTCTGACGGTCACGAGCTGCCGCCATGCGTTGTCGTATTTGAGCAATCTTTTCAGTAGTATCAACTACCATTTCTGGACCTGTGATCTGACTGTCACCCACCTCTGCCCAACAAAGAGGTGATCGGCATTTACGCCCATACAATGCCTCAAATGGAGCAGCTTTAATGCTGGTGTGGTAACTGTTGTTGTACGAAAATTCCACAAGTGGCAGATGTTTTTCCCAGCCCTTGCCAACGTCAATTACGCACGCCCGAAGCATGTCTTCTAGAGTTTGAATAGTGCGCTCAGACTGCCCGTCTGTCTGAGGATGATAAGCTGTGCTCATGTCTAAACGAGAGCCAAAAGATTTGTGCATTGCTTGCCACAGTTCTGAAGTAAAACGTGCATCACGGTCAGAGATAATAGAGGTGGGCACTCCGTGACTCGAGACAACTTCCTTAAGTTATACGTCTGCTAGAGTGGAGAACTTATCCGTTTCCTTGATAGCCAAGAAGTGAGCAGACTTTGTGAGTCGATCCACGATCACCCAAATAGTGTCATTCCCACGCTGAGATCTAGGTAGGCCAGTAACAAAATCCATGGAAATTTGTTCCCATTTCCATTGTGGTATCTCTGGTTGTTGGAGTGGGCCTGATGGTTTCTGATATTCCGCTTTGACTCTCGCACAAGTCAAACACTTGCTAACGTAAGTTGCTATGTGGGCCTTCATGCTAGGCCACCAATATGTAGTTCTGAGGTCGTGGTACATCTTATCCGAACCAGGATGTACTGAGTAGCGAGACTTATGAGCTTCATCCATTACAAGCTCGCGTAAATTACCATAGAGTGGGACCCAGATGCGTCCTGTTACATAGTAGGCGCCGTCTGCCTTTTGTTCTAACCGTTGTCTTGAGCCGCGTAGGGCTTCAGACCTGACGTTTTCCGGTTTCAATGCTTCTACCTGAGCATCTCGTATCTGTGAAGGAAGACTGGACTGAATAGTGAGTTGCAACGCTCGTACACGCCTAGTTGTAGTATCCTTTCGACTGAGGGCGTCGGCCACCACATTGGCTTTGCCCGGGTGGTACTTTATAGCACATTTGTAATCGTTCAGTAACTCGACCCATCGACGTTGTCGCATGTTCAATTCTTTCTGCTTGAAGATATGCTCAAGACTCCTGTGATCGGTGTAGATGGTGCACTTGGTGCCATACAGATAATGTCGCCATATCTTGAGCGCAAAAACAACAGCTCCCAGCTCTAAATCGTGCGTAGTGTAATTCCGTTCGTGAATCTTAAGTTGGCGTGAAGCATAAGCAATAAATTTATCCCGTTGCATCAACACACATCCAAGACCTTGGATGGATGCGTCGCAGTAGACTACAAAATCATCCGTGCCTTCAGGCAATGAGAGGATAGGTGCGCTACAAAGTCTATCCTTTAAGTGCCGAAACGCTGTTTCCTGTGTATCACTCCAACGGTAAGCAACACCTTTCTGTGTCAGTAATGTAAGCGGCTGTGCAATCTTTGAGAAGTCTTTGATGAACCGTCTATAATAACCCGCGAAACCCAAGAATTGGCGTATTTCGGTTGGTGTGCGAGGTGCAGGCCAGTTCTTGATCGAATCTACCTTGGATGGATCGACATGAATCCCATCCTTGTTTACCACGTGGCCTAGAAAGTGGACTTCACGAAGCCAGAAGTCGCATTTTGAAAACTTAGCGTACAGCTGTTCCGTTCGAAGGAGTTCCAGAATAAGTCGTAAATGATGCTCATGTTCCTCCCGATTCTTCGAATAAATTAGGATGTCGTCGATGAAAACAATAACAAACTTGTCAAGATAAGGTTTGCACACCCTGTTCATAAGATCCATGAAAACCGCAGGCGCGTTCGTTAGCCCGAATGGCATGACCAAAAACTCGTAATGGCCGTAGCGAGTTCTGAATGCTGTTTTGGAGACGTCCTCGTCCCGGACTCTCAATTGATGATAGCTTGACCTCAGGTCAATCTTCGAGTAATAGCTCGACCCTTGCAACTGGTCGAATAAGTCGTCGATGCGTGGAAGAGGATAGCGATTCTTCACGGTCACCTTGTTTAGTTCGCGGTAATCTATGCACATACGAAAGGTACCGTCTTTCTTCTTCACAAATAATACTGGAGCTCCCCAGGGCAAAGAACCAGGACGAATAAAACCCTTTTCCAATAGTTCTTGCAATTGCTTAGACAGTTCTTCCAGTTCAGTTGGAGCTAAGCAATAAGGCGCTCGAGCTATGGGTGCTGCTCCTGGAGCTAGCTCGATCTGAAATTCGACCTGGCGATGGGGCGGTAACCCAGGTAACTCTTCAGGAAACACTTGAGGAAAGTCGCGTACAACAGGAATATCCTCTAACTTCTTCTCTTTCGTCAATGTATCTGTAACGAGTGCTAAAATAGCTGTGTGGCCCTTTCGCAAACACTTCTGTGCCTTCAAGAAGGAGATGATGCCACTCACGACACCACTCTTGTCGCCTTGTACTTCGAGAGGTTCTTTGCCAGAACGAGGAATACGAATGGTCTTCTCTTTGCATAGGATCTCTGCTTGCTGTTGGGATAACCAATCCATACCAATGACAATGTCGAAACTACTCAGAGTTATAGGAATGAGATCGATAGAGAAAGTCTGACCAGGGATGATAAGATTACAACCCTGAACTATGTGTGTGGCTTCTAGACTTTTACCGTTAGCTAACTCTACGACATGTTTGGTGTTCAAAAGTGTTGGTGCGCGTTTAAGCATTTGACTAACTTTCAGGGACATATAACTGGTATCCGCACCCGAATCAAATAATACAGTAACATAAAAGTCGTCGAGAAGAAACTTACCCATAACCACATGAGGATCGTTCCTTGCATCACCCTGACCAATCACAAATGCACGACCCTTAGCACCATTGTTGTTGTTGTTTCCCCCATTGTTGTTCCCACTGCCCTGATTATTGTTGTTGTTGTTCTGATTCTGATTTAACTGGGGGCAGTTCCGCTTGAAGTGACCTTCAGCCCCACACTGAAAGCATGCCTTATTTCCTTGCTGTTGTTGCTGTGGCTGGTTTCGTGGAACGGGTGGCTGTTGTTGCTGGTTCTGATTCGCAGGCCTTGAGCTCCTACAATCTTTAGCTTCATGACCTACCCTTAGACATCTCTGACAGCGGCCTTTACGACACTGACCACTGTGGTGTTTGTTGCACCTGTTACACAGTGGATGAATTCCCCGGTATCCACTCTGCCCCTGACCACCAGACGTTTGCTGACTCGGACTCTGGTAATCACTAGTCTTGCGCTGCTGCTGTGCTTGAGACTGTACAGTAGCTGAACCCCTGCTGGAATCCCCTTCCCATTTCCGCTTGTTGTCACTGGGATTAGGAGGAGTAGCTGGAGTGGTAGCGGTAGTAGTAGCGCTGATACGTTTAGGCAGCCTGTTCTGTTCGACTGCCTGATCGGTGAGGCGATGAGCTAACTTGACAATCTGTTGAATGGTGCCAAGATTCGCTGAGGTTACGTGACTTTGAATTTCCGGCACCAGTCCATTGAGATACAGTTCGATACGCTTAATGGGAGGGTCTACCATAGTAGGACACAAAATAGCCAACTCATTCGATCTTCTGGTGTACGCTTCAATTTCTGACCCCGTCATTTTCAAGTGGTAAAACTCTACCTCCAGCTTATGAATATCATCACGGCTACAGTATTCCTCTTTGATCAACTCCTTGAAATCATTCCAGGGTGTGGCGTTAGCAACAGCCAACCCTAACATCTGAACTTGCGCATTCCACCAAGTCAGCGCAATGCCTTCTAGAGTACCAGTGGCGTACTTCACCCTGCGAGCCTCAGGGCATTCACACATTTCAAATACGGACTCGAGCTTTTCAAACCAATGGAGGAGTCCAACCGCTCCTTCCGTGCCACTAAAAGTAGTAGGACGACAGTCCATGAAAGTTTTGAAGGTGCAAACAGGTGGCTGAGCGTGCTGACCTCCTTCTTGTGCGGCTGCAAGTGCCGCAGCAACTCGTTCGTTAATAAGAGCCGTCAACTGGGCTTGTGTCATGTTAATGCGTCCAGCCATGATCTTCATAGCAAATATGACATAAGTGAGAGAGGTTCGCGAGTAGTGCGATAACAGAAGAGAGTAAGCACACAAGTGTTCTCATGCAATAGTGTTAAGTTAACCTAAGCATACCCTGAGCAAAGTTCTATGCAATTCTAGCAAGTAGGCAACAAAACATGTACCATATTACCTAGGATGTTGAGTCTTGCACGTGGAGCGAGGCGTCGTTGTGGATCGTTGAGCACTGTTTCGGTTATAGTCTGGTTTTAATAAAAACGCTTTTCCCTTATTAAAACCAAGTTCTCTATAACCAATGGCTCTGATACCAATCTGTCACACCCCCAAAATCCACACGCGGAGTACCACCGCTTGGAGGCGTGACATGACCAGGATCAAGCCACCAATCATATTGAACATATAAGTAAATAGTAAAAGTCATTCATCAATACGATAGGTGTTTTCAAAACCAAACATAAACAAGTGTGTAGCGGAAGCAATAATGTAAAACCCAACATAAGTTTAAGTACAAAATGTCATAATGTTTAACAACACATTCACGATCCATGTCCACAACGACCGTGCCTCCCGTGCAAGCTCCAAAAGTACCTAAGGTCCTGCAAGGCATGTAACAGAGAGTCAACAACTAGTTGAGCGAGTTCACAGTTGGTTATTTAGATATAATGTTCGCATCGTAAATCGTATGCTTGTTTAGTAATCATGTATCGTATGTAATGGTATCGCGGCCCTCTAGGCATGTTTGCGAAGTTTAGTGGGGGTTTCCCATATGTTCTCTAGACTAGGTATATTTGTATCGCGACCCTCCAGGCATGTTTGCGAAGGTTAAAGTATAGTTCGCGGCCATTCCAGGCATGTTTGCGAAGATTGTTCTAGTATCGCGGCCGATCCCGGCATGTGTGCGAAGAGAAGTATATGTATCACTAGTCTAGTAGTATCTACCATTGACCTTCCTCTCCCGAGGCCTATGGTATGTAATTCTGATAACTCTTAAGCATAAATAATCAATCAACCCATTCCCAACCCCGGGAATCCCATGCCTTGGTAGAAGTGTGAACTCACCTTGTTTTGCTCGGTATGCTAAGTTAAGTGCTCACAAGAAATCAATCACGTACTATAGTGCACGTATACTAAATCAGTTCATGTTCGTAATGTTTCACATGTAACAAGTATCATAGAATATCACAGAGTGTGCTTGGCAGTTAGTATCTTGTATCATGTAAACAGTTAATCAATTTCACGCAACTCATGTTTCACATACCTGTCATTCACAGTTTATTCATACTTGACTAATGGTGTTAAATGGGATTAACAAGGTTCCACACTTGACAAGATTTCGCACTTAGCATTGAGAACATACGTAACAGAATCATTCAGAATTAATCAAAGTTATCATACTTACATAACATACTGCCATGTTTAATAGTGTTAGCAACTTAACATATTTGTCAAGTTAACAGAGTTAATATAGCATAACAGAATCATTCCTAACAGAAAATAACATACTTAACAGTGTTAGCTGGCTAAACAGAGTTAATTATATTTAACTAGGTTAATCACTAATGAAGTTAATAACTAACGGATGAGTTGACAACATAACAGAGTTTATCAGCAGCTAACAGAGTTATACTTAAATTGAAACACATGTGCCGAAAACCCTTATGTGGGCCGAAATCAACTTGGGCCTTAAACACCTTGGCCGAAATCCCTAAAGGGCCGAAATCCAAGCTTGCGCCGAAATCACCTTAGCCGAAATCACCTAAGGTGATTTCGCTGGTGAGTGGATATCGTTAGGTGGGGGATTTCGTTAATATTATCATCGTCATCAACAGTAGATACAAAATCCCCAAATCAGTCTAATATATACATCGGCTATAACAATCATCTATCAAATATAAGATCAAATAACAACACAATCATTCCACCAGATCGATTCATTCAAACTTATAAATTACCAAAACATTGTGAGATCAAGATCATTAATAAACTTGCAGGTTATTCGATGACAGGCACACATGATCAATTATTTCATTGGATTAAAAAGATTCCTAACCAGCAAATCGATTTTAATCATAAACAACATCACACGGCAGTCGATCTACTTATGAGTGCACCTTATGCAAAGTATATGAATGTTTGCAGACAATATAGATATAAAAATCATCCAGTTACATCACCACAATCTACTCACAAGATGGAATTACTAACCGGATGACACGAGGTTAGTCAAGGTTTCGAAAGATCTAGAGACTGCCGTCACACACAGAGACTCTAGGGTTTTCCGATTGAAAAAAAAACTCTCCGTAAAGGTTGTGATAAAAAGAAAAGGTATATATGTATAAGTCCCCAATGGGCCTAAAGCCCATTCTGATTTCATTGGTCACCAGTGGACGAAAACACTCAAAGTGTTTTCATGAGTGAGTGATTTCGTGGGGGAGGGTTATTCAGCTAGGTACCATGTTTTAATTAAAAAAAAAATCATAATGCTAATTTAATAAATATCATAATATACTCACTTATATTGCCACCACATATAAATACAAAACACGCGTTGCAAGTAGGCACAAACTTAAGTCGAATAGAGAACTTGAAAACTCGGGTTGTCACAAGGTATGTTAACAGAAAAGCAATATTCAGACAATTCAGGATACTCTCCAGGATCCTCGTCTTCAACAGCATTCACTTTCTTGCTGTCATTTCTGCCATATGGCTTTGAGCGATACGGTTTATACGAGGATTCTGATTTCCTGTTGGTTGACTCATAGGTTGTGGATGAATTCATCCTCTCTTGCATCTTTTTATCATCCTCAAGCCGAATGTATCTCAAGGCCCTGTTACGAGCCTCGTCGAGTTTCCTACAGGGATTCATTACAAGATCCTGATAAAATTGAGAATCTTTCTGCAACCCCATCTTGAATGCTTGCACGACCGTTGCAACATCAAGATGTGGGATATCCAAGGATTCTCGACTAAACTTGTTCACATAATCCCTCAAGGATTCCTGAGGTCCTTGAGTTATCCTGTAAAGGTCACTGGTTAATTTCTCAAAACTCCGGCTGCAAGAAAATTGACTGTTAAATAAATTAACTAAATGAGCGAAAGAAGTAATCGAGTGAGGAGGAACGTTTAACAGCCATTTCAAGGCTGATCCTGTTAAGGTAGAACCGAAACCCTTGCATAGGCATGCCTCCTTGAGCTCCGGATGGATAGGGTTAATCTCCATCCTTTCCCTATACTGGGCAATATGCTCTTCAGGATCCGTAGTTCCGTCATAGAGTTTCATATTGGGAGTTTGAAATCTTTTTGGGATTTCAGCGTCACAAATAGGATGTGCAAACCGAGATATCCTGTGGCTGTCTTGGGACACTGCCGGAATTGGTTGGACCACCCCAGGTACACTGGATATCATGTCCTTCAATTTCTGGAGCTCCCTGGTAAATGCTGATGTCATACCTGCATCCTGCAAAGATCCACTATTGTTAGTAGCAAGAGTATTATTATTATTTGACACGTTACCAGTCTGAGGATTCTGGCCATATCCCGAAGCATATCCTGAGCTCCTCACGGTTGACATCCTGAGCGAGGAGGGTATTTCAGGAGTATGATTCTGGGAATGGCTGGGCACAATATTTCCCCTGTTATCCTCAGTGTATACAGCTAAACTGAAGTTCAAAGTTCGGGGTTGTAAAGGAGTGACAATCTCCTCAGCAGGCCGACTTGGGCCAGACTTCAAGAGTTGTATTTCCCTCATCAGCATCTGGTTGGTCTCCTGTTGCTGCCTCATCTGTTCCTGTACACTACCAAATAAATTTAAAATTTCTTCATTAGAAGCTAAAACAGGAGCGGATCCCTGAACACTACGAGCAGGGATAACATCCCGAGCCACATGACTTTCAGTTCCTTACGAAGAGGCTTGCATTCTCGGAGGAGGTGGTGGAAGCACGGAACCAACTGTTGCAGAGGTTGCGGTAGACACGGTGGAAGCGCTCATGTTTGATCTCGAGGCCATTGTAAATAGTGTGGCAAAAAGTTTCGAGAATAGAAAACCAAGTAATGATTTCATAAAAGTTTTTAGTAAAGATAGCACCACTTGCCCCACGGTGGGCGCCAAATTGTTTTGGTCAAAAATTACCGAAGAAATTTAGTGATCAAATTAGTTAAGTGAGGTAGTGTGCTAGAAATGTGTGTCGAAAATATGTTATTCAAGTTATTTGCAAAAACAGTTTCAGGATACGGCTCAGGATATAGAGCTGTATCTGTGATCAAACAATGAGCAAAAATGTAAAGGGTGACACAGGATGTACGAGGAAAGCCCTTGATCAATCTAGATCGCCGGCATAAAACCTCAGGAGCTGACAATCGCAGCTGCCTTGTTCTTCTATTGCTTCAAGTGTCAGGATACAGTGCAGGATATGATGCGGATCAACTAGGTGTTACAATGTAATCTGAGTACAAGTGTTTGTGTGTATTGATTGCTAGAAGGTAGAAAGCAAAGTGTGCGAAAGAAAGTGAGTGCCTTAATCTGATCCGATCATACTATTTATAGTTAAACGAAATCAACTAACTATCCTATTAAACTAGGATGCTTCGAATATTCCTCTAGTTAACGTTGCAGTCCTGGAGAAGAGGTCCGCTCGTCCGTTAGAGACTCGCACCTTCTATAACTGGTTTGCCCGAGTCTTAAGAGGAAGAGGTCCGCTCGTCCGTTAGAGACCCGCACCTTCTAATCTGCACGTGGTTAATTCAATCAATACCAGGATGTTACCAATATCCTGATCCGGTATCCTGATCACAAATAAACAATCAAAAGCAGAATATTAATCAGGATATATGTTCAGAAAATGGCCCATAACACCTGGGCCATAACTTTCCCCTCTGGACAAATCTGACGATTCCTTTCCATGGAGAAACTTTTAATAACACTTTATCTCCTACTTGAAATTCCAACGGTTTTCGCCTGTTATCGGCATAACTCTTTTGACGATCTCGTGCTGCTTTTAGTCTTTCCTTGACTTGAATAATCCTGTTCGTTGTTTCTTGTACTATCTTTGGTCCAGACAGTTGCTTTTCTCGAATTTCTGCCTAACAGACTGGAGTTCGGCACTTTCGTCCATAAAGTGCTTCAAATGGTGCAACATTGATACTGGTATGATAGCTGTTATTGTAGGAAAATTCTATTAATGGTAAATTATCGTCCAATTTCCTCCGAAATCAATTACACAAGCTCTAAGCATATCCTCCATTGTCTGAATGGTCCTTTCGCTTTGTCCATCCGTTTGAGGATGATAAGTTGTGCTTAGATTTAACTTGGTTCCCATTGCTTTCTGGAAACTAGTCCAAAAGTGAGAAGTAAAACGACTATCTCTATCAGAAATAATAGATAAAGGAATTCCATGTAATGAAACTATTTCATTTACATATAACTTGGCTAATTGTTCCATACTGAAAGTTTCTTTCATCGGTAAGAAATGAGCAGACTTGGTTAATCCGTCTACAATCACCCAGATTGTATCATTACCTTTTCGTGTTTTGGGTAATTTAGTAACAAAATCCATTGTTATCAATTTCCATTCCCATATTGGCATTTCGAGTTGCTGCAATAAACCAGAGGGTTCTGATGTTCAGCTTTAACCTGTGAACAGGTTAGACACTTAGCAACATAAGTTGCTATATCATTTTTCATTACTATCCACAAGAAATTCTTTCTTAAGTCTTGATACATTTTATCATTACAAGGATGTATCGTATACTTAGTCTTATGGGCTTCTTCTAAAATTCGGTGGCGTAGGTTTCCTTGTTTGGGTATCCAGATTCTCTTCTTATGGAATCTCCATATTCCATCTGTTCCTTGTTATAATTCCTTAATCATTCCTTTTATTTTTTCAGTATCGTCCTTGATTACTGATTCTCGTATTTCTCTAATTTGCTCATTTAAATCTATCTGCAGATTTAATTTGAGAGAACGTACTCGTCTTGGCTTTTCATGATACTTTCGACTTAAAGTATCAGCTACTACATTAGCCTTTCCTGCATGATACTGGATATCACAATCATAATCATTGAGGATTTCCATCCAGCGTCTCTGTCTCATATTTAACTCCTTTTGCCCGAAAACATATCTCAGACTCTTATGATCGGTGAAAACAGTAAACTTGCTACCATAAAGATAGTGTCTCCAAATTTTAAGGGCAAAAATTATGGCTCCTAATTCTAAATCGTGGGTCGTATAATTCTCCTCATGATTCTTAAGTTTTCTAGATGCATAGGCTATAACCTTTTGACGTTGCATTAACACACATCCATATCCTAATTTAGACGCATCACAATAGACTATCAAGTCTTTAGTTCCTTCTGGTAACCCAAGTATGGGTGCGTTGGTTAACTTTTGCTTAAGAATTCTAAAAGCTTCTTCCTGTTTTGGTCCCCATTCAAACTTAACTGATTTGCAGGTTAGTATCGTTAAGGGAATGACTATTCTAGAAAAATCTCGAATAAAACGTCTATAATAACCTGCTACTCCAAGAAAACTTCTCACATCCGTTGGTGATTCAGGGACTTTCCATTTAGTAATCGCCTCGATTTTTGTGGGATCCACATGAATTCCTTCATGATTAACCAGGTGTCCTGGGAATTGCACTTCTTGTAACCAAAATTCGCATTTTGAAAATTTAGCATTAAGTTTTTCTTTTCTCAGCAAATTCAGAAGTATAACAAATGCTCTGCATGATCCTTTTTACTCTTTGAGTAAATGAGAATATCATCTGTAAAGACAATTATGAATTTATCCAGATATGGTTTACATATTTTGTTCATCATGTCCATAAATGTGGATGGGGCATCGGTTAAACCAAATGGCATGACTGTAAATTCATAATGACCATACCTTGTTCTGAAAGCAGTTTTAGGAATGTCATCTTCCTGTACTTTCAATTGATGATATCCTGAGCGTAAATTGATCTTAGAAAAGAAGCGAGCTCCTTGAAGTTGATCGAACAGATCATCGATTCTCGGTAGTGGGTACCGATTCTTAATCGTAACCTTGTTCAATTCGCGGTAGTCAATGCACATACGCATTGATCCGTCCTTCTTCTTGACAAACAAGATTGGTACTCCCCGTGGCGATGAACTAGGATGTATGAAACCTTTCTCCAGAAGTTCGTCCAACTGTTTCTTCAGTTCCTGCATCTCTGCTGGTGCTAAACGGTAAGGTGCCTTGGCAATCGGTGCTGTCCCTGGTATGAGGTGAATTCTTAATTCAACCTTCCTATCTGGTGGCAATCCAGGTAATTCTTCTGGAAAAACATCTGAGAATTGAGATACTACGGGGATATCTTTCAATTCTTTTCCTTTAGTGTTAATGATTATGGAAATCATATACACTAGTGATCATTTCCTTGCATAACTTGTTGTTTTCATCACAGAGATGAATTTTGTGGACCTAGTTGGCTTATCTCCTTTAATTGTCATCTTTTCACCCTTTGGTTAACTTACTTGTATTGACTTTTGATCACATAAAATACTGGCATGGTTGGCTACTAACCAATCCATTCCTAATACGATGTCAAATCCAGCCAGATTCATTGTGTAGAGGTTAGCAATAAAATTATGGTTTAAAATTTATATTCTTGCTCTCTGCAAGATTTCAGTGATCTTAATGGATTCTCCATTTGCTGTTTCTACCAGACATTCTTGTGGAAGTTTAGTTAATGGTTGATTGAGAAGTTTGCAGAACGAAGTATTAATAAAACTTTGGTTTGCACCAGAGTCAAATAATACTTTAGCAAAAATATCATTAACTAAAAACGTATCGGTAATCACATCAGGAATCATCTTGGCTTCTTCAGCAGTCAGAACAAATGCTCTGGCATTGTTCTTAGTAGTTTTGCTGTTTGTCGCTAGAGCTAGTTTCGGACAGTTCGGCTTGATATATCCAGTCTCTTCACAATTGAAGCATAGCTTATTGTTGGGTTTCTTCCTGCAGTCTTCTTCCTCATGTCCAGACATTTTACAGAAGTTGTAGTAGATTGAACATCTTCCTGAATGCTTCTTCTTGCAGTGCTTACAGTAAGGTGCAGAAGTAGAATATGTACCTTTCCCACGGTAGGTATTTCCAGAACGAAATTCTTGGGTAAGTTTCTGGGCTAGGTTCTTTCTCTGGTTCTCTTCTTGCGTACGTACCAATTCATCGGTCAAGGTATTGGCTAGTTCTACGGCTTCTTCTATGGTTTGTGGTCTAGCTGCCTTGACTACGTGTCTAATTTCACTGATTAATCCCCAGATGTAACGGGAGATTAATACTGGTTCTGGTGAGGCTAGGGTTGGCACTATTCTATCATATTCGAAGAATACGATAGTGTAACCCTTGCAGTCTATTCCAGTCATTCTAAGATTTAAGAACTTATTAGCGATTTGTTCTTTTTCAGGAGTAGGACAAAATTTCCTTTCAACTGTTTGGCTATCAACTATTACATACCTCTGTTGCTATCCAATAGAGGTTTCGTAACAACTGTCATCCATTATGTCCAGCAGAGGTTGCAACGTGGACAGATCTTAAATATCAGATGTTAGTCAACTGACGTTAAAAGACTTAGTCAACAGATATTAAAAAGGTTAGTCAACAGATGTTAAGATTATAAGGAAACAGACGTTAAAAGGGCAAAGAGATGTTAGCAAGTTGTTGAGCTAGCAAAAATGTAACACCCTAGTTACTATTTAACGGTTTTACATGTAAATACCAACAATTAGATGTGTAGTTAAGACTATACCTACTATAAAAATATGGGTTTATTAAAACTTTTACAATTCATAAGTTATTCAACATAACGTGATCTGATTCATCGTTTAAAATTTACGACGAGGCAAAGTGCGGAAGCATGAATCTTTATCGTGTTCGGTTCTTCGTTGAGCTTGATCGTCTTCCGGCATCCAAAAAGTACCTACATTTCATAAACATGAAATGCTTTAGTCATACGGGATTTAAAACGTATCTAAACGAGTCCGAGAAACAAAACTGAATAAAATATACTTTTGTACAGGGTCCACCGTAAATTACGGTGGACACCGTAATTTACGGTAGCCCCTGCTTTGATATGTTTCCATCGTAAATCAGGGGTGTATCACCGTAACAATTTCAGCTCCACCGTAACTTACGGTGGCACCGTAAGTTACGGTGGCCCCTGCATCCAACCTTTCCATTTTGCCGTTATTTGATACGAAAACTTTCGTATCTTTCAATCCGCTTATCCGTTTGACCTACCGTTTCTTCCTACGTGTTTGTAATGTGATTCTCCATCAAATGGATTTAAAATCCGACTTCCGGATTAACAAATTTATAGAGTTTTAAGCTTTTGGCTTAAACTAGAATTTACCCATTTTAACCCATCCATGTATTTATCAAACAAACTTATTTGTTTGATCCCAAATTCTCATGAACCTTCTAATTTCTATATCGTCTATCATATTTGGCTCAAACCACGGGTTTCCTACGCATTTTAAACCCGCTTATACTCAAGTGCTTATTTTGACCCGTTAAGGACATTTAAGCAACTTTTACGCATAACTCACACCCATTTCTTTCTAGCATTTTATTTCCACATTAGTTATCAAATGACCATCCATCACATCTATATTTGTGATGATTTTAATGTGATGATCTATCTAATCCGAGTTTTACCCTTCGGATTATCAATTTACGGCAAAGACTCATATAGAGTCTTTTGACCAAGGATTTACATCTTACGCTATTAGACTTATTCTAAGTATTAACTTGATTATAAAACTCATTTTCAAGCGACTTCTAAGGGTTGTTTGCTTAATTTTGCTTACAAGGGCGTTTTGGTCATTTTTAACCCTTCTTTTACAACGAAGGGCTTGCTTAAGCCATATACGCCCAAAATCTCATTTTTAACCAAATCTTATTTTCAAAACACTCTGTCTATAATTTAAATCCTTCGGTTTACCTTTTTAGGTAACCGAATGTCCTTTTTACTTTGCCTAACTCTCATAGAACTTCAAGTACTAATTTATGAGTTTATCTATAATACGTACATGGCTCGGATCAACTAATTACCCGGTTTTAATACCTTGCCTTATAATTGTTAATTAAGAACGATGCGGGTATCCATTGGATATCTATTCCTGTAAGCATATAACTCGACAAAAGAATCATTAGTCGATATTGTCAAAAGGTGATGTCTACACCTTTTGACCCGTTTGGCCAAATTGACCGATTATATTAGCGAGATGACATTTATTACCACCTCGTATATATGACTCGCTCCGATTTACATCGTGCGGTCACTTTACTTATAATTCCATTCCTTAACACTTTCTGGCCTACTATGGCTTACATCATAATTATCTTTTTCGTAACACGACAAAAGGATATTCTGAAATATATGACTAGTGTAAGGTATACTTACCTTGCATCCAAATTATGCTTTTCCTTCTTATTTGCTTCGTTTGACCCGCTTCCTTTCCAAGCCTCCTCCTAGCTTGCAAAGCGTCAAACTATCATCATAATTCGTAAGACGGTTAGATTAGTCATCATTAATTATGACTATTCCATCTTACGGGTTTTAGATCAAAATTCACCATTTGATTTCATTTTGGTCCGTTTGACTTCTTAAAAGTCAATTTGTCTATAACATATTCAAACACACATTTGGCACATTGAACCCACTTAGGCATTTTCATCCGAACTATTTAACCATTCTAGTTCTTTTACGCACCAATTTAGCTTAGCTCTCGACTATTGAAGCTAATCATTCATTTGTTAAGAAATTAACTAAAGGTTTCCATCTACATGTAAAAACCCGTTTCATTATAGCATTAGACATTCATCCAATCATCAAATATAATCAAGTTCTACATATTAATTAGTAGACACCATGATTCCAAACACCTATTTATATGAACCAAAATCACTAGTTTCATCATAATTTATTAAACCCCTTTCATGAAAGTATGATCATGTACCCAAATTTCATGGTTTAATCAAACACCTTCCATTCATTCTCATGCACATTTTCACTCTAATTTCAACACTTTAGTTTTCATTTAGGCATTTTAACAAACACATAATGTGCATACATTTTCACACATTTACAACTAGTTCATAACTAGTTAATTTTACCAAGATTAACATCAAATTTCACCACTATCACTTATGATCAAATACTCAAACTTGCAAATTGTTTAAGTATTTCCTGATTACTTACCATGCATGATGATTCTAAGCATAACTATATCATCTGTTTCATCATAACATCAAAACCCACTTATCTAAGTGTGTTAATTCACCAAATTCATCAATCTATAGCATGTTATGTATGATTTTCGCTTAGGGTTTCTTTCCTAAGCAAGTATACATCACTAACCTAGCCATAGCCTCTCTAATTCATGCCTAATTCGCGATTAGGATGATTATCAAATTTTTACAACTTCACGAATGTTAGAAATTCGACATACCTTACGATCCCCTTGACTTGGTGATCACGAATACGTGCTTGAATTTCGATTTGTGTTTGATTTGCCCTTCCAATTCTCTTGATTTGTTGAAGTTAGGGTTTGAGCTCCCTAGAGCTCTTCCTGGTCGATACACACACACACACTCTCTAAGTGTGTGTTTTGTTATAATTTTATTTTTATAATACATATTCCAAGTTATCCAACTTTGGTCCCTCATGTTTGGTTAGTTATTAAGTAGGCCACAACCTACTTACTTTCAATAATATTTACCCCTTTTTAACTATGTTAAACATTCCTAGTTAATTTAATGAGTTCGGGGAATTTACGACTAAGTTTATTTTAAGTCCCGCTAACTCGGACCTTCTATAAACTTTATTTCTACCAAAGCTTTCGTTCAGCTTTTATTTAATATCAGGCTTATTTATATAAAAATATAAAAGTCCTAATATTCACTGGGTTATTTTTACCCCTAACGGTACTTTACCCGTCTTTTAGTATTAACGGGTTTGATTACCAAACCCGTTTTCGGGATGTTACAAAAAA
The DNA here is from genome assembly GCA_030545235.1 of Helianthus tuberosus. NCBI lineage: Eukaryota > Viridiplantae > Streptophyta > Magnoliopsida > Asterales > Asteraceae > Helianthus > Helianthus tuberosus. The sequence goes on from CM060383.1 coordinate 35,285,755, forward strand.
ATGTTTACAGTAAGTAACAAAATAATATATCGTTACTTACAGTCATTCCAACTTCATGTATAATATTTGCTGAAATGTAAGAGCTCTCGTAGACATTTTCTTTAAAACATGAGACAACGAATGACAAATGTCCAATAGCTTTCACCAATACATCATCTTTCGTTTTCAAACAACAATCTCTAACAAACTTTGTCCATCCATCCGTAAATATACAATGATCATCTCTCTTCCTTACTCGTACTAACCATGATTTGTCACCATCAAGTAACTCTACAATTCGCCCATACGGGACCTCCTTGCCCCACAACAGAGTCTTAAAATCAAGTGGTATATTCTACAACAGTAGTTAACAAACATCTTACATCAAAAATTAACGTAGAATCCTAATAGTAGCAAGAAAGTTAAAAAACATACCGAAAATATAAAATAATCTTCATTAAGGAATTGTAAAAAGGATTGTGTTTGATTGGATAGACTCATATCTGCAATAAACAATTTAAACTTACAAGTTATAAAGATGAACAACATCCAACAAAAGTCATAGACAAACAACATTATAAAATAGACATCACTAACATCTCTTAAACTAAATCAGCACTTAAAAAACAAAAGTACCAAATATTAACTGGACTATTTGTATAATCACACACTTAAGGTATTATAAAAACAAAGCACAAAACGAAAATCATCATCTCTCACAACAGTTAAGCAAATGCGCATCAACCAAAAATTAGATGGTTGATTTATCAATCGTAATGTAGAAGACAGCATCACGAAGATGCATGCACAAATTGTGACAGAAAATGCTATCAGTAACTTCATTTAAGTTAATGCAGTACTTAATCGATAAAAATAAACAGGATTACAGCAACTATTATTTGCTTCAAGAAAGAATATGAAACGCCATCAGTGACAAACACATACTTATAACGTCAAATAATGATTAATCTAACATATATAATATAAACAATAAATTCAAAGAAACAATACTTGATTTTATAGCGTGTAATCTATATTATGCAATAGAACCTTGCCGATTTTGATAAGAAAGTTATTTGAGAAAACTTCCGAATATGTTTTCTGGAGCTTATATTCAATAATGGAGATGAAAAGTATATTAAATGGAGTTAATACAGATGTTACATTTACATTGCTTGTTTGAAATTAAGTTTTGTAAAATTTATACTTTAACCCCTTTTACATTAAAACAGAGCAATTTTTGCACAACAATAACCACTGCTTGACTATAAATTTAAAATGTTAAATACGAAAACTTATCTATTAATTTAATATATTTATATTTATATAATTAAAAATAGTTTTTAAATCCTGATATTAAAGATTATTATAAGTTAAATAAATAAAAAATTACAAGTTAATAGATAAATATCTTATTTTCAACAATCCCAATACAATCTCACCTCTTCTTCTACGGCGAAAAAACTCTATAGTTTCTTCTTCCTCAGATTTGACGATCAGAAGTTTAAAGTTTTAGATCAGGTATTTTTTTTGTTCTCTTGTGTATTTTACAGGTATGCTTTGACATGTTCCTTTCAGTTTCCACATTTCAAATTATATAAACATCAAAATCATAATCTACTGATGTTAAAATAGATAAACTTATATGAACTTGTTTTCTTTATTTTATAATAAGATTTATATCAACATATTTAGTTACATTTTGATTCATTCCATCTAAATAATAATCTGAAATATTATTGTTTCATAAATATTTGGTTGTAAATTTTACGAAAGGTTTTAGAATTATTGTATGAACTGCCATGTAGTGTTGATACATCTGTTCTATCAATATTAATTTTGATAAAATATTCTGCAATCAGTTTATAGTACTCATATGTCTGATTTGTAAGTGAATATAGCCTTGTCTACTGAAAAAACTGAAGTTTGAAGTTGACACAAACATGGATATTTGAAAACTTTATTGCCATATAATACTTTTTTATTATACAAGAATAAAAATTTGATCTTACACAGTGTTAAATTCATATTGTTGGTTGTAGGGACCATATTGAAGTACACAACATATACGTTTGGTCCTACAGAGTGTTGGATATTTTTTTATACCTTAAATAGAATGCTTTTCAGATACAATTGATTTTATATTTTAGTATTTAACTGTTATTGTATTTTTTACTTTCAGATGGAGTTTATGATAATTATCAACGTCTCTGAATTGGCAGACCTAAATGAGGGATTGGTAAGCTATATTCTTAGAACAAATTAGCTCAAATCACAATTGTATGCTAAAAACTGTATTTATAAAATTAAAGATATATTAAATGTTGTATATTTTATATACATAGGTACTTCCAAGGATAATGACTAACCAATTACCAAGAAAGTGTGAAGTAATAAAGTTGGTTGATTATACGGGTTTTAAGTATAAGATTGCAGTACAGAGCATCGGTCATAAAAGTAAGAGGATAAACGGGCTAGAATGGACTCGGTTTGTTGAAACTTATAGAAATAACAACATAGACAAGTTGTGTTTAAAAAAATTGAAGGAAGCAAAATTTGAGATAAATGTTTTGAACAATGATGGATTAGAGATTAGAAACAATGGCTCGAACAGAGATTATGTTCATGGTTGCTTGATACAGGCTGAAGAAGAAACATACTGCAAGCAGGTTAAAAATTGCTACCTTATTTTTATATATTGCCAGTGTATCTTTTGGACTGTTAGAAAAACTTCTGTTGGGATTGAACCCTATCAGAGGAACAGATAATTAAAGCCAAAACTGGATCAGAGCAGTGGATCCAGAATAAGCAGATGATTACAGTTGGTTCATACAAATCTCTCCCCTTGAAAGTGGTTTCATATCTGCTGACCTCCTATCTGCTGATCTTACTAAGTGCTGACCTACAACTGCTGCCTTGCATCTACTGCCAAATGTCAAAGACTGATGGAAGACCAAAGCTCTGCTGATTCAATCTACTGCCTTGAGTCAAGTACTGCTGATCCGGACAAGCACTGCTGGGTTCACAGCAGTGGAAGGAAGCAGCAGCTGTTTAAGTGTCTTTTATGTAATAAATTGTAATAGCAGTTGTTAGTACATCAGTGTTTGTACAAGATCAGAGGTTAGAGTTTGTTAGGAGGTTAGATGTCACTTTCATGGTGACGTCAGCTAAAGATGCTCAGTGGTTTGCAAGTGCCTATAAATAGTTCAGGACCTTGTACTGTTCTATTAGCTCTTTCACAACATTGTCTTCTTTGCACGAACAAACTACTGAGCTCTGGCTGAGGGGGAGTTTGCATTCATTCATCAATCATTGTAATCGTTGTTGAAACAAATTCAATTTTTCGATTCATTGTGTAAAGATGTTTGATTAAAGTATTACTCTCGTTTGATTGTATGCAAAGTTTGTTTTCATCTTAATTCCGCTGCACAACTCTTTCATTTCCATCTTAATTTCAAACGAAAATACAATAAAAAACAAACTCAGATCCAACAATTGGTATCAAAGCTTGGACAGTCAAATTTGATTTAACAATCATTTTGACGTAAATAGTTCAGCTCATAACAGTTGATACTGATTGTTTGTTCGTCCGTTGAAAAACAGAGCAAGGATTAATCACCATTAAAAGTTGATTTCTCAGTGTCTGTAAAACAACAAGAATGATGTCACAATCTCAAGATAATAAAAACAACATCGGCTCGCTTTTTAAACCACCCATGCTAAAAAGAAATGAGTACAACATCTGGCAGAGGAGGATGGGTCACATCCTCGCTCAACAAAGCACATGTTGTTGGAGGTCTGTCATTTATGGTCCCCATGTTCCTTCAGTGCCAAGCGCTGAAGATGCTAAAAAGTTCGTTCCAAAACCAGTAGAAAATTATACCGAAACCGACTTTCAAAAGATCGAACTAGATGCTAAAGCGTTTAGCATCATAGCATCAGCGCTGCCCAATGAGATATATGCTGGACTGTTACACTGTAACAGTGCCAAAGAATTATGGGACGCACTTAAGGAACAGTTTGGGGGGACTGAAGAAGTCATAGAAAACAACAGGGAAATCTTGAACCAACAGTATGAAACATTTTGCTACGTTAAAGGTGAATCACTAACGCAACAATTTGAGCGTTTCAGTTGTCTCATCAGTGAACTGACGCTTGTTAACACCACTTTTACAAACTCAACTCAAAATAGCAGGTTCCTCAGGTCACTGCCAGAAAAATGGGACACCATAGCTTTTGTCACCCGAAACTCACCTGAATTCAAGGATCTGACCTTGACCCAACTCCACGGTCGACTCCTGACCTACGAAAGGGAGTTGAACCAGAAAAGGAGGTTACAAGAGTCAGGAAAAGTTACCGATGATTACACTTTCGGTAATACTGCTCTTCTGGGTCAAGAAGAATCTGGGAGCAGTGGTAAGGATCAGGGTTATGATCACTTCATTGACATAACTGCTGGTGCAAATTTCAACAACCCTGATCCTCACTCTGCAAGTTATGCATTCACTGCAAACGAAAACCAGATGTCAGACAATTTAAGCTTTGAACTAAATGATTTGCAACATTTTGATCCCACTGACTTAGAGGAAATGGACATCCTGCACCAACTGGCTTTGCTAAGTGTTAGAACTAGCAAGTTCTACAAAAGAACATGGCGAAAATTCCCAGGTTTGCATGGGAATCTAAGGGTTGGGATGGATAAATCGAAAATCAAGTGTTACAAGTGTAATAGGTTGGGACATTTCGCTAGGGAATGTAGGAGTCAAACTACTGGTCCCATAATTACTCGTCCTAGCTCAAATCCTAGACCTCAAAACCAAAGCACTGTGCACTATGCCCAGTATGCCCCAGCAGCTCAAGTGAACACTGCTCACTATGCTGCTGCCCCTGTGCCAGTGCACTATGTCCAAACTACTGTTCCACAGATTCAATATGTTCAAACCCCTGCTCCACAGGTACAAGTGCAACCTGTTGCACCTCAAACCACTGCTCCAGCAGCAGTACAACCAGATCAACAAAGCTTTTTCACTCAAGGGTTTGTTGATTGGAGCAGTATGCCTGAAGACCTTAGTGATGAAAACTTTGCACTCTATGCTTCTAATGATTCTTCTCATGATGAGTTTTGTTTGATGGCATTAGAGTCAATACAGGAGGGGGTTGAAACTGAGGAGGAACAGCTGAGTATTGAAATAGTGGATGAGGTGACTGAAGCAGTGGTTACTACTGTGGCTGGTGAACTACTGATTGGAGAAAGTTCAGGTACCCTAATTGAACCAATGACAGATCCATGGTCCGTAGAGGACAAAGAAGAAGAGAAAGAAGAAAAGGCTGGTGAAAAGAAGGTGAAAGCTGATGATGAAGAAGATCATCAATGTGATTGTGCAATGATGGAAGCTGCCAAGGTATCTCCTCAAGTTCTTGAAAAACTGTGTTCTGACAATTGCATAATTGCTTTTGCTAACATCAAAGAGGTGAATGAAAACCTTCGGGATAAAATCTTGACTGATGAGGTTAAATTTGAAAAGTCTTTAAAAGAACTTAAAAACAAATTGACTGAAAAGGAAAAAGAGATCAGCTGTCTAAAAGAAGAGCAAAGCATAACCAAAACCCAACTTCAAACTATGGTAGAAAAATACCAAGTTTGCAAAAAGGAGTTGGAATCCACCCAAATTACTTGTGAAAGATGGGTGGAATCCTGCAGAGGATATGAGGTGATGCTTGCCAAACAGATTGAAAGTAATGTGAAATTCGGGGTTGGGTATAGAAAATATGATGATGAATGCATTACTGGTGAAAAATCTGTTCAAAACATTGTTGAAAACACTGATATAACCACTGAGTTCATCCCCACAAACAAGAATGGCCAAGAAGTGAAAATCACTGACAAACTTAGTAACAAAATCACACTTGGCAGAACAAGGAGTTCCTCTACTTTTGAAGAACTTGAAAAATATCAGTTTAAACCCACTTGGCCTGACGAGTGTGATATTCTTGAAAATTTCAAGCCAATGGACTTTACATCAACCGATGGTGTTAAAGCTCCAAAAGCTAAAGTCATACCTCTTAAGGACATCCCAGCAGTGGTTAAAACCTCTGCTGCAAAGGAGTCTGAAAAGAGAAAGAAGAAAGAAAAAATTGATAACTTGTTTTGTGAATTCTGTGAGAAAAGGAATCATCTAACAAAAGATTGTTTCCACTTGAAAGCTTATGATTTAAACAGAACAAGTGTCTTTGTTCCAGCAGACAGTTGCATTGTTTGTGGTAAAACAAACCACAAAACTCAAGCATGTGTGTATCTCAAAAACTTTGATGTGAAAAAGAATGAGTACATGGCTAAAACGGCTTTGAGTCCATCATCATCATCAACATCTGTCAAATTCACCAAGAAACAACCACTGTTTGTGCCAGTTCAAACAGCTGTTACAAAACAGCTGAACCAAACATCTGTTAAAAGAGATGTTCAGGTTACTGATGCACCCCCTGCCAATCAATTCAGAAAAGGCAAGGAAAAACAGTCTTACCAAAGGATTCCACACGTTTATGAGACCTACAAAAGGCCCTCTAAACCCAAAGTGAACAGGCATCCTTTTGGTTACCAGCAGATGATTGGTCAGGACCCACAACAGTGGTTAGAGAAACACTGTCCTAAAACAGTTCAAACCCCTGACCTAACCACTGTCCATCATTCTGCATCCATCCCAGACACTGTTGAGACCCCATCCAAAGCCCTGCTGGCTTTGGAGACCTTAATGAACTAATCCTTTTACTTCATGTGCAGGGACCTTCTACATGCGTTGATAGTCTTTGGTATGTAGATAGTGGAGGCTCCAGGCACATGACAGGATGTAAAGCCCTCCTCAAAGACTTTAAAATCCATGGAGGGGGTGATATATCCTTTGGGAATAATAGTAAAGGGAAAGTTCTGGGGTCTGGTACAGTGCAGTCTGGAAAAGTAAAATTTGAAAATGTCAATCTAATAGACAATCTAAAATTCAACCTTCTGAGTGTGTCCCAAATGAGTGACAAGGGATTTGGGTCATTCTTCACAAAAGACTGTTGTAGGATTGTTGGACCAGAAATGGTAAAAAAGATTGAAGCAATAATCAAAACTGGTCAAACTAAACTTGTTGCTCAAAGAAGTGGCAATGTTTATGTTGTTGACATGTCAAAAGAGTGTCCTAGAGCTGATGCCTGTCTGTTCTCAGCTGCCTCTAACAAAGAGACAGAACTTTGGCACAGAAGACTAGGGCACACAAATCTTAAGACAATCACAGTAATTTCAAAAAATGGGTTGGTGAGAGGCCTACCACAAAAATTGTTTTCATGTCCTGAACATTGCATTTCCTGTTTAAAAGGAAAACTGTATAAAAGTTCTTACAAGTCCATTGAAGAGTCCAAAACAACCCAATGTTTGCAAATGCTACACATGGATTTGTTTGGCCCAGTTCAAGTCATGAGCCTCAAAAAGAAAAGATATTGTTTGGTTATTGTTGATGACTTTTCTAGGTTTACATGGACTTTCTTTTTACACTCAAAAGATGAGACTGCAGGAATTTTGCAAGACTTTGTAACACAGGTTGAAAAGCAATTTGACCTTCCAGTGAAAAGCTTCAGGAGTGACAATGGCACAGAATTCAAAAATAGGGAGTTGGATGCCTTCTGTGTGAAGAAAGGGATTGTAAGGCAGTACAACATCCCTAGAACACCAGAGCAAAATGGGGTAGTAGAAAGGAAGAACAGAACTCTGATTGAGGCTGCCAGAACCATGCTTGCAGATTCAGGTTTGCCACTAACTTTCTGGGCAGAGGCAGTAAACACTGCTTGCCATGTTTCATTTTGAACTTAAAAGATTCCATTTCAAAATTTGCAGCCAAAATTGATTGTGGTTATCATTTGGGATACTCAACCACTGCCAAGGCCTACAAAGTGTTCAATACACGGACCAAGGCAGTGGAGGAGACTTTGAATGTAAAATTCAATGAACTTTCATCAATGAAAATCCCAGCAAACCCTGCAGATCTGTTTGATCTTGAAAATTTTACTTTTGAAAATACTGCTGTCAAGACTAACAGTGCAGGTCCATCAGAGGATACAACACCAGACTATGGGTATGAAATCATCATCCCTCAAAGGTCTGCCACAAAGGGAAAAGCACCAGCTGTTCAAAACAGTTGTCAAAGCTCAACCACTGCTACCTCAACAGTTGTTGACCAAAGTAGCCCATCAACCACTGCTTCCACATCCTCAAACACTGCTGACAAAAGTCCTCAAACAGTGGATAAAAGTCAGCAGTTGTCCACTTCATTACCTCCTATTCCACCACCTTTTGAAGCCACTGCTGGATCATCAAAGTCCCCAGCAGTGGTTAGCTCAGATGATACACATTTGCAGCCTTCACAAACCAATGCCATCATACCATACCAAGGAGATTTAATCTTCTTGCGATCTCATCCACCTGATCAAATTATTGGCAACATAAATGAAAGGGGTGCTCACAAGAAGCCAATCCCAAAACATTTGTCTTTTTGCTGGTTTTCTATCACTCCATCAGCCAGTCAAGTACCAAGAGGCACTGAAAGACAACAGCTGGGTAGAACCCATGCAAGAGGAGCTCCAACAGTTTAAAAGACAACAAGTATGGGAGCTTGTACCACTGCCAGAAGAGGTTAGTCCCATTGGCACAAAGTGGGTCTTTAAGAACAAAACTGATGAAAGGGGTATTGTTGTCAAGAATAAAGCCAGGCTTGTGGTTCAAGGTTACAGGCAGGACGAGGGGATTGATTATGATGAAACATTTGCCCCTGTTGCAAGATTAGAAGCAATTAGACTGTTCCTGGCCTTTGCTGTCAACCACAATATGAAGGTGTTTCAAATGGATATCAAAAGTGCTTTCCTCTATGGTACAATTCAAGAAGAGGTGTATGTTTGTCAACCTCCAGGTTTTGAGGATCCATTTTATCCAGATCATGTCTACAGGCTAAACAAAGCCTTGTATGGCTTGAACCAAGCACCAAGGGCCTGGTATGAAACTCTTTCCAACTTCCTACTCTCAAATGGTTTCAAAAGAGGTACCATTGATAAAACACTGTTTTTAAAATGGAGAGGGAAGGATTTAATGATTGTCCAGATTTATGTGGATGACATTATTTTTGGAAGCACATGTAACTCAATGTGTGAAGAGTTTAGAGAACTCATGACAGCTGAGTTTGAAATGAGTGCAATGGGTGAGCTGCAATGCTTTCTTGGTCTCCAAGTACAGCAAATGCAAAATGGAACTTTCATTCATCAAAGCAAATATGCTAAAGAACTTTTAACCAAATTTGATATGAATGATTGTAAACCATGCAGCACACCCATGGCAACAAATAAGCTGGTCATGTCTGATGAAAAGGATGAGCCGATTGACCAAACACTTTATAGAAGCATGATTGGGTCTTTACTGTACCTAACTGCATCCAGACCAGACATCATGTTTGCAACATGTGTCTGTGCAAGAAGTCAATCAGCTCCCAGAAAATCAAATCTCATTGCTGTAAAAAGGATCTTCAGATATATAAAAGGTGCTCCCACACTTGGTATCTGGTATCCAGCTAATGGGAACATCAAGCTTTCAGGTTTCTCAGACAGTGATTTTGCTGGATGCAACACTACAAGGAAGTCAACATCAGGAGGGTGCCAGTTTCTAGGTGATTGCTTAGTATCATGGCAAAGCAAAAAGCAAGCAGCTGTTTCAACATCCACTGCTGAAGCTGAATACATTGCTGCTGCAAGCTGTACAGCCCAACTCTTGTGGCTTCAAAATCAGTTACTGGATTTTGGTATCACTGCCTTAAAGACACCACTCATGTTGGATAGCCAGGCAGCAGAAAATATCATCAAAAATCCAGTTTCCCATTCAACTACCAAACACATCGACATTAGACATCACTTTGTGAGGGATTGCTATGAAAAAGGTTTGATTTCTCTGCATCATGTCCCAACTAAAGATCAGCTGGCAGATGTGCTCACAAAAGCACTTGATACAGCCACTTTTGAAAGCTTGGTCTCTAGAATTGGGATGCTGAACATGGAATAACAAGCATCATCTTGTTTTTCTATGAATAAAATCAACAAAATGTTTTCAGAAAATCAAAACTCCATCCTTAAAAATAGCTAAAAATGATATTTTTCATTAAAATCCTTAAAAGTCTGCCATTAACCACTGATTGTTCAAAAGTCTGCTCTACTTCAAAAGTCTGTCCACTGCTGAAAGTCAACCCCTGTTCTCTCATTCCTTTGATAAACTCTGTTGTTCAAAAGCAGTGTATTATCCACTGATATGCTATCCACTGATAGTGAAAATCATCCACTGCTTTCATACCATTGCCTTCATTAGTCATTTTCATAAAAGTATTGTCCTTCACTTTCACCAGAGGTTGTCACGTGGGCAGTACATAGTGGTCAGACCTTTTGTAACGGCTGCCACCTCAGCATTCACTTTCTTCCCTATAAAATCCCTCATTCACCACCAAAACAGGGTTTTACTGTCGAATTGAATTCTTAAAAATTCTCTTCTCAAAACAGTTTTTCATCTCATCTTCCACAAATTTCTTCGATCATTCATCTTCAAAATGACAAAATCGAAGTCATCTTCAAAACCCTCATCCAAATCATCATCAAAAACAGCCTCTCAAAAGGCAATCTCCACTGAAATCCCATATAAACCATCTCACAATCTCCTGGGTCTTCTCACAAAACTAGGAACCACCAGAGTTTTCGATTCCATCATTGACATCATGGCAAAATCAAAGTACAAAACTTTGTTCACCGTCGATGCACCAATCTATTTGGCGACCCAAAGAGAGTTCTGGAAGAATGCAACCCTTGAAAAACAAGGAGACACTACAACCACCATAAACTCTTCTATAAAGGGTAAAGCTGTCCAAATCACGCCACAATCCATTTCAGAGGTCTTTCAACTCGGTGATCAGGAAGGTAAAATTTCTTTCACTAAAAACGAGTTACAAACTGACTTCATTGAGAGAGGGTATGAAGCCACAATGATGAAGAAAATTACCTTAGAAAAAGGTTATTTTCCTTCTGCAACCAGATTTTTATTTCATACTCTCTTACTATGTGTTTCAAACAAAACCACTTCTTTCAATGAAATCCCTTTAAAGATTCAAAATCTGGGATATGCAATTCTTCAAGGAGAAAATTTTAACTATTCTCGGGAAATTTTTAAAGATTTGGTTAATAATGTTGAAACAAAATCATTCTTACTGTTTCCAAGGTTTTTAAGTTACTATTTTGCAAAGAAATTCAGTAAGGATGATTTAGCATTAATAAACCAAGGTGATTCTACTCAAATAAACAGTTTAACAACTGAAACTTTTTCAAGAATGCTAGCACCTTGCAAAACACAAGCAGAGGTGCCTGAGCAGACTTTAGCAGTTACAACTGCTCCTCAGGTATCTGCTGCTGAGCCCACTGCTCAAGGTGATCAAAGCAGCAGAACAACTGTTTTGAAACCCACACCTAAAATCACCAAAAAGCCAACAAAAAGAAAAACACAAAAACCCCCCAAAACCATCAAAAAGGCATCTCTGGAGGATGAGATAGCAGAGCTCCTGCCAGTGACAACACAAAAGTCACAAGAAACCACTGCTGCTACTTCCTCACAGCAGTTGGTACAAATATCTCAACCCATAACCGAAACTCCTCCTGCTTCTTCACAAAAAGAACAGGTTGTACAAATAGGGTCTCCACATCATGATGCTCTGGAAACACTTGTTTCTATCATCCACAGCTCAATACCCGGGGCAAATCCATCTTCTACACCACCTTTCACATCCACAATTCCCACACCAACTAAACTGCTGTTGGATGCAATTGATTTGAACCAGGCATTAACCAGTCCTTCTCAATCACCTATCAATGAGAATATACCTCAACAACTGACTGGGTCTGATGTATCAATCTTTGCTAACCCACCAACACAACCTGAGGAGGTTAGACCCCTTGAGTTACAAGTAACTCTTGGTGGTAGTCCAAGTGAAGCAGCCACTACAACTGTTGAACTCACTGGTTTACAGTTGGACAGTGGTTTCATTAATAAGACTTCCTTGGAGGCAATTCCTTACATAGCACCTCTGCCAACCACCAGTGGATTTATTTATCCTACTGGCAACATCAAAAGGTTGTCAAGTGTTGAAGGAAGAAGACCCCAGTACCAAGAAAAAGGGGCATCAGTGGTAGATGTTTGGAGCACACTCCCTACCTCAACCACTGATAAAACCACTGTTAGTGGGAAATCAAATGATCCCATTAAATTGGGTGATGATTTAAAATATCAGGATTTGACGGATCGTATTGGAAAGCTTGATAACTTTGTTGCAGAACTCAAAGATATGCTACAACAGGTGTTACAAGTACAAAAGGCACAATCAACTGCTGTTCCATCTCAAGCACCTGCTCCACAAAGGGCACCTGCTACAAATGAGCTCTGGAACTTGTTTCAACCTTTTCTCCAACAACAAGCACAATTAGCAGATCAGCAACATGAGAAACATGTCCAACAGCTGAGAAATGCAATGGAGTCAAGGTTCAAAAACACTCAGGCTGATTTAAAGGCTCTCAAAACTCAGATCCTGCAAACCACTGACACTGCTCCTCCAACAGTACTTTTCATTGATCAACTCCCAGACGATAATGCCAAAAAGGGGGAGAAAATTCAGGAGTGGAAGAAGAAAGGAATAGATGATGGTCTATACATTGAACCTGAAAAGGATGCTATGACCAGAAAAATTCATGTGCCAGATGGTAGTAAAAAGGTTGATGCTACTCAAGAAGCACTTGATGAAGGAGTAGCAAGTGTAAAAAGAGATTGAATGGCAAAGGATGTTTCAAGGTGGAATGAGGAGAAAAGAGCTTTCATGGAGCTGTATGAGCAGGGTTGTTCTGGTTCTAAAGATTCTAAAAATCCGAAGACAAAAAGAAAACCTAAGTCCACCCCATCCAGATTTCCAAAGCCTCCAAAACCACCATCCAAAAGCCATCAGCATAAAACCTCCACTCAAACAGCTGTTGTAACTCCTGCTGTATTAACTACTGCTGGTACTTCAGTGGTTTCAACATCTGTTCCCACTTCAACACACACTACTTCAACACACACCACAATTACTACATTACCATCACCACTGTCACCACCAAAAACAATCTCACCACCACTTCCACCTGCTGACAAAAAGCAGAAGACAACAGATGTTATAACATCTGCTGTAATGGCAACAATGGTTGAAACACCAGTTGTTTCAACAGCTGTTAGTCAGACACAAACCACTGTCACTCAATCTACTACCACTGTTCCATCTCAAACATCATCAGTCTCTCCTAAACCAAAAAGGAGAAGGCTAATTTTAAAAGATGATGACACATCTCCATCACCAACATCTTCAAAATCCCTGTCACTTGTCACTATTCCAAAACCCATACCTCTCTCTTCAGCTCAAATTTTAAAGAAATTACCTCCTGCTGGTGTCTCATTTCCTCTGGAACTCATTGCAGTCAGAGAAGAAATCAAATCTTTTTATTATGAAGATGACCCAGCCAAAAGGAGTTTACCATCAATTGCAAAATATCCCAGGCCTAACAATATTGAAGAATACTTGAAACTCAAGGCCAAACAAGCAGAGGATATTGCAATCAAAAACAGAAAAGGGAAATCTGATAGAGAATTTCAACAAAACTATCAGCTTTTACTCTCACAGGTCAATGCTATGGAGCGTTTTGCTAAAAATGTATGTCAGCAAATTTCAGAAAGGGCAGATGAGTCCTTGAGGAAAGACTACATTGAGAATATCATGACCTACAAGAAATACAAGGGGGAGAAACACATGTACAAGAACTGGACCATTCCTGAGCTTGAAAAAGAAGCAGCCAGGATTCAAGACATGATCAAAACTAAGGTCAAGCAGACTCCTCCTGAAAAATTCAAACAATTTGAAGCCGAGAAGATGTTAGAGTTGAGGAGAATGAAAGAGGAGCTGATTGCAGCTGATTATGGGTCAAAGAACTCTGTGACAAAGTGGGGAGAAGATAGAGTCAGGGCAACCTATAAAAGATTAGAGGAACTTAGAAAGAAAGATCCAAGAGTTCCACAAAAGCCTGACTATTCCAAAGCAGAGGTCTCAAAAAGACCACCAAAGCTGCAAGTCAAAAGAACCACTGCTCCAGCTGGTGCTGCCATCTACAAAAGAAGGAGCAAAAACCAGTTTAGTATGGAAACAATTCAAGATCTATTAGCTGGAGATGCCATTGTAAAAGCAGGCACGGAAGTAATGATAAAAGAAGATCTTGAATTGGAACAATCTGCAAGTGCTGCTCAGCCAGTCATGAACAGGCCAGCCTCACCAAATACTTCTGCAAATAAACATCTCCAAGAAACCCACCAGGCTCAAAAATACAAAAGTGGGAAACTGACAAACAGACCTGCGTATTGACTTTGCTCAGGTCTGGTGGAGGAGTGGAGAAAATATCAAGGGAACAAGCTCTTGGCCTGAGTCTTGAAGATTTGCAGGATCTCCTTGATCTTCCACTTAGCAGGGATGATGAAGACACAGATGCCCTAGACTTTGAACTACAATTCAAAGGTCAGATAAGGGAACTGTTAATGAGGCAATAAAAGATTTCCACAAATAATGAAGAGTTTTGGCATTATCTGTTCCAGGGGGAGATTGTTGGGATTGAACCCTATCAGAGGAACATATAATTAAAGCCAAAACTGGATCAGAGCAGTGGATCCAGAATAAGCAGATGATTACAGTTGGTTCATACAAATCTCTCCCCTTGAAAGTGGTTTCATATCTGCTGACCTCCTATCTGCTGATCTTACTAAGTGCTGACCTACAACTGCTGCCTTGCATCTACTGCCAAATGTCAAAGACTGATGGAAGACCAAAGCTCTGCTGATTCAATCTACTGCCTTGAGTCAAGTACTGCTGATCCGGACAAGCACTACTGGGTTCATAGCAGTGGAAGGAAGCATCAGCTGTTTAAGTGTCTTTTATGTAATAAATTGTAATAGCAGTTGTTAGTACATCAGTGTTTGTACAAGATCAGAGGTTAGAGTTTGTTAGGAGGTTAGATGTCACTTTCATGGTGACGTCAGCTAAAGATGCTCAGTGGTTTGCAAGTGCCTATAAATAGTTCAGTACCTTATACTGTTCTATTAGCTCTTTCACAACATTGTCTTCTTTGCACGAACAAACTACTGAGCTCTGGCTGAGGGGGAGTTTGCATTCATTCATCAATCATTGTAATTGTTGTTGAAACAAATTCAATCTTTCGATTCATTGTGTATAGATGTTTGATTAAAGTATTACTCTCGTTTGATTGTATGCAAAGTTTGTTTTCATCTTAATTCCGCTGCACAACTCTTTCATTTCCATCTTAATTTCAAACGAAAATACAATCAAAAACAAACTCAGATCCAACAACTTCTAATTTATATTTTGTATCCTATATAAAATCTAATATGACATTTCTGAAATGTATGAAAATTATAGCATTTACCACACGATTTGGTGAAGTTGTTGTCGCAGAGGAGATTAAAAATTGATAACTTGGTTGCAAAAGTACATGGACCAAAACAGAGTAGTAAAGTTGATGTGCATTATGTTTTCTCTCCTTAAAATAAAAAGGGATTAGCTGCTGGTTTTATGGGATCAGGATGGACAACTTTTTGCTTCGAAAATGACATTTAGGAAAGCTGCCAACTGCTGTTTCAATGGATGGGAAGTACTCCTGAAGACGACTTTAACTTCACTGTGAAGGTTTTTAACAAAGACGGGATTGGACTTCACGGGGAGACAAAACATCACTGCAGCCGTACCAATCACCAACACCGCAAAAAGCGTCTACATTATAAAAAACAGTTTGAATACCATGTTTTAGAGACACACAACTTGGTATTTACATATCTACTTTTAATATGGTTGATTTTACTTATAATCTTGGATCTATTTGTTATTACTTAAAGTATATGTTGTTTTGAATGAATAACTAAAGAAAGAATTTTCCTTTACTGGCAATACCGAGGAACTTTGTTCGAGAACACCAGCTAAATGATTACCGTAGCGCTGTGCTGTGATTTGGTCATGTGAAGTTTTTGGTACAACTGGTTGTTAGGAGAGATCCTAGAAGACCTGACGACAACAACCATCTAGTGATGCATACAAACTGGGAGCGTATCATGGATGAAATGGGAATATCTGTGGGGAAAAACCTGAGGTTTGAGATAGTCGAAGAAAAAAGTGTAAGAGGAGATAAAATACACTTTGAAGTTTGTTGACATGGTCTTTGAACACCTTTTCATCCTTTAATAATTTATGTTTTAGTTGACATGTTTGATGGACAAATTTCTTCTTTGGAAACTAACTTAAGAATGAAGTTATGTAGTCTTAGTATATACTTTCAAAACTTTTTAGTTTTACCTTTTTATATTTTTCAACTAAACATTACTATATTTTGCATCTAAACATTACTATTTTCCATTAAATTTCCGGTCACTCAACAAAAAGAAATATAAGACTCAAAATTAATAAAATAGTATACAATTTGTAATTCCAAATAACAGTGTTTTAAAAACTGCTCCTACCAAAGGGACAAACACAACATCTGTTTCGCTAAACTTTGCAAACCAAAATGTCTGTTGAAGACAACCACTGTTGAAAGAAAAGTCTGTTACTTAAACCAAACAACCTCAGCTCATGAGCCAAACAAACTCTGCTGATGAACCAAAAGGTCTGTTAAGACAAAGACTGCTGAAGCAAAGGTCTGCTAAAGAGAACCTTTGCTGATGAAGCAAAATGTATGATGAACCTAAGTTCTGCTGTGCACCAACAGATATTACACAATTCAACAGAAGATCTATAATATAAGATCTTTAACAGATGATGATCAACAGCTCATAAGGTCTGTTAAAGCACGCTATAACAGTGCTTAGCCTTTAACAAATTTTTAACAGTGCTTAGGGGTTAATAGATGTTAGCATGCTATAACAGTGCTTAGCCTCTAACAGATGTTAATGTATCTCAGACCCCAACAGTTTTCCGACTAACCAATTGATTAAATTTTCATTCATCAATCTAACAATAATATACAGCCCTACTACTTATCCGGTCCATCAATATCACCAAAAATGTATATAATGTATAATAACAATATTATATAACAAACAAAAGGTTAACCTTACTTGATATTTAAACCGTAGACATTACATACCATATTCATCATCGTAGCCCTTACAAACCAAACTTTTAACCAGAGTTTGTTAAAACAACAGTTAACAGACATAAATAAAAACCACAACGATTCTTCAAAAATAAGTGGTTTCTACTTATCTCTCATAAGAATTGTTTTTTCATAAGCATCTAATTGTTAAGCTTAGTCAGCTTCTTCCGGGTTCTTCTCACATTAGTGGATAACTCACCAACGTTGACAACATCAGCATCTTGAGCCATCCGCTTTCCATTGGAACTTGATCCAGAATCCTTTTCAACTTCAACGGCTGAAGAGTCGGCCGTAACAGAGACAACATCCTTGCAACAGATCACAAAACAACTATTGATCTCATTTAATAAAATAATGAACTCTTTTTAAACATACTAAACATACTTTAAAAATAAATACTCACCCTTGAAGTCCGTTCAGCAGACACCTGGGAAGATTCTGAAAGGTTAACATCTTTAACGCCAGCTACCTCTTGAGTAACCTAAAGGATCATAATATATGATATCATATAAAAAAGTGCAGAATCCAGTGTTTAAAACTCAAAAGAAAAATAAATAGATTGAAAGAGTAATTTTATATGCTACCTCATCAGTCTTTTCATCACCATTACCATCTCCACCAACCAACTCAGCAATTATTACTGGATCATCACATGTTTTTTGCACAGTATAAACACGATAGTCATTTTTAAGATTGAACTCTGAAACATCAATCTTAAAAGCAGCCTTCTTATCAACCAATCGAAATATCTCATGAGGGAATCCAGTATCATTGGCCTTAACCTGCCTCTCTCTTATGTCACTCGCGGCTAATCCAAGAAGCTTCTGAACATCTCTATCAAACATAACAAAAGAAACACTACCACTCTCATCCTGCACCCGCACTTGCACCTTGAACCTGAAATATACACAACTAACTAAGTAAACTGCAAAACTATATTCAAATATCAGTCTTAGAATGTTACTTATATAAATATAACGCTAAATAATCATCATTGCTTACTTTGTGGTGATCGATGTACATTCACTATGACATTTGGGATAAACCAAAGAAGTCGCAGGCAATGGAACAATATCATCTGAAACATTTTCAACATTCTGCAAGTATTCACTTTTACTCATCACCTTCTTGAAACTCTTACGACAGGCAGCATAAAACCAACCATACTCTTCTTGCACAATCTTAATTGTCGCAACCACAACACAAGACATTTCCTGTAAAAACACAAGACACTTCCTGTAAAAACATGCAGGTGACAAACCAAACTATATAAAAAGATGTGAAACCTTTTCTATCTCACTAATCTCATCAACATGTTTCTTCACACCATCAGTTACAAATTCTTTATGCAATGGAAAAACACTCTGAGACGATAGTATTGTTTGAGAAGTAGAACCACTCCCTTGTCCAAACTTCAGTATAAGCCTTTTAAATACCACAAATGATTAGAATTAGTATACAAATAACATGAAACCAAGTATTTGACTTGAACATCTATATACAAGAGAAATTACAATGACAAATTACCTCCTCCTTGGCTCATTAACTTCATTAATTTCTTCATTCAGAAAAATTCGTGTTGCAAACTTATCACTTTGAACAGTATATTCACCTACATGGAAAAGTATATAGATATTTAATGTATACCTGACTTTATATTGCCAGAAATAAACACTATAGTGGGATTTGCAGAAAGTAACAAAAATACCTTTCCATTCCTTACACCTTCCATGCTGTATAACAGCCATCACATGCTCATGAGGTGGGATTTTAGAAATGAAGTCCTTAATCTGCAGAGCATAATCATTCCACACAGTACACCGCAAAACCTTACCCCTACATGAAAAGAATATTCATATGACGATATACTAAAGACTAATTTATGACCATTTCTTTACAAACCTCTGATATCAAAACAACACTGAATGAATAAAAATAGAAAATCAAAGGAAAATTATGAGATTTATTAAAGTAGCAAATGAGCCATAAATTAACTACCATATTCACTAAGAATAAACTGTAGACCTCATTTATTACCATGATTCAGCATTACATACAAACACTATAGATCTCATTTATTACCATTACCATGATCCAACATTAAATACCAACATTCTTCATCTTATTTATTAACATCATTAAATACAAACAATGATCCGTACATGACTGCACATGTAAACAACAACTTACTCCAAGTCTTCAATACGAAATTCATCTTCTTAGTCTGCTTTGGAGGTCGATCAAAGATTTCAAGATCTCCACAACAAATCACAGATCCAGCAACATCTATATGATCACATTATACAAGAATATAAGTAAAACTCTCTAATATTACACAAGCAAGACATGATTACAAAAATATACACTACCAACACTCAAGGCGTTTAACGCCTCTCCTTGAAGAATGTCTTCATAAGCTCTGAAGTTGAAACCATACTCAACACCTTGCCAATCTCTCACAGGAGTAACAGTTGTGCATCTATAAAAGTTGATTTTATAAGGCTGCACCACTACTTTATATAAATCTTTATTCTCACCAACACCAAATTTGGACAGAATCACAACAGCATCTTCTTGAAGCTGACCATCAAAAACATGTATCAGATGAGTCTTAATACATGCTTGAATCTTAGCACCCTGAAGAACATTTAAAGAAAGTATCTTCTTAGCATACACCACTACATTCTCTAATAAAACGGAAAAGCAGAGATACAAATTACCTTTTCATCAATGAAGATGAGATCCATCTTGTAACCCTGATTCCATTTTAGAATAATTCTCACTTTCATGTTCCACATATCTTTCCCAGGATTCAAATCGTTAACAAAACTAAGATTGTTACTGTCAACTGATATTCACATGCTTCTAATTCGGAATTCAGATTGTGATTAAATTTAAAATTTCAAAATCAGAGAAGATGAAAGCGTAATGAAATATGAAGAGGGAAATGAGAAGAAAAGCCTTATATAAGAAGGATGATTGACAGGAGTTTCTGAGTTACATGCTTTAATTGCTAATTACTTATTCCCATGCATTTTTGAATTTAAATTTCATGGTAATTAGCCTTAAACATCTGCTGATCTAAAAGCATTAAGGAAGATAACAACAACTGCTGTTGCGTGGTATACGTTTGCCAAAGGAACCATCTGCTACTTTCTTGTAGATGGGCAGTGGTTTGCCCTTTGGAATGTGGGTCGGACCTTTAACATTTGAATACACAAGGTAGTCGTTTGAAATTATTAAATGTATTTTAAAGTGATTTATATATTAGGCTTTATGATGTAATAATGACATAAGAAAAGCATTGTTGGACAGCCTCTCCTGCTGACACATCAGCTTTTCTTATGTCATTGGGATTTCTCCTTTTATAGAAAGTACTAGCGGTAAGACCCGTGTGCAAATACGGGTCGTTTCTTAGAAAACCATGCATAACACATATTGACAGAGAATAAAAAAATAATTAGTGCAGACTTACAAAATTGATATAAATTAATGATCAATAGGTTTATTCAACAGCAATTCCATTATATTGATAGCAAACCACCGTTGTCTATTAACTGTTAAAAACTTCTGTTGTTTTCCAACATACTTTACTAAGAACTGTCATCGATTATCTCCAACAGAGCTTGCCAGATGGATAGATAGTAACTGTCAGATGTTAGTCAACCAATGTTAAAAAGGCCAGTCAACAGAAATTACAAAGGTTAGTAAACAGATGTTAAGAGAATAATGTTATTAACAACATCTGTTCTCAGGATAGGCTTAATGCAGAGCAAGTATCAGATGCTTTCAAAAAGTTGTATTGCTTTCCAATAAACATTTCCTAACAACAGGTCCTCCATTATACCCAACAGACGTTGCCAGGTTGACATATGTTTAGTATCATCATAGATTTTGTAAAACTTCTTTATAAACCACATTAGTAGTGGTTGTACAGACTTGTTTCTCTTTATCACAAATCAAAATTTTCAACCCTTCCTACTGATGGATGGGAAAAGGTTACTTTCAACCCCTTCCTACTGATCTATGTGAATCAGTGGGACTCTTTTGATGTACTACTTCAACATGATCCTCTTCGTAATTGTTACTTTATAACCGATGGATGGGAAAAGGTTGTACACTACATGGGTATGCAAACAGGAATTGTACTTGTTTTAAGATACGTAGCGGATTACATCTTTCTGCTTACTGCCTTTGATTTGAATGGATGTGAGATTGTTGCACCCGAATCCAATGACAGTCCGATAGATGATACTTCCTCACCCAATTTAAAAGTTGCTCCAATTACCGAGGATCTGCATCACCAGTCGGATGTTGAAGAATCCAATGACACATATTCTGATAGTGATTATGTTGTATCGAATGAATCATCCGATGATATCGACGACGCAGATTTTGATGCCGCTGTCTCAGATTATGAAGCTGATCCTGATGTATACCCCTTACAAATTGTATGGTACTGCAGCAAACATTTTGTAAGTTTATTCTGTTAATATATTATTCCTCATTCTTTCGATGTTAAATGTTTGTTACAATTAAGCTATTTTTTTGTTACTTTACTTAAATACATTATGTATTTATTATAAATTATTGATATTTTATATTTATTTTTAAGCGTCTGAATGTGAAGATAGCGTCTTTATCAAGGATTCATAGAACATTGAAGATGACAGTTGAAAATCTGAATGGAGTTGACACTGTAATTGACTTTCGACGGGAGAAGCATGGCAAGGGATTTAGATACGCGGCTTGTCAATTCACCAAGAAGTTCACGAAGCCCAATGGTATCTAAAGAAATATGAGATGCAGATTTGTCTACTCTGAAGAAAAAGCCAAGCTGATCTTAAAGAAAGTCTACAGATAGTTGTGGTTGTTGGTATTATCTCATTTGAGATAAATTATGGGATGGTGATGTATCAAACTTCTATATTTTGAAAACTTATGACTTACGAATATTTAAATTATAATCATGTATGCTTATCTTGTTATTTATATTAACTTAAACCTTTGTTGTACATTCTCCATATGTTTTAATTGGCTCTTCATGATACATTACAACTTCAATTATACACTTTAAATTTATGGGCAGTCATGGATACTTAAAAGGCTTCAACAAATTTATGGACAGTCATTGACACTTAAAAGGCTTTTCTTAAAAGGCTTCAACAAATTTATGGGCAGTCATCGACACTTAAAAGGCTTCAACAAATTTCTGGGTGATCATTGTCATAACTTCACTTGAATTAACCTCTGACTACAAACAAATTTATGCACTCAACCTCTATTTAGATAAAGCTTTGTCAAACAGAAAATCTGTTCAAGCAAACTCTGTTGTTCCAAACAACCTCTGCTGATAAACACAAAGACTGTTATAGCAAATAACCTTTGCTGATAAACACAACCTCTGCTGCTGAATATGAATACAAAAGCATCATAAAGCTAACATCTGCTGTTACTTAACGGATGATACAATCTTTAAACATTTTGACATCTGCTGTTGAAACAAAGGTCTGCCAAACATAACATCTGCTGATCATTCCACAGTATAGATTGCTAACATCTGTTGTGCCTAACAGATAATGCAGTTCAACAGAGGATTTCAAACATCTGTTTACACACGCATCATGATGAACATCTGCTGATAAACACCCATATATCCTTCAAGCAAAGGTCTGCCAAAGAGAACCTCTGCTATGGACTAACAGATGATGCAGTTCAACAGAGAATGTTTAACAACAATGCTTTAACAGACCATGATCAACAGATGATAATATAATAACAATAATATTTAAACTGTAGCAATTACATAACATACCATTAATTGAATCAACATACCATTAATCGAATCAACATGGGGAAATTGTATATACATAAACTCTAGGGTTTGTCTCGAGAGATTGTATATACCTAAACACTGATACACTAAACACTGTTACATAAGAAAAACTGATACATAAATACGGATGTTGAATCCGCTGTAGATGTTGAACCACTGCTGTTACTGAGCAGTGGTTTTCCTTTGGTTGATCAGGCCTTAGGTACATAAGTGCCTGTCTTTAACAGGGCTTTGTCTTCAATAGTGGATAGGTCTCATCAGTCTTTACGTCCATCAGTCTTTATAAGGAGCAGTGGGTAGTTATAACAGTCCTTAGCATGATCAGCTGTTATAATCACTCCATAGCCCTGCTATGGACTAACAGATGATGCAGTTCAACAGAGAATGTTTAACAGCAGTGCTTTAACAGACCATGATCAACAGATGATAATATAATAACAATAATATTCAAACTGTAGCAATTACATAACATACCGTTAATCGAATCAACATACCATTAATCGAATCAACATGGGGAGATTGTATATACATAAACTCTAGGGTTTATCTCGAGAGATTGTATAAACCTAAACACTGATACACTAAACGTTGTTACATAAGAAAAACTGATACATATATACTGATGTTGAATCCGCTGTAGATGCTGAACCACTGCTGTTACTGAGCAGTGGTTTTCCTTTGGTTGATCAGGCCTTAGGTACATAAGTGCCTGTCTTTAACAGGGCTTTGTCTTCAATAGTGGATAGGTCTCATCAGTCTTTACGTCCATCAGTCTTTATAAGGAGCAGTGGTTAGTTATAACAGTCCTTAGCATGATCAGCAGTTATAACCACTCCGTAACCCTTCGAGAGGAAGCAAGTGTCCGTCTATTCAATTGAGAGGAATCATTGCATTACATCCCTGTTGAAAAACAGAATCAATAAATTTAGGAAAAATGGGTTTGAAAGATGATAACCCAACAGTGGAGGATCTCATTCGACAACTCCGATAAATTCAATGGTATTCTGAAATAATGCTTCCTAGATTTTTGAAGACCGACAAATGTCCACAGTGATGCTTCTTTGGACATTTGTCGGTCTTCAAAAATCTAGGAAGCATTATTTCAGAATACCCTTGAATTTATCGTAGCTGTAGAATGAGATCCTCAACTGTTGGGTTATCATCTTTCAACCCCATTTTCCCTAAATTTATCAATTCTGTTTTTCATACCTCCCAAAGCCACATATCCGCCTCCAAAGAGATCGAGACAGCTTGAAGCATAACCTGGACTTGTTGTCATTCCACCAATATACCAACTGAAAATCAATCTACTCGTAATCACATGGTACAACAATGCAAGCATCTGAATAAACAATAACAAATCAAAGACAAAATCAAAAGCTACAAACATATCAAACAAATTTCATAGAATCATGATTTATTTTAAACACATATACATTTCTTTTTAAACACAAACAGACATTACCTCTTCATCAATAAAGTTGAGATACATTTTATAACCTTGATTACATTTCGAAGTTCGGCCAATGAACTCAAGACTTCCACACCAAATAACAAATCCAACAAGATGTACCTGAAGAACATTTAGCATACAAACCTTCAGTTTGTGATAAAAAGAAAAAATCAAAAAATATCTATTTTTAAACTACCGTTGGTCTGCATAATATTCAAATCGATGTTAAATGCAACGCATCTGTCGTCTTCGTCCTCTTCTCTGTATCTACAGTTTTAGATATAGAGAGTTGGGAGAGAGTAGCCAGAGAGATTGAAATGAGTTTTTGAAATTATGATCAGATTTGGATTTGGGTTTGAATT
Source organism: Helianthus tuberosus (assembly GCA_030545235.1). Lineage (NCBI taxonomy): Eukaryota > Viridiplantae > Streptophyta > Magnoliopsida > Asterales > Asteraceae > Helianthus > Helianthus tuberosus. The sequence goes on from CM060383.1 coordinate 35,310,656, forward strand.
TATATTTGAGAGAGAGAAGAATTGAAGCTCTGATGACATTAAATGCAAATTACATATCCCTATAAGTTTTAAATTTCAAATTACCCTCCCATTTTAACGAAACATCAGTGGTTTGAATTTTGAATGAACATCAGTGGTTTCATAATTGAATGTGGGCCAGACCTTTGAAATTTGAAAGTGGGGCAGTGGTTTGATGGCAGATCTTTGAATTATGATGTCACTATGCTCCCTCTATGGCTGCCACCTCATCGTTGATGACATAAGAAAAGCATTGTTGGACAGCCTCTCCTGCTGACACATCAGCTTTTCTTATGTCATTGGGATTTCTCCTTTTATAGAAAGTATAGATAGATAGATAGATAACCTGTAACAACTCTCATCAAAAGTCATCTTTATTAAAATCATTTGTCCAAAAGGAAACCCTAATTGAGACACCCAAGTGATTCTGCACAAACCCTAAAATTTTCAAAACAATCGGAATCAGGATCAGGGCCCCTAAAACTCAGGGGGGGATAAACCCTATATTACGATTATCCAAATATAAACCAGTCAAAACTTAAAATTTCGAAAGTACTGATTCAGCAAGCCTAGTCCCACACTCAGCAACCCTATAGTGATTCCGTGTCCTTTACGGACCGTAAGGTACGAGTCTTACGGTCCGTAAGCCTGGTCGGTGTCAAGTCAGCAAGGCTAGTCCCTGAGGTGGCTGACCTATAAAAATTCCATGTCCCTTACGGACCATAAGGGTTGAATCTTACGGTTCGTAAGCCTGTCCAAATTTCAAGTATAAATAGTAGACATCGGCACTTGATTTCTGGAAATTAAACGACGTAAAACTTCAATACATGCACTGAGATACATACTGTTTACCACTATTAACACACACGAATCCTGAATTGCTGCCACAAAACAGGGTAATAACTCGATCGCTATTACGATTCATTTTCCGACCGATCAATATATCCAATGGATGTTTAAGTGCCGCCCACATTAGGGTTATACTTTGTCGTTCGTCGTTAATTCGATGGATGTTTATGTATCGCACTTTGTCGTTCGTTGTGAGAATTTGATCTCGTGAGTTATCGTAAATGCTGTATTGGTTACTAACCCCGTTTTGTGTACATTATTATTTAAATTAGGTTAACAAGGTTAATCCATAGACTAGACTCTGCTCAAATTAAATCTGCAATGTGAGTCATTCTCTTTTTATCAAATTTGTTTACAAAAGCATGTTTATTTTCAAAGTTATAATTACAGTGATTAAGTTTATGTAATCACCAAGTTACAGCCGGTATGTGGGGTTTTGTATACATTACTTGATAATCTTCACCATTGGGGCAGCCAAGGGGTGATATGACCATAATCACAGACACCATTGGACGAATGGGCCAATGGGTCGAGTGATAAAGTACTGTGGGTAGTTGGTTGATATCAGAAACATTGTAATTTTCCTTAATACTGTAAAGTATAACAAATGTGTCATTTTAGTAAATAGAATGATTCACTCAGTATTTCCCGCTGACAAAATCTTTTTCAAACATGTTTCAGGCAATCTGTTGTAATTCAGGAAAAGTGCTGTGGAGCAATTCAAGTTTAAGGAAGTGGCTCATTATAAAATTAAAGAAATATATTTTGTAAAATAAAGATTTCTTAGTGAAATCAACTGATTGTAAATTACCGGGATTTTATCCCGAATTGTGAAATAAAATAATGGGGAAAATTTTAGCTGTAAAAAGATCCTGATGATAAACTTCCGCTGTTAAACTCAATTAAATAAATACCACGGGATTTCTGTCTCGCGGCTCCTAAAACGGGTCAAACCGGGTCGGGGGCCGTGACATAACCCTCCTACTAAATATTATTAAGTTTAATATTTTATATTATAGATAACCCATCTACTAATTATTATTAGTTTAATATCTTATGGATAATTATTATTTAGTTTAATCTCCTTCTCATTTATAATATTATTTATTTGAATTAATTAAATTTGAACGTTTTGTTTAGTTTGGTATCAAATAGATTTTACGAAACATAAAATAAAATTAACTAATATTATTTATCATTTATATATTTATAGAGTTTTAAATAAAGGGTTAAATTTATTGGGACTTCGTTAACAAATTTTGCAACAACATGATAATATATTTTTATCACGAAAACCAAACTTTGTATTAATATATTAAATAATTATTATTTTCTCTATACAAAATTACATTGACTCGACCCATGTAATGCATGAGGTTTTTTAAGATATAACTTTTTATTATTTGATATAAAAAATTAGATTTATTCAATTCGTACGATAAACCGGGTTTTTTAACGATATATATTTTTTATTATTTAGGATTGAAAATTACATATATTCAAACCGTGTAATGCACATATTTTTAAAGATGTAATTTTTTTATTATTTGGTATATAAAATTACATTTATTCAACCCGTGTAATATACGTGGTTTTAAAGATATAACTTTTTTATTTGGTATATAAAATTACATTTATTCAACCCGTACAATATGGTTCTTATAGATATAACTTTTTATTATTTAATATATAAAATTATATGTAACACCTCGAAAATTCACGTCCTATAATGTGTTGACACGTGTCATAAAGTTTGAACGTATGAAAGAATGTTATAAAAGGACTAAAGTTGACAAACATGGAAAGTATGTGATTATACGGGTTCTAAATGTCAACAGTGAATAAATATACTTCATAATAACCCTACATGATGTTTATAACATCAAACGAATAAATCATGGATCATACGAAGCAAAAAGTGAGAGATTACAAACTACAGGGGCTAAATGTGTCAACATGTTTAAATGATACCTCTGAGTGACCTTTTGACAAACCCGAAGCTTTGTAAATGTTAATTATGCTCACTAGAGTGTACGATATAAATTTCATAAAGTTTCGTTATCGTATGAGAAAGTTATGATCAAATTCGTGTGTGAGGGGTTAAAGTGCAAACATTGAAAGTTAAGACTTTTCGGGTTAACCGGAAGTGTTCAGGGACTTGGCAAAGTGGGTATAAGTCCTAAATCCCTTGTGGGTATATTATAAGGGGTCAAATTGCAAGTTTCTAGCTCAATTGACCTTTCGGAAGGGCCAAGGGGTGTGATGCAACATCAAGAAAACGTTTTTGGCTGATCAGAAGGTCCATGCGGCCTGCATGGACATTGAAGAAACTTGAGGCGGGCCGCCTCAGGAGCCCAGAAGCAGAAAACGTGCACAGCAGCCTGTAAATGCGGAGAACCGACCCTTTTTCGACATTAATGCAATGTGGGCGACCCCTAAACAGTCCTAGACACTAGGAACACATGTTGGAAGGTTGTGGTTACCTGGTAGACTTGTTTGTCATTGTTTTGTGGTGATTGAAACCACTATAAAAGGTCCTTCAAGTCACAAACATTCCTCACACCATCCTCTGCATTTCTGGTCGATTCTGGAGCTCAAGCCTGCTTCCAAGTGATCATATTTCGTGCATAGGACCCTTGTAAGTCTGCTAGTCTTTCTTTAATTGAGTTTAGCTTGTTTAATTAGCTAAACGTCAAACCGTTGTAATTACGGTTTGACTTCGAGATTAGTCAACAATGGCTCAGTCATATCTCGAATTAAAAGTAGTTATATGTTGGTATTTATGTGGGTAATAAACCCTCAAAAGGGTTCCCCCTGATCACCACTCTAACTAGGTCAAAAGTCGGGTCAAACGTGTAATTAAAAAGTCAACAGAAAGTTTAAAATGCGATTTATGCATGATTAACAATATAGATCATATACAACCTGTTGGATCATTGTTATAACTTAGTAATAAGTGTAAGAACATGTCTAAACATGTTCAACCCGATAATTTCTTGTTTAGACCCGGTTCGGGACCGAAAGTCACATAGTTTGACTTTCACTTTGACTTTCAGTTCTGACCCGTTTAGGCATGTTTTAGAAATGCCTCAGAGCTTAAATTGGACTAGGTTACATGTTAGAACAACCCTCTGTGATTATACACCTTGGTTCATTATTTATCCAATTAATATGCATGTTTCCGTTAATTGCTCATATGTTGACCGTTATGCCCTTATTACCTTAAAACGAGATTTATGAAAATGTAAAAGAGTAGAAACTTTAATTACTGATATATAAACTTGTATGCAAAGTTTGATAAAATGGCGTAATTAGCGTATAGCCTAGTTAAGCCTACTTTTTGATATCAAATCTTTTACCCACTGATGTAATATATTATTTTGGGATTTTTAAATATTTTTAATAAATTTTAGGCTGAGCATTACTAGTAGTCGTAGGCTTAATCCGGTAATTGTCGGTTTCGCCCTTACGGGCCATAAAATGAGTTTTACATATCTAAACATCTCCAAACCTTTTGCTACTGATCACATATGATAAATAAATTATTTTTAGCCTTCTGGAAATATAAAAATATCAGATTTAAGTATCGAACCCGGAAATGGCCTTTAATCACCTTATTAAGCGTTTTTAGCGCAAAATATGTATTAAAATTATATTGAACATACTCGGGTTGATACCTACTGATATAAGAGGAAAATTATAATATTTTAACAGTAAGCAAAGGTTGATAAACTCAGACTCCAGTTTTGAGCTTTTCGGCTTATGTGAAATTACCAAAATACCCCTACGGGGCATAGTTTGGTTAAAAATGATAAATTTCACATATATGCTTTATCTTACTGTTATAACTCATTAATTTGAGTATGTTTACTGATTACATCAGACCTGTAGCTCAGTTAAACAATTAAACCCTTTTACAACCTTTAAAATGACCAAACTACCCCTACGAGGCCTAGTTTGTGTTTAAACACGTTTCGGGCATAATGAAAGACACCTTACTAATGTCACAACATATTTAAGACATAATTAACTTAGGAAACCTGTATATAGCTCTCATGGATACCCGTCACGCTTATTACGCGTACGGTTCGGTTTATGTAACAAGTTTACATAAATCAGCCGAAACGGGTCAAACCTTAACGGTTTTATCTCAAAATCCAGAATGTGAATAATGAACCCATATTAAACAAGTCTTCAAACTTGTCGGGTCTGAATCACATTCTATCCGGTCTTCGCTTAATCGTGCGTACGAACCGTATCTTGAAACTAGCCGGTCTAAGCTTAAGCTTAATAAAAGGCCCGTTAGAATTCTAATAGGTTACTATAAACCTTCGTTCCAGATTAGGAGGACCAGTAAAAGCTACGTGCATTTTGCTTATTGTGATTAATACTTACTCAGGTAAATACTTTTAACTTATTTTCCCTATACGGGCTTGGGTTACGGTATATAGCATACCGCTTGATCGGGCATCAAATCTCCACAGTTGAGTGGGTAGTTGAATAATTTGATTGGCTCATTTAAACAGTCTTGATTACTTAAAGTCTTTGGGGGGTTAATGACCATGTCCCGGATATCCTTGGCATCATCTTACGAGATGGCCACGACCTGAGCACGGGGTGTAGGCATACACCTGTCAGTGTATAACTCTATAATGTGGTGTGTCTATTGATCTTTAACCCGGACAAGATCCGGGTGACTGAACGCACAAGTAACATGTAATTCGTTCACAAGATTATAATATTAAATAATTCTCCCAAGTTATAAAAATGTTTATGCCGTGTGCATCCAAACCAATTTTTAATCATTTTTCAAAATGAGTCAGTTGATTGTATTTACCAGTGTAAACTGACGTATTTTCCCAAAAAGACTGAATGCATGTACTAAACGAAATTGGCTGGATTGTCTCCTTAGCATCAATAAAAAGCCTCGCAAGCTTAGGATGCCTGAAGTCTGTTGAACCATTAATATTATTTTGTTTCGATCCTACTGTGGATAAACTTCCGGATATTGTTACATTGATAAACAATATTAAATTCGGTTGTATCATATTTTAAATTTGCTTCCACTGTGCATAATAATATTGTGTTGTTTGACTATTACGTTGCCAACCACGTCACGATCCTCCCCCACCGGGCCCACCGGTGACACGTGGAAATCGGGGTGTGACAGGTTGGTATCAGAGCCAACACTGAGCGAATTAAACACTAGACTTTTGTGTTTAATCTCAGTTACACAATTGCACATATCTAAACCCTCGAGTCTAGACTTATAACATAGGACAAATTCCACCTTATTCGGGTTTTGTTTTGTCCTTTAAATTTTATATTTTGTATTGTTATCTTATGCTTTATTGACAGGAATATCAAAATGCCTCCAAGATTTTTCCGTAGACGAGGACGAGGAAAGGGGCCGATCACCGCCCCCAACGACAATGAAATGGGACCGTCCAATGTACGAGCTCCATCTGCTACGGAGAGCGACGATCCACGTCAGAACAGGAGGAACCTGTTCGAGCCGGCGAGACGATCCATTTCGCACAGCTCTACACCTCCGGTCCAAAATTCATACGGACCGCATTCGGAAGACGAACCCAACAACCCTATGCCTTCCTTCATACCGCTGCAGAGGTCTTTGTCCCATCATTCCTATGGAGACCCTACGCCTGTTTTTCGGGGTCAGTTTAATCCGGTAGGATACATACCAGAACCCGTGGGTTTCAACCCACTGGGGCCAGACGATCACTTCTCTGGCGATCACGCGGATGACATGGACGAGGATACTGATCCCGTCGAACCTGCAAGTGGCACTCCAAATCATCCGATCGAGATCTCCGACGGATCGTCTTTCCATGGATCACCCTATGTTGGTCCGGATAGCTTTCAGGCGATGTTCACCCGGCACGAGTGGTATTATACACCTCCTCACCATTCGTCGCCTCATGAGCAGCAGCAGCATCATCAAGATTCCTCTGAGGATCACCGATTTGTGGCAGTTACGCCACCGCCTCCACCACCAGTTAATCAGGTGCCTCCGCCACCACCAAGGCGTAGGAGGTCAGGTGCACGTATGTCATCACGTGCGGGAGACTTTCATTTCAGCTCCCCACGTCAGTCAAGTGCCAGCCACTACCCGCCACATCAGGAGGACCCACAAATGGGTGGACCTTCCAACCCCGCGATGCCACAGCCACCACCAATGGGTTTTGATAACCCAATTCCGGCATATACGGGTTCCATGGCGTATAACCCGTTTGAACCGCCGAATCACCACAACTACGGTTACGCGGAGGCCGACCCTTACATGGTAGCAGCGAACTACAACCCCCAAGGACCCTATGGAGACCCATGGGGAGTAGGTTACCCGACTCAGGGGTACCCGATACCCCCTAGGCCTATTATCAGGACGCAATCACAGCCGCCTTGGTTTTCTCCCCCAGAACGGGAGGAAATTCTTCAGAGGCTGGATCAGGTTGAGACAAACATTTTTCCAAGGATTGGCAAGCTTGATCAAGGGGAAGAACAAGAAGGATCGTTGAATCCTTCCATTATTGTTGTAACCTCCTTCTATCAGTTTATCCCCTGCGTGGGCATGTATTTGGTTGTTAAGCCCCTACGTGGGTATGTATGTTTGTTTGTTGCTTTAAGCCCCTGCGTGGGCCTGTCATTCTATAAACCCCTACGAGGGTATATTATTGTTTAAAGTCCCTGCGTGGACTATTATGTGTGTTATTTAAACCCCTGCGAGGGTAAGTTGTTATTTGAAAAGACCCGTTTAGGGCAGCGTGTAATATTATGTATAATTAATGGAATGTTGGTTTTATAAATCTCATGTTTGCCTTATGTGCATAAATAATTTATATATGAAATAAATAAATCAAAATCATTCCTTTTGAAAATAATCTGCCTATGTAAAATTTTTTAAAATAAGAATCTTAAAGTGTGAAACCTAGTCTGAGTGTCCTTATAAAGACCTGACCATGATGGTAAGACCTGTTTAAAAGATTCAAATCTCTGTTAACATCTGAAAACATGTTAACGCTCCCGGCAGATGTGATGCATTTAAAATCACACGCATTATTATTATGTAATGATCTTTCTAAAGATTTCAAACCCAACTTAATGATCTCTGAATCATGGGTTAAATCATCAATTAAGATGATCATATTTTACCATACGTGGTAATATGATGCCTACGGGCCCTGCTCACTTCCATATGAGCCAAAAGACAGTGGTAGCTATGACTCCCTGTCTGATAAGGGTAATGAACTAGGTTCAAACCTTAAAAGCCTTGATTCTCTGAAATCATAGCTTATAATTTAAATTGTCCATGTGACTAAGCCTTATGTGCTAATATATATTGTTATTGTTTATAACTAGGATAAATTTTAATTGAAATCCTAAATTAATACGATTAATAAGTTAACCAAATATGGTCTCTGTTTACCATGGTTAACGAGTTACCCTAAGGGGTAATTCCATAATAAACTCCCAAATAAAATATTGTCCTTGTTTTCTGCAACAGTTCAATTCAAATGGCTGACTCAAATGAAATAAATAGCCATCCAGTGGAGCAAAATGAGAACGCCCAGATTACGTTAACGGGTGCTGAATTAAAAGCGATCATAGACGGCGCTGTTACACAGGCTTTGGAAAGGCAATATGAAGAGTACAGTGGGACTCGTAGTAGGACCCAATCTACACAGCTTCAAAGCCACCGCCCAAGAAGTACGACCCGAAGAACAACGATGATCGACGCTCCTCGAACCACAGTGCTCCATATCAGCAGGTTATACCAAATCTAGGGCCCCGTGACAAGGGTTGCTCGTATAAATATTTTGTTTCTTGCAAGCCCCGGGATTTCACTGGGGAGAAAGGAGCCATTGACTGTATGACATGTCTGGATGAGATGGATACGGTTGTAGACATCAGCGGATGTGCGGAGAGAGACGTGGTCAAGTTTGTGTCACAGTCTTTTAAGGGTGAAGCGTTAGCATGGTGGAGATCTCTGATTGAGGCCACTGGAAAAATCCCATTGTATAATATGTCGTGGGATCAATTTGTCGCCCTAATCAAGGAAAATTACTGCCCTCAACATGAGGTGGAGAAGATAGAATCTGACTTTCTATCGTTGGTAATGACGAACCTCGACTGTCAAGCTTACCTGACGAGCTTCAATACGATGTCCCGGTTGGTTCCTTATCTGGTAACCCCGGAGCCAAAAAGAATCGCTTGTTTTATCGGAGGTTTAGCTCCGGAAATCAAGGCAAGCGTAAAAGCTTCTCGGCCAGCTACCTTCAGGTCTGTAGCTGACATTTCCTTATCCCTCACTCTGGATGAGGTCAGGCAGAGATCGCTGAGGAATAAGGAGGCCGAGAAGAGGAAGCGTGAAGATGATGGTTCACGAAAGTCGAACAAGAAGCACCGTGGAAGCGGTGATAACAAGAAAGGATCGGAATCGAGGAAGGATGGGCATAATTCTGGTGAGAAGCCCAAATGCAAAATTTGCAAGAAACAACACTATGGGAAGTGCAGACTCGGATCGAACTCGAATAATGAGTCAAAATCTTATGCTTGTGGCATTTGCAAGTCCACGGATCATAAAACCTTGGATTGCAAGAAGATAAAAGATGCAACGTGCTACCGTTGCAATGAAAAGGGCCACATTAAAACCAACTGCCCTAAGTACAACAAGAAGCCTGAAGAGGCTAAGAAGACTAATGCCAGAGTCTTCAGAATGGACGCGAAAGAGGCTGTGCAAGACGATAATGTCATAACATGTACTTTCCTTGTAAATGATGTCTTTGCAAGAGTACTTTTTGATTCAGGCGCAGATAAGTCTTTCGTAGATCATAAATTTTGTAAATTGTTGAATTTACCTGTCAAAACCTTAAGCGTAAACTATGAGGTAGAGTTAGCAGATGGTACCATAGAAACCGTCTCTACGGTGTTAGATGGATGTGTTATATCCATTAAGAACCATTCTTTTCCTCTATCTCTACTTCCCTTTAAGTTGGCTGGTTTTGACATAGTTCTGGGTATGGACTGGTTATCTCATAACCAGGCCCAAATTGTCTGTAACCAGAAACAAGTGGTAATAAAGACTCCGTCTGGTGAATCACTTACCATTCGGGGAGATACCCAGTATGGGCTGCCTGAGCAAGTGACTATGCTCAAAGCTTCCAAGTGTTTGAAGAAGGGGTGTGTCATCTACATGGCGCGAGTTATCATTGATGATCCTAAACCGAAGATAGAAGACATCCCTGTCATTTCTGAATACCCAGAAGTGTTTCCTGAAGATCTACCTGGCCTACCACCAGATAGACAAGTGGAATTCAGGATCGATATCATCCCCGGAGCGGCACCAGTTGCTAGAGCACCATACAGATTGGCACCCACAGAAATGAAGGAGTTGCGGACGCAGCTAGATGAATTGCTGGCTAAAGGTTTCATTAGACCTAGTTCATCTCCTTGGGGAGCGCCAATCTTGTTTGTCAAGAAGAAGGATGGGTCGATGCGTCTGTGCATCGACTATCGCAAGCTTAATAAAGTCACGATCAAGAATAGGTATCCTTTGCCCAGGATCGACGATTTGTTCGATCAGCTTCAAGGGGCAAGTTACTTCTCGAAGACTGATTTGAGGTCAGGCTACCATCAATTGAAGGTCAAAGATGAAGACGTGCACAAGACTGCATTTAGGACTCGTTATGGCCACTACGAGTTCCTAGTGATGCCTTTTGGGCTCACTAATGCACCGGCCGCGTTCATGGATCTCATGAATCGCGTCTGCAAGCCTTACTTGGATAAATTCGTCATCGTTTTCATCGACGACATTCTCATTTATTCCAAGAATCATGCTGACCATGAGAAACATCTTCGCTGTATTCTCAAACTTCTACAACAGGAGAAGCTCTATGCCAAATTCTCCAAGTGTGAATTTTGGCTACGAGAAGTCCAATTTCTTGGACATGTGGTCAGTGAGCGTGGTATCCAGGTGGATCCCGCCAAAGTTGAAGCAGTTATGAACTGGCAAGAGCCAAAGACGCCTACAGAGATTCGTAGCTTCCTGGGATTGGCAAGGTATTACAGGCGTTTCATTGAAAAATTTTCAAGGATTGCTGCACCCCTAACTTCCTTGACCAAGAAGAAAGTAAAGTTCGTTTGGGGCCCAAAGCAGCAAGAGTCCTTTGATATTCTGAAGCAGAAGTTGAGCAACGCCCCAGTACTGACATTGCCAGACGGAATAGAAGATTTTGTGGTTTACTGCGATGCTTCGCACACTGGCATGGGGTGTGTGCTTATGCAGAAAGGCAAGGTGATTGCCTACGCTTCACGATAATTGAAAGTGCATGAAAAGAATTACACCACCCATGACTTGGAGCTGGGTGCCGTTGTATTCGCACTAAAGCTTTGGAGGCACTATCTATATGGTGTCAAGTGTGTGATTTATTCTGATCACAAGAGCCTCCAACATCTGTTTAATCAGAAGGAACTAAACATGAGGCAACGCCGTTGGATGGAAACTTTAAATGATTATGATTGTGAAATCAAGTACCATCCCGGCAAGGCGAATGTAGTCGCCGATGCCTTGAGCAGAAAGGAAAGGGTTAAACCCATTCGAATCAATGCCAAGCGCATGGAAATAAAGAATAATTTGATGGAAAGGTTGTTAGCTGCACAGAAGGAAGCTGTGTTGGAAGCTAACTATCCTAATGAAAAGTTAGGAGTAACTGAGGAGCAGTTAACTCTTAGCAAGGACGGAATCTTACGATTCAATGGACGAATATGGGTTCCCATTTATGGAGGTCTTCGAGATGTCATCCTCCAGGAAGCCCATAGTTCCAAACACTCTGTTCATCCTGGAGCTGATAAGATGTACCAGGATCTAAAGGCAAATTATTGGTGGATAGGCTTGAAAAAGTCTGTAGCCACCCATGTAGCTAAATGCTTGACATGTGCGCAAGTCAAAGCCGAGCATCAAAAGCCGTCAGGTTTGCTACAACAGCCTGAACTTCCTACGTGGAAGTGGGAAATGGTAACTATGGATTTTATCACCAAGTTACCCAAAACCAGGAAAGGAAATGATACGATATGGGTTATAGTTGATAGACTAACTAAGTCAGCACATTTCCTACCCATCAAGGAGACTTATAGCTCCGACATGTTAGCCCAGTTATACGTTGATAAGATTGTAGCCCTACATGGCATACCTGTAGCTATTATCTCTGACCGGGATACTAGGTACACGTCGCATTTTTGGAAGAGTTTCCAACAATCTTTGGGCACACGTTTGAATTTTAGTACGGCTTATCATCCTCAGACTGACGGTCAGAGTGAGCGTACTATTCAAACGTTGGAAGACATGCTACGTGCATGTGCGATCGATTTGGGTGGTAGTTGGGATAAGAACCTACCATTAATCGAATTCTCCTACAACAATAGCTACCATACCAGCATTAAGGCTGCGCCTTTCGAGGCATTATACGGTAGAAAGTGTAGGTCGCCCATTTGTTGGGCAGAGGTTGGAGATGTCCAGTTATCAGGACCAGAGATCGTGTTCGAAACGACGGACAAGATTGTCCAGATTCGTGACCGTCTCAAAGCTGCCCGCGATAGGCAGAAAAGTTACGCTGATCCTAAGCGTAAGGATTTTCACTTCGAAGTAGGTGACAAAGTCCTACTTAAAGTGTCACCCTGGAAGGGAGTGATGCGGTTTGGTAAGAAAGGCAAACTAAGCCCGAGATACATAGGACCTTTCGAGGTTATCGAACGTGTCGGGTCAGTTGCCTATAAGTTAAACTTACCGGAAGAGCTCAGTGGAATTCACAATGTGTTCCACATATGCAATCTGAAAAAGTGTTTCGCTGACGAATCACTGGTTATACCACACACAGATGTGCATATAGATGAGAGCTTGAAGTTTGTGGAAAAACCTTTGTCGATTGAAGATCAACAGGTAAAGAAGCTTCGAAGGAAGCATGTACCTATTGTAAAGGTCAAATGGGATGCCCGTAGAGGTCCCGAATACACGTGGGAGGTTGAATCCACGATGAAAGAAAAGTACCCTTACTTATTTCAGTAAATCTCGGGTCGAGATTTATTTTAAGGGGGTGAGGATGTAACACCTCGAAAATTCACGTCCTATAATGTGTTGACACGTGTCATAAAGTTTGAACGTATGAAAGAATGTTATAAAAGGACTAAAGTTGACAAACATGGAAAGTATGTGATTATACGGGTTCTAAATGTCAACAGTGAATAAATATACTTCATAATAACCCTACATGATGTTTATAACATCAAACGAATAAATCATGGATCATACGAAGCAAAAAGTGAGAGATTACAAACTACAGGGGCTAAATGTGTCAACATGTTTAAATGATACCTCTGAGTGACCTTTTGACAAACCCGAAGCTTTGTAAATGTTAATTATGCTCACTAGAGTGCACGATATAAATTTCATAAAGTTTCGTTATCGTATGAGAAAGTTATGATCAAATTCGTGTGTGAGGGGTTAAAGTGCAAACATTGAAAGTTGATACTTTTCGGGTTAACCGGAAGTGTTCAGGGACTTGGCAAAGTGGGTATAAGTCCTAAAGCCCTTGTGGGTATATTATAAGGGGTCAAATTGCAAGTTTCTAGCTCAATTGACCTTTCGGAAGGGCCAAGGGGTGTGATGCAACATCAAGAAAACGTTTTTGGCTGATCAGAAGGTCCATGCGGCCCGCATGGACATTGAAGAAACTTGAGGCGGGCCGCCTCAGGAGCCCAGAAGTAGAAAACATGCACAGCAGCCTGTAAACGCGGAGAACCGACCCTTTTTCGACATTAATGCAATGTGGGCGACCCCTAAACAGTCCTAGACACTAGGAACACATGTTGGAAGGTTGTGGTTACATGGTAGACTTGTTTGTCATTGTTTTGTGGTGATTGAAACCACTATAAAAGGTCCTTCAAGTCACAAACATTCCTCACACCATCCTCTGCATTTCTGGTCGATTCTGGAGCTCAAGCCTGCTTCCAAGTGATCATATTTCGTGCATAGGACCCTTGTAAGTCTACTAGTCTTTCTTTAATTGAGTTTAGCTTGTTTAATTAGCTAAAAGTCAAACCGTCGTAATTACGGTTTGACTTCGAGATTAGTCAACAATGGCTCAGTCATATCTCGAATTAAAAGTAGTTATATGTTGGTATTTATGTGGGTAATAAACCCTCAAAAGGGTTCCCCCTGATCACCACTCTAACTAGGTCAAAAGTCGGGTCAAACGTGTAATTAAAAAGTCAACAGAAAGTTTAAAATGCGATTTATGCATGATTAACAATATAGATCATATACAACCTGTTGGATCATTGTTATAACTTAGTAATAAGTGTAAGAACATGTCTAAACATGTTCAACCCGACAATTTCTTGTTTAGACCCGGTTCGGGACCGAAAGTCACATAGTTTGACTTTCACTTTGACTTTCAGTTCTGACCCGTTTAGGCATGTTTTAGAAATGCCTCAGAGCTTAAATTGGACTAGGTTACATGTTAGAACAACCCTCTGTGATTATACACCTTGGTTCATTAGTTATCCAATTAATATGCATGTTTCCGTTAATTGCTCATATGTTGACCGTTATGCCCTTATTACCTTAAAACGAGATTTATGAAAATGTAAAAGATTAGAAACTTTAATTACTGATATATAAACTTGTATGCAAAGTTTGACATCAGTTTGACTTGGAGATTAGGAGTTGTGATCATTATCGCAAATTTAAAGCTTTATGTTAATAAAATGGCGTAATTAGCGTATAGCCTAGTTAAGCCTACTTTTTGATATCAAATCTTTTACCCACTGATGTAATATATTATTTTTGAATTTTTAAAGATTTTTAATAAATTTTAGGCTGAGCATAACTAGTAGTCGTAGGCTTAATCCGGTAATTGTCGGTTTCGCCCTTACGGGCCATAAAATGAGTTTTACATATCTAAACAACTCCAAACCTTTTGCTACTGATCACATATGATAAATAAATTATTTTTAGCCTTCTGGAAATATAAAAATATCAGATTTAAGTATCGAACCCGGAAATGGCCTTTAATCACCTTATTAAGCGTTTTTAGCGCAAAATATGTATTAAAATTATATTGAACATACTCGGGTTGATACCTACTGATATAAGAGGCAAATTATAATATTTTAACAGTAAGAAAAGGTTGATAAACTCAGACTCCAGTTTTGAGCTTTTCGGCTTATGTGAAATTACCAAAATACCCCTACGGGGCATAGTTTGGTTAAAAATGATAAATTTCACATATATGCTTTATCTTACTGTTATAACTCATTAATTTGAGTATGTTTACTGATTACATCAGACCTGTAGCTCAGTTAAACAATTAAACCCTTTTACAACCTTTAAAATGACCAAACTACCCCTACGAGGCCTAGTTTGTGTTTAAACACGTTTCGGGCATAATGAAAGACACCTTACTAATGTCACAACATATTTAAGACATAATTAACTTAGGAAACCTGTATATAGCTCTCATGGATACCCGTCACGCTTATTACGCGTACGGTTCGGTTTATGTAACAAGTTTACATAAATCAGCCGAAACGGGTCAAACCTTAACGTTTTATCTCAAAATCCAGAATGTGAATAATGAACCCATATTAAACAAGTCTTCAAACTTGTCGGGTCTGAATCACATTCTATCCGGTCTTCGCTTAATCGTGCGTACGAACCGTATCTTGAAACTAGCCGGTCTAAGCTTAAGCTTAATAAAAGGCCCGTTAGAATTCTAATAGGTTACTATAAACCTTCGTTCCAGATTAGGAGGACCAGTAAAAGCTACGTGCATTTTGCTTATTGTGATTAATACTTACTCAGGTAAATACTTTTAACTTATTTTCCCTATACGGGCTTGGGTTACGGTATATAGCATACCGCTTGATCGGGCATCAAATCTCCACAGTTGAGTGGGTAGTTGAATAATTTGATTGGCTCGTTTAAACAGTCTTGATTACTTAAAGTCTTTGGGGGGTTAATGACCATGTCCCGGATATCCTTGGCATCATCTTACGAGATGGCCACGACCTGAGCACGGGGTGTAGGCATACACCTGTCAGTGTATAACTCTATAATGTGGTGTGTCTATTGATCTTTAACCCGGACAAGATCCGGGCGACTGAACGCACAAGTAACATGTAATTCGTTCACAAGATTATAATATTAAATAATTCTCCCAAGTTATAAAAATGTTTATGCCGTGTGCATCCAAACCAATTTTTAATCATTTTTCAAAATGAGTCAGTTGATTGTATTTACCAGTGTAAACTGACGTATTTTCCCAAAAAGACTGAATGCAGGTACTAAACGAAATTGGCTGGATTGTCTCCTTAGCATCAATAAAAAGCCTCGCAAGCTTAGGATGCCTGAAGTCTGTTGAACCATTAATATTATTTTGTTTCGATCCTACTGTGGATAAACTTCCGGATATTGTTACATTGATAAACAATATTAAATTCGGTTGTATCATATTTTAAATTTGCTTCCGCTGTGCATAATAATATTGTGTTGTTTGACTATTACGTTGCCAACCACGTCACGATACTCCCCCACCGGGCCCACCGGTGACACGTGGAAATCGGGGTGTGACATTATATTTACTCAACCCGTGCAATAAATGAGATTTTTAAAAATATATTGTTTTATTATTTAGTATATAAAATTTATTTATTCAACCCGTGTAATACACGAGGCTATAACCTAGTTATGTTATAAAATATTCTTATACTGTGCTGAATAGCTAGATGTTCACAAACGGGCCAAACTTGTACTAGAAAAAATTGCAACTATTAGAGTGCTAAAATATTGGAGAAATAGACTATCATATTCAAAGTTTTTTTAACGGTAAATTTGGATCATTGACGAACCCCCTAGAGTACCATCGTGCCACAAGCAGAACCACCCAATTATATCCATCTCCAATAGAGTATAATGCCTATACACCAATTTAGGAGAAACCCAATAAATCTAAGAAAACCCCTCCTGTGAGAATTGAATGTAAGATTAAATATATTATGGTATAATATTTAATCTACTAGCCATTATAATCATTTACATTATATAGATCAAAATACATAACAACCTATTAAATAATTAGTTGGTAATTGTTGATGGACCATATTACCCTTATTAACTAATTAGGGTTTCCTCCTGGGTGCATATATAAGGAGACTAATGTAGAGGTTAAAGGGTTAGACAATTACACAAACCCTAATAACACATAACATCAATATCGCCTCTCTCTCCCAACCGAACAACCCTATTCGGTTTCATCATCACCATCATTAGATTGCACCCTAAGGAGGAACCAGACCAAGATGACAATCATGTCAAACCTTATTGCTGCGTCTCCATCTGGATTCTCTGCTAGCCTGTGCTGATGCAATCAAAGGTATGTTTTCATGTTTTCCATTATGCCTAAAACAGAACTGATCAACATGTGGTATCAGAGCATATGTTGATTAATCAGTTCTGTTTCCGTATCCATTATTCTGGGATTGAAATCTGGAAAACAGAATTTTAACCACTTAAAAAAATTCAAAGAACAATAAACGAATGGAATATTATATGTTGATTCTGTTTCGTTTGATGTTCTTGATGTATGCCTCCCCTATTTAATTCATAGGTTTAAATTATATATAACATTTGATTTAAAGTGCCCACAATCCAAATTTCATGTGAACTTACTGCACTTTCATGGCCCACCTAATATTCATGAAAAGATGCTCATAATTTTCGTCTAGAATAATTCACGTCCACTTTCAAATAGAAACTTAATGTTCCGAAATTTGTATAAAATTGTAAAATTCAGATTTCGGGTTCCAGAAATTTGGTTTTATTTTTTTAGGGTTCATCATGTGTTCTTAGGAAAATTCGAAATTCCTTTATGTTTTGGAATATAATTTGGATTTTTGAGTGTTATTTCCTGTTTTGATCTGTTTTGCATTCTAAAGATTTTCGAAATCTATTAATAGATAATCAGATAAAATTTTTGAAATATATTGATAAAATTAGATCATCACTAAAACAGGAAACCATATCTCAAAATCCCTAAGAATTCGAATTTTCAGTTATGTTTTCACAACAACAGCTGTTAACAGGGGTTTCGAGATCACTTTTAACGACCCGAGACCAAGATCTCGACTCGAGACCACAAGGTCTCGACTCGAAATCATAAGGGTTCTCAAATCTTTATAACTCGAGGCAACGGTTTCTACTCGAGACCATAAGGTTTCGACTCGAGACCACTGAGGTTTCGACTAAGGGCTTACATCTTCATAACTCGAGACCGTGGTTGCGACTCGAGACCTCATCAAGGAGTCGAGATCTCATAAAACAGTAGTCGAGACCATGATTACGACTCGAGAATAAAGTTGCGACTCGAGACCATAAGTGTTTTCAGTCTTCCATGACTCGAGACTAAGGTTGCGACTCGAGACCTCATAACTGAGTCGAGATCTCATAAGTCGAGACCTGACTCGAGATCTCATAACTGAGTCGGGATCTCACTCGAAACCTCATTATTTAGGCTGTTTAATGTGAACTAAAATTTAGCTCGGGGCTCCGCCCCGAACCCCGTGCAAGGGGCACGCTGTCCCCATGCACCCCCCAGCGAAGTCACCGCGGAGTTCGATCCGCGCTAACAGGTGGTTTGCTACTAAATAATTGGTTTTTGTAATTACTTAATTAATTAATAAGGATCAAATAATGTTTTGCAAAACCAAAATGGCTTAACTTGAATGAGCTTCTGATGTATCACTTCTGGCCAAAGCTGATTTGATACATCTACTTATCATCCAAGTATTACGAAAGCTATGTTAAGTGTGCATCATAAACATGAATGTCTTAATATCTGGCCAAAGCTGATTTAATTCCTTCATAGATGGCATACTTAACGAGTGCATAACTAAAGTGATTGTTTCAATTCTGGCCAAAGCTGATTTGTCACAAATACTTTGCACACATGCTTAAATGATTACACTTCTGGCCAAAGCTGATTTGTTTTCGTTTAAGTAGAACTTTAAATAGTCTATTATTTTGATGTTAGTAATAGACATATCACAATCTCTTCACATAATGATCCTTATATTAATGATCCTTAATTAATTTTTATGATCATTTCGTCTGCCTTATTCTTAGTACCCATAATTTTACTCACTATAATTTTCTTCTATAAATCCATATCTCATCCACTCTAATTCTTAAATCTAATATGTTTTGCTTAAAGTTTCTATAAGAATTAGCTCTTAAATTAAATCCTTGATTATCTCTTAAGACACGATAATCATACTGCTCTCTTCTGGTAAAGGTACTACAGAAGATAATTAGAGCATGATGAACAGGACAAATCGAACATGATGTCTCTTATGATAATCAAGATCTCTCTAACATAAATGCTATCACTAAGGTTATTCCAGATTAAGTTTTTCCTAAGACTAATCTATTATGTGTGGTTTAATCACAAGAACTCCTAAGATGCATGCCTTCATTTAAAATTCTAAACTATAAAGTTAAGTGGTACATGTGAATACATTATGATGTACAATACCATGACCCATAAAGTTAAGGACTTACGCATGGAAATAAGTACATTTTTCCAGTACATTACATACTAAGATTTTCACTTGTACAATTTGATGCCTTATAAATCAACTATAACACTCAAAAGTACCAAAGTATAATGAGTATGTTGATAAGCAACATATGTACAAAGAAATAAATGTTTAAAGTTGTAAAATAAGTTGTTACTCACCTTACAACCACTTAAACTTTAAAAGAGGATTGTTCTAAGGTCCATAGACAAATTACAAGTGCTAATTCCAACTTTAAGGTTCTTTAAGGGAAAATCTCACTGCATAATTATGCTGTTAGACTAGACATAAGCAACGAGACTATCCATTACTCTAAAGAACAGTTGGATAAGTTAACTAGGTAGTCATTTCCTAATGATATTTAAGTCTGATAATTTTAATATTCCAATTAACACATGATTAGTTGACTCTAGTTCCATACGTTTCCTTACCAGAACTCGACAAATAACTAACATGAGAGTTAGTGACAAAATTAAATGTTAAGGCTATAAGAACCATAATAAGCAGTCTTCTAACAACGCTTTTCGATACCTTATATATTCTGAAAATTAATCAGAATATAGTATCATAATTAAGCAATGTTATGAAAGTTTTTTAGGTTTGCATAGTCAACATAAAGTCACACTTACCTTAAACTCTCATCCTATTTGTTCTAAATATCTGGATAGAAACATTACTAAGATGGAAATAGATGACACCTTACATTTTCACAACTTTTGTCATCATGCAAATAAGAATTTGACAAAAGGAAAATGAGACTTATAAATTTCATCCATTATAACCGAAATTCATGAGAAATCATGACATGGTTAATGAGGATGATTATTCAACTAATCTCATTCTAAGTGATTTTAAATCATGACATTAAAGCCCTAAAATATAACTTGGCTTAAGGAATAAGTATGGGTCCACCATAAGTCATTCATTGACATTCGTGGAACTTATTCCAAATGGAATATTCAGACATAATTCATTTCTCATTTAAAAGGCTATCAACTTGTATCTAACTTTTGTCGCATATGGCTCACAGTCTTAGAAGAAATCTATTCATATGTTTACTTATTAAGATTTCTATTAAATATGTCCTTAAGTTTCTTATGACATTTGGACGTTAAGGAAATCAATTAAAGTCTAACATATATATGATAGGTTCCCACGTCACGTACCTCATTGAAACTTCTCTTGTAGCATTTCTAGAGATATCAAAGATCAGTGGGAGCATTAAGTGTCTTAATAATAACTTGCAATAGTTGCAAGAGGTGGGGGAGTGAAAACTTTATATTACTTCAATTTACACCTCTTGTACAAGACACTGCTCCATTATGACACTGTTCTATCATAACTTATCTCCTTAAATCTAATGCTACTCTTACAAAAGTTTCATTGTTGCCTAATTGTGGGCGCACTTAGATTTCTTACCTAAACTAACATAATCCTCAACAAGAGAAACTACAACGACTAATGTCATTAACTCGTTTCTCTATTAGAATTTGTTGGTCGTTACATATTGACCATAAGCATGCTGAGTTCCTAAAGATTTCTAAGGTTAGTGGGAGCAGTCAAAGTCCTTATCATGATTTGCAAGGAATACAAGAGGCGGGGGGAAGAGTGTCATTAAATTTCACTCCGAATTTAACTCCGATTACACCTCTTGTACACCATACTGCACCAACTCTTACAAACTTAGAATCCTGAAAATGATAGCAACCTAACCAAGAGCTAATCCATAAAATTGAAACTTCTAACAAACCCAATAATCAACTCAGGAGGTCATCTAGGTTTAAAAGCCTACTAACTTTGATGATTACACAACCTCCCTGACTGAAGTTGAAATGGATTTTGGAAAAGTTTACTGATCCTATCTCTTCTAATTAAGCCATTAGCGTCAATCAATCTCCTGAATGGAATAAAACTGTTTTCTAGTAAAACTGATTTTATGTGTTCGTATAACGTTTGGGATTTGATTGAATTACCTAAGAGTGTTCATAACTAAACCAAATCCTGATATAAGCGTTAAGACACGAAGAGGGATGATTGATTGTCAAAGGTTATACTTAGGAAGGGATAAATTATCAAAGATTTCTTTGAGGATCATCATTGTTCTAGTAGCTTATAAGTTATAATAGTTTAAAGCTACATTAGATGAACATTAAAAACAATTTTCCCTAACAAATGGCTAGCATATTTACATGTTCATAAGACAACCTAAAAGTTCTAAACTTATGGTTAAAGAACAATTTGTCTATAAGCCAATAAAATCAATGTATGGGTTAATGCAAGCATCATAATGTGATGAAATCTTAACGTAATTATTTTCATCAAGAATCAAGTGGATTAATGTACCTACCTCAAAATGAGTGGGAGCAACTAAAATAAACTTGTCTATATAGATGATATTCTTTTGACAAGTATATGTTACATAAGTCAAAGCATTGTTAACACAAACTTTGATATAATATATCTCAGAGATATCTCTTATGTGATAGATATCATAACATACCGAGATAGACCCAGTGGGACATTAGTTCTGTTCCATAAGTTTAACATTAAATGGGTCCTTATGTATGTAACAAACAATATTGCTCTTCCTTTAGAGGATAATAGGATAAATGAGATTATTTATTTACGCTTCATTAATTAGAAGCCTTATGTAAGTTCAAGTCTACACTCGTTTAGATATTACTCACATTGCAACACACTAGATATGTCTAGATTAATGTGAAGCATTTAATAGAGTATTACAATATCTTTAAAAAGAAACGAGAGGCTACAATTTAAAGAAGAAGTGAGAATTAAAACCGGTTTATTACCTAACTTTGTGATATTCAAAGATGGCAAAATGTAATTTCGGGTATATCTTTATGTTAGCAGACAAAACCTATCTCATGGAGAAGTCATAATGGACTGATATCAACAACCTAAGTTATAACGACATAATATAGTCACTAAATGTTGTTGGAAATTTATCAGGGGACTCATAAGTTTATTAACTCCATATAATTAATGTTTTGAAGACTTAGTGTGATAAAGTCAGCTACCATAACTCCTTGAATAGTAACAGTTCAAGAGGTGCTGCATTAAATTTCGATACGCAATTAATTATTCGTTTATGAACGAATTGAGGAAACTAAGTTTTGTATCGAACACATTCATGATATGCTTAAGGATCCTATATCTGAAAGGCCATTACCCATAAGTCTTATTAAGAGAGCTCATAGACGGGTATTAATTGATGGTCATGCGCAATTGCATATCGTACTATGAATGATTAACTATTAGTTAATTTTCCTCATCAGTTTGATTTTGTATGTCTCTAAGAATATGTCAAGCTAGCATAATGGCATATAGACAAATGAAGTTACAAATCAAACAAAGGGCTTACGCGTATTTTGATCATAACGATTAGGTTTTAAATTAAGGCTATAGTATGATTAATGGGGGTCCTGAGTCGCATAATGATTCAACGGCTGTATTTCTCTGCTATAGTACTTGTTTAAGGCTAAAATAAGTGTTAACTCCTGATCAGGCTTATCTAATACTCATAGTAAATGATTACTCGGCTAAGTGGGAGAATGTAAGATTAAATATATTATGGTATAATATTTAATCTACTAGCCATTATGATCATTTACATTATATAGATCAAAATACATAACAACCTATTAAATAATTAGTTGGTAATTGTTGATGGACCATATTACCCTTATTAACTAATTAGGGTTTCCTCCTGGGTGCATATATAAGGAGACTAATGTAGAGGTTAAAGGGTTAGACAATTACACAAACCCTAATAACACATAACATCAATATCGCCTCTCTCTCCCAACCGAACAACCCAATTCGGTTTCATCATCACCATCATTAGATTGCACCCTAAGGAGGAACCAGACCAAGATGACAATCATGTCAAACCTTATTGCTGCGTCTCCATCTGGATTCTCTGCTAGCCTGTGCTGATGCAATCAAAGGTATGTTTTCATGTTTTCCATTATGCCTAAAACAGAACTGATCAACATTGAACCCTAGACCACATGGTCCATAAACTTTATCCCACCTCTAAGATTTCAGTAGGCTATCATGCCATGGGTGTCAAATTCAGAGTTAGATTGGTATTATGTTGCAAAATGAGTTGTCTAGGTCAAGATTCAGGTTTTGTAGCAATGAGTTTATGCTTCAGATTTCTATTGTTATAATTTTTATCTTTAAATACTTTATTAATGATTTTCTACAAATGCTAAATTTGTTACAGTTTTACAAGGTTGTAACATTTTAATAATAAGATTTATTTTAAATTCGTTTTCTTTTAAGACATAGAAACCAATTGCGAAGTGCTTATTTCTACCTATGTTCTGAGCCTCCGTTTTATCTTGTGCTCATACAAAATTACGACGTGTTTATTTATACCTACATAAGTCATTGAATGCTTTTGCTGGGATAGTTAACACCAAAGCACTGGTCAACTTGTAAAACGTACACCAACATCCACCATCAACCCAGGTTCAAATATTGATGGGTGTGGGTTTTCCTCTTTTTTAGGCTTTATTTCTTAGTTCTAGTTTTTATTTTTATTTTATTTTTTTAATCCAATTTTTAGTTATGTTTTTTTTTTCAGTCTTTTCTTTGGTAGGGTTTTATTTTATTTTTTATTTTTATAGTACGCTAGAACATTTTATTTCTCTCTCGTTTGTACGTTACAAATTTTAAAACTACTATTATGTTGATGTTCAACTGCTTATTTTGAAATTTATACAGAAAAAAATACATGCCCCACCACGGATTGAAATGCATTAGATTTCTATTGCTAATGCATGTAAAACATGTTAGATAGGTAACTAATATGTTTATGAGCTGTTTTACATTAGGAGAAGGATTTTTAATTTTACACATTGTGTGCAATTTACATGTTTTGGTTTTGTTTCAATGGTTCTCAAGCCACTACAAGTACATGTAGAAAGCATGATTGACATGTTAACAGTGTGCAAGCTAATGATGATTGAGGTCTAATGCATATCCTTTGAGTGACTTGTTTGGTCAATGGAAATAATAGTGTGCTACATTAGTAGAGCCCCGCTTGCGGTCTGCTCATATAATGTAATATATGTGTGGGCGCTCGGGGGGCAAAAGCAAAAGTGCACTAATTTTTAACGTTATTTTACTAATTTCGTGAAAATAACGTTAAAAAGAGGGGATCGTTAATCAGGCATCATGTGGTGGCGTTGATAGCCGAAAGACAAGGGGGTACATGCACCAATTGGCGTTTGTCTCAATTGCTGAGTGTTATGTGCCTTATGTCCAAGGCTTGATGCAAAACCACAATCGAGCCGGGGGTCTCATTGGAAGCAGCCTCTCTATTCCTACGGGGTAGAGGTAAGGCTGTCTACATCCCACCCTCCTCAGACCCTACCTTAGCTTTGCTATAGGTGGGATATACTGAGTACGATGATGATGATGATGAGTGTGCTACATTAGTAGATTGTCATCCGACCCAAGGCAAGTTTCATGTTACTTGCCAAAAATCGAGTACAACTATAAAAACGGTTGTATATTACGTGTAATTCTTAACATTTGATTTATATCCATGTTGCATGGTTACTTGTAACATATTGAAGTTGGTTTATCTAACATATCTATGTTTATTTTATAAATTATAAATAGCATCAAAGTAGGCATTTTATTGATGATTAGTTAAAGGTGAATGCTGCCATTTGGCTAAGCATGAGGGAAATATGTCTTTGCTCGATTGGCATGATTGGTGTAATTTTAGCTTCCTTTGATGGTGTATTTCCGCTTTTGCCTTTGTAATCGCTTCTAGGTCCTTACTAGTCGTTCTCATAATTGAAATGCTTATGCTCACACCATTGTATCTTAATCCATTGTGTTGTGTTCCTAATGACATCTTACCGTCGTTTTATCTAAAATTTGAAAAATTAATATTTTTAAACAATAACTTATGTAAATTTTACTTTAATATTCAACGTTTTCCATTAACATTTTACATGGATAATGTATAAGGAGGCTACCCATTATCTAACTTTTTTTTAGTTAAGCTCAATTAATTTATTAAAACTAATGTCTATCATGTTAAATTTATTTTGTTTATACCATATATAGTTTTAATTATATAAAACTAAGCTCAATTGATTTATTAAAACCCATGTCTGTCATGTTATATATTTTTTTTTGTTTATACGATATATAGGGAAGGCTATTTTCCAAGACAATTTTAACATACAAAACGTAGAAGACAATCTGGACCGTCGATTTGCAAAAGTCAATAGTTGAGATTAAGTGGTCCCAAAATTTAGAATTCACGAAAACAAGGGAAACAAGTAAGAAAAAAGACAAAACAGAAAAATCAAATATTGTTGACTCATAAACCCATTTCTCCATGATTTTCAAATAACTATAACTTTTTCATACGATAATATTTAAAAAAAAAAAAAACATTACATTGTATTAACGAGCATTTCATTCTCTTTATTTAAGTTTGTTATTGTTATAGTTTTCTTAATGTTTTTTTTACAAGCTATAAAGTTACGTGATTGTGTAACGTTACGTGATTATGTTCCAATACGTAAACCCACTTCCCCTTTGATTTTCAACTCATAAATCATGTGACGTTACACTTGTTACATATGGTACGTGATTGTAGATGTAGGGTCACACTGAGCATTTGTTACCGCTAGCACATAAGGTAAGTAATTACGTACCGGAACATAATCACGTAACGTTAGACAATCACGTAATTTTATAGCTTGTAAAATAAAATTTTCTAAAAATTAAGAAATTTATAGCAATAGTCAATCAAATTAAAGAAAATGAAATGCTCACTAATACGGTGTATTTTTTTTATAAATATTACCATATGAAAAAATTGTAGACGTTTGAAAATTAAGGATGAAGTAGATCACGAAAGAAAAGACCATAATAACCTTCTCTTTAAATTAAAAAGAACACATATTAGAGGTTGTCTTTTACGCTTCGCACACTAATTCCATCTTGCATATGATCCATACCCGCAATTTGTATTATGTAAACTTAAATATGATCGAACAGAAAATTAAAGAAATTCGTCACTGAGCAAGTTTTTAATTTAGTAGGTATGGTTAAAACATAACAAAATGTTGTAAAATAAAATCATTAATAAAAACAGAATTTCTTTTTTACTTCAACTCATAAATATATATGACAGGCCAACTTTACAGTTCAACCGTACTCCGATTCGTGTCTTGCTTAGGCTAGAGGGTATGGTGATGGTCCTCCAAGGGAGGATGATCTGCCACGTAGGCGCCACGTCATAGTCCTCCCAAGGATAGTCCATCCCACAAAACTAGAGGGTATGGGAGGATGATCCTACTCCACTTTTTTTTTTAATTTCTATGCCATATGTACAAGTATTGAAGCCTAATGTACAAGTCACTAACACAAACAAACAAACAAACAAAGGGGGCCCACATTGGAGGATCGTCCTGAATGTCCATTCTTCGACGTTGAAGACGGGGACGAAGCTCAACGGTGGGGGGCGGGATGGGGCGACGCCGACGCCGAACCAAGACGGGGGTGGGGGACGGTTGCATACCGTCTAGCCTTACCCATAGTTCAATACAACATCTATACATTATCATTTAAAAAATGTTTTTGATAACATGGATGTTTTTTTTCAAAGTTCGATACAAATAAAATCAACTTTATTCCTGGTTGCTCTATGGAATTAATTTAATTAATACACTAGTAACGGAAAAAAAAACTTGTGTACCTACACACTAAATTATTTTTTATAACTTATTGCCATGTACTTCAAAATCTTCATGGATTTTCAATGGGGTATTTTAAAACAAAACTCTTCCTATTTAATTCTTTTGTCGGTTTATAATTCGACTGAACATCTACGTACGTGGCAACGATAAAACATTCTTTATACTACTACACAAATATATTTACTACTACCACATTCATAATAGAAACCCATGAAAATAATAGAAACCCATGAAAAAAATTGATAAAAATTTCATGGCACATCTGGCACCTCTCTCTCTCTCTCTCTATATATATATATATAAAGTATAATAATAATAATATACCGACAATAGATAATGATGGAAGTTTGGAAGAATAGTTATCTTCAAAAGTGGTGCAAAATAATTCAACAAATGGACAATCAACTTTTCTTATTTTTCAAAAGTGGAACAAATAATTCAACAAAGAGACAACCAACTTTCCAATTATTCAGAGGTGATTCAAATAATTCTTAAAGTGGACAAACAACTTTAAGAGCAAAAGCAACTTCATACGGAAGTTTTTTCAAAAATCAATAATGAAGACCCTTTTACTCCATCTATAAAAGGGAAGAAGATCAAAGAAGGAAAACACACCTTTCTTACATCAAAACCTTCTCTTATGTATGAAAAAACATTCAAACCCAAAACTTGTATTATCAACCTCTCTATGTTCAAAATCTTTAGATTTTCAAATTATAGTTGCTCCTCCCGATTGTAAAGAAATTGTTTGTAATCAAGTTTCTCAATCAATAAACTCATATATATTTTAAATTC
Source organism: Helianthus tuberosus (assembly GCA_030545235.1). Lineage (NCBI taxonomy): Eukaryota > Viridiplantae > Streptophyta > Magnoliopsida > Asterales > Asteraceae > Helianthus > Helianthus tuberosus. Next base: position 35,338,720 of record CM060383.1, read on the forward strand.
ATATCATGCTTATTTATGTTGCCATCTCTTTAAAATAATTTATATTGTCTTCATGTTTAATCTTCTTCATATATATATATAGGACAAAGATCCGTTAGGAACCACCTCTTATTGCGAGAACCGCGAGAACCAATGTGAACACAACAAAAAATGCCTAAAAATAGTTAAAAATCACACAAATTTTTTTTTAATATTTTTTATAAAAAAATCGCAACTTTTCGTAGCAAAAAAAAAATTAATTTTTTTTGCTACTAAAAGTAGCGATTTTAACATAAAAAATATTTTAAAAAAATAGATTTTTTTAGGTTTTTTGAGGGTTTAGTTTTTTGCATTTTAGCTTGGGGGGTAGGTTTTTTGGTAGGGTTTAGGTTTTTTGGGAGGGGTGGGGGTTAGGTTTTTTTAGCTAATTTAGGTTGTGTTCACATTGGTTTTCGCGGTTCTCGCTTTAAAGGTGGTTCTTGCATGAACCTTACCCTATATATATATGATTGGTTCATTATAATATAAATCAGGCTAAGATTAAATCAACTTGAGATGAGCTTAGCTTAGGGTAAAACTATTCAATAAACAAGCTAAAGTCAAAGCTTCATACACCAAGCATAACTAGAATTATGAGTTCAAACGAGCTTATAATTGTTTGAGTAAGTATAATAGTGTTTGGTATAATAGGATAACACATGTTACATAACAAATAATACTACATGATTATTTACATAGATTATTAAATTATATATGTATATAAGTATTTTATTTTTATATACCAATATAAGACAATTAGTAATAGTTAAACGTAACTCAATCTAACTTCAACCTTGTATAAATACCAACAACCCGAGCTTGTGTTTTCTAAATAGACTCAAAATGTGTCAAACTTATGCTCTTTTAATTAACAAATTAAGGTTTAGTTTTTCAGTTTTAAATTATTAAAATGTGGATAAATAATCACAATTTGTATAATAAAAACTTTACTCAGAGCATTCACATCCAATCCATTAAATTATACATACATTCCACTAAAAAACAACTCCTATATCAATATATTTACACTAAAAACAAATACTTTTTCTCTCTCCTTTCAATTAAATAATATTATCATTACATTTTTATCTCACTTCCACTCACAACCACTTTCAAAATATATTAAAAAATTATAACGGGTGAATAGTGTCCCCCCAAATATACAGATGAACAGTAACATTTTCTCTCTCCTCTACTCACAACCACTTTTTATACCATTTATAATATAAAAACCCCTCCTCACATAATTTGATGGTTAGGATGTGAGTTAGTCATATGAGAACACGAAAAGAAAAAGAGTGTCCTACTAAACACATCACATGTATATTGTTTTTAATGAACACGCTCTTTCCTCTACCAAATCAATCATATCATTTCTTTACTTTTACTCGTAGAATTGATACCTTCTACAAGTAAGTGGGGAGGTACGTTTAGCTTTTCCAAAAGAAAAATAAGGTGCTACTAAATACACCCTAATTACTCAATACACCTCTCTCCTCTCACATACTTTCAGGTGAGGCCCGTGTGATACCGATAATGGGGTATAATTAGAATGGTGTATTTAGATAAGCATAAAAATAATATTGGAATTTAATGTTTGGGATGTAATGCATTTTGGTTTAGTTTTTGGGGTGTTGAACAATTTATATTTTTAGAAAACATTTCCACTTATATAATGTATATGGAAACACTCAAACCTCCCTTTTGTTCCTTTCTAGAGAACTTGACCCTGCACACACACATACACACACTGGTCGTATAAACCCTAGGAACTCCAATCTAGAGAGAGAGTATCAACCACCTATGACTACACACATCTGACCACATTTCCTCTCCACTCTCCGACCACATGGAACACACCGGTCGTCCTTTCCACCCCACCTTAAACCCCACCGCCCCTGAATTCCGACCATCACACCCACCACCATACACGTACTATTCATACTCACACCCTCACAACTTCAACATTCACCGACCACCACCGGTTCATATTCCGGTTCAGTCTCCAGTTCAGTCTCCGGTTCAGGCTCCTCCGCCGCTGCCACCCCCATCCCCCACCCCAACTCGGACTCTACTACTAAGCTTAGTCCCGCATGACGTCAGCGAATCATCAGTCCGGCGAGACTTGGAGGTCTTTGGTGACGTCAGAGCCGTACAGATGGACCGGGTGAGAGACGGGTTAGTGACCGTACACTTTTACGATCTCCGGCAAGCGACGGAAGCGTTGCACGAGATTCAGGAACAACACATGCAACAACAGTATCGTTTACGGAAACACTTTGATACACTCACGTTGTTCTCACCGGAAAATTATGCTCACAACTCGTATTTTTACCATGCTAACCACTGTTCTTTTACCACTCCTCCACTCCCTCCGCCGGCCCCTGGCCTCGTCGCCGGCCGGGCTGTCTGGGCTCAGTTCATTTTCCCGGTCGCCGCCGGTTTCCCCGGCGGTCATAACCAAGGGACACTCGTTGTTTTCAACTTGAGCTCCGATGTCACCCCCGGAACCGTTAAAGAAATTTTTGAAGCTTTTGGTAATTTTTATTATTCACGTTTTGAATATAAGTGGAATTATTATTTGGTATAATATTATGATAGGTCGTTTTCCTCGTCAATTTGAGATCAGTATTGATGCTGTTGATATTTTGTGTTTCTATTTTTGGCATTATTCTGTTCTTCATTTGACTAATAATAATTTTTTTTTTGTTTTGTTTTGTTTTGTTTGGTTTTTAATCTGTATTTATTATGAAAAATTGAAGGATGTGTAAAGGAATTGAGAGATACTCCACTGAAAAAGAATCAGAAGTTTGTTGAGTTTTATGACACAAGAGATGCATCCAAGGCTCTTGTTAACATAAACAGCAAGGAAATTAACGGAAACACGGTGGTTGTCGAGTTTAGCCGGCCCGGAGGTTACAAAACCGGTCCCAAACACAGCAGATTTAGGCCCATTAGCTCTGTCGGGTCACCACCGATTGTCGTTCCACGTAAATTCCCGTCGGAATCACGTCCTTATCGCCCCCCGCCTCCACCGTCAAATTCGTTGAAGAAGAATGTGAAGAAACAACAACCCGACTCACAAGGCGGGTGCTCTTGGAGTAAACAACGCAAGGGTTCGAGATATACGAGAGAGAGATATGATCCGAGGTATCTAATCAAGGGAGATGGGGTTATTTCTGAATCTAGTGTTTTTGATTCTCGAACTACGGTTATGATCAAGAACATTCCGAATAAATACAGGTTTAGTTTTAATCTATCGATTAGTTGATTTAGTTTGTGTAATTGAGTTTTGTATATTTGAAGTGTGTTCATGGATTGTGCAGCCAAAAATTGTTGCTAAACATGCTTGACAGTCATTGCATCCATTGCAACGAGCAGATAAATCGCGATGGTAGTGACAGCGGCGTAGAAGAGCCGCTATCTTCCTATGATTTTGTCTACCTCCCTATCGATTTCATGTAATGCATGTTACTAATTTCTCACCAAGTTAGGGCACCAAGTAAAAACTTAACATGATTAATTTGTTACATTACAGGAACAAGTGCAACGTGGGATACGGGTTTGTTAACATGACATCACCCGAGGCAACAATGAGGCTTTACAAGGCGTTTCACCATCAAAATTGGGAGGTTTTCAACTCCAAAAAGATATGCGAAGTTTCATACGCTAGATTACAGGTTTTCGTCATTCAAAATTTTCGATTCTATTATTTAGTTATCCCTAACACAGAAATCTTACTGCTAAAAATTTTAAAGGGACTCGACGCGTTGAAAGAGCACTTCAAGAACTCAAGGTTTCCATGTGATGCGGAGGAGTACATGCCCGTTGTATTCGACCCGCCTCGTGACGGACAGAGATTGACTCAAACCATACCCATAGTTGGACGGAGTATCCATACACCTTCGGATCATGAAAGTGAATGTAGTCTTCATAGTAACACGACAGTTGTAGACGATGTGGATTCAGATGATACCGCCGCTAGCACCAGTGGCAGCGGTGGCGTTAATGAATAATAAAATTAATTTAAATCCAGTGTGTTTTATTATAAAATGTTATCGATATCTGGGTTCTTGGTGATGAGTATTACTTTTTTTTTCCTTTCTTTTTGTTTTCACTGTGCATTGCATCAGCTTCCGCAGAGCTGGTTACTGGCGGCCTATGTGCTCTAGGTATAACTCTTTTCAACAAGATAATGATATTTCATAAATTTTCAACCCTTAAAACTTGTCTCCATTCCAAAAACTCACTATTTACGTAACCGGACTAGTATACAAAACCTGTTACATAATCGGTTCGGTTATGGCTCGGTTATGTCCATCTGAGTTTATTTGAACTCGATGACAACCATTTGAAATCCGAGTTTTAAGCTGTTTTGTGAAAGAAAAAAGGAAATTTCTTCTACGTTCTCATTTCTTACTCGGGTTGAGTTTCTTGTCTATTCATTTTTTACATTTTGTAACATTGTACAAGTACATAAATTATTTATTAAGTTTGACCAGTAAAACCAAGTACTAGGATTGGTTATTTGATGATATAAACGGTATGAAATCTGTACTGCTAGTAACTAGTATACTATAATATTGTTATTTTAAATTAAAAGAATATTAAACGTTATTCTTATTAGGAAATTTTGAATTAAAAACAATGCATGACATAATAAATGAGAGAGAGGAAGGAAAAGCAATCGATCGTAGAACCATCATTAACGATTTGTAGTCGTGAAAAATGGTAAAGGAAGTTGGAAAAGACTTTGAAATGACAGATCTTTAATAGAAAGTGATAAGGATATAAATGATGTATTTATGTCATGTTAAAATATTTATATGTTAAAATAAGTTTTGTAGCTATAAACATGGATTATAATAAATAGTAATATAAATATAAATATATTTGTGTGATTCTTGCATGTTAGTTTTTTTTTTTTTTGGATTTTATAGTCCAACTCCATATTACACACGCCTCGTTATTTAAATCACTTACTCAAACAAACCACCAAATGAATTGTTTAAACCAATGTCAAAATGTTTATGTGTGAACAATGTCAAATGTAATTCATGTTCATGTACAATCAAATGTCATGTATGGCAAATAAAAGTGTTCACTCAAACCATATGTAAAATGCACAAAACAATGTATTGAAATAAATCATAGTTTAAATCAAAAGTTATGTTTTGTAAAATAAATGAATGCTTTACTGATACAAACACCTATGCGGTAATGTTAAACGTCTACATTCAAGCCTTGCGACTGTGGCGACAAACCCCTAACAAGTTAAAGGTTCATCTAAACTCTGAATATCGAATTCGGTCATTCCTTCCACCCAAACAAACATAGGATTTCAGGAATGAGAGTTGTCAATTCCTATGGTACCACTACCTACTAACGAACGACATGATCGGTGTTAATGAATGTATTTATGACCCGTTAAACAAACCAAATGTCATACCAAATGTAAGCATGTTATATGAAAATAATGTACTTAAATATGCTAAATGAACATATAAAGTAGAAATGTAAAACAATGTGTCCATATGCTGAGTGAACATATGCAACAAAAATGCAATGTAAATCAATAAGTCCATATGCTGAGTGAACATATGCAACAAAAGTGTAATATATGAAAGTCAATGTGCTAGCATGCTAAGTGAACATACATAGCAAAACATAATGGAAATCATGTACTATATGTGTACTAATGAACATAGCAAGTATATGTTATAAAAGCATGAAAAACACGAAAGTAACAAGTAGGGACATGTGTATCACCCCAAAACATTTGAAAACGTAAAAGAGGGGACTATGTACTCACCTGAGAATGCTTAGAAGTCTTTAATAACAACCAAGCAAAGCTAGAGGGGTCACGGAAATCAAACGACACCTAATATAGGTAACTATGTTAATAAACCGGACCTAAATCGGAAGATCGGATAGAATGAGGTTTCGTAAACCAAACGAGTCTTGGAACTCATATGATATGGTTTAACAAAGCCTTCATACTAAATCGAAACCTATCCTAAGTGCTTACGACCCATTACGACCCGTTTAGGTAGCTTACGCTACGTTAACGCGTCGTTCGCGTAAAACGCGTTCGGACCGCCTAACTAGTCCTATGACAAGTATTATATGCCTTAACATGTCTAATAATGTTACCTAATTAGTTTAGATGTAAAAATTTAGGTTACATATGCTTAAAATGAAATTATGCGTAAAAAGGGCATTTTGGTCATTTTCCTAAGGCATATGAACTACCTATTATACAACTAACTAAACGAAGTGACCATAAGGTATAACCTCGGAAGGTTATTTCCTATACAACTATGGTCACAAAATATGTTTGGTCGGATCCTAATGATCGACCAAACGGGTCGGGTTCGAAAGTCTAAGCGGTTGTTTAGACCGCTTATCTTACGACCCTATATAAGCACTAAACTAAAAGTGATGAGTTAAACATGTTAAAACATGTTTAACGAAGTTAGAAAACAAGTTTGATATCAAAACAAAGGGTTTTGATACCCAAGAATAGTTTGGTTGTAAAATACGCATAAACTCGTATTTTGACCAAAACTATGACTCGTCACTATGCCTAAATAACGTGGTAATCAGTAGGTATAGTCACAAGGGACTATGACCATCGTGATTACGCTCACGTTGCGAAGTTCAAACGAACTTCGTGTTGACCATTGACTGGTCAAAGCAGAAAGTCAAACACTGTTTGACTTTCGTGCTTAAAACGCATAAAAGAATGAAAGAAGCTTACAAGAGGTCCAAGCAATGGAGATTTGATTCAAGTTGCTCAGGTATGAAGTGTGGAAACTCCAACTTAGAGCATAAATGAATCAAGTGTGAAGATTGCAATGGATCATGATGGGTATTTATAGGAATTGGACAACCGTTAGGATCGTTTCTTGGAATTCGAGCTTCAATCTCAACCATCCAAGTGTTACCCACTGTTTTGGTAATCTATGGGTGCCCAAACCAGCTCCATGTTTGCTAAAACCATGCTTAAAACCCAGGAAACGAGCTGCTGATTGATAAAAACAGTTTTGCTAATCTGGTGGGCTCTCGCGCCCCGCATAGGCTGAGCCTACTTCTTACGCGGCCCGCGACCTCCATGGACATCAGAAACAGTTTCAAAAATGACAGCTTTGGTCCCTGCACATGTTTAATGCTGTTTTTGACACGTTTAAGCCCCTTTAACCTCATTTCAAGGCTCTATAATGAAGTTAAAGTATAGAGAATATGAAACATGCTCAAAAACATCTCAGATGTCGGTTCGTTTGGCCGTACAGTTGCGTTGTTCGGTTAATTACGACGAAACACGAACGGGCGCGAAAAACGATCCAAATTTCACGACGAATGGAATTTTATCATGCCAATCACTAAAATAAAATATTTTAATGATTACATAAATTTTTGGATGTCCGGATATATTCAGAACGTAAGATATGCGCGAAAATGCAAACTTATGCACTTTTTGACGCTTTTAGTCCCTGTTTGACCAAAAAGTTTAATTTTGCACACCGAACCCCTCAAAGCCTATTTCTAAGCTATGTAAAGGTTATTTAGGGTATGTTTAACTTATGGTCAAGTTCTGGAATGTTCGATACCATACGAATCAGCAGACTTTTGTAGTTTGACGCAAATAGTCCATGTGATCGAATAAACTTGATTTCGACACACCAAACCCTCCAAAACTTATTTCAAAGTTATGTAAAGGTTATTTAAGGTATGTTAAGCCCATTTCACTGTTACGGAGTGTTTGTCGCGTTAAACTGATTGCGTTTATGCATCAATTTGCGTATAACTTTCCAGAAAACGATTTAGAGCTCGAAATCGAACGAGAATTGATATGTGCAAAGGATACACATATGTTTACTAATACCAAGTATGAAATACAATAGTTCACTGGTTTGGTATTTGTTTGATGGTCGTAGAGACACAGATGTTACAAGAAGGTGCACTATCAAGCATCAACTTTGAAAATGGCACTTTTGTAAATTTGTTAGTTAACCATGGGTGGTCTCGTCATTTCCGTTTAAAAACCACAAAAGGACAAACATTATACTGTAGATAAGACCAACGCAAAATGTTATATATAGTAATAGCAACTGGCCTACGGTTTTAGCATGTGTTGCAATTGTGTTTATTTTCTTGTGGCCTTGAGGTTATAGTTCCATGCAATTAAGAACTACAATTGGAGTCTTATAGAAGTGTCTGATTTAGCTGTTAGAAAAAAATGGTGCCCATCCTATCTAGTAATTGAGGGTTCTCTAAACTCCTTGCAAATCGCCTCATGGTTATCGGGTTGGTTATCTCTGAGTCCCAAATCCGCTTTCCTTAACGAAAAATTCATTTTAGATGGTCGTTTAATAGTGAACGAGATCATGTCTTGGTACAAGAAGAAAAGAAGACAAAGCGTTCCTACTGAATGTTGGTTTAGAAAAGGTTTTGAATTCGATTATGGGCCAAATGGCCAAGTGGATCAAGGGTATTCTTGCTTCTGATAGATCTTCGGTGCTTGTGAATGGGACCTCGACTTTTGAATTTAAGTGTTTCAAAGGTATAAGACAATGAGATCCCGTATTTCCTTTCTTATTTTTTGTGATGGAAGCCTTTTCGAGTATTTTCAAGAAGGCTTGCGAGGTAGGTGCTTTGGACAGGATTAGATTTCCAAACAATGTGTTGACTTTAGTGCATCTCCTTTATGCATACGAGGCTATAATTATAACAACCCTAAATTTTAAACCGACACTCTCCTGAATTTTTCCGACACCCCAATATATTTTAAAATATCCCAATATGTCCTAAAATACACCCCATACGCGAAAACGGACCCCGAATACCTTGAATATTATTAAAAATAATTAAAATCTATTTTTTGGGTTTGAGGCGGGCCGCGACAAGGTAAAAGATGGCGCAGCCTGGTGCTGCCACGTGGCCCAACACCCGTCGAACCTACTAGCTGACCTGGATCAGCTAAGCCGTTGACCAGCATTGACGCGGACCGCGTAGCCCTTGGTCTCTTTTTACGCGTGCCGCGAGAAACCCAAACTCAGCCCCTATAAAGCTGGAGCTTGGGCCTTCAGTTTACGTCGCTCAGATTTCTTTTCTCAATCTCAAAACTGAAGTGTAGGCATTATACACGGGTATAATACCCCCTAAATAGCGAAGTTCTGCTCCGTTGTAAGTATCATAACCCCTGGATACGTATTAGATACGCTGCCCGATTGATCTAGGATTCCGTAACGGCTGTCGTGGTTATGCCCGACGTAGTCGTTGGAATGCCGTCTCGGGGAGGGTATTACTAATGTTAAAATGGGTTATTATACTAACACGTGTGCATTTGTGTAATTTATAGATTATTTCCAGGAAATCCTTACAGAAAATCTAAGACAGCAATGTGAGTAATCTCCTTTTTGTAAATTGTTTTTTTTTAAACCTCACACGATTAATTATATATTAAACAGTTATTGAGTATTTGTAAGAATACAATTATCATGAGTATGTTGGGGTTTTGTATACAAAGTTATGTTACTGCCTTGCGAGGGGTAACATTTCCACAAGTCGGGTCTGACAGTACCATGGATGTTAATTGATATAACTTGGAAACAAATGTAATTGCGAGATCGCCCTCAATACTGTACAATGGATTTTACTTAAACTGGATTAAACTGAGATTCACTCACCAGTATTTCCCACTGAAAAAATGTTTTTAAACGCATTTCAGGTAACAAAATGTGAAAGCCAAATAGAAGCCAGCTGGACAGCACTGAAGGCTTGGAAAAGTGGTAATAAAGTTACCTAAAATAAAATAGATGTTTTTATTAAAATAAGGATGTATTCCTATGAAAATGTGTGTACTGCAAACTTGGGTTTTATCCCCTGTGTTTAATATTATGAAAATGTGGTATTTTACTCTGATAAAACATTTCCTAACTACGATCCTGATGTAAATTCCGCTGCAAAAAATTTGACAATACCAGATACCACCAAAACAGGCTCGCGGCCGCCCGTTCCCGGAAATTAGGGATCGGGGGTTGCGACAGAAGGTGGTATCAGAGCTAAGCCACTGATTCAGCCACAAAAGCGTTCTGCTGACATCAAAATTCAATCTGTTAGGAAATAAATTACGAAAATACGTGCATAATTGTATTTATTTGTTATGTGTTATTTGACTATTTGTTAGTTTACAGTATGAGCGACCAAGGACCATCTGACGCGTACCGTCAATTTTCTGGTTCACCTAGAAGCGAAGGTGCCTCTTCTCAGCCTGCCCTCTCAGGGTACTCTGCTGATACGGAAGAAAGAATATTCGTGTTTAAAGCTCAGTCCGAGGAGCCATTCCCTCAGAAAAAGAGTGGATGGTTCAGTTGAGGGGCGCATGAGCGTAGGAAGCGTATGAAAAAGTTACAAGACCAGAGAGCACTAGCAGCAGCTAAAAGAGAAACCGATGCCTATGCCCAGGATATGATTAATAGGGGTATAGCCAACATCCACATCCTAGCAACTACTGCAGCTGACCCTAACCTGGAACAAATGATAGCACCCCAACCACAACCACCAATTCCTGACCAACCAATGGAAATAGAAAACCCTGAAAATCAAGTAGAAATGCATGATTACAACCCAGAAGAGATACCTAGGGTACCAGCACCAAATCCCTTAGACCCAAATTACGACCCGTGGTGGGATGACGTTAGGGACTATGTGCAACGCTACCCGATACATGAAGACACACCCATGCAGAACTTAGGAGCCTACCTAGGTTTGGACCCTCTAGATCCCTGTTACGATAACGATGTATACATTAGGGAGATTTTAGAAAATACTTACCAATTCCAGGCACCTACACCTCCATACCAGGAACCCGCACCACAGATTCCGAACCCAGTCCTAGAACCTGCACCCCCAATAAGTGCAGAAAACGTACAAGAACTTAGGACGTTCGGTGAGGAAATCTTAGAGAGTAGCGAACGGATGAGACAGGTGGGAGAGCGACTCGTCTGGAAGTACGACGAGCGCAATATGGATTTCTGGATGAATCCATATCCATGAATGTGATAGTGGAAACGGTAGTAATAATAATAATATAATATAATAATAAAATATGTGTATATGTGTATGAAAAAAAAACTACGGATGTCTACTACTATTAGTGTCATTTTTATTTCAGTTGGTATTGTAATTTTAATTTCAGTACTGGTGTGTAATAGATGCATATTATATGAATAGAGTAAAGTCGCAATGATCGACGCTTTTGACCAAAATGCGTGTCATGTGATTGGCTATATATTAAATATTATTTTGTGATATTAATACGTGGTAACTGTTTAAAATTCAGATGGCCGACGGAGGAAATTAAGAAAATCTGAATAACGATAACTAGAGTAACATTAACTTGGTTAATGGGAATCCGAGCATCAACAACAATGGAAACCAACTGGATAATAGTGCTATCCAACACATAGTGGCACAAGGAATCATAGATGCAATGCCATTTATCATCCAAACTGTTAAAGAAGCTGATAATAAAAGTAAGCATAGCACTAAGCGACCAACTAAACCAGAACACAGCGTAAACAATGGCCCTGTACTTCAAGTGCCCATTCCCAAAAGAAGAAGAACCATGCCTTATGGTTGTTCTTACAAAGAATTCTGGTCCTGTAAACCGATAGAATTCTCAGGCAATGAAGAACCCATTGCAGCTCTACGCTGGATAGAAAAGACTGAAGCTGTTTTAAAAATAAGCAAATGTGCTGAAGAAGACAAGATAATGTTTGCTTCGAATCTGTTTAAAAACTCAGCCTTAGAATGGTGGAACACTATCCTCCAGTCAAGAGGAAGTAATAAGGTATACAACATGGAATGGGAGGAATTTAAGAATATGGTAGAAAGGAAATTCTGCCCTCCCAATGAAAAGGAACAAATAGCAAACAAATTCCTAAACCTTAGGATGAATGAAGTGGATAGTAAGGGGTATACTAAGTTATTCTTTGAATATGCTAGAATAGTACCTACCCTTGCATCACCAGAGCCAGTATTAATCTCCCGTTACATCTGGGGATTAATTGGAGAGATTAGGCATGTAGTTAAGGTAGCTAGACCTCAAACCATAGAAGAAACTGTAGAATTAACAAACACCTTGACTGATGAATTAGTACGTACACGAGAAGAAGACCAGAGAAGAAACCTAGCACAAAGACTTACCCAGGAATTCCGCTACGGTAATTTCAACCGTAGGAATATAGGTTCTACCTCTGCACCTTACTGTAAGACTTGCAAGAAGAAGCATTCATGAAAATGCTCCACTCACTGCAATTTCTGTAAGTTACCAGGACATAAGGAAGAAGATTGCAGGAGAAAATCTAGTAATGGACCGTGCTTCAACTGTGGAGAAAAAGGTCATATCAAGCCGAACTGTCCAAAACTAGCTTCAGCCGCAAACAACGAGAACACTAAAAATGCTAGAGCATTTGTTCTGACAGCAGATGAAGCCAAGATGATTCCGGATGTGATAGCCGGTACGTTTTTAGTTAATGATATTTTTGCTAAAGTATTATTTGACTCTGGTGCAAACCAAAGTTTTATTAATACTTCGTTTTGCAAACTTCTTAATCAATCATTAACTAAACTTCCACAAGAAAGTCTAGTAGAGACAGCTAATGGAGAAACTGTTAGGATTTCTGAAATCTTGCAGGGAGCAAGAATAGAAATTTTAAATCAAAAGTTTAGTACAAACCTTTACCCCATGAATCTGGCAGGATTCGATGTTGTTTTAGGAATGGATTGGTTAATAGCCAATAAAGCCAGTATTTTATGTGATCAAAATTCAATTCAAGTAAATTCACCAAAGGGTGAAAAGATCACAATTAAAGGAGATAAACCATTTAGATCCACAAAATTCATCTCTGTGATTAAAACTGCAAGCTATATAAGAAAAGGATCATTAGTGTATTTGATTTCCATAATCACTTACACTAATGGAAAAGAGCTAAAAGACATTCCAGTAGTGTCTCAGTTTTCAGATATATTTCCAAAAGAATTACTAGGACTACCGCCAGACAGAGAAGTTGAATTCAGAATCCACCTACTACCAGGGACAACACCGATTGCCAAAACACCTTACCGATTGGCACCTGCAGAAATGCAGGAACTGAAGAAACAATTAGACGAATTGTTGGAGAAAAGATTTATACAGCCAAGCTCATCGCCATGGGGAGCGCCGATTTTATTCGTTAAAAAGAAGGACGGATCGATGCGTATGTGCATTGACTACTGTGAATTGAACAAAGTCACGATTAAGAATCGGTATCCATTACCAAGAATCGATGATCTGTTTGATCAACTGCAAGGAGCTCGATTTTTCTCAAAAGTCGATTTAAGGTCAGGATATCAACAATTAAAGGTACAGGAATAGGATATTCCTAAAACCGCGTTCAGAACAAGGTATGGCCATTATGAATTTACTGTCATGCCATTTGGTTTAACCAATGCCCCAGCTGCATTTATGGACATGATGAACCGAATATGTAAGCCATATTTGGATAAATTCATAATTGTTTTTATAGATGATATTCTAATTTACTCTAAGAGTAAAGAGGAATATGCAGAGCTTTTGCACGCACTTTTAAGTTTACTAAGAAAGGAAAAGCTTTATGCTAAGTTTTCTAAGTGCGAGTTTTGGTTAGAACAGGCAGGGGCGGATCTTAGTGGAGCCGTGGCAGGGCCACGACCCTGGCAAGTTTTTCGGCCGTAGTGCTAATTTTCCGCATTTCGATCGAAATTTTGTATATATACTATGTTCGGCCCTGGCAAGTTTTTCGGCCGTAGTGCCAATTTTAGTGCCCGTGTCTTTCGGCCCTGGCAGGTTCAACGGGCAAGATCCGCCACTGAGAACAGGTACAGTTTCTCGGACACTTAGTAAACCATGAAGGAATTCATGTGGATCCCACAAAAATCGAGGCAATTACTAAATGGAAGACCCCTGAGTCACCAACCGAGGTTAGAAGTTTCTTAGGAATGGCCGACTATTATAGAAGATTTATTCGAGATTTTTCTAGAAACAAGAAGAAGCTTTTAGAATCCTTAAGCAAAGATTAACCCGTGCACCCATACTAGCCTTACTAGAAGGAACTGGAGACTTTGTAGTTTATAGTGACGCTTCTAAGTTAGGCTATGGATGTGTGTTGATGCAACGTCAAAAGGTTATAGCTTACGCATCTAGACAACTTAAGAATCATGAAGAGAATTATTCAACTCATGATTTGGAATTAGGAGCTATAATTTTTGCTCTTCAAATTTGGAGACATTAGCTTTATGGTAGTAAGTTTACCATATTTACTGATCATAAAAGTTTAAGATATGTTTTTGGACAAAAGGAGTTAAATATTAGACAAAGACGCTGGATGGAGATGCTTAGTGATTATTATTGTGATTTCCAATATCAAGAAGGAAAAGCAAATGTAGTGGCAGATGCTTTAAGCCGAAAGTATCACGAAAAGCCAAAAAGGGTACGTTCTCTTAAGTTAAATCTAAAAGTAGATTTAAATGAACAAATTAGAAAGGCACAAGAATCAGTAATCAAGAAAGATACCGAAAAGCTAAAAGGAATGATCAAGGAATTAGAACAAGGAATAGATGGAATTTGGAGATTCCTTGAAAAGAGAATGTGGATACCTAAATTAGGAAACCTACGTCATCGCATATTAGAAGAAGCCCATAAGTCTAAATATACGATGCATCCAGGAAGTGATAAAATGTACCAGGATTTAAGAAAGAATTTCTGGTGGATAGGAATGAAAAAGAACATAGCAACCTATGTTTCTAAATGTTTAACTTGCTCACAAGTTAAGGATGAACATCAAAAACCCTCAGGATTGCTGCAACAATTAGAAATGCCAGCATGGAAATGGGAATTGATAACAATGGATTTTGTTACTAAATTACCCAAAACAAGAAAAGGTAATGATACAATCTGGGTGATTGTAGATAGGCTAACCAAGTCAGCTCATTTCCTACCGATGAAGGAAACTTTCAGTATGGAACAGTTATCTAAATTATATGTAAATGAAATAGTTTCTTTACATGGAATTCCTTTATCAATTGTTTCTGATAGGGACAGTCGTTTTACCTCTCATTTTTGGACAAGTTTCCAAAAAGCAATGGGAACCAAGTTAAATCTAAGCACAGCTTACCATCCTCAAACGGACGGACAAAGTGAAAGAACAATTCAGACCATGGAAGATGTAACACCCGGCTTAATAAATCAAGATTTTATTAATAAAATACACATTTAAATGCTAAAATGTGTCTTTACAAAAACTTTGCATACTAACAATTTCGTATGTTAACATCATTTCAAAAATGCAACTTAATGTAATTGGATTCATCGTTTTAAAGATACGACAAAACGCCGCGCGGAAGCTTGTATTTTATCGTGTTCGGTTCCTCATCGAGCTTGATCTTCATCCGGGCACTCTTGGCGATCACCTATGATCAAAACCAACTTAAAAGTTAGTTTTGATAGTCAAATATTAAGTTCAAACAAGTACAGGGGTTAAAATGACAAAATTTAAAAAATTTTCGGAGTTAGGGGCGTCGCGTGACGCCAAGGGCCTAGGCGTCACGCCTAGCCCTTGTTTTCACAGACTGTTGCCTTCAGCTGTTGCTGTACATTCCCAGCTCAACCCGATTTCACGGAAACGGCCATAACTTCTTCGTTATTGATCCGTTTTACCCGATTCTTTTTCCTACGCGTCCGTAATTTAATTCTCCATCTTATGAAGTTAAAATCCAACATCCAACATAAATAAATTTTGAGACTTTCAAGCCTTCGACTCGTTACCTTTTTATCAAATTTTACCCGTTTATGCATTTTATCAAACAAACATATTTGTTTGATTCCTACATCACCTACACTTCTTCAAATAAATGTTATATACCATATTAGGTTCTAATCACAGGTTTATTACACAATTTAAACCCGCTTTCGCTCGTATGCTTATTTTGACCCGTTAAGGGTATTTAAGCACTTTAAAGCTTGAAATCGCTTTCATTCATTTCTAGCATCTTATTCCTACATTTCTTATCAAGTAATCTTCAACTACAACTCTTTGTGTGTTGGATTTCAATGTGTATATCTATATGTTCCGAGTTTTACCCTTCGGATTGTTATTTTACGGCAAGACTCAAATAGAGCGATTTGACTAACATATTACATCTTTCAACTTCTATACTTATTCTAAGTATCTATCTAATCATGAAATTCGTTTCCAAACAACCCTTAAGGGTTGTTTGTTCAATTTAGCCTACAAGGGCCTTTTGGTCGATTTTGGTCCTTCTTTTACGACGAAGGACTCTCACCAATTATTCAACCAAAATAACACTTTTAACTACAACATAATTATGCGTACCTGGCTCGGATCAACATATTGACCCGTTTTAATACCTTTCGCTATTAATATCTAGATAATAGCAATGCTAACCATGTGTTAATTCCTGTGATCATAAAACTCAACAAGCAATCATCAAATATTATTGACAAATGGTGTTAACAACACCATTTGACCCGTTTAGTCGAAATGACCAATTGTCATTATAAGATGGCACTTAATTACCATTTCACCCCTTAAACCTATCCCGGTTTACTTTTTGAAATCATCCAACTTGAAAGTCGTTTCCTGTTTTATTTGACCCATTATGACTTATGCCAAATGGTGTCGTTTTAAATCCCTTTATCTATTCGTTAACCCATGTCCGGATTACCATTTCACCATTTTTACCCCTTTCTACCATAATTTATGGTTTCTACCATTTTCGCTTGTTCCGACTAGCATTGTATCGCGCCGGAACATCATGTTTCATTTACTAAATATAAATCGTATTCCATGCTCACAAATAAGCATTTTGTAATAAAAGTAAAAAGGACGTAAGCTTAACTTACCTCGCATCCAAACTACGCTTTTCCTTTCCTTCGTGATTCGTTTGACCCGCTCCCTCATCAAGCTTCCACCTAGCTTGTTACGCGTCAAACTATCATCATCATTTTCAAGGTGGTTAGAATAGTCATTCAAGATCATGACCTTCACACCTTATGAATCTTTTACCACTATTCTTAATGAACCTTATCATAGGTCGGTTTGACTTTTAAAAGTCAAACCACCAATTTACAAATATGAATGCACTAACAAGTTCACATGACTCGATTTAAGCACATTATCAACCACTTAGTGAGCGTCATCTTTTGAGATGCTACTTCTACTAACATGTTATCTAATTCATACCTCAAGTAACCATAAATCAACATGTAATTTTAGTCATTGTATACATATATACACTTTGACCATCATAACCATGGGTTTAACTCTTGTGTCAAAACCCACTTCTAATCACTTATGAACTCTTAACAAAATCTCTAATTTGTTCAAATAGTTCATTCATATGAATTAATATGATGTTTATACACATCAATTTCATCAAATCAACAAAACCCACTTAGTTCATACTTGGCTATTTGATAAATCACTAGTTTATGGCACAATTCTACAAGTTTGCATCTAGGGTTTGTTCCTAGACTTGTACCCACACTAATATCACTATAACATTGAATATTCATGCAAGAATTTCATTCATGCATGTTCATCACAAATTCGAAATATCAATAAACATCAAAATTCAACATACCTTGTGATCCCCTAAGCTTGGTGATCACGATTTTATTAAAAGCCCCAAATTATTGGCTTGATTTCTCTTTGATTTTGGCAATTTTTGTGAGTTAGGGTTCTTGGAAGGGAACCCCCCTTTTTCTCCTGTATACATCGACCAAAACACACACATATGTGTGTGTTTTGGTGTTTTCAAGTTTTAATTATAAACTTGTTTCCAATTGTCAACTTTTAGTCCCTCAAGGTTTTATTTCGATCTATTTAAGTTATAATCCATTATTTATAACTTAATCACATATAATTTAATGGGTTCGGGAGTTCTAACCCGTTGTATTTTAAGTCCCGTTAACTCGGGCTCTTATAAACTCAAACTCTTAAAACTTTGATTCGCTTGTATTTAATTCTTAGGATTTCTTATTTAAATCCAATTATTTACCTGGTTATTTTTACTACTAACGGTACTTTACCCGTCTTTTAGTATTAACGGAGTTTGATTACCAAACCCGTTTTCGGGGTGTTACAAGTCTACCCCCCTTTAGACAGGTTTCGTCCTCGAAACCTTTTCTTACATAATTCATTGAGTTTAAACTCAATGTATTTGATCCGAGAAATCTTTTAAACATTACTTATACCTTTAACCAATTGTTAGTATTACCAGATAAGTATGGTAACATCTTTTTGGTCACTAATTGTCTACGTATCTCATACGACATAGTGCAACTTGAAATAACGTAATCTCGTTATTCCTACTAGTTTAGTTAACTTAGCGATATCCATCGCTTTCATATACTATCGAATTCTTTATGAATCCGTTACTTTGACCCGTTTAAAGGTCTTTAGTGAAATCCTTCACTTTTAGCAACAAATTCTTTTGTTTTCAAATTTATTTATTCGGTTCAGTTATACCGAATCTACCACTTACAACCAAACCAAATTTCTTGATTTGAATTGCTGACCTTAACCGGTCTCACTAACTAGACTTATTAGTCCAGTTACTTTCACCGCTCGCTTGGTTATAATGTGATTCTACCTCACATTGCATTTCTTGACCGTGATCATGTCACGTCATTCCAAATTTCATATCAACTTTTTATTTTCGAAAATATTACTTTTCGAATATATCGCCTTGCACCAATCAGTGTCAAGACTTATATCTTTCATGTTTATCGTTTATACGTCTATCATAATACATTTTTGTATAAACGTTATTTCTTACCAAAACCGAAGTTTTAGTTTAGCGTCTTCTCTTTAACCTTTGTCAATTATCCATACCGGGATATTGACAGTCCAAAATTTATTCTTTTTCAGTCTTTGTTTTATGCGAGGATTCTCCATTTATTCCCTCGCTTTGTCTAATTAACCCGTAGGTTTTATCACTTAGTCTATGGGCTATTTTATTAGACCTTTATCTCTTTAAGGCGAGGCCCTTATTATCCCTTTGCTTCAATTCATGACCCGTGGGTCATTTTGGCCCCGTAGACCTTTACACTAATTAATATCCCGTAGGTTATGATGGTCCCGTAGATCATCTTTTATTCTAGTCTTTATTCAATTGTCTATTTATACATATATAGCTTTAAAGCATCCTTTGTTATGTTTGGAATCATTCAAAATTTACTTTTGAACTTTAGTTGACCTTGACCGTTGTCTAAGGTTTCATTTGTTTACTTTCGGACTATCTTTCCGACTTTACGACTTCTAGCGTCATTTACACGTCGGTTTATCTTACGCTTACCATTACCCGGTTCATTCTTATACTCCTTTACAACCCATTACTCGGGTCCTTCTATCTTATTGTTTTTAGCTTTCCGGTTTCACCGGTTTGCGTTTTCCTATTATATTAAGCGTTATTCCTTAATTGACTCGTTTGACTCATTTTGGGTGAATTTTCATCACTTATGAATGTCAAACTTCATTCTTTATTTGACCCGTCCAACTTTGAAATGGTTGAACGTAATTACCAAAATTTATGTTTACGAAAATTCTTGTCATCTTTTAGTCATGACTCATATTCCGAGTCTTTTGACTTTCTATTTCGCGTTCCTGTTTCTCAGTCTACGCATACGTTTAAATCCTTACCCACCAACCGGGTGTTTTACCGAAGTCGTTATTATTGCAACCCTTACGGTATGCATTATGACTTCGTTTCGCTTTTATATTCCTACTTTGTTCTCAAATTTGGTGTTTTACAAAATCGGCCCGTTAAGAGTCATATTTGCATTCTTCGGGTTCGAGTGTAAGCACACCCCTCCCAATTGCATACCTTAATCGTTTTACATTAATCTTTGTCCCTTCACTCGGGCTCATCATCCTAATGTAATACGCTTCCGTCACCCGGCTGTGCGTTTACATTATTATCAAATATTTTGCTCATTTGATTCATTTGGGTACTTTTTAAGTTAGTCCCATTCACTCCACCCTTACTACATCGGACATAAATGTGTCCATCATAAGAAGTTCATGGTACCACGTGTTCACTACTTACTTGGCCAGAGTAAGCGATCAACACCTGGTATACATGACCTTTTTATAATTGTCACATTACACCCCATGTATGTAATGCCTCTATTTGTTTTTCTTGGAAACAATATCCCGGATAGGTTCTCTATTCAGGTTTTTCCAAGTTTTAAATCTACATATGCAACTTTCAATCTCTACATATTTGTTGCATATTACTATTTATGTAATAATTTAAAACGTGCACCTGATAATGCTTGCTCTAACAGGCTCCCCTTGCCATTAACTTATTCGTAATCGTTGCACGATTTAGGTCCTTGGTGAGCATGCTCCTCTTGTCATACTTCGTACCGTTCCTCTATCATATCCGTAATTTGTTCAATCCTCGTCATCTTCAAATGCGAGTTTCCTCTAATTAAAACATTCATAAAAGTTAGTAATGTCAACTTTACTAAATGCCCGTATCATAATACAAGGCTTTTCTACTATACGCGTCAACGGGCGCAATTTCGTCAACTATATTCATCATTTAATTTAGGTAACGTGTATCACACGATAGCCTTATGTGTTGTTTACAACACTTTAGCATGCTTAAACTTATTAACATACATGTACTTACCGGATTTGCGATCAAGCCTCGAACTGAACACATTTTGTCAACAACCTTGGGCTCTGATTACCAACTTGTAACACCCGGCTTAATAAATCAAGATTTTATTAATAAAATACACATTTAAATGCTAAAATGTGTCTTTACAAAAACTTTGCATACTAACAATTTCGCATGTTAACATCATTTCAAAAATGCAACTTAATGTAATTGGATTCGTCGTTTTAAAGATACGATAAAACGCCATGTGGAAGCTTGTATTTTATCGTGTTCGGTTCCTCATCGAGCTTGATCTTCATCCGGGCACTCTTGGCGATCACCTATGATCAAAACCAACTTAAAAGTTAGTTTTGATAGTCAAATATCAAGTTCAAACAAGTACAGGGGTTAAAATGACAAAATTTAAAAATTTTCCGGAGTTAGGGGCATCGCGTGACGCCAAGGGCCTAGGCGTCACGCATAGCCCTTGTTTTCACAGACTGTTTCCTTCAGCTGTTGCTGTACATTCCCAGCTCAACCCGATTTCACGGAAACGGCCATAACTTCTTCGTTATTGATCCGTTTTACCCGATTCTTTTTCCTACGCGTCCGTAATTTAATTCTCCATCTTATGAAGTTAAAATCCAACATCCAACATAAATAAATTTTGAGACTTTCAAGCCTTCGACTCGTTACCTTTTTATCAAATTTTACCCGTTTATGCATTTTATCAAACAAACATATTTGTTTGATTCCTACATCACCTACACTTCTTCAAATAAATGTTATATACCATATTAGGTTCTAATCACAGGTTTATTACACAATTTAAACCCATTTTCGCTCGTATGCTTATTTTGACCCGTTAAGGGTATTTAAGCACTTTAAAGCTTGAAATCGCTTTCATTCATTTCTAGCATCTTATTCCTACATTTCTTATCAAGTAATCTTCAACTACAACTCTTTTTGTGTTGGATTTCAATGTGTATATCTATATGTTCCGAGTTTTACCCTTCGGATTGTTATTTTACGGCAAGACTCAAATAGAGCTATTTGACTAACATATTACATCTTTCAACTTCTATACTTATTCTAAGTATCTATCTAATCATGAAATTCATTTCCAAACAACCCTTAAGGGTTGTTTGTTCAATTTAGCCTACAAGGGCGTTTTGGTCGATTTTGGTCCTTCTTTTACGATGAAGGACTCTCACCAATTATTCAACCAAAATAACACTTTTAACTACAACATAATTATGCGTACCTGGATCGGATAAACATATTGACCCGTTTTAATACCTTTCGCTATTAATATCTAGATAATAGCAATGCTAACCATGTGTTAATTCCTGTGATCATAAAACTCAACAAGCAATCATCAAATATTATTGACAAATGGTGTTAACAACACCATTTGACCCGTTTAGTCGAAATGACCAATTGTCATTATAAGATGGCACTTAATTACCATTTCACCCCTTAAACCTATCCCGGTTTACTTTTTGAAATCATCCAACTTGAAAGTCGTTTCCTGTTTTATTTGACCCATTATGACTTATACTAAATGGTGTCGTTTTAAACCCCTTTATCTATTCGTTAACCCATGTCCGGATTACCATTTCACCATTTTTACCCCTTTCTACCATAATTTATGGTTTCTACCATTTTCGCTTGTTCCGACTAGCATTATATCGCGTCGGAACATCATGTTTCATTTACTTAATATAAATCGTATTCCATGCTCACAAATAAGCATTTTGTAATAAAAGTAAAAAGGGCGTATGCTTAACTTAACTCGCATCCGAACTACGCTTTTCCTTTCCTTCGTGATTCGTTTGACCCGCTCCCTCATCAATCTTCCACCTAGCTTGTTACGCGTCAAACTATCATCATCATTTTCAAGGTGGTTAGATTAGTCATTCAAGATCATGACCTTCACACCTTATGAATCTTTTACCACTATTCTTAATGAACCTTATCATAGGTCGGTTTGACTTTTAAAAGTCAAACCACCAATTTACAAATATGAATGCACTAACAAGTTCACTTGACTCGATTTAAGCACATTATCAACCACTTAGTGAGCGTCATCTTTTGAGATGCTACTTCTACTAACATGTTATCTAATTCATACCTCAAGTAACCATAAATCAACATGTAATTTTAGTCATTGTATGCATATATACACTTTGACCATCATAACCATGGGTGTAACTCTTGTGTCAAAACCCACTTCTAATCACTTATGAACTCTTAACAAAATCTCTAATTTGTTCAAATAGTTCATTCATATGAATTAATATGATGTTTATACACATCAATTTCATCAAATCATCAAAACCCACTTAGTTCATACTTGGCTATTTGATAAATCACTAGTTTATGGCACAATTCTACAAGTTTGCAACTAGGGTTTGTTCCTAGACTTGTACCCACACTAATATCACTATAACATTGAATATTCATGCAAGAATTTCGTTCATGCATGTTCATCACAAATTCGAAATATCAATAAACATCAAAATTCAACATACCTTGTGATCCCCTAAGCTTGGTGATCACGATTTTATTAAAAGCCCCAAATTATTGGCTTGATTTCTCTTTGATTTTGGCAATTTTTGTGAGTTAGGGTTCTTGGAAGGGAACCCCCCCCCCTTTTTCTCCTGTATACATCGACCAAAACACACACATATGTGTGTGTTTGGGTGTTTTTAAGTTTTAATTATAAACTTGTTTCCAATTGTCCACTTTTAGTCCCTCAAGGTTTTATTTCGATCTATTTAAGTTATAATCCATTATTTATAACTTAATCACATATTATTAACTAGGTTAATTATTCCTAGTTAATTTAATGGGTTCGGGAGTTCTAACCCGTTGTATTTTAAGTCCCGTTAACTCGGGCTCTTATAAACTCAAACTCTTAAAACTTTGATTCGCTTGTATTTAATTATTAGGATTTCTTATTTAAATCCAATTATTTACCTGGTTATTTTTACTACTAACGGTACTTTACCCGTCTTTTAGTATTAACGGAGTTTGATTACCAAACCCGTTTTCGGGGTGTTACAGAAGATATGCTTAGAGCTTGTGTAATTGATTTCAGAGGTAATTGGGACGATCACTTACCTTTAATAGAATTTTCTTATAATAATAGTTATCACACAAGTATCAATGCTGCACCATTCGAAGCACTTTATGGACGAAAGTGCCGAACCCCAGTCTGTTGGGCAGAAATTGGGGAAAAGCAACTATCTGGACCTGAGATAGTGCAAGAAACAACTGACAAGGTCATTCAAGTCAAGGAACGACTGAAAGCAGCACGAGATCGACAGAAGAGCTATGCCGATAACCGACGCAAACCGTTAGAATTTCAAGTAGGAGATAAAGTATTATTAAAAGTCTCTCCTTGGAAAGGAGTGATAAGATTCATCAAAAGAGGAAAGCTAAGTCCCATGTATGTTGGACCTTTTGAGATTATTAGAAGAATATGACCTGTAGCATATCAGCTACAACTGCCAGAGGAAATGGCAGGAATACATGATGTGTTTCATGTATCAAATCTCAAGAAATGCTTAGCCGATGAATCACTTGTGGTACCTCTTAACGATATAGAAGTAAATGAACAACTCAAGTTTGTAGAAAGGCCTCTACAGATTGAAGACAGGAAAGTCAAGAACCTTAAGCATAAGAGATTAGTTCTGGTCAAAGTGAAGTGGGACTCCAAAAGAGGACCTGAGTATACATGGAAACTTGAATCGGAAATGCAAAAGAAATATCCACACTTGTTCCAGTAGATCTCGAGGACGAGCTCTAAAACAAGGTGGGGATGATATAACAACCCTAAATTTTAAACCGACACTCTCCTGAATTTTTCCGACACCCCAATATATTTTAAAATATCCCAATATGTCCCAAAATACACCCCATACGCGAAAACGGACCCCGAATACCTTGAATATTATTAAAAATAATTAAAATCTAATTTTTGGGTTTGAGGCGGGCCGCGTAAGCCACACCTCAACCCTTACGCGGGCCGCGACAAGGTAAAAGGTGGCGCAGCCTGGTGCTGCCACGTGGCGCAATACCTGTCGAACCTACTAGCTGACCCGGATCAGCTACGTCGTTGACCAGCATTGACGCGGGCCGCGTAGCCCTTGGTCTCTATTTACGCGGGCCGCGAGAAACCCAAACTCAGCCCCTATAAAGCTGGAGCTTGGGCCTTCAGTTTACGTCGCTCAGATTTCTTTTCTCAATCCTAAAACTGAAGTGTAGGCATTATACACGGGTATAATACCCCCTAAATAGCGAAGTTCTGCTCCGTTGTAAGTATCATAACCCCTGGATAGGTATTAGATACGCTGTCCGATTGATCTAGGATTCCGTAACGGCTGTCGTGGTTCTGCCCGACGTAGTCGTTGGAATGCCGTCTCGGGGAGGGTATTACTAATGTTAAAATGAGTTATTATACTTACACGTGTGCATTTGTGTAATTTATAGATTATTTCCAGGAAATCCTTACAGAAAATCTAAGACAACAATGTGAGTAATCTCCTTTTTGTAAATTGTTTTTTTTTAAAAAAAACCTCACACGATTAATTATATATTAAACAGTTATTGAGTATTTGTAAGAATACAATTATCATGAGTATGTTGGGGTTTTGTATATAAAGTTATGTTACTGCCTTGCGAGGGGTAACATTTCCACAAGTCGGGTCTGACAGTACCATGGATGTTAATTGATATAAGTTGGAAACAAATGTAATTGCGAGATCGCCCTCAATACTGTACAATGGATTTTACTTAAACTGGATTAAACTGAGATTCACTCACCAGTATTTCCCACTGACAAAATGTTTTTAAACGCATTTCAGGTAACAAAATGTGAAAGCCAAATAGAAGCCAGCTGGACAGCACTGAAGGCTTGGAAAAGTGGCAATAAAGTTACCTTAAATAAAATAGATGTTTTTATTAAAATAAGAATGTATTCCTATGAAAATGTGTGTACTGCAAACTTGGGTTTTATCCCCTGTGTTTAATATTACGAAAATGTGGTATTTTACTCTGATAAAACATTTCCTAACTACGATCCTGATGTAAATTCCGCTGCCAAAAATTTGACAATACCAGATACCACCAAAACTGGCTCGCGGCTGCCCGTTCCCGGAAATTAGGGATCGGGGGTTGCGACAATAATCATGGGTGATTGGTCCATCTTTAACATCAAAAATGTGAGGACACTGCTGAGGTGTTTCTTGTTATGCTCAAGCCTCAAAATCAATCCCCATAAAACAAATTTGCATGGCATTGGGGTTGAGTGGGGTTGAAAGGGAGGAAGTGGATTGTATGTCATCAGTGTTGGTGTGTGATTCTAGGAGTGTTCTTTTCGAGTACCTTGGCCTTATGGTCATGGCTAACATTAACAAAGTTAACAATTGGGGTTTGGTGTTCGACATGTTTGAAGCTCAGTTATCACTTTGGAAAGCTTCAACACTTTCGATTGGTGGTAGGGTTACTCTTTTTAAATCGGTTTTAGAAAGCCTTCCTAATTATTATTTCTCGTTATATAAGGCTTCGGTGAAAGTTATCGAAGTAATGGAGAGCATCATCAATAGATTCTTTTAAGGGATCTAACGAGAGGAACAAAATGCATTGGGTAGCTTGGGATCGTGTTATTATTCCTAAGTTGGGGGTCTTAGTCTTAGCAGATTTAAAGACATTAATAATGCTCTTCTAGTCTTCTTTCTAAGTGGGTGTGGAGGTATAAGGAAACGAGAAACAACTTGTGAAAGAATATTATTGACACCATTCACCCTAATAATGAGGGATGGTCTTTTCTTCCCTGTAATAAGTCAGCTGGGGTGTTTCGTTTGGTTTCTAAACTAAACTTAGTGGGGCTTAAGTTGATCACCTGATCAAAGGGGTAACTGGCTATGGGAACGAGGTTAGATTCTGGTGTGATCCTTGGGTGAGTAACAAGGCTTTGTAGGAGGTGATGTTCCCGAATCTATTTCGCCTGGAAAAGACAAAACATACAGGGCAGGGTCAACAAGAGAGTTGTGAAGATAAATCAAAATGTGGTTTTCTTTTGGTGTTGGAGCTGTAACGTAACTACTCCCTTGGGGATCTCAGAATCAGAGCTGTGTTGTAACATGTTAAAGTCGATGCTCTGTGTCACACCCCAACCGATGGCGGAAACATCGGGGTGCGAGCACTAAGCGTTCAGATTGCTCATGAGATTCCATAACACTAGATATTTCAATAGAAACAGAAACAAGTATCATCAAGTTATATCACCAAATAGATAGTTCAAATTGTTCAAAACTAGATTATCTAAGCGACGTTTCTAAGCATCTCCTAGCTTGATTTCCATGTATTCCAAAGCAACCTATTAGCCTGCAACATGTATTAAAATATCAATACAAAAGTATTGGCGAGTATACAAGTTTGATAATAGGATAATAGATTAAAATACTCATATCCATAGTGCAAACAATAAAATAGTTTCAGTCGTGCTAGTGTCGCGGTCCATGCAGTGATAGCCCAAGTATCCCGATGCCTTAGTGGTTTACCAAAGAATCTATGAGGTAAACTCGAATCCTCCTAACAATACCCCCTGAGAATAATGGGAGAGGTGCATCTCCTATAGCGCTACTATTGTTAAGGCGGAACTACACACTCTGGATTAAACGTCACATAGCACAAAGAATCAAGAATCACAAGTTTCACATAGGATAGAGTATAAGTTTCAAAGATTCAAGTTCAAGTTTCATAGAATACATGTTGCACCCCAAAAGTTTAAAGTAAAAAGGGGATCGAGTATACTCACAGTGATTGCTTAACAGTCACAACTGTTATTGGATCAAAGGGAGTTCTTTTAGAATTAACCTGATTAGATTACAATAGGATTAAGAGTTGGCGAAATAACGAGACTAAGTAAAATGTTGGAAATTGCCACTGGATCGGATGGCTGTCCGGTCGGATGGCTATCCGATCGGATTTCCAGCCGAGTGGTGTCATGCGTGTAAGGAAACGGATGGCTGCCCGGTCGGATGGCCATCCGAATTAAGTTAGTTTGGACCCGGTTACCACCGAATTAAGTAAAAGTTTGAGAAAAGATGAAGGTACTCAAGTTTTATAGGAAAAAGTCTAGGTTTAGCTTAGATTTAGTGTGAAAACGGATGAAATATATTAGATCTGAGCTAGATCTTGCTCAGAATGCATCACATGGCAGTTTGTACAAACCCCCACGATGACATCACCCTCAATAACTCAGATCCGAGAGATTTCACAATGAAAAGTGTGATTTCAAGTGAGAATCACATAGAGAATGTTGTGTAGACCGAGAAAGTACAAAGATCTAGCCTAAAACGTACTGAAATCAGCAAGAAAATGGAGAATTGAAGAGTGCACGTGTCTGGTCGAGCGGAGCTGTCACATCACTCAAAATGGTGATGTGACAGGCCTATTTGTAGCGAGGAAGGGAGTTAAGGCGGTGTAAAATGGATATGGTGGTCACCCGTTCGGGTGGTCATCCGGTCGATTGGTCATCCGGTCGGGTGGCCATCCGGTCGGACGGCCACTCTGGCCAATCCATCTTTTCCGCGTTCCCGTTTTGATTCGTTTTACGCGTTAGGTTAGGCGTTGCGTTATGAATAGTCTGGGTAGAGTATCTAGATTACATTTCAAACCACAAGTTTCCAAGTTTCATAGATTCCGCTAGTGACAAGGCTCCATGTCGCAGCCCCCGATCCCTGATCCCCGGGAACGGGCGGCCGTGAGCCAGTTTCGGTGGTATCGCATGATTGTCTAATTTGGCAGCGGAAATTTTGATCAGGACCGTAGTTAGGAAATATTTGATCAGAGTAAAATACCACATTTTCATAATATTAAACAAATGGGATAAAACCCAAGTTCATAGTACACACGTTTTTATAGGAATAAATCCTATTTTATTTAATAAAAACATCTATTTTATTTTAGGTAACTTTATTGCCACTTTTCCATGCCTTCAGTGCTGTCCAGCTGGCTTCTATTTGGCTTTCCCATTTTGTTACCTGAAACGTGTTTTAAAAACATTTGTCAGTGGGAAATACTGGTGAGGAATCCCAGTTTAATCAAGTTTAAATAAAAATCAATTCACAGTGTACAGTATTGAGGGCGATCCCGCAATTACATTTGTTTCCAAGTTATAACAATTATCATCCATGGTACTGTTGAACCCGACTTGTGGTCATGTTACTCCTCACAATGTTGTAACAAATTTTGTATACAAAACCCCAACATACTCATGATAATTGTATTCTTACAAATACTCAATAACTGTCATTCGCATGGAAAAATATTTAAGGTTTTGTATAAACAGTTTACAAAATAGGTTTACAAAAAGTGGATCAACTCACATTGCTGTCTTAGATTTTCTGTAAGGGTTTCCTGGTGACAATCTAAAATTTACACAAATGCACACGCGATAGTATAATAACCCATTTTAACATTAGTAATACCCTCCCCGAGACGGCATTCCAACGACTACGTCGGGCAGAACCACGACAGCCGTTACGGAACCCTAGATGAATTGGGCAGCGTATCTAATACGTATCCAGGGGTTATGATACATACAACGGAGCAGAACTTCACTATTTAGGGGGTATAATACCCGTAGATTATGCCTATAATGTGAGAATTCGAGATACAGAAAAGATTTTGAACGATTTTGAATGAAACCCGATGGCCTGCTTATATAGGGCCTCATCTTGACTTTTACGCGGCCCGCGTAAATGTTAAGAAGGGGTTACGCGGCCCGCGTCAAACCCAGGTCAACGAGTAGCTGTGCTGGGTCATCGACTAGACTTGCCGGGTGTTGGGCCACGTCACCGCACCGGGCTTTGCCAGGTTTTTAAGTTCACGCGGCCCGCGTGAAGGTTGGGTGAGGCTTTACGCGGCCCGCCTCGACTTAAAATTCAGAATTTTTAATTTATTTTTAATGCTATATTGTATTTCGGGCTCGGTTTTCACATACGGGGTATAATTAAAGACATATAGGGATATTTTAAAATACATTAGGGTGTCGGAAAAATTATGAGGGTGTCGGTTTTATTGAGGATTGTTACATCCTCCCCACCTTGTTTTAGAGCTCGTCCTCGAGATCTACTGGAACAAGTGTGGATATTTCCTTTGCATTTCAGATTCAAGCTCCCATTTGTACTCATGTCCTCTTTTGGAGTCCCACTTCACTTTAACCAGAACTAATCTCTTGTGTTTGAGGTTCTTGACCTTCCTGTCTTCAATTTGTAGAGGCCTTTCTACAAATTTAAGTTGTTCATTCACCTCTATATCCTTAAGAGGTATTATCAGAGATTCATCAGCTAAGCATTTCTTGAGATTGGATACATGAAATACATCATGTATTCCTGCCATTTCCTCTGGCAGTTGTAGCTGATAGGCTACAGGTCCTATTCTTCTAATAATCTCAAAAGGTCCAACATACCTGGGACTTAGCTTTCCTCTTTTGATGAATCTTACTACTCCTTTCCAAGGAGAGACTTTCAACAATACTTTATCTCCTACTTGAAATTCTAATGGTTTGCGTCGGTTATTAGCATAACTTTTCTGTCGATCACGTGCTGCTTTCAGTCGTTCTTTGACTTGAATGATCTTGTCAGTCGTTTCTTGCACTATCTCAGGTCCAGATAGTTGCTTTTCCCCAATTTCTGCCTAACAGACTGGGGTACGACACTTTCGTTCATAAAGTGCTTCGAATGGTGCAACATTGATACTTGTGTGATAACTATTATTATTGGAAAATTCTATTAAAGGTAAGCGATCGTCCCAATTACCTCCGAAATCAATTACACAATCTCTAAGCATGTCTTCCATCGTCTGAATTGTCCTTTCGCTTTGTCCGTCCGTTTGAGGATGATAAGTTGTGCTTAGATTTAACTTGGTTCCCATTGCCTTTTGGAAACTTGACAAAAAATGAGAGGTAAAGCAGCTATCTCTATCAGAAACAATTGATAAATGTATTCCATGTAACGAAACTATTTCATTTACATATAATTTAGCTAGCTGTTCCATACTGAAAGTTTCTTTCATTGGTAAGAAATGAGCTGACTTGGTTAGCCTATCTACAATCACCCAGATTGTATCATTACATTTCCTTGTTCTGGGTAATTTGGTAACAAAATCCATTGTTATCAATTCCCATTTCCACACTGGCATTTCTAATTGTTGCAACAAACCTGAGGGTTTCTGGTGTTCAGCTTTAACTTGTGAACAAGTTAAACATTTAGAAACATAGGCTGCTATGTCCTTTTTCATTCCTATCCACCAGAAATATTTCCTTAAATCCTGGTACATTTTATCACTTCCAGGATGTATTGTATACTTAGACTTATGGGCTTCTTCTAATATATGATGACGTAGGTTTCCTATTTTAGGTATCCACATTCTCTTTTCATGGAATCTCCAAATTCAATCTGCTCCTTGTTCTAATTCCTTAATCATACCTTTTAGTTTTTCAGTATCGTCCTTGATTACTGATTCTTGTGCTTTTCTAATTTGATCATTTAAATCTACTTGTAGATTTAATTTAAGAGAACGTACCCTTTTTGGCTTATCATGATACTTTCGGCTTAAAGCATCTACCATTACATTTGCCTTTCCTTCATGATACTGGATATCGCAATTATAATCACTAAGCATCTCTATCCAGCGTCTTTGTCTCATATTCAACTCTTTTTGCCTGAAAACATACCTTAAACTTTTATGATAAGTGAATATGGTAAACTTACTACCATAAAGGTAATGTCTCCAAATCTTAAGGGCAAAAATTATAGCTCCTAATTCGAGATCATGGGTTGAATAATTCTCTTCATGATTCTTAAGTTGTCTAGAGGCGTAAGCTATAACCTTTTGACGTTGCATTAACACACATCCATAACCTAATTTAGAAGCGTCACAATAGACTACAAAATCGTCAGTTCCTTCTGGTAATGCTAGTATGGGTGTATGGGTTAATCTTTGCTTCAGAATTCTAAATCTTCTTCCTGTTTTGGTCCCCATTCAAACTAATTGGATTTACATGTTAACTTAGTTAAAGGAATGGCTATTCTAGAGAAATCTCGAATAAATCTTCTATAATAACCGGCCAATCCTAAGAAACTTCTAACCTCGGTTGGTGACTCAGGGGTTTTCCATTTGGTAATTGCCTCGATCTTTGTGGGATCCACATGAATTCCTTCATGATTAACTAAGTGTCCAAGAAACTGTACCTGCTCTAACCAAAACTCGCACTTTGAAAATTTAGCATAAAGCTTTTCCTTTCTTAATAGACTTAAAAGTGCGTGCAAATGCTTTGCATGATCTTCTTTATTCTTAGAGTAAATTAGAATATCATCTATAAAAACAATTATGAATTTATCCAAATATGGCTTACATATTCGATTCATCATGTCCATAAATGCGGCTGGGACATTGGTTAAACCAAATGGTATGACAGTAAATTCATAATGACCATACCTTGTTCTAAAGGCGGTTTTAGGAATATCCTCATCCTGTACCTTTAATTGATGATATCCTGACCTTAAATCGATTTTAGAGAAAAATCGAGCTCCTTGCAGTTGGTCGAACAGATCATCGATTCTCGGTAATGGGTACCGATTCTTAATTGTGACCTTGTTCAATTCACGGTAGTCAACGCACATACGCATCAATCCGTCCTTCTTTTTAACGAATAATATTGGTGCTCCCCATGGCGATGAACTTGGCTGTATGAATCCTTTTTCCAGCAATTCATCTAATTGATTCTTCAGTTCTTGCATTTCGGCTGGTGCCAAATGGTAAGGTGCTTTGGCAATTGGTGCTGTTCCTGGTAGCAGGTTAATTCTGAATTCAACTTCTCTATCTGGCGGTAGTCCTGGTAATTCTTCTGGAAATACATCTGAAAACTGAGACACTACTAGAATATCTTTTAGTTCTTTTCCTTTAGTGTTAACGATTATGGAAATCAAATACACTATAAATCCTTTTCTTATATAGCTTGCAGTTTTCATTACAGAGATGAATTTCGTGGATCTAGACGGCTTATCACCTTTAATTGTGATCTTTCTACCTTTTGGTGAATTTACTTGAATTAACTTTTGATCACATAAAATACTGGCTTTGTTGGCTATTAACCAATCTATTCCTAAAACGACATCAAATCCTACCAAAATCATGGGATCAAGGTTTGCCATAAACTTCTGGTTTAAAAATTATATTCTGGCTCCCTGCAAGATTTCAGAAATGCTAACAGTTTCTCTATTAGTTGTCTCTACTAGACATTCTTGTGGTAGTTTAGTTAATGACTGATTTAGAAGTTTACAAAATGAAGTATTAATAAAACTTTGGTTGGCACCAGAGTCAAATAATACTTTAGCAAAAACATCATTAACTAAAAACGTACCAGCTATCATGTCTGGAATCATTTTAGCTTCATCTGCAGTCAGAACGAATGCTCTAGCATTTTTAGTGTTCCTGTTGTTCACAACTGGAACTAATTTCAGACAATTCGGCTTGATATGGCCTTTTTCTCCATAGTTGTAGCATAGTCCATTACTAGGTTTTCTCCTGCAATCTTCTTCCTTGTGTCCGGGCATCTTGCAGAAATTGCAAAGAGTTGAGCATTTTCCCGAATGCTTTTTCTTGCAGACCTTGCAGAATGGTGCAGAGGTAGAACCTATATTTCTACGATTGAAATTCCCAGAACGGAATTCTTGGGTATGTCTTTGGGTTAGGTTTCTCCTCTGGTCTTCTTCTTTGGTACGGATTAGTTCATCTGTCAAGGTATTTGCTAGTTCTACAGCTTCTTCTATAGTTTGAGGTCTAGCTGCCATGACTACATGCCTAATCTCTCCAATTAATCCCCATATGTAACGGGAGATTAATACCGGTTCAGGTGATGCAAGGGTTGGTACTATTCTAGCATATTCAAAGAATGTGGTAGTATAGCCCTTACTATCTACCCCGATCATTCTTAAATTCAGAAACTTATTTGCTATATGTTCCTTTTCATTGGGAGGGCAGAATTTCCTTTCTACCATATTCTTAAATTCTTCCCATTCCATGTTGTATACCCTATCACTTCCTCGGGACTGGAGGATAGAATTCCACCATTCTAAGGCGGAGTTCTTAAACAGATTAGAAGCAAACATTATCTTGTCTTCTTCAGCACACTTGCTTATTTTTAAAACAGCCTCAGTCTTTTCTATCCAGCGTAGGGCTGCAATGGGTCCTTCATTGCTCGAGAATTCTATTGGTTTGCAGGACCAAAATTCTTTATAAGAACAACCATAAGGCATGGTTCTTCTTCTTTTGGGAATGGGCGCTTGAAGTACGGGTCCATTGTTCACGCTATGTTCTGGTTCAATTGGTCGCTTACTACTATGCTTACTTTTATTATTCGCTTCTTGAACCGTTTGAATAATAAATGGCATTGCATTTATAATTCTTTGTGCCACTATGTGTTGAACGACACTATTATCCATTTGGTTTCCATTGTTATTGATGCTTGGATTCTCATTAACCAAGTTAATGTTACTCTGGTTATCGTTATTCAGATTATCTTGATTTCCTTAGTCGGCCATCTGAATTTTAAACATTTATCATATATTAATATCACAAAATAATATTGAATATAGTCAATCACATGACACGCATTTTGGTCAAAAGCGTCGATCATTGCGACTTTACTCTATTAATCTATTATGCATCTATTACACACTAGTACTGAAATTAAAATTACAATACCGACTGAAATGAAATTACACTAATAGTAGTAGGCATCCGTACACACATATTTTATTTTATTTTATTATTTTATTATATTATTATATTATTACTACTACCGTTTCCACCATCTCATCTACGGATATGGATTCATCCAGAAATCCATATTGCGCTCGTCGTACTTCCAGACGAGTCGCTCTCCCACCTGTCTCATTCGTTCACTACTTTATAGAATTTTCTCACCAAAAGTCCTAAGTTCTTGTACGTTTTCTGCACTCATTGGGGGTGCAGGTTCTAGGACTGGGTTCGGAATCTGGGGTGCGGTTTTCTGGTATGGGGGTGTAGGTGCCTGGAATCAGTAAGGATCTTCTAAAATCTCCCTAATGTATTCATCGTGGTAATAGGGATCTAAAGGGTCCAAACCTGGGTAGGCTCCTATGTTTGGCATGGGCATGTCTTCGTGTATCGGATAACGTTGCACATAGTCCCTATTGTCGTCCCACCAGGGGTCGTAATTTGGGTCTAGGGGGTTTGGTGCTGGTATCCTAGGTATTTCTTCTGGATTGAAGTCATGCATCTCTACTTGATTTTTGGGATTTTCTATCTCCATGGGTTCGTCAGGGATTGGTAGTTGTGGTTGGGGTGCTATCATTTGTTCCAGGTTAGGGTCAGCTACAGTGGTTGCTAGGATATGGATATTGGCTATACCCCTATTTATCATATCCTGGGCATAGGCATCTGTCTCTCTTTTGGCTGCTGCTAGTACCCTCTGTTCTTGTTACTTTTTCATATGCTTTCTACGCTCGTGTGCCCCTCGACTGAACCATCCCCTCTTTTTATGAGGAAACGGCTCCTCGGACTGAGCCTTAAACACAAAGATTCCATCTTCCGTATCAGCAGAGTACCCTGAGAGGGCAGGCTGAGAAGAGGAGGTGCCTTCGCTTCTAGGCGAACCAGACAATTGATGATACGCATCCGATGGTCCTTGGTCGCTCATACTGTAAACTAACAAATAGTCAAATAACACATAACAATAAATACAACTATGCACGTATTTCCGTAATTTATTCCCTAACAATTTGAATTTTGATGTCAGCAGAACACTTATGTGGATGAATCAGTGGCTTAGCTCTGATACCACCTTCTGTCGCAACCCCCGATCCCTGATCCCCGGGAACGGGCGGCCACGAGCCAGTTTCGGTGGTATCGCATGATTGTCTAATTTGGCAGCGGAAATTTTCATCAAGATCGTAGTTAGGAAATATTTGATCAGAGTAGAATACCACATTTTCATAGTATTAAACAAATGGGATAAAACCCAAGTTCATAGTACATACGTTTTCAAAGGAATAAATCATATTTTATTTAATAAAAACATCTATTTTATTTTAAGTAACTTTATTGCCACTTTTCCAAGCCTTCAGTGCTATCCAGCTGGCTTCTATTTGGCTTTCACATTTTGTTACCTGAAACACGTTTTAAAAACATTTGTCAGTGGGAAATACTGGTGAGCGAATCCCAGTTTGATCAAGTTTAAATAAAACTAAGTTCACAATGTACAGTATTGAGGGCGATCCCGCAATTACATTTGTTTCCAAGTTATAACAATTAACATCCATGGTACTGTCGAACCCGACTTGTAGTCATGTTACTCCTCACAATGTAGTAACAAATTTTGTATACAAAACCCCAACATACTCATGATAATTGTATTCTTACAAATACTCAATAACTGTCATTCGCATGGAAAAATATTTAAGGTTTTGTATAAACAGTTTACAAAATAGGTTTACAAAAAGTGGATCAACTCACATCGCTGTCTTAGATTTTCTGTAAGGGTTTCCTGGTGACAATATAAAATTTACACAAATGTACACGCGTTAGTATAATAACCCATTTTAACATTAGTAATACCCTCCTCGAGACGGCATTCCAACGACTACGTCGGGCAGAACCACGACAGCCGTTACGGAACCCTAGATCAATCGGGCAGCGTATCTAATACGTATCCAGGGGTTATGATACATACAACGGAGCAGAACTTCGCTATTTAGGGGGTATAATACCTGTAGATTATGCCTATAATGTGAGAATTCGAGACACAGAAAAGATTTTGAACGATTTTGAATGAAACCCGATGGCCTGCTTATATAGGGCCTCATCTTGACTTTTACGCGGCCCACGTAAATGTTAAGAAGGGGTTACGCGGCCCGCGTCAAACCCCGGTCAATGAGTAGCTGGGCTAGGTCATCGACTAGACTTTCCGGGTGTTGGGCCACGTGGCCGCACCGGGCTTTGCCAGGTTTTTAAGTTCACGCGACCCGCGCGAAGGTTGGGTGAGGCTTTACGCGGCCCGCGTCATCTCAAAATTCAGAAATTTTAATTTATTTTTAATGCTATATTGTATTTCGGACTCGGTTTTCACATACGGGGTATAATTAAAGACATATAGGGATATTTTAAAATATATTAGGGTGTTGGAAAAATTATGAGGGTGTCGGTTTTTTTGAGGATTGTTACACTCCAGCCTCTCGTTCCACCAAGAATCAAGTTTCACGAGTCTAAGGAGACAGGCACAAAATAAGTTTTAGGAGTCAAGAATCATAGTTTCTCAAGGATCAAGAATCAAGAGTCCAAGTATCAAGTGTCAAGAATCACAAAGAATCTAGTCTCCATAGTATCAAGAATCAAGCGTCTAGATTTAAGTATCAAGTTTCATAGTTTAAGCGTCAAGAATCAAGCATTTAGAATAAAGAATCAAGCATCAGTATCAATAAGATTCATGTCAAAGTATCAAAGTATCAACATCTCATAATTACAGGGACTAAACTGGCAATTAATAGAAGTTTAGGGACTAATCTTGCCAAGCGTCTAAAGCTTAGGGACGCTGGGCGTTACAGTCTCCCCACCTTTAGGATATTTCATCCCCGAAATCTTAGAAGAAGACTGTTTGAAGAGGTGCGGGTACTTGGCCTTCATGTCACTTTTCAATTCCCAAGTGAATTCGGCGCCACGCTTTCCTTCCCATCGAACCTTAACAATGGGAATTTTGCTGCGCCTCAGAAGCTTGACAATTTGATCCATGAATTCGACCGGTTTCTCCATAAACTGAACGGCTTCGTTTATTTGCAAGTCTTAAAGAGGAACCTGCAGTCCTTCGTCGGCTAGGCATTTCCGTAGGTTAGATGCGTGGAACACTGGATGCACGTTGTTTAGCTCTTATGGTAGGTCGAGTTTGTATGCTACCTTGCCAATCTTTTCAAGTATCACGAAAGGACCCACATAGCGAGGAGCAAGCTTTCCCTTCTTCCCAAAATGAACTACTCCCTTCCAGGGAGATACCTTGAGTAGAACTCGGTCACCAACAGCAAATTCTAGAGGCTTCCGCCTATTATCAGCATAGCTCTTTTGTCTGCTCCTAGCTTTGATCAAGTTATCACGGATCTGAAGAATATTATCCGTCGTCTCTTGAACAATCTCAGGGCCAGTGAACTGCTTTTCCCCAACCTCATGCCAGCTGAGAGGAGATCGGCATTTTCGCCCATATAAAGCTTCGAAATGAGCCATCTGAATACTGGAATGGTAGCTATTGTTGTACGATAATTCTATCAATGGTAAATGTACATCCCAGTTACCACCAAAGTTGATGACACAAGAACGGAGCATATCCTCTAGGGTTTGAATAGTACGCTCGGTCTGTCCATCCGTCTGAGGATGAAAGGCCGTGCTAAGATTCAAGTGCGAACCCATAGCGGATTGAAACATTTGCCAGAGACGCGAAGTAAAACAACCATCATGGTCCGAGATTATATCAAGCGGTATGCCATGACGGCATATAATCCCATCAGTATAGACTCGAGCAAGTTTCTCCACCTTGTAATCCTCTCGAATGGGAAGGAAGTGAGCAGATTTGGTTGTTCCATGGCAATAGTAATAAAGTCCATGGCAATGCTATCCCATTTCCAGAAAGGGATCTTAGGTTGTTCCAAGAGTCCAGAAGGACGCTGGTGTTCAGCCTTTACCTTCGAGCAAGTAAGGCACTTAGACACATACACCGCAATGTCCCTCTTCATGCCAGGCCACGAATAAGTTGTACGCAGATCCTGATACATCTTATCGGCACCTGGGTGGATAGAGTAACGGGACTTGTGAGCCTCAGTCATAATGAGCTCACGAAGATTATCGCGATCTGGCACCCAGATACGATTTAGATAATACTGCAGGCCATCATATTTAGTTTCGAGCTGGTCCACCCTAGCGCCGTGGATTTCTTCTTCTAAACTTCCTTCATTTTCTGATGAATACCGAGCTTCACGAATACAAGCATGCAGATTACTAGAGATGCGAATAGCTTTGAAATGGGTCTTACGACTAAGGGCGTCAGCTACTACATTCGCCTTGCCTGGATGGTAGCGAATTTCGCAGTTATAGTCGTTAAGCAATTCTACCCAACGCCTCTGTCGCATGTTTAGCTCTTTTTGGTCAAAGATATGTTGAAGGCTCCTATGGTCGGTGAAGACCACACACTTAGTACCATAGAGGTAGTGTCACCAAATCTTTAACGCAAAAATCACCGCACCAAGCTCCAGGTCGTGAGTAGTATAGTTTTTCTCGTGCACTTTGAGTTGTCGCGAGGCATAAGCAATAACCTTTTCCCGCTGCATGAGCACACAGCCCAATCCACGGTTCGAGGCATCGTAACAAACCACAAAATCGTCGTTTCCATCAGGTAGGGTTAAAACAGGAGCATTACACAAAAGGTTCTTAAGGGTCAGAAAGGACTCCTCTTGTTCGGGACCCCAAACGAAAGGTTTCTCCTTCTGGGTTAGAGTGGTAAGAGGGACAGCGATCTTAGAAAAATCTCTGATGAATCGGCGGTAATAACCCGCCAATCCTAGAAAAGAACAAATCTCGGACACGGATTTAGGCGTACACCAATTCTTCATTGCCTCGATTTTAGAAGGGTCAACATGAATACCCTGACTACTAACAATATGACCAAGAAACTGCACTTCATCAATCCAAAACTCACATTTAGCAAATTTAGCATATAGGCGTTCACCGCGTAGAAGTTCGAGCATAAGACATAGATGGCGAGCATGATCAGCCCTAGACTTAGAATAAATAAGAATATCATCAATAAAGACTATCACAAAACGGTCCAAATAGGGTTTACAAACACGATTCATAAGGTCCATGAACACTGCAGGTGCGTTGGTTAAGCCAAAAGGCATGACTACGGACTCGTAGTGCCCATATCGAGTACGAAATGCAGTCTTAGGAATATCATCTTCGAGGACACGTAGTTGATGATATCCCAAACGTAAGTCAATATTTGAGAAACACGACGCGCCTTGTAGTTGGTCAAATAGGTCATCAATACGAGGGAGCGGATAACGATTCTTCACGGTAAGCTTATTCAGTTCACGATAGTCAATACACATACGGAATGACCCATCCTTCTTCTTGACGAATAACACGGGAGCGCCCCACGGGGAGGTACTTGGACGAATGAAACCCTTATCGAGTAGCTCCTGGAGTTGACTGGATAACTCCTGCATCTCGGAAGGTGCAAGACAGTATGGGGCCCTGGCGACAGGAGTCGCACCAGGTACGAGATCAATACGAAAATCAACAGCTCTGGGAGGAGGGAGACCAGGTAAATCCTCAGGAAATACATCAGGAGAGTCACACACAACTGGAACATCGTTTATGTTCTTCCCCTTGCCCTTCTGTTCCACCACGTGGGCCAAGAAGGCAGGGTTCCGTTTACGTAAACTTCTGCTCGCTTGTGTGCATGACATCAGCCTTAGTCCCTTCGAAGGTCGGTCCCCATAGACATGTAAAAGATCGCCAGACGGAAGGGGAAGACGGACAATCTCTTCGTGACACACAATTTCAGCATGGTTCTTACGCAACCAATCCATACCGATGATAACATCAAAACTGCCCAATCGCATGGGTATAAGATCAATAGAGAAGACGTGGTTGTTAAGAGTCAAAGAACAATCACGCACGATCGATTTCACCAGAATCGACTTACCATTAGCGACCTCAACAAAAAATGACTCAGATAACTTGGAGCGTGTACAATTTATCAAAGACTCAAATTCCACGGACACAAAGCTTTTATCGGCACCAGTATCAAACAGTATCGAAGCATAAAGGTTATTAACAAGGAACATACCATTGACAACGTCATTGTCATTACGGGCCTGATTTGCATTAAGGTTGAACACTCGTCCACGAGCGGCTGGCTGCTGGTCCTTGTTTAGCTGAGGACACTGGTTACGGAGGTGGGTAGTATCTCCACATTTGTAGCAGGCACGAACAGCATTGACTGGCCTTGGGTTCTGTAGAGGTGCTGGAGGGGCAGGTAGACCTGCCTGAGCTGGGGCTTGCTGAGCTTGTGGTGCAGGGTTAGCTTGACGACAGTAGGGAGTCGTGTGACCGTAGCGATTACAGTTGGTGCACAGACGACAGGCAGAAGTAGCGGGATGATGGTAGTTGCAAGTTTCACACTTGGGATGAGGCCCAGTGTATTGCTTCTTAGCTTCGGGAGCAGCAGGGTTAGCAGCAGCAGTAATAGGAGCAGGTTTAGCCACAGGGTTTGCAGCAGGAGTAATAGCATTACATCCAGAACCCTGGGACTTCCGTTTCTTGTTCTTGCTGCCGCTTGTCTGCTGAGTAACTTGATTCGCAGACTTGGAGGGAACAGGAGTAGTAAACTGCTTATCACGCACATGGTTGTTGTTCAAACTCGCTGCTAGACGATAGACTTCTTCAATAGTTTCCAGCTGAGCTGCTTCAATGGAATCACGCATAGCAGGAGGTAGACCATTGATGTACTTAGTTATCATTCGTTTCGGAGTCGAGACCAAATGGGGGACGATAAGACTTAGCTGCTTGAACCGGGTAGTATAAGCCAGGTTATCATCACCAACCTGCTTCAAATGCCAAAACTCTTCTTCCAGCTTTAACTGTTCATGGGGAGGGCAGAACTCGAGCATCATGAGTTCACGCACCTC
The DNA here is from genome assembly GCA_030545235.1 of Helianthus tuberosus. Taxonomy (NCBI): domain Eukaryota; kingdom Viridiplantae; phylum Streptophyta; class Magnoliopsida; order Asterales; family Asteraceae; genus Helianthus; species Helianthus tuberosus. Next base: position 35,380,239 of record CM060383.1, read on the forward strand.
AGCCCATGGAAGAGCATAGGCTTCTTCATTAGAACGGATGTTTCTCTCATTCGACCACCACTCCAATGCTCTGCCTTGAAACATTCCAGTCGCACTCCTGGTTTTCAAATGATCTGGGCACTCGCTGTTAATGAAGGTAACTTCGATGCTGTCGAACCACTCAAGCATAGCAGTTACCCCGTCACTGCCCGTGAAAGGCTTAGGGTTGCAAGAGATGAAATGTTTGTAGTTGAACTTGGCAGGCTTCTGTTTCTCAGCCTTGGAGTCCGCAGAGGATGGCGGAGTGTTTGATCCTTGAAGCTCAGTGACGATTCTTGGCATGACTCGAGCGATCTGATCGGCCATGAAAGACATCATCTTCTTCTGAGACTTCTCTCTGGATCTCCTAAGAGCGTCAGATGTTCTGCGAGCAGACATCTACAGATCTGACAAACGAGACCGTATAAGTCTAAGTTCACTAGATCTCACAATATAGATTACACACACGATAGATTTAAGAATCTAGATTGAAACATCACCAAATTCACGACCTTCGCATGGCGTGTTTGTACGAAGCTCGGTCAACATGCCAAAAACGCTTATATATAGGAAGTACCAGCGGCGTATCCACCATGCTTCGGGCACATCGCCTTACCTCGTACTCGGTGTCATGTTACGTGTCGCAATTACCACACATAACAATTTACTCATCATCATCATCATCATATGTTATAGATTGACAGATAGTTTTGCATAGATTGCTCAAATAGATTACATAGATTAGCTTATGGAATAGCCCAATAGTTTAACATGACTAATTAATTAATAGATTAACATAGGTTAACTCAATAGATTGCCATAGATTAACTCAATAGTTCAACACAATAGATTAACGTTGCTAGAGTACACATAGATTAACGTTGCTAGAGTACACATAGATTACATGCATAGTTTTAGAGTCTACCTCGATTACACAGATTCCCCGTAGATTTCGCGAATAAGTTTCCATAGATTACATAGACTATCCACACTGGTCTGCTATCACTAACCTCGTATGGCAGTTGGTACGAAAGTTGGTTACATGTAGGAAGCACTTATATATAGGAAGTACCAGCGCCGTATCCACCATGCTTAGGACATGCCACTTCTGTCTCGTACTTCCATGTCATCTCAGTGTTTCCTACTCACAACCACACCTCATAATACAATAGTCAATCAAGTTTACCGCATAGAATAAGGCTTCATAAATTTAGTTCGATCTGAGATTAGAGTTAACGTTTTATATTGCGGACAACGTACAAATTTGTGTAGAACATTTCAAAACAAACGAAGAGTCAAGTTCAAAGCCTCATAGATAAAACCGCATTCATAAGAAATCGAGACAACATAAAAGCAAGATAGGCTGATACAATACAGGATTGTTCCGGGTAGAGGAATGGCGACTAACCAAAGTGATTCGAACCCCTTTCGAATTGAGATAACGTGTCTTGACTTACTGAGACAAATACGTCATCGATGTTAGGCCTACGATATTCGTCCTTTTGGTCGTTTCACGTACCCAATTGATCGGAAGTCATGAGACTTTGGCGAGATATAAAGTCATCAGGGAGTGGGACTGGTTATCGAGGTCTGAGTTTCACCTCTATCTTGACGACGTCGTACCCTTACTAGCGTTGGTGCTTATCCGTAGATAAGACCTACGAGAATGATGTGGAGAATTCCCATCAAGGTTTGGATGCCACTCCTATCCTGTGGGCAAATCTCGTGCAAAAATAGGAACACTGTGTAACAGTGTTTTCATAGTATATCGTTTGCCTTGTATCAGCGTTAGGAAAAGGCATGTAATTTTTAAATAGGAACATGTGCTGCTAGGAAGCAGATACGGTAGAATGCATAAGTTCTAAACAACACATAAGAGTCAAGTTCCTAGAACTATAGACTAGGGCAAGTATTCCTACTTATCCTAATTCCCTATAGTTATGGCTCTGATACCAATCTGTCACACCCCAACCGATGGCGGAAACATCGGGGTGCGAGCACTAAGCATTCAGATTGCTCATGAGATTCCATAACACTAGATATTTCAATAGAATTTAGTAAATTTCATGATATAAATTGTCAAAAAAACAGAAACAAGTATCATCAAGTTACATCACCAAATAGATAGTTCAAATTGTTCAAAACTAGATTATCTAAGCGACGTTTCTAAGCATCTCCTAGCTTGATTTCCATGTATTCCAAAGCAACCTATTAGCCTGCAACATGTATTAAAATATCAATACAAAAGTATTGGCGAGTATACAAGTTTGATAATAGGATAATAAATTAAAATACCCATATCCATAGTGCAAACAATAAAATAGTTTCAGCTGTGCTAGTGTCGCGGTCCACGCAGTGATAGCCCAAGTATCCCGATGCCTTAGTGGTTTACCAAAGAATCTATGAGGTAAACTCGAATCCACCTAACAATACCCCCTGAGAATAATGGGAGAGGTGCATCTCCTATAGCGCTACTATTGTTAAGGCGAAACTACACACTCTGGATTAAACGTCACATAGCACAAAGAATCAAGAATCACAAGTTTCACATAGGATAGAGTATAAGTTTCAAAGATTCAAGTTCAAGTTTCATAGAATACATGTTGCATCCCAAAAGTTTAAAGTAAAAAGGGGATCGAGTATACTCACAGTGATTGCTTAACAGTCGCAAATGCTATTGGATCAAAGGGAGCTCTTTTAGAATTAGCCTGATTAGATTACAATAGGATTAAGAGTTGGCGAAATAACGAGACTAAGTAAAGTGTTGGAAATTGCCACTGGATCGGATGGCTGTCCGGTCGGATGGCTATCCGATCGGATTGCCAGCCGAGTGGTGTCATGCGTGTAAGGAAATGGATGGTTGCCCGGTCGGATGGCCATCCGACCGGGTTGTCACTTGATTTAGGATTTGAAAATAGGGTGGCTGCCCGATCGGACGACTGTTCCATCTGGTTGCCACTCGACCCGAGTGATTAGTACCTTGGTCATCCCAATCGGATGGCTGCTCGGTCGGACGGCTGTTCGATCGGGTTGCCATTTGATCAAGACTTCCAGGTTTTAAGGAGCTACAAGTGTTTGAAAGGTTTCAAAATAAGTGTCACCTGATAGGGTGGCTGTCCGATCGGATTGTTGTCCGATCAGATTGCCGCTCGATCGGGCGACCCATTGTTCTTGTTTACCATTTTGTAAAATCTCTAAGTTTCTAGTTTAACGGTGACGGTACGGCACGTACTGTGACAACAGTAAACTCATTAGCACACCGTCGTTCTGATCGGGTGGGAATCACCCCTGTCCGATCAGTCGTCTGTTCGTAACGAGTAAATGTCAGAATCTGTGCTTTGCTCGTCCTTTCCAGTAAGAATTCAGATCAACACTAACTCTAGACTATTCATCAGATCTACAGTTAGTTTGGACCCGGTTACCACCGAATAAAGTAAAAGTTTGAGAAAAGATGAAGGTACTCAAGTTTTATAGGAAAAAGTCTAGGTTTAGCTTAGATTTAGTGTGAAAGCGCATGAAATATCTTAGATCTGAGCTAGATCTTGCTCAGAATGACATCACATGGCAGTTTGTACAAACCCCCATGATGACATCACCCTCAAGAACTCAGATCCGAGAGATTTCACAGTGAAAAGTGTGATTTCAAGTGAGAATCACATAGAGAATATTGTGTAGAGCGAGAAAGTACAAAGATCTAGCCTAAAACGTACCGAAATCAGCAAGAAAATGGAGAATTGAAGAGTGCACGTGTCTGGTCGAGCGGAGCTGTCACATCACTCAAAATGGTGATGTTACAGGCCTATTTATAGCGAGGAAGGGAGTTAAGGCGGTGTAAGATGGATAGGGTGGTAACCCGTTCGGGTGGTTACCCGGTCGATTGGTCATCCGGTCGGGTAGTCATCCGGTCGGACGGCCACTCTGGCCAATCCATCTTTTCCGCGTTCCCGTTTTGATTCGTTTTACGCGTTAGATTAGGCGTTGCGTTATGAATAGTCTGGGTAGAGTATCTAGATTACATTTCAAACCACAAGTTTCCAAGTTTCATAGATTCCGCCAGTGACAAGGCTCCAGCCTCTCGTTCCACCAAGAATAAAGTTTCACGAGTCTAAGGAGTCAGGCACAAAATAAGTTTTAGGAGTCAAGAATCATAGTTTCTCAAGCATCAAGAATCAAGAGTCCAAGTATCAAGTGTCAAGAATCACAAAGAATCTAGTCTCCATAGTATCAAGAATCAAGCGTCTAGATTTAAGTATCAAGTTTCATAGTTTAAGCGTCAAGAATCAAGCATTTAGAATAAAGAATCAAGCATCATAGTATCAAGCATCAGTATCAATAAGATTTATGTCAAAGTATCAAAGTATCAACATCTCATAATTACAGGGACTAAACTGGCAATTAATAGAAGTTCAGGGACTAATCTTGCCAAGTGTCTAAAGCTTAGGGATGCTGGGCGTTACACTCTGGTCGTGGGAGAAAAACAAATGGACTTGTTGGGGATGCCTCCGATATCTTTTCAGTAGGATTGGTGAAGAGGATTCTTTATAACGAATTGATGATAGCCAATGGTTTGTTATGGATTGGTGTAAATGGTTGCCAGATAATGTAATATTTCTACTTGGACGGACGTTGATAGATAACCTTCCTACATGCGTGGCTCTTCAGAGGAGAAATATCTCAGTTAGTTCGATCTTGTGTGTGCTTTGTTATTTGGCCGAGTCCACTGATCACATTTTCATGGGGTTGTAAGGTGGCAACGATTCTTTAGCAAACGATCTGTGGTTGGTGTAAGATCCCTCAAATTTTTGCCTTTTCGTTGAGAGATCTGTTGGAGCTTCTTAAGGTCGTTTGGCTGGGAGTTATGGAGTAGGGTGCCTGTCATGGAATTGTGACTGTGGCGTGTTATCGTATTTGGAAAGTGAGGAAGAGAATATCTTTGATAAAAAGGAGATATCCATTGAAGATATTATAGCCGGTGTGAAATCTCTTAGATATTTTTTGTATAAACATAAATCTAACTATAAGCTCGTCCGATGGTCGAGTTGGTGTAAATTTGAGTTGATGTAATTTTTGTTGTTTGGTTTTGTTGTTGCCTCTCATTTAGGGTAGATTCTGAATGAAATATGACTTTAAAAAAATGGATATTGGATTTAAATAATATCAACTTTCACAAATTGATCGATAACACTCCCAACTAGTGATTTGTACACCAGCACTCCTAACTTTCAACTTATTGGCTGATAACACTCCTAACTAACTAAACTCTATACCCAATTAGTTTTTGCTGATGTGGCATCTGATATGCCCTTTTTGCTGGCGTGGTAGCTGATGTGGTATTTTTTGATGACGTGGCGGCTGATGTGGAAGCTGACGTGGTATTTGTGATGACATGGCGGCTGACATCAGCTAAATGGGTTAGGGTTCGGTTAGTTAAAGTGTGTTATCGGCCAATAAGTTGAAAGTTGGGAGTGTGGGTGTACAGATCGAAAGTTGGGAGTGTTATCGGGCAATTAGTGAAAGTTGAGGTTATTTGAATCCAATATCTCAAAAAAAATATGAGTACAATTAGAGTGTTAGGGTGTCCGGGGCACTCGCGGGGAGGGGAATCGGTGACCCCTGTCACCGCTCGGGAACACCGGCGCCACCGGTGCGGGGAGGGGAATCGGGGAGGAGGCACCGAAGAGGGAGGGAGAGAGATGGTGGGGCCACCCACTTTTCAAACCAATCAAAACTTTTCTTTTTTTTTCTTTTTTTTTTTTTGAATAAAAAAACAATTCACCTAAGAGGGGTGTGCCGCCATCAAATTGGGGTGCGAGGGGAGTTTAAGAGGGGAGTTGACGTGGCATAACCTGATTGAGTGTGCGTAAGAGAGAGGACTCCCCTCTTAGGGGAGTGCCCCCCTCACCCTTATGGAGTGTTTGAGTTAGTAGCATGAGAATTTATAAAAGGCGTCCTTAACACCATATGTTATAGTATGTGATAGTGAATGAACGAGATGACACCTAGGATTCACATTCACATATACATCAAACCTCTCCTAAATTGGATTTGGTAAGCCTTTCCTTAACTTTATATTTTATGGTAAAGTATAAAAAACATCAAAAATATCCATACAACCCATTCTTTAAACTTAAACCATATCCATAATATTTCATGGGAACCTTATCCATTTCCTTAAATATAAGAACTCCTATTCATGCCTTAGACTGAAGGGAGTGGGGCGTCTTTAGAGGGGGCGTCTTGCGACACGTGGCGCACATCATCATAGAGGTAGTTGGGTAAAAAAATGGGGGTGGTGTTCATGGCAACTCAAGATGCCCAATAAAGAGTTGTGATTGGTTGTTTGAAAAAGTGAGGTTTTGAAAAAGTGAGGTTTTTAATTGGTTGATGAAAAAGGAAAAGTGGAGGTTTGGGCGACTTGTGGGAGACGCCTTGGAGGTGGACGCCCAAGGAACGCCTATGTGGCGCGGTGTGAGGGGCGACTTGGGGCTTCTTGGGTAGGGGTGGACGCCCCACTCCCTTCAGTCTTATAATTCTTTTGTAAGTGAAAGAGAGAGAAAGAGTGGTAAAAGTAAAATTGATTAAAAAGGTATTATTCAATTGAATATGGACAGATATAAGGAATAGGATATGGGTTGTTTTTTATAAATCTTTAAATTGGAAAGATAATTGTGCTTTTAGTTAAGAATATAGATAAAAACTCAGATGTGAATGCTCTAAGTGGTGTGGATGTTAAAGGAGAAATAATTAGAGTCTTATGGACTGAGTGAGTGTCGCGATTAAAAAATCTATAAACAATGAGATATTTATAACAGACATCCTTAAGACCATGTGTTCTAATCAGTGGTAGTGAATGAAATGGGGAAGTGTAGTTGCAACCACGGTCGTGAAACGTACGAGTGAAAGAAGAAGCATTTTAGTCTTGTTAATAATAATAAGCTAATGAAACTACTCACATTCACTAACCATAACAACACTTAAATGATAGTAAATATGATCACCAATTCGTTTACGTGATGTGTCTCTCATTAGGTTGTGGATAAGTATGATGACTTTGGGGCATTCTTCGAAGATCTTGCAAATCGTCAATCCACGTAGATTAAATTTTGTAATATATATATACTTTTTTAAAACAACTAGTTTGTTTAGTCTTAAAAATAACTAATTTAACATGTTTGAGAAGTTAAGAAACAGTGATTTTTAACAGGAAAGATTTTGTTTGAATTAAAAATAATTGGGAGACTTATTATTACAGCTGAATGACAAAATAGAGGAGAAGGGTTTGACTTTGTACCGTACAAGTTGAACAGAGGGGACTCTTTGGATGCTCTGTCATTTTATACATGAAAACAGAGGGTGTGGAGGGGTCCAGTTATGGTGCACATTGCTTTTCAGCTATCCCTTTTTCATGCTTTGCCTGGGGTTTTGACACGTGGACGGTTATTATTTGCCATGTGTCAATAGTTTAGTCAAAATCAACCTTCTAAAACTAATTCTATTTACTTTTATTTTTATAATTTTACACAAAATCATATAAAGATTTCATTTTAGTAACCAAACACTTCAGCTAACCCACCTCCTAGCCCAGTTGGGTATCCCCTTGTTGGTTAAGTTGGGCCGGCTTCCTCCTTGGAGGTCGCCGGTTCGACTCCCGGTTGCGGCATTCAGGGGGTGGGACGTCCCAATGATGGATCGTTCCTACCGAGGCATGGTGTGGTCCTGAGGGCAACCCGGTTTTACCCAGCTGTTACCCCAGCGAGTACCTCGTGTGGGGGCAGTATGGTTTCCGGACGGAGGTCAGCTTGCGCACCGGCCGGGGCCCGATCGAACATCGCGTCCGTAAGAGCGGGGCTGACGGGGGAATGTTTTCGACATGACCCCGGTGACCAATTCGGTCCTGTACAGAGAAAGTCACATTCCAAAAAAAAACCAAACACTTCAGCTGCTAGCTATTTTGTTTAGGGTGTTAGGAGTGGTTAAACACTTTGGAGTGGCAAACCAAAAAACCGATCAATCAGAGCGCGCCATGTCAATCAGTCAAAAGTGTTTAAACTTTGCTGAAAAGTGTTGGCAATGGTTTAAACACTTGCTGAAGTGGTAAACTTTTTTTATTATTTTTTTTTGTGCACTATTTTATTTAATATTAATAAATATAGAATAAATACATTAAATTAAAAAACAATAAACTTTCATAAATTAAATTAAAAACATCAAAATTACACTAAATTAAAAAACAATAAAATTACATTAACTTGAAATAAATTAAACTAGTCTTCGTCGGAATCGACCAAAAGGTGGGGTAAATCTTGACTTGCGAGATGATCTATAAGATCGTGTTTTAGTCTCCAATGTGTGTCTTCATCCATCAACTCGCCCAACACCGTATCGTCTAGAGCGGGCTCGACCGGAGCATCCCGAATGTGCACCGGTGCTATCGCCTTTCCTTCATCTTTCAAAATCATGTTGTGTAAAATAATACACGTGTACACGACACTCCTAATTTTTTTAACGGATCTTGCTCGCATCGGTCGACTCAATACACCCCATTTCGCCTTCAAAACACCAAAAGCCTGTTCGACGTCTTTTCTTGCCGCCTCATGTTGTCTCTTGAATTTCTTTTGATCTACTTCGTGAGGGTAAGGGATCGACTTCACAAATACGGACCACGAAGGGTAGATTCCATCCACGAGCAAATAACCACGTTTGTATAAATGGTTGTTAACGTAAAATGGACATTTTGGCGCGGTTCCATTTCGTTCTGTTAAAAATAACGGAGATTGTTGTAGCACATTGATATCGTTTTGAGAACCCGGTGGACCGGCAAAAGCATGCCAAAACCATAAGTCTTGAGAAGCAACCGCTTCGAGCATAACAGTCGGGTATCGGTGTTCTCCTAGCATATATTGGCCTCGATACTCTGTCGGACAATATCGCCAAACAAAATGGGTGCAATCAAGGCTACCGAACATACCTGGAAGGTGATGTTTTTCCTCATGAGCTTGGTATAAAAGTGTCATGTCGTGGCTTGTCGGTCTACGTAAGAACTCGGGACCGTATATTTTGCAGACCGTGTCGCAAAAATATTCTAGGCACTCGCGGGAAGTTCTTTCGGCCATATGCAAGTACTCGTCGTTCTCGTCTGGAGTGTTACCAGTTGCGAGCTGTTTAATAGCCGATATCACCTTTTGCAACGGCGTAAACCCCTTCCTACCTCGCGCATCGGGGGCCTCTTCAAACCACGGGTCGTTCTCTATCACGTCGTCCACAATTTTTAGAAACAAACATTTCGACATACGGAACCTATGTCGAAAGATATATTCGTTGTACTTCGGGTCTTCGACAAAATAATCCGCCATGAGTGTCTCATGCCCCTCCTCACGTTGACGTTCAATATATCTCCTTCGGTTAGACGTGCCCGTGTCTTGAAGTTCGGCTTTTTCGATGAGATTTTGAAAAAAAGAATGCTACTATCGGATGAATCGTCGCTACTCATGGGTGGGAACCATAACGGGAGTTCATCCGCCATTTTGTTTTGTAAATGTTTGGGAAGAATTGGTGGTATTTTTTGGTTTGGTTGGGTATAGATTTGAAGGTATTTGGTTATGGTTTGGTTTGTTATTTATAATTTAATTGTTTAAAAGAAAAATAATTTTTTTATTTTGAACGGTATTATTACCGTTGAAAAAGCCCCAACGGTCAAAAAACTTACCTTCCCCGCGTCGGCTTCCAACCCCCGATTCATGTTTTCGTCGGCAACGGTAAACTGTTGGCGGCGGTGTTTGCCGACATGTTTACCGCTTCACTCCGAACACCCTTATAAGGCCGTGGGGTATGGTGGGGCTTGGGTTAGGCTTGGGTTGGGGCATTTGTTGACACGTGAAATGGGAGCCCCCCCACCGCCTGGTTACGTGTCCGCGGGGTATGGCGCCGCGTGGGTTGGGCTTGGGTTGGGTGGACCGCGTGGCAGAATATTAAAAAAAAATTACAAAAATTTATAAAAAATCATACAACATTTATAAAAAAAAACCTACAACTTCATTAAAATTTTAAAAATTACATAATCCTAAAAATTACATAATTTCTAAAAATTACAAAATAACAAACCTAGAGCGTTAAATAAATTTCAAAAAGGTCGATCTTGTCGAACGCCTTTTTTTCCTTGCCTTGAAACTCTATGTTCGCCACCGCCACCCGGTCCTCGTGGCTTAACTCGCCGTTCGGAACGGCTTCGTAGTAAGCCTTGAAACGCTCGAGCTTGGGCCGTAGCTCGCGCCATTTATGTTGGCACGCATTGAGTTTGTGGCGGTCGTTACCGACGTTATGTCGGTAGGCTGCGAATGCTTCTAGCCAATATTTTGTTTGGCCCGGTGGCCGTCCCTTCATAGCGTCAACGACGCTTGTGGCGAGAGCAAGTTCTTCTTCATGGGTCCAGGATGCCATAGCGGGTTCGTGGGATGGGGGGACCAGTGGGTTAGCCGGTGGGGTTGGGTTCGTGGGATGGGGGGACCAGTGGGTTAGCAGGTTCGAGAGAAGTGGGTAGCCGGTGAGGTTGGGTTCGTGGGATGGGGGGACCAGTGGGTTGGGGGTTACAATATATAGAGGTTGTTGGGAGACCCGGGTGGCGGTTTGGTTTTCCCCCAAACCGTTTGAATTTAAAATTCAAAATTTGAAAAGTCCGCAATGACGTGACGGGGTGAGCGAATGGGAGGCAGCCAGCTAGCATGGCCATACCGCCCCACGCCCGGCTTGAAAGCCAAGCCCCAAGGGTCACGCCCCAACCCAAGCCCACCCGGGGTGGTGGCTTGGGCGTTTTCCCCCAACCCACGCCCCAACCCAAGCCCCATACCCCATGGCCTAAGACTAGTTGGTATGGGGAGGCTCATCCCCATGAGGATGGGCCGCCACGTAGGCACCACATCACCATCTCATGAAGGATGGGCCTCCATGCTTTTTGAGAGTGGTGGATGATGGGGCTACCCCACCTAATTTTTTATAATTTTCTAAGTTTTTTTTTTGTTAACTTAATAAAAACTTTATAAAAATTAAAAAATACAACATTAAACAACATAAATAAATTCATTTCATAACATAAAAAAAATTACATTTCCTAAAAATAAACGAAAAAAAAATACGATACGATTAAAAAACTAAACAACCTACGACGTCCATTTTTTCTTCACCTCTTCTTTCATCCTCCGATAAACCTCGCGTTCATCCTCCGGAACAGAGTCGAGATCCAACCGCATAATCCTAAAATCCTCCGCTCGAGCATACTCGGCCGACACGGTTTTCTTGTGAGTATATTTTTCGGCCGCAAACTCTTTGAACGAACGGAATTCGGATATCAAGTCGTCCATTTTCGAAGACGCCTTCGAGCCGTCCCCTCCACTCGAGCCGCCCCCTCCACTCGAGCCGGCCCCTTTGCGCTTTCCGGCCGCCTCTTTTTTTGCTTTATCCCTTCCGGTAGGACGTTCCGACTCGTGAACGGGCAACACATCCTCGTCATGTATCGGGTCGTCGTTTATGTTTATTTGACAACGAGCGGTGGAGCCTCCCGCACTATAACTTCCGGACTCGGAAGTTTTGGTCCGTTTGGCGGTTGCGACCTCAATTGCAACCGGCATCCATTTTGGTTCTTTCTTTAAAACGTTCCATGCTCGAAGGTGCGGGAAAGGCGCCAGATTTTTTGAATCTCATTTAGCCATCGCAAGGTTAAGAATGTCCTCGTCGTTACTCCCACTAGGAGGACAAGCGTAAATTGCGTTATAATACCCGCAAAATTCATTCACGGTCTTGTTCATTTTCCGCCACTTGCCCGATACGGAATCGATATCACGCATCGGGCCTTGCCCCATAAGCTCGTTAAATCTATCAGTTGTCGCCTTCCAAAAACTAGTACCCGTTTGATTGTTCCCTAAATTTAAAAAAAAATGCATTAGTAAAAGTAAAAAAATATTTTTTTAAATTTAAATTAAAAAAAAATAAATTTTGGTTCATATCGACAATCGGGCAAGTTGAGGACTTAACAAACGCAATTGCTAGCGTCTCCTCCTCTACTTTTGTCCACTGTTGTCCCTGCTTTGCTCTCGAACCGTTTTTTTGCGGTGTCGGGTTCGGTTTCAACCGCCTTCCCCTTCCCCCTGTTTTTTTTTGCGCTTGAGTTCTTTAGGTGGCGATTCGGGGACGACTTCTTCATCATCATCATCAAGTTGAACCGGGGGTTGCGGTTGGGATTGTTCAAGTTGAATCGAGTTGCGTTGCATGAATTGTTGGAGTGATTGGAATTGTTGCATTTGTTGAACTTGGGACATTTGTGAGAAGGCGTTGGGTGATTGTTGGTAACCCGAAAACGTAAATTGTGGAGACCCTCACGAAGGATCCATAGTCGGAGTGTAAGCGGGACTCGAAAAAAAGTTAGGTTGGTTCGGGTTGGGATTGTTCGGGTTGGGGTTGTTTGGGTTGAATGGATTCATGATTGTATAAAAAAAAGGGAGTGTTTTTTATAAAAATGGATGAGAATGGGAGAAGAATGGGAGTAAATGGTATAAAAATGTATGAAAGGAGTGGTATTTATTTAAAGTTAATTTTTTTTTAAATTATAGCCGTTACCAACGGCATTATGTTTGAAAATGAGGCCCGTCATCAACGTCGTCTGGGAGCCGGGTTTCACAAGACGGGGCGAGGGGGCGGTGTGGGGGACCGGCGCCGGGCCTCGTCGGGTCTAAGCCGGCCCCCATACCGCTTGGTCTAATGTTCCCAAAGGAGTTTTTGAGAAGAAGAGATGGTGTGAAACCAAGAAATGACCCTTGTTGTCTTACCTCACTTTTATGGTACCAAGGGGATAATGATTATGACCATAGTTGTTACTCCCCAATACATCTTACCTAACTTTATGGTACCACGTCTATCTTACCGCATCTTGTTGGCCATTTCTCTGCCATCTGATGAAACAATGGTTAACCGGGTAGGGTTAACTCACTGATCTCGTCAAGAGGGTTAATCCCTTCTTTCCGAGGATCGTTGGCTGGATCGTCTGGTGGTGGGTTTCCTGCACAAGGAAACAAACCGTGACTCGTAACAAGGAGGATGGGGTGGGGGGTGCTCCTCGTTACCACTCTCCGGCGTGAGAATCAGTAATTTGCTTGGGAAGCAAAGTATGATAGTAGTAGTATTGAGAGAGTTGGAAAGTGATACCTCAAACCTGGTTTGGGGTGAGTATTTATAGCCGAGGAGTGAAGGAGGGTAGTTGAGTAGCTAGTCTGACATCGCACAGCTATTTGCAGGTGTGTCAGACCTGTCGGATACTGTGGTGATGCCACGTCCGGCTGTGGTGTCAGACTGTTGTTCACGTGGGCTGGTAGGCGACTGTTCCCAGTGCCACTTGCACTGTGGTGTCAGACCCACTTGCCTTGTAGGCAGGATGCGGTGCCAAGCCGCATCGCTGCTTGCGGTCATTGATGTTGTTCCCGCATTGGTTGTTCCATCCATGATTTGCGCGGGATGCGGTGTTGTGCCGCATCACCTGTCGAGTGACTGTTACTGTTGTCCAGATCCCTTGTCGTGACGAAAATGTTCATAGGATGCGGTGCGAGGCCGCATCGCTATGCGTAACATTAGTTTCCGTCCCTAAGGTAAGTCTTCTCATCAATGGACAGATTGGACCGCAGTGTTCGCGTGTGTCTACGCGGACACTGGAGAGTTAATTGCTGTTGGGGGTTTTTAATGAGGGTAATGGTCATTCGCGGTCGTGCTGACGCGATATTTGGGACCATACCCCTTCAAGTCCCCCCAGTCTAGTGTTCCTTCCGTATGCGAGTCGCATGTGGGAGGGATACTGGACTATGTTGTCTAGAAGGTTAAGATTGTGCCATGCAGATGGCATCTTCTTTAAGTAGTAGGCCCTTTCTAGTGGATTGTTTCTTCCTTTGAGAAGGGTGCATGGTGAGCAAGTTCCGTCTGATGCGGAATTCTCAGCCAAAGACTTGACTCTGTCTACCTTTTGCTGATGTCATCAGCCACCTGTTGGTGTTTCGGACCAACCTTTGAGACGGTGACTGAAGGTATTAGCAGAATTCGAACCAACCTTTGAGATCGTGACTGAAGATGTCTTCTTCAGTGTAGTTGGAATCTCTGCGTCAGTTGGTGCAAAGTTGTAAGTACTTTGCTCAAGCTCTATGTTCAGCGTCTGGACATGTAACGATGATCCCTGTTTTGTGGGGTGTTCGTGTTCTCCAGTTAAGCTTTCTAGTAACCGCGCGTCTTCTGCGGTTTATCTCTCAAGTAACCGCACGTCCTCAGAGGTGTAGCTCTCTAGTAACCGTACATTCTTTGCGGTTACCTCGTTGCCGAACCTCGTTTGCCATGTTTCTTTGAGGATCGTGGGGTAGTTGCGTCATTGTTGGCCGTGTTTGGTCGAACAATGTGAATCTGGACTATGGGCAAATAAACATGATCATAGGCAGGGTTGTGCCCACCATTGTTTATTCTATGCGGTCCATAGGTGGGTAACTAGTCATAGGCAGACTTGTTACCGCTGTTCTGGAGCCACTTTCCTTCACGCTTTGGTGGAAAGTAGTTTCCCTGTAAGTAGCGTTGCCGGAAGAGATCGTTTTAGATACTTGGGAAGTTGGTTGAAACTCTTCCGCATTCGTTTTGTAGCCACTTTCCTTCACGCTTAGTTGGAAAGCAGTTTTTCTTGAAATAGCTTTGTTCTTCCGCGTGGTGGCTTAGTTGTGGCTCTTCCGTAGCTACCGTTCGCATAGTTGCGGTTTGCAGTAACTACGTAAGAATGGTTGCGGTTTGCAGCAAAGAACTCGCTTCTAGAAGTCTTGTAGCCTGGATGTGGCTCTTGAAGGTTCAGGGGACAGGGTTGCTGATGTGCGGTTGCTCAGCATACTTGTCCTGTTCCTTAAGGAGAAGCTGTTTGCGTTCCCTCTGTGGTTGTGAACCGGAAACGAGGGTTTTGAAGTTTGAAGAAGCTTTCATGGAGTGCGGTTTACCGCATCCTGAGAAGCGGTTTTCGCAGTCCAAAGAACCGTGCTGGTTCTGAGTATCTGACACACCTGTGCGGGTTGGTGTGCGTCATCTCCGCATATTCCACGTGTGCTCGTGGATATGTGCGGTTTATGACTTATACCCCTTTATATAATTTAAAGATATATATTTTTGCCTTTTTGAGGGGTATGTAAAAAACGACATGCGGTATGGGTTATGGTGCGGTAAACCAGAGAAACCGCATGCCGCTTGTGTTTGGATAAGGTTGTCGCTTTCTGTTGCCTACGTCACGATTGCACGTGTGGGTTGTTGAAGTTGGTAGGATTCTGACATGTGCTGATTTGAAAAGACGTTTGCACTGACCGAGGTCATAACTGCACTGTAGCAGGGAGTAAAAAAGTCTTCTCTGTCAGGCGCGTGGGCGGCCACGCGCGCGTGATAACCGTCAGCGGAAAGGTTGCTGACCACGTGTCGCATTGTAACTCGCCTATTTCGAACGTGTTGAGGCGGTTTACTGTATCGCATTTATTGCGATGAGTATATAAAGGGGGAACCGTTTGGTTTCTCCTCACTGTTCAAAATTTTTGAAAAATTTCTGTTGAGAGAGAGAGAGCATTCCCTTCGTCTTCTCCGATCAATCTGTCTTTTATTCCGGCAATCTTTTGAGTTTTCTGAGTTTTTCTTTAACTCGAAACTTCTGTTCTACATATTTCTGATGGCTGATCCATCTAACCCACATAATGTGGAGGGTGAAAACCCTGAAGCATCTTCTCCGGTGGCCGGAGAAGAAGAAGATGATGGTGGCAGTGTTCCTGGTGGTGGCCTACCACCATTGAAGTGCTCGAGAGTTTCATTCGACCAACTGATGGCCAAGATTGAGATGCCTCACGAGTATGGGGCTGTTTATCCCCAAACTGGTGATACTGGTGCCTGTGCTCCGGCCGGTCACATCACCATGTGGGCCGAGTGTTTTACTGATGGTAACCTTCGTTTACCATTAACAGTTTTTGTTGCTCAGGTCTTGGAACATTACAAGATCCATATCTCCCAGATGAGTCCTTTTGGGATGATCCGTATTAGACATTTTGAATCAACTTTTCGTGCTCTTGGTCTGCCGGTTACCGTTGAAAACTTCCGGGGGTTCTACCAGTTGACGGTGAACACTGGTTTCTTTTCCTTTAGAGAACGGTATGGAAGTATCAAGTTGATGACCCCTCCGAAGGGTATTACGAAGTGGAAGTGTAAGTTCTTCTACGTTAAAGCTGCCGCAGTTGTTGTGGACATGAATATGCGGAACGTCAATGAGCCTATCCCTGCGGAGGATATTGTTATGCCTACCGCGGAGACTGCGGAGTGGTTCTCAAAGCTGAAACCCATTGAGCATAGGCAGCTGACCAACAATGAGTTGTGGGTGCTGCGGATGATGTTGACCCGGCCTAAGAGGAATTTCACGCCTGTGGTGCGGGAGAAAACTGGTGGTAAGTGTTACCATTCTTTTGCGGTTTCTTTATTCCCGTGTTTGTTATTAATTTGGACATGTATTATCAGAAATTGTGGAAGTGAGGAAGATATTTGATCCAACTTTTACTGGCAAAGTTGATCTTATTCCGACTGCGGAAGGTAAAGGTTTTAACTTGACGATTGTCCCTCTCTTCCGCGTTGCTTCACGCGAGTTGATGACTGCACCCCTGCCGCAGGGCAAAGGTATTACTCATAACCTTTATTGCTTTACAAGGTTTGTTGCTGATATTCTATACGCAGGTACACTTGGGAACCTTGGTAAATTTGAGTCAAAGGGTGCCCCCAAAAAACATGCGGAGAAAAAGCATGTGGATAAACCTGGGCGGGGTCGCGGTGTGAAGAAACCTGATGTATCTGTTGTTCCGCCCTTGGTGAAGCAAGCAGCAGGTATCTCTCGTTCTCATTTCCGCAGATATACCGATTACGTGGTAGTATCTGACACCCTAGAGGGCTTGGGTGTTCCAGGTGTTGGTGCGGCCACCGGTGGAACCACTGCGGGTTCGAAACCGGGTGATGAAAAGAAAAGAAAAGCGGAGGATGCTGGTGATGCTGGTAGGGGAAAGAAGCCAAAGATTCAGACCAGGCGCAAGCCTTTTGTCATACCAAGGAAGCCTGCGGTTGTTTCTGGTATGTGACGCATGACTAACAAATATTTCGTGCTTATACTTGTTCTTTAAAGTATTTCTGTGTTGATTTCAGAGCCGCAGGATGAAGGGTTCTTCGACTTTGATGCTCCTCCTCCCCCTCCTCCGCACGACACTGCTGCGGGTGCGGGGGTTCATAAGGCTGTTACTCCTGAAGCCTCTGTACGGGGGGTGGACACTGGAAAGGGTCCCGCGGCTCAAATCCATGACACGGTTGATTCGAGTGATAATGTTATCACCCCAGAGGATACTGTT
Organism: Helianthus tuberosus; assembly: GCA_030545235.1. Taxonomy (NCBI): domain Eukaryota; kingdom Viridiplantae; phylum Streptophyta; class Magnoliopsida; order Asterales; family Asteraceae; genus Helianthus; species Helianthus tuberosus. The sequence goes on from CM060383.1 coordinate 35,397,668, forward strand.
GATATGGATTTGAAGTTTGGTTACACCGGAAAGCCAAAGTCTCCTGTTGCCGAGAAGGCTTCCGGTTCCGCTGGTGGTGCGGGTTTTGTAGAGACTCCAATTCAGCCTGAAGAGCCTGAATTGGAGTATTATTATCGCTCTTACACAGAAGACCGGGCCATGTCTTACCACCGCCCACCGTGGTCTGTGATGCAAGGGGATGACATTTCTGCTGATCCCTCTGCGTGTAGGGAGATTCTGAGTGGTTTGGGCACTCCTTTTGAGGTAAACCGGGCCCGTTCTTTACCGACTGAGGTCCAGATGAACCAACTCTCCTCCATGCTTGTGGGGAGCTCCATAATGGCGAATGCCATTATGGAAAAGTGCAAGTTGCTGGGGCTCAAGGAGGAGGAGAATGCGCGTTTACGGGCTGAGGAGTTGGTGAAGGCTGCGCGTGAGGGTGCAGAGCAGCTTGAGAGGGATAGAGAGCAGCTTGAGAGGGATAAAGTTGCGTTTGAGAAGCATAAGCAGACTGAAGAGTGGGCTGCAACTGCTGAGCTTAAACAGGTTCGTTCTCTTGCAAAACTGCTGTCTGATGAGCGTAAGCGTTGGAAAGAAACCCTTTCTGATGAGCGCAAGACGCTATCTGATGAGCGCAAGACTTGGAAAGAATCTTGGGGTAAACAGAATGAAACTCTCTTTCATGTTCGTCAGGAGCTTATAAATGCCAAGGCAGCAATTTCTGCGTTGGCTAAAGAGAAAGCTGAGGCCGTTGCGGTTGCCCAAGGGGCCAAGGAAGCAGAGGTGCGTCTTGCCAAGGCTCTGGAAGAGGCCAAGGAGTCAGAGGCTCGTGCTGCAAAAGCTCTTGAAGGGGCAAATGTTGACCGCACCAAGTTGAGCAAAACTATCTTGGACCTTCAGGTATAAGTTTTTCCTAACTTTGAAATTGTGTCTCACAAGTTTGTTGTTGCTTTTTGTATATTTCTGATTTCTTGTTAAAAAGGCTGAAGTGCGGACCCGGGGGATCACTATTGAGGAAATCTCTGCCCGTGCTGCTGAAGCTGAAGTGCGGGCAAGAGAGGCTGAAGAGGCTAGGGATAGCCACGCTGCTTCACTTGAGTTGCTCAAGGCTGATCATCAATGGATACGTATGCGCGGGATCGGGCATGTAAGTATCCGTTGCCTTGTTATTTTTGTTGTAAGTTTGCCTTTGATAACCATTGTATTCATGTTTCGCAGATTGTTACCGCCATTCTTGACGCACCCGAGACCGTAGCAGGTATTAACGAGATCAGGGAGCGTGCCCGGGATGCTGGTTTCAAAGCTGGCTACAACCGCTGTATTAGTCATTTGAACGTTGCAGCGCGTGGCGGGCTTACTGATGAGCGGTCTGGGTTTCATGGCGTGGATACTGAAGCGCTTCTTGCTGCTGCGATTAAGGAGTTTAATGATACAACCCTCACAGATCTTGAAGAACTTGAAAAGTGTCTAGAAGCGGAGGATTATGTGGACCGCTTGCGAGTCTTATACGCTGCTGAAGACGAAGATGAGGAAAAACCAGATGTTGAGGGCACGGATGGTGCGGGCCCCAGTGGCACAAAGGAAGATTAGATTGGCCTGCGTGCCTCTTTTGTTTCCTTATGTAACCGTTACAAAACTTCATGTAAATTCCTTGTGCAGGAATTTTTGAATATAAAGAATTGTTGTTTTAATTTTTACAAGTGTTTTTAGTACTTGCATGTTTGAATTTGTACGCGTTTAGTGTTATTGTGAGTAATGCTAAATCTGTAATTGCCTTTTGCATATCTAGGTGATATGCAAGTATGAAGATTTATCTCTGGTTAGACAAACAGTATTGCCATTGCTGGCCTATTACAATAGTTGCGTGTGGTTACCATTCTGTGTGGGTATCACGAATGAAGATTTTGCTAACCTGTTTTTGTGTATACCTCAGAGTGGAACACGCATTTGTAATAGAAATAAATAAACAATATTGCATTGAATCGTCTATTTATTTATTTGCAAATGGCCTGCGGCCCAATAGATTACATGCAGAAAACATGGCTTACATATAACAGCGTCGAAGTTGCTGTGCGTTCCATGTGCGTGCGATAGTTTCGCCTTCTAATGTTTGTAGTTTATACGCGCCTTTGCCCAGGACCTCTTGGATGAGGTACGGTCCTTCCCACTTGGGGGCAAGTTTCCCTGGGCGTTCTGCGTTGGATGCTTCGTTGTCACGAAGGACGTAGTCTCCAGGGTTGAAAGTACAAATGCGAACGCGTGCATTGTAGTACTTTTCCAACTTGGTTTTGTACTTGGCCTCGTTGATGGCAGCGTTTTCGCGCCTTTCTTCCAAGAGGTCTAAGTCAACCCTGCGTTCCTCATTGTTGTCCATCTTGTTGATGGCCAACATTCTAGGTGAGGGGAGGCCTACTTCCGCGGGGATCACCGCTTCAGTGCCGTAGACCAGGCTGAATGGGGTCTCGCCGTTGCTTGTTTTTGGGCTTGTCCTGTGAGCCCATAAAATACTTGGGAGTTCATCAACCCAGCCGCGTCTGGCTGTTCCCAACCGTGCTTTGATGCCTTCGACTAAGCTTTTATTGATACTCTCGACTTGGCCGTTCCCTTGTGGATGTGCTACTGAGGAGAATATGTGTTCAATGTTTAGCTCTTTTAGCCATTTTTGAAAGTCGTCGGCAACGAAGTTGGTACCGTTGTCGGTGACGATGCACATTGGTAGACCGAAACGGCAGATGATATGTTCCCACACGAATTTCCTTGTTATCATAGCGGTGGTTGATGCAAGTGGCTTTGCTTCTACCCATTTTGTAAAGTAATCAACAGCTACTATGATAAATTTCACCGCTCCTGGTGCGTCTGGAAATGGTCCCACCACATCGATTGCCCATTTTTGGAATGGCCATGCGGTGGTGACGGGGATCAAGTTGTTCTTGGGACGCAAGGTCTTGGGAGCATGTCGCTGACAATTGAAACACTTGCGTAAGACTTTGACTGCATCCAGGTGCATGCCCGGCCAATAATACCCGGCGTTCATGATTTTGGCCACCACCATGCGTGGTCCTGCGTGTATGCCACATATCCCCTCGTGAATTTCTTTGATAAGGTATGTGGCATCTTGGGGGTTGACGCATCGTAGGAGTGGCCCCAGGTATGATTTACGGTATAAGATACCGTCTACCATTTGGTAATGACACGCTTTGTATTGCAATTTGCGTGCCTCTGCTTTGCTTTCGGGAGTAACCCCTGATTGTAAGTATGCAATGAGCGGTGTCATCCAGGATGTTGTACCGTATTGGATGACATTGACTTGGCGCAGGGGTACCGAAGGATTTTGCAAGACTTCGATGCGTACCTCTTTTGCCAGGTGTTGGAAGCTGGTGGACGCAAGTTTTGATAGTGCGTCCGCGGGTTTATTTTCACTCCTGTTGATGTGGCGAATATTGAAGGAGGTAAACTTTGACTTCAGTTGCAGGGCTTGTTCGAGATAGAGGATCATGGTATCCCCCTTTGCGGCATAGTCACCACGTATCTGCCCTGCAACTAGTAGTGAATCGACGTGTGCTTCCAAATGTTTGACGTCGAGTTTTATTGCTAAACGCAACCCTGCCAGTAGAGCCTCATACTCCGCTTCGATATTTGTACTTTCGAAATCGAGGCGTATTGCGTAGGTTAGCTCTTGGCCATCGGGACTGACAAGTCGCAAACCTGCGCCAGAACCATCTTCGTTGGATGCACCATCTGTAAATAATGCCCAGGTTTCTGTGGATGATGGTTGTGATACAGGGTTTTGTTCTTCCTCGCATTCTTGGATGCGGTTTGCTGGTATTTCAGCGACGAAGTCAGCCAAGACCTGGCCTTTGATTGCGGGGCGCGGCTTATAGTTCAGTGAAAGCGCGCCCAGCTCGATTGCCCATTTTGCTAACCTCCTAGAGATGTCGGGTTTTGATAGGATCGGTCCGATCCTATAGTTGGTTAACACTGTGATGACGTGGTTTGCAAAGTAACGTCGTAAACGTCTTGATGCGTGCACTAGTGCCAGTACCAATTTTTCCATGATGGAGTACCTTGTCTCTGGGTCTTTGAGCATTTTGCTGATGTAGTAGATGGGTGTTTGGACTCCTTCCCGCTCCACTATAAGTACCGCGCCTACCGCATTGTCCGCGGCAGACAGGTATAAGATAAGTGGCTCATCTTTTCGTGGTGCGGTTAAAGTTGGGAGTTGGATCAAACACTCTTTCATTTCTCGGAAAGCTTTTTCAGCCTCTGCGGTCCATTGGAATTGTTCCTTTTTTAGACAGCTCCGCAGGGTCTTGATGAAAGGGTAAGACTTAGCTGCATGGTTGGCTAAGAATCTATTGAGTGCGGCTAGCCTACCGGCTAGTCGTTGCATTTCCTTCATCGTAGAAGGCGATGGCATGCGCTCGATCGCCTGAACTTTTTCCGGGTTTACCTTGAATCCATCTTTGGTTACGATGAATCCAAGGAATTTGCCTTCTTCCATTCCAAACGAGCATTTCCCTGGGTTGAGCTTCATGTTAACGCTTCGCAGAGTTTGGAATGTTCTTTCGATGTCGTCGAGCATGGTGTTTTCCTCCATGCTCATGACGACCAGGTCGTCCATATAGATTTCGACACTTTTGCTGATTTGACCGCGAAAGGTGTCGTTCATCAACTTTTGATAGATTGCGCCCGCGTTGCGCAACCCGAACGGCATTTTGGTGTAGCAGTAATTCCCGATGGGAGTGCGGAATGCCGTTTTATCTTCATCGTCGATTGCCATTTGTACTTGGTGATAGCCTTTGTAACAATCGAGGAAGCACTTCCATCGAAATGGTGCGAGGTTATCGACCTTCTCGTCGATCTCTGGAAGCGCGTAACAATCCTTGGGGCAGGCCTTATTGAGGTCTTTGTAATCGACACACATGCGCCAGCCCCCGCTTGGTTTTTCTACCATGACTGGGTTGGACAGCCAAGTCTGGTATTTCATTTCCCGCAGGATGCCTGCGGTGAGCAGTTCCTGTACCTGCTCTTCCATCGCCGCGTTTTTTGCTGATCCAAGGTGGCGTTGGCCTTGGATCACGGGCTTGATACCTGGCATGGTATTCAAGAAGTGTTGCGCGATTTCGCGTGGTACCCCTGTCATATCTGCGGGTGTCCACGCGAAAATATCTTGGTTTCTGAAGAGGAGCTGCTTCAGGCGCGCTCTGATGGTAGGTGTCAAGGCATGGCCCAACGTGACTGTTTGTTCTGGGTGTCTTGCATTAAGAACCCATTTTTCTGGTTGAGTGTTGGGGGTAGGCCTTGCTACCTTTGTCGGACGCAGTTCGTCCGTAGACATGACTTCTCTTTGGGCGTATATTATCGCGATCCCCGTTTCGGTTGGAAAACCGATGGCAGAGTGGGGGACGGATGTTATCATGTTGAAGTCGCCTTGGGACTCCCTCCCGAGAATTACGTCATACTTTGAGGTGTGAGGTAAAACCATGAAGTTCACCTCCTCCGTCCTTGTGTGCCTTCCGTTGGTGAGGCGCACAGGGAAGGTAATTTGTCCCAGGGGGAACACGGTTTCCCCTGAAAATCCAGCCAACGGGTAGTCCGCTGGCTGCAGTCGATCTTTGTCTTCTTGATCGAACTGGTTGAAGCACTGCTCGTATATAATATCGGACGTACTGCCAGGGTCGATGAACAATCGCTCGGTGCAGTAGTGAGCTAGGTGCCCAGTGATAACCACGGCGCGCCTATCGCGCGGTCCGCCTCGGACTTTTGGAAAGACGACTTGCTCGTCCTTCCAGTCATTGTCCGGTCTTCTCGCCGCCTTACGCGGTCTTCCTTTCCCTCCATTGATCATGTGGGTAGAGGCCACGTACATGGCCCTTTTACCCGTGGAGGTGCCCTCGTTGTGGGGAGTGATGCGCTTGGTAGCCTTTTGTGCGCCTGTCAAAAGGTGTTGCAGTTTCCCCTCCTTTAGGGCTCGCTCAATCTCCAGTCGGAGACTGATGCAGTTGTTCGTGGTGTGGCCCGAGTCCTTGTGATACTCGCAGTAGAGTGCGGGATCTTGATTCTTTTTGGACTTCATTGGTTGGGCCGGTCTCAGGAATTGGGAATCCATGAGGAGAACGTCGCGTGGCGACTGGTTGATCTCGGTCCAGCTGCGGTCCCGAGACTCTTTCTTTGACGCCCGGTTTTCTCGTTGGGCGTTGATTGTAGCCCTTGCGTCGGGCTGGTTGTTCCGGGGGACATATGGCTTGGGATCGCTGCCGCGATTCCATGTGTCCCTGTTGCGCTTATTGCCGCGCTTGGGCTCTTGGCGGGAAGACTGGCCTTCCGCTAGGGGTTGTGCCTTTGACATGTGCGGTCTGAGAGACCGCTGAGTTTGGGCATATGTTTTGACCTTAGCCATGACATCTTCCCACTTCTTAGGCAAGCCGTTACCGCCGGAAATATTCATAACCATTTGTTCGTCTTTGACTGCGACAATGAAATGGTTACGTGCCATCTGGTTGTCAACGTCGCCTATCTCTAGGATCTCTTTATTGTAACGGACAACGAATGCATCAAGCGATTCGTTGTCTCTGCGCCAGATGTTCATGACGTCCATTGAATCACGTTCATGGCGTCGTTGCTGGCTGAAGTGCGCGAGGAACTTTTGTTGTAAGTCCTCGAATGAGGTTAGTGACCCTGGTGGGAGAGAATCGAACCATGCCCTGGCCAGACCTGTTAAGGTCTGTGGGAAAAAATGGCACCAGGTAGGTTCGTCCCATTTCCCGTTGCACCCAGCGCCGACGAAGATGTTGTTGTGGTCATCTGGGTCGGTCGAGCCGTTGTATTTCCCAATGTTTAACGGGAATTTTGTGGTGGTGACGTCGGCGTTGGCGATCTCCGTGACAAACTTAGAGTTTTCGGCCGCAGATTTCGGCCTGTAAGGTTTGCCCTGGTTGCGCTTTGCAGCGCGGAGGTATGTGTTGCGGGGTTGACTGGGAGGGACATAGTTGCGTCCGCCCGGTCTACTGTTGGTGGAATGGGACTCCCCGCGGTATGTACTGTCATCTGGATCAGTATGGCCATACCCTTCATGGTGGGACTGTGGTCCCAAACGACTCTGAATGTTTGTGTTGCGGCGCGTTGTAGACTGCCGCCTTCTTTCATCTTGAGAGCCTAAACGGCTATGTACGGAGTCCCTGCGGCGGGACCCGTATGAGGAATCGTCCTCATTGATTGTGCGGACATCACAATAGGAGGAGCCGCGGTCCTCTTGCCTGCTTCTGGAGGCTGGATGTGTGGGTGCCCTGTCGTCGTATCGTAAAATACGACCGGTAGGTGTACGCGGTATCGGGGTAGGTCCGATACCTCCTTGTTCGTCGGCGCAAGCTCTGTTGTACGTTGCGGCCAGAAGGGCTGCTTGTTGGTCATACCAGGTATGAGGGCTCATTCCTGGAGGTATGACGGCAGCGTATTGTGACAGATCGTGTCCGAACGTAAGGGATGCGCCCCCTTGCGTTGACGTGCCAATGTGTTGGGCATTTGGGGCTAGGGGAATGGTTCCCGCAGGCCCTTGATTTGCGGGGTTTAGGTTATCCCCGGTAGTGTTGTTTTGACGATCAGACATCTTTGGAAAGAAAAGGATGATTGGAAAAAAGTGCTAAGAGTAGCGGTGGGCGCCAATGATGAAACAATGGTTAACCGGGTAGGGTTAACTCACTGATCTCGTCAAGAGGGTTAATCCCTTCTTTCCGAGGATCGTTGGCTGGATCGTCTGGTGGTGGGTTTCCTGCACAAGGAAACAAACCGTGACTCGTAACAAGGAGGATGGGGTGGGGGGTGTTCCTCGTTACCACTCTCCGGCGTGAGAATCAGTAATTTGCTTGGGAAGCAAAGTATGATAGTAGTAGTATTGAGAGAGTTGGAAAGTGATACCTCAAACCTGGTTTGGGGTGAGTATTTATAGCCAAGGAGTGAAGGAGGGTAGTTGAGTAGCTAGTCTGACATCGCACAGCTATTTGCAGGTATGTCAGACCTGTCGGATACTGTGGTGATGCCACGTCCGGCTGTGGTGTCAGACTGTTGTTCATACGTGGGCTGGTAGACGACTGTTCCCAGTGCCACTTGCACTGTGGTGTCAGACCCACTTGCCTTGTAGGCAGGATGCGGTGCCAAGCCGCATCGCTGCTTGCGGTCATTGATGTTGTTCCCGCATTGGTTGTTCCATCCATGATTTGCGCGGGATGCGGTGTTGTGCCGCATCACCTGTCGAGTGACTGTTACTGTTGTCCAGATCCCTTGTCGTGACGAAAATGTTCATAGGATGCGGTGCGAGGTCGCATCGCTATGCGTAACATTAGTTTCCGTCCCTAAGGTAAGTCTTCTCATCAATGGACAGATTGGACCGCAGTGTTCGCGTGTGTCTACGCGGACACTGGAGAGTTAATTGCTGTTGGGGGTTTTTAATGAGGGTAATGGTCATTCGCGGTCGTGCTGACGCGATATTTGGGACCATACCCCTTCACCATCCTTATGTAATTTTTTCTATTGCAGGACCACATCTTACGTAACAGTGGGGTTACTAACACTGATCCAGATTATGCCAACGCCTTGGAACGCTTGCATGAATCTCTACCTGACTTTGATCTCGGCGGTTTCTCTAACAAGGACACCGCCCCCAAAAAGCCACAGCAAACTTTGGCGAATGCCCTTTGTTGTCGAATCGCACAAAGTTTGGGAGAAGATTTCCATTTGTCCCCCCGCCAGAAAGCCGTCATTGAATGCCTACAGAGACCTCACGCTCAGGATTTCTTAACTGTTATTCCTATTGAAGGTTTGGGTCAACGTATGTCAGCGGTGGAGTACCGGTCAATCCTTAAGTACCGTTTGATGATCCCCATGTTCCCGAATGATGAAACTTGTCCAGTCTGCCGTAAAGCATGCCTGGATAAATACGGGGAGCATGCGTTACACTGTAGAGAGTTGCCGGGGTTTAAGTATCGCCATGACTTTGTTCGAGACGCGTTAATGGATATTCTCAAACGAGCAGGGATCTCGGCAAAGAAAGAGGCACCGGTTAATTTTCTTACAGACCCGTCGGAGGGGAGGTCCACCCTACGCCCGGCTGGCGTGCTAGTTTTTGGTTGGGAGGGCGGGAAACATGCTTGTGTTGATCTCACAGGTGTATCCCCCCTAGCCGGGTTCCGGGAAAACGGGTTTGTGGCAGGGCAAGCGGTACTGAAAGCAGAGTCAAAGAATGTGGAAAAGCACGCGAAAGCTTGTGAGGATAATCAACATGCCTTTGTCCCCCTGGCGTTTGACACGTTCGGCTCCTTGGCGCCGGAGGCAGTTCGGTTCTTGTCTAGAGTTCAGCGTGTGGTCCACAACAACTTTTCGACCCCTCAGGGGCGAGGCTTTGTTTTTAGTAGATTAGGGTTTTCTATTCAGAAGGGGATGGCGGCGCAGTTTGTTGCTCGTCTACCTGCTATCCTTATGTAATTTGCCCTAATGATTGGAATGAAAATAACTAACTATAATTGTAAAAATGATTTAGTCAACTAAAAAAAATTAATACGAAATTGGTAATATGTGAGTGTTTGCCGCATTTGAGTGAAACCAAGAAATTCACAAGAAGATTCGACACTCATTGAAAGCTTTTTTTAGATGTTGACCATCATATTAACAACCCTATGAACCATTCACTAAAAAAGGTGCATCATGCCATCATCCGCATATTGAAAGAGGGCAATGGCGTTGCCATCATAAAAAAAAAGTCCTTATATATTCATCAATAAATGCGACTTCGACAATTAGACTTGGAGAGCTTCCGTCACTAAAAGAAAGAGCGACGAGTGAGTCACCTTGTAATTTGTAAAGGCCTTCTGCCCTTCTATACATAACAAATTTTTCTTTTGTCACAAACTTTATATTAAAAATTTGACGAGACTTTAATAAATCTGTTTTATAAAATTCTTCTATTTCATGAAATGAAACCCCATGCATTATTGCCTTGTCATTGATTGTGAGTCACTAAGTCACCTTGTTAATGATTTTGTATATCTATCTTGTATATCGTGTATAGCAAAATGATTTTGATGTATCTCTGAAATGGAATCTAGGTAAATTTAGATAAGATGGCTTTATAGCCTAGTGGCATCTTGAGGGTGAGATAAGACTTTGGGACCCATAGGTCCTGGGTTCGATTCCCACAAGGGGGTTTTCCCATATTTATTGGGTTTTCTCCTGAATTTGTGTATAGGCATTATGCCTAGTGGAGACGGATATGATCGGGTGGTTCCGCTGGTGGCACGATGATACTCCAGTGGTCCGTCAGTGATCCAAATTTGCCGTTAAAAAAAAGGTAAATTTAGATAAGATAAAGCCAATTACAGAGTAAACTTCAGTTTTGCGCTATGTGGTTTAGTCGTTTTAATGGTTTTCCTCTAATTATTTAAAAACGGCCAATTTACTCTAATAGTTTACTATGTTTTTCCCATTTTGCTCCTCGCCTCTAACTCCATCCAAATTGTGTGTTAACTGAAAGGGTATTTTTGGTAACTTCAAGTATAAAACTAAGGGTATTTTAGTTATTTTATATATAATGATTTAATATTATTAATATTGATGAACCCCAACCCCTCTTTCATTAAAACCATTCTCTTTTTCTAAACCCTAGCCACCACCACCTGCTAACACCACCACCACCAGCCACTACTACAACATGCAAATCCTAATCTACACTCGTTGGTCTTTAATCGTCTCTCTCTCACTGGAACAAGAGAAGGCCTAAAACCGTGAAAGCCCTAACATAGGTGATTTGTTCAGAAACTCAATCATCTATGACACTCTAACCAGAGAAGGCCTAGTCGCACCATGAACCCTAACACCATGAAAACCCTAACATAACAGCGGATCTGAACCATCCCTGGTGACAAAACATGAAAGCCCCAAAAATTTGGCCTGTGAATACTGTTCAGTGACAATGGACATGGGGTGAGATGTGAGAGACCAGGGTTTCAAATGAGCGTTTTCGAGACCGAGAACAACGACGATTTGAGCGAGTAGGAGGTCAATGGGGTGGAGGTTTTCGGAGGACACCATGGTGGATGGTGGATATTGGAAGATGATGGCGGTTGTGAATTAGGGTGTGCAGGTTGTTTGTTTTGGGTTATGATATGAAGGTGGTGGTTCCGGTGGTCGATAGGAGGTGGTCAGTAGGAGATGGTTATGGTTGTGGTTGTGGGGGTTGTACTAGGAGGTGGTTGTGGTAGCAGGGAAAATGTGTGTATAGTAATAATAAATACTTATGTTTTTTTTTTCATTTTCACTAAAAGAATGGATTTTTGGAGTTGATAATAAATAAATTAAGACTTATATATAAATTTACTGAAATACCCTTACTTATAACTAAATTTTTTAACTTGGTTAGAGCCATGGAGCAAAATGAGAAAAACATAGTAAACTATTGGAGGAAAGCGGACATTTTTAAATGATTGGGGCAAAATCATTAAAGTGATCAAACCACATGAAGCAAAACAGAAGTTATCTCTTTTTAAAGTGATCAAAAAATAGGGTGGAGATACAATAGGAAGTTTATTTGGCTAGGAAGGCTAGGAAGTGATCTTGACCATCCATTTAGTTAATCAAGGGCTAAGATTAAATCAGGGAAATTGAAAGGAAGAAAAGAGGCGCGTGAGTTTGTTTAGAGGCATTCTAGTCAATCCAAGCCAATAGTTTCTCTCTCCTCCAATCCCCCCCCCCCCCATTTTTTAAACGTTAATAACTCTTTCATACGACATTATTTTTTTTATAAAAATTGCACCAAAAAAACGAGCGTTTTTTTATCTTTAAAACGAGTATACTATTGCTATATTTAAAAAAAATATTTTAAAACCCAGTTGCGTAAAACGCAATAGAAAAACCCCTAATTACGTAAAACGCAATGAAAAAAAAACCTAAAAAATGACATTTTTCTAAAACGCAATGCACCAAAAACACAAATAAATGACTTATTTGTAAAATGCAATGGCCAGAAAACACAAAGAAATGTCTTATTTCTAAAACGCAATAGCCTAAAAACTCAAAAGAAAATTTACTTTCTAAAACGCAATGGACTAAAAACACATAAAAATGTGTTTTACCTAAAACGCAATGCACCAAAAACACAAACAAATGTCTTATTTCTAAAACGCAATGGCCAGAAAACACTTAAAATGTTTGTTTTCTAAAACGCAATGGACTGAAAACACATAAAAAAGTGTTTTACCTAAAACGCAATGCACAAAAAACACAAAGAAATGTCTTATTTGTAAAACGCAATGGCCAGAAAACACTTAAAAATGACTCATTCTAAAACGCAATTGCCTAAAAAACAAAAGAAAGTGTTCTCTGTAAAACGCAATGGACTGAAAACACCTAAAAAGTGTTTTACCTAAAACGCAATGCACCAAAAACACTTCAAGAATGTGTTTTTCTAAAATGCAATGGCCAGAAAACACATAAAAATGTTTTAGTTCTAAAACGCAATTGCCTAAAAACACCAAAGAAAATGTTCTTTCTAAAACGCATTGAACCATGACAATAGTTTTGTCTGTGCTGTGAATTGTCTGTGCTGTGAACTGTCTGGACCAATGTAGTTTCCAGAGGCAATTTACAGAAAATTAATTTTTCTGATGCATATTTATTACAGCAATTTAATGGCTCTGCCCCATGGACCCCGCCAGGGGCTGCCGCCCCTGGGACCCCGCTACCAGGGGCGCTGCCCCCGGACCCCCGCCAAGATAGTAAAACGCAATGACTAAATCAAAAACCCATATCGTAAAAATGAAATTAAAGAATTTCTTACATGGATCGAAGTGATTTCTTCAACAATTGACGATTTTTGAATGATTGAAACACTTATCAGCGCTCGAATCGAACGGATCGAGTGATTATCTTCAAAATCACCAGAAAAAACGAGATTTTGTATGAAATTAAACTGGGTTTTCTTCAAAAAAAGCTGAAGAACACGTTGATTGGGTGTTTGAATCATTGATTGGTGATGAAAATCGCAATATAATGTAGTGATTATTGAGATAGAAAGTGAAGAAATGGTTGAAGATGGTGGGTTTTGAAAATGGTGGGTTTTGAAGTTACTAGGTTTTGAAAAGGAAGAAGAAAGGGTTGGATTGACTAAAATACCCTTTTTCTTTATTTTAAATGTTGCCACATGTCTTAATCCTATTGCTTCCTACACTTTTTGTAGCCAAAATAAACTTTCTATTTGATATTTTACCTCCAAAAATAATAGATGCTTTTTGTAAACAAATAAAATATTGGATTATTATTTAAGTGTCTTTCAAGGTGTGCAAGTGTAATGGTTTTTGACTGGAACAGTATATGGTCAACTATGTGGAATGGGTACTGTTTGTGTGTATCGAAGCCACACGATTGCCCACTTGGAGTCTTGGGCCCAAGCCTTTTCCTTTTACTTTTTTACTTCCCGGTACCTTTACATACTAGAAAGTAGAAAGTTAGGCCACCCGGGGTGGTCACGTTATGAAGCCCCATCACTCGTGGAACTATCACTCTACACCGCCGCCAGTCATTTCTATCACTCGTGGAACTATCACGCGTGGAGTGGGTAACGCGTTGTAAATCAAAAAAAGGAACATGTATCTTGTACATTGTGCATTAATATTTGTACATTGGAATCCCTATCACCAGTGATACCACCCCTCCTACATTTCTATCACTATCACTAGAATATTGGGTGCCACATGACATCATTTGATTGGTTGCTTCCATCACTGGAATCTATCACTAACAAACCACCCCTACCCCCCTTATAACAAAAATAATATTAGATATTACAGTAACAACAACAACAATTATTATTATTATTATTAATAGTTTAAACATTGTCATTATTTATAACGACTTTTTATTTTTAGGAGAATTTGTATTTGATGTTAACCATTGTAAAGGTAAAAATTTCAACTTATAAATACGTAATGACTAATGATTTTATATAAGTTACATTTAATACTCAAGTAGGGATGGTTCAAATGAAAACCACTTTTATTGTGAAAACTCGAAAACTAACTAAAAAAAAGCCTAAAAACATATATATATATATATATATATATATGGGATGGTTCAAATGAAAACCACTTTTATTGTGAAAACTCGAAAACTAACTAAAAAAAGCCTAAAAAACACACAATTTTTTTTTTTCAATTTTTTTTATAAATTTCGCTGGTTGTTATATATGAAAAAAATTTTTTTTTTTTTTTTGGTTGTAATGCACATGTGTAGTACACTAATACGGAAAGCCTAAACCACTTAACCCACCCCCCACCGACACCCCCCAAAAACCTAAACCCCCCACCCCCACCCCCCAAAAACCTAAATTCACCCTCCCACCAAAAGCCTAACCCCCCACCCCCCAAAAACCTAAACCCCCCACCCTCCCGAAAACCTAAAACTAAACCCTAAATATAAACCCGAAAAAAACCTAAACCCCCCACCCCCCCAAAAACCTAAACCCCCCTCCCCCCCCACACCCAAAAACTTAATCCTAATCATAAACCTCCAAAAAAACTAACCCTAAAAGCTAAACTAGACTCAAAAAGCTAATTTTAAGCATGTAATGCAATTGTAGTACATGTTATATTGCACATGTGCACTACTATAATAATAGTATTGAAAACAAGACGACACCATAAATCTTTTTTTATGTCATAAAAAATATGCTCGAATATACTTGAATGAAAGATACAAAAATTTGTGATCTTATGGTGCCATTTTTGTTTTAAAATGATAACGTATGGAGAAATGGGAAATGTTTGAAAAGTTACATATTTTTTTTTCCAATTTTACCCCTCCTTCATTAAAAGTCTCCCCCCCTTCTTTTTAGTGGTTTTTAATTAGTTTTCGAGTTTTCACAATAACTAATGGTTTTCATTTGAACCTTCCCCCTACTCAAGTATAACTGATAAATTTAAAATTTAGTTATATAAATGGATCAAGTGAAGTAAAATGTTTGACGTATTAAAAAGATATTATTGAAAAGAAAAGACTATTTAGTACCTTTTTTATCAAATTAAATTCACAAAAAAGTTCAAAAGAAACAAAGATATATGCTCACATGTTATGACTTCCTAATTTGACCAGACTTATAACAGCATATATGTCATTCTTGTGAATTTCAAATAAGATTTTACTTTATTTCTAGTTTTGTTCTTACTTCGCCAATATCTTAGGTAATGTTTATAGATCAGCAAAATGCATTTTTATAACAAAGATATATAAAAAAGGAAAAAAAGTTCAAAAGAAACAAAGCAGACATCGCTTGGATACGCGGGGTACTTTGGGAAGACCATATTTTGTACGGCCTTTTGTCGTCTTTTTTGTGTATATGATGCAATTGAGACAATTAAGTAAAGCTTGTTGTAAAAATATGGATAATATATAATTCAAGTATGGTGAATTTAATAAGCAATATCTTGTCCAACATTGAGTAGGGTTGGGTTTGATTGGTAAAACTATTGAAGTTAAGGTGTTCCATCCCTTAAGGTTAAAGGTCCAAACCTCGCTAAAGAGAGTTTAGTATAGTTTAAGCCTTTTAAAAAAATATGTTGTCCAGCATTAAAGTATATTTAGATGAGCATCTTTATTAGTCTCTACCGCTAACGTCATCACCTCCCTCTTCAATCCGCAATCTCCCTCTTGCACAACCCTTCTCTCTCTTTGCCTACGGCGGGACGCAACTACAAACATTTGGCACGGAAAGAAATTGCAAAGTACTTCACTCTCTAGCACGCATGATCCACATCGGCTAACAATAGCCCGTATGGGCTCCATCGCACATACTATTAGTATGACAATGGTTTATTTATTCTTGTGTTATTCTAACAAACTTAAAAGAAAAACTGAGAAATATATGTTGAGGTTGGTTAATATGAAAACCAGGACTTATTCATTCTTGCCATTTTCTTGGATAAAACATTCCAATGATTTTTAAAAGAGGTACATAATTGCCCTAAACGGGACTTGGAAGAAATGATGTTGTCCATGAAGGGACTGAAAGACAAGTATGCCCTTATAAGGACTTACTAAGGAAACGAACTTCAGTAAAAGGAGTTTCTTCTTTATTTTATTTCTGAATGATTTCTCCTTGGTTGCACGTTAATCCTAGTCGCAGCACGAAACTCGGCCTTCCTTAGGCTTCAAATGGGAAGAATTTCCATTATGGCTTCTTTGCTTGGCGACATATAAAAAAAATATATAGAATTGAAAGCAATAATTCTCCGAATAGAGATGAGAGTATTCCTATTGTTAAGTCTAGACTCAGAAGGTCAATGAATGTGCTACTGTGTCATTGAGATTAAACACAAATGGCTAGTGTTTAATTCACTCAATGTTGGCTCTGATACCAACCTGTCACACCCCGATATTTCCACGTATTACCGGTGGGCCCGGTGGGGAGTATCGTGACGTAGTTGATATCATCATAGTCAATTAACACAATTTAAATGCACAGCGGAAGCAAAAGATAGATTTATTTCAACCGAATAAATTGTAATATTAAGTATCACAAATAGTTGAAACAGATCCACAGGCGGATCAAATAAAAAGGAAACATAGTTCATCAGACTTAAAATGCATCCAAGCTTGCGAGACTCTTATTGATGCTAAGGAGAGGCCAGCCTATTTCGAGTAGTACCTGCACTTAACCTTTTTGGGAAAATACGTCAGTTTACACTGGTAAATACAATTAACTGACTCATTTTGAAAAGGTTTAGAAAAATTGATTTGAATGCACAAGGCACAAAACATTTTATAACTTGGGATAATTATTTATATATAAACTTGTAAAAGAATTACATGTTCGTTATACGTTCAGTAGCCCGGGTTGAATACCGGGTTAAAGATTAATTGACACACCACATGATATAGTCCCGCGGTGGGTTATTCCCGAAACCGGCGGTTATACCTTATTATTTATTTATGCACTGTCGGGTGTACGCCTACACCCCGTGCTTAGGTCGTGGCCATTTCTTAAAATGATGCCAAGGATATCCGGGACATGGTCATTAACCCCCCAAAGGCTTTAAGCAAACAAAACAATTTAAACGGGACATTTCAATAATTTAACCTTCATACAATTAAAAATTCAATGCCCGACCAAGCGGTATTTTATATACCGTACCCCAAGCCCGTATAGGGAAAATAAGTTAAAAATATTTACCTTTGCAAGTAATAATCACAAACAGCAAATGCACGTAGCTTTTACCGGGTCTCCTAGTCTGGAACAAAGGTTTATAATAACATACTAGATTCCTAACGGGTCTTTGATTAAGCCTAAACTTAGACCGGTTAGTTTTAAAGGAAGATACGGTTCAAACGCACGATTAAGCGAAGACCGGAATCGAATGTGATTTAGACCCGAAAAGTTTGAAGACTTGTATAATATGGGTAAACTAAACACATTCTGGATTTTGAGACAAAAATGATAAGGTTTGACCCGTTTCGGTCAATTTATGCAAACTAGTTACATAAACCGAACCGAACGCGAAAAATGCATAACGGGTAACCATAAGAGTCATATACAGGTTTTCTAAGTTAATATGCCTTAAATATGTTGTGACATCAGTAAGATATCTTCTATGATGCCCAAAATGGATTTAAACTCAAATTATGCCCCGAAGGGTATTTTGGTCATTTAAAAGGTTATAAAAGAGATTTAATATAAATATGAGTTTTAGGTCTGATATAATCAGTAAATATACTTAATTTAATAGGCTATATCAGTAGGGTATTACATATATGTGAAATTTACCATTTATAACTAAACTATGCACCGAAGGGGCATTTTGGTAATTTCACTTAAGCATAAAAGGTCAAAACTGGAAACCTGAGTTTAAAAACTTTTACTTACTGTTAGAATATAAAAATTTACTTAATATATCAGTAGGTATTAAGTCTTATATACCTAAAATGGTTTTAATACATACTATGCGCTTAGAACGCGTAAAAAGGCGGTTTTAAGCGATTTCCGGGTTTTATAAAGAAAGCTGATATTTTTATTATTCCAGAAGGCTCAAAATATTTTATTTATCATATTAGATAAGTAGAAAAAGGTTTGGTATCAAAAATATTTGTAAAACTCATTTTATAGCCCAAAAGGGCAAAACCGACAATTACCGAATCAAGCTTAGAACTCTATGTTATGCTCAGCCTAAAATTAAATAAAAATCTTCAAAAATCCCAAAATATTATTTTATATCAATAGGTAAAAATTTTGGTATTAAAAATTGGGTTTAGATAAGCTATACGCTAATTATGCCGTTTAATTAATAAAAAGCTTTCTAATTACGCTAATGAGCATAACTCCTAATCTAGACCTCAATCTGATGTCAAAATTTAGGGACAAGTCTAATAATCAGTAACTAAGGTTTCTATTCTTTTACATTTTCAAAAATCGCATTTTAAGGTCATAAGGGCATATTGGTCAACATTTAGGCATATAATGGAAACTTGCATATGAATCGGATAACTAATGAACCAAGTTGTATAATCACAGAGGGTTATACTAACATGAAACCTGGTCCTAATAAGGCTCTAAGGCATTTCTAAAACATGCTACATTGGGTCAGAACTGAAAGTCAAAGCAAAAGTCTACTTTTGCGACTTTCGGTTCCTGAACTGAGTTTAAACAAAAAATTGTCGGGTTGAACATGCCTAGACATGTTCTTACATTGATTACCAAGTTAAATGAGTGATAAAACAGGTTTCATAGCTTCTACATCGTTAATTATGTGTTTATGCGAAAATTAGCTTTCTGTTGACTTTTTAAAATTAACTTTGACCCGACAATTGACCTAGTTATAGTGGAAATCAGAGGGTGCCCTTTTAAGGGTTTATTACCCACATAATTACCAACTCAAAGCTACTTTCAATTCATGATTTGACTGGACAAATCTTAATTAATCACGAAGTCAAACCTTAATTACGACGGTTTGACTTTAGGCTAATAAACTAAGTAAAACTGGATTAAGGAAGGTTAAGGACACTTACTGAAGTCCTATGCACGACTAAGAATGCTTGGGAAGTGCCCTTGAGCTCCAGAAATCTTCAGAACAAGTGTTTGGAAGCTTTCCAAGTGAATTGTTCAAGTGTGAGTTCATAAGTTGCAACAATTGGTCCTATATATAGCCATGGAGGGTCAAGGAGATGGATACAAGTTTTAGGGCATCTCCAGGGATGAATACAAGTGCTATGGGACGTGTTTCAAGGAGCTAGAGGGTGGCAAACTCGCGGATTCGAGCACACATGCAAGCTACCATGTTAAGGAAGAGTTTGCTGAACTGGCAGTCCGTCACGCGGAGCCACGGACGGGTGTCCAGGTGGTGGCGCGACGCCAGCATCCCATATATCAGCCAACATGTTTTAAAATGTGACACTTTCACCCCCTGGACCTTCAAATGCGTATTTTCTTCCATTTTAGGCACTTTTAACCCTTGAAATTTATATTTCTATGATCCATGAGATAAAACCAATCATCAATAGGTCCGGTTTCGTTAAACGATAACCGAAAACACAAGTTTTGCCTCGTTGACGCTTTTAATCCTTCGTACACGAATATTATCATAACTTTCTCATACTTTATCGAAACCTTGTGAAATTTTTATCACTTATTCTCGTGAGCATAATTAATCGTTACAAAGCTTCGGGTTTGCTAAAAGGTCACTCAGAGGTATACTTTTAAACATGTTGACACGTTTAACCCCTGTAGTTTGCAATCTCTCACTTTCTTCCACAATTAGCTTCGTATGATCCATAATTTATTCGTTTAAGGGTATAAACATCGTGTAGGGTTATTGTAAGGCATATTTATCCGTTTGTTGGTGCATGCGCCTGTCGACTTCGTCTTGTATCGAGTCTTGCTTGTATTTAGACAGATCAAGGCACGTTATTCGAGGAAAATGTCTAATATAGGGTGGATGGCAGTTTCAAGCGAAATCACATATTCTTATTTCGCTTGAAGCTGATTTCGCCTGAATCATGGTTTCGCTTGAGGCTGTTTGGAGCGAAATCAGGATCCTATATATACCTTTGTGTCTTGTTCATTTGTAACAATTCCGGTCAGAGCAACGAAGTGCTGCCGAAGTGTCGTCTCACTGTAAAACGTTTGATAATCAATATAACGACAGTTTAAAGTGTATATTGTGCTGAATTGATCTCAGAATGTTTGTTTCCGCCTTTCGTTCTGAGTAACACTCTTCTGATCGACTCGTTTGGGTCTGAAAACGATCCTACAAGTGGTATCAGAGCTCAGGAAGAAGAGTTCATACCAATTCAGCTGCAAAATCTGATTTCTACACCTTCTTTTTCAAAATTTACCAGTTTTCACGGTTAAAATCAGCTAAATTTTTCACAGAATGTGCGCATTAGTGTTTTAACAAAGCCTTGAAAGTTTCAGGCCTAAAATTGATCTAAATCAGATAAAAATTGAGATTTCGCTTGAAAATCAACTTGAGATGATGATATCAGCAGCTATTTCGCTTGAGATATTGTGTTGATTTCGCTTGAAATCACATTTTTGATCTGATTTCGCTTGGATATACTTGTTAGGTCCGCTTGAACTGGTATTTCGCTTGAGAATTTGTTTTGATTTCGCTCAAAAGGTATTTCGCTTGAGAACTGTGTTATTTCGCTTGAAAAGGTGTTAGTTGAAGCGAAATCAGGTATTTCGCTTGAAAGGATATTTCGCTTCAGGGTATTTCGCTTGAACAGTCAGTTTTGTGAACTTTGAAAATCCGAAACATGGACGAGGAATTTTACAACGCATTCGCTACTCCGGTTACCCCTATCACTTTGGCACATAATACGATGTTGGAAAACGAAACAGGGACGATGCAAAAGCCACCTAAGCTCATGAACATCGAGGAATATAAAGGTTGGGAGGGACGGTTTGAGAATTGGGTTCAAGCAAACTACTTAGATGCTTGGGAATGCGTTGAGGCGAAATATATTAGACCGGCAAATGATGACGAAGAGGAGGTTGCAATTAAAGACCTTAGTGCTGCAGACAGAAAGAAATACAAAGATGAGAAAATGATGCTGAGTTTACTACAACAAGCTGTGAAGGATGATATATTGGTTCTATTACAACACAATGGAACTTCTTATTCAATCTGGAAAGCATTAAGATCGAAGTTTCATGGAAGCCAAGAGATGGTTAAAAACAAGAAGTCACTTTTAAAGAAAGAGTTTGATTTGTTTCGTGGGTTGAAACATGAAAGTACAAGACAAATCATTGAAAGATACTGCAATTTGCTAGCTAACATGAAGAGGTTGAGCATCGAGAAAGATAATGAAGAATTAATCGAAAAGCTAGCTGATGCATTGCCATATGAGACTTGGGGTACATATCTCATGATGTTGAGGAACAAGAAAGGTTTTAGCAATCTGACACTAAGCAAGTTCATTGAAAAGATTGAGGCTCAGGAGATGGAGCAGAGAAAGGTTGTGAGAATGAAAGATTTTGACGGTGAACAAGACATCGGACTTTATTACAAAGGTGGTGTCAGTGATAAATCTACCAACTTGTCACCAAAGGTAGAGACTGCTTACAATGCAAAGAGTTCTTCCGGAGGTTCATCCAAAGGATCTAACAGCAACACAAGTTTTTCATCATATCCATCATTTGATCCGAACATCTCAACAACCAAGATTGTCAAGAAGCTTCAATGCAACATTGTTTTGAATCTAGAGAATGATGAGGATTATTCAGTAGAAATTGCCAAAAGTCACATGTCTTTGTTGGGAACTGTATTGGAATCTTATGGTAGTTTTGTTGCAGGTCGGATTGGGAATCCAATGCTTACAAAAGAGGATTACGATCAGATTGATGCTGAAGAGATGGAACTGATGGACATAAAGTGGTGTTTGGCAAGTGTATTGAGACAAGCTGAGAAATTTAAGCAGATCACAGGAAGAGATGATTTACGTGAAGCTAATATTTCTACTTTAGGTTTTGATAAATCTAAAGTCACTTGTTTTCGTTGCAGGGAAAAAGGACACTTCAAGAGGGAGTGCAAAAACCGCGAAGCAAGTGGAGCTCAAAATCCGTTTAATAACAACAATGATTACTACCGGAAGGCTATCTATCATCAAGTTACTCAACAACAACAAGAACCGCAAGTGGCACATGGTAGAAAAGTGATTGAAGAATCTTCAAAGAGAGCTTGTATGGTGAATCAGGATGATCAAAAGCCAACCAAAGGATTCAGTTGGGAAAAATATATCTCAGCTGATAACAAAGCATGCCTGATAAACCAGGATGATGAAAAATTGCCTGAAGGTTTTAGCTGGGCAAATTTCAATTGGGATGATTATGATCCACACAAAGATTCAAATCACAAAGCTTATGTCGCTCGAGTTGAAGAAGATAGTGATGATGATCGTGAGTATCATGCAAGAAGATTGGCAGCTCATTTTAAATTGATGGCAGAAAGTGATAGTGATGATGACAAAGCTAAAAAGAAAAAGAAAAAGATCAAAACACCTGTGAGCAGTGATGATGAAGATGTACCGGTGATTAAGAAAAAGGTGAAGGATGTTCCTAAGTTCAAAGTTGATGAAGGAGTTAATGCTAAAAAGATTCCGGTGATTTGTGAGATTTTCAAGAAGAAAAACAGTGAACTGATTAACAATATAAATCAGTTGAAGGAATCTTACGATGTTCTGAACAAAGCCATGAATCAATATAATCAATCAAGTGAAGAACAAGCAACAGCAATGAAGACACTTCAAGGAGCCTTCATGATAAAGCAAAAAGTTGTGAACAACTACATTGAGAAATGTGATGTGCTAGAGCAGAAACTGGAAACACAAAGAATTGAAACTGAAAGAGTTAACCGTTTGTTGAAAAGTTACTCATGTACTTCTTATATCATTGACATGATTTATCCAACTGTTGAAGGCATGAAGGCATTTGAAGATGATGTAGTAACTGAAGAACAAAAAGTTTCTGAAGAAAAGACTTCTGAAAAGAAGATAGAAAAGAAGAAGGATAACAAAGAAAAGACATCTGGTAAGAAACAAGGTTTCAGTTACAACAAGTGTCCACCCCCGCTTGAAAATGTATATTCTCCGAGAAATCCAAATTCAGAAAGAGTCGAAAAGGCAACAAATTTACAGTGGGAGTCGGAGTCTACAGTTAAATTGCCAGATAATATTGATGTCACGTTTACGTCATCTGACACTGATCATGAGTTCGAGTTAATAAAGAAAGTGGTTGATCAGGTTTTGGATAAAGATGAATCCGAGGAGTCAAAGTCGGAGTCTATGTTAGAGTCAAAGTCTGAGTCCAACACTCCGAGTCAAACCAATAAACAGGGCAAAAGGGTTTACAATAAAGAATTCCTGTTATCAAAGTCTAATTTGAATGACGAAACGTTTAAAGTTGCATATACTTTGAATGATTCTGACAAATTATATTTTGATGAGGAATTTCCAATAAGAGGTGTTAAACCAGACATGATTAAAAAGGTTTTCAAATTAACAGAAATTAATATTTCCGAAATAAGAGATGTAAATCTTAATGATAAACCTAAAAAGTACACCTCAAGAGTTCAACAAAGAGAAAACAAGAAAAAAAGTTACAGTTCTGGTTCTGGTTATCGAAAGAAACCAAACCATAACGGTAATTTAAAAAAGAAAGGTCTTGGATTTATTCCATCAGAAAAATGAAAAATATGTTAGAGATTTTAAATAAAAAATGATATTTGTTTCAGGTACATCTACTGAGGAAGAAAAAGAAAATCTGTTCAGGAACCAGTCAAACAGAGAATTCCTTGCAAAGAAGCAATAAGAGATGAAGACTGCTGGTCAGATGAAAGAAACGAGAACCTGTTTCCAATGCAACATTGTTGGACATATTGCCAAAGATTGTTCCAAGGCAATAAAATCAAAACAGGGAGTTTCTTGTAACTTGAAAGATAAAAAGGTTGAGTTTGAACCACCAATTGATAGAACAAAACTATTCAAAAATTCAATTTTTGAGATTGGTGAATGTTCAAACAGATTTTACAAGAAAAAGGGAAATCTTGACAACCAAAAATGGGTTGTTAAGAAATCTGATGAAAGTTCTAGCAATGATTCTGATTCTTTAAAATCAGAGGAGCTATCTTCTGGTAATGAATCTGATTTCACAAAATCAGAGGAGCCACAGGTTGAGTTAAAAGTTGAAACTTCAGTTCCTCCAATGGATGATGTAAATTTTCCACAATTGAGGGCTGAAAATTTTAATCAAAAAGTTGGTAAAATTGAAATTTCAAATCAATTTTTTTCTGAAAAGGAAGATTTTGATATTGAAAAAGCCTTCAATTCCAAAGTTCATAACATTTTTGAAAAAATGGTTGATAGGAAGGTCAAGGGAGTCAAGGAGTTTTACGAGAAGAAAACAAAGAAGCAAGGTAAAGTATCATCTCTAGTTTGTGACTGGGATGGTACTTACTATGAACAGTAAAATCCTGGACTTGCCGGAGCTCCCAAGTTAGTAATCGTGGAGCAGGAATCGGCATCTTTCTTATGTTTTTGAAAAATTGAAAATTAGTCACAAGTATGACTTGCCAAAACTCCCAGGTTGGTAAGTGAGGAGTAGGAATCGGCATTCTGAGAATTCGACCTACAAATGGTATTGGTTGGTAAGCCATGTGGTTGAAAAAGAGGTTGTGTTTTTAATTGAAGGTTAATCAAGGTCATTAGGTTGAACTTGATTGAACTATTCTTACAAGTGGAAAATCAGGGACATTAAGTTGTATCTGATTTCCTACAAGTGGTTGAGAAACAAAATGATGAGTTTATCCCCTAACCTACAAATGGTTAAAATCAATCAACAAAACTTATTTTCCGGAAAAACCATTTGATTAAAACAAACTTAAGTGTTTTGAAATCACAATGGGAAAATAGTTTGTTGTGAGGGGGAGTTCTGATTGTTTATGCCAAGTGGATAGCGAATTAAAGCGATTCGATATCGGTTGTCATATTGTTTGTACAGTTTGTTTTCAATTTTTTTTAAATGTGTTTGCATTTTAGGGGGGGGGGGGGTAAGAAATTTCAGAAAATCCAAAAACATTTGAAAATTTTGAAAAAGCCAAAAACATGATAAAATAAAAAATGAGCTTTTGTGTCAAAGAAGAGGAAATGATAGTACATCAGTGGACGATCACAACATGCTAAAGAAATGGAAAGTTAAAATGTGATAAACGGTCTCACTGATGATGTGTCAGTAGGTTTTTGCACATTTAGTAAATTGTGACGAGATATAAACCTAAATTTCAAACTTGCTTATATCGTGGGGAAACATCTCTCGGATATATGGGTAACTCCCGAAATCTTGTTTGAAAGGTCCCTCTTTCTGAGATACTAGGTCTTTATACTCAGTGATATCTGGGGTATTATCCCGGGACTTCTGATTTTGCGGAAGCAATGGCCTAGTCCCCGAAGAATACTTTACGCTTGCTTGAAATATAGCGCCACCCTCAGCATAAAAAATGATGAAACATTGCAAAATGTTAATCATGTGCTGTTGAAATAAAAGATCCTCTAAAGGGGACACACCAAAAGTCGAAGCCGTCATCTCTCTGCTGAACGGAAGTTCTGACCTGAGCTCTCACGGTTTTCGCAATTTAACCCCTTACAGATATCATCTGTGGTATACTCACCTGTAAGACTGAATATTGGGATCTGGATACGGGAGTATATTCTGAGGTGGGACACGCGATTAAGTTTAAGTATCTAAGACATTAATCTCGTATCTCGAAGCAATTGAACTTTGTGTGAGAATTTAAGTGGATCAGTATACTGACAATCTAATTGAATCGTTTAGAACTTAAAATGTTTAAAGCTTAACGGTGTTGGTGATTTGTCTCAAAAACTGATATGATCCTCTTACACGAACTCACAAAAATATTGTATGTAAATATGTCTTCTCTGTATTGCATTTTATTACATTCAAAATTCAAAAAGATTTTAGTGTGTTTTAGCATAAATTTTGAAAAATACAAAAAGATTTTCGACAACTGATGTTGGAAAACTGATTTTCAAAATTCCAAGTGCTAAACATGATGAACAGATGGTTTGGGAGAGTGTGTTGTTTTGATAAGAAAAACGATATTTCTTCAAATGATACATCAGAGATTTACATTATAAAATCATTCTTTGATGGTATAATTCCTGCAAGTGTTTATTTGATGATAAGATTGTTTTTACAAGTGATCATCAGAAAATTTATTTTGAGGTAGAGATTGTGCAGATAAGCCAGATTTCGATCCTGAGCAAGATTTGAGCCAGGTTACGATTTTGGAACTGCTGATGCTAATGAACGTAAGGAATCAAGAGATCTGATCAAGTGATAGAGAGACAGGTAATGATAGAGTCAGGAATCGATCTTGATCCCGTGGAGCACAGAGCTAGGTTGTGATTCTGGAAGAAAGAGAAGAGAGAGAGTTGAGAATGCTTACAGCGTCAGATACTTCAAAAGAGAAGCTCGAAAGCTGATAAAGACTGAAGATGCGAAGACTCGACACTGAAGACTCGTCAACATTCGAGGGGGAGTCTGTTGGTGCATGCGTCTGTCGACTTCGTCTTGTATCGAGTCTTGCTTGTATTTAGACAGATCAAGGCACGTTATTCGAGGAAAATGTCAAATATATGGTGGATGGCAGTTTCAAGCGAAATAACATCTTGAGGTTTCGCTTGAAATGAACATGTCCACTTCAAGCAAAATCACATATTCTTATTTCGCTTGAAGCTGATTTCGCCTAAATCATGGTTTCGCTTGAGGCTGTTTGGAGCGAAATCAGGATCCTATATATACCTTTGTGTCTTGTTCATTTGTAACAATTCCGGTCAGAGCAACGAAGTGCTGCCGAAGTGTCGTCTCGCTGTAAAACGTTTGATAATCAATATAACGACAGTTTAAAGTGTATATTGTGCTGAATTGATCTCAGAATGTTTGTTTCCGCCTTTCGTTCTGAGTAAAACTCTTCTGATCGACTCTTTTGGGTCTGAAAACGATCCTACACCGTTGTTGACATTTTGAATCCTTTTATTCACATACTTTCTTTGTTTGTCAACTTTAGTCCCTCTAAATCACTTCCTTACATGTTTAAAGTCCATGACACGTGTTGATATGATACTGGACATAAATTTACGAGGTGTTACATCCTCACCCCCTTAAAAGAAATCTCGACCTCGAGATTTACTGAAATAAATGAGGGTATTTATCTTTCATTGTGGACTCTACCTCCCACGCATACTCGGGACCTCTTTGGGCATCCCATTTGACCTTTACAATAGGCACATGCTTCCTTCGAAGCTTCTTAACCTGTCGATCCTCGATCGACAAAGGTTTTTCCACAAATTTCAAACTCTCATCTATATACACGTCTGTATGTGGTATGACTAGCGATTCATCAGCTAGACATTTCTTCAGATTGCAAATGTGAAACACATTGTGAATACCACTAAGCTCTTCAGGTAAGTTTAACTTATAAGCCACTGATCCAACACATTCGATGATCTTGAATGGTCCTATATACCTTGGGCTTAATTTGCCTTTCTTACCAAAACGCATCACTCCTTTCCAGGGTGATACTTTAAGCAACACTTTGTCACCAACCTCGAACTTTAGAGGTTTACGCCTTAAGTCAGCGTAGCTTTTCTGCCTATCTCTGGCAGCTTTGAGACGATCTCTTATCTGCACAATCTTATCTGTCGTCTCCAGGACTATATCAGGTCCTGTTAGTTGGACATCTCCAACTTCTGCCCAACAAACGCGCGTTCTGCACTTTCTTCCATACAAGGTGATGTGCGATAAAGTGTTATATATATTAGGTGTATATTTTAAGCCCTTTTTAACACTTATTTTAGCCAAGTTTTAAATTTATAAAACACGATATTTCACTAACACTAAACACACATATGGGCAAGTGCACCCATCGTTGAGCGTAGTATAGTGTTGGTAAGATACCGAGGTCGTCCAAGGACACAAGAGCTTTTAGTACCGGTTTATCCTCAACGTCTAATCAAAATAAAAGTTTAGAAAAATGTTTTAAACTAAGAAAAATAAAAACTAACTAAAATGCTGAAAAATAAAAATAAAATAAAAAAAAACAGATAGACAAGATGAATCACTTGGTTTCGACTCGTATCTAGTATAACCTTTGATTATTTCCGCACTTTTGCACATAATTAAGAGATTATCTTAGTTATTGTAGTAGGCCCCTCTTTTGAAGGTGACGTTACCCTCACCCCAGTAGTTTGAGTCAGCAAGGATACAATCCTAAAAGGGTGGATTATTGGAAGATAATGAATTAAGTTATTAATGCAGTATTGTGGTAGGCCCCGCTTTTGGCGGTGACGTTACCCTCGGTTAAGTAGTCTGAGTCAGCAGGGATACAGTCCTAAATAGCCGGGTTATAGTATTAATAGTAGTTAACTTATGAGGGGATCAAAGAGTTTGGACCCCCGCCATCCAATACCGTGAAGCATTGAAGGAGGTCCTACTAAATTTGACCCAGGTCCATTGCAGGACCTCTAAACGCTGAACAATGGCAAGACCTTTACCAAACCGTTCCCTTAACCCCCGACCAGGTAGCCAACATACCTCCATATAGACCGTGGAGATATGAATGGTGAAAATCCTTTATTTTTTATAGACAGTAAAATAATGCCAAGACACCACGGACAAACGATAAGGAAAGATCACCTTCAACATAAGTAACTAGTTATTAAAGTCATTAATACAAAACCAAATAAAAAGTGCAAACGATTAGAAATAAAAAGTATTATACTAGACACTTTGTCTTCACCAAGTGATGTAAGAGACTTAGGCAAACATGGCCTTGATTGTCAAGAACTCTTACGATCAATCTTGGATCCCGAGACGACTCACACACTCTACGATGGACAATGGATGATGGTGGTGGATGATGGTGTTGTGATGGTGGTGGGTGGTGGATGAAGTGTGAGAGAGGTGGTGTGCCAAGGGATGAGTTGAAATGAATCCAAGCACTCCTATTTATAGGCTGAACAGAGAGCTGGGCATGGCCCCGTGTCCGCTGGGCACGGCCCCGTGCCCGTCTGACACTCTCTCTCCTCATTAATTGTAATTCGCAATTACAATTAATGCGCCTGCTGTACTTTCGACACGCCCCCGTGTCCGCTGGGCACGGCCCGTGGTGGGCAATAGAAGCTTCTATAGGTTTGTCTTTTCTGCTGCTTCTTGGGCACGGCCCCGTGCTGGCTGAGCACGGCCCGTGTTCAGCCTTCTGCCTTCTCTATTTTGCTTGGGAAGATGCCGTTGAGGGGTCGGGCAGTCCACTAATGTTCCTTTCCTTGTATTTATGTTGGAATTAGCTATCTTTTTGCTTCTTTTGTGTTTTTGAGCCCATTTAATCCTGAAAATACAAAAGGAAGACAAAAACACTCTTTTTCCAATATTAGTACTTAAAAGGGGTTAGTTTTATGCCTCATTTGATGTAATTTATATGTTGCATTTTACACACATCAAATACCCCCACACTTGAACTTTTGCTTGTCCTCAAGCAAAACTCTTTAATATGTGGCTTACACTCCCAAATGGAATAGGTAGAAGAGAAGGTTTTGGGCTTGTCGTAGAGTGTCGGGATGTCCAAGATCCTTTTGGGTTTTATTTTTATCTATTTACAATCCTATTCGTAATGATTTATTTAGAACGTTTCATAGGAGAAATTACTTATTTGGGTATAACATGCCTTTTTAAAATTCCATTTATATACAAGTTCACATACCTCACGGGAGAAATCACTCACACTCGGCCGAAGGTGTATATTTAGTGAATCACTCGAGAGCGGTGTGGAACTTATTCCTACCATAAGCTTGCCAAGCAATCAATCCTCCTCCTTTTTAACTTTTATACCTTTGTAAATATCAAGAGGACTTTGTGGGTTAAGGGTTAGGCTTGGGTTAAAGGTAGGTGGTTGGGTTAGTGGTTAGTGGTAAAAGGGCGAAAAAGCGTAACAAGTGTCGGTTTTCGTAGGACTTTCTATTTTTTGTAACTCTTATTTTGATGAAGCTATTATTCAAACAAAGTTATTTTTGATGAACTTGTTTGTTTATTTTCTTTTTGCTTCATCATCAACACAATTTTTTTTTTCACGAAAAACCGAACTTGTTACTAAAACAAAGGGTTAAAAATAAAAAGGTTTTGGTGGGTAAAAGGGTTTTTGGTTTGGGTGATGAAATGAAAAGGTTTAGGCTCAAAGGGGTTAACTAGGGGGATTTTTGGGTAGGTGGTAAAAGAAAAAGAAAAATAATGGTGTAGAAATAAAAAGGGGTTAGTCCTAATGCCTCCATCATTTACTTACTCGGGTTTAAGTTGATAAGGACCGGGAATGTATCGTCATGGCAAGTTCTAGAGTCGTAAGAACCAAGCGGCTATTCACACAAGAAACGAAAAATGAGCATTTAGTCTAATGATATGTAATTGTATGCTCAATAAAGGCTCAAAACTCACTTTTGTGGAAATGGGTTTTTATGTGATCAAGTATATATAATCAAATTTTAACTAAGTTTGCCATGCCTTTTCATAATTTTCTTATGTTGGTTCTTTTTATCACTACGCTATCGGTTGTAAATTTGTAAAAATATAACCTTTTTGAGAACTTGAATTTCCCGAGTTAAACCTAGACAAGTAAAAAATGAAATTTTTGAAAAAATTTGGGGTGATTAGCGGTTCCAATAGAGTTTTGTGTAAGGCTTGTATTTAGGACTTGCAAAATTTAAGGTTTTAGCATCCCCCCCACACTTAAATTACACATTGTCCTCAATGTGTCCCAAAAATAAATTTTTAGGTTGATTAGATGTGTAAAATAATGTTAAAAAGCAAAAATTTTGTGATACTGGGCGCTGAACACGGCCCCGTGTTATCCGGGCACGGCCCCGTGTTCAAGTGCCAGTAACAAAATTAAAACAAGAGAAACAGAAGTCTGGACACGGGGGCGTGTTGGGTGAACACGGCCCGTGTCCAGTTACCTGAACTGGGCGTTTTTCTGCAGGTGGTTCAGCACGGGGCCGTGTTGGTTGGGCACGGCCCGTGTTGAACCTTCTGAAATGGAGAGAATTGTCGGGTTGCCTCGTTCTTGTGCATGAGTTCATTTTTTCTCGTTCCCCTTTTCATCCCTTACCACCATGAGTGTGTTTTATTCCTGAAAATTAGAACTAACTAGAAAACATAAAAATTAATCTAAATTAAACTAAGGATAGTTCCGCGGAATGCCTCCGTGGTGCGCCACGTTTATAAGGGTCCTTGGCTAGACCCAAAGCCGGTCATATGTCACCCAAGAGGGATGTATTGCATCCCATGTTACACCGTCGGAGAGCATCATCCAAGCTTGAGTCTATGACCTGCATGTAGTTGACCGGGTCTTCGTCCTCAATTCTTTTTCCACATTCAAACTTCACCTCCTCATCCCCAAACTTCAATGTTAACGTTCCGTCATTCATGTCTACCACCGCTTGGGCGGTGGCTAGAAATGGCCTCCCGAGGATGAGAGGGACATCGGTGTCTTCTTCTATGTCTAGGATGACAAAGTCGGTTGGGAAAACGAAGTTGTCAACTTTTACCAACAAATTCTCAGCGACACCTTGTGGAAATTTGACGTATCTGTCGGCGAGTTGTATGCTCATCTTTGTAGGGCTTGTTGTTCCTAGGCCGAGTCGTTTGAACATTGATGTGGGCATGAGGTTAATGCTAGCCCCAAGATCGGCTAATGCATTACGAACGGGAGATTCCCCAATCGAGCAAGGAATTGTGAAGCTTCCGGGATCGATTTTCTTTTGTGGAAGTTTGTTGAGCACTAAGGCGGAGCATTCTTCGCCTAAGTTAACTAATTGCAATGATTCAATTTTCCTTTTGTTTGTGAGGAAATCCCTCATAAATTTTGTGTATTTAGGCATTTGGGTTAGGACCTCGATAAAAGGAATATTAACATGCAATTGTTTTAGTAAATTTTCAAATTTAGCGAATTGCTCATCGGTCTTTTGACGATTTAACCTACCGGGGTACGGAATTGGAGGAGTCTTGGTGGGCTCTTGAGTTGGTAGAGAAGCCTTTTCTGGCACAGGAGGAGTCACAGGCTGGCTAGAATGGCTTCTTTCATTTGGCGGCGATGGAGCATCCTCGGGACCCACGGTTCGATTTCTTAACGTGATGAGATGTACTTGTGCCTTAGGGTTGGTTTCGGTATTACTAGGTAACGCGCCTTGTGGTCTCTCGGAGAAATTTTGAGCTAGTTGATTTAATTGTTTTTCAACGTTTTGAATGCTAGCTTGTTGATTTCTAAAATTCGATTCCAATTGTTGAAATCGATCCGAGTTTTTCTTTTCAGTGTCAGAGATGAGGCGAGATACAGTATCTTCAAGCCTTTCTCTTCCACTTTGTTGTTGAGAGAAATTTTGTGGTTGTTGAAAATTAGTTCGTTGGTTACTACTATTGCCGGGATCTCTCCAACCAAGATTTGGGTGGTTACGCCATCCTTGGTTGTAGGTACCCGTTGGAGGACCCGACGGCCTAGGTCTATTATCCATGTAGTTTACCGTTTCTGTTTGTTCATCTAATTCTTTCATACAACTCCAATTTTCATGTGACCCACCACACCCTTCACAAGCCATAACCGAGGCCGTCTTTGTCATTTCTAGCTTTTTGATTTTTGAAGAGAGGGCCTCGATTTGGGCTTGTAAAGAGGTGCTTTCATCAACCTTATGGGCGCCCGGGGCAATAGATTTATTACCTCGGGGAGTGTGCCATTGAAAATTGGTTTGAGCAATTTCCTCAATTTGGTTATATATTTCATTTGGGCGACGAT
This sequence comes from Helianthus tuberosus, assembly GCA_030545235.1. Taxonomy (NCBI): domain Eukaryota; kingdom Viridiplantae; phylum Streptophyta; class Magnoliopsida; order Asterales; family Asteraceae; genus Helianthus; species Helianthus tuberosus. The sequence continues at coordinate 35,430,547 of CM060383.1, forward strand.
TACCTAAAAGTCCCCCGGAGCTTGAATCAAGTGTTTGTCTTGTGTGTGGCAACAACCCATTGTAGAAAGTGGATACTTGTTGCCATACCGCTAGACCGTGGTGAGGACACTTTCTTAGAAGCTCCTTGAACCTTTCCCAAGTTTCATATAAGGATTCCCCATCCTCTTGTGAGTATGTATTAATTTCAGTCATTAATTTAGCCGTTTTAGCAGGAGGGAAATACTTATATAAAAACTTTTGGGCAAGTTCATCCCAGGTGTTTACCAATCCAACTGGGAGGGTGTTAAGCCAAGCCTTAGCTCGTTCTTTTAGTGAAAATGGAAACATTCGAAGGCGGATGGCGTCATTTGATGCTCCATTGATCCGAAAGGTATCACATATTTCTAAGAAGTTAGTAATATGTAGATGGGGATCCTCGTCCGCAAGCCCGTGGAAGGTTGCGGAGTTTTGGAGCATTTGTATCAAATGCGGCCGAAGTTCGAAGTTGTTAGCCTCGACATTTGGTGCATTGATAGCGGTGCCGAGATTGCCTACGGTAGGCCGTAGGTAATCCATGAGGGTACGTTGGTCCGCCATTGGAAGTGGGTCCCCCGAAGCTTTCTCTTGATTTTTAGCTTTAAGTCTTTTTCTGAGAAAGCGTTCGGGTTCTTCTAGGGGTTCTTTTATGTCTCTACTAGAACTGGAGCTCATGCACTACGTAGGAGGGTCAAATGTGGCACCTGGGTTCCAAGTCCTGCAATAAAAACAGAAAAGAACGTTGGTCAGAAAGTTCACCACGGCCCCGTGCTCAGTGAACACGGCCCGTGGTCAGAGATACAGTAATTGTTTTCTGGATTCCCAGTTACTGGGAGTTGGACACGACCCCGTGTTGCACCGACACGGCCCCGTGTTCAGCTCTCTGTAACTCAGAAAATAAAATCTGCCAGTGATGATGCTGGGCACGGCCCGTGTCTGACCGGGCACGGCCCGTGCTGAGCTCTGCAGAAGCTGAAAAACTAAGAAAATCCTAAAAAATAATAAAAAGAAAAAGGAAAAATGATTAGGCCGTTGATTCCTAACTTTCTTAAAATCCTTGTGTCCCCGGCAACGGCGCCAAAAACTTGATGTGCGATAAAGTGTTATATATATTAGGTGTATATTTTAAGCTCTTTTTAACACTTATTTTAGCCAAGTTTTAAATTTATAAAACACGATATTTCACTAACACTAAACACACATATGGGCAAGTGCACCCATCGTTGAGCGTAGTATAGTGTTGGTAAGATACCGAGGTCGTCCAAGGACACAAGAGCTTTTAGTACCGGTTTATCCTCAACGTCTAATCAAAATAAAAGTTTAGAAAAATGTTTTAAACTAAGAAAAATAAAAACTAACTAAAATGCTGAAAAATAAAAATAAAATAAAAAAACAGATAGACAAGATGAATCACTTGGTTCCGACTCGTATCTAGTATAACCTTTGATTATTTCCGCACTTTTGCACATAATTAAGAGATTATCTTAGTTATTGTAGTAAGCCCCTCTTTTGAAGGTGACGTTACCCTCACCCCAGTAGTTTGAGTCAGCAAGGATACAATCCTAAAAGGGTGGATTATTGGAAGATAATGAATTAAGTTATTAATGCAGTATTGTGGTAGGCCCCGCTTTTGGCGGTGACGTTACCCTCGGCTAAGTAGTCTGAGTCAGCAGGGATACAGTCCTAAATAGCCGGGTTATAGTATTAATAGTAGTTAACTTATGAGGGGATCAAAGAGTTTGGACCCCCGCCATCCAATACCGTGAAGCATTGAAGGAGGTCCTACTAAATTTGACCCAGGTCCATTGCAGGACCTCTAAACACTGAACAATGGCAAGACCTTTACCAAACCGTTCCTTTAACCCCCGACCAGGTAGCCAACATACCTCCATATAGACCGTGGAGATATGAATGGTGAAAATCCTTTATTTTATATAGACAGTAAAATAATGCCAAGACACCACGGACAAACGATAAGGAAAGATCACCTTCAACATAAGTAACTAGTTATTAAAGTCATTAATACAAAACCAAATAAAAAGTGCAAAAGATTAGAAATAAAAAGTATTATACAAGAAACTTTGTCTTCACCAAGTGATGTAAGAGACTTAGGCAAACATGGCCTTGATTGTCAAGAACTCTTACGATCAATCTTGGATCCCGAGACGACTCACACACTCTACGATGGACAATGGATGATGGTGGTGGATGATGGTGTTGTGATGGTGGTGGGTGGTGGATGAAGTGTGAGAGAGGTGGTGTGCCAAGGGATGAGTTGAAATGAACCCAAGCACTCCTATTTATAGGCTGAACAGAGAGCTGGGCACGGCCCCGTGCCCGTCTGACACTCTCTCTCCTCATTAATTGTAATTCGCAATTACAATTAATGCGCCTGCTGTACTTTCGACACGCCCCCGTGTCCGCTGGGCACGGCCCGTGGTGGGCAATAGAAGCTTCTATAGGTTTGTCTTTTCTGCTGCTTCTTGGGCACGGCCCCGTGCTGGCTGAGCACGGCCCGTGTTCAGCCTTCTGCCTTCTCTATTTTGCTTGGGAAGATGCCGTTGAGGGGTCGGGCAGTCCACTAATGTTCCTTTCCTTGTATTTATGTTGGAATTAGCTATCTTTTTGCTTCTTTTGTGTTTTTGAGCTCATTTAATCCTGAAAATACAAAAGGAAGACAAGAACACTCTTTTTCCAATATTAGTACTTAAAAAGGGTTAGTTTTATGCCTCATTTGATGTAATTTATATGTTGCATTTTACACACATCACAAGGCTTCAAAAAGGTGCAGCTTGAATACTGGAATGATAACTATCATTGTATGAAAATTCGACTAATGGAAGATGATCATCCCAGCTTCCTCCCAAGTCAATAACACAAGCTCGTAGCATATCCTCGAGTGTCTGTATAGTACGTTCACTTTGACCATCCGTCTGAGGATGATATGCAGTGCTGAAATTTAATCGAGTGCCTAGGGATGAAAGCTTTCCCAGAAATGCGATATATACCTTGTATCCCCATCAGAGATGATAAACACTGGCACCCTGTGGAGAGATACAGTCTCATCCACGTACAACTGAGCTAACTTATCAGAGCTGTGTGTTTCTTAACCTGTCAATCCTTAATCGATACAGGTTTCTTATCACATCATAAATCTGCATATCGTTATGTGATAATGTGTCTCGATTTATCGGTGAAACATTTCTTTAAATCACTAGTGTGGGTCACATTGCGAGCTCCACTAAGCTCCTTATATAGGTTTTAGCTTATAAACTATAGACCTTTGTTGTATTCGATTTCCCCGAATGTTCTTATATATCCAGGGCTTAACTTACCCTGATCAATTTAGATTTAGCACACCCTTCTTAGGGCGATACCTTCGATTGAACCTTATTCCTTATTAAGGACTTAAGAGGGTTGCGACTTTCATCCATCCTTAATTTTTTTCTGCCGATTACTGACAACTTTTAGATGATTACGAAATCGAATGATCTTATTCGTTGTTTCCAAGGCAATCTTTCAGATCCTGGTAATTGGACTTCCCAAAGTCTCATCCATCAAACGAATGTTTTGATATTTCATCTATACAAGGTCTCCAAAGGAGCAACCTTGATACTTATATAACAACTATTACAAAAAGCTTATTTTTAAGGTGAGATGGTTATTCCAACCACTGCTTAAAACTAATCTTAAGGAATAGCTAATCCTTGCCGTTAGTCGAACAAATTGACGATCCTGGGCAGCTGATGGCAATTCTTAATTGTTGCCTAATTAGGGTTGCGGTAATTAATGCATAAGCAAAATGAACCGTCTTCCTTAATTAACTATACCGAATTCTCAAAATATTGAGTTAGGCTATATGAATCTTCTATTTTAAAACTTACTTAATCGGGGTTTCGATTCCTCCAATGATGGTACTAGCCGTTTTGGAGATTTCATAATAATAATACAGCCCTAAATGGGATATAAATCTTAACTCTATTTGCCTCTCAGGAGGTAAACTGGGTAATCTTTGGAGAAGATAACCAAGGTACAAGGAGATGACAGAGATTTTTCCAAATTCTCAGGCTCCAATTTATCTATCATAGTTTGTGTCAGATAAGTGACATATTTATGTTACGAGTCCATGAATTCCTGAATCGAAGACATTTACTTGGACAATTCCATTCAGGATATCTTCTTTGAATACCATTAGCTGACTTTAGTACCATATAACCATTAGAATATCCTTGCGGTTCCATGCATTAAACCTCCATACTGATCAGCCATGGAAGCAATCTATGGAACTTATTAAGATACCTCAATCCTCATATGGCGCTTTTATCATACTGTCTGGTTTTTGTAATCGATAGAGATCAAAGAGATATCAACTATATATGCTGACGCACTTCCTCTAGAGAGAGGGTACTTCTAGAATTCTATGACTGAAGGTTTCTGACGGAAACAGAAGAAATGGTTCTTATGATTTCACCTATAAGTTTTACCTTACACTTAATATCTGGGGTTCTTACGGGAGAGTTTCTAAAAGTTTGCTAAACTTATGATCTTATGAGAGACCTTGCAGCATCTGAACCCAAACGTAACTCCTAGCAATAAAATCACTATAGGGGATTTATCTGGTGTCATTATTAATGTGATCTGCCTCTACTCATTCATCAGGAGGGTTAAACGCCTCCATTCTTAATCCTTTTAAACTTGGCTGCAAAATCTTTGACAAATTTTAGGGCATTCTCAGCTTTGACTGGTTATTTCTTAATCTCTATAACGTGAGTAGCTGAGGTAGATCCATAATGGATTTATATTGAGCAGGCTTTGAAACTTTAATGTGCCCTCTTATTGCCGTTGCTAACCACCAATAATTATTGCATTAAGCTTAGATTTTGGGTAAACTGAATAGGGTACTATCTCAGCCAATGAATTTAAAACTTGTAACAAAATGTCGACAGTCTAGAACTTTTATGGTGAGAATCAGAATTTTTTTTATCCCATCTTTTTCCATTTCGTGATGCGGATAATAGGTTTTTCTAATAAGGTCCTTAAAACTGGGACCATCCCATAATGTATAAGAGGATCTTTCTTGTGGACTTCATTAATGTCCTCACTAATTAAGGGTATTGTCATCGAATGACTGTGATGCATACCTCACCGTGTCCTTTCCAGCATAACCGCTGATACACCTAATGGTTTCTACTTCATCCCACAATTTACTGCAATCGATGGCCCCTTTTTACTATTGAAGTCTCTTGACTTCCAAGAGACGAAGTACTTTTAAGTACATCCTAAAAGGAATGGGCTCCTTGCCATATATGATTTTGTTTGGGTTATTCTTCGCATTTGAAGTATGATTAAAGCTCTTCTCATGAGCAGCGACATGTGTCTTAAAGTGAGCAGCATTAGGCTTCTTGATCCTTTTTTTCACGAATTTTCTTATAGCCTTTCTAACAGCTGCGTTAATTACAGTTTTAACTCTATTAATATTGAGGTTCACATTTGATGCATCATTAGCATCTGTCGCATTTCTAGCATTGCGACTGTTGTTTGTCTCTTCTGAGTTTTCCATACTCGAAGCTTTGGTGTTAAATACCAAATTCAACAAGTGCTTAGGCAATCCATACCCAGTGTCTCCTTGAATTGTCAAAGGCTCACCATAAGGAGTCTTGATAGCTACTTGCCTCTTATCACACATAATATGGGTTTGGTTTTAAGACGACCAATCCATTCCTATCACTATATTGAGTCCCTCTTATTTTTAACGGAAACGAGGACAACGGAAAATAATGATTCCTAATGGATATAAAACATCCATCTAATATTGTTGAAGCATTCTCTGAGGTACCATCGGCCAATTCTATTTCTTATTTAACGCTTGGAGTTTTAACAGGCAGATTTAATAATTCACAGAATCTATTGTCTACGAAAGACTTATATGCACTTAAATCAAATAATACTCTAGCATAAACGTCATTGATCAGGAAAGTACCTGTTGTGACGTTGTTATCTTGAACGGCCTCTTGAACATTCATTTGAAAGACTCCAGCTTTGGTCTTCTTAGCCTCCCCAGGCTTCTTAGTTTTATTTGGGCAATTAGTTTTGATGTGCCCTATTTCCTTACAACCATGGCAGGTTGCGTCCTTTATGTCTTGGCACTCCAAAGTTTTGTGCCCTTCTTTATTACAGATCCCACAAGGCCTAGCTTGTGACTCTAAAGTGCATTTCCCTTTAATCGCCTTCTTTGGGCAGCAGGTCTTCACGTGCCCCTTCTCGCCACAACCATAGCATGTGGCGTCCTTCAAGTCCTTGCAGTTATGGGTCTTGTGATCCATCTCTTTACAGATGACACATCCCCTGGTCTGCTCATAGAAACATTTTCCGAAGTGCTTCTTCCCGCAGGTTTTACATTTGGGTTTTGCTTCCTTTGGCTTGGACTGGTCATAGTTTGAACCGGTCTTACCCTTTTTGTAACCTTTATTTGGGGTATTATCGCACTTTCGCTTATGATCCTTTAATACACGGTCCACGGCTTTGTTTACGGCTGTATCCAACATAGCCTGTAACTCGGTGCCCGTTAAGTTCAGTCTTGCATTATCATTCTGGTCAACTGGATGATTGCGTGCTTCAGATGAGTCAGCCATGGTGAATCTTTGAAGGCTACAGACCAAGTAGTGATAATGGGTTTAATTATATAGTGAATTGTCGAATTTGATGATTAAATAGCCATGGTGCAAATAAACCATATAGGCCAATAGATAGTATCTAATTTATTTGATTATGTTTTGCCTAGGTTTTTAAATAAACCATCTTTGGCGTTTTAACGGAATATAATCCTTCATATCTATTAGACAGGGGGCATAAGTCACGACTGTCAATGTCGTACCGACATTTTATATATAGCACAAGGGCTTGTTCCAAAGGACTTTTGATGGCACTGATGCCTTGTCACTAGGGAAATTTTAAAACATAATCGATGATTCCTTTGGATCGGAAAATTTCATAGTTCATTGTCTTGACAAGAAGTTATGAAATAAAACTATCTTTTTTTTCATGTATACATCTTTGCCCGAAGGTATTCATCCCAATGGATGTTTTGATGTGTTCATCATGTTCGACGTTTATTAGCCATGATTCCTCTTGATCATTTACGCTAAATAAGAGGTTTGGAAAAAAATTCCTAATATGAAGATGACAAGTGTGATTTTATCGCATCACTGTTTTCGGGAGTGTTAACATGTTTTCAGATGTTAACAAGGATCTGAATCTCTTTTTAAACAGGTTTTACCATCTTAGCTAGGTCTTTATTGACATTCCAGCTAGGTTATACCTTTTAAGATTCTTTTTAATATGTATACTGGCAGAAAAGGAATGATATTTTGATTTATTTCATATATTTTTTTCAGGATTTTCATTATAATTATCCTAAGCTTAATTAAAATATAACTATGGCACAAAAGGCCAAGTTACAAGGGCAACTTTAAATTATAAACCATGATTTTATAGAATCAAGGTATTTAGGCTTGAACGTTGTTCATGCCTTTTCATGACAGGGAGTTGTAGGCTACGACTGTCTGTTGTCTTATATGACAATGAATATGGCCCGTAAGCATTATATCCCTGATGGATGCTTAATTCACAAAATAAGAAAGGATTTCGGGAGAATCCAGTATAAGGATGATTTATGCGATTCTGTCGAATCACATCTGCCAGGAATGTTAACATGTTTACAGATGTTAACAGGGATTTGGATTTTTTGAATAGGTTCTACCATCTTGGCCTTGTCTGAAATGACATATAGGCTACGTTTACCTTTAAGATTCTTTTAATATTTAACGCAGAGCAATCCTAAATTAAGATGTTAATAGGGATCTGAATCTAATTGAGGAACTACCATCTTGGCCCTTGTCTTATAATGACACATGGGCTAGGTCTTGTCCTTTTTAGATTTTGCCATCTTATTATAATGGTAGATCTTATAAAAGGAATGTTATTCTTTCATATTTTATGTTCATATGCAATGATAAATAAATTTAGATAAAACATTCCAATGATTTTTAAAAGAGGTACAGAATTGCCCTAAACAGGACTTGGAAGAAATGATGTTGTCCATGAAGGGACTGAAAGACAAGAATGCCCTTATAAGGACTTACTAAGGAAACGAACTTCAGCAAAAGGAGTTTCTTCTTCATTTTATTTCTGAATGCTTTAACCTTGGTTGCACGTTAATCCTAGTCGCAGCACGAAGCTCGGCCTTCCTTAGGCTTCAAATGGGGAGAATTTCCATTATGGCTTCTTTGCTTGGCGACATATAAAAAAATATATATATAGAATTGAAAGCAATAATTCTCCGAATAGAGATGAGAGTATTCCTATTATTCAGTCTAGACTCAGAGGGTCAAGGAATGTGCTACTGTGTCATTGAGATTAAACACAAATGACTAGTGTTTAATTCACTCAATGTTGGCTCTGATACCAACCGGTTACACCCCGATATTTCCACGTATTACCGGTGGGCCCGGTGGGGAGTATCGTGACATAGTTGATATCATTATAGTCAATTAACACAATTTAAATGCACAGCGGAAGCAAAAGATAGATTTATTTCAACCGAATAAATTGTAATATTAAGTATCACAAATAGTTGAAACAGATCCACAGGCGGATCAAATAAAAAGGAAACATAGTTCATCAGACTTAAAATGCATCAAAGCTTGCGAGACTCTTATTGATGCTAAGGAGAGGCCAGCCTATTTCGAGTAGTACCTGCACTTAACCTTTTTGGGAAAATACATCAGTTTACACTGGTAAATACAATTAACTGACTCATTTTGAAAAGGTTTAGAAAAATTGATTTGAATGCACAAGGCACAAAACATTTTATAACTTGGGATAATTATTTATATATAAACTTGTAAAAGAATTACATGTTCGTTATACGTTCAGTAGCCCGGGTTGAATACCAGGTTAAAGATTAATTGACACACCACATGATATAGTCCCGCGGTGGGTTATTCCCGAAACCGGCGGTTATACCTTATTATTTATTTATGCACTGTCGGGTGTACGCCTACACCCCGTGCTTAGGTCGTGGCCATTTCTTAAAATGATGCCAAGGATATCCGGGACATAGTCATTAACCCCCCAAAGGCTTTAAGCAAACAAAACAATTTAAACGGGACATTTCAATAATTTAACCTTCATACAATTAAAAATTCAATGCCCGACCAAGCGGTATTTTATATACCGTACCCCAAACCCGTATAGGGAAAATAAGTTAAAAGTATTTACCTTTGCAAGTAATAATCACAAACAGCAAATGCACGTAGCTTTTACCGGGTCTCCTAGTCTGGAACAAAGGTTTATAATAACCTATTAGATTCCTAACGGGTCTTTAATTAAGCCTAAACTTAGACCGGTTAGTTTTAAAGGAAGATACGGTTCAAACGCACGATTAAGCGAAGACCGGAATAGAATGTGATTTAGACCCGAAAAGTTTGAAGACTTGTATAATATGGGTAAACTAAACACATTCTGGATTTTGAGACAAAAATGATAAGGTTTGACCCGTTTCGGTCAATTTATGCAAACTAGTTACATAAACCGAACCGAACGCGAAAAATGCATAACGGGTAACCATAAGAGTCATATACAGGTTTCCTACGTTAATATGCCTTAAATATGTTGTGACATCAGTAAGATATCTTCTATTATGCCCAAAATGGATTTAAACTCAAATTATGCCCCGAAGGGTATTTTGGTCATTTAAAAGGTTATAAAAGAGATTTAATATAAATATAAGTTTCAGGTCTGATATAATCAGTAAATATACCTAATTTAATAGGCTATATCAGTAGGGTATTACATATATGTGAAATTTACCATTTATAACTAAACTATGCACCGAAGGGGCATTTTGGTAATTTCACTTAAGCCTAAAATGTCAAAACTGGAAACCTGAGTTTAAAAACTTTTACTTACTGTTAGAATATAAAAATTTACTTAATATATCAGTAGGTATTAAGTCTTATATACCTAAAATGGTTTTAATACATACTATGCGCTTAGAACGCGTAAAAAGGCGGTTTTAAGCGATTTCCGGGTTTTATAAAGAAAGCTGATATTTTTATTATTCCAGAAGGCTCAAAATATTTTATTTATCATATTAGATCAGTAGAAAAAGGTTTGGTATCAAAAATATTTGTAAAACTCATTTTATAGCCCAAAAGGGCAAAACCGACAATTACCGAATCAAGCTTAGAACTCTATGTTATGCTCAGCCTAAAATTAAATAAAAATCTTCAAAAATCCCAAAATATTATTTTATATCAATAGGTAAAAATTTTGGTATTAAAAATTGGGTTTAGATAAGCTATACGCTAATTATGCCGTTTAATTAATAAAAAGCTTTCTAATTACGCTAATGAGCATAACTCCTAATCTAGACCTCAATCTGATGTCAAAATTTAGGGACAAGTCTAATAATCAGTAACTAAGGTTTCTATTCTTTTACATTTTCAAAAATCACATTTTAAGGTGATAAGGGCATATTGGTCAACATTTAGGCATATAATGGAAACTTGCATATGAATCGGATAACTAATGAACCAAGTTGTATAATCAAAGAGGGTTATACTAACATGAAACCTGGTCCTAATAAGGCTCTAAGGAATTTCTAAAACATGCTACATTGGGTCAGAACTGAAAGTCAAAGCAAAAGTCTACTTTTGCGACTTTCGGTTCCTGAACCGAGCTTAAACAGAAAATTGTCGGGTTGAGCATGCCTAGACATGTTCTTACATTGATTACCAAGTTAAATGAGTGATAAAACAGGTTTCATAGCTTCTACATCGTTAATTATGTGTTTATACGAAAATTAGCTTTCTGTTGACTTTTTAAAATTAACTTTGACCTGACAATTGACCTAGTTAGAGTGAGAATCAGAGGGTGCCCTTTTAAGGGTTTATTACCCACATAATTACCAACTCAAAGCTACTTTCAATTCGTGATTTGACTGGACAAATCTTAATTAATCACGAAGTCAAACCTTAATTACGACGGTTTGACTTTAGGCTAATAAACTAAGTAAAACTGAATTAAGGAAGGTTAAGGACACTTACTGAAGTCCTATGCACGACTAAGAATGCTTGGGAAGTGCCCTTGAGCTCCAGAAATCTTCAGAACAAGTGTTTGGAAGCTTTCCAAGTGAATTGCTCAAGTGTGAGTTCATAAGTTGCAACAATTGGTCCTATATATAGCCATGGAGGGTCAAGGAGATGGATACAAGTGTTAGGGTATCTCCAGGGATGAATACAAGTGTTATGGGACGTGTTTCAAGGAGCTAGAGGGTGGCAAACTCGCGGATTCGAGCACACATGCAAGCTGACACGTTTAGGAAGAGTTTGCTGAACTGGCAGTCCGTCGCGCGACACCACGTACGGGTGCCCAGGTGGTGGCGCGACACCAGCACCCCACATATCAGCCAACATGTTTCAAAATGTGACACTTTCACCCCCTGGACCTTCAAATGCGTAATTTCTTCCATTTTAGGAACTTTTAAACCTTGAAATTTATATTTCTATGATCCATGAGATAAAACCAATCATCAATAGGTCCGATTTCATTAAACGATAACCGAAAACACAAGTTTTGCCTCGTTGACGCTTTTAACCCTTCGTACACGAATATTATCATAACTTTCTCATACTTTATCGAAACCTTGTGAAATTTTTATCACTTATTCTCGTGAGCATAATTAATCGTTACAAAGCTTCGGGTTTGCTAAAAGGTCACTCAGATGTATACTTTTAAACATGTTGACACGTTTAACCCCTGTAGTTTGCAATCTCTCACTTTCTTCCATAATTAGCTTCGTATGATCCATAATTTATTCGTTTAAGGGTATAAACATCGTGTAGGGTTATTGTAAGGCATATTTATCCGTTGTTGACATTTTAAATCCTTTTATTCACATACTTTCTTTGTTTGTCAACTTTTGTCCCTATAAATCACTTCCTTACATGTTTAAAGTCCATGACACGTGTCGATATGATACTGGACATAAATTTACGAGGTGTTACAGCACTATACCATACGGTCCGTAAGCCTTTGCCAGATATCAGAAACTTGTTTCCAGCTGTTCCCCATGTGTGTAAATGGTTTTGGGCAATCTATGGGCTCATTCAGGGGTGCCCATGGTTTTAGAAATCAGGGGGTACATATGTACGACTTAGATTGAAGCTCGGATTTCAAGAAACGATACTAACGGTTCTCCAAAATCTATAAATACCCCCCATGATTTCACTTCAAACTCACACTTGATCAGCTCATATTCTCTAAGTTGAAGTGTAAACACTTCATACCTGAGAATTTGCTGATCAAACTTCCATTCTTGGACCCGTTGTAAGTATTCTTTCGTTCTTTTACGCGTTTTAAGCGTGAAAGCCAAACTGTGTTTGACTTTCTGCATTGACCAGTTTATGGTCAACACGAAGTTCGTTTGAACTTCGTAACGTGAGCGTAATCACGATGGTTATAGTCCCTTGTGACTATACCTACTGATTACCACGTTATTTAGGCATAGTGGCGAGTTATAGTTTCGGTCAAAATGCGCGTTTATGCGTATTTTGCAACCAAACTATTATTGGGTATCAAAACCGTTTGTTTTGATATCAAACCTGTTTTCAAACTTAGTTAAACATGTTTTAACATGTTTAACTCGTCACTTTAGGTTTAGTGCTTATATAGGGTCGTAAGATAAGCGGTCTAAACAACCGCTTAGACTTTCGAACTCGACCCGTTTGGTCAATCATTAGGATTCGACCAAACACATTAGGTGACCATAGTTGTATAGGGAATAACCTTCCGAGGTTATACCTTATGGTCACTTTGTTTAGTTAGTTGTATGATAGGTAGTATATATGCCTTAGGAAAATGACCAAAATGCCCTTTTTACGCCAAAATTCATTTTAAGCATATGTAACATTAATTTTGACATCTAAATTGATTAGGCAACAATATTAGACATGTTAAGGCATATTTTACTTGTCATAGGACTAGTTAGGCGGTACGAACACGTTTTACGCGAACGACGCGTTAAAGTAGCATAAGCTACCTAAACGGGTCGTAATGGGTCGTAAGCACTTAGGATAGGTTCCGTTTTAGAATATAGGCTTTGTTAAACCATATTACATGAGTTCTTACACTCATTTGGTTTACGAAACCTCATTCTATCCGGTCCTCCGATTTAGGTCCATTTATTAACATAGTTACCTATATTAGGTGCTGTTTGATTCCGTGATCTTTCTAGCTTTTGCTTGGTGGTTATCCAAAGACTATTGAGCAATCTCAAGTGAGTACATAGTCCCCTCTTTTACTGTTTTCAAACATTTTGGGGTGAAACACATGCGCCTATTTGTTACTTTCGTGCTTTCCATGTTTTTATATCATACTTGCTATGTTCATTAGTACACGTATAGTACATGATTTCATTATGTTTTTGCTATGTATGTCCATTTAGTGCATACTTAGTGCATTGTTTTACATTACATTTCACGCTATGTATGTCCATTTAGTGCATACTTAGTGCATTGTTTTACATTACATTTCATGCTATGTATGTCCATTTAGTGCATACTTAGTGCATTGTTTTACATTACATTTCACGCTATGTATGTCCATTTAGTGCATACCTAGTGCATTGTTTTATATTACATTTTATGCTATGTATGTTCATTGTTGCATATTTAGTACATTTGTTTTACATCACATGCTTACATTTTGGTATGACATTTGGTTTGTTTAAATGGGACAAAAATACGTTCATTAACATTGGCCATGCCGTTCGTTAGTAGGTAGTGGTACCATAGGAATTGACAACTCCCGTTCCTGAAATCCTAGGTTTGTTTGGATGGAAGGAATGAACGAATTCGATACACATAACTCAGATAAACCTTTAATTTGTTTAAGGGTTTATCGCCACAGTCTCAAGGCTTGAATGTATGAATTTAACAATACCGCATAGATGTTTGTATCAGTAGAGCATGCATTTATCCTACAAAACATAACTTTGATTTAAACTGTGTTTTACTTCAATACCTTGTTTTGTACATTTTACCTATGGTTTAGTTGATATATTTCACTTGCAATACATGACATTTGGATACACATTACATTATTTACATTTGACATAAACATTTTGACATTTAGTTTACACATTACATGGTTTACATTTGACATAAACATTTTAACATTGGTTTACACATTACATGATTTACATTTTGACAATAGACAATTATTTATACATAAACAATTGACAATTGGTTTAAACAAGACAATTTGGTGGTTTGTTTGGGTAAGTGATTTAAGTAACGAGGCGTGTGTAATATGATAAAAGCATGGTGGATACGCCGCTAGTACTTCCTATATATAAGTGCTTTTATGATATTACATATCGTAGCGTTATTTAAATCATTTCAATTTAGACACATTACATAATACATAAATAACATATTTTCACAAGACATTGTTTTACAAAACAGTTTATTCTATACAACTCATTTTACTTGGTTATTTAATTAACCATACACCTTTCTTTTATATATTCTGATTTCTTATCAAAGTTTTCATATGATTTATAAAAGAAAACATTTAACAAGATTCATGACTAATTTTTATTAAACATTTCTTTAAACCTAAGTCATGAATCATATTTTCACAAAACCTATGTATCTCACAGGCATTTTTATGCTGACGTACCTATTTTCACATGTGTTTCAGGAGCAGATGCATAGGTTTGTTCAAGATACACTAGGGTGGACTCGGGCCTTAGTAATATAAAAGAAGCAAGAATTAGTTAAAAAATGTGTTGTACTCTTTTTTCTCTTTGTTTCAGTCATGTTAAGACAATGTAACTCTCTTGGTTGATAAATAAAACATAACTTTAATTACCATGGTTGTGAAACAACAATTCTGTTACAACACTCCCCGACGTTTCCACCGCGGTTGCATGTTATACGCGGTCGGGGTGTGACAACTACAATATGATATCAAGGTGGCTTTCATTACATGGCGGAATCACACATTCAAAGCTGATTAAACACAAAGATGAAACCGAATGAACACCGAATGAAGAAACGAACTTGCATACGATTAGAAACTTCGTATAATACAAGTTATGCGATATTGATCTCTAGAAGTTCAACTTATAATGATCAACAAGATGTCATTATATTGGCTACCCTAGTGTCGAAACCCTAAGCCTACAGAAACTCGAAAACCCATAATTCCTAAGCCCATCTCGAGATCTTATATGCATGATCTCGAGATGTAACAAAACCGACCCATCATAGAATTGCTTAAACCTTTAAGGTCCTAACACAAAGAGATCAAAGAATTCGAGAATAGAGAACGACATATAAGAAAGATGTCACACCCCGATATTTATCACATCGCCCGGTAGGCCCGGATGGGGAGTATCGTGACTAGATTGATATCAAATACACAAAGACAGATAGCATGGATTTAAAATATTATTACAAACATAAATGTCCGAGTGTTCAAAATAATTATACAGACTGCTTGTAATAAAGATCCACAGCTCAAAAGGAAGTCAAGCAAGAAAATCGTGAAAGGCAGTGGACGCCTCTTACAAAGGCACCTGCGGAAGTGCTTAGCACCGAGGATTACCAGTTCAAAACACCACCACCAATGAAAAACAAGAGAGGACAAGATCCGAACCTCTACTGTGAGTATCATAAAGATAATGGGCACACCACGAACAACTGCATTAGTATGCGCACTGAAATAGAAAAAGCACTCAAGAGTGGATAGCTTACCCACCTAGTTCAGAACGTGTGCAAAGAAATCAAGCAGATCACCCATGGAGACGAAGGGCCAAGCAACAAAAAAGCAAAGCAAACCTAAGGGTCCAGGGCAGCGTATTGCGCACGTAAACGTAGTTTCCTTCATATTTGGTAGGTTCCTCAACTTGTCAACTTATGGCACGACTACTTGCATGCGCAGTAACTTAAGTTTCTTATTTATCCTAATAGCAGCTTTGTACTACATTGCCCCTGCGCCTCATCTAAATTAATACAAAGTCTGTTACATTACACCTATATGTTTCATTACAAATGCATGCAATTCCTTTTGGTAAGCACAAAAACACTATGGTACTCTAATACAAGTCTCATGAACGGTCCGCAGTCTCAGGTACTGCGCAAGGTCCAGCCCTACGTTCACACATGAGCTTTACACCATCTTTATTTATCTTACCTAAAAAAGTAACTGTACTCATGCAAACATTGTAATTAAAACATACCATATATTGCAAAGTTTCTTGCGCAACAGCACATTAACAAAGTAATTATAAAACAGGATCCACATCCCAAACTTGTCCAACAACCATCAAGTACAGACAACCTATTCTAAGTCTTCATCATCCGAAGCATCCGCTTCATTCGGGAATATCTCATTCAGTTGACCAACAAAATCGTCCGACTGCAGCGCCGAGGTCACCAGATCCATCACGGGCAGGTGCAGGTTGTTATATTCTTCTTTCGCCGCAACATGCTCCGCGCCAGTATCAACCCCATGGGAAGAAGACTTGCTGGTATCCTAGTCAACCTTTAAAGCACTGGTAACATGATGGGTACATTCTGCATAGCCTTGCGCATAACCGTCGCTGAGCGCAGTAACCATCAAATGGGCGACAGTCTGATCCAAATCAATAGAGTTCAAAATAGAATTTGCAACCTGCGCAAAGAAAAGCCAAAATGAAGCCCACACATTCATAAAAATATCACGAGGGATTGACATACTTACATTAATAATCCCATGATGTTGCATCCACAACATATCATTCTTTAGGGGTTCAATCAAGCTTTCCGCCATCACCCGCGCAGTCTCAGAACTTTCTAGCTTCTCTTCAGTCTCGGTAAGGCGGCGCGCAGCTTCAGCTTTCTCAACTCTCTCGAGTTGTAAGTCTTTCTTGGCAGACTCAAGCTCCGCCTTGGTTTGTTACTGATCAGTTAATAAAGAAGTAAGTTCTTATATCTCCTTATTTCTTAAGGCAAGGGTGGCGCAAGTTTGTACCTCTCTTTGCTCACTCCTTTCCCGGTGAGAACGAGCTTCATCACGGGAGGCTTCTGCATCGGCCTTCTCTTTTTTCAGCTTTTCAATCTCCGCCTTCAGATTGTTCAAGCTGTTTCGAAGAATCATTTTTTCGTTGTTATCTTTTTCGCAGATCTCTCTCCACCGTTTGCGTTCTTTGGAAAGGAGGGCAACTTCAGACTCGGCTTTCTTTTTCCAACCCATCGCCGACCATTCTTCTGTTTTTTGCTCGCTTTCAAACTTAGCCTGATCAGCTTCAAGTTTAGTCCTCAAAGCAGCAATCTTCAGCTTCTCCTCAACAGCCTCCATTTTTTAAGCCTCTACCGCATCCCATTCTTTATGCATATTGCGCCACTCGCACACTATTCGATGGGTTGTGGAGGTAGATATTGCGGTCTCTTGAAGATAAGCCCTGTAGGTATGCTCATGCGTTTGATCTTCCTGGAATTTAACCTCCGCTGGAGGGAAAGCACCTTGCAACCAATCTCGACAAACCTCCCAATCGGAGAAAGTGGCTCCTTGTTTTAGTTTCCAGACAGGGGCATGAATATCAGAAGCTCTCTTTGCAGTATATGACCTATAATAGTAATCCCCCGGAGTCTCATCCAGGCGGATGGGAGAATCTTCCTCATCATGCACCACAAAGCCTTGATCCACATGAACCGGGTTTTCTTCAACACTATCTCTGGGAGGAGCGAAAGTGGTCGCAGAAGAAGGAACGATTATCCCAGGGACCTCTTCTTCAATAAAGGATTTTTTCCTTTCTGGCCCATGCGCCACAACTTCGGGAGACTTGGGCGTGGCAACACCAACGTCAACCGACTCCGCCTCTACCATCTTCTCCGCTTCCAACTCAACAACAGTTTTCTCCACTCCCACAGCCTTCTCCACCCCCGCCTCTACAGTCTGGGTACTCTCCAATTGTTCCTTGATAGAGGCGGCGGGTGGTGATGGCGGAAGATCATCATCAAAAACAGATGATGACTTTTGATGAGCAAGCGGGATAGGTTTCTCTGCAAAGGAAGTTACCAAAGTTACTATACAGAATGATAAAGGCGGAAACCCAAAGAAGACACTTACCAGGAGAGAACTTGGCAACAAAAGCATCAAGATTGCCTTTTTTACCAATCTTCTTTCTATCGATCTTCTTCACAGGCTGTGCCGCAGCCCAACCTTCCGGCTGTTTCCTCTTAACGCCCTAGTCCTAAGCAGGGGCTCAGGACTCGAGTCCAAATCAATAGGATCATCAGGATTTGGTACTGGAATGTCTGCGGTGTCTCGAGGCTCCGGTTTTGGCTTCCTCACAGCTACAAGCGCAAGTCTTTCTAACGTATCAGACACTACTATATGATCACACCAGGGTTCAGAGAAAAGGCGCGTACCTTTCTTCTCTTCCTTGGGAACTTTCGCCTTCGGTGCGTCAACCTTCTTTGGCGCAGCAGTAACAGCCGGTGCACGCCTCTTCTTTTTCTCAGGGCCTATGCCTAAGTCAGTCAACTCACCTAACCAAGAAAATTATATTGCGATATTACCCAATGCGCAACATGTGGCAAAAAGTAATATTGCAATATTACAAAATATATCAACTTACCAACACCAGTAGAAGTTTACGCCGCTAAATCTTCCTCTTTCGGAAGCACAAAGTTTTTACTATTTGGTGATACCAGGGGTCTTCATTAGCACCCTTCTGAACGGTCTTCATCGTCCCATTCCCTCTCTTGTACGCCACAACATATAAAGCAACAACTGCAGAAGGGAAATTAACAAACAATTTTACATAATATAAGAAAATTTCATAACTTACCCTTATTATCTTCCACATACACGGGCTTATCATGACGGTCCGCTTTCTAGTGAAGACTCATCCCTGCAGCAACTAAGGACCTTTCAGGCAGTTCAACAGAAGGCACATCCTTTATATCTTGGTACCATATCTCCACCTCCGGAGTCTTCAAGGTCTCCACCTCAATATCTTCCACACCTCGGAAAGTCATTTTCATCGGAATCACTCTTGCCTTGATGAAGAAAAACTTGGGTTTCCATCCATGAAATGATTTTGGAGGTACAAGCAGAATTTTCTTGGCGGTTGGACTTTAAGCAAACGAGTAAAAGCCTTGAGCACAATGGAGTGATAGAAAACTCGAAAACGATCAACAGTGGGTTCGATGTGCATCGATCGGCAAACAAATTCGAAATGTCGAATCCGAACCATCCCTATGGGATTTAATTGAGAAATGTGAAATTTGTAGTAATCAATAATGTCGAGGACAAATCTCGTTACTGGTAATCAGAAGTTACCCTCGGTGAAATAATCCCAGAACAAAGTTATATAGCCGGCCGGAGCTTGAGCCGCTGTCTGCCCCTCTTCTGGATAAATCATACCCCAACTCTCGGGGAACTTAAAATTTTTTACGAGACCGTCGAAAGTCTCTTTCGACCATTTCAACGGTGGTAAAGAAGCAGACATCTCTTCTGAAGAATCGTCTGGATGGTCTCCGGTAGACATACAGGATATAAAGTAGTTGCAGGTTTTCTTTTAAAGAAAAATGGAGAAGATGAAAGGATTCGAAGGAAAGTGATGAAAGAAAAACAACTCAAGGGGTTATACCCGTCGCCATTAATGCCCTCGAGAACCGTAAACCCCCTTTTCAGAAAAACGCGGATATCGAGACTATAAGGGCGAGTGGGGAATGAAAAAGAGCTTCACGCGCGCGTAAACTACGACGTCCATTTAATGCTTGACATCTGACAAGTGACAGCCTGTCACCTAACCCTCACACATCAACATCAACACAGTACCTTTTACCAACTTCCTGCCATGATTCAAGTTTTTCAAAATTTGAAATCATGAAAACCTCAGCCTGAAGAAACAAGAAATATCTTCTGCAAGAAGATTCTTCATACTTTGCGCCGAACAACCTTGCTACTTCTCAAACAGTAAAAGCGCACACTTCATCTTTATAGTCCAGTGCTCCACCTACTTGCCATTAGCGCATAGAAGCACCACTGGACTGGGGGGACTTGAAGGGGTATGGTCCCAAAAACCTTGCGCTGGCGCATTGGACCATACCACAACCGTATTCCAAAAGTATCTTAAATAAGACCCTGCGCGGCCGCGCAACAGTTCTAAATAAGAGTTGGAAAAGAACAGTCTTCGATGTCTATTCGCCGGAGAAAAGAAGGACAAATATCCAACTAACACCTTTGCGCGGGCTCGCGCAAAGGTACAATTAGGCTTAAAGATAAACTCCTAAACATCTTTGCGCGCCTTAAATCAAGACTTGAACAAAGGAATCTTTCCTGTTATAACAGAATGGACATGTGGCAAAGACACAATGGTTTACAGCTGTAGATCTTCTGGAAAGCCTTAAATGCTCATCGTGCATGGTCATTCGGTTACAACCGAATGTGACGTGGCAAAATCTTAGACACTCATCTAAGTCATGATGATGGCAACAACTAAAAGATAGATCTACACAAAATCACTTTCCACGTGGCATCTCCCTAGCCGTTGATCAAACCCACGATCCGTGTTCAGGGATTAACGGAAGGTGAGGTAACCGCCAACGGAAAAGTATCTTCCGTTGCTATCTCCGTTACACCATTTTCCCGCCAAAATCCGGTTATAAATAAGATACACCAGGTATGATCTCACAAGTTACTTTT
The DNA here is from genome assembly GCA_030545235.1 of Helianthus tuberosus. NCBI lineage: Eukaryota > Viridiplantae > Streptophyta > Magnoliopsida > Asterales > Asteraceae > Helianthus > Helianthus tuberosus. Next base: position 35,451,329 of record CM060383.1, read on the forward strand.
TACTTTCACATATACTACATCTTTCTCCTTTAAGATCACGGTACTTATTCTCACGCCGGAGGGTGGTCACGGAGAGAACCCCCATTCTCCCCGTGACGAGTCTAACGGCTTTCTGTTTTGCAGTGATCATCGGAGAAGTAGTCCAACTAACCACCGAATCGGCGAGGAGATTTGCCCCTTTTATGCAGAGACAAAACCCCCGATCTAATTGATTCCGGTCAATTTAGATCACTGTTACTTCAATGTTATAATCCAAGAAAGCTAGTGTTTGCTCATGGTCGGAGCCGAGTTAATGGTGATGCGAGTTCCTATGACCAAAGGACGAGTCGTGGAGAAAGGACTAGTCAAGTACAAGGTTGCAAGAATGTTCGAGTTAGGAATGAGCCGAAAAACACAGTTAGAGATCGAGAGTTCCAGGAGAATCAAGTTGAAGATATGCTTAGAATTAAAGACCCACCTATTTTGAGTCCGAAATTATAGGGGTGATTGTTGGTAATTTACGGAGTTCAAGTCACAAGTCGGTGAACTTGAGGCACCAAATTTAACAAGTAGGTTAAATTGGTTATGTTTCCTAATTATGTTATATTTATATTTGGTAATGTCTTGGCCACGAAGTTAGGGTTAGACATTATTAAGAGAAGACAAAAACCGAGTTATGGTTTAAGACTAGAGAGAAACCGAGTTATGGCTTGAGAGTCTGTAATTAGTTTTGAGTTATTTTCTATTGATTCGATCTAAATTCATTTCTTCAACTTTTCTATTTGGTTTGATTGTCGATTGGAACTTGATTGACGATCTAAATGCATAGCTTTTGGTAAATAAATAAATTATATTTTGAATTTTTTTTATATTTTAAATATACTCTCCACAATTAACCAAGAAAAACAAAAATTATCGTTAGGGCAGTTCACCAACCGAGTCGAACTGAGCGGACCTTTGCTCGTGCTTGGCTCGTTAACAAACCGAACCGAGCGGTGCGGCTCATTTAAAACGAGCCTCAAATCAAGCGAGCGTTTTTCGAGCAGTGAATATTCCGAGCGAGCGTCGAGCGAAGTTCGAGCAATTTGGACAACCATGTCGCCCGATTTAAATTTGCTGAGAGAGATAGTGACAATGTTTGGTCTCAAGTTTTTATGTCTTTAAAAACATGCACATTTCATGGTATAATATTTTTCTTATGAATAACAATGTTGTGGCCGACGAGGCGATGATCATATTGCACGAACAATTACGTTGAGAGCAGGAGACGATCGACTTAGGGTAACGACATGAAACATTGAGGCGATGAGCAGTCTGTCGTTTATCGGTTTAGGGTTTAACTTTTAGATTTGGTATTAAGTTTTTTATTGGCGTGGCTGGGCTAGTATGTATAGATATAGTTGTAAATTTTGTATATAGTAGATCAAAATTATAGTGGTATATATAAAACTATAAATTTAATTTATATTTAAGTATATATTAATTTATATTTAAGTATATATGTATGTGTAGTGTGTGTATATATAGGTGTGTGTGTATATATGTGTATATACATGTTTATATATGTATGTGTATATGTATATGTATATATAGGGGTAAGATCAAATAAAAAGTTGATTTTGCCTAAGTAGGATGATAAGTAATCTTAACCATTCATTTTTTAAATCAATGGTTAAGATGAAAGTTTAGGAGAAAGGAGAAGTCTAAGGGTATCTTGGGAAAATTCTATTTATGGACTTTCTCTCTCCACATGCAAGGCACATGCATATTCCACCCCCATTTTTTAAACGTTCATAACTTTTTTATACGACATTATTTTTTCATAAAAATTTCACCGTAAAATCGAGCGTCTTTTTATCTTTAATTTGAGTACCATATTGCTATATAAAATATGAAGACTAAAAAAACCCACTAAAATGTGTTGTATTTCTATGTTGTATAACATTTTTTTGTGCTGGATTTTTTTCTACATTTTTGTGCTAAATTTTTTGTTCTGAATTTTTGTCTTAATTTTTTTTCTCAATTTTTTGTGCTGGATTTTTTTGTACTACATTTTTTTGCTGAATTTTTTCGTGCTATATTTTTTTACTATATTTTTTTGTACTATATTTTTCGTGCTATATTTTTTTATACTAGATTTTTTTGTGTTATATTTTTTTGTACTACATTTTTTGTGCTAGATTTTTTGTGCTAGATTTATTTGTTGTATTTTAAAAAAAACAAAATGGGTGCCACATGTCATTTTCACTCCTATTTATAAGGACCAAAATGCCCTTCATTTCTACTTATTAGGAGTGCCACATGTCAACATTACAATTCTTCTTAGGCTACTTAGGCAAAATTCACTTTTTAGTGGATCATTCCCCTGTATATATATACTAATTAAAAATAATAATTCGAGCCGAACCGAGACGAGCGACCTTTGCTCATGCTTGGCTCGTTTTCAAACCGAACCGAGCGGAGCGGCTCGTTTACAACCGAACGTCAAATCGAACGAGCATTTTCCAAACAATTTTCGAACGAGCGTCGAGCAAGCGACGAGTGGCGAACGATTTGAATGGTCCTGGTTATGGTTTCAAAATCACAACCTAATTATAATCCAAATCCACGATCTCCTTCCTCAATCCTCAAAGCCCTATGACGAGATCTGAGCACCAATCGGATTCAAGCAAGTTTATAACCCTGATCTACCTAAGGTGTTTCAATTTCCACTTACAATTATATTTCAACAAGAATGAGAAGAAGAAGAACAAGAAGTCTGAATCCTCTAAACAACCATCCCCTCACGTTCTGAAAATTCCTGAAATTATGAAAGCAACGAAAGACTTGGACGAATCGTTACTGATTCGGAGGGGATGGTTCGGGAATGTTTACTATGGTGAACTTTTGCATGGATCAATTCTTGTCCCTACTGCCATCAAACGATATACGAGACGCGGGCCAACGGATTCTTGGCCCGACGTTGAAAAGCAAGAGCTTTACGCTTTGCGACACCCGAATCTGGTGTCCTTGCTTGGTTACTGTGATGATGACCGCTATGAGAAAGAAACCATTCTTGTGTATGAATATATTTCGAGTAGAAAATCTCTTAATGATCATCTTCATGTGCTCAGTACCCGTCTTCCCTGGATTCGCCGACTGGAAATTTGCGTAGGTGTTGCTCATGGGTTGAGATACCTGCATGCTGCTGACGTTACCCATGGCGACATTAGGAGCTCTAATATCATGATGACTGAAAGTTTGATACCCAAAATTACAGATTACGGCTTGTCGGAACTATCACTAGCTTATCGTCCAACTGCCGTCAGCATTCCTCTTAGAGCTTGTGGCTATGTGGATGCCGCTACAATTGACCGTCATGGAGGCTTAACAATGAAGTCTGATGTCTATTCACTTGGCGTGCTTTTGCTGGAATTGCTTTGTGGGAGGCCTGTACTGGATTACAATCGTCCTCGCGAAGACCCGCAGCGGTATCTGGCTAACTGTGTCCGATCTTCTTTAACGCTGTTAGAGGATGTGGTCGATTCGAATGTGAAGGATGAGATATCCAAAGATTGCTTGGATATTTTTGTTGATATTGCAAAGAGATGCGTGAATGAATCTCAACAACAGCGACCAGACATGGCTGAGGTCGTGACTCTCCTTGAGTCTATATTGACGTTACAAAAGAGTCACACGCAGGGTGCACTAAGTGTGAAGATGCTTACTTATGATGTTTTGAAAATAGCTACAAGTGACTTTAGTCGAAATCTGCCTTTTGGTGAGACAGAGGTGTATCTAGGCTGGGTTGAGCTTGAGCAGGAGAAGTTAGCCCCTTCGAAAGAAGGTGTTGGAATTGCTGTTGCTGTTGCTTCCAAATCGATGATGGCTCATGATGACTGGCTGGTAAGTCTCACCAAATGCACACCTGCCATATAAGGGGCTGGGCTTATTGGACGAAAATGTAACCCAAAAACAACTAACTTTCGAAATTATCAAGTAATGGTTTTGTAAATTGTCAAATCAGTGGTTTTGTTCCTTTCTTGTTTTGGTTGTTGAAGTGACTTGCGTTCGTTCAGGAAGAGGTGAACTTCATGGGACAGCTGGATCATCCTAATATCATTAAACTCTTGGGATGCTGCAAGAGTGATGGAGACGGAAACTATCTTGTTTACGAGCACATGCAGAGATCCCTCCGTCACTTTATTCAAGGAGGTAGGATACCATCTCTCTTTTTTCGTTTTCTTAATTACTGCAGCCATGTAAGATGAATAAATTTTGCAGATGATGGTTTGGAACCACTTTCATGGGGGGCACGAATTAACATCCTAATAGGAGTTGCTCGTGGAATGGCGTATTTGTATACGGATAAAGGCGTACGCTGTAATTTCCGATTCGATGATATATTGCTGGATGAGGTAGGTACTCATTTGATTTATGGCAGGGGTGTTCTTAATTCGGGCTAGTTTTACGATATGGGCTGCTGCTACATACATAAAACCATATTGGGCCGCAAGGTTCAAACACTAAAAAAAATGGATCTAAAGACAATGATGAATGTCACAATGCAAGGATTAGCTAAATGTCTATTGTCTTAGCTTCACAACCTGATCTTCCAAATAGATTTCATATGGAAGTTGACTTTTTTGAAAAGTCAATCTTACTTGGTGGGAATTTGGAACCTAAATTTAGAGGTTTATGTCACACCAAGGAATGGAATGAAAGAATATTCTTGTATCTAAGTGTTGAGTTGAAACATAATATGGCATATTTTCAAAGAACGCCGAACCAACTAATAATAGAGATTGTCACTTGTTCAGGTTTGGGTTGATTATGTCGGGTCGGGTTTCGGTCAAAAAACCCTCCCTTAGATCAAACCACTTATTGAGTGTCATCTTATCTGTACTCTTTCTTATTGCAGGCTTTAAATGCAAAACTAGGGGGGTTTGGGTGGGTGCATGTTGTGAAAAAGAGAAAAGGAGTCTTCGGTTATTTAAAGGCAGTCTATGACCCAAAAACTGGTATGTTACTCCATATAAACCGAATATGCACTTTTAGATTAAGATAAAAACTTATTTGTATTTTTATTTTCAACTGAAAAGCCAAGTTCATACACATATATATTTTATAAGCCATGATTTTGTGATCTGACAGGTTTTTTGCCGATGAAGGATGTCGTAAGTTTCGGGTTTGTGGTGTTGGAAACTATTGCAGCCAAACCCCCTGAAGACGTCTTGATGGACTTGAGGAGCATGGGGTTGGGGGCTCCTAAGATCAAAACAAACAAAAGAGAGCTTAAGAAAAAATTAGACCCACGTCTTCAAGGCAACTACTCCTCAAAAGCTGCTTTCGATTGCATTGCACTCGCATTAAAATGTATACGTCCCACGTGCAAGCCTTCATGGGAAGAAATTGTGTGGAGTCTGGAACGAATCAATGCTCTTAACTAGTAACGCAAGGAGTTTGAATTTCCATTTTGAGTCGATACAATGGAATTTGGCATGTACGTTTTAATTTGGAACCGGTTATTACCGCTTGAACATTATAATCTTTATTTGAACACTCTAACTCCTATGTTAGTATTGATGGGTATTGGATGTGTTGGAACCATGTAATGGTTCCTTGTTCTGGTTTGGACTGGTTTATTTCAGTTGCTTCAATAGTAAACTAATTTGAGGGCCTATTAATTTTTATCTCTTTAACTCCTCTATCATGTTGACCTGTTTCATACAAATCTTATGGTACCGTTTATTGTACTTTTGACTCATTTCAGTTGCTTCAATAGTAAACTAATTTGAGGGCCTATTAATTTTTATCTCTTTAACTCCTCTATCATGTTGACCTGTTTCATACAAATCAGGCCCTACCCGTCCTAGTAAAACAAGAATTCGGGGCCGTTGTTGTGTTGTAATTACGTCTCTCAATAATTTGATCAAACACTTTTAAATAATCTCACGTCACTGTTGTTGATGCCTCACACTCAGCCTTGCGACGCTGGTTTTTTTTACCGCCCCTCCCACCTTAATCGACATTTGGTTTTTATTTTAATTGGGTTTTAATGTTTAAACATTTGGGCTTGGGGTTGGTTTAACTGTTTAAACATATTGGCACTCAAAATTTAAATCAAATTTGGGCCACTTAAATAGATTGGGCCGATTGACACACAAAAAACTCAAGCAAATTTGGGCCAGTTAAAATGCTAAACAGATTGGCGAGGGCCTAGTTTGGGTTTTACTTTGGACCAGACTCGTTCGGTTATTGTAATGGACCAAACCAATTAGGATAAACTTCTAATAAAACTTACTGAAAAGTAGAGAAATATAAGTGTGTCGTGACGCTATATTTAGAATTTTGTAAAACATTATACATACATTAACACCCTAATACGAGTACTACAATGAACCGAACAGATTCAGGTTAGTTTCAAATAATTTGTAAAAAATATATTTTAGAAGTTTAGAGAAAGACAAAATATGTTTATTATTAATAATAATAATAGTGAAACAATAAACAAATTTGGTTGTTTACAAAAAAAAAAAAAAAAAAAAAAAGATAAAGAAAAAGCAAACAAAAGTGAACAATAAATACAAGTTAAAGTCACACACAACTAACACAACCCAGGAGAAAAAAAAATATAATTAAATATATCTTTTGTCATAAAACGAAATATAAAAGGGTTTTGAATGACTATAAGGAGAAATAGTTGCAGCACCAGTATGAATAAACCAACAAATTTATAAAGAGAGAGAGATAGCTATCCACGAACTCAAGACCAGCGCGTTAAAAGGCAAGCCAACTACCAATGTACTGAAATGCGGTAATGATGAGATAGTGTATTATACCCTTATACAATTAGCAACTTGGGTTATGTTCTATTTGTTTAAAAGTCACACCCATTCATAATATATTATATTATTATTATTATATTACATTATATAATAAAGAAAAGAAACATACGACACCACTCAAATTCAATTCAACAGATGCGTCTCCTCCCGTTTCAAGTTTACGGTTTACTATCAAACGTATAATTAAAGCGGCGTTTAATAACATTCACAAAACACTCAAACCCGCGTGCCTTTCAAAAGATTTACAAAACAAGGGACACCACTACATCAATAAACAGACGCAGCCATTACATTTATAAAATCCAACCGACATTCTAACCACATTGCGTATACCAAATCCGTCAATGCACACCAATTCCATTGATTAACCGAACTGAATCAAATCAACAACGTCCACCGCTCCATCGATAAAACCGACACGACCGTTACCATTATAATATCCAACCGACATTCTAACCGCATAGGCATACACCAGTTCCGTCACCGTACAAGTGTACCCCAATTCCATCGATTAAACAAACCGATTCAAACTCAATTAACCAACGCGTCTCTTTTGTTAAACACACGTGTTCGTTTCGATGTAACAATTATTAAAATTAAACGACATGTAATTGATGGTTCACATTAACCAACGTAACAGTTGAGTGTTTTTTTTTTTTTTTTTTTTTTGATAATCGTAAGGATTTTGAACTTCAAAAGTGGCGTCGATTTTGTCACACCCCCAAAATCCACCTGCGGAATACCACCGCTAGGAGGCGTGACTGACCAGGATCCAGCCACCAATCATATTGAACATGTAAGTTAAAAGATATAAGAGTTTAACCAATACAATTGGTGTCCAAACAAAACATAATTAAGTTGCAAGCGGAAGCATAAGTCTTAAATTAAAACATAAGTTTAATTGTTTCAAAGTTTAACATGGCACGCAGCCGTCCATGTCCCACAACGACTCTCTTCCATGCAAGCTCCAGCTAAGTACCTATTGACCTGCAAAGCATGTAGTAACGAGTCAACAACAAGTTGAGTGAGTTCACGGTTGGGTGTTCGTTTTAAGTTGTTTCGAAAACAGTTTCCTTTATCTGGCATCCTGCCGTGGGGGTTACCCCATAGTTAAAAACGTGACTTGTTTATTCCCGGTTACTCTGGCAATCCAGCCGTGGGGGCTACCCCGTGTTAGTTATCTGGCATTTCGGCCGTGGGGGCTACCCCATGTACACACTAGACTCGTTACCATATCGACTGCTGACTGTAGTCATGTTTATGTGCCCTGAAACTGTCAATGTCTATCATCATTGACGTGCCCCAGATCCATTAGTTCACGCCCGTCCTCTGCGGCACGGTGTGAGGTTTGTCAGACCTAAATAGCGCTATCTAACTAATGACCCGCTCGCCATTGGCCCGACGATTAAGTCGATATAAAAAGGAGGGACTTCGTGATAGAGTTTTGGTCTAGTACGAGTTATCTGTCCGTGAGGACGAGGAATTATATTCCTGAACCTTTGCTGTCCTACCCAAGGAGGACGAGGAACCCATGTTCCTTAACCCCAATTCCCGACCCCTGGGAATCCCATGCTTTGTAGAGGGTGTGAACTCACCTTGGTTTGCTCGGCAGATACACAGAAAAGTCAGTCAAGAAATATTGTGGTCACTCACGTCCTATCATAGTTGTATCATACAAATCAGGTTCGTATTCAAGTAGTACACGTATGTTTCTAGCACATTGCATTCAAGTGTCATTCATGGCAGCCCAAACAACATTCACATTCAACAGTAACACATAAGGTCTATGCATTAGGCCCAAAAGTCCGGCCCAATCACCTAAGCCCGTAATCATGCAAGTCTAATTCAGCGTGCACAAGTGTACGGTCTCGAATCGAGACTGTACGGTCTCTACTCGAGACTGTGCGGTCTCGAGTTGTAGTCCACCAGATTTCGAGTCGCAACTAAGGTGATCTCGGGTCATGCATGTAGTGCAAACGTGGTCTCGAGTCAAGATGTTTGGGTGTTGATCAAGTGTGGTCTCGAGTCGCAACTGGACTCGCAACCAAGATTTCGAGTTGTGCTGTTTTGGTCTCGAGTCGAGACTATGGGTTCTCGACTCGCAACCTGTGTCGCAACCGGGGATCTCGACCTGTCCTGTGGTGGTCTCGAGTCGAGACAGAAGGTTTCGGCTGGGGACATTTGCTGAATTCCACATTGTACTTGGCCAATGAGATTTCATGGTCATGATACTATGTACTAGCCAATAACAATGCACTAACATGTTCCCTTGTCTAGTAATTTCTGAAATGGATCAAACATGGCAATTTTCAAATATCATAACCCATTCATATCACATTCATCATATATTCATCTAGTTCATCTTTAGGGTTTTCATCCTTTGGACAAACAAGCTCATTAAACCGATTTATGTTAACATAATCTACTTAGTTTAATGCACCAATGATCCTTATCATTCACACATTCAATCGAGAACATAATAGCACCATGTTCAAACATATCTCTACTTATTCATATGTCAAACTAGCATGATTCTTAACAAGCCAATCTATTCTTACTAACCATGACTTTATCTAGAATTCAAATATCAACATCATAGATGAACAACAACAATCCTAGTACCGATTATTCAAGTGGGGTATGTTCATCATGCATAAGGCAAACATATTATCAAATAACTTCATTATTCATTATCATCAACCAAAATATCACATCATCATCATCAACAACAACCGAAATATAAACACACAATGAGAATCACTAACCGGTTAAAGGGTATGAGGGGTGAACTTCCAAATGTCGATTCCGAGCTTGAACCGAAGGTCCTAGTGTGCCGGTGTGGATCCGAGAGAATGAGAGAAGAGGTGATGTTGAGACTTAGGGTTTAATGGTTTCTAGAGAGAGAGTAGGGGAGTATGTGTGTTGTCCAAAGATGATAGTGTTGGTCATAAACAAGGATATATACTAGTTTCAAGTGGTGCACCCTAATGGGCTTTTTGGTTGGATTGAATGAGATGTGTGTGGCCCATCCGACCCACTGTTACTGTTCACTCGAGACCGCATGGTCTCGAGTCGGGTCCTTGTTGTCTCGGTTCATATACATACACGCATACATACAATTACAACACATAATCATATAAGTTCACATATATCATTCATCAAATCATCAATTCAGTTAGTCACTTAACGTTCAAGCATACAATGAAAGGTTCTAATTTCGAGTTGTCACATCATCCCCAAGTTGAAAGAAATTTCGTCCCGAAATTTGGTAAGCACTCACTGAGGAAGCTAGTTAAGTTGTATGGTTTTCCTGGGGTGTCACATCCACCCCCCGTTGATCTGGAATTTCGTCCCGAAATTCCGTAGCTTCGGCCTCAGTAGTGGGTGTACTGTTTGCGAACAGTTGGGGATACTTTTGTTTCATCTGATCTTCGCGCTCCCAGGTGAACTCTGGGCCGCGACGTGAGTTCCAACGAACTCGAACGAGAGGTATTCTAGTGCTCTTGAGGACCTTAACATCCCGGTCCGTAATTTCGACTGGTTCCTCGACGAATCGTAACTGCTCGTCGATAGTGAGTTCCTTCAGAGGAACTACGTGGGTCTCATCTGACAGACACTTCTTCAGATTCGACACGTGGAAAACGTTGTGAACTGCACCGAGTTCTGCTGGCAAGTTCAGTCTATAGGCCACCCTGCCTATTTTCTCAATGACTTCGAAAGGTCCAACGTATCGTGGGTTAAGTTTGCCACGTTTACCAAAACGAACCACACCTTTCCAGGGTGAAACTTTGAGTAGTACCCGCTCCCCAACCTGGAGCTCTAGCGGTTTCCTGCCCTTATCGGCGTAAACTTTCTGTCAGTCACGAGCTGCCGCCATGCGTTTTCGTATTTGAGCAATTTGTTCGGTCGTGTCTACCACATGTTCTGGACCAGTGATCTGACTATCTCCCACCTCTGCCCAGCAAAGAGGTGACCGGCATTTACGTCCGTACAATGCCTCGAACGGAGCAGCTTTAATGCTGGTGTGGTAGCTGTTATTGTACGAGAATTCCACAAGTGGCAGATGCTTTTCCCAGCGGTTGCCAAAGTCGATTACGCATGCACGAAGCATGTCCTCTAAGGTTTGAATGGTGCGCTCGGACTGCCCGTCCGTCTGAGGGTGATACGCTGTGCTCATGTCTAATCGCGAGCCGAAGGATTTGTGCATTGCTTGCCACAGCTCTGAAGTAAAACGTGCATCTCGATCTGAGATAATAGAGGTGGGCACCCCGTGCCTCGAAACAACTTCCTTGAGGTATATTTCTGCGAGAGTGGAGAACTTATCCGTCTCCTTGATGGCCAGGAAGTGTGCAGATTTTGTAAGTCGATCCACGATCACCCAAATAGTATCGTTCCCGCGCTGGGATCTAGGTAGGTCAGTAACAAAATCCATGGAAATTTGCTCCCATTTCCATTGTGGTATCTCTGGTTGTTGGAGTAGGCCTGAGGGTTTCTGGTATTCGGACTTGACTCTCGCACACGTTAAGCACTTGCTAACGTAAGTTGCTATGTGGGCCTTCATGCTAGGCCACCAATACGTGGTTTTGATATCGTGGTACATCTTGTCCGAACCAGGATGTACCGAGTAGCGAGACTTGTGTGCTTCATCCATCACAAGCTCTCGTAAGTTGCCGTAGAGTGGGACCCAAACGCGTCCCGTTACGTAGTAAGCACCGTCTTCCTTCTGTTCCAAGCGTTGTCTTGATCCGCGTAAGGCTTCAGCCCTGACGTTTCCTGGTTTCAATGCTTCTACCTGAGCGTCTCGTATTTGGGAAGGAAGACTAGAATGGACCGTGAGTTGTAAAGCTCGCACGCGCTTAGGCATAGTGTCCTTTCGACTGAGGGCGTCAGCCACAACATTGGCCTTGCCCGGGTGATACCTGATTGAGCACTCGTAGTCATTTAGTAGTTCAACCCATCGTCGCTGCCGCATATTTAGTTCCTTCTGCTTGAAGATATGCTCGAGGCTCCTGTGGTCGGTGTAGATGGCGTACTTGGTACCGTACAGGTAATGCCGCCATAACTTAAGTGCAAAAACAACAGCTCCCAGCTCTAAGTCGTGCGTAGTGTAGTTCTTTTCATGAACCTTAAGTTGGCGCGAGGCGTAGGCTATAACCTTATCTCGTTGCATCAATACACAACCAAGACCTTGAATTGATGCGTCGCAGTAAACCACAAAGTCGTCAGTGCCCTCAGGCAGGGAAAGGATAGGCGCGCTGCAAAGTCTATCCTTTAGATGTTGAAACGCTAATTCCTGTGCGTTTCCCCAGTGATAAACAACGCCTTTCTGCGTTAGTGAGGTGAGAGGCTGTGCAATCTTAGAAAAATCCTTAATGAACCTCCTGTAGTAACCTGCCAATCCCAAGAATTGGCGAATTTCCTTTGGTGTACGAGGTGCAGGCCAGTTCTTAATCGAGTCTACCTTGGATGGATCAACATGAATCCCATCCTTGTTTACCACGTGGCCTAGGAAATGGACTTCTCGAAGCCAGAAGTCGCATTTCGAGAACTTTGCGTAAAGCTGTTCGGTTCGAAGGAGTTCCAGAATAAGTCGAAGATGCTGCTCATGCTCTTCCCGACTCTTAGAATAGATCAGGATGTCGTCGATGAATACTATAACGAACTTGTCCAGGTAAGGCTTGCACACTCGATTCATCAAGTCCATGAAAACCGCAGGTGCGTTTGTCAGCCCAAAAGGCATGACCAAAAACTCATAGTGCCCATAGCGAGTTCTAAAGGCTGTTTTAGAGACATCCTCTTCTCGGACTCTCAGTTGGTGATAACCCGATCTCAAATCGATCTTCGAGTAGTAGCTCGACCCTTGCAGCTGGTCGAACAAGTCGTCAATACGCGGTAGAGGATAACGATTCTTCACCGTCACCTTATTGAGTTCCCGGTAGTCGATGCACATTCTGAAGGTACCGTCCTTCTTTTTCACAAATAGTACTGGAGCTCCCCAGGGCGATGAGCTAGGACGAATAAAACCCTTATCCAAGAGTTCTTGTAGTTGCGTAGAGAGTTCTTCCAACTCTGATGGAGCTAATCGGTAAGGTGCACGAGCTATAGGTGCAGCTCCAGGAGCTAATTCGATCTGAAACTCGACTTGGCGATGAGGCGGAAGACCAAGTAATTCCTCAGGAAATACCTCTGGATAATCGCGTACAACTGGAAAATCTTCTATCTTCTTCTCCTTTTCTGAGGTGTCAGTAACGAGAGCCAAAATGGCAGTGTGGCCCTTTCGCAAGCACTTTTGGGCCTTAAGGAGAGAAATGATGTTCTCAACAGCACTCCTCTTGTCGCCACGAATCATGAGAGGTTCACCACCGGAACCTGGAATACGGACAACCTTCTCGTTGCAAAGAATCTCTGCTCGGTGTTGGGATAACCAATCCATCCCAATGACAACGTCGAAACTACCCAAAACGATAGGAATGAGGTCGATAGAGAAGGTCTGGTCAGCGAGAATAAGTTTACAACCCTTGACTACGTGTGTGGCTTCTAAACTCTTACCATTTGCTAGCTCTACAGTGTGCTTGTTGTTCAAAGGTGTTGGAATACGCTTAAGCATTTGGCTAACTTTTAGTGACATGTAGCTAGTATCGGCACCCGAATCGAATAATATTGAAACATAAAAGTCGTCGAGAAGGAACTTACCCGCCACAACATTGGGGTCGTTCCTTGCTTCGCCTTGGCCAATCACGAACGCCCGCCCCCTGGCGCCATTGTTGTTGTTGTTCCCATTGTTACCATTCCCCTGATTGTTGTTGTTGTTGTTGTTGTTGTTCTGGTTCCTGTTCAGTTGGGGACAATCTCTCTTGAAGTGGCCTTCAGCTCCACACTGAAAGCACCCTTTGTTATCACCTTGCTGCTGCTGCTGCTGGCGCTGGTTCTGTTGAGCTGGTTGACGATTCTGATTGGCGGGGTATAAGCTCCTGCAATCCTTTGCAGCGTGACCAGGCTTGTTGCACCGATGACAGTTGCCCCTGGTGCATGGCCCACTGTGGTGCAGGCTGCAGCGATTGCATTTGGGGTGATTCCCTTTGTACCCACCATGACTTTGACCACCAGATGATTGCTGACTGGGGCTCTTGTAGTCATCAGTCTTTCTCTGCTGAGACTGGGATTGAACAGAAGTCGACCCTTTACTTGAAGTTCCATCCCATTTCCGTTTGTTGTCACTAGAGGTACCAGAAGTAGTTGCAGCACCTATGCGCTTTGGTAACTTGTTCTGCTCCACCGCTTGATCAGTAAGACGGTGAGCCAACTGAACAACCTGCTGGATAGTGGCGAGGCTTGCTGAAGTCACATGACTTTGGATCTCTGGCACCAAGCCCTTGAGAAAGAGTTCAATACGCTTAAATGGAGGGTCCACCATAGTAGGACACAGTAAGGCAAGCTCATTCGATCTCTTAGTGTACGCCTCAATTTCTGACCCCGTCATCTTGAGGTTGAAGAACTCGACTTCCAGCTTATGAATGTCGTCCCGACTGCAGTATTCTTCTTTGATCATCTCCTTAAAAGTTTCCCATGGGGTGGCGTTGGCAGCAACCAACCCCAGCATTTGAACCTGAGCGTTCCACCATGTGAGGGCTAAACCCTCGAGAGTACCGGTAGCATACTTCACCCTGCGCGCCTCAGGGCATTCACACATTTCGAAGACAGATTCTAGTTTCTCAAACCAGTGTAGGAGACCTACTGCTCCTTCAGTGCCGCTAAACGTAGTTGGTCGGCAGTCCATGAAAGTCTTAAAAGTGCACACGGGTGGCTGAGCATGCTGACCTATCGTGGGTGAAAGAAAAGACAGAGTTTAACACAAAGGTTGGTTCACGAGAGTAGGATTCTAAAGACCCTAGAATGAGTTCGGACTGCAGGGTATACCTCCTGCGTGTGCAGCTGCAAGTGCTGCGGCAACTCGTTCGTTGATCAGAGCCGTCAACTGGGCTTGTGTCAGGTTAACGCGTCCAGACATGATCTTCATATCAAGAAGAATGTGAATGAGAGGGGTTCGCGAAAGTGCGATGTCAAAAGTGAGTAAGTGCACACGTGTTCAAGCAACAGTAGTTATACTAACCAAGCATACCATGAGCAATGTACTATGTAACTAACAAGTAGGCAATATATAAACAGATTATATCACCTAGAATGCCGAGCCTTGCATGTGGAGTGAAGCGTCGTTGTGGACCGTTGAGCACTGTACAGGTTATAGTCTGGTTTTAACAAAACGTTTCTCCTTTATTAAAACCAAGTTCTCTATAACCAATGGCTCTGATACCAATCTGTCACACCCCCAAAATCCACCTGCGGAATACCACCGCTAGGAGGCGTGACTGACCAGGATCCAGCCACCAATCATATTGAACATGTAAGTTAAAAGATATAAGAGTTTAACCAATACAATTGGTGTCCAAACAAAACATAATTAAGTTGCAAGCGAAAGCATAAGTCTTAAATTAAAACATAAGTTTAATTGTTTCAAAGTTTAACATGGCACGCAGCCGTCCATGTCCCACAACGACTCTCTTCCATGCAAGCTCCAGCTAAGTACCTATTGACCTGCAAAGCATGTAGTAACGAGTCAACAACAAGTTGAGTGAGTTCACGGTTGGGTGTTCGTTTTAAGTTGTTTCGAAAACAGTTTCCTTTATCTGGCATCCTGCCGTGGGGGTTACCCCATAGTTAAAAACGTGACTTGTTTATTCCCGGTTACTCTGGCAATCCAGCCGTGGGGGCTACCCCGTGTTAGTTATCTGGCATTTCGGCCGTGGGGGCTACCCCATGTACACACTAGACTCGTTACCATATCTACTGCTGACTGTAGTCATGTTTATGTGCCCTGAAACTGTCAATGTCTATCATCATTGACGTGCCCCAGATCCATTAGTTCACGCCCGTCCTCTGCGGCACGGTGTGAGGTTTGTCAGACCTAAATAGCGCTATCTAACTAATGACCCGCTCGCCATTGGCCCGGCGATTAAGTCGATATAAAAAGGAGGGACTTCGTGATAGAGTTTTGGTCTAGTACGAGTTATCTGTCCGTGAGGACGAGGAATTATATTCCTGAACCTTTGCTGTCCTACCCAAGGAGGACGAGGAACCCATGTTCCTTAACCCCAATTCCCGACCCCTGGGAATCCCATGCTTTGTAGAGGGTGTGAACTCACCTTGGTTTGCTCGGCAGATACACAGAAAAGTCAGTCAAGAAATATTGTGGTCACTCACGTCCTATCATAGTTGTATCATACAAATCAGGTTCGTATTCAAGTAGTACACGTATGTTTCTAGCACATTGCATTCAAGTGTCATTCATGGCAGCCCAAACAACATTCACATTCAACAGTAACACATAAGGTCTATGCATTAGGCCCAAAAGTCCGGCCCAATCACCTAAGCCCGTAATCATGCAAGTCTAATTCAGCGTGCACAAGTGTACGGTCTCGAATCGAGACTGTACGGTCTCTACTCGAGACTGTGCGGTCTCGAGTTGTAGTCCACCAGATTTCGAGTCGCAACTAAGGTGATCTCGGGTCATGCATGTAGTGCAAACGTGGTCTCGAGTCAAGATGTTTGGGTGTTGATCAAGTGTGGTCTCGAGTCGCAACTGGACTCGCAACCAAGATTTCGAGTTGTGCTGTTTTGGTCTCGAGTCGAGACTATGGGTTCTCGACTCGCAACCTGTGTCGCAACCGGGGATCTCGACCTGTCCTGTGGTGGTCTCGAGTCGAGACAGAAGGTTTCGGCTGGGGACATTTGCTGAATTCCACATTGTACTTGGCCAATGAGATTTCATGGTCATGATACTATGTACTAGCCAATAACAATGCACTAACATGTTCCCTTGTCTAGTAATTTCTGAAATGGATCAAACATGGCAATTTTCAAATATCATAACCCATTCATATCACATTCATCATATATTCATCTAGTTCATCTTTAGGGTTTTCATCCTTTGGACAAACAAGCTCATTAAACCGATTTATGTTAACATAATCTACTTAGTTTAATGCACCAATGATCCTTATCATTCACACATTCAATCGAGAACATAATAGCACCATGTTCAAACATATCTCTACTTATTCATATGTCAAACTAGCATGATTCTTAACAAGCCAATCTATTCTTACTAACCATGACTTTATCTAGAATTCAAATATCAACATCATAGATGAACAACAACAATCCTAGTACCGATTATTCAAGTGGGGTATGTTCATCATGCATAAGGCAAACATATTATCAAATAACTTCATTATTCATTATCATCAACCAAAATATCACATCATCATCATCAACAACAACCGAAATATAAACACACAATGAGAATCACTAACCGGTTAAAGGGTATGAGGGGTGAACTTCCAAATGTCGATTCCGAGCTTGAACCGAAGGTCCTAGTGTGCCGGTGTGGATCCGAGAGAATGAGAGAAGAGGTGATGTTGAGACTTAGGGTTTAATGGTTTCTAGAGAGAGAGTAGGGGAGTATGTGTGTTGTCCAAAGATGATAGTGTTGGTCATAAACAAGGATATATACTAGTTTCAAGTGGTGCACCCTAATGGGCTTTTTGGTTGGATTGAATGAGATGTGTGTGGCCCATCCGGCCCACTGTTACTGTTCACTCGAGACCGCATGGTCTCGAGTCGGGTCCTTGTTGTCTCGGTTCATATACATACACGCATACATACAATTACAACACATAATCATATAAGTTCACATATATCATTCATCAAATCATCAATTCAGTTAGTCACTTAACGTTCAAGCATACAATGAAAGGTTCTAATTTCGAGTTGTCACAGATTTCTTTTGCCTTTTGAAACGCGTGGATTATTTTTTAATCGATGGTTTTGAAACGGTCGAGACTTTTCGAAGGAGGACGAAAAAACTATAAATACTTACCCCTGCCATTATTTCCAATAATTTCTGGGTGATCAAAAGATCTCCAATCGGATGGTTTCGCATCAATCTGGGGCGTCAATGGTGGGGTTGATCGACGGCCGCTCCTCCGCCGCTAACACCACCACAGGAGGGCGTCATTAGGGGCGTGGGGGAAAGATTTTGAACCGTCGGAACTGTAGGTGGTGGGGTTTTGCAAGTTAGGGGAGGCGGTGGTTTCCGGGCTATGGTTTGAGCGGAAGGGTTTCAAATCAAGTGAATCAAATCTTTGAAGAAAGTGAGGAAACGGGAGTGATGGTCTTCAATTTCATTTCACTTTTTCATATAACCCCCTCGACTATGGCCAAACATTCCAAACAAAACGGTTTGTTTTGCTATTAGTTTTATTTTTATATTCTGATGCTCATATGATAGGTCCTATTAGATTTGGTTTATTTAATTACTAAATTAAATGGCATTTTATTAAGTAGAACCTTATGTTTAAGTTTTTTTTTATAAATTTATAAAATAGATGTTTTAGTTTGATGTTGCAATCCGGGAGTAGAACAAAAAAAATTAAACCTAACAAAATAAAAGACATTTATAATCAACATCGCGTCGCAAGGCGCGGGTTAACGTCGTTAAGAAGTTCATCTGGACGACAATTAATTATGTTTAATTGCAAGTTTAATTGAGATTGGGTTGAATCCTTAATAAACCACTGGGGCTATTTTCTTCACAACAAATGAGGTGTTTTTGTTATTGGCTTGGTTTTAACTTAGCAAATGAGAAATTACATTGTATTTGCTTTGATTTTACTTAACTTATGTACCTTATTTGCTTATTTTTCTCCACTCATTTGATTTGATTGTTAGTTATTTGCCAAGCTTTGTTTTTTTTCAACTTTGTTTATTATTTTCAACATTATAATAAGCATCCCGCTGCAACGCGCGGGCAAACATTAACTCGTTATATATAACATATAAAAAATTTCAAAAAATGTTACGGGCTCTTTTACGTTTACATTTTTAGCCCTGAGCCGGCGCCCACCCGGCCATGCTCGGGCTGGCCCTGGATTCAAGAAGATACCGAGTTTGTAATAACCTGCAAACCCAACTTGTAACACTGTATGCCATTTTTAACTTAAATACATGTAGCGGAAAATACGAACTTAAAAATTCTTACTTTATAAACTTCTTTAATACTTGAAAACCCATTTTTTAACAATTCATTACGAATATTACATCATTTATTCATACTCAACATGTATATTATAAGACCCGTATTTAAGGGACAAATCCATCACTTGTGGTGTAGTGGCTGGAAAGACTTGGGTTCTTCTTGGAGACTCAAGTTCAATCCCTACTAGTGCCATATTTGGTGGATAAAGACAATGAATGCTAGTTCTTCCAGACCTTAGGTCAAGAGTTCGAGCCCGAGCCACCCCGAGTTTTAGTCCACCGCGCGTTACGCCAGAGAGATTCTCTCTTGTGGCAGCGCAAGCCCCTGCCACTGGCAGTGGGTGGTATGGTTTCCCGGGGAACGTCGTTAGCCAAACTTTGACACCAGCGTGGGTCCGGTTAAGACAACATAGTCTGGCCAGAGTGGGGTTAGGGCCCTCTGTTTGAGAGGGTGTGAGATCTCTCTCTTGTCTGTTAAAGATTCTCATCGTTCAAAAAAATATTTATGGGACCACATGACCACACTCCCCTACAATCCACTTTATATAACATGTAGTCACCATACATCCACATCATTAGAAAAGTAAGTAACTTTATACAATACATAAACAACATATAAATAACTCTTGACGAAACCAAATGACCACATTAACTTCCTTCTTCAAGTGCGGATCTGAACGCTTACAAACTCGAATATGATCTCCAGATTCTATTATTCAACTTTCAAGAGTCCAATCTTAATATACCTACACTTTCATTCCATTCTCATGATAATGCGGTTAATAACATTAAAAATGCATTCGTCTTGCACTTTTTAGCTTTCCATGACATATCCAAGGTTTATACTAACCTACACACACCAAGCTTGCACCTACTACAAGCATATCATGTTTATTCGGTTTGACCTGCTTAGTTCATGACCATTTACCTTTATTGGGTGTAATCCAAGTTATCATGTTGGTCATATACCCTCAAGGGTTTAGTATAATTGATACAAGTGAGTAATAACCCTTACAAGTGCTTAAACTCTCAACCTTGCTCATATATATAAATTTGAGACAAAACAGTGAAACAACTGTGTCAGAATTCAACACCGTCGTGAAGCATCTGTGCATATTTATTACTTTACACATTTTGTAGACTTGGGCCTCCTTTTTTTCCCACAACTAATACTTGATCCGCCAATAAGTTGATTAATACATAAAAAAACCATTATTAAACCCATGACTAATCTAAAAGTAAAATTAACCAAGCTATATGTAAGCTAGAGGAAGCCACCCACCTCGAATCCTCCATGTGAATTCAACCTTAACACCACCATTAACTAACCATCCTTTCTTGATTCTCATTCTTTATACACACATGAATTTATTTACACACACGTAAGTTGGGCTCGAGAATCATATACCTCGAGTCGCCACGTTCATGATTGTCTTCTTACCTCCTCTAGGCCCATTAGCCTTCCATTGATTGTTTAGTACACCTTGACTTGATTCCTATCTTTTTATGTCATCACATTTTCCATTCATTAGTATTCATATTAATTTCAAGTTTGTTTACATTCAAACTCATATGTACCTTGACTTTCTAAGGTCAAACTATACTACGTATACAACATGAAATTACTTACAAAAATATTCACATTCCATCAAATTCCGCATCTTTATAAGTGATTATACACATATACACACATACACACATCGTAGTGGTAGCCGACGGTATGCTTTCCCTAGAAATGCCCAAGTCAAACTTTGAAGCCAACGTGGTCCCAGTTAAGACAATGTGGTCTAACCAGAGTGGGGGCAATGGAGCTCTTCAATTTGGAGAGTGCGGTGAGCAAACACAAAAAAAAGGTTGTTAAAAAAACAGACAATAATATAATAACTTGTTTATTTTATTTGACCTAAACTTTATTATTATTATTATTATTATTATTATTTTACTATTACTATTACTATTACTATTATTATAATAACTAATTTTAAGGTTACTTTGTTCTTCTCTTTAATTTATAAGATACAATGCTTCATAAATTTCGAAGCATGTCGTTCCGATATGGTTACTTTTATCTACGTATTGATATAACTTTTTTTTTTTCCAAAACCTAGTTGTGAGTCGTAATTTACAAGTAATCTAACCAAAAAACTACATGTTCTTAAAGCTAGCTCACTTTTAGTGTTTTTTTTTTGTTTATGTAAACTGACGCCATTTGCTATTTTTTATTATAATAATATGACCTAATGCTTTATATAGTTTTGAATATACCGTTAGGACGTGCTTATTTTTATCTATATTTCAATAAAACTTTGTTTAGTCAAACATGTAAAATGGTAAAACAAAAAGTATAGTATCTCTCTTTTTAAATATATGCATGTGTTTTTATTAAATATTGTTAGGGGTAGGGGTGGTTAGCACTCATCACTCATAACATCCAATCAAGTTCCGCCATGTCATCAACCATTCTTTCATCACTCACAACCTTTATTACTGGAAATGGTCATCACTTGTGATGGAATTCCATCACTCATTACCTTTTTTATTTTTATTTTTTAAAATTATAAATTAACAATAAAACACTAAAATTATAAATTATAAATTTCATTTAAATTAAAACATACTAGTTTAATTAAACATACTAGAAATATTTTAGACTACAATTAAAAAAAACATACATAAAGAAACTCTACTCCTCGTCCGAATTAGAAAATTCCAAACCAAAAGAATCTACTAGTTCGATTAAATCGTATCTCAACCGAAAGTGAATTTCTTCATCACGCAAGTCTTGTTGGATATTTTCGGAAACGTGAACTGTGTAGGAGGATCCGGCACCCAATCTGGAGATATTGCACGTCCGTCTTGTTTGATTAGCATAGCGTGCAATATTATACATGCATATACTATGCTATGTATTTATTTCTTATTCATCGCACGAACCGGTCGGCTTAGTATGCCCCATCTACCCTTTAAAACACCAAAAGCCCTCTCAACATCTTTTCTTGCCGATTCTTGCAACTTTTTGAACGCCTTTTCTTTAGCATCGACAAGAAATGAAGGAGCTTTCACAAAAAACAGACCATGATGGGTAGATACCATCCACAAGAAGAAAGACTCGTCTGTAATATCGTCCATTAACATAGAATGGACAGAAGGGTGCGGTACCATCCGTTACGATTTGGAACAACGGCGACGTGTGCAAAACACTGATTTCGTTGTTTAAACTTGGAACACCAAAATATGAATTCCAAAACCATAAATCATTCGACGCCACCGCTTCAAGTATGATGGTTGGTCTTTTGACGTCACCCTTAACATACGCCACTCGTAACTCTCTTGGACAATTTTTCCACTCGATATGTGTACAATCGATGCTACCGAGCATCCCTGGAAAATGCCATCTAGCCTCATATGCGGCGTAAATACATGAGATGTCGTGCCTCGTCGGTTTACGTAAAAACTCTTTACCATACAATTTAACGACCGCGTTACAAAAAATTGCATTCATTCACGTGAAGTTATGTTTGACATAGCTAGGTATTCATCAAATTGATCGGGAGGGTTACCTGTCGCTAGTTGGCGAATGGCGGACGTGCATTTTTGTATCGGCGTGAAACTTGGTTTGCCCCTCGCGTCATAACCTTCTTGAAACCATTCTTCAGTTGCTTTGATGTCTACAGCAATCTTTAAAAATAATTCCTTTGGTAAATGAAACCGATCTCTAAGGTAGTATTTGGTATGCAAGAATGGAAGGTGGAATGGAATGAACTATTGCGAGGGAATGAAAAAAAGCGTGTTTGGTTGGTCAACGTAATGGAATCACCCATTACATAAGTCATTCTATTCCCTCAAATTCATTCCATCCACTCCCCCTGTTTTTTTTTCCATTCCATTCCCTCTCTCGGCCTACGTCACAAACACCGCCCATCGCCTCCACCATCTACCACCACCTGCCGTCGTCACCACCCGCCACCAACCTCCGCCGACCACCACCACCACCACCGTCCTCAGTTGCCACCGTTGCCCGCTGCCACCGCCACTGCCATCGACTACCACCGTTGCCACCTGCCATCGCAAACCACCGCCACCCCGACCACTATCGCCACCCTCCGCCGACCACCACCACCATCCTCCGCGACCACCACCAGCTACCTTCGACCACCACCACCCACCGTCATCGCCACCACCATCGCCGCCACCTGCCACCGCAGACCACCGCCAACCCCGACCATCACCACCGCTAACAACCGTCACCCACCGACCACCGACCACCGCCACCCACCACCGCTACCACCCACCACCGCCACCCATCGTTGCCACCGCCACTAGTCGCCACCGATCACCGCCACCATCCATCGCCAATTTAATTCATTCATCTTTTCTTACCTACCAAACAACACAAGGTAATGATGTATTCATTTTCTGCATGGTAACCACACAAGACTATGGAATGTAATGATCCATTTCATTACTTTGTCCATTCCATTACCTCGTCAATTCCATTCCCTCATCTATTCCATTACGCCATACCAAACAGACCCTAAACATTTCGGCATTGTAGACCGGATTCTTCACAAAATAATCATTCATTAACACTTGTTGGCATGTAAACGATCACGATCCACCATTTTCTTCTTTGGACGGTTCGAACTTCCTTCAAGTTCGTTATACACTGACACGAAAAATTCAAGCGTCTCATTGTCGGAAGACGATTGGCTATCGCTATCGCTCTCCATCGGAAACGCCGAATCCGTAGGAAAATCCATTTGTGAAATGGTATAAAAATTGTAGAATGTGTGATATGTGTTTGTGTTTTGGTGTGTGAAATTGTATAAAAAATTGTGAAGTATATATAGATTGTTTATAGGTTTTTTTATTAAACATAACGTTCCAAAAAAAAAAAAACGGTCAAAACACATGCAAACGGTCGGATTTTTAAAACTCAACGCGTCAAAAATATAACGCGTTTAAACTTCAACAAGTGATGGGGAGTGGGTGGCGGCGGTGTTTTGTCGATCTTCACGCGTGATGGGGTGGTATCACGGACCACCCTGGGTGCCCTTATGTTATTAATAGGTGGGAGGGACTAGAAAGTTAAAGAGATATATTTGAAATAGTTGCTCAGTGTTCGAATCAAACTCGAAAAACTCAAAATTCCATTCGAATCCAATTCGAAATCCATGTTTGAATTCGGTTTTTGAATATTCAAATTCAGTTGGTTCAAGTGTTGTAATCGACTTTTAAATTGAATACGAATTTGTGATTTTCTATTCGATTAGAAATTCAAATTTAAACTATCGATTTTATTTTTATTTTACACACACAATTTAATTCAGTGATTTCAAAACTCAAATGATTCGATTCAATAAATTTGAATATTCGAAATTCGATTTTTTAAACACCCCGTCTAGAAGAACAAAAAAGATAATGCACATTTTAAAAGGTCTCACTTATTGAAATATATTTTTAGGCCAAATCAATAAAAAAAAATACTAATAGGAAATGCAATAAAAAAACACTAATAGGAAATGGTATCAAAGTAAATAGTATAGAAATGGTTCAGTTTTCTTTTCCATAATATAAATAACTGGTACGAAACAGTAGTCTCTTAAAGAGGAATTCCAATCTTTTATTTGAGGTCTTCTAACAACATTAAGCAAAGCCATAAATAACTAGAAACAAAAGAACTAGAAAACATATGAAGATGGGTTTTCATGATCCTAGAACTCTTCTTTAGTCACATTTTTAACTTTTAAGGTTAACCGATGACGCCTTAATCGGGTAAGATGCATCCATGGCTAACCCACACAATCCCTCAGGCACATTAACCCCACGCTGCATCCTGACGTAACCTTGTTCGCCCCACCCAGTTCCCCACGAGTTCCTCACGATCCAATAATTCGTTCCATCTTGAGTTGTCCCGTACCCCACAATGGCCACACCATGGTTCAGCTCGGTCCCACACGCCCCGTTGAAAACTCCCTATTAAACATCATCAAGAATCTTAACATATGCTACATAACATATGAATAAGTATTTTTTTTATTTTTATTTTATTTTACCTGAGAGTAAAATTGGAAATCAAGACCTCCAGCATCTATAGCAATTGAGACGGGCTGATTAGCAACGGCTCTCAACAACGCGCTCTCATCGTTGGTGGGTACATTTTCAAAACCATCGATTTTCACTACAGGCGAGTTTCTCTGCATAACATAACAATTATATATAAATAATTAGTTTGTCACATATGATTATAGATTTGATATTTTATCTAGGTTCATAAATAAGATACACTTTCAGCAATTTTTCGACCCATTTGACATAAAGTTTTGACCCATTTAACCATTTGCATTTACACTAAGCAAAGTCTACCATTTTGCTATGAAATTTGAGTTCAACTCTTAACACAAGTGGTACCTTTGATATATCACAGCGTCCATTGCGGGCAAAATATGGGTAAATTTGCTCGGTTGTAACCCCACCGGTTTCCTTAATGAACTCGTATCCATTTTCCATTAACCCACCATTGCATCCTTCGCAATCGGTTTCACAATCAACAAGCTCTTGCTCAGATAAGGATACTAGTTGGTTGGTCTTGATTTTGTTGATACCCTCCACCCCAACTATGGTTGAAAACGCCCAACAACTACCTGTAACAAGGTTAAAAAGACTCCAGATTGAGAATAGATGAAATTTTCAACCCATTTACATAAGAACGGGTCAAGGTCAAATGGGTCGAAAGTAACAACAAAGCATTTTTAGTGCATACAACCTACTGAATTGTTGTATTAATAAGTTACTTTTTGGAAGTAAGTTCTTATGGCCCAACTAAACCATTTGTTTATGAACGATTCAGTTCGGGTTATGCTTTATCTGTAACATGTCCAACGGGTCAAAAGTAACCCAAGGCGTATTTATAACACACTCCCTACAAGATCTTTTTATTTAGGAAATTAAAATTACTACAATAGTAATATATCTTTCGCGATATTTACGCAAACTATTAATAAAATTAAGTTAATAAATTTGGACAACATGTGTTCCGGGTAAACCAAACCTGACGCTGGACCTCTTTCGACCCAGATAAAAATTACCCGTTTTGACCCGAATGCCCAACCCACCAGACCCGCCCAATATACATACCACATCGGCCTTGGTTCTTGATAGGGTTGACGGCTCCATTCGTCCTCCAGTCAATGGATGGCGGTGGATCAGTGGTCTTCGCATGCATGAACGGGGTCTGTCGCCTTTTGCCTTTTAGCATCCTGAAGTGCAAGATTTTTGAATCAAAACCAGCCTTGAACTCATGGTTAGTCATATCAGCAAACTCGTTGAGTTTCAGCTTGTACGGTTTGCCCATCTGGTTCACTCGGTTAATGTAGTTCACGTTATACTTGAACACATTGAAACGTTCCTTTTTTTCATCAGGGGCCCTTGAAACCATATGCTGGCTTCCCCATCTGACATACAAATCCCACAGGCTCTTATCTGTGGCCAAGTCTTTTTCGGTGAAGTCAATGCAATTGACCACACCGATAAACAAAGCAAGAGAGATAGAAAGAACGAAAACTTTATTACATTCCATGACGGATTTGTAAATAATTTGATGAAGGAAAGTGAAGCGAAATGCGAGACTTTATATAGTGAAATGAATGGATGGTTTGTTATTGTTTGCATCATATAAAGAGAAAGTGAGCCATACTTTTAGAAGCTAACTTACTATTTTTAGCAGGAAATCAGTTCGAGCTAAAAACGGACGTCATTTGAGCATTTAAAGCCTGTGGACCTGAGTTCATCTTGTGTGCTCTTGATAACTTTCAGTTGGGCACCTTCTTGATAAGGATCAAGATCAGGAATGCAGCGTGCGAGAGACTGAACCTTTGCGGTCACTATAGATCTAACAGAAAGACATTTATTAAAGTTCCATTACTTATTATAAGTTTATAACTTCAAATTTTGCAGTGACTCAAATAACAAACCAACTGTTAAATGGCATTTAGTCATTATTAGAGGATACTGAATATTTTATAAACAATAATCATTTGTGTCTTTTTAGTGCACAAATTCACAAGACTGGTTTTAAATCACCACTTTGTTAAGAAGTGTGTCAAACAACCCTGCTAATCCCAGAACAGGAAATTATATTTTGATCATTTCGGTTAAAACTGTGACCTACCAATACCAACCCTGACCTTGGTACCGAACTTTAATGGTATTTGTTTAGCTTATATTTACAATGAAAGCCTGAAGAATTAGTTAGCTAATATTCCATTATAAACAAAGTATTTTGGGTTCATAAACCGTTGAAGCTGACTTAATTGCTCAACCGAAGCAAGTTGGCCAGTTTGAGATTTATACGGTCCCGGATGACTATTTTCGGAACTTTGAACTGGCCTTGTAAATCGAACCGCCCATTTAGCCTTTTTTTATTTATTTATCTTTCCATATTTGGAATATATAGTTACGCATATCTATTTCTATTATATATAATAAACAAGAAGATTTGGGCTGATGTGGCATTAGATTAGAGCCTCTAGAATTGAGTTTTGGCGGGAAACTGAATATGCAGCCAAAAAAATCACGCGGATCTTTCTTTTTTGTAACCCGACCCGTTTTATATTCCGATGATATAAATTCCTCTAAAAAACACGCTTTCTTTTTCTAAACCCTAGATCTTCATCTTCTTCCTTCTGATGTACGCTTCCTCTTCTCTTCTGATCCAGATGATTCAAGCTTCAATAATCAGGTAAAGAAATCTTCTTTTGCTAATTGTTAATCCTTTTGTTCATGTCCGATGATATAAATTCCTCTAAAAAACACGCTTTCTTTTTCTAAACCCTAGATCTTCATCTTCTTCCTTATGATGTATGCTTCCTCTTCTCTTCTGATCCATATGATTCAAGCTTCAATAATCAGGTAAAGAAATCTTCTTTTGCTAATTGTTAATCCTTTTGTTCATGTTCGAATTTATATCTTTCTTTCTGTCTTTGTTTTTTCTCTCCAAACCCTAGGTCGTCTCAAGAATTCCAGCCGTCACTCTCATCGGGATTTCTCATCTCTCCGTCTTTCTTTGTTTATTTTGATCTGTTGCAAGTGAGTTTTGTTCAAAGTTTCTTTTACCCTGATTAGATATTTGGAAAAAAGTTTAGTTCTTTGCTATTTGGGGATTTTGATTTTACTTTCTTTTTTCTCAAGAAACAATCTTCATTTTTCTTTTACTTTTGGGCTTTTGTTGCAGGTTGTTTATTAATCTGATGTACTTGTGTTTTGTTTACCCCGATTAGATACTTGAAAAAAGTCTGATTCTTTGCTAATTTGGGATTATGGTTTGATTCTCATGTTATTGACTAATTTTTTTTTGTTTTGACCCTTTTAGTTCTTGCTGGGTTGAAGGAGAAATTTGCAGAGGCTATGAGGAGAGATGATGTACCGCTTTCGAATGACAGTTGTCTACAATACAAGATGATGACACTAAAAAAACATGATTCCAGGCTTGGCTTCTTTATAAGTACACTAAAAATACAAGATTTTTTTTACCCAAAATACAGCCTTGGTCGGATTCTTATTTCTACGCTTCTCTTTGATTTCAACCGAATATTCAAAAAATCGAATAACAATTACGACTTAGGCCTCCAATTTTAGTTACGCGCTTTTATTTTCAGATTTCTTGTAGGCTTGGAGACGGACTCTGGGTCTCGGCTAAAGTGTGTTTGCTTTTCATCTCCTCAACAATATCACCGTAAGTTTTTTTCTTTTTACCTTCAGATTAAATTTATTTACCTTTGATGTATAGTGGGTTTGCCAAATTTCTAAAATGAGTTGTTGCATGTTGCACTACAAATAAATTAAAAGAAACATCTATTCTTAGAAACAGCTATTGCCCTTTGATGTACAGTGGGCTTGACAATTTGACATCCTTTTTCAATATGCATGTATATATGTGAGGTTGAGGAAGATTGACAACCCTATATTTAATTGTTTGAAAATAGCTTCAAAATCAATTAAAAAGTCTTTCGTATGCATCATATTCTTAATTTGTTTATAGATTGGGTCATATGAGAACTGAAACTTCATTAATTTAAAGCAAAGTCCATCTATCCAATTTACAATGAAGTATTATTAATTAATATTATTATGTATGCTCGACATATATATATATATGTGATAATTTTCACAAACTCAACAAAATTTGATGAAGGACATGAGAGAAACTTCTGTTTAGTAGAGTCAAAATAGATCAAAGTGGAATCAACTAAACTGGCAAAAATTGGAGTCAAAGATCTAGGAGGTCTATGGTTCAACTTACATTATTGTGTTGTTCTTGACCCATCTGCCCCTTCTATCTATTTTTTTATTTTAATTAGTTGAACAGTTAGAAATAAAACAAACCCGACATCGACCCATTGTTTTCCGGGTTTTGGATTTTTCGGGTCGTGTAGTTCAGGTTTTTGGCTGGGAAAAAGTGACCCAATAACCGACCCATTTAAAGTTTGGGTTGGTCGGGTTTGGGTATTCGGGTTGGTTCGTGCCAGGTTGGTCGGCTTTGGGGTTTAAATGTAAAATAAAAATATAGCTTTCTAATGTTGAAATTGAATCCAGAAAGGGAATCCCCTTAAATGCCTACCTCATATTGTAAGTTCTTTTTATTACACGTTACATAAGTACTTGATTTTGAACGAGTATGTTCTTTTATGAAATAATGAAGTTTTGATTTTGAATGTTACAGGGGAGTTGACTCAACTGCTTCTGCAACAGATATTAAAAAAGCATATAGGAAAGCTGCACTCAAACATCATCCCGATAAGGTTGTACCCAACTTCTGAACCTTGTAGAGGGTCAACTGAATTGAAATACTACGAAAGAGTAGCATGCCAAAATTGTCCCTTGGTGTGGGCACTTTTGTCTGTTATATCCAAAATAACATTTTTTTTGTTGCTATTTCCATCCATATCACTAACTCAGTTAAAATGTATCGTCAACTCAGGGACGATTTTGGCAACTTCGTTAAATC
The DNA here is from genome assembly GCA_030545235.1 of Helianthus tuberosus. NCBI lineage: Eukaryota > Viridiplantae > Streptophyta > Magnoliopsida > Asterales > Asteraceae > Helianthus > Helianthus tuberosus. Next base: position 35,481,233 of record CM060383.1, read on the forward strand.
AATGACGATTGGCAATTTCGTGAACCAAGTTGGTGATTTGGATGGAAATGGCAACCAAAATGAAATGTGAGGGTCCAATTACAAAAAAAAAGAATCTTATTTAGGATGTAACATGCAAAAGTGCCCAAACTTCAGGGATGATTTTGACATTTAACTCTACTATGAAATTTTGGGTTAACTTTTTCTAATAAATCATGTTTTGCTTATCTAGGCAGGCCAGCTACTCGGTAGAGGTGACTATGGAGATGACGGACTATGGAAGAAAATTGCAGTGTAAAAGTTGATTTTTATGCTTTATATAGTTTCACTATATGGTTAATGGTTTTGGGTGGTTGATCAATGATTGTTAAAGTACCAAAAAACTTTAACATTTTATGAGAAAAAGTATAAACTTTTAAGGCCTAGGTGCTTTAAACCTTGAAACCTCAATTTTTTTTTATAACCGGAGGTTATTGATTACTATTATTACATTTTTTTTCTGTGGGCATGCAGTGGGTCAGGTGGAGGCGAGGACGACAATGGATGACGGCGAAGAGATAGGCTGCGATTGGTGGGATTGTGTGATTTTGTTGGGAGATTATTGTAGCCAAGTTGTTTGATGAAATGACTCTGTGAAGGAAGGCATGCTAATGAGTTTGGTTGTGTTGGTTTTAGTGTGAAATCATAGGGAACTTCCTCTGTTTGGTTTAAGTAGATCAATCTACTGTTGCTATAAAGGAAAATTTTGGGAAGTTTGATGATGTTCTTGAGCCGGGCTGTCATTGCGTGCCATGGATATTCGGAAATCGGCTTGCTGGACATCTTACTCTTAGGTTTCAGCAGTTGGATGTCAAGTGCGAGACCAAAACAAAGGTTTTTCTTTCTCTTGAATCTTGAATGTTTGTATGTATTTGAAAAGATAATTCATCGATTTTGATCGTGAGTTAAATTTGATTGTCCTCTTCATCTCCAATGAGTTGTGCTTAGCTTAATTTTTTGATGTTCATATTGGAAACCAAGTATCACTATCTATTACCTGGTTGATGATTTTACAAAGTATGTAAATAAAGTTTATAGTTTTCAACATAATTTTTTTATTCGAAAATGGTTTCTATGTTGACATGGAATATCTTTTAACTGCTATAGATGGCTTTTGAAACAACACTTGATATAGATGGCTTTTGAAACTAAGCATATTTGACTCTAAAAACAAATTTGATATTAATTTTGGAAGATGGGTTGTGATTATACTTTGAATATAGTAAATATCTTCCATTCTAAATGTCACGAATACATTGAAACTTTTGAAATACATACTGCTGATTTTTTAGTGACTTTCAATTATTTTCTAAGTGTGTAATCAACATTCTTTGATCGTGTGCCATTTAAGGTGTTCAATTTTTTTTGCAAATACTAGAGGCAAATGATGAACTGGTATTAAAGATATTCATTTGAACTTTCCATGTTCATTTACATTATTATACATTATAATTCCTCAATGGTAAAAAATGCAGGTGTTACCAACTTCGTATGTGAAGAACAATGCACTAATTTAGTTCTCTGAGTTATGATGTTTACCGGTTCACTAATTTAGTGTTTGGGTACTACATATTAGGAATTAGTTTTGACTAACTATGGCTTGATTAGATGTTTTTGATTCTGGAAGTCTCAATACCCTCCTATAATAGTGATCTATGTTATAGAAAACTATTACTTGATTTCTGGTTTAACTTTCTTTTTTCTTTATAACATATAGGCATCATTGTTCGAGACTACTACTGAATTTGTGCTGGACAAATTAAGTGTTTCTTTGACAAGTGAAGAGGTTGATACTTTGTAGAAACTTTATCATCGAGCATTAATACTCGGGTTGCGTTTAATCTCAACACTTTTGCTAAAAAGGTAACACGTCAAACGGGTCAAACAAGTTAAAGTTGCTCGAAATTCATTTATTTAATAATACATGACGTTAACTATTATAAAAGTGAAGTGGTTTGCGGGTTGGACGGTCTTGACATGAGTTTGTTTTGACATGTTACCCAACTGCCCATCTTGCCACCACTAATATCAAAGTAATCAGATAATTATAAAACTGCAGTAGGCCCTAGATCAAGTATTTTTTATGGTGGTTTTGCAGTTAAGGAGTTTGATTTCAAGGGATTGAAGACGACACTTGAACAACTATCAAAATTTGAGAGAAGGGCAAACATGAAAGTGATCGAATCGAATGTACTCAAGGGTTTGAATCTTGAAGATGATAAACGTACTGGTGAACGCTGTATTCTTCATGATGGTTGCATTGATTTTCTTCAAAGCATCATCACCAACCAAAATTTAAATGTGAATTTTCACGTTCTAACATAGTGTTCGTGTGCTGATCTTATTAGTTTTTTTTCTCTTCATGTATGATCATTCTGACTTCTAATAATTTATGTATCCATCATGGTCAGTGGTAAAGGACTCTAAACCGTCTCTGATGCTATAACAATCATTATGGTATTTACCGGTGTTTAACACGTAAATATCGGTATCGTACTGGTACCGAAAAACGAGAAATGGGTACCAGCATCGAATAAACCCGATATGGTATCGGTACCAAATGCTCATCCCTACAGAAAGATTAACAATTAATCAACGTCGAGTAAAAGTTTAATGAAATAATATGTTACATTTTAATAAAAAAAAACATGTTTACTAACTAATAAAAATAAACAACCCGGGAAGCATTCCCGGGTGATAACCTAGTGTATTATATTCATAAACCATATTTATCATTTTAAAAATATTAATACAAGTTGTCAAACTGCTAAATCAGCCGGTTTGGTGTGTCGTTTCCAAAACTGTGGCAGTTCGGCCGATAACTTTGTCAAAACTGGCCGACCGGACCGGGAACACCCCTACGCTGCTACGCATTATGGAACTGTATGCTGAAATGCCCAAAAAATATATTCCACCCAGATATGTAAACTTCTATTCAAAGCTGAAAGCAGAGCTATTTACAATGACCACAAGAAAACCAGCTGAAGCCTGAAAGCATCCATCTTTGTATGTACCACCTTAATTAAGTACAAAAGCCCAATTAATTAAGATATACTCAAAGTTTCAAACTTTTAATAATCAAGGCCCAAAACATATAACCACATATTAGACAAAATTACATAAATCAACATTTATGTATGCATAAAATTGCAGGTTCTAACTTCTAACCTATAGGTTTGAAAAGCACGTAAATCAACCTTTTATTTTATTTTTTCATGCAGGTTTCAACCTTTAAGATATACTCAGTTTGTTTTCTTGGTTAAGTCACCTCATTCTTTCTTCAACCCTCCTTTTTAAACCCTTTATATCCCCTCATCCCAATTGATCTTTGATCTCTAGAACATGAATCGAACTTGAATATAAACTGAATTATTTGTACATGTGATTCTAGGGGTGTTCAGAAAAAACTGTAACCAAATAAAAACCATAAACCGAACCGTAACTGTAACCGAATAAACCGATCCGAATAGCGAATTCGGTTTTTGGTTTGGTTTCTAACCGAAACCGAATTGTGAATATGGTTTTTGGTTCGGTTTTTGGATCCATATTTTTTTATTTGGTTTATTCGGTTTATTTGGATAACCGAGTAAACCGTTAATTTAATTAATTATTAAATAAAAATAATAAATGTTTAATAAACTATATACAATTTGTTAGCCCAAAATACTAAGTCTAATATCTAAGTATATGTATCCCCATGGTTTAAAGATTATTTATATTTTGTGCCATTAGACTTCTTGACTATTTATACTTTCTATGATCTATGTTTTGAAGTTTTAACTTTGTGGTTGTGTGTACGACTATTTATTGGATATGTTTGTTTTCTTTTGCTATGTCTTTTATTTATATATTGTTAGGTTTAAATTAGTTGCTGATTTGATGTTTGGAAGTTAGAACACAAACATAAATATAAATTAGGAAAAAAAGTACTTAGGTACAATTTGGTTAAGTTTGTTTGAATTTGGTTTATTTTGTTTCTATCCGAAACCAAACCGAATTGAATTTGGTTTGGTTTGGTTTGGTTTGGTTGGGTTTGCATATTCCTAATTTGGTTTGGTTTAGTTTTTGGTTTGGGGTATAAAATTTTGAAAACCGAATAAACCAAATAAATCATGAACCGAACCGATGAACACCCCTATGTGATTCTGAATGATTACAATGACTGAATTGAAACCCTATTTATACTAATCCAACAGTTGTGTCTCGAACCGTTGTTTCTTCTCATTCAATCGACGTGTCCCTTGATTGAGTCTGATGTTTGCCGCCAACGAAGAGTCGCATCTCCAGGGATATGTCGCTTCTTTTAGTTTGTAGGTTACAAACTTTCAGTTTGCCGCTTTCAGTCCTCGCACTTATCTATCTAATCTAATTAAAATACAAACTATCTACTAATTACAGAACAATCCCTCGAACTTAAGGATGTGAAGGGATTATAACTTCATTCACCCCCTAATCACGAACATCCTTGAGTTGTTGTAGATCTTGAACTCCAAGCAGTTTTATCTTCTCGAATCTCCGCGGTATTTAACACTTCACATGGATCTTCTTATTCTCACTAACCTTGCTCCTCACGAACTTGCTTCACTCGAACTCGCTTCACACGAACATTTTGCTTCACACTTGTCTTGACCTTACTTGATTTGTATCACGTGAACCTTTCCTTGTGTAGTTGTCTCAACATGGACTCCACCCGGTGTTGATCAGATTCTCTTGCGGTTGTATCACACAACAATTCCTTCTTCTGATCCAGTCACAAGATTCTTGGGGGGGGGGGGGGGGTAGTTGCACGGACCTCCCATCCGCCGGAGTATTGCAACTCCGCAAGCTAGTAACGTCCCAATACTGCCTGGCGGTGATTACCCACGGTGAAGAGCCCCAACACCCCAGTAGGGCATTGCCGGGAGTCGAACCGGTGACCTCAAGTTGAGGCTGGGTGGGACTAGCCAACTGGGCTACCCCAGAAGGTTCAGTCACAAGATTCTTTGTATCCTTTACACGCATATCTTCTCCTTGATCTATCACAGATTTAATCTCCTCTTCTGGTTGTCTCTCACAACGGGTTCTTCATGATTGATTGCTTCCTTCACAGATTCTTTACTTTTACCTAATCTAGTCACTCACTGGATTATTTATTGTACCTTTCACAGGTTATCTTCCTCCCCGCATCACACGGTTTTTTTTTCTTTGGTCATTTCACACGACCAAATTTCCCATTTTACTTTTCTTCATCGTCTAGGCATATCAGAAGTGCCAGTTCATCATCATCTTCTGTTTCGACCAAGAGTGTCTCATTTTCCTTGGTTTTCTTGGTTGGGCACTCGTAGGCATAGTGCCCAAGTTTCTCACATCCGTAGCAAGTGATTATTGACTTATTTCTCATAGCAGGTGTTTCTTGCTTGCTATCATCCCTTTGTGGTTTGTCGGTTCCTTCCGACTCGTAAGAGATGTGTCCTTCACCCCTATGTTGATAATTGCCTCTACTTCGGCCTTGTGACGGACGGAATCTCCCTCGTCCACGATTTCCAACATGATGTCCATGACCCGCATAAAAGAGTTCTTCTAGATTGTTCACGGGGATTTCTTTTTTTTTTCAACTTTAACCTTTCTTCATAAGTTTTTAATCTACCAATAGCTTCGTCTAGAGTCATCGTGTCTAGATCGGAGTATTGCTCGATCAATGCAACTATTTGAATAAATCTATCTGGCACGGCGTTTAAGAGTTTGCGTACCAGAGTCGGTTGACTCATTGTTGTCCCTAATTCACTTGCCCGTGTAACAACACTATTTATCTTTGCTGAGAAAGAGTCCACAGTGTCATCTTCTTTCATTTGCAATAACTTGAACTCTGACATTAGTGTATGCCAACGAGCCTTTTGTACCCGATCAACGCCAACGTGTCTTGTTTTCAACGTGTTCCAAATTTCCTTTACTGTTTTACAACTTGCAACTTGCAATACAACACCTTTCGGTATTGCTTGGAACAAATATGCAATTGCCGACTTATCTTTCTTAACATCTGGTTGTGTATTTCCTGCCGGTTCAATCGTTTCCCAAAGTCCATTCGTTTCTAAACTCGTTTTGATGCGAATTGCTCAAACCGTGTAATTTGTAGATTTCAAAATTGGCCATTGAAATTGGGAAAGAGAACTTCCTTCCTTTTGAATTACAATTTGTTGATTTGGTCCGGTTGTTCCTGACATGTTTTCTGACCGAACGATTTTCACTTTCACAAACAAACTTGTAATCAAACAACCTTAGTTTTTGTGTTCTTAAAATTTCCTGACCACCAATACGAACCAGCTGTAACGGTAAAATTCAACTCACTTGAATTCAATAAACTTTCAAATCTTTAACCCGCGTATAACCACAACGCGTATAACCGAAATCCTGACTATCTAATTTGCACTATAACCCCGAAATCAAAACCCTAGATTTCGAACAAAACCTTGGTTCAACTCCTAGAATCGAAAATAAAACTGGACTTGCGAATTGAAAAGAATAATAAAACCTAATCGCGAAAACCTTGCGATTCGATGCCTTGCGATTCCCACGCCTAGAGCCTGGTGCTCTGATACCAATTGTTGGCCCCAATTGATCTTTGATCTCTAGAACATGAATCGAACTTGAATATAAACTGAATATGTTGTACATGTGATTCTGAATGATTACAATGAATGAATTGAAACCCTATTTATACTAATCCAACATTCGCGTCTCGAATCGTTGCGTCTTCTCCTTCAATTGACGTGTCCCTTGATTGAGTCTAATGTTTGCCGCCAACGAAGAGTTGCATCTCTAGGGATGTGTCGCTTCTTTTAGTTTGTAGGTTACAAACTTTCAATTTGCCGCTTTCGGTCCTCGCACTTATCCATCTAATCTAATTAAAATACAAACTATCTACTAATTACAGAACAATCCCTCGAACTTAAGGATGTGAAGGGATTATAACTTCAATAATCAACGAAGCACACAAATCTCCTTAAATTCCAAGCACACTAGTCTCGGATCAAAGAAATGGAACGATTTCGTATACGGGAAGAAGATGACGAATACGATATCAACGAAGTTTGGCGTAATTTTTCAACACTGATCTTCATAGATAATTAAGTATTAAGTTTTTTTAGTTGTTTAACCCTTAATTTGATTTGAGTAACACTGTTGAGGTACAAGTTAGCCCTAATCTGAATGACATGAATATAAGAGATTACTATCCTTTCATAAATCTTAATGAAGGTGATAATGTGAAAGATAATAGTTATGATGAAAATATGGATGAGGAATTTAGTGATGATCAAAACAAGCAACATAGTGAACATAGTGATGATGACAGTGACTATATTGTAGATGAAGACAATGTTATGTAGGAAGATGAGGTGAATATCAGAGATTTTAATTTTCATGTTGATGAACATGGTCATGAGATGATAATGAATTAGATGTTCTTGACAATGACAACTTTGATAGTGCTAGTGATTAAAATTCTACAACAAGGCTGTTTATCTTTGCTTGGGTTCTTTAAAGGAGGAGTTTAAAGCTATTTGTAGGGATCTAGTTGGACTTTCATGAAAGGACCTTATCTATCTAGGTCAAGTTCTTACTTCTGTAGGAAGGAATTGACAATAACAATGGGACATACACACACTGTTTCATTTTCTATTGTTGAAGGTAAGAATATAAACTCTTAGATTAGATGTGGTTGGTTGCTACAAAATCTTGCTGAAGATTTAAATCTTGGAAGTAACTCAAACTCTTGGATGTGATGTGGTTCCTATTATAAGAAGATGGCACGGGAAAAACTTTTAGAGTTGCATGTCGAACAAAACAGATTGATTACTAATAATGATCTTGAATTTAAGACAAGTTATTAGTCGAAAAGTGAATATAAAAAGCTATATCTAAAAAAAACACTTTCTTTTTCCTGTTCTGATAGGTGTCTATATATACTAGTAGAAATATTCAAATTAGACATTTATATGTAGTTTAGTTTTGGTCTTATGTGTTAGCAACATTGTCGGAAAGAAGGAAATAAATAGTATAGGGGCTATTGTGTAATATGGTGGTCTATATAAACACCATCTTTGTGTAACCCTAATTTTGTACAACACAATTTCTCAATACAATTCAAACCCAAATCAGAGATTATTCTCTATACCAAACAACATGGTATCAGAGCAGGTTTCTGATTCTTGAAATCGCTTTGCTTATCATCTTCAATACGACAGCCGAATCAATCTCCAAATCGAATCATTCGTACTATCCAGCCTCTAATAACCTTCTTCTCCGTTTTTGTCTTATCTAAAAAAAACTCCAACAACAAATAGAACCATTGCAAAACTCAATCCTAGAAACCCTTTTTCAACTGCCGCCGCCGAATGAGTTAGTGTGGTTTGGCGTTTTTTTTTTTCCACCCTAGAAACCCTTTTCCTTGAATTAATCATTGGTTCCACCGACTCAAAAGTCCACATCCATATCCACTGCCCATTGTTCATTTATTTTATGTTCATTCACAAGTTGGAGGTATTATTGAATCCTCAAAATTCGCTGCACCAGCAATTTATTCCGCCTAATTCCGCCGGTCTTGAGTCAACAACACAGCAGCATATTTATTGTCTCCGGGTGTTTCTTTTTAAACCTTGAACGCGAGTTCAAGTTGCCCGGTGTATTTGATAAATACGCCGGTAAGATAACGTCGGTCTCGGGCGTCGTTATTCTGGCGGATTTAAGTGGCCCAAACATTTGTTCCCGGCGTAATTGATAAATCTTGAATGCGAGTTCAAGTGTCCAGCATATTTATTAAATACGCTGGTCTGCTGTCTTATTCGTACCGACAGCTTATTTACAAAAAAAAAAAAAAAATGGAAATCAATCATGGAAAAAACAGGTCTTGGATATTTGATTCTGGTGCCACCGACACCATGACGTTTGAACCATTAGACATGTGTTCAATGACCCAACCTCAAAAAACTCAGATCCATACAACAAACAATGGAACGATGCAAGTGAAAGGAGGAGGAGTAATTGAAATTTCACCAACTATGAAATTATCAAATTGCCTCTATGTTTCGTCATTATCACACAAATTGCTCTCAATTAGTCATATTACCAAAGAATTGAATTGCACGGTACTAATGCACCCTACTTTCTGCATCCTACAGGATATCAGGACGGGTGTGATTATTGGACGTGGTACTGAGCGCCACGGATTGTACTACGTGGATGAAGTGGCTCAACAGGGTACTGTGATGTTGGCTCATGGAACTGAAAACCGGGAAGCCTGGCTATGACATAGACGTTTGGGACACCCGTCCCATGGTTATTCGCACCTTTTGTTTCCAAAACTCTTCCCTTCAAATGGAAAAATAGATTGTGAAACTTGTCTTCGTGCTAAAAGCCATCGACAACCATTTAAACCTAGCAATACGAAAGTTGCTTCACCTTTTTCACTAATCCATTCCGATGTGTGGGGTCCTGCTCCTGTGATGGGGGGGCAGGGTCTTCGGTACTTTATACTATTCGTGGATGATTGCACTCGCATGACATGGGTATATTTTTTAAAAAACAAAGCCGAAGTTTACGAAAAATTTATCACGTTTTATGCTATGATTCAAACTCAATTCCGAACACAAATCCAAATCCTTCGATCCGACAATGGGGGGGAATTTGTCAATACATCCATGAAACAATTCTTTAAAACCAAATGATTAATTCATCAAACCTCTTGTTCCCATACCCCCGAACAAAACGGTGTTTCCGAACGGAAAAACCGTATTATTCTTGAAATGACTCGAGCCCTTTTAATCGAATCTCAGGTTCCTAAATCTTTCTGGCCGGAGGCAGTTGCAACCTCCGTATATCTCCTGAATCGACTTCCCACAAAAGCTCTTAAATTTAAGACTCCCTTAGATTGTCTGTCTAAGTCTGCCAGTATTCCCCATCCTCTTACACTTGAACCTCGAATCTTCGGGTGTACCGCATTTGTCCACATACCCAAAATCAACCGAAACAAGCTCGGCCCATGTGCTGAGAAATGTGTATTTGTCGGCTATGGGATCGACCAAGTAGGTTACCGGTGTTATAATCCAAAAACTCATCAAATGTTCACCACAATGAACGTTGACTTTCTTGAAACAAAATACTTTTATGACACCCAACTCAGTGGTCAGGGGGAGAATGAATGTATAGACACTCTGAGTATAGACACTCTGAGTTGGCTAACCCAACTTCCCTCATCTGAAGAAGTAACAACAGAAAATCATCACAGTACTGCGAGTCCTTCAAACACAGCCACACAATCTGAGGAGCACAGTACCACTGAAGGAAGTCCATCCAACGTGATACCTGAGGTAAGAAATACTGAAGACCCTGGATGTTCTACGTTTTATAACCATGAGACAACAGGGGAACACATAGAACCGACAACAACGGAACCTACTCCACAGGTTGAACCAGATGTGGAACAGGGTGAACCAGACTTGGAAGAGGTTGAACAAGTCGTTGAACATGTGGAACCAGTTGCAGCAGAGATAACCAGAAGATACCCTCTCCCTCCTAGAGCCAATAGAGGGGTCCCTCCAAAACGGTACTCGCCAGAGAGGGAAACCAGAACTTCAAGGTATCCTGTAGCCAATATAGTTAATGGGAAATTATCTAACAGTGCGAAAGCATTTGTCACCTCTCTATACTCCGAACAAATACCTGGCTCTGTAAAGGAAGCACAAGGTAAGAAGAACTGGAAAGAAGCAATGGAAATAGAGATGCAAGCTCTTATGAAAAACAATACGTGGGAAAAGTGCATTCTCCCAAAAGGAAAGAAAACAGTTGGCTGTCGTTGGGTGTATTCAATTAAGTATAAACCAGATGGTTCTATTGGAAGATACAAAGCTCGACTTGTAGCCAAAGGGTACACTCAGACGTATGGGATCGATTACTCTGAGACGTTTTCTCCGGTTGCAAAAATGGACACCATCAGAGTCCTCTTCTCTGTGGCAGCCAATAAGAATTGGCCTCTCCATCAGTTTGATGTTACAAATGCATTTCTCCATGGAGACCTAGCAGAAGAAGTTTACATGGAAGCACCTCCAGGTTTTTCAGGGGGTTTTAAAGATGGGGAAGTTTTTCGGTTGAAAAAATCTTTGTACGGGCTAAAACAGTCACCTCGGGCCTGGTTTGGAAAGTTCACCTTGGCCATGAAAGAATACGGGTATTACCAAAGTAACGCTGATCATACCCGGTTCCTCAAAAGAAGAAACGGCCTCGTAACATGCCTGATCATATATGTAGACGACATGATTATCACCGGAGATGATGTAGAAGAGATAGCACGGCTGGAAAAGAATATGTTTTCAAAGTTTGAAATGAAAGACCTTGGGAATCTCAAGTATTTCCTCGGAATAGAAGTTCTCAGGTCTAAACGAGGAATTTTCATCTGCCAAAAGAAGTATGTCCTTGATCTCCTGGCGGAAACTGGTTTGATTGATTGTAAACCAGCAGATACGCCAATGGTGGTGAACCACAATCTTCACATGGAACTTAATGGCGAGCTTGCAGACAAAGAAAGGTATCAACGGCTCGTGGGCAAGTTAATTTATCTTTCTCACACTCGCCCTGATATAGCCTATGCTGTTGGAGTGGTAAGTCAGTTTATGCACCAACCGCAAGTTGCCCACATGGAAGCTGCTCAGAGAATTCTAAGGTATCTAAAGGGAACCGCAGGCCATGGAGTGTTGTTCAAAGCAAATGGACATTTAAATGTTGAGCTCTACACTGACGCCGACTGGGCAGGAGATAAGGGAAATCGAAGATCAACATCAGGGTACTTCTCCTTGGTTGGTGGAAACCTTGTTACCTGGAGGAGTAAGAAACAGAAGGTGGTTGCTTTGTCGAGTGCAGAAGCAGAGTTCAGAGGCATAGCTCGAGGGTTAAGCAAAGTTCTTTGGATTAGGAAACTTCTAGAAGACATTGGTTTCTCCCAAAGGGCAGCACCCAGTAAAATTATGTGCGACAATACAGCTGCAATACAAATCTCAGAAAATCCAGTTCAGCATGATCGAACAAAACACGTGGAGGTAGATCGACATTTCATCAAGGAAAAACTGGAGGAAAGGATCATAGAGCTCCCGTATATATCATCAAAAGATCAACTCGCAGATATTCTCACAAAAGCAGTCAACGGAAACGTTTTTAGTAGCTGTTTGAGCAAGTTAAGTATTGGAGATCCCACTACTCAACTTGAGAGGGAGTGTCGGAAAGAAGGAAATAAATAGTATAGGGGCTATTGTGTAATATGGTGGTCTATATAAACACCATCTTTGTGTAACCCTAATTTTGTACAACACAATTTCTCAATACAATTCAAACCCAAATCAGAGATTATTCTCTATACCAAACAACAAACATAAGTGTGCAAGATGGTCGCTTTTGTCAATCCTACATGTTAATCTTAATCTTATATGATTATGATATAAGTATATGAAATCTTTGAATCTAACTCTTATTTAAAAATTGTGTTGAGTTTGTTTCTTGTGATCCGATTATATTAGTAATGTTAGTTTATTATACGAAAATACTTCATATTGACTTTGTATTTTCTGTACACTAGCTATCTAGTTACATATTCAACTCTATATCACGAGTGTCTTGTGACCAACCAAAGATGCTTTTGCAAAATATATCATCAATCACACGGATTACAAAATATTCTTCTTAGATAAAAGAAAACAATTAGTGTCCTGTTTTTTTCCATATCAACAATTATGAATTATATGGAGGTAATTGAAATATTTAACTTTTTACGCTAAGACCATTTATATCTGTATGATTATGTAGTATATGTGAATATAAAAGAAAGCATAGGCTGTTATCAATTTTGTTTCTATTTGAAAGTAGGGTGTAAGCAAGCTTGTAAGTAGGGGTGTAAACATGTTAGATCAAGTCTGATCTCACTTAAACTCGAGCATGGCTCCTTTAGAACTCTACTTCTTAGCTCGAGCTCGATTTATGAGTACTTTTTCAAACTCGAGATAGGCTTGTAGGTAGTTTTCAAAATCAAGCTCGGCTTGTTTCTTATTTGCTATACATTTAAGGGTTAATGGATTTTATCACTCTGAACTATTGAGCATTGGCCGCGGTCACTCCCAACTATCACTTTGATTCCCATCACTCCCAATTTAACACTTTGTGTGTTGTGTCACTCCGGTTGAGTGGTTTTTGGCTCCCATTTTGTCTTTTAGGAGCAGATTCACCTGCAACCATTAGTAATTCACAAAGTGTTAGCCTAATATCACCAATAACACAAGTCAAACACTAAGAAATGTTCACATGCGGGGTGACACAACACACAAAGTGTTAAGTTGAGAGTGGTGGGAGTCAAAGTGATAGTTGAGAGTGGCAGCGACAAATACCTAATAGTTGGGAGTGATAAAATCCAATAACCCTTTATTTAATTATTTTTTACACATATTTATACTAAACTATAATTATTTATATAGCTGTGTGTGTGTAGGGGTTAGTTAACGTACAATTGGCCTTAATGTACGATGCGTACGCGATGAACATATAACATGCGGATTTGAGGTTATAACGTGCAGATTTTAACGAACAAACTCGGAAGACTCACAAACCCGGAAGATTCACCATGTGGACTTCACAAAACCAGATGATTCCAACATACGGACTTCACAAACTCCGAAGATTCCAACATGCTTTTCACAAACTCGGAAGCTTCCAACATGCGGTTTCACAAACTCGGACACTTCCAACATGCGGTTCACAAACTCGGACAAATTCCAACATGCATATTTATGATTTTGAGGTTTTATAACGTGTGGAATACTCACCGTGTATGCTCGTACGTTAAGGCCAATTGTACAATACACACACACACACACACACACTCTCTCTCTCTCTCTCTATATATATATATATAAACGGGATCAGGAGAAAACGCTCAAAAGTGTGATAACGGTGAGAACGCATCCTGGCACAACACGTGGCGCGCGATATAATTAGGGCGTATGGGCTTTTTTGTCATTTTATCTTCTGCTTTTCCAGTTCTGCTTTTCACAATATTGTTTTATTTTTGGGGTTTAAGATTTTTGGCGTTAACCAAATTCAATAATTAATGGCGTTTAATGGTTTCATTGTATTAACATTTTGGCGTTTATGGCGTTTTTCAAATTGTATGCCATTGGAACCCCAGGGGGTCAGGAAATCTATCTGAATGCCGTTTTTCAAGGCGTTTTAAACAAGATGGCCCATTGTTCTATTATTTTTATATACATTTTGGCGTTTGTGCTATCTTGACGTTTTACAGTTGTAAAATTATATTACAACCACAGGGAAAAAATAGAAGCGAAGAAAATAAATTAAAAATTATAATCGGATCTCTCTTCACAATCTTCACTGTCATCAGTCTCTCTCTTCTTTAATAGTACGAGAACTGTCACCAAATATATGACGTTTTATGTAAAACTTAACAAACCCATCGGTTTGATTATTTTGTCTGCTCGTCTGTTGAAGTGGCTTTTTGTGGATGTTTGGGGACATAGATCTATGACGTGTGGGTGTGTTTTTCGCTTTTTCTTCATCTTGATCTTCATCTTTATAATCATCTCACTCTTCAGTGTCATTGATCTCTTCTCCTCATCCAAGCCTTATTCAAGAACAAAGAACACAAAATGACATTCGATTGTCACCAGTATCTTTTTCTTGAAGATTTGTCCATCTCATGCAGCAAAATCTTACTGAGTTACTCCCCTCACCTAACAATCTATTCAGTGAAACTTCACAAAGAACAATACTGAATATCCAAGAAAGCATATTAGCTATCTTTGATTTTTTTAATTTTTTGGCGTTTTACAGTGAGTGGTATTTAGTAGTATTGGCGTTTGTTTTTTTGGTTTGATTAAATGGAAGTTACTGAGAGGTATTATTTTATAGGATTTATTTTGGCGGCGTAGGTTAGGCGGTGCATTATTATAATAAACTATTCGTCGTTTCAGTTACTGTTTGTAATTATTGTTTTTGATAAGCTTTTATCTCTGAAGTCTATAACACGTCCCGTCTTTCAAGTTTGGCGTTTTAGATTCTAATATAATAAATTTTCCGTCTCTTCATTTTTACTGTTTTGTAGTTACTGTGTCTAGTTACATTTTCAAGTTTGGTTTTTTTTTTTTGGTTTTTTATAATACTTTTCCAAAGTAATTTTATTATAGTTTGGGAGTGTTTGGGGCGTTTTACGGCATGATAGCGTTTTAACAAGCATTTTGCTGTCTGACGTTTTTATTATATATGGCGTTTTTATTATATAACAATCAACTGAAAAAGAAAATTAAAAAAATATATATAAACAATTGATCTTCCAAATCTTCACTTTCACCAGTCTCTTTCTTCTTTTTTTAATCATCTTAACTGGCTGTTTCGACTTTCGTATGATTCAGTTTATTTTTTTTGTTTTTCAAATAGTTTTTTTGTCGCCGTTTGGAAGCATAAAGTCTGACATCAGCATCTTTTTCTTGAAGATTTGTCCATCTCATGCAGCAAAATGTTATTGAGTTTACCCCCTTCAGCCAACAATCTTGAATTTTCCAATGAACGATGTTTGATTTTTTAATTTTGGCGTTTTACCGATAAAAAGAACGCCACTAAATAAAAACACCTTAAACCTCAAAATTTGATCATGCTAAAATCAATAATGTTTTGCTGTATGAGATGAACAACATTGTTAATCCTCAGTTAAGAAAGATATCTGACAATGTTGTCCACCCCATACAGCTAAACTTTATTGACAACAAACCTCAATAATGTTTTTGTATGTTTTGGCGTTATAAATTGGATGGCAGTTGAGGATAAAGTCAATAAGATTTTACTCAATGAAATGGACAATATCCTCACTTAAGGATTTTTGTCCATTACATTGAGTGAAACCTTACAGACAACCAAACTGAATTTCAAATAAACGTTTTGGTTTAGAAGATATTTGATGTTTATGTTTTTTGGCGTTTCTAAGAAGAATGGTATATATGGCGTTTGGGGTTTTGTGTGTTTTTTTAATTGAAGGTCTGAGATGTTATATATATTGGATTTTTTTGGCGGTTTTTTAGGCGGGATTTTATTATAATTAAGTTTGGCGTTTTATATCTAATGGCGTTTTTAGTTAGAATGGTGTGTGCTATTTGTTTGGCGTTTTATTTCATGAGATGGCGTTTTGTGTGGAGAAGTCAAAAGAGTTTTTTACCCTTAATGAAGCGCGTCCACGTAATAAAATTGATGTTATTTACGAAAACGCCACCGCACCAATCTAGTCCATAGATTGTTTTGATCGGACGATTCATAAGCGTTCTCACCGTTCTCACACTTTCTACCGTTTTATCTAAATCCTGACCCTATATATATATAAGTTATTATGTAAATATATCCAAAATATTAAATAAAAGTGATATAAATAATAGGTTCATGAGAATTTGACATGTGAAGCTTAAGATCACACCCGTTTATTATAAAAGCTCCAATATAAGCTTGAGCTCAGTTTCCAAACGTTTAAGCTTGACTCGATATAAGCTTATAGCGAACCGTTTTGAGTAACTCATGAGCGTTTTGGCAATCATTAACGATGATAACATTCTATTAATAGGGTTCATTCTGCCTGTTGATGTGAAGATTTGTGATGTTTTTCGCGATATTCTAAGTTTTGTTAAATATATATTGTGCTGAGAAAAAGTAAATATTTCGGTTACAATGGATGAAATTTATAGGTCTCATTTTCCTTTTGTCAAATTTTCATTTGCATGATAACAAAAGTTGTGAAAGTGTAAGGAATCATCTAGTTTTATCTTATTAATGTTTCAATCTAGATATTGAGAACAAATAATATGAGAGTTTAAGGTAAGTGTGACTTAATGTTTGCTATGTAAACCTTACAACTATCATAAGAACAGCTCGAATTTCATGATAATACCTTTATTATTCATCATACATAAATGTAAAATATTAACAAAAGATCTACGGAGCATGTAGTCACGTAGCTTTAAAGCTTTCCTTTCAAGCGAGTATCCGCTCCGTCTTGACCACTTGATGAGTCGCTCAATTTGCCTATAGAGTTCAATTCAATTTATCGTTTAGAACTCATATTACAATATTTTACATGCAACGCGTCAAACTAGTCAATTACGTGATCCTTTTATAATTTCAATATTTCAAGATTCACTTAGACATTTTATCGAGCATCTTATGGGCGAGATTTTCATACGAGTATTATCGAGTTCATGATTAGTTATTAACCATGTTTTAGCATCATATTCAAGGCTTTATGTCTAGTGTATATAAATAACACCTAGAATTTGCATCATAACATCAAATCCCACAATTTTAGCACCATAACCCAAGTGTTCATCATTTCATCATAAAAACTCATCTAGCACATACATGGTTAGTCATTCAATCACTTAGATTATGACACTTAATCACTAAATTCTCATCTAGGGTTTGTTCATAGACTCATACTTATCTCAATTTCACTATAAAATCTAACATTCATACTAGAATTTTATCTATGAATGTTCATCACAAAATCATAATATCACCAAATATCAAAATTCAACATACCTTTTGATCTCCTAACTTGGGTGATCACGAAATTAGTTAAAGCATTGATTTTCAACTCGATTCCTCTTTGAATTTGATGGATTTTGTGAAGTTAGGGTTTAGAGAAGAGCTCTGCTTTGGCTCTGTGTTTTCAGTCGACCAGAACACACACTTTAGGTGTGTGTTTTGTGTCATTTTTCTTTTTATTAATAATAGTTTCTAATTTGTTCATTTTAGTCCCTTAACTTCTTAGGTTTTTATAAAAGAAGTCCATTTCATGTTTCACATTATTTAATCAACATGTAATTAACCAGGTTACTTATTCCTAGTTATATTTCATAAGTTTATAACCGACATATTCCTATTTATATACACATATACAAACATATATATATATATATATAGGTAAAGATTCTTGTAAAAAAGAGGTTTTTTGTGAGAATGGTAAGAAAGAATCTACACCATTAGATCTTTGATCTAATGGTTGAGATCATAATGGCAAAATTGTAAATAATGTTTACTATTACACAGATTAATTTTCTAGATTAAGGGTATACATGTAAATTTAACATTTTAAATTAAGAAACTAACATTAATGCACATGCGACTTCCCCCGGTCTTTTTTAAACGTCAATAACTTTTTATACGTAACTCTTTTTAAAAAAAATTAAACCATAATAACGAGCGTTTTTTTATCTTTAATATGAGTACCATATTGCTATACTTATATAGAGAAAAAAAATGTTTTGATCAGATGTTTAGTCCATGATGTTTTGTCTATGTTCATACAGTGGTGTTTTAATTGTATTGTGATTCAAAGCGTGGTGTTTTAAACACATACTGGAAAGCGTGGTTTTTTTTATCTACTGGAATGTAGGTTTTACAACACCATGGTGTTTTAACATATGGAATCTGGAACATCTACTAGCATGCAGATGTAAAACACCATGCATGCAGGTTTAAAACACCATGTACAATAACCATACTATGAACATTATACTAAGAACATATTCTGGAAATGGAGGTAGTGTATTTATTATTAAATGGTGTTATATAATTATTGAATGGTGTTATATACTTATTGAATGATGTTATATAATTATTGAATGGTGTTATATATGTGCTGAACGGTGATTTTGCAGTGTTATTCGTAGTGTTTTTATAGAGATCTTTAAAATGGTGTTATATACTTATTGAATGGTGTTATATACTTATTGAATAGTGTTATATAATTATTGAATGGTGCTATATACGTGTTGAATGGTGGTTGTAGTGTTATTTGTAGTGTTTTTATAGAGATCTTTTAAAAAAATCATGTTCCTATAAATAAGGTGGCGGTTATGCAAGATTTTGAATTAATTGAATCAATGATAAAATTCCTTGTTTACCCTTTTGAATTAATTTAGATTGAGAACACATGTCATCTCCACAATATTTCTCACACTTCTCACACTTTTAACCTTTTTTACAATAACCTTACCCTATATATATATATATATATATTCACACATATATGTATTTAATATTTTTGGGGTGTTACAAGTCCACCCCCTTAAAGAGGATTTCGTCCTCGAAACCGAAATACGTACCAAATAGGGAAGGGTATAGGCATCTCATTTCTTCTTCGGACTCCCAAGTGGTGTCTGATCCCTTCCGATGTTCCCATTTGACTTTCACTTGGTCGATTTCTTTATTCCTTAAGCCTTTGACTTTTCGGTCAAGAATTGCAATAGGCTTTACGACATAGTTTAGTTTATCGTCTACTTCAATGTCGCCGTAGCTCATTTAAGCCGTTTCATCAGCTAAACACTTTCAAAGATGCGAAACGTAGAAAGTGCTATGTATACCGCTCAACTCCTCCGGTAGTTCTAGTCGGTAGGCTACTTTACCCACTCGTTCAACGATTTTAAATGGCCCAATAAACCTTGGGCTCAACTTCCCTCTTTTTTCTGAATTGAATGATCCCCTTCCACGGAGATACTTTGAGCATGACCCTATCACCAATCTGAAACTCGATTGGTCTTCGTCTTTTATCAGCGTAAGATTTTTGTCGGTCTTAGGCTGCTTTCAAATGAGCCCGAACCGCATCAATTTTCTCGTTAGTGGTTCTGACTACATCTTTGTGGGCAAGTTCGCGAGGACCCACTTCACCCTAACATACCGGGGTTCGACATTTTATGCCATAAAGCATTTTGTATGGAGCCATTCCAATGCTTGAATGGTAACTGTTGTTATCCGAAAATTCAACTAGTGGTAGATAGACATCCCAGCTACCACCAAAATCAATGATACATGGTCGTAGCATATCTTCTAGCGTTTGAATCGTTCGTTCGCTTTGCCCGTCTGTTTGATGATGGTCTGCGGTACTAATAAACAACTTATTACCCATCTGTTCCTGAAAATTACGCCAAAAGTTTGAAATAAACAACTCTCTTGACCGTTCGTTTATATGAAATCAGGTCCAGAGAGTTTTACGACGCTCTAATGGGCGTTGCACTTGAACATACCTCTTAATAATTGTAACACATAGTAAATAGTTATTTTCCAAACAACTTAATAAAGCTGTAACACATCTATACTATATAATAAAAGAAACCACTTTTGGGACACTTGTCATCATATTAGGGCATCTCTTATAGATAATTATTATTTTAATTTAATCTTTTTTAATTAATTATAGATAATCCTCCTGTTAAACATTATTTAGTTTAATATCTTATGGATAATTATTATTTAGTTTAATCTTCTTCTCATTTATAAGAATTAATTACATAGTTAGTCCCTGTGGTTTGTACAAAGTAACATACTTAGGTACTAATAGTTTAAAATCACATTCTAGGGTATTAACTTTTCATTTTGTAACGTTTGAAGGTATTAACGTGATTTTTAGGTTTAAAATCACATCCTATTAGTACCTAAGTATGTTATTTTGTGCAAACCATAGGGACTAACTATGTTAATACCCTAGAAGTTAATACCTACAAACGTTACAAAATGAAAAGTTAATACCCTAGAAGGTGATTTTAAACTATTAGTACCTAAGTATGTTATTTTGTTCAAACCACAGGGACTAACTTTGTAATTAACTCCATTTGTAATATTGTTTAGAGAAAATTTCGATTTTGGCCCCTGTAGTTATATCACTTTTAGCTCAATTTTTTTTTAACATCTGAGCCCCTAACGTCTTCTTTTCTAACTCTTTTGGCCCCTAACACTAACCACATCCATTAAATGTTAGGGGCCAAAAGGGTTAAAAAAAGACGTTAGGGGCCAAAAAGGTTATAAAAAAAAGACGTTGGAGGCTTAGATGCTAAAAAAATTCTATTTTGGGCTAAAAGGGTAAAAGTGATATAACCACGAGGGCCAAAATCGTAATTTTATTATTTGATGTATAAAATTAGATTTATTCAATTCGTACAATACACGAGGTTTTTTAAAGATATATATATTTTTTATTATTTAGTATAGAAAATTACATTTATTCAAACCATGTAATACGTATATTTTTAAAGATATAATTTTTTTATTATTTGGTATATAAAATTACATTTATTCAACCCGTGTAATAAATCGGGTTTTTTAAAGTTGTATTATTTTATTATTAACAATATTACATTTATTCAACTCGTGTAATACACGTGATTTTAAAGATTTATAGATATAACTTTTTTATTATTTAATATATAAAATTATATTTATTCAACTCGTGAATAAAGAACGTTTTTAAAGATATATTGTTTTATTATTTAATATATAAAATTTATTTATTCAACCGTGTAATACACGGGGTTATAACCTAGTAGTAATAAATAGTTATTTTCCAAACAAAGATTCGGTAAGCAAATGTGCCCCTACGTTCCTAACCAGGATCAAGATAGATATTTTAGTCGTTTTTTCTCTTGATTTTTTTTATTATATACAACGACTTAAATATTTAACTATCATTAATACATCACATTATCCATTTTAATATCGACTTTTCAAAATTAACCCTTTATATAAACAAACAATCCCTCTACTCACTGTTGTATTCAAACACACCACCATCTTTAACTCTCCGGCAACATGAAACTCCGGCCACTCCTCTCAATACTCTCCTCCACAACCACCACCACCCAACCACCCACCACCACCGTCAAATTCCTCGCTGTACATAACCACCGCCTCTACTTAACCACCACCGACACCCTCATCCACGTAATCCACACCTCCTCATTCAACCTCATTGACACCTTCACTGTCTCCGTACCCGTAAAATCCATTGCATTTAGCAACGGTAACATATACACAGCCCATCACGACAACAAGATCCGCGTATGGAAAATAATAAAAGACAAACAACACAAACATATTACAACACTCCCAACGTTGGAAGATAAATTACTCCGTTCAGTTTCACCCAAAAATTACGTAAATGTGAGACGTCACAAAAGGAAACTATGGATCCAGCATTACGACGCCGTTTCTGCACTCGCGTTTATTACCGATGAGCTATTCTGTTCGGTTTCGTGGGATAAATGTTTGAAAATTTGGAGGACGTCAGATTTTCGATGTGTACAGAGTATACAAGCTCATGATGACGCCATCAACGACGTCGTTGTATCAGCTAATGGAACCATATTTACCGGCTCAGCTGATTGTAAGATTAAAATGTGGGGAAAAGTGTACGGAAAATATGAGCTGATTGCCACGTTGGATAATAATAATAATAATAATAATAAGTGTGGTGTGAATGCGTTGGTGTTAAACGACGACGGTTTGTTACTGTTTTCTGGTGGGAGTGATGGGGCGGTTATAGTGTGGGGGAAGGAACACGGTAGTAATGGTAGGGTGTTGAGGGAGGTGTTACGTGGACATTGTAAGGCGGTGCTTTGTTTGATTAGTGTGTGTGATTTGTTGTTAAGTGGGTCTGCTGATCGGACGGTTAGGATTTGGCGACGTGGATGTGAGGGTAAATTGGGTGGGTTTTATTGCTTGAAGGTGTTGGGTGGGTATGAAAGACCCGTTCGATCATTGGTGGCGGATTATGATTGTAAATCTGGGATACGTGTGTTTAGTGAAGGGCCTAATGAGGTAATTAGGTTGATTACGATTAAGGGATTAAATATTTCTGACTCTATGTCGATTCTTGTATGATAAAAGATATATTTGTTTTCTTTTTATTAAATTTGTTGTTGGTTTAAGTTTAATGATTTTTTTAACTGAATACATCTTTAAATGTTTAAATGTTAGACTATGTGTAATGGAGACGTGTAGTGGTTCGACGTGACCTGCCACATCACCTTGGGACATTAAACACCATGCTGAAGGGGTGTCAAGAGTTGGGCAAAAAGGGGTAACAAAGTGGACTGCAACTTGGATATGTGTGTGATTTCTTTTCGGTTAATGGATCAGGTCACACCCACTACAAATAGTCTTAGATGTATTTATACATGTAAGATTTAAGAGAAAGATAAAACAGCATCAGTATAATTAATAAAACTCTACATCATCGTTTTTACATGTTAAAAATATTGTTAAATTTCTATAAACACTTTTTCAAGTACAACTAAGTAACGAAGAAAAACGTGTCTCCTATAAATCATAAAATTTATGAAAATACATGTTAGTTACATGACAATAACCCTATATTAGATTGCAAGTAGTGAAAATTTGAGGTTAGATATATAATGTTGATGTTGAAGATACATGTAGCGCTTAATAACTTTATTTAAAACAGGTTAGTAGAAAATACCACAAATGCAACTTGATTAAAGTATAGTTTGAATCAGATAATGACAAACTAAACTTTTGTTGACCGCAATTTAAATAAGTTGATTTCCCCCGTTGCCATACATGAACCTTTATCTTTTGGTTATTTTCCTTTCAAGATGGAACCTTAATATATATTTTTTATTTTTCAACTTGTTTATATATAAATATGGCAATTTGAGTAGTTTATTAGCAAAAGAGATGGAGAATCTTGATCGAGCATGATGATATAACCGAATTATATGATGATTTTTATTTTCTAACGATTTTTTTGGATTCTAGATGGATATATAACACGTCACTTGAACACATACATCTTTGTCGTATGTATGTTGTTCTACGAAAGAATTTGTAATTATAATATCTGATTACTCATACTAATCAATATTGTCTGCTTTTTTTCCTATATCTTACATATTTGTTATTAGTTGTTCAACTTAAGACTTTCTAGTATGTCACCATTTAAGGGGTTGCTCTTACCCATACAACTTAATTAGCGAGTTCTTTTATCCGTAATCAATATGCTAAAAACGCATTTATCATATTTGAGTTCAACTATTTTTAATGAATTCAACATCTCTCGTGCTCATGACGGATTTGTAAAATTTGTTTAGGGTGTTATAATAACACCTGACCCCTCATACCAATTTTACGTTGACAAGAATTTTGCTACAAGAACCTTAAACAACATTTGAGATGTTGGGTTTGGTCTAAACGAGTTTGGGTCGGTTCAGGTCAATTCCACAAACAAATATGACTAAAAGGACCTAGTTCGTTTTATACTAAGGGTCGTGTGTTGATCCATTTACTTTTATTAAATTTTAAATATATGTGTTTTATGTCACTAGTTGTATATTTATTCTTAATTTAAAAGATAAAGCATAGGTTTATGGTTCATCGATAAATTACACGAATCAACTTTTATGTATACCAAAACTTGCACCTTACCCTTTTAATTTAAAAGAAACACTATAATCAACCTTAACCTATATTTTTTTTGCTGTCGTAACCAACCTTTTGTATAACTTCGTTTAATTTCATGATTAAGTCACCTCACATGCAACACATGTGAGGGTATATTGGTATTTGTGAATCCCCATTTAAATATATGATTTTGGGTCACCTTTTTGAATCCACACACATCCGCACACTTTCCTCATTTAAGTAAGTTTAGAGAGCGAGACAGCGATTAGGTATAAGAGAGAGAGGGTGGGGGCACAGCGAGAAAGATGGAACGCAGAGATAGAGAGAGAAGGGGATCAGACTGACCCCCCCTTCCGATAGTGAAACAAAAAAATTGAATCGGTGATGGTGTTTGACGAAAACATCAACAGAGGTGGTTAAGGTTAAAAGTGATGATGATGGTGATGGTAGGTTGTTCCGGTGAAAAACTGTAACGGTGGTCGGTTTTCCGGGGTATAAGGTAACTCTGACCACAAATAATTTTTATGATTTCATGTTTTGTTTCTTTTTAGGCCAAGCGATGTTGATGGGGTGGTTTTGACCGTTACCTCGGTCAGACAACATTAGGGTATTGTAGTGGTGCTCAACGGCTACAATGGTAGACAATGGTGGTGAACAGTGATTGTAGTGGCTTATGGTGGTGACGATGCACTACTAAAAATAAGTAATTGCTACGACGAAATCCGTAGCAGACACCCATTTTGCTATGGATTTGGTCCGTAGCTACAATCTCGTCGCTAATTTATTTACAACGGATGTTGCTATAACTTTTTCTACGTTTGGTTTTAGATATTTTTATTCTATATTTTGCTAAAAATATTGCTAGGCATTTTATTTAATTATTTTAAAATACTTATATTCTCAACTTTGTTGTAGATTTTGCTACGAATTTTATTTAACTTTTTTTAGTTAATTTCTAAATATTTATTTTCATGCTTTTGCTACTGATTTTGCTACAATATTTTGATATTTATTTCCTCAGTTTTGCTACGGGTGTTGCTACAAATTTTTTCTACGTTTGGTTATAAATATTTTTTCTATATTTTGCTACGAATTTTGTTAGGCATTTTATTTAATTGTTCGTTAAATACTTTTATTCTCAACACTGCTACAGATTTTGCTACGGATTCTATTTTACCTTTTTAGTTAATTTCTAAATACTTATTTACATGGTTTTGCTACGTTAATTTCTGATATTTATTTCCTCAATTTTGCTACGGATTTGCTGCAGATTTTGCTATGGATTTCGTTTGTGACGGAATATTTGTAGCAAAATGTGTCCGTAGCTAGTGCATAACTAATACGTAGCTAATTCGTAGCAAACTTAGCGATCAATTTTTCCCGTAGCAAAACTTTATTGCAAATGTCTCTTTTTGTAGTAGTGATTGTAGCTGATGATGTTGTGTGGTGGTTAATGGTGATGGTAATGAATGTTGATGCTAATGAAACCATGGTGGTGGAAGTAACGAGTGTGATGGTGGTTGATGACGATGAAGGGGTGCTACGGTGGTTGTCGAGAGCGAAGACCCTCTCTCGCCACCGGTCATCAGTGGATAGTGGTATCACCCAGTGGTTAACAAATAAACAAAAATTAAATAAGGCTTCAAAAAGACCAAAATACGCTCACATGCAATGCATGTGAGGTGACTTAACTAAAAAATAAATAGGTTTTTTTTCTGCAAAAGGTTGATTCAGGCAACAAAATTTATAGTAAAAAGTTGATGCATAAACTACAAAAGTATAAGTAGATTATAAATGTAATAAAAGCTTACTTTCAATGTTTTTAAGGTTGTTTTTGAGCTCGCCTTTAACCAATCACTTCCACAAACAAGAAGTTCCACCATATCCTTTGAAAGAGAGATCCAGAACTGTTGCAGCGACTCACTTGTTTGATGATTGTCCGACGATGTGTGTGATTGTCCGACGATGCGTGTGAGTGTGAGAGTGGACCGGACGATGTGTGTGATTGTCCGGCGATCTGTTGCAGCGACCTGCGACTCAGTTGTTTGAAGACTGGAGTGTCACCAGAGAGGCGGAGAGTGAGAGCGGCGAATAATTTTTTAGGGTTAGATAAGATTTTCATATTAAATATAGATTTAGGTTAGATTTTCATATTAAATATTAAGATGGGCTGAATATTATTTGGGCTTTTAATTTTTTTTGGGCTATTATATTTTTTTTGGGTTTTTAATCTATAAAATCTATAATATATATATATATATATATATATATATATATAGAGGAAGGTTAACGTACATTACGGCTTAACGTACATCACGTACGACAGGTAATTACGCATGTTCATTTTAAAATCACGCACGTTATAACTCAAAAATCCAAAATCACGCATGTTGAAACACAATAATCACGCATATTGAAAACATTAATCACGCATGTTATATAACAAATCACGCACGTTGTTGTACGTGAAGTACGTTAAGCTATAATGTACGATATACTTTTTCTATATATATATATATATATTAATTATTAATAAAAATAATTCGAGCGAAACCGAGCGAGCGGAGCTTTGCTCATGCTCGAATTGAATTTGAATCGAACCGATCCGATCGGCTCATTTACAAACTGAGCGGGAATCGAACGAGCATTTTTCGAGCGATCGTTGAGCAGTTTGGACAGCCCTAATTGTAGCGTTTTTTTTAAATGAAATGTATAAGGTGCAAGTTTGGGTATACAGAAAGGTTGATTTGTGTAATTTTGTCTATTTATATTAATTTCATGCATTTGAATTTTTATGGTGAAAACGCATTCGTGTTTAGCTTCATGTGTTTGTAGTAACAAATTCAGAATATTTTTACGGGGTTTTTTTCGATGCTTGGATATCGGTTAACGTGAGAACTATTTTTTTAGTTGTATTTGGTGGAACAACTTCTCATTTTAAAACTAAGAGCTATAATGATCTTTTGAGGTAATCATTGTCACGACCCCTGACCCGGTTTGACCCGTTTCAGGAGCCGCGGAACAGAAATCCCGTGGTATTTATTTAATTGAGTTTAACAGCGGAAGTTTATCATCAGGATCGTTGTAAAGCTAAAATTTTCCCGATTATTTTATTTCACAACTCGGGATAAAACCCCGTTAATTTACAATATTATGATTTCACGGAGAAATCTTTATTTTACAAAACATATTTCTTTATTTTATAATGAGCCACTTTCTTAAGCTTGAAATGCTCCACAACACTTTTCCTGAATTACAACAGATCACCTGAAACATGTTTGAAAAAGGTTTTGTCAGCGGGAAATACTGAGTGAATCATTCTAATTAATAAAACAGACCTGTTTGTTATAATTTACAGTATTAAGGGTGATTACATTGTTTCTATATCAACCAACTACCCACGGTATTTGTCACTCGACCGGATCTGTGACTATGGTCATATCCCCCATTAGCTGCCCCAATGGTGACGATTATCAAGTAATGTATACAAAACCCCACATACCGGCTGTAACTTGGTGATTACAAAGACTTAATCCCCGTAATTATAACTTTGAAATAAACATGCTTTTGTAAATAGATTTGATAAAAAGAGAATGACTCACATTGCAGATTTAACACGGACAAAGTCTAGTCTATGGATTAGCCTTGTTAACCTAATTTATATAACAATGCACACAAAACTGGGTTAGTAATCAATACAGCATTTACGATAACTCACGAGATCAACCCTCACAATGAATAACAAAGTGCTATGCTTAAACATCCATCGAATTAACGACTAATGACAAAGCATCACCCTAATGTGGGCAGCACTTAAACATCCATTGAGTACATTGATCGATCGGAAAATGAATCGTAATAGCGATCAAGTTATTACCCTGTTTTGTGGCAGCAATTCGGGATCCGTGTGTGTTTTGGACTATTTCTACAATAACTCGAAGTGTAATTGGAATTTAAACGTCGCATCAACGCCCAGAATCAAGTCCCAATCTCTACTATATATAGCTGGAAAACAGTCCCCCTCGCGTGGCGCGAGGGGGTGTCGCGTGGCGCGAGAGGCGCCCCCTACCATAGGGTAGCCTCGTGTAATAGTAGCCTTGCTGAGTTGGTTTTACGTGCTATCTCATTTTTGACAACAAACTGTCAAGATATTACCGAATAGGGTTTACCCCCCTGAGTTTTAGGGGCCCTGATCCTGATTCTGATTATTCTGAAAATTTTAGGGTTTGTTCAGAATCACTTGGGTTTCTCAATTAGGGTTTCCTAATGGACAATTAAAGTAATAATTAGGACTTTTTAATGAGAGTTGTTACAATCATGACCATAAGACCACCCGTAACGACTAATGTCTCTAATGGGCATTTTCCGCCATATCAACATCATAATGTCACTTAAAAAATTGTGTAATGGTTAACGTCCTTTAATGTCTTCATTCCATCATTAGACTGTGGGGGTATGGTGGGGCGGGGGTTGGGGGTTGGGGGCATGAGTTGACACGTGGAGTTCGAGCCCCCCCCGCCGGTGAGTGACGTGTCCGTGGGGTATGGCGGGGCGGGGCTAGCCCGCGTGGCTTGGCAGTTTATTAAACAAAAATTAAAAAATACACACAACATTAAAAAAAAAGCCTAAAATTTTATTAAATTCCTAAAAATTACAAAATTCATAAAAATTACAAAAAAATAACCTAAAAAGGATTACAAAAAAAAAAAAAAACCTTAGTTCGTTAGGTAAATTTCAAAAAGAGCGAGGTTGTCGAACGGCTTCCGCTCCTTGCCCCGAAACTCGATGTTCGCCACCGCCACCCGGTCTTCGTGGCTTATCTCACCGCTCGGAACGGCTTCGTAGTAGGCTCTGAAACGATCAAGCTTCGGCCGTAGCTCTCGCCATTTATGTTGGCACGCGTTTAAATTGTGCCGGTTGTTTCCCACGTTATGCCGGTAGCTAGCAAAAGCTTCCGACCAGTAACGCGTTTCACCGGGTTGTCGGCCCTTCATTGCGTCAACGACGCTCGTGACAAGAGCTAGCTCTTCTTCGTGTGTCCAAGAGGCCATCGATCAAGTGTGTTTGGGTTGGGGTAGCTGGTTCGATCAAGTGTGTTTGGGTTGGGGTAGCGGACAGCCGGTGGGGTTGGGGTTAATATATATAGCGATGTTGGATGGGTGAACCGCTTGGCTTGGCCAAACGGTTATAATTTGAAATTTAAATGCCCACCGCTATGACCTAGCCAACAAGCGAATTGGAGCCGGCCACATAGGATCGCTAGCCCCGCCCCAAGCCCGGCTTTAAACTCCCGCCCCTTGGGCCACGCCCAAACCCAAGCCCACTCGGGGTGGTGGCTTGGGCGTTTTCAGCCAACCCACGCCCCAACCCCCGCCCCATACCCTACAATCTCAGTTTCCAATTTTGTTGTCCTTTTTGGACATTATACTATAAATGCCCATCCGTTTTCATGTCCCTATAAAACTTACGGGTATGATATTGGTGGCATTATCAAGCTATTTAATGCCTACTATAATGCCCATTACTATAATCTAAAAAGCTTAAAGTTGTTTAGTAACCATTTAGAAATAATAATTTAAGTAGTAATTACTCCTTTTTTTCATTTTCTTTTTTTAAATGCAACATATGTAGATTGATATTTTATACGAAAGTCCACAAATCTCAAGGGTTGTCATTCAAAAAGCTTTGAAGGTCAACTGAAAAATCCTAACATATGTTATGTACTTAAAAAAATAAAAAACTATGGTGGTGTTTGTTTTTTTTGCCAGAAGCACTTCTGGACACTTATGTCTGCGTCGCGCAGATGCGCGCAGACGTTTGAGGTCTGCAGCTCGTTTGTTTTCCGGAAGAGCTTCTCACATTTTACCTCTTCCCCACCTCTTCCCCAAGCAGACATGTCCCCAAGTCTGCAAACCTCTTATCCTCTTCTCCCTCCAACCGACACCACCTCCTCTGCCACCACCTCCACCACCTCCACCTCCGACACCACCTCTTCTCCCTCTTCTCCCTCCTCAGCCGTCACCACCCAACAACGTCATCTCCACCATCGCCACCAATAACTTCCATCTCGAACTTACCAGAACCTTCCGAGAAACCAGAGGTTGCGTCAGCACGGTTAAGTTCCGGTGTCGGTTGATTGTGAAGCATCTCCGGTGACAACCACCACCGTTCTCTCCTCCCACGATCTCTCTCTCTCTCTCTCTCTCTCTCTCTCTTCAGAAACCCCCAAATCGAAACCCTTGAAGATGGTGAAATTAGGGTTTCGGTGGAGGTGGTTGACGACGGCTGAAGTGGTGGTGCTTGGCTTCGTGGTGGCGGTGGTGCTTGGTGGTTGCGACGGGGTTGGTGGGGAGGAAGGAGGAGATGGTGGTGGTGAGCGTTAGGTGGTGGTGGTGGTTGCGACGGGGTGGTGGTGGCTGCGACGGGGTGGGTGGTGGCTGAAGTGGTGGTGGTTGGTTGTGGTGGTGGAGGTGGACGATGGTTGTGGTGGTAGAGGGAGGCAGAGAGAGATCAGAGAGATGTGTGTTGTGTGTGTTGAGTGTGAGAAGAGGTTTTTATATATAAAAAAACAAACCCTCTTCTCCTTGCAGACTGCAGACATTTGGTCCACCTCTTCTTCTGCAGATGCCTGCAGATGTGGTCCGCAGACTGCAGACCTTTTCCCGCAGAAAAAACAAACAGCACCAATGTGATTGATTGTATCCGCACCCAGCATACAAGTTTTGTCCATGTGTGTCCAATATTCATATTTATGTTTTTGTCCATGTGTGTCAAATACTACTTTCATATTGGATTTGACCAAGCAACCAATAAACACTACCCATTAACATCATAGTCACCCCCTTAAACAATAATTCTACCATTTCAAATAAAGGGGTCTTAATTATTTATCTGGTGGTCAGGGTCGTTCTAATATTTTTGAAGGCTCTAAACGAACTACAAAGTCGAGGCCCTATTAAATTGGTATAAAGAAAATCAGCGATTGATATTTGAGACAATGAATACCATGGCGATGATTTATCCTAATGTCGGCCCCAATCCGCAATCAGTTTTGCAATTGTTACTCAAAAGACATCGCAAGTAACGAGGGTCGGTGTGTTGTGGCGCTGCTTTTGGATTCTGGAATGAAGTGTGTGCGTACTGACGTACAATGTGGACTCCTTGAGAAAAATCCTAAATCTGAGGCCTAGAAACGTTGTTTAAATTGACCAAAAACAAGTCTAATGTATGAAAACAAAAAAAATTAGAGGCCCTTGTTTTAGGTGGTCCTAGACCTTAGCCTAGGTTGATAAGTCTTACGACCAGCCTTGGTGGTGGTATAAGTGTTGTATCAACTTGGTTCTTTTTATGCATGTTTGTTCTAAAGCAACAACCATGAAAACTGGAAAAACACAGAAAACGATCCAAGATTTTGTTATTATCCGCCGCTGTATGCTGGGGCGTAGCATTTAAGGGGCCGGGAGGGGCGCCCGACCCCCGAACTTTTCGCTCAGTAGTGTTGTACATGTAGTTTTCGTATAGAAATTTTTGGGTTTATACGTTTTCGACCCCCCGTATCTATAGAAATTTTTGGGTATATACGTTTTCCGCCCCCCCCCCCCCGATGAAAACTTCAAGCTTCGCCACTGGCTGTACGGGTGGTGGCGCGGTGGGGACAGCCGGAGCAAGTTGCCAAGTATTTTATTTTTGCAATAACATAGAAGTTTCGTCCCCATACTAACAGTTAGCATGCATGTATCTTTGGCTCCTGGAAAGTAATAAACTAACATATATGTTTCCATCATTTTGTTCAACTGCAATTTCTTAAACAATGAATTTTCTAATTATTTATAGGATCTTACAATTCTCACACCACTACAGTTATACGGCCCGTGTAGAGTTATACGGGCCGTATATGAGAATCTTGCACAGAAAATCTCAAAGAATGTTTTTTTGTCTCCATGTATACGAGTCGTATAACATTATATGACCCGGATACAATGTTATACGACCCAAACCTCATATAATATTATACGACCCATATAATTTTATACGGCCCGTATAGAATGTTATACAACCTAATATTTTAATTTCTCCATCTACACAAGCCGTATAACATTATACGAGCCATATAACATTATACGAGCCGTATAACGTTATACGACCCAATATTTGTCATATCAGATTAATCTATACGGACCGTATAAACTTATACGACCCGTATAGAAAGTGTGAAAATAAAATTTTGAGATGTGGCTATGTTAACATCTTATTTATATAAGTTCGCTTGACACGTAACTCCTCATGTTTGTAGAGCACATACACATTTATTGCTAAGGGAGCATTCATTTGAGAATAAAATTAAATTGAGAAGAAAAAAAAAGGTACAATTATAAAATATTAATAATTTTTCTCTTATCTCATTTATTATTATCTTTGACTAATTAATTAGTCATATAGACCATCATCCTCCACACTAAAAATTTTGGCTGCACACATCAAAATTTATCCTACGCCTTTTGAAAATGTATCCTACACATATTGAAATTTAGCCTACACAGCTCGTAATTCATCCTAAACACCTCATAATTTATCCTACTCTTTACATTAATTTTTTTTCTTCTTTGAAAAAAATTATTTTTTAAAAAATAAGTTACAAATTTAATTTAGTTAGCTATTAAAAAGAAAGACTACCAATTAATGATTTATCTAAGTTTACAAATACATCCTTACACTAATATTAAATACAAAATTAAATGAAGTAAAATAAAATATTCTTATTGGTTGAAATTTCTTTCTTTTTATTCTTACAAAAAATTTCTTCTCATTTAAACTCTCCACTTATTACTAATACTCTTAAAAGACAAAGTCGGTGACCTCCCCTCATACTTTCACCAAGTTGCAATTTTAACCCATTGACTTTGGTGCCTTCAAAGTTTAATAAAATGGCAAATTTAGTCCCGAAATTACCACTCTATTTTACAAATAGTTTGTTTTTGATACCCTAACTTTGTGGTAGTTTCCTTTTCAGCCCCAACTTTGTTATAGTTTCCTTTTTACCCCAAAACTTTATCAAATTTTATCTTTACCCTTTCTTAGCCCTTAAGTTTAGGAAATACAATTTTTAACCACTTAACTTTGTATGACTTTGTAAATGCCACTTTGACCCACTCGAGAGTTTTTGGCTTGACGATATAAATTCAGTTAGTCGGGTCGCGTACAATATGTTATGATTGTATGATATAAATCCGATTTACGTTAAGTTTTGATCCAATCGCAATGCAACTATATGATACATTGAGTTCAATCGGATACGTCAAAACGTGTGTTTTCATATGGTTAACACAACACATAACGCTTTTACTAATCCGTTCGATATTTGCGAAGTACCCGCACCGCAACGTGCACAGGTCTTATTACTAGTACTATCTTAAATGTGAATGTCAGTCCCATTTACACAACCATCCTCCCTTTTAGACTTTGAGACAAATAGTCCTTTCCTTTGTAGTCACTGTTTTGGTCAAAAATTACCGAAGCAATTAAGTGATCAAATTAGTTAAGTGAGGTAGTGTGCTAAGAAAGTGTGTCGAAAATATGCTGATTAAGTTGTTTGCAAAAACAGTTTTCAGGATACGGCTCAGGATATTGAGCTGTATCTACGATCAAACTATGAGCAAAAAATAAAGGGGGTGACACGAGATATACGAGGAAAGCCCTTGATCAATCTAGATCGCCGGCACAAAACCTCGGGAGCTGACAATCGCAGCTGCCTTGTTCTTCTTATTACTTCAAACGTCAGGATACAGTGCAGGATATTGATCAGATCGCTAAGTGTTACAATGCTTTTGTGAAAGTGAAAGTTGCGAGAGAGTAAAGTGTTAGAGAGCAGTGAGTGTTGTTGTGTCCTATTCGATCTGATTTATCCAACTATTTATAGCTAAGAAATATAAACAAAAACTCCTATAAACGGGGGATGCTTTCGAATATTCCATAGTTAACGTTATGGACCGAGTAAAGCGGCTTCAACGTCTTCCTTTGAACGACTTAGACCGAGTCTTCCGGGGAAAGGGTCCGCATGAACGTTACCAGCTTGGACTCGTACTCCTGCACATAATCCGTTAGTAATCCTCAGGATACCATTCAGGATGTTACCAATATCCTGAATCAGCATCCCGGACATGAACATATATCATACAAGCAAGATATAATTTAAGATATTCTGTTTAATATTCCGGCACCATATGACGAGATAAACAAGATCGAGCTTCGGTGACTCTGCTCCCACGTTCATTCACCAGAATATTCTCCAAGATCCGGAGAAGGAAATATGCACCTTTGATAGTGCCCACTTGTCGGCTCTCAAATCCTCCTGCATCTTCCCGAAAAAGGGACAGTGTTCCGGCCGTTTGACCGGGAAATCCGGTCGGACATGGTTTCCGACGAGTGGTTATGTTTTAACGCCTTTCCCTTCACCTTAGGATTGCAGTTTCCCTTTCCAGATTTCATCACTGATTTCTTTAATACCACGAAAATCTGTTTTAGCCAAACAATGCCGATGCTCTGGCGAGTCTTGTCTGTTCTTGATCAGATCAAGAGGAACCATATCCCTGACCTTTCCATTCATGACCTCCCCTTAGCATATCGGCTTAGATGCCATGGTTCTTGCCGGTTTTTATTCTATTCCACTTCCAGCGATCCACTGATACTCCGAGCCACCAGGAACGAAGAGGAATGGAAATCCAAGTTCTTTTTTGTAAAAAGAGATTCAATCCCTTGTGGAGCGGATTATCCGTTGAGGTGGTTGAGAAAGGGTAGGATTTAGGGTTTTAGGATGATCCTGCCTTATATCCTGTTTCATATCTTGTACTATTTTTTTTTCATTTTCTTGTACATAGCCGATTTCAGGAAGCTTGCACCTCCCCTAGCTGACTCACAGAAGAGAATTGACGCTATCAGTCTCCTCCCAGAGGCTGAAAGAAGTTTCAACCCATTTCCAGCATCTCCAAGTCCACTTTCCAGTGCAAACATGTCTGGTAAGGATCCTACACAATATCCAACATACATGTTTTTATTTGATATATTTAGGAAAGAATTTCACTCCCTGTATGCAGACTCCAGCAAAGTTCCAGTCTTCCTGGACCTTGATGAGCTTGATAGCTACCCCACTCCAGTCGATGTCAAGAAAGAAACTCCTGCCATTACCAGCTCCAAGCCGCTTCCAGCTCCCAAGCCTACCCCGAGAACCCGTGCTTCTACTTCCAAGAAGAGGAAAGGTTCTGAGGTCAGCACTCCAGGTCCTGTGGGGTTCTCATACGAAGAACTCAGCTTCACTGATTCCTTAGAACCGATGACATCCTTCCTCAACAAGGTAATATCCTGCGACTATATCCTGCACACATATCCTGATAGGATATCCTGACAGGATATCCTGGTTAATATATTTTGACTTATACCTGAATTTTGACGTGCAGGGCCTCGAGCATCTGCTCCACCTTTACACCGATGCTTGCAGCACGAACGCGTTCCAAGAGGCCAGGATCAAACAGCTCGAGACCACCGTTGCCGACCAAGGTGCCATTGCCGAGGTGAAGACCCGGCATTACGAGGACAAATTGAAGAAGGTCACTCAGGATGCTGAGATAAAGCTGGCTGCCGTTCAAATGGAGCATGAGCAGGCCATAGTCTCTTTCCGAGAAGGGATCAAGAACTTAGCCATTGTCTCTCTGCTGCAAGCCCGCATCAAAATGGCTTACGAGGCCAAGGAGACAGGTCTTGAATGCCCAACCTGGCTGGTTGATTCCTGGGTGGCGAAGCTGAAGGAACTTGGAGGCAAAGCTGTGCCACTTCTTGCTGAGACTGGCGAATCCTCTAAGTCAGCAGAGCCGGTGGACAAGGCTGGAGAAAAGAAGGATGCTGGGACGGATGCTGGCGAGGATGCTGCTCAGGATGCTGGGGCCGAGAAGACGGAGAAGGCTGGTGAAGATGCCGCTGCGTGAGGGCATTCAAGTGGGCGATGATGGATGTTGATGCCTAGGCCGGAGCCCACTTTTTTTTTTAAATTTGAATGTTGGTGTGTAACCCTAAGACAATTCACTTTTTCTGCATTTTACTTTTCCTGCATTTGAACAATATGATGGCCAAAGGTGGACGGATCGTGAGTTTCAGGATGAAGCCCTTGGTCATCAACGTTAGAATGCTTTACTTTTGGACAATATAACAGTTGGAGGTGGATGGGTCTCGGTTTGAGACAAAACCTTCAACTGTTAAGTAAATATGGTAAGGAACTAATTGTGCTTTTGGTGAATGGACCTTGGTTT
This sequence comes from Helianthus tuberosus, assembly GCA_030545235.1. Lineage (NCBI taxonomy): Eukaryota > Viridiplantae > Streptophyta > Magnoliopsida > Asterales > Asteraceae > Helianthus > Helianthus tuberosus. The sequence goes on from CM060383.1 coordinate 35,517,802, forward strand.
GAGGTGAAACCAAAAGCACAACTTTTGATATGTTAATAATACAACCTTCTTTTGGCTTTATTATAGTTGTTATACCTTTACTGCATAAATTTTATTTATGAAAACAATTTTGTTTGAACATTCTTGGGAACATATTGTAAGAGTATCCTGAGAGATATGCTGCTCAGGATACTGCCACATAACTTATAAAACTCAAGTTATCCAAATAAAAAGGAGAGACCATACCAAAGATTCTTAAAGATGCAACTCCAATCTTCCATCATAGGAATGTCCCAGTGCACATTTATTTGTTTGAATACATCCTTTGAATTGTATGATGTATGTCCCTTGTGTTCAACATATTTGAAGACTTAAGAATGTAAACATAGTCGTACTTTAGCTTTACTGTGAATAAATCCTGAATATCCTGGGATAAACCCATAATATCCTGGGATAAACCCTTAATATCCTGGGGATAAACCCTGATATCCTGGGGATAAACCCTGATTTTCATGCGCTACAGGCGAGAGTGTACAAACTCCAAGACTTAGAAAGGTGAAAACCTTTAAACCTTAGAGAGTATGAAAATACCCTTTCGTGAGAGAGGGTGATCAATCCTCATATACCTTTAGGATCCAGGATATAGCCAATAGTAACGAAATTGTCAGCCACTTTTACATGAACTGGTCCCGCTACCTTGAACTATCCCTAGATAACTTGCGCTCCAAGCGGGGTGTTTAAACCCAATTCGTAAGAAAGGTGAATACATTTAAACCTTTGAAGGAATTAGAATCCCTTATACGTGAGAGAGGGGGCCAATCCTCTAATCCTTCGAGATATCATGAGCGTGTATCCTGGAACTATATCCTGAGGCATATTCTGTAAAACAATCTTAAACTAAGGTGGGTGTTAGCTTGGCTAACACCCCTCCGATGCTTAAGTCAGTATTGGGTTCAAGATAATAAACAAATCCAAATATATTTAAAAGAGGTAGAATACATACTGTTTTGGTTAAAAATCAAGCAATGACAATGTAACCAAACTTTATGTTGTGAGGTATGATGCTTGAATTGATGAACAATAATAAGGATCACTATGAAGTATAATGAACAAATGACACGAAGATTTATACGGGGAAAAAGCCCTTGATCAAGAGTTGATCTCCGGCACAAAAAACCCCGGGTGATGGAAACTGCCGATCACCAACTCAAATTAAACAAACAATCTGTTACAACTTCGGATGATAGCGAGCTAAGTACAAGGATCACTATAGTGTAACGTGTAGAAATGTATGAAAAATGCTAAGTGTTTTGTCGAGAGCCAGTGAGAGCGGTTGTATGAGTGTGTGTGTAGCCAAAAATAGCTAAGTGTTTCTAAAATAGCTCGCTACCCCTTTAAAAATAGAAAATATCAAGCCTAACTAACATTCCGCAAATGGTGCAAGTCTTCCACGACTCCACAACGTCCATTTCTGGCCAAGCACGTGCGGAATAGACTAAGAATATTCTCCAGGAATGTCGCCAAGACTAAGTCCAAGTTGATATTCCTGCAAAACATCTACAAATTCAAAGTAGACAATCATTAGTACTGGGATCCTTATAGTGATCCATGATCCTGATCCTGCAACACTTCTGAGGATCACTACTTCAGACAGAATTGAGGATCACTAAATCCAACAGTAAATAAGGATCACTGGTCATTTAGAAATCCACCCCTAACAATTGCCCCCAAAATATAAGGAGTAAATATGTAAATAAATGAGTTATATTTTGTCGATCTTATCCGTAGCAAACTAACGGATAACTAGCCGTTGAAGACGGACTAGCCGTTGCAAACCTGACGTCACTGAAGTGACAATCCTGCAAATCATCATTATAAATAGAAGTTAGAGATAGGATCAATTCACATTTAAATTCAAGAGAGAAACTCCCTTTAAATTTAAGTCCGCAGATCAAACAGGTAATCCTCTTTCTCTTCTTCCTTTACGTTTTCTTTCTTTGCTCCTTCTTTCTTTACATTCTTCACAGTCATGATGATGCTACGATCCTCCCCCGCCAAGGATCATAAGAAGGACAATCCTCTCAAAAGCCAGGGGATCATCAAAGACTCACCGAAAGAGAGATGCTGCTTCAATGATGCGCAAATAGACAAAATTCGCCACTGTTTTCCGGCGAACACCGATTTCAAGCCATTTGATCCCACTGTTCTGAGCGACTACATTTCTGAGACATGGATTGCCTTTCCTGCTACCCCATTCATCATAGGATACACCTACCCTTTTCCAGCCTTTACCCAATCCTTTTTCTCCCTTACCGGCATCTCCTACATCCAGGCTATGCCGATGATCTGGAGGGTCTTATATACCCTTGAAAGGATCATCGAGCAGGAAGGGGTTGACCTAGGAATGTCAGAGTTGGCTGAGATGTATGATCTCACAACGTTTGGATCCCACCGATATTTGTTCAAACGTAAACCCGGAGAAGAACATCCCATCTTTAAGGCTACTAAAAACGATACCAACTGGAAACGGCGATTCGTCTTCGTCAGGAGGGATTCTATCCCGGATGGAAAGGATTTACCGAAGAAATGGAGCACTCATGGTAGGATAGGAGGATCCTTAGAAGGATCACTAAGTAAGCTCATTCTGATAATGATTACTAATATGCTTTTGTTCCTTCTTGTACAGCTATCACATTCTCGCACATTATTCCTTCAGCTGCCACCAAGGGGAGACTTGCTGCCTTTAGAAAGCTTGATCCTGAAACAAGATTGTTTTGGTCAAAAAATCTAATGAGGATAATGCAACTAAACTCTTAGTTACGGGGAATGATGCTTTGAATGTGGAACAATGATAAGGATCACTTCAATGTAAATTGCACAATCGACACAAGGGTTTATACGGGGAAAAAGCCCTTGATCAAGAGTTGATCTCCGGCACAAAAAACCCCGGGTGATGGAAACTACCGATCACCAAGCTTAAATAAATCAATAAATGTTTACAACTTCGGATAGCAACGAGCCAGGTACAAGGATCACTAGTGTGAAATGTGTAAAAGTGAGTGAAAACTGTTAAGTGTTTGCCGAGAGCTTCAAGAGTGCGATTGTATGAGAGTGTGTGTAGCTGAAAATGACTAAGTGTTCTAATTCTAGCTCATCACCCCTTTAAAAATAGAAGTTAGCTACAATAACAAACTATCCGACTTTTGTGCCAAGCTCCCACGTTCTCCACAACGTCCATTTCCAGTCAAACGTGTGAGAAATACCCGTGGAATATTCCATAGTAACGTTGCCAAGACCAAGTCAAGCTTGTTACTCCTGCGAAGTAATACAAAACACAAACAAACAATCGTCAGTATGAGGATCCTTAAAGTGATCCATGATCCTGATCCTGAAGCTCTTCTGAGGATCACTATCTGTCACAGAAGTAAGGATCATTAATTAGGATAACGAATAAGGATCACTAATTGTTAGAAAATCCTCCCCTAACATTTGCCCCCAAAATATAAGGAGTGAAATGTTAAATAAGCGAATTATATTTTCCTGATCTTATCCGCAACTAACTATCGTAAATATAGCCGTTATTGTAGAACTAACCGTTGCAACCATGACGTCACAGAAGTGACAACCCTGCACAATCATGATTATAAATAGGAGATAGAGATAGGATCAAATGCATTTAAAATTTCAGAGAGACTCCCTTTATAACTGCATTCCAAAGATAAACAGGTATTCTCTCTTCATCTTCTTCCTTCTCTTGCTCTGTTTTCCGTTTCTTTTCACCATTCTATCAAAGATGTTGCTCCGGAATTCCCCAGCTAAGGATCATCCGAAAAACAGCCCACCGAAAAGCCAGGGGATCATCGAAGATTCCATAAAAGAACGCTGTTGTTTCAATGATGCACAGATTGATATGATCCGCCACTGCTTCCCGGCGAACACCGAGTTCAGACCTTTTGATCCCAATGCCCTGAGTGATCATATTTCCGACAAGTGGGTTGTTTTTCCTGTCACTCCGTTCACCATAGGCTATACATATCCTTTTCCAGTCTTCACCCAATCTTTCTTTTCCCTAACCGGCATCTCTTATATCCAAGCCATGCCGATGATTTGGAGGGTTTTGTATACCCTTGAAAGGATCATCGAGCAGGAAGGGATAGACCTAGGAATGTCAGAGCTGGGAGAGCTGTATGATCTTACTACCTTTGGTTCTCATCGTTATTTGTTTAAACGTAATCCTGGTGAGGAACACCCGATCTTCAAAGCCACCAAGAACGATGCTAATTGGAAGCGGCGTTTCTTTTTCGTCAAGAGAGATTCTATTGAGGATGGAAAGGATCTACCCAAGAAATGGGCTACCCATGGTAGGGTGGAGGATCCTGAGAAGGATCACCAGAAACTTTCTTTTGATATAAGGATCACTTATATATATTTTTGCTTTGCAGCTATCACCGTCTCACACCTCAGACTGTCTCCTGCTGCCAAAGAGAGACTCATCGCTTTCAAGAAACTAGATCCTGAAACAAGAACTTTCAAGACAACCACCCAAGACTCTCAGGAGGTATCCTCAGGATCTGTCACGATGTCAAGTAAGTATCTTTGTTTAAAAATTAAATAAATAGTGAAATATAAATGAAGTAAAGATACTTATCTTGTTTTGGTTGTGTAGGTGCTGGAAAATCCACCAAGCCTGCTTCTCAATTCGACACGGCTGACCTTGATACTGTTAGACCCAGGAAGAAGAGGTCCACCACCAGTCCTAGCATCTCCATTCCCAAGGCACCCACCAAAGGAAGGGGTGGCAAAAAGAGAAAGACCTCCGAGGCTGAGGATTTGCAGGGTCTGCCTCTGATCCGTCACCAATTCCTCGAGTACTTCAATGATGTAAGGATCACTATATCTGCCTGTATATCCTCCTGGCATATCCTGCTGACATATCCTGCTGATTTGAGGATCACTTGGTCCTGACCTTATCTTTTATCTCTTTTGCAGAAATTCGCTGAGATTGAGGACTATGTGGGGAACGTCGAGGAGCAGGACAAGAAGATTGCTGACCTCCAATAGGTTCCAGTGCTTAAGGACCTCAAAATTGCTGATCTTCAGAAGGAACTCCAAGATGCCAAGACTAAGACGGCTAAACTCCTGATTGACCTTGACTATGAAAAGCATGATCTCATAGAAGGTGCAAAGGACTCTGCTGCCATCACAATGTATCAGACAAAACTGAAGATGGCCCAGGAAGCTCAAGATCCTAACTTTGACAAAAGCAGCTGGGATGTTGAGGGCTGGAAAGCAAGGTTGGTTGATCTTGAAGATGATGAGGAGGCTGAGGAGGTTTTGGCGATCGAGGCTGGAGGTAGTGGGAAGGATCTGGTGAAGGATACCGCAGCTGGAGGGGAAGAGGATGCAGCAAAGGTGTAGGCTTCACAATTGGGCGATGATGGACATTCTTAGACGCAGCCGGAGCCCAATTTTTAAATTTGGTAGTAGTTTTTTGTGGTTGTGATGTTGAACAATTTGATGGTTTGTACTGAACAATAGTTTTTAGGATTAAGGATCATGTATGATCCTTTGGACAATAGGTAGGATTGCAAATGGTGGAGGGATCCTCTGTTTGGGGGATGAAGCCATTGTGATCCTGCCGCCTTTATATTCCTGCACTACTTTTGAACCTATTATCATGGACACCCTTTACCTACCCAGCGGACGGGCCACGTTTTGCTGGTAGATGCTCGGGGTAGGTAATTTTGACAACCTTTTAAGGGTTAATCCTTTATTAATAAATAAAACCTTAATCTTTTGTCGCTTATCTTGTATTGTTATCCTTTTTGATTCTTTAGTTCTCAATTGTTTTAATGTACATTTATTGAATAAACAATTTTGAACAAGTCAGACTAAAAATGTTTTAGGATATGATCCATAATCAAATATCCTATAGTTAAAGAATCCCAAAAAGTAATATATTCTAAGGATCACAAGTTTAGTTGTCAAACTTTAAGGGTTATTCAAATAAACAATGAATAGAATTAAAAATAGTTAAGGATCATACCTGAGAATCCAAGTTAGGATCCTAACCATAATAAGGATAACTATAAGATAAACCTTAGAGAGAAGTAAGGATCAAGGATCCCTAGTTGCTTATCTTCAAGGACCTGAAATAGATCATAACTTGGGACTAAGCCAATATAAGATAAGAGTTAGCAACTGGGGACAAGCCCAAGGATAACTGGGGACAAGCCCAAGGATCGTATGTAAACTGGAGTATGGCCCTAACTGGTGACTATCCAAACTTAGTGACATGAAAATGCCAAAACCTTAGCTAACGTGAAAACGTTAGAAACCTTAGGAATGGATGTATGGTACGTCTACCATTATACGTAGGATCCTAGGTATAGCCAGTACAATGGAATTATCAGCCCCTAAAGCGAGTACTGGTCCCACTACCTTGAACTATACCAGGATCATCATGCGCTACAGGCGGAACTGGGGCAAGCCCAAATAACTGGGGTTAAACCCAAGGAACGGATTGCTTCTGCAGATAACCAATGTTATGCTAAGGATACCTGAACTTTCAAAACTTAAAATCACGTGAGAGATGGATAAAGGACACATGATCCTTATCCTTATATGAGAAAATAAAGAAATGAAATAGTTCAAGATTAGGATATTACCAAAGTAAGGATCACCGATACTTTAAGGATCCTTCAAGGATACCCCTAATCGTGAGGATCATCTGTGCCATGAGGATCCTGCTTACATGAAATATTTCTTCAAGTGGACAGCATTCCAAGCTCTTGGTAGCAAATCACCTTCCATGGTTAGCAATCTATATGCCCCCTTTCCTGCTTCAGCTTCAATCAAATAAGGGCCTTCCCATTTTGGAGCCAATTTTCCATCAGCAGGATTGGTGGTATTCTGAAATGCTTTCCTTAATACCATATCTCCAACTTGAAACTTCCTGATCCTGACGTTTTTGTTGTAAGCACCAGCCATTCTTTGTTGATAACTGGCCATCCTTATCCTAGCCAGATCCCTGATTTCTTCAATAGTATCCAGGTCATGAACCAAGTTCTCATCATTTTCCTCAGGATCACGGGTACTTGTTCTAGCAGTTGGAACCACCATTTCTGTTAGAATCACTGATTCTGCCCCAAATACCAAAGAGAATGGCGTTTGACCAGTAGCATTCTTAGGGGTTGTCCTATCAGCCCAAAGCACATAAGGTAGTTCTTCTGCCCATTTCCCTTTCTTGGATCCAAGCTTCTTCTTCAAATTATTGATGATGATCTTGTTGGATGATACTGCTTGACCATTAGCTTGTGGGTGGACTGGTGTTGATGTTATCATCTTAATCCCCCAGCTGTCACAAAAGTTAGTGGTTCTGCACCCAATAAATTGGGAACCATTATCACATATAATTTCAGAAGGAATTCCAAATCTAGTTATAATATTTCTTTTAATGAAGGATATAACTTCCTTTTCTCTGACTTGGGCAAAAGCTTCAGCCTCTATCCACTTGGAGAAGTAATCAGTCATAGCTAGCATGAACACTTTTCCACCAGGTGCCTTAGGGAGCTTACCAACTATATCCATACCCCATCTCATAAATGGCCAAGAGGAGGATATAGGATGCAATAATTCAGCTGGTTGATGAAGGATATTGTTGTGTCTCTGACAAGGATCACATTTCTTAGCATACTCCACAGCATCTCTTTTCATGGTTGGCCAGTAGTATCCTGTCCTCAAGATCCTTGAGAATAATGCCCTGCCCCCAGTGTGGTTTCCACAATCTCCTTCATGGAAGTCTTTTAAAACTTCTTGGATTTCAGGACCCTCAATGCATCTCAAGTATGGTCCTGCAAGAGATCGTCTATACAACATATTATTTAAAATTGTGAATTGAGATACCTTAATTTTGAAAGTCCTAGGGTTTTCTCCTGTAGGAATCTCTCCATGTTGTAAGTATCTCATAATTGGTGAGATCCATGATCCTGATCCTGAATGGGATTGAGTATCCTCACTAGGAATAATTGCAGAATTCTTTCCTATCTCCATAGCCACATGATACTCGATAGCCGGGGTCGGGATATGGATAATAGGGATCCTGATATCCTCCGGGATCTTCAAGGATGATCCTAAGTTAGCCAATGCATCAGCTTCTGTATTTTCTTCCCTTGGTACCTGTGTCAAACTAAAGGAAACAAAGGAGAGTGCCAATTCTTTGACTATCTCTAAATATTTGGTTAGCTTTTCACCTTTAACAGCATAGGATCCATTAAAGTGGTTTGTAATTAATAATGAATCTACATGTACCTCAAGATACCTGATCCCCATATGCTTAGCAATTTGCAAACCAACAATTAAGGCTTCATATTCAGCCTCATTGTTAGTGGTTTGGAACTCACAAGCTATAGAGTGGGGTATTATGTCCCCCTGTGGCGATTTTAGTAGTATTCCAAGCCCTGTGCCTTTGACATTTGAGGATCCATCAGTATAGAGTATCCAAGGATCCTTGGTCTCCTCTAGCTGCTGGACTTCTAACTCAGCTTCTTTTTGTAAATCACTACTGAAATCAGCCACAAAGTCAGCTAATGCTTGGGATTTGACGGCTGTCCTAGGCTCATATCTTATATCATAGGCACTAAGCTTCACTGCCCACTTGGCCATCCTTCCTGACATCTCTGGTTTCCTGAGGACATTCTTAATTGGAAAATTAGTTTTAACAACAATAACATGAATTTCAAAATAATGTCTCAACTTAGTGGATGCCATAATTAATGCAAGAATAAGCTTTTCAAGGTGTGAATACCTGGATTCGGCATCAAGTAAACTTTTACTTACATAATAGACAGGATGTTGTGTACCTTCATGATCCTTAACAAGGACCGCACTTACTGCTTTTGAGGATACTGCAAGATACAAGGATAGCACATCGCCTTTTTCTGGTTTCATCAAGGCCGGGGCTGAGGATAGATAATCTTTGAGAGCTCTTAAGGCATTCTCATGCTTCTCAGTCCACTTAAATTTCTTGTTCTTCCTTAGGATATCATAGAATTCTTTGCACTTCTCTGAGGATTTGGATATAAATATGTTCAAAGCTGCTATCCTGCCTGTTAGCCTTTGAACATCCTTAGCATTGGCCGGAGATTTGATGTTCAATATTGCTTTGATTTGTTCCGGGCTAGCTTCAATGCCTCTCTTTGTCACCATATACCCTAAGAATTTACCTGCTTTAACACCAAAGTGACATTTTGAAGGATTAAGCTTCATATTATATTTATCAAGGATATTGAATGCTTCCTCCAAGTCTCTTAGGTGATCCTCAGCCTTTATTGATTTTACCACCATATCGTCTATGTAAACCTCCATAGTTTGTCCAATCTGATCCTTGAACATCATATTCACCAGCCTTTGATATGTTGCACCTGCATTTCTTAATCCGAACGGCATAGCAATATAGCAATATATACTGGTTGGAGTCATGAAGGCTGTATCCTCTTGATCGGATGGTTCCATTTGGATTTGTTGAAATCCAGATGAAGCATCCATAAAAGTTAACAGTTCATGACCCGCAGTTGCGTCCACCATGGAGTCAATGTGGGGTAATGGGAAAGGATCCTTGGGACATGCCTTATTTAAATCTGTAAAATCGACACATACCCTCCACTTTCTGTTTTTCTTTTGAACAACAACCACATTGGCCAACCATCTTGGATACTTGACCTCTCTAATCATACCTGTCCGGAGCAATTTCTCTACCTCTTCCTGGATAATGGCATTTCTTTCCGATGCAAACTTTCTTCTCCTTTGATGGATTGGTTTTAATGACCTATCAATGTCAAGTTTGTGAGTGATTATATCTTTAGATATACCAGTCATGTCTTCGTGTTTCCATGCAAAGGTAGTCTTTCTCCTTTTGAGGAAGGATACGAGGTCTTCTTTCATTTCGCCGAGGATCCCTGATCCGATATAGATTTTGGATTCAGGATCATGAGGATCCATGAGGATTTCTACCACATCCTGCTCTCTTGCCTCCAAGACATCCCTTGGAGGATACTTTGATTGCTATTGCTCCCTTGACTTTGAGGCTGGTTTCATCGATGAAGTATAGCAATTCTTGGCCTCCTGCTGATCACTATCAATCTTGACTATTCCCCAAGGACTAGGGAGCTTCACACATTGATGGTAAGTAGATGGGACTGCCTTCATATCGTGTATCCAGGGCCTGCCAAGGATAACATTACAACAAGATAAACAGTCAATAACACAAAACTTTTGATAAGAATGTAGGCCTTCGATGTATATTGGGAGCTTAATGTCCCCTAGGGTATTCTTAGTTTCGCCACTAAATCCCACGAGCACGGAGGATCTTGGTATGATATCTGTTTCAGGGATACCCATCTTCTTTAAAACATCAAGCTGGATAATGTTCACTGAGCTTCCTCCGTCTATAAGGATCCTGCGGACAAAATGGTTAGAAATGAAAAGAGTAATAACTAAACCATCGTGATGAGGATCCTGGATATCAACACGATCATCCTCATCAAAGGTTATGACTTTTCCTTCGGAGACACTTGATGTTCGAACGGGTCTTTCTCCATTATCCATTTTAGTTTCCTTTGCATGCCTCTTAGCTGCTGAGAAGGATGTGCCGCAAATGTCTGATCCTCCAGAAATAAAGTTTATTACTTGTGCATCCGCTGGAGGGGCTGGAGCCTTCTCAGGGATCCTTTCAGGATCCTGAGTCCTTGACTTTTTTCTTCCCAACAATTCTTTCAGATGCCCCTTGCTCAACAAGTATCCAATTTCCTTTCTTAGTGCAATGCATTCTTCTGTGAGATGCCCAAAATCTTCATGGTATGCACACCACTTTGATTTATCTTTGGTTGCAGCTGGTCTGTCATTTTTTCTGGGCCATCTGGCTTTATCACCTAGATTCTGCATTGCAAGGATTAGTTCATTGTTATCAACAGAAAAACAATATTCAGAAATTGGAGGATAATCTTCATCATCCTCTTCCTGATCAACAGCATGCACGTTCTGGTTATCAGATCTGTTATAGGATCTGAACTTGTTGTTCTTGAACGAGGATCCTTGCTTATCTTGCTTTGAGGATCCTGCTAACTTCTCCTGGATCCTTTTGTCATCCTCTAGCCGGATGAACCTAAGTGCCCAGGTTCTTACCTCATCTAGGTTCCTGCAAGGTGTCATAACAAGATCATCATAGAACAATGAATCCCTAAGCAACCCCATCTTGAAGGCCTCAACAGTCGTGGCTATATCCAAGTTGGGAATGTCTAAGGATTCTTTACTGAATTTGGTAATGTAATCTCTTAATGATTCATTATGACCCTGGCTTATCCTATATAGATCACTAGTTAATCATTCAAATTTCCTACTACAAGAAAACTGATTATTAAATAGGTTAACTAGATTAGCAAATGAGGTAATAGAGTAGGGGGGAAGACTTAGCAGCCATTTGAGAGCTGATCCAGTAAGAGTGGATCCAAATCCTTTACACAGGCATGCTTCCTTTAACCTTTCTGGGATTGGATTGATCTCCATCCTCTCCCTGTATTGTGCTATGTGTTCTTCAGGATCCGTCGAACCATCATACAGCTTCATAGTTGGAACCTGGAACCTCTTGGGTATCTCAGCATCACAGATCGGTGGTGCAAAACGAGATATCCTGTGGCTCCCATCTGCAATCTCTGGGATAGGTTTAACCACTCCTGGAACACTTGATATCATATCCTTCAACTTTTGCAATTCTCTGGCCATGGCATGATTGATACCTGGATCCTGCATAAGGCCATGGTTAGTAGCCTAGGAATTATTAAAAGTGTTACCTCCCATTGGATTCAAATTAGGAAGAATGGATGTTAATCCATATTGTTGGGGCTCTGGAATGATCGAAGGACCAGTAGAAGCATTGGTCTGCATTGGAATAAAATCTCCCTGATGGACATCTGAACTTCCTGTTTGCAAACTCCTCAAGGATACTGACATCTGGAAGGGTCCCTGAAACTGGGACGATCCTGGGGCAAAGGAGGATCCTTGAACCTGGGATGATCCTGGAACAAAGGAGGATCCTTGAACCTGGGATGATCCTGGAACAAAGGAGGATCCTTGAACCTGGGATGATCCTGGAACAATGGAGGATCCTTGAACCTGGAATGATCCTGGAACAATGGAGGATCCTTGAACCGGGGATGATCCTGGAACAAAGGAGGATCCTTGAACCTGGGATGATCCTGGAACAAAGGAGGATCCTTGAACCTGGGATGATCCTGGAATAATGGAGGATCCTTGAACCTGCTGCGCTCCTGAGTATCCTTCTGAATTCGTGAGGGATCCCATATGCTTAGGATAGGATCCTGCTGGCTGGAAATAGGAACCCGATACCTGAGTCACTGTCGTTGTTCCGTAGTGCACTCCTTTTGGTCCACCCACATATTGAACATCTGGAACCACTGATGGCTGAGAAGTAATCACCGGAGTATCAAAATTCAAAGATCTGGGCATCAGGGGGGAATGATCCTCTGTCGTTTTCTTTTGTTTCTTGAGATCTCCGATTTCTTTGAGAATTCTTTCATTGGTCTTATCCTGTTGCTGTATATGATCCTTCATCTGCAAAATCAAAGTAAATATGTCACTAGTAGTGGGAGTGTAAGAAGCAGAAGAAGTTGGAGGTTTGGAGAAAATTGGAGTTGGTTTCTTCTCGGCATTTTTCTGAGATCCAGAAGGTGGTGGAGGCAAAGGTGGAATGCCCTGAGATGAATTGACCGCAGACATTGCAGTAGAGGTATTCTTCAATGATGAAGCCATGTATTTGTATGCAATGAACCGGAACGACCACCAACAGAAAAATTTCTTAGGAATGAAGCACCAATTGCCCCACGGTGGGCGCCAAACTGTTTTGGTCAAAAAATCTAATGAGGATAATGCAACCAAACTCTTAGTTACGGGGAATGATGCTTTGAATGTGGAACAATGATAAGGATCACTTCAATGTAAATTGCACAATCGACACAAGGGTTTATACGGGGAAAAAGCCCTTGATCAAGAGTTGATCTCCGGCACAAAAAACCCCGGGTGATGGAAACTACCGATCACCAAGCTTAAATAAATCAATAAATGTTTACAACTTCGGATAGCAACGAGCCAGGTACAAGGATCACTAGTGTGAAATGTGTAAAAGTGAGTGAAAACTGTTAAGTGTTTGCCGAGAGCTTCAAGAGTGCGATTGTATGAGAGTGTGTGTAGCTGAAAATGACTAAGTGTTCTAATTCTAGCTCGTCACCCCTTTAAAAATAGAAGTTAGCTACAATAACAAACTATCCGACTTTTGTGCCAAGCTCCCACGTTCTCCACAACGTCCATTTCCAGTCAAACGTGTGCGAAATACCCGTGGAATATTCCATAGTAACGTTGCCAAGACCAAGTCAAGCTTGTTACTCCTGCGAAGTAATACAAAACACAAACAAACAATCGTCAGTATGAGGATCCTTAAAGTGATCCATGATCCTGATCCTGACGCTCTTCTGAGGATCACTATCTGTCACAGAAGTAAGGATCATTAATTAGGATAACGAATAAGGATCACTAATTGTTAGAAAATCCTCCCCTAACAAAGATCATTCAAGACAATCACCCAGGATTCACAAGAGGTATCCTCAGGCTCTGTCACCATGTCAAGTAAGTATCCTGTTCTTTATATATTCAAATGTTTAAATAAATAGTTATATATGAACAGAATTAGGACACTTATCTGTTTTGGGTGTGTAGGCGCTGGAAAATCATCAAGATCCGCTTCCAAATTCAGTGTCACTGAGCTTGACACCGTACGATCCTCCAAGAAGAAACTTCCTGCTAGCCCAACTGCTTCGATCCCCAAGGCACCCACTAAAGGAAGGGGTGGCAAGAAAAGAAAAGCCTCCGAAGCTAAGGATCTGCAAGGTCTGCCCCTGATCCGTCACCAGTTCCTTGAATACTTCAATGAGGTAAGGATCCTTATCCCTGCTTTAGGTATCCAACTTATTTGAGGATCACTTGTTCCTAAACTGTTCTTTATCTTCTTTGCAGAAATTTGCTGAGATTGAAGACTATGTTGGGCATGTCGAGGAGCAGGACAAGAAGATTGCTGACCTCCAACAAGTCGCATTGCTTAAGGATCTCAAGATTGCTGACCTCCAAAAAGATCTCCAAAATGCCAAAACCGAAACGGCCAAGATTCTGATCAACTTTGATTATGAAAAGCAGGAGATCACAGATGACGCCAAAGTCTCCGCTGCCATTGCCATGTACAAGACTAAACTCCAGATGGCCTTGGAAGCTCAGGATCCTGACTTCGACAAGAGCAACTGGGATGTGGAAGGCTGGAAGGCAAGGCTGGCTGAACTGGATGATGAAGATGAGGCTGAGGAGATCCTGACGATCGAGGCTGGAGGCAGTGGCAAGGATCATGGTGGTGAAGTTAGTGGAGCTGGAGATGGTAGTGCAGCGAAGGTGTAGGCTGCAACAATGGGCGATGATGGACATTTCTAGACGTAGCCGGAGCCCATTTTTTTTAGTTTGGTTATGGTTTTTTTGTTTTGATGATGTTTTGGTAAACAATGGTTGGTCTGTATTTGAACAATAGTAATTAGGGTTAAGGATCATGGATGATCCTTTGAACAATAGGTAGGATTACAAATGGTGGAGGGATCCTCTGTTTGGGGGATGAAGCCATTGTGATCCTACCGTCTTTATTTTCCTGCACTTGTTAGATCTGCAAACAATGGACACCCTTTGCCAACCCATGTAGACGGGCCACGTTTTGCTGGTAGAAACGTGGGTTGGCAATTTTGACAACCTTAAAAGGGTTTAAGCTTTTGTGAATAAAATGACTTTAACTTTTTGGCTATATCCTGTGTTGATATCCTAATTGTTATTTTATTTTTCAATCTATTGTGATGTTCATGTCGTTTAAACTTATCAAGTAAGAAAAAAGATATTAAAAAAAATATCCTTTAAGGATATGATCAAGGATCACATAAAAATAATTTAAGGATCATAATTTCAGTTGTCAAAGGATAAGTGTCACTTAAATACATAATGAATAAAATCAAAACAGTCTAGGATCATACCTGAGAACCCAAGTTAGGATCCTATCCTTCAACACTTAAAATTAGGATAACCCAAGATACAAACCTTAGTTGAAAGTAAGGGTCAAGAATCTTTGGCCATTTATCTTCACAAACCTGAAATAAGATATTACTCGGGACTGAGCCAATAAAAGATGAATGTTAGTAACTGGGGACAAGCCCAACAATTCTGGGGACAAGCCCAATATACTGGGGACAAGCCCAAAGGATAACTGGGGACAAGCCCAAAGGATCGTATGTAAACTGGAGTATGGCCCTTACTGGCGACTATCGAAACTTAGTGACATGAAAATGCCAAAACCTTAGCTAACGTGAAAACGTTAGAAACATTAGGAACGGATGTATGGTACGTCTACCATTATACGTAGGATCCTGAATATAGCCAGTACAACGAAATTGTCAGCCCCTAAAGCGGGTACTGGTCCCATTGCCATGAACTATACAAGGATCATCGTGCGCTACTGGCGAAACTGGGGACAGGCCCAGACTGGGGACTAGCCCAAACAACTGGATACTTCTGTGGATACTCAATGCTTAGTTAAAGATACCTGAACCTTCAAAACTCAAAATCAAGTAAAAGGAGGATAAAGGACGTAGGATCCTTATCCTGGTAAGAGAATAAAAGGAATGAAAATGTTTAAGATTGGATTGTTACCAGAAAGAGGATCATCTGTCAGCGGGGATCCTTCAAGGATACTTGTCTGGTAAGGATCATGGATCATGATCACATGAAATATTTCTTCAAATGGACAGCATTCCAAGCTCTTGGTAGCAAATCACCCTCCATTGTTAGCAATCGATATGCCCCCTTTCCTGCTTCAGCTTCAATCAAATAGGGTCCTTCCCACTTTGGTGCTAGCTTTCCATCAGCAGGATTGGTGGTGTTTTGAAATGCTTTCCTTAATACCATATCCCCAACTTGGAATTTCCTGAGCCTGACATTTTTGTTGTAAGCTCCAGCCATCCTTTGTTGATAACTGGCCATCCTTATCCTTGCTAAATCCCTGATTTCTTCTATAGTATCCAAGTCTTGAATCAAGTTTTGAGCATTTTCTTCAGGATCACGAACGCTTGTT
Organism: Helianthus tuberosus; assembly: GCA_030545235.1. NCBI lineage: Eukaryota > Viridiplantae > Streptophyta > Magnoliopsida > Asterales > Asteraceae > Helianthus > Helianthus tuberosus. The sequence goes on from CM060383.1 coordinate 35,534,000, forward strand.
CTTGCAGTTGGAACCACCATCTCTGTAGGGATCACTGACTCTGCCCCAAATACCAAAGAAAATGGAGTTTGGCCTGTAGCATTCTTGGGAGTTGTTCTATCAGCCCACAGCACATAAGGTAGTTCTTCTGCCCATTTTCCTTTCTTGGATCCAAGCTTCTTCTTCAAATTGTTGATGATAATCTTGTTGGATGATTCTGCCTGACCATTAGCTTGTGGATGGACTGGTGTTGATGTTATCATCTTAATTCCCCAACTGTCACAAAAGTTAGTGGTTCTATTCCCAATGAATTGGGATCCATTATCACAAATAATCTCAGAAGGGATGCCAAATCTAGTAATAATATTCCTTTTAATAAAGGATATAACTTCCTTTTCTCTGACTTGAGCAAAGGCTTCAGCCTCTATCCACTTAGAGAAGTAATCAGTCATAGCAAGCATGAATACTTTTCCACCTGGTGCCTTAGGAAGCTTTCCAACTATATCCATTCCCCATCTCATGAATGGCCAAGAAGAGGATATAGGATGCAAGAGCTTTGCTGGTTGGTGAAGGATATTACTATGCCTCTGACAAGGATCACACTTCTTGGCATACTCCACAGCGTCCTTCTTCATAGTGGGCCAATAGTATCCTGTTCTCAGGATCCTTGAGAATAATGCCCTGCCCCCAGTGTGGTTTCCACAATCTCCTTCATGGAAATCCTTTAGGACTTCTTGAATTTCAGGATCCTCAATGCATCTCAAATATGGTCCTGCAAGAGATCGTTTATACAACATATTATTTAATATTGTAAATTGAGATACCTTAATTTTAAAATCCCTTAGGTTTTCTCCTGTAGGGATTTCTCCATGTTGTATGTATCTCATGATTGGAAGTATCCATGATCCTGAATGAGATTGGGTATCATCACTAGGGATGATTGCAGAATCTTCTCCTATCTCCATAGTTACATGATCCTTTATAGCAGGGGTCAGGATATGGATAATAGGGATCTCAATATCCTCAGGAATCTTCAAAGATGATCCTAGATTGGCTAATGCATCAGCTTCTGCATTCTCTTCCCTTGGTACCTGTGTCAAACTAAAGGATACAAAAGAGAGTGCCAATTCTTTGACTATCTCCAAATATTTGATTAGCTTTTCACCTTTAACAGCATAGGATCCATTAAAGTGATTAGTGATCAATAAAGAATCTACATGTACCTCAAGATACCTGATACTCATATGCTTTGCAATTTGTAAACCAGCTATCAAGGCTTCATATTCAGCCTCATTGTTGGTAGTTTGAAATTCACAAGCTATGGAGTGGGGTATTATGTCCCCCTGTGGCGATTTTAGTAGTATTCCAAGCCCTGTTCCATTTACATTGGAGGATCCATCAGTAAACAGTATCCAGGGATCCTTGGTTTCTTCAAGCTGTTGGACCTCTAGTTCAGCTTCCTTTTGTAAATCACTACTGAAATCTGCCACAAAGTCAGCTAATCCTTGGGATTTAATGGCTGTCCTAGGCTCATATCTTATATCGTATGCACTCAACTTCACTGCCCACTTAGCCATCCTTCCTGACATTTCAGGTTTCCTAAGAACATTCTTAATTGGGAAATTAGTTTTAACAATTATGGCATGAGTCTCAAAATAATGTCTTAATTTAGTAGATGCCATAATTAATGCAAGGATTAGTTTTTCTAAATGTGAATACCTGGATTCAGCATCAAGTAAGCTCTTACTTACATAATAAACAGGATGTTGTGTACCTTGGTGATCCTTAACAAGGACCGCACTTACTGCTTTTGAGGATACCGCCAAATATAAGGATAACACATCTCCCTTTTCTGGTTTCATTAAGGCTGGGGCTGAGGATAGGTAATCTTTAAGAGCTTTAAGGGCACTTTCATGCTTCTCAGTCCATTCAAATTTCTTGTTTTTCCTCAGGATGTCATAGAACTCCTTGCACTTTTCTGAGGATTTGGATATGAATCTGTTCAAGGCTGCGATCCTGCCAGTCAACCTTTGCACATCCTTAGCATTGGCAGGAGATTTGATATTCACGATAGCCTTAATTTGCTCTGGACTTGCTTCAATGCCCCTCTTTGTTACCATATATCCTAAGAATTTACCTGCCTTTACACCAAAATGACACTTAGAAGGATTTAGTTTCATATTAAATTTATCAAGGATATTGAATGCTTCCTCCAAGTCTTTAAGGTGATCCTCAGCTCTCTTGGACTTAACCACCATGTCATCAATATAGACTTCCATAGTGTATCCAATTTGTTCTTTGAACATCATATTGACAAGCCTTTGGTAAGTAGCACCTGCATTCCTTAATCCAAATGGCATAGCAATATAACAATATATACCAGTTGGGGTCATAAAGGCTGTATCCTCTTGATCGGATGGTTCCATCTGAATTTGTTGAAATCCAGATGAAGCATCCATAAAAGTTAACAACTCATGACCCGCGGTAGCATCCACCATGGAGTCAATGTGGGGTAATGGGAAAGGATCCTTGGGACATGCCTTGTTTAAATCTGTAAAATCGACACATACCCTCCACTTTCCATTTTTCTTTTGAACAACAACCACATTGGCTAACCATCTTGGATACTTAACCTCTCTAATCATACCTGCTCGAAGTAGCTTATCTACCTCTTCCTGGATAATAGCATTTCTTTCAGGTGCAAACTTCCTCCTCTTTTGATGAATTGGCTGGAATGACCTGTCAATGCCAAGTTTGTGAGTAATTATTCCAGGCAAAGGTGGTCTTCCTTCTTTTGAGGAAGGATACTAGCTCTTGTTCAATATCGCTAAGGATCCCTGACCCTATGAAGATCTTGGATTCAGGATCATCAGGATCCATGAGGATTTCTTTCAAATCCTGTTCTTTTGCCTCCAAGACGTCTCTTGAAGGATACTTTAATTGCTATTGCTCCCTTGGTCTTGAGGCTGGTTTCATTGATGAGGTATAGCAATTCTTAGCCTCCTGTTGATCACTCTCAATTTTCACCACTCCCCATGGACTTGGAAGCTTTACACACTGATGATAGGTGGATGGAACTGCCTTCATATCATGTATCCATGGCCTGCCAAGGATCACGTTACAACACGATAAGCAATCAGTAACACAAAACTTTTGATAAGAATGCAATCCCTCAATATAGATTGGGAGTTTGATGTCCCACAATGTATTCTTTGTTTCTCCACTGAATCCCACAAGTACTGAGGATCTTGGGATAATATCGGACTCCGGGATATTCATTTTCTTGAGAACATCCAGCTGAATGATGTTCACAGAGCTTCCTCCATCTATAAGGATCCTGCGAACAAAGTGGTTAGAAATAAACAATGTAATTACGAGACCGTCATGGTGGGGATCCTGGATGTCAACACGATCATCCTCATCAAAAGTAATGACTTTATCCTGGGTGACAACGGAGGTCCTGACGGGTCTGTCTCCATTATCCATCTTGGTTTCCTTAGCATGTCTTTTTGCTGCTGAGAAGGATGTACCACAGATGTCTGATCCACCGGATATGAAATTTATGACTTGTGCATCTGCCGGAGGAGCAGGAGCCCTTTCCGGGATCCTTTCAGGATCCTGGGTTCTTGACTTCTTTCGTCCCAAGAGTTCCTTTAAATGCCCCTTGCTCAACAAATAACCAATTTCCTTTCTAAGTGCAATACACTCTTCAGTGAGATGCCCAAAATCCTCATGATATGCACACCACTTGGATTTATCCTTTGTAGCAGCTGGTTTATCACTTTTCCTTGGCCACCTAGCTTTCTCACCTAGATTCTGCATTGCAAGGATTAGTTCATTGTTATCAACAGAGAAACAATATTCAGAAATAGGAGGATAATTCTCATCATCCTCTTCTTGTTCAACTGCGTTCACATTCTGGTTATCAGATCTGTTATAGGACTTGGATTTGTTGTTCCTGAAGTAGGATCCTTGCTTATCCTGTTTTGAGGATCCTGTCAATCTGTCCTGGATCCTTTTGTCATCCTCTAGGCGGATGAACCTAAGGGCCCTAGTCCTTACTTCATCAAGATTCCTGCAAGGTGTCATAACAAGATCATCATAGAATAATGAATCCCTAAGCAACCCCATTTTAAAGGCTTCAACAGCCGTAGCTATATCCAAATTGGGAATGTCTAAGGATTCTTTACTAAACTTAGTGATATAATCTCTAAGTGATTCATTTTGACCTTGTGTTACCCTATATAGATCACTAGTTAATCGTTCAAACTTTCTGCTACAAGAGAATTGACTATTGAACAAGTTAACTAAATTACCAAATGAAGTAATAGAGTAAGGGGGAAGACTTAGCAGCCATTTAAGAGCAGATCCTGTAAGTGTGGATCCAAATCCCTTGCATAGACATGCTTCTTTCAATCTTTCAGGAATTGGATTGATCTCCATCCTCTCCCTGTACTGAGCTACATGCTCTTCTGGATCCGTTGAACCATCATATAGCTTCATTGATGGTATCTGGAATCTTTTAGGTATCTCAGCATCACACAAAGGTGGTGCAAAACGAGATATCCTATGGCTACCATCCGCAATCTCAGGAATGGGTTTAACCACTCCCGGTACACTGGATATCATATCCTTAAGCTTCTGCAGTTCCCTAGCCATGGCCTGATTGATACCTGTATCCTACATAAAGCCATGGTTAGTGTTATATAAATTATTAAAAGTGTTACCTCCCACAGGATTCGAGTTTGGAATTGCGGATGTGAATCCATCTTGTCGAGACTCTGGCATGATTGAAGGACCAGAGGAGGCAATGGTCTGCATTGGTATGAAGTCTCCTTGATGGACGTCTGAGTTCTGAGGTTGCATATTTTGAAGGGGGTTGGATCCTTGGAATTGCGATGATCCTTGAACCTGAAAGGATCCTGGGACCAGGGAGGATCCTTGAACAAGGGAGAATCCTGGGACCAGAGAGGATCCTAGGACCTGGGAGGATCCTTGGACCTGGGAGGATCCTTGGACCTGGGAGGATCCTTGTACTGCATGCATTCCCACATATCCTCCTGACGTGAAGTATCCTTGATGCTGAGAGGAGGATCCTAATGGTTGAGAAGAGGATCCCTGAGGCTGGAAGCAAGAGCCAAATGCCTGACTCATTGTTGTCGTCCCATAACGCCTTCCTGATAGTTCACCCAAGTATTGCACGTCCGGAACTACTGAGTATTGTGAGGTTATGACCGGAGTGTCGAAGTTCAGCGATCTTGGCATCAGAGGGGAGTGATCCTCCACTGATTTCTTCTGTTTCTTGATTTCATCGATCTCCCGGAGGATCCTTTCGTTGGTCTTATCCTGCTCTTGTGCATGATTCCTCATCTGCAAAATCAAGGCATAGAGATCATTAGTAGTAGGATTAGTTGAAACAGAAGAAGTAGGTGGTTTTTGGAAAATAGGAGTTGGTTTCTTCGCAGCATTCTTAGCATTCTTCTGGGATCCAGAAGGTGGAGGAGGCAAAGGAGGAACGCCTTGTGAGGAACTGAATGAGGGCATCAAACTTGAAGTATTCTTCACTGAGGAAGCCATCTGTTTGGTTGTAGCGAACCGAATTGGCCACAAAAACACGAATCTTTCTAAGAATGAAGCACCAATTGCCCCACGGTGGGCGCCAAACTGTTTTGGTCAAAAATCAAGCAATGACAATGTAACCAAACTTTATGTTGTGAGGTATGATGCTTGAATTGATGAACAATAATAAGGATCACTATGAAGTATAATGAACAAATGACACGAAGATTTATACGGGGAAAAAGCCCTTGATCAAGAGTTGATCTCCGGCACAAAAAACCCCGGGTGATGGAAACTGCCGATCACCAACTCAAATTAAACAAACAATCTGTTACTACTTCGGATGATAGCGAGCTAAGTACAAGGATCACTATAGTGTAACGTGTAGAAATGTATGAAAAATGCTAAGTGTTTTGTCGAGAGCCAGTGAGAGCGGTTGTATGAGTGTGTGTGTAGCCAAAAATAGCTAAGTGTTTCTAAAATAGCTCGCTACCCCTTTAAAAATAGAAAATATCAAGCCTAACTAACATTCCGCAAATGGTGCAAGTCTTCCACGACTCCACAACGTCCATTTCTGGCCAAGCACGTGCGGAATAAACTAAGAATATTCTCCAGGAATGTCGCCAAGACTAAGTCCAAGTTGATATTCCTGCAAAACATCTACAAATTCAAAGTAGACAATCGTTAGTACTGGGATCCTTATAGTGATCCATGATCCTGATCCTGCAACACTTCTGAGGATCACTACTTCAGACAGAATTGAGGATCACTAAATCCAACAGTAAATAAGGATCACTGGTTATTTAGAAATCCACCCCTAACACATACCATTCTGAGATAGAAATTAAATTCTAATCTTACTTGAAATAGAGCTTTAAGTGTATAGCATTCCAGGATCTTGGTAGTATATCCCCCTCCATACTCTTGAGTCGGTATGCTCCTTTCCCTGATTCTGATTCAACCTCGTATGGTCCTTCCCACTTTGGAGCCAACTTTCCATCGGCAGGATTAGTAGTATTTTGAAAAGCCTTTCTTAATACCCAATCACCAACTTGAAATCTTCTAGTCCTTATATTCTTGTTATATGCTCTGGATATCATCTGTTGATATGCTGCCATCCTTAGCCTTGTTGCATCTCTTGTTTCGTCTACAGTGTCTAAATCTTGGCACAAAGCTTCAAGATTCTGCTCAGGATCCCGGAGGATAGATCTTGCCGTAGGTATCACCATTTCTGTTGGAATCACTGCTTCTGCTCCAAATACCAAGGAAAACGGGGTTTGGCCAGTTGCATTTTTTACCGTTGTTCTATCAGCCCACAAAACAAAGGATAGTTCTTCTACCCATCTTCCTTTCTTAGCTCCTAGTCTCTTCTTCAAGTTGTTGATAATTATCTTGTTCGAGGATTCAGCTTGTCCATTTGCTTGAGGATGTACTGGAGTAGATGTGATCATTTTGATTCCCCAACTCTTGCAAAAGTCAGTAGTCCTCTTGCTTATAAACTGGGATCCATTGTCACAAATGATTTCAGCTGGTACTCCAAACCTGGTCAGGATATTCCTCTTTATGAAGGATACTACTTCTTAGTCTCTAACTTGAACAAATGCTTCAGCTTCAACCCACTTAGAGAAATAATCAGTCATTGCCAGCATAAAGACTTTTCCTCCTGGAGCTTTTGGTAATTTCCCTACTATGTCCATCCCCCATTTCATGAATGGCCAAGGGGAAGCTATAGGATATAGTGGTTCAGCTGGTTGATGTAGTATGTTACTGTGCCTTTGACATGCATCGCATCTTCGAGCATATTCTGTAGCATCTTTTTTCATTGTCGGCCAATAGTATCCTGTTCTTAATACTTTTGAGAATAATGACCTGCCCCCAGTGTGGTTACCACAATCCCCTTCATGTATATCCTGAAGTACCTCCTTAGTTTCAGGATCCTCCAAGCATCTCAGGTATGGTCCTGCAAGAGATTTCTTGTACAAAACATTATTTATAATGGTGAATCGCGATACCTTCATCCTAAATGCCTTAGGATTTTTGTCTTTAGGAATGTGTCCTTACTTGAGATATCTTACGATTGGAGTCATCCAGGATTCAGTATCCTTGTCAGGATCATGACCAGGATCCTGGATGCTTGTTACCTCCTTATCCTGAGCTTTAAAGGGATCCACAGCAGGATACAGGATATGAAGTATCGGTATTTGGGTTCCCTCCGGTATCCTGACTGATGATCCTAGGTTTGCCAAGGCATCCGCTTCAGCATTATCTTCTCTTGGTACCTGTTCAAGTGTAAAAACATCAAAATATCCAGCTAATTTTTTGAGAATATCGAGGTACTCGATTAACTTCTCACCTTTAACTGCATAGGATCCATTAAAATGATTAGTGATTAACAAGGAGTCAACATATACTTGCAAATTCTTAATATTCATATTTTTAGCCAACTCTAATCCTGCAATTAAAGCCTCATATTCTGCTTCATTATTAGTGGAAGGAAATTCACACCTAATAGCCTGGGGTAATATGTCCCCCTGTGGTGATTTTAGTAGTATTCCCAATCCTACTCCTCTAACATTAGATGCACCATCAGTATATAATGTCCAGGATTCTGAGGTTTCTCCTAATTGTTGGACTTCTAGGTCTACTTCATCCTGAATATCACTACTGAAATCAGCCACAAAGTCAGCTAGAGCCTGTGATTTTATGGCATTTCTAGGTTCATATACTAAGTCATAAGCACTCAACTTTACCGACCACTTAGCCATCATACCTGACATCTCGGGTTTCCTAAGCACATTTTTAACAGGATAATTGGTTTTAACATGAATCCTATGTGTCTCGAAGTAATGTCTAAGCTTTGTCGATGCCATAACTAGAGCCAATATTAATTTTTCTAAATGAGAATATCTAGTTTCAGCATCTAATAAACTTTTACTAACATAATAGATAGGATATTGTTAACCTTCATGATCCTTTATAAGGACGGCACTTACAGCATTCCCTGATACCGCGAGGTATAGGGATAGTGGTTCACCATTTTCAGGCTTCATTAATAGAGGTGCGGTTGAAAGATACTGCTTCAAATCCTGCAGGGTTGCTTCATGCTTCTCTTTCCATTCGAACTTCTTATTTTTCTTCAGGATATCATAAAATTCCTTGCACTTTTCCGAGGATCTTGAAATAAATCTGTTTAATGCTGCTACTCGCCCCGTTAACCGTTGGACATCCTTCATATTTGAAGGTGATTTGATATCCAAGATAGCTTTAATCTGCTCCGGGCTTGCCTCTATTCCTCTTTTAGTCACCATATATCCTAGAAACTTTCCTGCCCCCACTCCGAAATGGCACTTAGCAGGATTTAGCTTCATGTTATACTGGTCCAGGATATCAAATGCTCACTTAATATCATGGAGATGAACCTCAGCCTTCTTAGATTTTACCACCATATCGTCGATGTATACCTCCATGGTGTCCCCCAGCTTTTCTTTAAACATCATGTTCATCAATCTCTGGTATGTTGCACCTGCATTTTTCAAACCAAAAGGCATAGCAGTATAACAATAAATACCTGTTGGTGTCATGAAGGCAGTATCCTCCTGGTCTAAAGGTTCCATTTGAATCTGCTGAAATCCTGAGGATGCATCCATGAAGGTTAACATCTCATGGCCGGCAGTAGCATCCACCATTGCATCAATATGAGGAAGAGGAAATGGGTCTTTGGGACAAGCTTTATTCAAGTCTGTGTAATCTACACAAACTCTCCATTTCCCATTTTTCTTCTGTACCACGACTACATTTGCTAGCCATCTTGGAAACTTGACTTCTCTGATCATTTTAGATTTCAATAGCCTCTCCACTTCTTCCTGAATAATCATATTTCGCTCCAGAGCAAACTTCCTTCTCTTTTGTTGGACAGGTTTGAATGATCTGTCAATACTGAGCTTATGTATTATAATATCTTTGGAGATGCCTGTCATATCCTCGTGCTTCCACGCGAATGTCGACATCCTGCACTTCAAAAAGTTAGTTAACTGTTTTTCAATATCCTGAGGGATATTGGTTCCTACGAGCACCGAGATATCCGGATTATCCTGATCCAGGATAATTTTCTTCATATCCTGCTCTGAAGCCTCCACGATATCCCGTGCCCGCATCTTTAATTGCTATGCTACATTAGGCTTGGTTGAGGATTTCATTGAGTATGAGTAACATTCCTTCGCCTCCTGCTGGTCACTATCAACCTTGACAACCCCCCAAGCGGTAGGGATCTTGATGCATTGATGATAAGTTGATGGCACAGCTTTCATATCATGGATCCATGGCCTACCCTGTTAGGGGAGGATTTCTCAATGATCAGTGATCCTCAATTCTGTCTGAAGTAGTGATCCTCAGAAGTGTTGCAGGATCAGGATCATGGATCATCATAAGGATCCTTGTATTGACGGTTTTCTACTTTGAATTCGAAACTGTTTTGCAGGAGTACCAGCTTGGACTTGGTCTTGGCGATATTCCTGGAGTATATTCTATGTTTATTCCGCACGTGCCTGGCCAAAGGTGGACGTTATGGAGTCGTGGAGGACTTGCACCATTTGCGGAATGTTAGTTAGTGTAGATATTTTCCATTTTTAAAGGGGTAGCGAGCTAATTAGAAAACACTTGGCTATTTTTGGCTAACACACACACTCGTACAACTGCTCTCACCAGCTCTCATTAACTCACTTGGCGATTACACACTTTTTTTACACAATACACTATAGTGATCCTTGTACTTAGCTCGCTATCATCCGAAGTTGTATTACATTTCTTGTTTAATTTGAGTTGGTGATCGGTAGTTTCCATCACCCGAGGTTTTTTATGCTGGAGATCATTCATTGATCAAGGGCTTTTTCCTCGTATAAATCTTTGTGTCACTTGTTCATTTCATTTTTGAGTGATCCTTATTGTTGTTAATCAATTCAAGCATCATACCCCATAACAGAAAGTTTGGTTGCATTGTCATCGCTTGATTTTTGACCAAAACAGTTTGGCGCCCACCGTGGGGCAATTGGTGCTTCATTCCTAAGAAGATACGTATATTCGTGATCATTTCGGTTCATAACAACCAGGCAGATGGCTTCTTCAGTAAAGAACACTTCAAACTTGATGCCGTCATTCAGTTCTTCACAAGGCGTTCCTCCTTTGCCTCCACCACCTTTTGGATCCCAGAAGAATGCTGAGAATGCTGCGAAGAAACCAACCCCCATTTTCCAAAAACCACCAACTTCTTCTGTTTCAACTAATCCTACTACTAATGATCTTTACACTCTGATTTTGCAGATGAGGAATCATGCACAGAGCAGGACAAAACCAACGAAAGGATCCTCCGGGAGATCGACGAGATCAAGAAACAGAAGAAATCAGTGGAGGATCACTCCCCTCTGATGCCAAGATCGCTGAACTTCGACACTCCAGTCATAAGTTCCCAACACTCAGCAGTTCCGGACGTGCAATACTAGGGTGAATTACCAGGAAGGCGTTATGGAACAGCAACTATGAGTCAGGCATTTGTCTCTCACTTCCAGCCTCAAGGATTCTCTTCTCAACCGTCAGGATCCTCTTCTCAGCATCAGGGATACTTCACGACAGGAGGATATTCGGGAATGCATGCAGTTCAAGGATCCTCCCAGGTCCAAGGATCTTCCCAGGTCCAAGGATCCTCCCAGGTCCAAGGATCTTCCCAGGTCCAAGGATCCTCCCAGGTCCAAGATCCTTTCAGGTTCAAGGATCATCTCAACTTCAAGGATCCAATGTCCTTCAGGATCAAGGATTCTTGAGAAGTATGCAGCCTCAGAGCTCGGACGTTCATCAAGGAGACTTCATACCAATGCAGACCATTGCTCCCTCTGGTCCTTCAATCATGCCAGAGTCTCGTCAATATGGATACACATCTGGAATTCTAAACACGAATCCCGTGGGAGGTAACACTTTCAATAATTTATACAACACTAACCATGGCTTAATGCAGGATACAGGTATCAATCAGGCTATGGCCAGGGAGTTACAGAAGCTCAAGGATATGATATCCAGTGTTCCAGGAGTGGTTAAACCCATTCCTGAAATTGCAGATGGTAGCCATAAGATATCTCGTTTTGCACCACCCTTATGTGATGCTGAGATACCTAAAAGATTCCAGATACCATCCATGAAACTGTATGACGGTTCAACGGATCCAGAGGAGCATGTAGCTCAGTACAGGGAGAGGATGGAGATCAATCCAATTCCTGAAAGGTTAAAAGAAGCATGTCTATGCAAGGGATTTGGATCCACACTCACAGGATCTGCTCTTAAATGGCTGCTAAGTCTTCCCCCTTACTCTATTACTTCATTTGCTAATCTAGTTAATTTGTTTAATAGTCAATTCTCTTGTAGTAGAAAGTTTGAACGATTAACTAGTGATCTATATAGGGTAACACAAGGTCAAAATGAATCACTTAGAGATTACATCACTAAGTTTAGTAAAGAATCCTTAGATATTCCTAACTTGGACATTACTACGGCTGTAGAAGCCTTTAAAATGGGATTGCTTAGGGATTCATTATTCTATGATGATCTTGTCATGACACCTTGCAGGAATCTTGATGAAGTAAGAACCAGGGCCCTTAGGTTCATCCGTCTAGAGGATGACATAAGGATCCAGGATAGATTGACATGATCCTCAAAACAGGAGAAACAAGGATCCTATTTCAGTAACAACAAGTCCAAGTTCTATAATAAGTCTGATAACCAGAATGTGCATTCAGTGGAACAAGAAGAGGATGATGAGGATTATCCTCCTATTTCTGAATACTGTTTTTCTATTGATAACAATGAACTAATCCTTGCAATGCAGAATCTAGGTGAGAAAGCTAGGTGGCCAAGGAAAAGTGATAAACCAGCTGCTACAAAGGATAAGTCCAAGTGGTGTGCATATCATGAGGATTTCGGGCATCTCACTGAAGAGTGTATTGCACTGAGAAAGGAAATTGGTTACTTGTTGAGCAAGGGGCATTTGAAGGAACTCTTGGGTCGAAAGAAGTCAAGGATCCAGGATCCTGAAAGGATCCCGGAAAGGGCTCCTGCTCCTCCAGCAGATGTACAAGTCAGAAATTTCATATCTGGTGGATCAGACATCTGCGGTACATCCTTTTCAGCAGCAAAAAGACACGCTAAGGAAACCAAGATGGATAATGGAGACAGACCCGTCCAGACCTCCATTGTCACCCAGGATAAAGTCATAACTTTTGATGAGGATGATCGTGTTGATGTCCAGGATCCTCATCATGATGGTCTTATAATTACATTGTTTATTTCTAACCACTTTGTTCGCAGGATCCTTATAGATGGAGGAAGCTCTGCGAACATCATCCAGCTTGATGTCCTCAAGAAGATGAATATCCCGGAGTCTGATATTATCCCAAGATCCTCAGTACTTGTGGGATTCAGTGGAGAAACTAAGAATACATTGGGGGACATCAAACTCCGAATCTATATCGAAGGATTGCATTCTTATCAGAAGTTTTGTGTTATTGATTGCTTATCATGTTGTAATGTTATCCTTGGCAGGCCATGGATACATGACATGAAGGCAGTCCCATCCACCTATCATCAGTGTGTAAAGCTTCCAAGCCCATGGGGAGTGGTGAAAATTGAGAGTGATCAACATGAGGCTAAGAATTGTTATACATCCTCAATGAAGCCAGCCTCAAGACCAAGGGAGCAATAGCAATTAAAGTATCCTTCAAGAGATGTCTTGGAGGCAAGAGAGCAGGATTTGAAAGAAATTCTCATGGATCCTGATGATCCTGAATCCAAGATCTTCATAGGATCAGGGATCCTTAGCGACATTGAACAGGAGCTAGTATCCTTCCTTAAAAGAAGGAAAACCACCTTTGCCTGGAAACATGAAGACATGACAGGTATATCTAAGGATGTAATTACTCACAAACTTGGCATTGACAGGTCATTCAAGCCAATTCATCAAAAGAGGAGAAAGTTTGCACCTAAAAGGAATGCTATTATCCAGGAAGAGGTAGACAAACTACTTCGGGCAGGTATGATAAGAGAGGTTAAGTATCCAAGATGGTTAGCCAATGTGGTTGTTGTTCAAAAGAAAAACGGAAAGTGGAGGGTATGTGTCGATTTTACTGACTTAAACAAGGCATGTCCCAAGGATCCTTTCCCATTACCCCGCATTGACTCCATGGTGGATGCTACCGCGGGTCATGAGTTGTTGACTTTTATGGATGCTTCATCTGGATTTCAACAAATTCAGATGGAACCATCTGATCAAGAGGATACAGCCTTTATGACCCCAACTGGTATATACTGTTATATTGCTATGCCATTTGGATTAAGGAATGCAGGTGCTACTTATCAAAGGCTAGTCAATATGATGTTCAAGGAGCAAATTGGACATACTATGGAAGTCTATATAGATGACATGGTGGTCAAGTCCAAGAAAGCTGAGGATCACCTTAGAGACTTGGAGGAAGCGTTCAATATCCTTGACAAATTTAATACGAAACTTAATCCTTCCAAGTGTCATTTTGGTGTTAAGGCAGGTAAATTCTTAGGTTATATGGTGACAACAAGGGGCATTGAAGCAAGTCCAGAAAAAATCAAGGCTATTGTGAATATCAAATCTCCTGCCAATGCTAAAGATGTGCAAAGATTGACAGGCAGGATCGCGGCCTTGAACAGATTCATATCCAAATCCTCAGAAAAGTGCAAGGAATTCTATGACATCCTGAGGAAGAACAAGAAATTTGAATGGACTGAGAAGCATGAAAGTGCCCTCAAAGCTCTTAAGGATTACCTATCCTCAGCCCCTGCCTTGATGAAACCAGAAAAAGGGGATGTATTATCCTTGTACCTAGCAGTATCCTTAAAAGCAGTAAGTGCGGTCCTTGTTAAGGATCACCAAGGTACACAACATCCTGTGTATTATGTAAGTAAGAGTTTACTTGATGCTGAATCCAGGTATTCACACTTAGAAAAACTTATCCTTGCATTAATTAAGGCATCTACTAAATTAAGACATTATTTTGAGACTCATGTCATTATTGTTAAAACTAATTTTCCGATTAAGAATGTTCTCAGAAGACCTGAAATGTCAGGAAGGATGGCTAAGTGGGCAGTGAAGCTGAGTGCATATGATATACGATATGAACCAAGGACTGCCATCAAATCCCAAGCCTTAGCTGACTTTGTGGCAGATTTTAGTAGTGATTTGCAAAAGGAGGCTGAATTAGAAGTCCAACAGCTTGAAGAAACCAAGGATCCTTGGATACTGTTCACTGATGGATCCTCCAATGTAAACGGAACAGGGCTTGGAATACTACTAAAATCACCACAGGGGGACATAATACCCCACTCCATAGCTTGTGAATTGCAAACTACCAACAATGAGGCTGAATATGAAGCCTTGATAGCTGGTTTGCAAATCGCTAAGCATATGAGGATAAGGTATCTTGAGGTACACGTAGATTCTTTGTTAATCACTAATCACTTTAATGGATCCTATGCTGTTAAAGGCGAGAAGCTAATCAAATATTTAGAGATAGTCAAAAAATTGGCACTCTCTTTTATATCCTTTAGTTTGACACAGGTACCAAGGGAAGAGAATGCAGAAGCTGATGCATTAGCTAATCTAGGATCATCCTTGAAGATCCCGGAGGATACAAGGATCCCTATTACCCATATCCTGACCCCTGCTATCGAGGATCATGTAGCTATGGAGATAGGAGAGGATTCTGCAATCATCCCTAGTGATGATACTCAATCTCATTCAGGATCATGGATCCTCCCAATCATGAGATACATACAACATGGAGAAATTCCTACAGGAGAAAACCCAAGGGCTTTCAAAACTAAGGTATCTCAATTTACAATATTGAATAATATGTTGTATAAACGATCTCTTGCAGGACCATATCTAAGATGCATTGAGGATCCTGAAATCCAAGAAGTCCTAAAGGATTTCCATGAAGGAGATTGTGGAAACCACACTGGGGGCAGGGCACTATTCTCAAGGATCCTGAGGACAGGATACTATTGGCCCACTATGAAGAAGGATGTTGTGGAGTATGCCAAGAAGTGTGATCCTTTTCAGAGGCATAGTAACTGTTTTGGTCAAAAATTACCTAAGCAATTAAGTGATCAAATTAGTTAAGTGAGGTAGTGTGCTAGAAATATGTATAAAAAATGTGTTAACAAAATTAGATATGAAAACAGTTTCAGGATACGGCTCAGGATATAGAGCTGTATCTATGATCAAACAATGAGCGAAAATGTAAACGTGGACACGTGATGTACGAGGAAAGCCCTTGATCAATCTAGATCGCCGGCATAAAACCTCGGGAGCTGACAATTGCAGCTGCCTTGTTCTTCTAGTGCTTCAAATATCAGGATACAGTGCAGGATGTGGTGCGGATCGACTAGGTGTTACAATGTAATTCGAATACAAGTGTTGTGTGTAGTGTTTGCGATGAGCTAGAGAGAAAGTGTTCGAAAATGTGTGAGTTGAGTGACTTAATCTGATCCGCCCCCATCTATTTATAGTAAAACAAACGTAACTAACTATCCTACATAACCAGGATCCACCGAATATTCCTTAGTTGAACGTTGTAGACCTGGTCTTTCGGGCTCAACGTCTCTCCTTTAACAAATACGTCCGAGTCTTGAGGAGATGGAGTCCACTTGACCGTTGGCAAGTCCCAGTCTTTCATCTGCACGTGATTAATTCAATGTACCTCAGGATATCACCCAGGATGTTAGCAATGTCCTCGTCCAGTATCCTGATCACAGATAAACAATTAAAAGCAGGATATTAGTCAGCATGCATACTCAGAAAATGGCCCATAACAATTGTCCCCAAATATATCGGTTGGTATACCAATCCAACGGATATATTTTAAAAACTTTATCTCATCGATCGAGGCAATTAAAATGAAACGATGGTTGAAATGACATTGTGCCATTTTCAATGCAATATTTACTCTTTACCCCCTATATTCAGCCTATATTTAGCCAAATCATTTCTGCTTATTATCATCATTCTTCAAGCGATTTTCAGGTAATCACTTTTCCCTTCATCCTCTATCCTTCTTTCTTGAGTTTCTTTTAGTTTGCCCAACACCCCTCATGGCATCACGAACAAGATCTTGATCGGACGGTCCGGCCTCAACCCTCGTAAGTCAACATTTCATCCGTGATCCAGCAAAGGAAATCTGCTGCTTCAACAACGCCGACATCGCTGCTCTTAAAGATTCCGGCGTCTTCCCCACCGGAACAGTCTTTCGCCCTTTTGATCGGGAAGCCCGATCAGACGCGTCATCTGACGAGTGGGTTTGTTTCTTCGCCTACCCTTTCTCTCTCGGACTCCGGTACCCATTTCCACCCTTCATCTCTCGCTTTTTTGAACTCACCGGCCCTAGCTATGCCCAGACTATGCCAATGGTCTGGCGAGTTTTGATAGTGCTGGATCAAATCAAGTCTCGTCATTTTCCTGACCTGTTTATTGAAGACCTCCCTATAGCATACCGGTTGAGATCCCACGGCGATCACCGTTTTCTTCTGTTTTCTACCTCCAAGAACCCTCTGGTTCTTAAGGCCACCAAGAACGAGGATCGATGGCGACGAAAATTCTTTTTTGTAAAAAGAGACTCTATCGATAAGGGTTTCGATCTGCCGGTTAAATGGTTAACCAAGGGTAGGATTTAGGGTTTTAGGAATATCCCCAATTATATCCTCAAACTATATCCCAGACTTATATCCTGATGTTTTTATGCAGCGAACTTCAGAGATTTAGTGCCTCCCAGTGCAGAATCCGAATCCAAGATCAAGGAAATCTACCGACTTCCTGCCAGTGAAAGAACTTTCTCCCTGTCCCTCACAGATTCAAGCCAGAAATCAAGCTCAGAGATGTCTGGTAAGCACATTCTCAGCAATTATACATATATTTTAAATCAATTATTTTTCAAAAGTATGATGAGTTTAAGAATATCTTCCCATGTGCAGTACCAGTTGTCAACCTTGAAGGTTTCCAACTTGACGAGTTGGATTGCTACTCCAGCCTTGCACCCATTAAACAAGAATCCAAGCCAAAGTCGTCTGCTACACCAAAGCCTACCTCTTCAAGGACCGTTTCTGCTTCCAAAGCCCCTCCGGCATCTAGGACCCGGGCATCAAGTTCTCGTAAGAGAAAGGAGACGGACTCTCCAGCTGTTTCTGAAACATTCTCTCTCGAGAATCATGGGTTTAACGAAGCCACCTCATTCCTCAAACAGGTAAAATTTTCCTTTCGATATCCTGCACAAGTATGTTAGTCCTTATCCTGCTTATTTTTACATCGATACCTGTGTCCTTATCGATAGGGCTTGGAACGTCTTATGCACTTGTATGAAGACGCCTGCGGGCTTAACAAGATGTTGGAGATCAAGCTGGAGAAAGCTGAAGCCACCATAGCTGATCAAGGAACCATTGCGGCTGCTAAATCCCAGCATTACGAGGACAAATACAAGGCCATGATCCAAGAACACCAAGCTACCCTCCATAAAGCCAACGAGGATGCCCAAGCCAAACTAGATGCCGCCCTTCTCCAATACCAGCAGAATATGAGTTCATATCGGGATAGCCTCAAAGCATCCGTGGTCGTCTCTCTTCTCCAAGCCAGGATAAGGATGGCTTATGAGGCCAGGGATTTGGGCTTCGAATGCCCCTCCTGGAACATAAAGACTTGGGAGGCGAAACTAAAGGATCTCGGAGGTCATCCCGTTGCTCATCCTGCAAAGCATGCTGGTGAAGAGCCTTTTAAGGCGGCAGAGGAAGTGGCCAATGCTGATGATGGTGATGCTGAGAAGAATCCTGAGGCCGATGCTGGTGCAGATGCTGGGAAGGAGGCTGTTGATCAAGAAGGTGCCGCTTCTTAAGCGGCGAAGTGGGCGATGATGGATATACGTGCCAAGGCCGGAGCCCACTTTTAAATTTCGTGGTTGTGGTTATGTAAACAATTTACTTTTCCTGTCTTCGAACAATTTATATTTCCTGCATTAGAACAATATGACGACCAAAGGTGGATGGGTCCTATGTTTTAGGATGAAGCCCTTGGTCATCGATTAGTATAACCTGTTTTGAATGTGGTAACGGTTGTAGGTGGACAGGTCCTGTTTTGAGATAGATCCTCCAACCGTTACACAAGTATGGTAGAAACTAATTGTGCTTTTGGTGGATGGGCCTTAGTTTAAGGTGAAACCAAAAGCACGACTTTTGACTTGTTAATAATATAACTATCTTTTGACTTATTTGTTATTGCCTTGCACTACTTAATGTAACTCTTTTGTAAAAATTATGTATTGTTAACTTATGAAAATATCCTGATCAATATGCTCAGCAATATATTACAAAAACTGTTATTAGATAGGACTTCCAAACATTCGTTCAACTTTGTAGAAAGTTCTTTAAAGAGTGAAAAACAATCTATCTTACCAAAACCTGTTCTGATAATACCAAAATGGTCAACGTTTCAAACTAGTATTAACTTCAAATATTTTAATCAAATATTCTGAGAAGTATTTTGAAAACATATTTTGAGAATATATCAGGATATTTAACCTTTTACCAAACATAGTATTATTAAAAACTTAAACGATGTTTACAAAGGAAAGATCATACCAGGAATAGGGTATAAACCTATTACCAAACTTCAATCCCTTTGCAACTCTTCCAATGAAGATGTCCCCTGTCTGAGACACTTAGTGCATTTGTTCCGAGCCTTATCCTTTTAGCTTTACACCATTGCCTCGATAGGAATGTCCCCTGTGTACAATTTCTTCTTAGAAATCTTCTGAATATCAGTTTCCATTGTATAGGCAATTTTTCATGCCACGAGGGTAAAACCCAAAAATGTCTTGGAGATAAATTCCTTATATTCTGGGGAAAATCCCAAATTTTCGTGCGCTACAGGCGAGAGTGTATAAACTCCAAGACTTAGAAAGGTGAAAACCTTTAAACCTTAGAGAGTATGAAAATACCCTTTCGTGAGAGAGGGTGATCAATCCTCATATACCTTTAGGATTCAGGATATAGCCAACAGTAACGAAATTGTCAGCCACTTTTACATGGACTGGTCCCGCCACCTTGAACTATCCCTGAATAACTTGCGCTCCTGGCGGGGTGTTTAAACCCAATTCAGAAGAAAGGTGAATACCTTTAAACCTGTGAAGGGATCAGGATCCCTTATACGTGAGAGAGGGGGCCAATCCTCTAATCTTCCGAAGTATCTTGAGTGAGCATCCTGGAGCTATATCTTGGAGCATATACTGCAAAACATCCTTAAACTAAGGTGGGTGTTAGCTTGGCTAACACCCCTCCGATGCTTAAGTTAGTATTGGGTTTCAAAGAATAAATTAAACCAAACATATTTAAAAAAGATAGAATTCATACCATCCTGAGTTAGAAATTAAATTCTAAACTCACTTGAAATAAAGCTTAAGGTGTATAGCATTCCAAGATCTCGGTAGCATATCCCCTTCCATATTCTTGAGTCTATATGCTCCTTTCCCTGCTTCTGATTCAACTTCATATGGTCCTTCCCATTTTGGAGCTAACTTGCCATCGGCAGGATTAGTAGTATTCTGAAAAGCCTTTCTCAACACCCAATCTCCAACCTTAAATCTTCTGGTCCTAATATTCTTGTTATATGCTCTGGATATTCTTTGTTGATACGCTGCCATTCTTAGCCTTGCTGCATCCCTTTTTTCATCTATAGTATCCAAATCCTGACACAAGGCTTCAGGATTCTGTTCAGGATCCCGTAGGATAGATCTTGCAGTAGGTATTGCCATTTCCGTTGGAATCATTGCTTCTGCTCCAAATACCAAGGAAAATGGGGTTTGGCCTGTTGCATTCTTGACCGTTGTCCTATCAGCCCACAAAACAAAGGGTAATTCTTCTGTCCATCTTCCTTTTTTGGCTCCAAGTCTCTTCTTTAAGTTATTGACAATTATCTTGTTTGAGGATTCTGCTTGTCCATTCGCTTGAGGATGTACCGGAGTAGATGTGATCATTTTGATTCCCCAACTCTTGCAAAAGTCAGTAGTTCTCTTGCTTATAAACTGAGAACCATTGTCACAGATTATCTCGGCTGGTACTCCGAATCTGGTCAGGATATTTCTCTTTATGAAGGATACTACTTCTTGATCTCTAACTTGAACAAATGCTTCTGCTTCAACCCACTTGGAGAAATAATCCGTCATTGCCAACATGAAAACCTTTCCTCCTGGAGCTTTCGGAAGCTTTCCCACTATATCCATACCCCACTTCATAAACGGCCAAGGGGAAACAATAGGATACAGCGGTTCAGCAGGCTGATGTAATATGTTACCATGTCTTTGACATGCGTCACATCTTCGAGCATATTCTGCGGCATCTTTTCTCATTGTCGGCCAATAATATCCTGTCCTTAATACTTTTGAGAATAATGACCTGCCCCCAGTATGGTTACCACAATCCCCTTCATGTATATCCTAAAGTACTTCTTTGGCTTCAGGATCCTCCAAGCACCTCAAATACGGTCCTGCAAGAGATTTCTTGTATAAAACATTATTTATAATAGTGAATCGTGATACCTTCATCCTAAATGACTTAGGATTTTCATTTTCGGGGATGTATCCTTCCTTGAGATATCTCATGATTGGAGTCATCCAAGATTCAGGATCCTCTTCAGGATACTCTGCTCCAGGATCCTGAATACCCGCTACTTCTTTATCCCGAGGATTCGTTGCAGGATACAAGACATGTATTATTGGTATTTGGGTTCCTTCTGGTATCCTGATCGATGATCCCAGATTTGCTAAGGCATCTGCTTCAGCGTTATCCTCTCTTGGTACCTGTTCAAGTGTACAAACATCGAAATATTCTGCTAATTTTTTGAGAATATCGAGGTATTCGATTAATTTCTCACCCTTAACTGCATAGGATCCATTAAAATGGTTAGTAATTAACAAGGAGTCAACATATACTCGCAAATTCTCGATACTCATACTCTTAGCCAATTCTAATCCTGCAATTAAAGCTTCATATTCTGCCTCATTATTAGTAGCAGGAAATTCACACCTAATGGCCTGGGGTAATATGTCCCCCTGTGGCGATTTTAGTAGTATACCTAAACCTACACCTCCTATATTGGATGCACCATCAGTATATAATGTCCAGGATCCTGAAGATTCTCCTAACTGTTGAACTTCTAGGTCTACCTCGTCCTGAATATCACTACTGAAATCAGCCACAAAGTCAGCTAAAGCCTGAGACTTTATGGCATTTCTAGGTTCATATACTAAATCATAAGCACTTAACTTTACTGACCACTTGGCCATCCTGCCTGACATCTCTGGTTTCCTAAGCACATTTTTGACAGGATAATTCGTTTTAACATGGATCCTATGTGTCTCAAAATAATGTCTAAGCTTTGTCGATGCCATGACTAGAGCTAATATCAATTTTTCTAAATGAGAATACCTAGTTTCAGCATCTAACAAACTTTTACTAACATAATATACAGGATATTGCTGACCTTCATGGTCTTTTATAAGAACGGCACTTACAGCATTCCCTGATACAGCAAGGTATAGGGATAGTGGTTCACCATTTTCAGGCTTCATCAATAGAGGTGCGGTTGAGAGATATCGCTTCAAATCCTGCAAGGCTGCTTCATGCTTTGCTCCCCATTCAAATTTCTTATTCTTCTTGAGGATATCATAGAATTCCTTGCATTTTTCTGAGGATCTTGAAATAAATCTATTCAAAGCTGCTACTCGGCCTGTCAACCTTTGTACGTCCTTCATATTTGAGGGTGATTTTATATCCAGGATAGCTTTGATCTGCTTTGGGCTTGCTTCTATCCCCCTTTTTGTCACCATATATCCAAGAAACTTTCCTGCCCCCACTCCGAAATGGCACTTAGCAGGATTCAGCTTCATGTTGTATTGATCCAGGATATCAAACGCTCCCTTGATATCCTGGAGGTGATCCTCAGCTCTTTTAGATTTTACCACCATATCGTCAATATATACCTCCATGGTGTCCCCCAGCTTATCTTTGAACATCATGTTTACCAATCTCTGGTATGTTGCACCTGCATTTTTCAAACCGAAAGGCATAGCAGTATAGCAATATATACCTGTTGGTGTCATGAAAGCAGTATCCTCCTGATCCGAAGGATCCATTTGAATCTGCTGAAATCCTAAGGATGCGTCCATGAATGTTAACATTTCATGTCCAGCAGTAGCATCTACCATTGCATCGATATGAGGGAGAGGAAATGGATCTTTAGGACAAGCCTTGTTCAAGTCCGTGTAATCTACACAGACTCTCCATTTCCCGTTTTTCTTCTGTACCACAACTACGTTTGCTAGCTATTTTGGAAACTTGACTTCTCTGATCATCCTGGACTTCAACAATCTTTCAACTTCCTCTTGGATAATCGCATTCCGCTCAGGGGTGAATTTTCTTCTTTTTTGCTGAACAGGCTTGAATGATTTATCAATTCCAAGCTTGTGAGTGATAATGTCTTCGGATATGCCTGTCATATCCTCATGCTTCCATGCAAACGTTGACATCCTGCATTTCAAAAAGTTAGTTAACTGTTCTTCAATATCCTGAGGGATATTGGTTCCAACGAGCACCGAGATATCAGGATTATCCTGTTCCAGGATAATTTTCTTCACATCCTGCTCCGAATCCTCCACGATATCCTGGGCCCGCATCTTTAATTGCTATGCTGTACTAGGCTTAGTTGAGGATTTCATCGAGGATGAGTAGCATTCTTTCGCTTCCTGTTGATCACTTTCCACCTTGACAACCCCCCAAGGGGTAGGGATCTTGATGCATTGGTGATATGTTGATGGCACAGCCTTCATATCGTGAATCCATGGTCTTCCCAGTATGATGTTATAGCAGGATAAGGAGTCCATCACACAGAAGCGTTGTATTGAGTTGACCCCTTCAACATATATTGGTAACTTTATCTCCCCTACGGTATTCCTAGCTTCTCCACTGAAACCAACGAGCACAGTGGACTTCGAAGTGATATCCATCGGAGATACATTCATCCTCTTCAATGTTTCCAGCTGAATTATATTGACAGAACTACCGTTGTCTACCAGTATCCTGTGTACAAAATGGTTAGCCACATATAATGTTATTACTAAAGCATCATGGTGAGGATCCTGAACAGTATCCCTGTCATCACTATCGAAAGTGATCACTTTATCAGTTGTGAGGGTAGTCATTCTGACTGGTCTGTCTCCCCTCTCGCTCTTAGCTTCCTTCGCATGTCTCTTGGCCGCCGAATACGAAGTCCCACAAATATCGGATCCTCCTGAAATAAAGTTAATTATCTTGGCATCTGCTGGGGGTGATGCTGCTCGTTCAGGATCCTTCTCGGGATCCTGCCCTTTATTCTTCTTTTTTCCCAGCAAGTCCTTCAGATACCCCTTGCTTAACAGGTAACTTATCTCTTTCCTTAAAGCAATGCAATCCTCGGTCATATGTCCGAAGTCTTCGTGGAAGGCACACCATTTGGATTTATCCTTCCAATCAGCTTTCTGCTGGTTCTTTCGAGGCCACCTAGCTTTGTCCCCTAAGCCCTGCATAGCATACATTAATTCAGGTATATTAACAGAAAAGCAGTATTCAGATAAATCAGGATATTCTTCAGGATCCTCGTCTTCAATAGCGTTCACTTTCTTGTTATCATTTCTGCCATATGGCCTGGAGCGATATGGCTTATATGAGGTTTCTGATTTCCTGTTAGTTGATTCATAGGTTGAGGTAGAATTCATCCTCTCCTGCATCTTCTTGTCATCTTCCAGACGGATATATCTCAAAGCCCTGTTACGAGCTTCGTCGAGATTCCTGCAGGGATTCATTACAAGATCCTGATAAAACTGAGAATCCTTTTGTAATCCCATCTTAAAAGCTTGCACAGCTGTTGCAACATCAAGATGTGGGATATCCAAGGATTCTTGACTGAATTTGTTCACATAATCCCTCAAGGATTCCTGAGACCCTTGAGTTATCCTGTAAAGGTCACTGGTTAGTTTCTCAAAACTCCGACTACAAGAAAATTGACTGTTAAATAAATTAACCAAATGAGCAAACGAAGTAATTGAGTGAGGAGGAACGTTTAACAGCCATTTTAAGGCTGATCCTGTCAGAGTAGAACCAAATCCCTTGCATAAGCATGCTTCCTTAAGCTCCGGAGGGATAGGGTTAATCTCCATTCTTTCCCTATACTGGGCAATATGCTCTTCAGGATCTGTAGTCCCATCATACAGCTTCATGTTGGGAGTCTGAAATCTTTTTGGTATTTCAGCATCACAGATGGGATATGCAAAGCGGGATATCCTGTGGCTGTCCTGGGATACTTCCGGAATTGGCTGGACCACTCCAGGTACACTGGATATCATGTCCTTCAATTTCTGGAGCTCCCTGGTAAATGTTGACGTCATACCTGCATCCTGCAAAGAGCCATTATTGTTAGTAGCAAGAATATTATTATTTGACACATTACCATTCTGAGGATTTTGGCCATATCCTGAAGCATATCCCGAACTTCTCATAGTCGATATCCTGACCGAAGAGGGTATCTCAGGGGTATGATTCTGAGAATGGCTTGGGACGATATTCCCCCTATTATCCTCAGTGTAAACTGCGGAACTGAAGTTCAAAGCCATGGGCTGTATAGGAGTGACAGTTTCTTCAGCGGGTCTACTCGAGCTAGCTTTTAAGAGTTGTATTTCTCTTAATAGCATTTGGTTAGTCTCCTGTTGCTGCCTCATTTGTTCCTGCACACTTCCAAATAAAGTCAAAATTTCATCGTTAGAGGCTAAAACGGGAGCAGATCCCTGGACACTCCGAGTAGGGATAACATCTTGATATTGTGAAGAAACGGCATCCTTGGAGGAGGTGGTGGAAGCACTGAACCAGTAGTAGCAGAGGTTGTAGCAGACATAGTGGAAGAGCTCATGTTTGATCTTGGGGCCATTGTAAACAATGTGGCAAAAAGTTTTGAAAATAGAAAACCGATTAATGATTTTGCAAAGATTTTTAGTAAAAGTAGCACCACTTGCCACACGGTGGGCGCCAAATTGTTTTGGTCAAAAATTACCTAAGCAATTAAGTGATCAAATTAGTTAAGTGAGGTAGTGTGCTAGAAATATGTATGAAAAATGTGTTAACAAAATTAGATATGAAAACAGTTTCAGGATACGGCTCAGGATATAGAGCTGTATCTATGATCAAACAATGAGCGAAAATGTAAAGGTGGACACGTGATGTACCAGGAAAGCCCTTGATCAATCTAGATCGCCGGCATAAAACCTCAGGAGCTGACAATCGCAGCTGCCTTGTTCTTCTATTGCTTCAAATATCAGGATACAGTGCAGGATGTGGTGCGGATCGACTAGGTGTTACAATGTAATTCGAATACAAGTGTTGTGTGTAGTGTTTGCGATGAGCTAGAGAGAAAGTGTTCGAAAATGTGTTAGTTGAGTGACTTAATCTGATCCGCCCCCATCTATTTATAGTAAAACAAACGTAACTAACTATCCTACATAACCGGGATCCACCAAATATTCCTTAGTTGAACGTTGTAGACCTGGTCTTTCGGGCTCAACGTCTCTCCTTTAACAAATACGTCTGAGTCTTGAGGAGATGGAGTCCACTTGACCGTTGGCAAGTCCCAGTCTTTCATCTGCACGTGATTAATTCAATGTACCTCAGGATATCACCCAGGATGTTAGCAATGTCCTCGTCCAGTATCCTGATCACAGATAAACAATTAAAAGCAGGATATTAGTCAGCATGCATACTCAGAAAATGGCCCATAACAGTAACATCCTTCATCAACCAGCAGAACTCTTGCATCCTATATCCTCTTCCTGGCCATTCATGAGATGCGGAATGGATATAGTTGGAAAGCTTCCTAAGGCACCTGGTGGAAAAGTATTCATGCTTGCTATGACTGATTACTTCTCTAAGTGGATAGAGGCTGAAGCCTTTGCTCAAGTCAGAGAAAAGGAAGTTATATCCTTTATTAAAAGAAACATTATTACTAGATTTGGTATCCCTTCTGAGATTATTTGTGATAATGGATCCCAATTTATTGGGAATAGAACCACTAACTTTTGTGACAGCTGGGGGATTAAGATGATAACATCAACACCAGTCCACCCACAAGCTAATGGTCAGGCAGAATCATCCAACAAGATCATCTTCAACAATCTGAAGAAGAAGCTTGGATCCAAGAAAGGAAAATGGGCAGAAGAACTACCTTATGTGCTTTGGGCTGATAGGACAACTCCTAAGAATGCTACTGGCCAAACTCCATTTTCTTTGGTGTTTGGGGCAGAATCAGTGATCCCTACAGAGATGGTGGTTCCAACTGCAAGAAAAAGCATTCGTGATCCTGAAGAAAATGCTGAAAACCTGGTTCAAGATCTGGATACTATAGAAGAACTCAGGGATTTGGCAAGGATAAGGATGGCCAGTTATCAACAAAGGATGGCTGGAGCTTACAACAAAAATGTCAGGATCAGGAAATTCCAAGTTGGTGATATGGTGCTAAGAAAAGCATTTCAGAATACCACCAATCCTGCTGATGGAAAGTTGGCACCAAAGTGGGAAGGCCCTTACTTGATTGAAGCTGAGGCAGGAAAGAGGGCATATCGATTGCTAACAATGGAAGGTGATTTGCTACCAAGAGCTTGGAATGCTATCCACTTAAAGAAATACTTTATGTGATAAGGATCTATGATCCTTACCTGACTAGTATCCTTGAAGGATCCTTACAGAACAGATGATCCTCATTCTGGTAATATTCTGATCTCTAACTATTTCATTATTATCCTATACAAGGATAAGGATCATGTATCCTTTATCCTCCTTTCACTTGATTCTGAGTTTTGAAGGTTCAGGTATCCTTAACTAAGGATTGAGTATCCACAGAAGTATCCAGTTATTTGGGCTTGACCCCAGTTATTTGGGCTTGACCCCAATTTGGGCCTGTCCCCAGTTTCGCCAGTAGCGCACCATGATCCTGGTATAGTTCATGGCAATGGGACCAGTACTCGCTTTAGGGGCTGACAATTTCATTGTACTGGCTATATTCAGGATCCTACGTATAATGGTAGACGTACCATACATCCGTTCCTAAGGTTTCTAACGTTTTCACGTTAGCTAAGGTTTTGGCATTTTCATGTCACTAAGTTTGGATAGTCGCCAGTGAGGGCCATACTCCAGTTTACATACGATCCTTTGGGCTTGTCCCCAGTTATCCTTTGGGCTTGTCCCTAGTTATCCGTTGGGCTTATCCCCAGTTATCCTTTGGGCTTGTCCCTAGTTATCCTTTGGGCTTGTCCCCAGTTATCCTTTGGGCTTATCCCCAGAATTGTTGGGCTTGTCCCCAGTCACTAACTCTTATCCTATGTTGGCTTAGTCCCAAGTTGTACTTTATTTCAGGTTTTTGGAGATAAATGACCAAGGACCCTTGATCCTTACCTTTTACTAAGGTTTGTCTTTTGGATTATCCTGTTTACAACTGTTAAAGGTTAGGATCCTAACTTGGATTCTCAGGTATGATCCTTAACTATTTTGATTCTATTCATTATTTATTTGAGTAACCCTTATCTTGTGACAACTGAACTTGTGATCCTTAAACTATATAACTTTTCAAAACTAATCGGCTATGGGATATGTGATCCTTGATCATATCCTAAACTTTTTGGGGATATTTCTTAAATTTTTCTTTACTTGATATGTTTAAACAAAATGAACATTACAACAGTTGGAAAGTAAAATGTTAACAAGGATATCAACACAGGATAAGCCATAAAGTTAAAGTTATTTTATTCACAAAAGATTAAACCCTTTAAGGTTGTCAAAATTGCCAACCCACGTTTCTACCAGCAAAACGTGGCCCGTCCACATGGGTTGGCAAAGGGTGTCCTTTGTCTAAGGGTCTTGGTAGTACAGGAATCAAAAGACGGCAGGATCACAATGGCTTCATCCCCAAAACAGAGGATCCCTCCACCATTTGTAATCCTACCTATTGTTCAAAGGATCCATGATCCTTAGCCCTAATTACTATTGTTTAAGTACAAGCCATCATTGTTCAACAAAAAACATCATAACCAAAACAAACTATCAAACTTAAAAAATGGGCTCCGGCTACGTCTAGAAATGTCCTTCATCGCCCATTCATGCAGCCTACACCTTCACTGCATCTTCATCTCCTCCAGCTCCCGTATCCTTCGCCTGATCCTTGCCACTACCACTAGCCTCGATTGCCAGAACCTCGTCAGCCTCATCCTCATCCTCCAACTCAGCCAGCCTGGCCTTCCAGCCTTCCAGCCTTCCAGCCTTCCATGTCCCAGTTGCTCCTATCAAAGGCGGGATCCTGAGCTTCTTGAGCCATCTGTAGCTTGGTCTTGTACATGGAAATGGCAGCGGAGACCTTAGCATCCTCCGTGATCTCGCTCTTCTCATAATCAAAATTGATCAGAATTGAAGCTATCTGAGTTTTGGCATCTTTGAGATCCTTTTCGAGGGATGCAATTTTGTGATCCTTGAGCACCGCCACCTTTTGGAGATCAGAGTATTTCTCCTCAAGATCCTCAACATTTCCAACGTAGTCCTCAATTTCAGCAAATTTCTGCAAACAAGACAATGCAAAGTTAAGATCATATGATCCTCAAGTGGATAGGATAACTAAGCTAAGTTAGTGATCCTTACATCATTAAAGTACTTGAGGAATTGATGGCGGATCAGAGGCAAGCCTTGAAGGTTGTCAACTTCAGAGGTTTTTCTTTTCTTTCCACCTCTTCCCTTTGAAGTGGTAGCCTTGGGGATTACAATGGAAGGGCTAGCAGCAGACTTTTTCTTTGAGGATCGGACATTGTCGAGATCAGTGACACTGAACTTGGAGGCAGATTTTGAGGATTTACCGGCGCCTACACATTCAAAACAGATAAGTATCCTTATTCTATTTAACTATTTATTTAAACCTTTAACTATGCAAAGAACAGGATACTTACTTGATATAGTGACAGAACCTGAGGATACTTCTTGTGAATCCTGGGTGTTTGTTTTGAATGACCTTGTTGCAGGATCAAGTCTTCTGAAAGCAGCGAGCCTTTCCTTGGTGGCAGGTGATGGTATAAGGTGCGAAACAGAGATAGCTGTACAACAGAAACAAAAGGGTGTTAGTGATCCTTATACAAAAACAAGGTTATCTGGTGATCCTTCTCAGGATCCTCTATCCTACCATGGGTGGTCCACTTCCTTGGCAAATCCTTTCCATCAGAGAGAGAATCCCTTCTGACAAAAAAGAATCTCCATTTCCAGTTAGTATCATTCTTAGTGGCTTTGAAGATGGGATGTTCTTCACCGGGTTTACGCTTGAATAGATATCGGTGGGATCCAAATGTGGTGAGATCATACATCTCTACCAACTCCGACATTCCTAAGGCAATTCCTTCTTGCTCAATGATCCTTTCGAGGGTATATAAGACCCTCCAAATCATTGGCATAGCTTGAATGTAGGAGATGCCGGTGAGGGAGAAGAAAGACTGGGTGAATTCAGGAAAAGGATATGTGTATCCTATTGTGAACGGTGTGGCCGGGAAAGCTACCCAGGTTTCAGAAACATAATCACTTAGAACGGTGGGGTCAAATGGCTTGAAATGGGTGTTTGCCGGAAAGCAACGGCGGATTCTGTCTATTTGTGGATCAGTGAAGCAGCACCTTTCATTCGCCGAATCTTTGATGATCCCCTGGCTCTTAAGAGGACTGTCCTTCTTGTGATCCTTAGCAGGAGAGGATCTTAACATCATCTAGATTATGAAGAAGGAATGAGCAGAGAAAGAAAACGTAAAGGAAGAAGAGGAAGAGAGATACCTGATTGATCTTCGGATATGAATTTAAAGGGAGTTTCTCTTGAATTTAAATGCGAATTGATCCCTATCTCTAACTCCTATTTATAATGATAATTTTGCAGGATAGTCACCTCAGTGACGTCATGTTCGTAACGGCTAGTCCGATTACAACGGCTAGTTATCCGTTGGTTAATTGCGGATAAGAACAAAATACAACTCGTTTATTTACATAATTACTCCTTATATTTTGGGGGCAATTGTTAGGGGAGGATTTCTCAATGATCAGTGATCCTTATTTACTGTTGGGTTTAGTGATCCTCAATTATGTCTGAAGTAGTGATCCTCAGAAGTGTTGCAGGATCAGGATCATGGATCATCATAAGGATCCTTGTACTGACGGTTGTCTACTTTGAATTCGAAACTGTTTTGCAGGAGTACCAGCTTGGACTTGGTCTTGGCGATATTCCTGGAGTATATTCTATGTTTATTCCGCACGTGCCTGGCCAAAAGTGGACGTTATGGAGTCGTGGAGGACTTGCACCATTTGCGGAATGTTAGTTAGTGTAGATATTTTCCATTTTTAAAGGGGTAGCGAGCTAATTAGAAAACACTTGGCTATTTTTGGCTAACACACACACTCGTACAACTGCTCTCACCAGCTCTCATTAACTCACTTGGCGATTACACACTTTTTTACACAATACACTATAGTGATCCTTGTACTTAGCTCGCTATCATCCGAAGTTGTATTACATTTCTTGTTTAATTTGAGTTGGTGATCGGTAGTTTCCATCACCCGAGGTTTTTTATGCCGGAGATCATTCATTGATCAAGGGTTTTTTCCTCGTATAAATCTTTGTGTCACTTGTTCATTTCATTTTTGAGTGATCCTTATTGTTGTTCATCAATTCAAGCATCATACCCCATAACAGAAAGTTTGGTTGCATTGTCATCGCTTGATTTTTGACCAAAACATACCCAATATGATGTTATAGCAGGATAGGGAGTCCATCACATAGAAACGTTGTATTGAGTTGACCCCTTCAACATATACTGGTAACTTTATCTCTCCCACTGTGTTCCTAGCCTCTCCACTGAACCCAACAAGCACGGTGGATTTCGAAGTGATATCCATTGGAGATACATTCATTCTTTTCAAAGTTTCTAGTTGGATTATGTTGACGGAGCTTCCATTATCCACCAATATCCTGCGTACAAAATGGTTAGCCACATATAATGTTATTACCAGAGCATCATGGTGAGGATCCTGGACATTATCCCTGTCATCACTATCGAATGTGATCACTTTATCAGTTGTGAGGGTAGTCATCCTGGCTGGTTTATCTCCCCTTTCGGCCTTAGCTTCCTTTGCATGTCTCTTGGTCGCAGAATACGAAGTCCCACAAATGTCGGATCCTCCTGAAATAAAGTTGATTATCTTGGCATCCGCAGGAGGTGATGCTGCTCGTTCAGGATCCTTCTCAGTATCCTGACCCTTATTCTTCTTTCTTCCTAGGAGATCCTTCAGATATCCCTTTCTTAGAAGATAACTTATTTCTTTTCTTAGAACAATGCAATCCTTAGTTAAATGTCCGAAATCTTCATGGAAGGCACACCATTTGGACTTATCCTTCCAATCAGCTTTTTGTTGATTCTTCCGAGGCCACCTGGCTTTGTCTCCTAGACCCTGCATAGTATTCATCAGTTCAGGTATGTTAACAGAAAAGCAATATTCAGATAATTCAGGATACTCCTCAGGATCCTCGTCTTCAACAGCATTCACTTTCTTGCTGTCATTCCTGCCATACGGCTTAGAGCGATATGGTTTAAACGAGGATTCTGATTTCCTATTGGTTGATTCATAAGTGGTGGATGAATTCATCCTCTCTTGCATCTTTTTGTCATCTTCCAGTCGAATATATCTTAGGGCCCTGTTTCGAGCTTCATCCAAGTTCCTGCATGGGTTCATTACAAGATCTTGGTAAAATTGAGAATCTTTTTGCAGCCCCATCTTGAAAGCCTACACAGCTGTTGCAACATCAAGATGTGGAATATCTAAGGATTCCTGGCTAAACTTGTTCACATAATCTCTTAAGGGTTCCTGAGGTCCTTGAGTTATCCTGTAGAGATCACTTGTTAGCTTTTCAAAACTTCGACTGCAAGAAAATTGACTATTAAATAAGTTCACTAGGTGAGCAAATGATGTAATCGAATAAGGAGGAACATTTAAGAGCCATTTTAAGGCCGATCATGTTAAGGTAGAACCAAAACCCTTGCATAGGCATGCTTCCTTGAGCTCAGGAGGGATGGGGTTGATCTCCACTCTCTCCCTATACTGGGCAATATGCTCTTCAGGATCCGTAGTTCCGTCATAGAGCTTCATGTTGGGGGTTTGAAATCTTTTTGGGATTTCAGCATCACAAATAGGATATGCAAAGCGAGATATCCTGTGGCTGTCTTGGGACACTTCCGGAATTGGCTGGACCACCCCAGGTACACTGGATATCATGTCCTTCAATTTCTAAAGCTCCTTAGTAAATACTGACGTCATACCTGCATCCTGCAAAGATCCACTATTGTTAGTAGCAAGAATATTATTATTATTTGATACGTTACCAGTCTGAGGATTCTGGCCATATCCTGAGCTCCTCACAGTTGATATCCTGACCGAGGAGAGTATTTCAGGAGTATGATTCTGAGAATGGCTAGGCACAATATTTCCCCTGTTATCCTCAGTATATACGGCCGAACTGAAGTTCAAAGCTCTGGGCAGTAAAGGAGTGACATTATCCTCAGCGGGCCTGCTTGAGCTAGATTTCAAGAGTTGTATTTCTCTCATTAGCATTTGGTTGGTTTCTTGCTGTTGCCTCATCTATTCCTGTACACTACCAAACAAGGTTAGAATTTCATCATTAGAAGCCAGAACAGGACCAGATCCCTGAGTGTTTCGAGTAGGGATAATATCCTGAGGTTGTGAAGAAGCTTGCATCCTTGGAGGAGGTGGTGGAAGCACCGAACCAGTAGTAGCAGAAGTTGTAGCAGACACGGTGGAGGAGCTCATGTTTGATCTCGAGGCCATTATAAATAGTGTGGCAAAAAGTTTTGAGAATAGAAAACCAAGTAACGATTACGCAAAAGTTTTTAGTAAAGATAGCACCACTTGCCCCACGGTGGGCGCCAAATTGTTTTGGTCAAAAATTACCGAAGCAATTAAGTTATCAAATTAGTTAAGTGAGGTAGTGTGCTAAGAAAGTGTGTCAAAAATATGCTGATTAATCCAACTATTTATAGCTAAGAAATATAAACAAAAACTCCTATAAACGGGGGATGCTTCCGAATATTCCATAGTTAACGTTATGGACCGAGTAAAGCGCCTTCAACGTCTTCCTTTGAACGACTTAGACCGAGTCTTCCGGGGAAAGGGTCCTCATGAACGTTACCAACTTGGACTCGTACTCCTACACATAATCCGTTAGTAATCCTCAGGATACCATTCAGGATGTTACCAATATCCTGAATCAGCATCCCGGACATGAACATATATCATACAAGCAAGATATAATTTAAGATATTATTCAGGATATGAGCTCAGAATTTCACCCATAACAGTCACATATGGTCCATCTTTTCTGGATTTTACACAAATAGTCCCTCCATTTTTCCATCCACCATACATATCCTTAACTTTTATGAAAATCAAATTTTTACCTTACCCTATTACTTCATTTACACCCCTTTTGTTTTCTAAAAAATACAAAAAATAAAAAAAACCAGTACAAAAAAAATTAGCACAAAAAATGTAGTACAAAAATATATAACACCAAAAATCCAGTACAAAAAAATATAGCACGAAAAAATTTAGCACAAAGAAATATAGTACAAAAAAATCCAGCACAAAAAATTGAGAAAAAAATTAAGACAAAAAAAATTAGCACAAAAATATATATCCCCAAGGTTCAGCGCCTTCATAGGAACATAACAAAAAGTGAACTCGGATTGCCCAAGGATCCACTTCTCCCCTTCAACACTGGTCAACATATACTTAATCAGGTATGTTCGAGCAATTACCAACACTAGTGTGGAAAGGATGTAGTGTCGGAGCTTGGTTGCTGCTCCGCCAGAAAGAAAGAATCTTATGGGGGGCGGATAAATTGGATCTGCTTGCCATCGGGTAGAGATAGACTAAAAAACTAGATTTGCCATTCCTGGCTCGGCTCCGATAACGCAATTCTGGGAGGAATCGGTAGTACAAAAATTCAGCACAAAAAATGTTATACAACATAGAAATACAACACATTTTTGTGTGTTTTTTAGTCGTCATATTTTATATAGCAATATTGTCGCAACCCCCGCCCCCTATCTGTCCCGGGATCGGGCGGCCGCGAGACCAGTTTTGGTGGTATAGGTATTTATCATTTTTGGCAGCGGAAATTTCATCAAGACCGTAGTTAGGAAATCTTTATCAGAGTAAATACCACGCTTTTATCATATTAAACATATTGGGATAAAACCCAAGTTTTTATTACGAACATTTTCATAGGGAAAATCCCTGTTTTATTGAATAAAACATCTTCTTTTATTTAGGTAACTTTTATAGCCACTTTTCCAAGCCTTCAGTGCTATCCAGCTGGCTTCTAGTTGGCTTTCACATTTTGTTACCTGAAACGCGTTTAAAAACATTTTGTTAGTGGAAAATACTGGTGAGTGAATCCCAGTTTAAATCAAGAAGAGTTTTATCCTTTAACAGTATTGAGAGCTATCACATTGTTTATTTCTACACAATTACTCATTCAGTACTGTCAATCCTGACTGGTGGGTCATATTACACATTGGCTAACTCTTTGTCCAATGGTAACGTGTTCCACATTTTGTATACAAAACCCCAACATACCAGCAGTAATTAAAGAACTACAAAGACTCAATCACTGCTTAATCGCATTGTAAAAGATTTAAGGTTTTGTAAAAACAATTTACAAAAAGAAGATTACTCACATTGCTGTCTTAGACTTCTTTTAAGGGTTTCCTGGTAGTTATCTATTAATTACACAAATGTACATATGTTAGTATAATAAGCCAATATTTACATTAGCAATACCCTCCCCGAGACGGCATTCCAACGACTACGTTGGGCAGAACCTCGACAGCCGTTACGGAACCCTGGATCAATCGGGCAGCATATCTAATACGTAACCGAGGTTATAATACTTACAATGGGGCAGAACTTCGTTAATTAGGGGGTATAATACCCGGAAATAGCTTATATTATGTAGATAGTCGAGAAAGAAAGAAATTGTGAGCGATCGGAGACTGAAGCCGATGCCCTCAATTTATAGGGCTGAAATTTGTCTTCGTCGCGCCCCGCGTAAGACTCGGCCAGGGTCTACGCGGCCCGTGAGGTCTTGTAGACTAGGCCGTAGCCTTGCCGCGTTGACACGTAGCCTTAACACGAGTCCGACACGTGGCGGCCTGGGGACTCACATGAGATTGGAGCTGTCGCGGCCCGCGTAGGTCAAGGGGGTGGCTTACTCGCCCCGCGAGAGACCTTAAAAATTCGTTTTTATTTAATTTTTATAAAAATAAAGCTATTCAGGGTCCGTTTTCGCATACGGGGTGTATTTTAGGACTTATAGGGATATTTTAAGATATATTAGGGTGTCAGAAAAATTCAGGAGGGTTGTTATATCTTTCCCACCTTGTTTTAGATCTCGTCCTCGAGATCTACTGGAACAAGTGCGGGTATTTCCTTTGCATTTCTGATTTAAGCTCCCATGTGTATTCTGGTCCTCTTTTGGAATCTCATTTCACTTTGACCAGAACTAATCTCTTGTGCTTGAGGTTCTTAACTTTCCTGTCTTCGATTTGTAGAGGCTTTTCTACAAACTTTAACTGTTCAATTACCTCTATATCCTTAAGAGGCACTACTAGCGATTCATCAGCTAAACACTTCTTGAGATTAGATACATGAAATACATCATGTATTCCTGCCATTTCCTCTGACAGTTGTAGTTGATAGGCTACAGGTCCTATTCTTCTAATAATCTCAAAAGGTCCAATATACCTGGGACTTAGCTTTCCCCTTTTGATGAATCTTACCACTTCTTTCCAAGAAGAGACTTTCAATAATACTTTATCTCCTACTTGAAATTCCAATGGCTTTCGTCGGTTATCAGCATAACTCTTTTGTCGATCACGTGCTGCTTTCAGTCGTTCCTTGACTTGAATGATCTTGTCTGTTGTTTCTTGTATTATCTCAGGTCCAGATAGTTGCTTTTCTCCAATTTCTGCCCAACAGACTGGCGTTCGGCACTTTCGTCCATAAAGTGCTTCGACTGGTGCAGCATTGATACTTGTGTGATAACTGTTATTATAATAAAATTCTATCAATGGTAAATGATCGTCCCAATTACCTTCGAAATCAATTACACAAGCTCTAAGCATGTCCTCTAGTGTCTGAATTGTCCTTTCGCTTTGTCCGTCCGTTTGAGGATGATAAGCGGTGCTTAGATTCAACTTGGTTCCCATTGCTTTTCGGAAACTTGTCAAAAAATGAGAGGTAAAGCGACTATCTCTGTCAGAAACAATTGATAGAGGAATTCCATGTAATGAAACTATTTCATTTACATTTAATTTAGCTAATTTTTCCATACTGAAAGTTTCTTTCATTGGCAGGAAATGAGATGACTTGGTTAGCCTGTCTACAATCACCCAGATTGTATCATTACATTTTCTTGTTTTGGGTAATTTGGTAACAAAATCCATTGTTATCAATTCCCATTTCCAAACTGGCATTTCTAACTGTTGCAATAAACCTGAGGGTTTCTGATGTTCAGCTTTGACTTGTGAACAGGTTAAACACTTTGCAACATATGCTGCTATGTCCTTTTTCATTCCTATCCACCAAAAATTCTTCCTTAAGTCTTGATACATCTTATCACTTCCAGGATGCATTGTATACTTAGACTTATGGGCTTCTTCTAATATACGGTGGCGTAGGTTTCCTAATTTAGGTATCCACATTCTTTTCTTATGGAATCTCCAAATTCCATCTGTTCCTTGTTCTAATTCCTTAATCATTCCTTTTAATTTTTCAGTATCATCTTTGATTACTGATTCTTGTGCCTTTCTAATCTGTTCATTTAAATCTACTTGCAGATTTAACTTAAGAGAACATACTCTTTTTGGCTTCTCATGATACTTTCGACTTAAAGCATCAGCTACTACGTTTGCCTTTCCTGCATGATACTGGATATTACAATCATAATCACTAAGTATCTCCATCCAGCCTCTTTGTCTCATGTTCAATTCCTTTTGCTAAAAAACATACCTTAAACTCTTATGGTCGGTGAAAATGGTAAACTTACTACCGTATAGGTAATGTCTCCAAATTTTAAGGGCAAAAATTATAGCTCCTAACTCTAGATCATGGGTTGAATAATTCTCTTCATGATTCTTAAGTTGTCTAGAAGCGTAAGCTATAACCTTTTGACGTTGCATTAACACACATCCATAACCTAATTTAGAAGCGTTACAATAGATTACAAAATCTCCAGTTCCTTCTGGTAACGCTAGTATGGGTGCATGGGTTAATCTTTGCTTAAGAATTTTAAATGCTTCTTCTTGTTTTGGTCCCCATTAAAACTTAACAGATTTACAGGTTAGCTTAGTTAAGGGAATGACTATTCTGGAAAAATCTCGAATAAATCTTCTATAATAACCGGCCAATCCTAAGAAACTTCTAACCTCGGTTGGTGACTCAGGGGTTTTCCACTTGGTAATTGCCTCGATCTTGGTGGGATCTACATGAATTCCTTCATGATTAACTAGATGTCCAAGAAATTGTACCTGTTCTAACCAAAACTCACACTTCGAAAACTTAGCATAAAGCTTTTCTTTTCTTAGTAAACTTAGAAGTGCGTGCAGGTGCGCTGCATGTTCCTCTTTATTCTTAGAGTAAATGAGAATATCATCTATAAAGACAATTATGAATTTATCCAAATATGGCTTACATATTCGGTTCATCATGTCCATGAATGCAACTGGGGCATTGGTTAAACCAAATGGCATGACAGTAAATTCATAATGGCCATACCTTATTCTGAAAGCGGTCTTAGGAATGTCCTCTTCCTGTACCTTTAATTGATGATATGCTAACCTTAAATCGATTTTAGAGAAAAATCGTGCTCCTTGCAATTGATCGAACAGATCATCTATTCTTGGTAATGGATACCGATTCTTAATCGTGACTTTGTTCAATTCACGGTAGTCAATGCACACACGCATTGATTTGTCCTTCTTTTTAACGAATAAAATCGGTGCTCCCCATGGTGATGAGCTTGGCTGAATGAATCCTTTCTCCAACAATTCGTCTAACTGTTTCTTTAGTTCCTACATTTCTGCGGGTGCCAAACGGTAAGGTGCCTTGGCAATTGGTGCGGTTCCCAGTATCAAATGGATTCTGAATTCAACTTCCCTGTCGGGAGGTTGCCCTGGTAGCTCTTCTGGAAATACATCTGAAAACTGGGATACTACTGGAATATCCTTTAATTCTTTTCCTTTAGTGTTAGTGATTATAGAAATCAAATACACTAATGACCGTTTTCTTATATAACTTGTTGTTTTCATCACAGAGATGGACTTTGTGGATCTAGAGGTTTTATTTCCTTTAATTGTGATTTTTTCACCCCTTGGTGAATTTACTTGGATTGACTTTTGATCACATAAAATACTGGCTTTATTGGATATTAACCAATCCATTCCTAACACGACATCAAATCCTGCCAGATTTATTGGGTAAAGGTTTGCAATAAATTTCCGATTTAAAATTTCTATTCTTGCTCCCTGCAAGATTTTAGAAATCTTAATGGTTTCACCATTTGCTGTCTCTACTAGACATTCTTTTGGGAGTTTAGTTAATGGTTGATTGAGAAGTTTGCAAAATGAAGTACTAATAAAACTTTGGTTCGCACCAGAGTTAAATAATACTTTAGCAAAAACATCATTAACTAAAAACGTACCGGTGATCACATCCGGGATCATCTTTGCTTCTTCTGCAGTTAGAACAAATGCTCTAGCATTTTTAGTATTCTTGGTGTTCGTGGCTGGAGCTAGTTTTGGACAATTTGGCTTGATATGACCTTGTTCTCCACAGTTGTAGCATATCCTGTTGTTAGGCTTCTTCCTACGGTCTTCCTCCTTGTGTCCAGATATTTTGCAAAAGTTACAGTATATGGAGCATCTTCCAGAATGCTTCCTTTTGCAGTACTTACAGTAGGGTGCAGAGGTAGAACCTACATTTTTCCCACGGTTAGAATTTCCAGAACGGAATTCTTGGGTATGCTTCTGGGTTAGGTTCCTCCTTTGGTCCTCTTCTCGTGTACGGACTAATTCATCTGTCAAGGTGTTTGCTAGTTCTACAGCTTCTTCTATGGTTTGGGGTCCAGCTGCCTTGACTACATGCCATATCTCTCCAATTAATCCCCAGATGTGACAGGAGATTAATACTGGTTCAGGTGATGCAATGGTTGGTACTATTCGAGCATACTCAAAGAATAATGTAGTATAACCCTTACTATCTATCCCAATCATCCTAAGGTTTAGGAATTTGTTTGCTATTTGTTCCTTTTCATTAGGAGGGCAGAATTTCCTTTCTACCATGTTTTAAATTCCTCACATTCCATATTGTAAGTTCTATCACTTCCCTTAGTCTGAAGGATAGTGTTCCATCATTCTAGTGCTGAATTCTTAAACAGATTGGAAGCAAACATTATCTTATCCTCTTCCGCGCATTAACTTATTCTTAAGACTGCCTCAGTCTTTTCTATCCAGCGTAGAGATGAAACGGCCCCTTCATTGCCTGAGAATTCCATTGGTTTACAAGACCAGAATTCTTTATAAGAACAACCATAAGACACGGTTCTTCTTCTTTTGGGAATGGGCACTTGAAGTACGGGTCCATTGTTTACGCTATGTTCAGGTTCAGAGGGTCATTTACTATCATGTTTACTTTTATTTTCTGCTTCTTTAACCGTTTTGATACTATATGGCATCACATCTATTATCCCTTGTGCCACTATGTGTTGCATGGCACTGTTATCCACTTGGTTTCCATTATTGTTGTTGTTCGGGTTTTCATTATCCGGGTTATTGTTACTCTGGTTATCATTATTCTAGTTTTCCTGATTCACTTCGTTGTCCATCTGAATTTTAAACATTTACCAATTATTAATATCACAAAATAATTAATAATTTAGGCAACAACCACATAACACACATATTGGTCAAAAGCGTCGAGCATTACGACTTACTCTTTTTTATCTATTATACATCTACTACATACTGATACTGAAATTTAAAATTACAATACTACTATGCATCATTAACTACGAAGTGGTCTATACTACAACATAGATTATTATTATTACACATATATTTTATATATATATATATATATATATATATATATATATTATTACTATCTCCACCATCACCATCACTGATATGGATTCATCCAGTAATTCATATTGCCCTCGTCGTACTTCAAGACGAGTCGCTCTCCTACCTACCTCATTCTCTGGCTACTCTCTAAAATCTCTTCTCCGAAAGTTCGGAGCTCTTGCACATTTTCTGCACTCATTGGGGGTGCAGGTGCTGGTACTGGATCTGGGTACTGGGGCATGGGCTCCTCCTGAGGGTACGGATTCTCTAAGATCTCCCTGATGTATTCATCGTTATCGTAGTAGGGATCTAGAGGGTCCAGACCTGGATAGGCTGCTAAGTTCGGCATGGGTCGTCATTTAGGTGGTAGCGTTGCACATAATCCTTGTGATCATCAAACCACGGATCGTAGTCTGGGTCTAAGGGATTAGGGGCTGGTATCCTAGGTATCTCCTTAGGGTTGAAATCATGCATTTGGACTTGGTTTTCGGGGTTGTTTTCTATCTCCATCGGCTGCGTGGGAAACAAAGGTAAGGGTTGTGGGACTACTAGTTGTTCCAGGTTTGGGTCGGCAGCTGTGGTTGCTAGGATATGAAAATTGGCTAAGCTCCTATTAAGCATATCCTGTGTACGGGCATCTATCTCTCGCTTAGCTGCTGCTAGGACTCTCTGCTGATTGCAACTTTCGCATTCTTTTCCTACGCTCGTGTGCTTTCTTACTGAACCATCCTCTATTTTTATGAGGGAATGGCTCTTCAGACTGAGCCTTAAATGTCACACCCCGACCACGTAGAACAACCAGACGTGGCAGAAACGTCGGGGAGTGTTGTAACAGAATCATTGTTTCGTAACCATGGAATAAATTCTGTTTTATTGAATAAATGAACTCATTGTTTTAATACAATCAAATAATTACAACTATGATCTTCCAAGTTTTAAAGTTGCTAAGGCACGAGTCCATCCTAAATGTAGCATGTATCGACAATCATTGCAAAGCAGTACCTAAAACATGTGTAAAAATAGGTACGTCAGCATAAAAATGCCTGTGAGATACATAGGTTTTGTGAAAACAGAATTCATGACTTATGTTTGAGAAAATGTTTAGTCATGAACCTTGTAATTTGCTTTGTCTTGTAAATCTTTTGAAAAACGATAAGATCAGATGATATGTATAAATAAGAGAATAATGTATGGTTAAATGAATAACCACGTAAAATGCGTTTGTATAAAATAAGTTGTTTGTAAATTAATGTCTTGTGAAAAGTATGTTATTTGTATAAAATGTTATATGTCCAAATTGAAATGATTCAAATAACGCTACGTTATGTAATACCATACAATCACTTATATATAGGAAGTACCAGCGGCGTATCCACCATGCTTGTATCATATTACACACGCCTCGTTACTTAAATCACTTACTCAAACCAAACCAACAATGTAAGATGTCTATGTTTAAACCAATTTCCAAACGTATTGAATAATATGTCAAAATGTTTATGTCAAGATGTAAGTCATGTAATGTGTAACCAATGTGATTTGTATAAATAAATGTAAGGTTAAACGAATAACCTTATAGTAGCATATTAAAAGTATACTTTGGATTTGTAAATAACATATTAAACTATGTTTTGGTTTCATAAATAACATATCAAAATATGCTTTGGGTTTTATAAATAACATATCAAAATATGTTTTGGTTTGTTGATAAAATATATTTGTTGGTTTTGTACAATATCACACATGGGAGTATATCAAATTATACTTTAAAGGTGTGATTTAAGAATTCATTCAGACCTAGTGCATCAAAATACACCTTTGAGACTATAGGGATACCACAAAGGAAATCCCTATTTGGATGGAGAAACAAATTGGTTTCAGACATTCCATGACAACAGGAATGGGGTGTCAAATCCTATAGCGCTATATCATACTAACAACCGGTCTGGTGAACAAAATAAGTACAATTCAACAATTTATGTTATAGTCTTTGAAAAATCAGTGTTTAAACCATAGATAGTCATTCAGTTTGTCAACAGATAAGTACTAACATGTATAATCAATTATACTTTTGGAAAACATGAAAATAACAGATAGGAACACATGCTTCACCCCAAAACAGTTTGAAAACAGTAAAAGAGGGGTCTATGTACTCACCTGAGATTGTTTAGAAGTCCTTGAGTAACAACCAAACAATGCTAGAGATCATGGAAATCAAACGGTACCTAATATAGGTAACTACATTAATATACCGGACCTAAATCGGAGGATCGGATGGAATGAGGGTTCGTAAACCAAATGAGTATGGAGACTCGTGTAATATGGTTTAACAAAGCCTACATACTAAACTAAATGAAACCTAACATAAGTGCTTACGACCCATTACGACCCGTTTAGGTAGCTTATGCTACTTTAACGCGTCGTTCGCGTAAAACGCGTTCGGACCGCCTAACTAGTCCTATGACAAGTAACATATGCCTTAACATGTCTAATATTGTTGTCAAATCAGTTTAGATGTCAAAAATTATGTTACATATTTTTAAAATGAATTTTGGCATCAAAGGGGTATTTTGGTAATTTAC
This sequence comes from Helianthus tuberosus, assembly GCA_030545235.1. Lineage (NCBI taxonomy): Eukaryota > Viridiplantae > Streptophyta > Magnoliopsida > Asterales > Asteraceae > Helianthus > Helianthus tuberosus. The sequence continues at coordinate 35,577,504 of CM060383.1, forward strand.
CTAAGGCATATAAACTACCTATCATACAACTAACTAAACGTCGTGACCATAAGGTATAACCTCGAAAGGTTATTCCCTATATACTATGGTCACCTAAGGTATTTGGTCGGATCCTAATGATCGACCAAATGGGTCGGGTTCGAAGGTATAAGCGATTTATTAGATCGCTTACCCTTACGACCCTAGACAACGTGGTAATCAGTAGGCATAGTCCCAAGGGACTATAACCATCGTGATTACAATCACATGGCGAAGTTCAAACGAACTTCGCATTGACCATAAACTGGTCAACGCAGAAAGTCAAACAAAGTTTGACTTTCGGACTCGAAAAGCAATAAAAGAACGAAGGAATACTTACGAAGGGTCCCCGAATGCTAATCTCGATTCAAGTAACTCAGGTATGAAACAATAGTTTCAACTTAGAGTTTCTCAAATCAAAATTCTAGTGGGTTTTGCAAAATGAAGGCATGGGGTATTTATAGGATTTCCCGAACCGTTAGGATCGTTTCTAGGAAAACGTGCTTCAATCTTGGCCATACACTTGCACCCATGGTATTGTAATACCATGTGCACATCAAACCAGCCCATAGTATTGCCCAAAACCATGTGCAAAGGTGGTATAGGCCAGATTCAATGTTTCTGCACAGAAAGTTTCAAAAATGGCAGTTTTGGTCCCTGTAGTGTAATAAGGCCTTTTCCGACGCGTTTAAGGCCCGTTAACCCCATTTCAAAGCTCTAAAATGAAGTTAAAGTAAAGGGAACTTAAAATGTTCTCAAAAATATCTCGGATGTCGGTTCGTTTAGCCGTACGGTTGCGTTGTTCGGCTAATTACGACGGAATGCGCATAAGCGCGAAAAACGATCCAAATGACGCGACGAATGGATTTTTCTCATGCCAAACACTAAAATAAAATATTTTAGTGCTTGCATAATTTTTTGGATGTCCGGATGTATTCAGAACGTGAGTTATGCGCAAAAGTGCAAACTTGTGCACTTTTTGACACTTTTAGTCCCTGAATGACCCAAAAGTTTATTTTAGCACACCGAACCCATCAAAGCCTATTTCTAAGCTATGTAGAGGATATTTATGGTATGTTTATCTTATGGTCATGTTCCGGAATGTCTGTTACAGTTCAAATTGGCATACTTTCGCAGTTTGTCAAGTTTAGTCCCTGTAAGCGAATTAACTTGTTTTTGCCATACCAAAGCCTTTAAAACTTATTTCTAAGTTATGTAAAGGTTATTTAAGGTATGTTAAGCCTATTTCACTATTCCGGAGTGTTCGTTGGATTAAACTGGTTATTTTTACGCATCAGAGCGCGTATAACCCTCCAGAAAGCGATTTAAAGCTTAAAATCGAACAAGAGTTGATATGTGCAAATGATACACATATTTTTACATATCCCGAGTATGAAATACAATATTTCATTGGTTTGGCATTTGTTTGATGGTTGTAGTGACACAGGTGTCACATTAAACACAAACATCCCTTATTCCTGGTCTGCTGAATACCCAAAGAGGGCAGGCTGGGAAGAGGTACTTTCACTTCTAGGTGAATCGGACAACTGACGATAAACGTCTGAGGGTCCTTGATCACTCATACTGTAAACTAACAAATAGTCAAATAACACACAATAATAAAATACAATTATGCACGTATTTCCATAATTAATTTCCTAACAATTTGAATAATATCTTGGTGTCAGCAGAACACTTCTGTGGCTGAATCAGTGGCTTGGCTCTGATACCACCTTCTGTCGCAACCCCGCCCCCTATCTGTCCCGGGAACGGGCGGTCGCGAGACCAGTTTTGGTGGTATAGGTATTTATAATTTTTGGCAGCGGAAATTTCATCAGGACCGTAGTTAGGAAATATTTATCAGAGTAAATACCACGCTTTTATCATATTAGGATAAAACCCAAGTTTTCATTACAAATATTTTCATAGGGAAAATCCCTATTTATTGAATAAAACATCTTCTTTTATTTAGGTAACTTTTATAGCCACTTTTCCAAGCCTTCAGTGCTGTCCAGCTGGCTTCTAGTTGGCTTTCACATTTTGTTACCTGAAACGCGTTTAAAAACATTTTGTCAGTGGGATATACTGGTTAGTGAATCCCAGTTTAAATCAAGAAGAGTTTTATCCTTTAACAGTATTGAGAGCTATCACATGGTTTATTTCTACACAATTACTCATTCAGTACTGTCAATCCTGACTGGTGGGTCATATTACACATTGACTAACTCTTTGTCCAATGGTAACATGTTCCACATTTTGTATACAAAACCCCAACATACCGGCAGTAATTGAAGAACTACAAAGACTCAATCACTGCTTAATCGCATTGTAAAAGATTTAAGGTTTTGTAAAAACAATTTACAAAAAGGAGATTACTCACATTGATGTCTTAGACTTCTTTTAAGGGTTTCCTGGTAGTTATCTATTAATTACACAAAGGTACATATGTTAGTATAATAACCCAATATTTACATTAGCAATACCCTCCCCGAGACGACATTCCAACGACTACGTTGGGCAGAACCTCGACAGCCGTTACGGAACCCTGGATCAATCGGGCAGCGTATCTAATACGTAACCGGGGTTATAATACTTACAATGAGGCATAATTTCGTTAATTAGGGGGGTATAATACCCGGAAATAGCTTATATTATGTAGAAAGTCGAGAGAGAAATAAATTGTGAGCGATCGGAGACTGAAGCCGATGCCCTCAATTTATAGGGCTGAAATTTGTCTTCGTCGCGCCCCGCGTATGACTCGGCCAGGGTCTATGCGGCCCGCGAGGTCTTGTAGACTAGGTCGTAGCCTTGCCGCGTTGACACGTAGCCTTAACACGAGTCCGACACGTGGCGGCCTGGGGACTCGCCTGAGATTGGAGCTGTCGCGGCCCACGTAGGTCAAGGGGGTGGCTTACGCGCCCCGCGAGAGACCTTAAAAATTCGTTTTTATTTACTTTTTATAAAAATAAAGGTATTCAGGGTCTGTTTTTGCATACGGGTTGTATTTTATGACATATAGGGATATTTTAAGATATATTAGGGTGCCAGAAAAATTCAGGAGGATTGTTAAAAATATGGTAATAAAATTAAAGATAAAAAGACGCTCGATTTTATGGTGAATTTTTTATAAAAAAAAAAAAAGAATTTCGTATAAAAAAGTTATGAACGTTTAAAAAATAGGGGTGAAATACGCATGTGCTTTGCATGTGGAGAGAGAGTCAAAAAATAAAACTTTCTCAAGATACCCAGTTCTTTTTTATCCTACATTATCACAATAACCATTGATTTAAAAAATAAATGGTTAAGATTAGTTCTCATCTTAACCATACATATCCTTACTAGATTTTTTGTGCTATATTTTTTTGTAATACATATTTTGTTCTAGATTTTTTGTACTGCGTGTGTTTTCTTTTTTTTTTTTGTATTTTTTAGAAAACAAAAGGGGTGTCACATTTTCACACTCCTATTTATAAGAACCAAAATGTTTTAGTATCAAAATGTCCATTCTTCCGTCACATGTTATTATCACAATCATTCTTGGGCTACTTAGGCAAAATCCACTTTTTAGTAAACCCTCTCCGGTAAATGTTATATTGATTAAATATTCAGTTCACTTCTATATACACCTAAAATGTCACGTTTAAAAACTAAAATCGTTGACATTTATCCATAAACCTAATTTTTTTAGTATAAAAAAACCTATTGAGTGCTTTTCATAATTGAACCAAAAAATATAATTTTCTGTTTTTGTTAGACAATGTGAACATCATACTTTTTTGGATATTTATTTAAGAATGATGGTGGACTCTAGTTTCCTTAAACCAGTCGGCAGGACGTGGGTTTGCATACGGCCGCTGGTTTCCGCGAGTATAATAGATTAGAGGCTCATCAAATCAAACAAGTCCTACAACTACAATTGCGCAGCAAATTATGGGCTTGTATTAGTTAAATATATACAATTAAACTGTAACAAAATATACACTAAAAAAATAAGTCTATTTTAAATCTGGTCTTAATCATCATCTTGTCTGTAATTAAAACAAGACTTAATTGCACAGATTTTTATACTTGCATCTTCGTTTTAATAAAATAGTTATTATGTATTTATCTGTAAGTGCGATCGAAATACAACGTATTTGTAGTTAGATTTACACCCGTATAAATTTTATTAGTTCACATGGTGCGTTTAAAATAGAGCTCCTATAGACACATAATAGAATGGAACAATTCTCCATTTAGACAGTTATTGTTTTTTATTTTCCGATAATAAGACTGGTAATAACATGTAAAGATATGTTCGTTAGATTAAACGGTCAATTTTGATGGATTACATTGGGCTCCTACGGACCTCTACAGGTAAACAATCAATGCTTTACGACTCGTTACCCAAATACTAGTCTCAGAATGAATTTTGGTCCATTATGGACTGTTATGGAAAGTCATGTCAGACTTTACGGTCCTTTACCCATAAGTTAGGGTTTTGAATAAAAGAATCCTATTACGGACTCTTATTGGAAGATGGGTCAGGCCTTATGGCCCGTAACCAATTAATAACAATCAAATACAATCTAGATATGCCCATGCCAAATTGCCAATCATTAGGTTGCTTAACGCAATTGACACTTAATGTGCAATTGCGTCTATAGGCAACCCTGACCATTACAACTACCTTGTTTTCTTTCCGGATATTAGATTATGACGGGAAATAAACGTAACCTATTAAGATAAGGACACATATATACCTTCCGAAGTCCGAACCATTGGTCTTTATGGAAATTGGTTGAATAACCGCCCTCTGCGAGTTCCATGAATAGCCAGACAACCCAGCCGAACCTCTACAAAAAGGAATTATTTGTTTTGACTCGTTACTCGACCAGGCATGTTTCTATGAGCCATGAGGTTGTAAAGAACTTACGATTGATTCCTTTAAATGTGTTTTCCGGAAGACTTGTCCAGAGATCCAAGCAACCAACCCACTCAAATTGGTGATCAATTAAAGCGACCAAATTAAAACTTGGTTACTATTCTACAAAGCTACCCCGATTAATATACAACCACCAAAAAAATACTTTGAATTAACTTGTAATATTTTTAGTAAGTTGGGATGATACATTTATATCACACAAATAACATACTTTTGGTTGGATCTATGCGTTCCCCTAATTGATCAAATCCCTGTTTATTTGAGTAGATCATGGAAACAAATCAGAGTGTATGATGAATGAGTCCAATCCAATATCCATCTGCATGCCTGTTAAGTATGTTAACTCATTGAAGAATATCAATAATGAAATAATGAATGGATCATTCTTGAATTTACTAAAGAATTTAACCCATGGTTACAAATCATAATTCCAAACAAACAATACAAAAAACCTGTCTGGATTTCCAAACCGGTTCCTAACCTGACCCGATACGACGCCTGAAATCGCCAGCTTGTATATCAGTTCCTACTCTTGTTGCTGAAGCCGGTTTGGACCCGAACCGAGTTGAAAAAACCCATTTGAACCGGTTAACTGGTTTCGACCCGACCCAAACTGATTTGTCGAGTCATAAACCGGTTATGGAGGAAAAGATCAGAGTTTTCAAAGTTGACCATCATTTAATTGAATAGTTTCAGCAAACTAAATATGAATCCAGTTGTAGAATTCAAAAAGAAATTAAAAATTATGCCCCCATGCAGGATCGAACTACAGACCTCCAGTTTACAAGACTGGCGCTCTACCACTGAGCTATAGGGGCTTTTGTTTTAAAGTAGTAGTTTTCTCTTTTAATACTTTAGAAAATGTAAGTGTGCTAAATTTTTGAAAGCTCACAAAAATTTAGAGCTGAATATGATGGTCTGAAACTAAAATTAGAAATAGAAAGCCATTTTTTCTATAAAAAGTTTAGTTTTACAAATCTTTATCCAACTTAACTATATATAGTGTATAACTATCCAACTTACCGGTCATTGCTTTGTAATTGCCCTTTTTCGTGTGGAATGATATAGATTATTCAAAAAAAAAAAAAAAAAACTAAAATCTTCATATATAAACTAGCTTGTTAATTAGAAACGAGAGATAGCTTGAGCAATTAATTAATTACTTTTTTTTTACTAATTCACTAAGCATTACTTCTATTCACAAAGGAATATATAATGGGCCGACACGAATAAATATATGAATCGGGTTTGGGTTGAAAATTTTGACCAAGATTTACAACCACTAATAAAAACAATATGATAAAAATCTTTTGATGTTTTAAGGTGGTGTTTGAATTGTTTGTTTTACTTATAAGCAATTTAGATAAACAATACAATTAAATATCTGCATATAAAATTTCCAAGAAACAGGTAACAAATTAATTGTTCATATAACCTACAAATTAACTTAACCACTATAGCAAATCACTAAAAGCTCATGGTTCGTTAAAACTTAGGATAACTGATGTAAAATGAGTGGTAAATTGCACTCTTTCGATCAAAATCTATAATTAAAAAAAAATCACTATTAGGGGAGGGGGTGGTCACTAGTGATAGAATTTCATCACTCACAATATCCAATCATGTTCCGCCATGTCAGCAACCATTTTTCCATCACTCACAACTTTTTTAGTGGCGGTGGTCATCACTCACCACCACACCCAATAATTTCCCCCCCAACCAACAATTACCCTCAAAAAAAAAAAACATCACTCCGTGAAAAAAATAACGAAATCCGGTTTTCGTTATTGTATCACGTTGTGAACTAATGGTGGCGACGAAGTCCCCCCCCCCCCCCCCCCCCCCCTTCCCCTTATTTTATATATTAAACTTGATAAGAAATTAAATCAAAATAGACAGTAACTAGTCAACAAGCTTCGTCACTATCCAGATTTTCTAGGGTAAATACTAAATACACCACACTTACATTCTGCAAGATCTGCACTTACAACTTTTTAGTTGTAAAGTGCGGTTGATATGGTTTTTGTGACGTCTATAATTTTATTTCATCTTTTCTTTACAAGTGAATTGGGAAAAAACACTTTGAACATGTAAATCACAAGAGTTTTCTTGTAAAAACCAACATAGGAAAAACACATTTTGCATGGTAAGGTGGTTGTTACAAATTGAGCCTTAACTTACCAAAAGAGCCGTCTTGAACTCACAAAAGTTCATGTATATATGTGTTTAGTTAGCTAGTAAACCACCAATCTGATTTTTTTATAAGCACACATATACATTGATCAATCAGTTAAATTAAATTTGATCGGATCACTGTTTCACTCTCAATATTCTCTCTTACAATCTATTATTTCATGAAACCACATAATTTCCATCACAAAAACAACATATGGAGTGCACCATGATCCTCAAGAACCTCATATTCTCTTCACCAAGATGGTTGTATTCCCATTTATGGCTTTCAGACATAACAATGGGGCTCTTCATCATCTTCATATCCAAATCCATAATTCAAAGTCTCACTACAAAAGGTCCTATGATATGGCCGATTGTTGGATCGTTTCCAACGGTTGCCTTAAATGCCTTTAACATGTATGAATGGGGTAGCAAAGCTTTGATCAAATCTGGTGGAACATTTTCCTATAGAGGTCTTTGGATGGGTGGCACTTTTGGGATTGTCACAAGTGATCCTATTAAAATCGAATACATGCTCAAGACAAATTTCAAAAATTTCCCAAAAGGGAAAGCTTATAAAGAAAGATTCTATGATTTTCTTGGAGATGGAATCTTTAACGCCGATGACGAGTTGTGGAGGACGCAGCGTCGTGTGGCTAACTCGGAAATGCATTCGACTCGCTTCATACGCTTCTCCATGGACTCCATTAAGACACTTGTGCATGACAAGTTGTTGAAGCTTTTAGATGCTAAAAAGGGGTGTGTTATTGATTTGCAAGATGTGCTTCTTCGTTTTACTTTTGACAATACTTGTGCAGTCGCATTTGGTGTCGATTCGGGGTGTTTGGATGTTGAATTACCAGAAATGCCCTTCGCGAAGGCATTTGAGAAGGTGACTTTTATGATTTTGATGAGGTTTTTGACCCCTCGTTACCTTTGGAAGCCACTAAAGTTTTTCCGATTAGGGTTTGAGAAAACACTACAAGAAGCTGTCAAAGTTGTGCACGATTTCGCTGAAAAAACTGTAAGAGAAAGAAAAATGGAATTATCATCCAACAAAGAAGGCATAAAGGGTACTTCAAGGTGTGATCTTTTGTCAAGACTTATTATAATGGAACAAGATAAAAAAGAAAAGTTTTTTTCTGATAAACTGCTTCGAGATTTTTGCATGAGTTTCATCTTAGCAGGTAGAGACACAAGCTCAGTGGGATTATCATGGTTTTTCTGGTTAGTTGCCAAAAATCCATCAGTTGAAACACGAATTCTCGAGGAAATCCATGACATCTTACGAAAGCGAGAAAACCCCTACAAGGAAAATCAAGAAAACATAATATTTACATTAGAAGAACTGAAAAACATGACTTATCTACAAGCAGCAATATCTGAATCCTTACGTTTATACCCTCCTGTCTCATTTGATCACAAAGAGCCACAAGAAGACGATGTTTTCCCAGATGGGACTCCGGTTAGAAAGGGTGCACGAGTTGTGTACATGATGTATGGCATGGCTAGAATGGAGAGCCTTTGGGGTAAAGACTGTTGTGAGTATCGGCCCGAAAGGTGGATTAAAGATGGTAAATTTGTGAGGGAAAGCCAGTTCAAGTACACAGTGTTTAATGCTGGTCCACGGATGTGTGTGGGCAAAAAGTTTGCATATATGCAAATGAAAATGATTGTTGCTTCGATTTTACTAAGGTATAGATTGAAACTCGTTCAAGGACAAAAAGTATGTCCGAAAGTAAACACTACACTTTATATGAAGCATGGGCTATTGGTCACAATGGAGCCTAGGGCAAAGTTAATACATTGATGTTGAATTTCATGTCATGTGGTCATTTGAATTTCTTTAATGTAATGGTTGTGAACTTATTTTAAATAGGGTTCAAGTTATACCTATATATGTGAGACATAATGAAACTTTATGTCAATTCTACTCATCTTATTTTTCTTTCACATTTATTTTAGTTAAATTTTGTATGATGGGTAAAATGACTCTACACATAAAAGATGGTATGATTGAGAATAGAAATCGCCATATGATATAGACATGTCGGCATGTTGGTATTGTCGGGTATGACCCGAGCCAGAGTGGTTGAGGGCATGACAGATAGCCGTAAAAAATCAAAGCTTAGGTATTAGTAAATTGAAACGGGTCTGTGTGGGGCTTGGGCCCAATTGCTACCAGACTAGCTATTTTAGCCCAATAACTTGTATTTTTTCGGGCTAGAGGCTATTCATCTTGAGCCATAAATGTGAAGGCTAGCTTTGGAGCCATGACCTGCATGCATCTATTCATCTTGGATCAACCAATATTCATCTTTGATTAGGGGCTTTGGCACACAAGTGACTACTAGTCCACTACCCTTCGATATGCAGTCTGAGTAGGCCTTTTGATCCGCTCGGTTTTTAGACCTTCAAAACTTTCTTATGTGGACCACTACTCCACAGAGGTTATCACATTTTGGTTTTTCTAAAGATTTCTCAAATATTTTTCATTGATCGAGTCCTAAATTCCTTAATTGGGTACCACATTTTGTTTTTTCTTAAGATTTCTCAAATATTTTTTCATTGACCGACTGCTGAATTCTTTAATCGGGTACCACTGCGCATATGACATATTATGTATGATGATGTTTCATAGCTTGGTTTTGAGAAAGTCATTATCGGTTACGGTATGTTGAGCGCAATCTTCCATATTGGCCAACATCCCATTTTGGGTGTGAGTTATAGGATGAATATTTTTATAACAAAAGGGGTTTTATTAAATCCGATGGAATCATTAAAAGTGTTCTTTTATTTTAATAAAAAGAATTAATCATGTAATGAGACACTTATTTGTATTTGGAGTGTCGCAAGCTTAGTTAATATTTCTGTAAGACATTTGTTTAAATTAAAAGTCTTGAGGACTATTGGTAGCTAAAACATAAATCTAGTTTTAAAAACTTTGAAACTTGAGGGGCTAGTCTTGCAAGTTTGAAAACTTGATTAAAAGCGAGTGAATATAAAGTATAAACGACGGGAAGCAAGGAGGACCCCAAAACTTGGGTTAATCCATAAATTTGGTTAGTGAATTAATTGTCAAGAATTGGAAGATTTTTTTTATTTTTTATTTTTTATAAATCACTAGTAATTAGGAGCTTGGTAAGTAACTTCTACTTTAAACCCTAGGTTTTGAGGTGTTCATGGAGATGAAAGTATATTCATGATAAAAGTTGAAGTTTTGATGATAGACTGTCTATTTCATAAGTTAGTGTTGATTTAATCCGGGTATTCAAATAATGTTGATGCATGATAGAGAGTTGTAGAGGTTCATGTGGGTTTTGATGGAATCATGTTATAATCACAATCTTTTCAGAAATAATGTTTGTAATAGTTAAAATGACCTTAATTTTTGTTATTATTGTTCCTAGTATCCCTAAGTGTGAACTTTGGTCAAGATGTTGAAGATGATGTAAAAATGTAAATAATATGACTAGAAATCATGGGGATTTTATGTACATTTAGTTAAAATGATTCAATTATTTATGTTAAGATTAGAGTATTTGAAATGAATTAGTATGACAAAAGGTAAATGATTTTATCCAAGTTTTATTAAACGCACAAAGTGTTTGATGAAATGCTAAACCAAGAAATTTGGGTTAGTTATTGGGTGACTTGATATTTGGAAGTCAATGGATTGTATTAGTGAATAAAAACACGAATGAATTTGGGATGCCTAACTTCAATTAAGTTAGTACATGTATGTAAGAAGGGCGATGAATGTAATTGATGAATTGGTTTTCTTGTGGTGATCTATGTTAAAAGAATCTCACACTATGCATTCTAATATGAAATGTTGACTTGGAAGCTTGCTATGAATGTTGAAGCTTGGTAGTCAATGGAACACTGGGAGGAAGCAATAGGTAAGTGGTTATCACTCTATAGTAAATAATATAACTATATACATGGTTGTAAAAGTCGCTAGGCGCTCCATAGTCGGTCGATCGAGGAGTTGAGAGTACTTGGCCTAGGCGTAGAGTACCTAGGGAGTATCGGACATGTTAAATTATAAAGAAATTAGTTTTCGGAAATTAAATATATGTCAAATAGCATAAATTTACTAATATTTATAACAAGATGCGTGAAAATGATATTAATTCTTTAATATGATAGGCAAAGAAATTATGTTTTATTTTTTTTAAAGTCAGACTCGGCCCAAGTTGACCTACTAGATCTGATTTTGGCCGAAGTTGACCGCGTTTGATCGATTCCGAGTAATTAGGCGGATTTGAAGAAAGTCTTTTCGACAACCTACCTTGTAGCGATTACTTGGAGAGTACTTGGCCTTGGAGACCTTGTTTTACAACCATGACTATATATATGAAGTATAGAGCATTACTTTGATTGATTTGTAAAATTAAGTATAAACTGAATTGATGTCTTATGGGTGTGTTCTTTGGTTAATTAATTAGTATTGGTTATAGGTCCTTAAATGGACATCAGAAGAGAATACATGTGTTTAGATATCAATTATAATCATTGACTAAAGAAATGAATTGATTTAAATGTACTTATGAGCCAGTTTCATGATGAGGAAGAAGAATGATGGACTCCTTTATAAAATTGCAAAGTGTAGCTAATAACATAGTTTAGATGAGGTGGAAACTTGCACCGCTTGCAAATAAGAAAATGCTAAGGGATGTACACATAATGATGGGATGGATATAATATGTGTATGATTCATATATCTATAGTATATGGAATGTAAGACAAGTACTAGGTCAAGGAATTGGGTTGAAATGAGAATCAACCAAGGTAAATCAGGCCTAGTCGTAGGCAGCGTACGCTAGGGAGGTCGTAGGCTACCTATTACGACTCATCTGCTGCAACTTCTGACCAAAATATGGGTTATTTGGCCCATTTTGTGATATCTTTAAATTAGTTTAATGCAAACTCTATTGGTATGGTTCTTATATGATATAGAACCAACTTATGGTGTGGTAATACCTCGGAGGTGTAATCGTGGAGGGATTTGGATGTGAAGATCAAGTGCTCGAGATAGACACGAAAACACATCTCAAGGATTAATTTATAATTCGTTATTTCAATTATGAGAATTGTTAAATAATGAATTATAGGATATATTTACCAAATCCTAATGACTTTATAAACACACTTGACGTTTCAGATGGTGAAGATCATGTTTATGAACTTAAATTAAGAAAAATATTTTTGGGACCAAATTTCCGCATTTAAATTAAGCCAATAAACCTTACAATATTTAGGGTGTTAAATTCTTCATCACATCACACTCTTCTAAACATAGTGTATGATACCTGCAACTATTGTGGCATTGGTTACATTCCTTCTGATTGCCCAAACTATGATCAAACATCTACCGTTCGTGCCCGCCCAATGGCTAACTTTTTCGATGCTAATTATACTATTAGCACCACATGGTTCCCTAACACAGGAGCTAACAACCATGTCATACTGAATTTATCAAGTCTTGACAATTCAGAGGCCTTCAATGGTGGACTCACTCCATGTTCCTAATGGTAAGGTACTCTCTATTCTCCATATTGATTCCTCGTAATGGTAAGGGACTCCCTATTTCCATATCTAACATACTTCACGTTCCCGAATTAAAATAAAAAATTTATATTTAAAAAAATATGATTAGATAACAATGGTTGCTTTAATTTTCACTTTTCTTTTGTTGTTATAAAGGACGGGTCTACACACACTATCCTTCTAACGAGGCCAGTGAGAATGGTCTCTATTCTCTTCAAGTCCGTCAATTGCAGTCTCTCGATAAGGCAACTTTCTATGCTACACAGGCCCCCTTCACTATCTGGCACATGCGGCTTGGTCATCCACTTTTGAATTTTATGTTATCAGATTGTTTACTTTCCCTTACTACAAACTTATTTGTGATGTTTATCTAATCCCAGTTTTGTCGTTGAACTTTTCTTGAATTAGTATAATGAGTTGTTTGGTCCTTGCACCTATATTTTCTTCTAATAGCTATCGTTATTTCATGTTATGTGTTGTTCATTTCTCCGTTACAAGTGGATTTTTCCCCTTGACTCAAAAATCTGATGTTTACAAAACATTTAAAAGCATTGTGACCATCGTTGAACGTCATTTTAATGCTAAAATCAAGACTGTTCAAACGGATTGGGGTGGTGAGTTTTGACGTTTAACGAGTTTTTTCACCTCCTTTGGGATTATTCACAAGTTATATTGTCCTCATACTAGTGAACAAAATGATTTTGTTGAATACCAGCATCTCCATGTTTTTGAAACCGACCTTACTCTTCTAGCTCATTTCTTTGTCCCTCAAAGGTTTTTTAACTTTTCCTTTGACATAATGTCTATTTAATCAATCATATGCCTTCTCGGGCATTATACACCAAATCACCTTTGAACATATGTGCAATCGCTCTCCTGACTACTCAGTTTTTGAGTGTCAGTGTTTTACTCATCTTTGAACATACAATCATCACAAGATGGATTTATCTTCCATTCATTGTATCATTCTTGTCAATATCCATGCACATCATGGCTATTAGTGTCTTGATCCTCAATCAGGGTGTATTTACATTACTCAACATGTTCGTTTCAATGAGGATCATTTTTCATCTCTCACCACCACTACTCCACCACCTACACCTCAATTATTCTTTCCCTACACTTCGTTCTCATATTCATTTTTCCCATCATCTCCCTACTCCACCAACTTACTCATGCTTGTCCAATCTGCATCAGAATCCCAAACCATGTGTCCCTTATAATCCTTCCACTAATCATGTTGCCACATTCGATTCATCGCTCATTGAGCCCACATCCTTTACCAATACAAACAAACATCCGGGTGGTGTCCATCCATGGATAAAAACAATTACTACATTTGTTAAAACTGGTACATGGTCTTTAGTTCCCCATGTTCCAAATACTAATGCTACTGATTGCAAGTGGGTTTAGAGGTTAGAGAAGGAATAAAATGTGATATTACTCGCTACAAGCCCCGTCTTGTGGCAAAGGGTTTTCACCAACAATTAGAGTTCTACTTTCATGAAACTTTCAGTCTGGTGATCAAATCTACCACCATAGGGTGGTTCTATCCCTTGTTTTTACAAAACATTTACTACTTTGTTAACTAGACATTCACAATGCATTCTTACATGGTGACCTTAAGGAGACAGTTTACATCAACCATGTCACACCCTGACTTTTACGGAAGCGTGATTTATTGGTGTGACTTTCTTAATACCATAGCATTCAATCATAACAACGCTATATGATAAAACCATAAGATGTTCATCCATTAATTAAGTTTGAAAATAACACAACATAATTGTTTGAAACATCGACACCAAATTTATGTTACAAAGCACAACAAGTTTTAAGGAGTTCACTAAGACTCGACGAAAGATCTTAAACAAACCCGAGTTTAGGGCCATGTATCTCGTCCAGGATTAAGATACATCTCCTAAACCCCAGTGACTTGGATGACATCTTTTATTTATAACGCAGCTTGAAACACATGCAAACACCTGCCAGATCCACTTAGTTCCCTGAAATACATGTAATTTGAAAACATCAACAAAAGTTGAGCGAGTTCATGTGTTTGTGTATGAATAAACATTTAAAGTATGTATGTATGTCCCTGGTATGTAGCAATAAGGAAAAACAGATCACCAATGGTTTGCAAGGCCAATGGTATGTGTGAAATGGTGCAGGAAAACTCAAACCTAGCGGAATTTTGCCACGGCATTTGTATGTGGACATAGTCACCACATGGGCCACCCTGGTCCTCATGGGTGTGGGTTCGCTATACCCAAATAGATCTATCACTCATGTCACTCGGTCCTACAACGAGGATTAATGGCCTTAAGTGTTATACCCACCTTTCACATGATCAAGCAATAACCCTCCTTAGCTAACCATACCATGTATAAAACGTTTGTAAACAATTGTAACATGTATATCACCCCTGAAGTTATAAAACTGAAAACAGTTAAAAGAAAAGGGGGACATGAACTCACTGTTTTGCGTCTTCTGTGCTCGTAACTCAAGTCACCTCAGCAAACACGACTCCCTACAATGTACTAGGGTCTATTAGACGAACGGGTCATGCCTTGATTTAGAGTTAACGTTTTTGAGTTACGTTTCTTTTATGTCCTCAATATTATTCCAAGTTATAATTTCTTGTTAAAATAATAATTATTTTAACTTCAAATTATATTTAATTTTGGAATAATTTGTTAAACAATATTTCTGTAATAATACTTCTCAAGTATTTATTTTCATATTTCCTTCCAAGGATGGGTGTATCTCATACATGTATATTTGTATTCTTGTATTTGTAATCCCAAAATAATATATTTTCATGTCTCACTTTAGAAAATATATTTAACTTATTTTGTCCAAAATATTATTTACCAAAAATATATTTACAATGGTATTCTCCGGAATATTTTATAAGTTACGTTCTATCGTTCGGTTCCACAATATTACGTGTATAACTTATATATTTATTCCTTGTGATCTTTGGTATTATTTCGGATTGTAATTTCTTGGTATTTTGTTAAGTTATATTATTTTAACCCTAAAATAATATAACTACTACACAATGTATACAAATAATCACACACAATGTGTCTTTAGTGTAAATATATATTCTAAATACATATTTGTCCATTTTTATTTATAAAAACCAACCTCCAATACTTGTATTTTTGTAACAAAATCTATGGCAAGGTTTATATTGAAAATCATAGTTAAAACACACTTGTAAATATTTGTTTAGAAAATATTTTTCTAAGTGTTTATATTTTTAGAAAACTTTGCATAATTTCCCCTAAAAATGGAGGTGTCCATGCTATTAAAGTATATCATTTTCTTTTCAAAAATCATCACAACAATCAACAATCAACCTACACTTACCAAGTGCTAAAACTATGCTATTTACATAATAATCATGAACTTGAACTTTCATAAAAACTTGTAGTAACTTGGTAGTGTGTTTAGTAGGTTTAGTTACCCTTTAAAGTGTGTTTATTTTTTAAAAATCTCATTCTTAAAGGATTTAGGTGTTTACAACTTACTAGATGATTTTTCCAAAAATCATTCTTTTGAATTTTTCTTGTAAATAATGTATTCTTATACTTGTTTTAACACTAGAAACATGGTTAGTTTCTCTAAAAACAATGTTTATGTAAATCTTTGTGATTTAGCTTGGTTTCTTTGGAAAACTATTTTAGAAATCATCCACTCACAAGACTTGTATTTTGTTTAAATCATCATCACATGAAAACAACTTTTATTATTCAAGTTCATGTAAACATAAGGCATGATGATCTTGGCCTTTCACAAGATCATCACATTAACTTACTAGATCATTTGTTTAATCACAATCTAGTAGGTTCCATATGATGTCTAACATCACTAACACTAATAATCAATCAACAAGAAGCAAATAAACACAAATCAACATGATTTCATATGTTAATAAGCTTATGTTAGAGATTTATGATTATGTCTTTTAGTGTTGATCATGTTTATCAATGTACATCATCTTTTAACCAACAATATATGAAGTAACAAAGGGTTATGAGGGCCTTACTACTAGCACAAGGCTAGGGAAGAACACAAGATGATGGTGATGACAAAAGCGTTGGATAAAAGCAATCGGGTGAGGTCCTTCAAGATCCAAGACCACCAAACCTTCTTATATGGTTCCTTACACCTTTGTGAGTATATGGATTAAATAGAAGTGAGATGATGATGGTGGGGTGGTGGGTGCTTGTTCTCGGCTGATTGGAGGGGAGAGAGGAAGGAGATGAAGTGTGGTGTGAAGTGTGAGAGCTCATGTATTCTTATAATCCATCTAATGTTATTACCCATTGTGTAACATGTTTGTAGTAGTACATACAAAATCTTCTAATCAATCTTATAGGATTTAAGCAAGATCTTGAGAAATCTTGTAAGATTTTGGAGGTGGGGCCACATAAGTGACCGTCCACTTAGGGGGGGGGGGGGGTATTTAGTTGGGGTTTAATGATAAGTTTGGATTCTAAGTGTATTAGTTAGTGTTTATGTGTATTGGGTGTTATATAGTATGTTAGGGTGTTCGGGGATCATAACTAGCTCGGAAACATTAAAACAATGCATCTAGTATAATTTTGGTGTTTCGGGTAGTGTCCGGTTGTTCGGTTAGATACCGGTTCGTTAAAGTGTCAAACCATTCCGTTCAGTGATCTTTATGTACCTTTTTGTGACACTTTTAATTCTCGACACTTAGGAAAGCATTCAGGACCATTTAGCCATATTTTTGCATGTAATTAGTTTGTTAAAATGCTGAATTTTGCTGAAATGTGCTGAATTCAGCACTTTTAGTGGGTTTTAGGCACTTTCCGGCACTTAAACTATCACCTAGTGAAGCAGTTTTATGATCCTTACTTTCCTACACATCATACTAGTGTAGAACTTGGTTTCTGGCTCATACTGGGTCTCAAAACATTGTATGTCTACGTACTGAACCCCGTCATCACATTCCTGTTTTATCCGTTAACTGTGCTAACTGTGTTTTGTGCATCATGTATGTCAATAAAGTTTGCATGTGATAATGAGGTGACATTATGTAATATGTGATGCACATGTAAGTATGTTGCAGTAATCAGAAAGCAGTTTAAGTTATCAGTTGTAATTCAGCATAGTCATTAAGCACTAATTAATATTAATTAATTGTACGGATACCTGTATTTTTTACGGTTGTCACATTCTCCCCATGTTAAGAAAATTTCATCCCGAAATTTTAAGCTCTGCTACTAGCTGCAGCGGAGTTGGGGAACAAATGTGGGTATTTCGTTTTCATGCGATCCTCACGTTCCCAAGTGAATTCTGGGCCGTGAAGCGCATTTCAACGAACCTTGATGAGTTTAACACTACTCCTGCGCGTCTTGTTAACCTTCTAATTAGTAACCTCAACAGGTTCTTCAGTAAAGTGGAGTGTGTCATCAATGTGAACTTCATCGGCAGGAATGACAATTGTTTCTTGAGTTGGACTCTTTTTCAGATTAGATACATGAAATGTATCATGAACGCCATTCAGTTCTGCGGGTAGATCCAACTTGTAAGCTACAAGACCAATCCTCTCCAGGATTTTGAACGGTCCAATGTATCGCGGGTTCAACTTCCCACGCTTCCCAAAGCGTGCTACACCCTTCTAGGGTGAGACCTTTAATAAAACCATATCTCCCACTTGAAACTCCAAAGGTTTCCTCCTTTGGTCCGCATAGCTCTTTTGTCGATCACGAGCCGCCTTGATGCGCTCTCGGATCTGTATAATCTTGTCTGTCGTCTCTTGAACCAATTCGGGGCCAACAAGCTGTCTATCACCCATATATGCCCAGCATAACGGTGATCGACACTTGCGTCCATAGAGAGCTTCAAATGGTGCAGCTTGAATGCTTGCATGGTAACTGTTATTATATGAGAATTCAACCAAAGGTAGATGGGTGTCCCAACTGCCACCCAAATCCATTACGCAAGCCCGCAACATATCTTCTAGCGTCTGAATCGTTCGTTCGCTCTGGCCGCCTGTCTGTGGGTGAAAAGCAGTACTCAGATTTAACTAAGAACCAAAGGCTTCTTGGAAGGATTTCCAAATCCTTGACACAAATCTTCCGTCTCTATCAGAGATAATCGAAAGAGGCTGATGTGCGTAAGTGTGTATAGTTTTTAATGTATATTTTTAAGCCCTTTTTACACTTTTTAGCCAAGTTTTAAATTTATAAAACACGATATTTACTAACACTAAACACACATATGGGCAAGTGCACCCATCGTGGATGTAGTATAGTGTTGGTAAGATACCGAGGCCGTCCAAGGACACAAGAGCTTTTAGTACTGGTTTATCCTCAACGTCTAATCAAATCAAAAAGTTAGAAAAAGGTTTTAAACTAGAAAAATAAAACGAACTAAAATGCTGAAAAATAAAATAAAAGTAAAAACAGATAGACAAGATGAATCACTTGGATCCGACTCGTGTGTAGTGTAACCTTTGATTATTTCCGCACTTTTGCACTTTTTAAGAGATTATCTTAGTTATTGTAGCAGGCCCCTCTTTTGAAGGTGACGTTACCCTCAACCCAGTAGTTTGAGGCAGCAAGGATACAATCCTAAAGGGTCGGATTATTAAAAGATAATTAATTAAGTTATTAATGCATAATGTGGTAGGCCCCTCTTTTGAAGGTGACGTTACCCTCGGCTAAGTAGTCTGAGTCAGCTGGGATACAGTCCTAAGTAGCCGGGTTAAAGTTTTAATAGTAGCTTACTTATGAGGGGATCAAAGAGTTTGGACCCCCGCCATCCGATACCGGTGGGTATTGAAGGAGGTCCTACTAAATTTGACCCAGGTCCTTTGTAGGATCTATACACTGAACAATGGCAAGACTCTTACCAAACCGTTCCCTTAACCCCCGACCAGGTAGCCAACATATCTCCATATAGACCGTGGTGATATGAATGGTGAAAATCTTTTATTTTATATAGACAGTAAAATAATGCCAAGACACCACGGACAAACGATAAGGAAGAATCACCTTCAACATAAGAAACTAGTTATTAAAGTCATTAATACATAACCAAATAAAAAGTGCGAAAAGATTAAAAATAAAAAGTATTACACTAGACACTTGTCTTCACCAAGTGATGTAAGAGACTTAGGCAAACATGGCCTTTGATTGTCAAAAACTCTTACGATCAATGTTGGATCCCGAGACGACTCACACACTCTACGATGGACAATGGACAATGGATGATGGTGGTGGATGATGGATGATGGTGTTGTGATGGTGGTGGGTGGTGGGTGAAGTGTGAGATGGGTGGTGTGCCAAGGGATGGTTTGCAATTGAGCCAAGCACCCCTATTTATAGGCTGAACAGAGGCTCGGGCACGGCCCCGTGTCTACCTTCCTTCTCTTTCTTCATTAATTGCAGTTTGACTGCATTAGTTGACCACGCCCCCGTGTCCACTGGGCACGCCCCCGTGTGCAGAAGCGTATCTGTACTATCAAGATTTCCCCAGATTCTGCGAATCTTAGAGTTGACCACGACCCCGTGTCCGCTGGGCATGCCCCCTTGGTGGGTGATAGAAGCTTCTACAGCTTTGTCTTTTCTGCTGACACTTGGGCACGCCCCCGTGCTCACTGAGCACGGGGTGTGTTCAGCCTTCTGTTGTATTTTAGTTCACATACGCCCCCGTGCTCTGCTGACAAAAACACACTTTTTCCAACATTAGTACTAAAAAGGGTTAGTTTTATGCCACATTTGATGTAATTTATATGTTGCATTTTGCACACATAAAATACCCCCACACTTGAATCTTTGCTTGTCCTCAAGCAAAACTCTTTATAATGTGGCTTTACACTCCCAAATGGAATGGGTAGAAGAGAAGGTTTTTGGGCTTGTCATAGAGTGTCGGGATTTCCAAGATTCTTTATTAAGTTCTATTTTTATTTATTTACAATCCTATTCGTCATGATTTATTTAAAACATTATATAAGATATATTACTTATTAGGGCATAACATGCCTTTTTAAAATTCCATTTATATACAAGTTCACATACCTCACGGGGTATTACTTAACACTCGGCTGAAGATGTATTTTAGTGAATCACTCGAGAGAGGCATGGAACTTACTCCTACCATAGGCTTGCCAAGCAATCAATCCTCCTCCTTTTTAACTATATATCTTTGTAAATATCAAGAGGACTTTTGGGTGAAGGGTTAGGCTTGGGTTAAAGGTAGGTGGTTGGGTTAGTGGTTAGTAAAAGGGCGAAAGACGTAAAAAGCGTCAGTTTTCGTAAGACTTTTTATTTTTGAAATTTTTATTTTGATGAAGCCGTTATTCAAACAAAGTTATTTTTGATAAACTTGTTTGTTTATTTCTCTTTTCCTTCATCATCATCATTTTTTTTTAACGTCATAAGAAAAACTGAGCTTGTTACTAAAACAAAGGGTTAAAAATAAAAAGGTTTTGGTGGGTGAAAGGGTTTTTGTTTTGGGTTATGAAATGAAAAGGTTTAAGCTGAAAGGGGTTAACTAGGGGGATTTTGGGTAGGTGGTAAAATAATAATAATAATGGTGTAGAAATAAAAGGGTTAGTCCTAATGTCTCCATCATTTACTTACTCGGGTTTAAGTTGGTAAGGACTGGGAATGTATCGTTGTGGAAAGTTCTAGAGTTGTAAGAACCAAGCGGATATTCACACAAGAAACGAAAAATGAGCATTTAGTTTAAAGATATGTATTTGTATGCTCAATAAAGGCTCAAAACTCACTTTTTGTGGGAATGGGTTTTTATGTGATCAAGTATATATAATCAATTTTAAATAAACTTGTCATGCCGTTTCATAATTTTCTTATGTTGGTTCTTTTTATCACGACGCTATCGGTTGTAAATTTGTAAAAATATAACATTTTTAGAACTTGAAATTCCCAATTTAAACCTAGACAAGTAAAAAAAATTTGGAAATTTTTGAAAAAATTTGGGGTGATTAGCGGTTCCAATAGAGTTTTATCATCCCCCCCCCCCCCCCACACTTAAATTACACAATGTCCTCAATGTGTCCCAAAAATAAGTTTTTAGGTTGATTGAATGTGTAAAAAGGTGAAAAAGCAAAAATTTATGTTACTGGACGTCTGGACACGGCCCCGTGTTCAGATCTCCAGTAACAAAAGTTTGTAAAAAGAAACAGAAGCCTGGGCATGGGGGCGTGTTCAGTGAGCACGCCCCGTGTCCAGTTACCTGAACTGGGCATTTTCTGCAGATTGTGCAGCACGGGGCCATGTTGTGCGGGCACGGCCCGTGCTGAACTTGCTATAATGAAGAAAATTTTATAGGATGGCCCTTATTTTTGTGCATGGGGTGCTGGTTCAAGTTTCCCTTGTTATCATTCACCATTCCGAGTGTGTTTTATTCCTGAAAATTAAAACTAAACTAGAAAACATAAAGATTAATCTAAACTAAACTAAGGATAGTTCCGCGGAATGCCTCCGTGGTGCGCCACGTTTATAAGGGTCCTTGGCTAGACCCAAAGCCTGGTCATGTGTTACCCAAGTGGGATGTTTTGCATCCCATGCTACACCGTCGGAGAGCATCATCCAAACTCGAGTCAATGACCTTTATGTAGTTGACCGGGTCTTCGTCTTCTACTCTTTTTCCAACTCCAAACTTCATTTCCTCGTCCCCAATCCTCAATGTTAGTGTTCCATCATTCATATCTACCACTGCTTGGGCCGTAGCTAGGAATGGCCTCCCTAGGATGAGTGGTACTTCGGCATCTTCCTCCATATCTAGTATGAAAAAGTCGTCTGGAAAGACAAATTCGCCGACTTTGACCAATAGATTCTCAGCGACACCTTGTGGATATTTGACGGATCTATCGGCGAGTTGTATGCTTATTTTTGTAGGGCTTGTTTTCCCTAAGCCGAGTTGGTTGAACATTGATTAGGGCATGAGGTTGATGCTTGCCCCGAGATCGGCTAGTGCATTACGAATGGGGGATTCCCCAATCGAGCAAGGAATTGTGAAGCTTCCGGGGTCAAGTTTCTTTTGCGGGAGTTTGTTGAGCAGTAAGGCGGAGCATTCTTTGCCTAAATTAACTAATTGAAATGATTCAATTTTCCTTTTATGAGTGAGGAAGTCCCTCATAAATTTTGAGTATTTAGGCATTTGAGTTAGGACTTCGATAAATGGAATATTAACATGCAATTGTTTAGTAAATTTTTGAACTTTGTGAATTGCTCATCGGTCTTTTGACGAATTAACCGACCTGGGTATGGAACTGGAGGATTCTTAGTAGGCTCTTGGATTGGTGGAGAAGCCTTCTCTGTTTGGGCGTGGGTGGAGTTGTGGTATGGCTGGATTGGCTTCTTTCAGCTGGCGGTACTGGAGCCTCCTCGGGACCCACGGTTCGGTTTCTCAATGTGATGAGACGTACTTGATCCTTTGGGTTGGTTTCGGTATTACTTGGTAACGCGCCTTGTGGTCTCTCGGAGAAATTTTGAGCTATTTGATTTAATTGTTTTTCAATGTTTTGAATGCTAGCTTGTTGATTTCTGAAATTCGATTCCAACTTTTGAAATCGATCCGAGTTTTTCTTTTCGGTGTCGGAGATGAGGCGAGATACAGTATCTTCAAGCCTTTCTCGTCCACCTTGTTGTTGAGAGAAATTTTGTGGTTGTTGAAAGTTTGTTCGTTGGTTTAGATTTTGTTGGTTACTACTATTGTCGGGTTCTCTCCAACCAAGGTTAGGGTGGTTACGCCATCCTTGGTTGTAGGTAACCGTTGGAGGACCCGACGGCCTAGGTCTATTATCAATGTAGTTTACCGATTCTGTTTAATCATTCATTTCTTTCATACAACTCAAATTTTCATGTAGCCCACCACACCCCTCACAAGCCATGACCGAGGCTGTTTTTGCCATTTCTAGCTTTTTGATTTTTGAAGAAAGGGCCTCGATTTGGGCTTGTAAAGAAGTGCTTTCATCAACCTTATAGGCGCCCGGGGAAATAGATTTATTGCCTCGGGAAGTGTGCCACTGAAAATTGGTTTGAGCAATTTCCCCAATTTGATTATAAATTTCATTTGGGCGACGATTACCTAAAAGTCCCCCGGAGCTAGAGTCGAGTGTTTGTCTTGTGTGTGGCAACAACCCTTATAGAAAGTGGATACTTGTTGCCATACCGCAAGACCGTGATGAGGACACTTTCTTAGTAGCTCCTTGAACCTTTCCCAAGTTTCATACAAGGATTCCCCGTCCTCTTGTGAATATGTATTAATTTCAGTCATTAATTTAGCCGTTTTTGCAGGAGGGAAATACTTATATAGAAACTTTTGGACTAGTTCATCCCAGGTGTTTACCGAGCCAACTGGGGAGGGTATTAAGCCAAGCTTAAGCTCGGTCTTTTAGTGAAAATGGAAACATGCGAAGGCGGATGGCGTTGTTTGATGCTCATTGATCTGAAAGGTATCACATAATTCTAAGAAATTAGTAATATGTAGATGGGGATCCTCGTCCGCAAGTCCATGGAAGGTTGCGGAGTTTTGAAGCATCTGTATCAAATGTGGATATATGAATGGTGAAAATCTTTTATTTTATATAGACAGTAAAATAATGCCAAGACACCACGGACAAACGATAAGGAAGAATCACCTTCAACATAAGAAACTAGTTATTAAAGTCATTAATACATAACCAAATAAAAAGTGCGAAAAGATTAAAAATAAAAAGTATTACACTAGACACTTGTCTTCACCAATTGATGTAAGAGACTTAGGCAAACATGGCCTTTGATTGTCAAGAACTCTTACGATCAATCTTGGATCTCGAGATGACTCACACACTCTACGATGGACAATGGATGATGGTGGTGGATAATGGATGATGGTGTTGTGATGGTGGGTGAAGTGTGAGAGAGGTGGTGTGCCAAGGCAAATAAAAAGTATTACACTAGACACTGTGTCACTGCGGCCATCAAACAAATACCAAACCAATGAAATATTGTATTTCATACTTTGGACTTGTATAAATATGTGTATCTTTTGCACATATCAACTCTTGTTCGATTTCAAGCTCTAAATCGCTTTCTAGAAGGTTATACGCGCACTAATGCGTAAATATAACCATTTTAATGCAACAAACACTCCGGAATAGTGAAATATACTTAACATACCTTAAATAACCTTTACATAACTTAGAAATAAGTTTTGAAGGCTTTGGTATGGCAAAAACAAGTTAATTCGCTTACAGGGACTAAACTTGACAAACTGTGAAAGTATGCCAATTTGAACTGTAACGAACATTCCGGAACATGACCATAAGTTAAACATACCATAAATATCCTTTACAAAGCTTAGAAATAGGCTTTGAGGTGTTCGGTATGCTAAAATAAACTTTTGGGTCATTCAGGGACTAAAAGCGTCAAAAAGTGCACAAGTTTGCATTTTCGCGCATAACTTACGTTCTGAATACATCCGGACATCCAAAAATTTATGTAAGCACTAAAATATTTTATTTTAGTGTTTGGCATAAGAAAAATCCATTCGTTGCGTCATTTGGATTGTTTTTCGATCTTATGCGCATTCCGTCGTAATTAACCGAACATCACGTTCGTACGACCAAACGAACCAACATCCGACATATTTTTGAGCATTTTTCATGTCCACAATGTTTAGGCATCATTTTAGGGCCTTAAAGTTGGCTTTACGGGCCTTAGAGGTGTCGGAAATGGCCTTAAACACCAACAGGGACTAAAACTGTCATTTTGCAAAGTTAGTTCTGATCTGACAAGGCCAGGCGGCCCGCGTAAGAGTTGTGTGTATCCTTACACGGCCCGCGTCAGTGTCTCAGACAGCAGAATGTGCAGAAACATCGAATCTGGTCCGTTCCACTTGTTGCAAATGGTTTTGGGAAATCTATGGGCTGGTTTGGAGTGCACATGGTATTACAATACCATGGGTGCAAGTGTACGGTTTAGATCGTGCCCCCTTTTCCAAGAAACGATCCTAACGGTTCGGAAAATCCTATAAATACCCAACCCACCCCATTGCAAAACCCACAAGAATTTTGATTTGAGAAGCTCTAAGTTGGAACCATTGTTTCATACCTGAGCTACTTGAATCGAAATTAGCATTCAGGGACCCTTCGTAAGTATTCCTTCGTTCTTTTATTGCTTTTCGAGTCCGAAAGTCAAACTTTGTTTGACTTTCTGCGTTGACCAGTTTATGGTCAATGCGAAGTTCGTTTGAACTTTGCAACGTGATTGTAATCACGATGGTTATAGTCCCTTGGGACTATGCCTACTGATTACCACGTTGTCTAGGGTCGTAAGGGTAAGCGATCTGATAAATCGCTTATACCTTCGAACCCGACCCATTTGGTCGATCATTAGGATCCGACCAAATACGTTAGGTAACCATAGTATATAGGGAATAACCTTCCGAGGTTATACCTTATGGCCGCTTCGTTAAGTAGTTGTATGATAGGTAGTATATATGCCTTAGGTAAATTACCAAAACACCCTTTTCATGTGTAATCGGTAATTAAGCATATGTAACCTAAACTTTTGTCGCATAACTGATTATGTAACATGTTTAGGCATATAACACTTGTCATAGGACTAGTTAGACGTTTCGAACGCGTTTCACGCGAACGACGCGTTAAAGTAGCATAAGCTACCTAAACGGGTCGTAATGGATCGTAAGCATTTATGTTAGGTTTCATTTAGTATGTAGGCTTTGTTAAACCATATTACACGAGTCTCCACACTCGTTTGGTTTACAAACCCTCATTCTATCCGATCCTCCGATATAGGTCCGGTTATTAACATAGTTACCTATATTAGGTGTCGTTTGATATCCGTGATCTCTAGCATTGTTTGGTTGTCACTCAAGGACTACTGAGCATTCTCAAGTGAGTACATAGACCCCTCTTTTACTGTTTTCCAAACTGTTTTGGGGTGAAACACATGTGCCTACTTGTTACTTTCCTGCTTTCCTGTTTTCACATCATATACTTGCTATGTTCATTAGTACATTTATAGTACATGATTTCATTGTGTTATGCTATGTATGCCCATTGTGTGCATACTTAGTACATCGTTTTACATTACATTTTATGCATACTTAGTACATTGTTTTACATTACATTTTATGCTATGTATGTCCATTGTGTGCATACTTAGTACATTGTTTTACACTACATTTTGTTGCATATGCTCATCCAGCATATGAACACATTATATTACATTATGTGAACCATTTGTATCTATTGAACCATGTGAATCATTTGACAATAGACATTTGACTATACCTAAACATTTCTACAATTGTTAAACATTACATCTTGATGGTTTGGTTTGAGTAAGTGATTTAAGTAACGAGACGTGTGTAATATGATACAAACATGGTGGATGCGCCGCTGGTACTTCCTATATATAAGTGTTTGTATGGTATTACATATCGTAGCGTTATTTGAATCATTTCAATTTGAGACATATAACATTTTATACAAATAACATACTTTTCACAAGACATTGTCTTACAAACAACTTATCTTATACAAACTCATCTTACATGGTTATTCATTTAACCTTACATTTATTTATACATATCATCTGATCTTATCGTTTTTCAAATGATTTACAAAACAAAGCAAATTACAAGGTTCATGACTAAACATTTTCTCAAACATAAGTCATGAATCCTATTTTCACAAAACCTATGTATCTCACAGGAATTTTTATGCTGACGTACCTATTTTCACATGTGTTTTCAGGAGATGATGCATAGGACTTATCAAGACATACTTAGGCGAACCTGTGCCTTAGTGACTTAAAACGAGACAAGAACTAGTTAATTTATGTTATGTACTCTTTGTTTCTTGTTTAAAACAATGTAAACTCTCTTGTTTGATTAATAAAATGAAACTTTAATTGCCATGGATTTGAAACGATTAATTCTGTTACAACACTCCCCGACGTTTCCGCCACGTTACATTGTCTCACGTGGTCGGGTTGTGACAGAAAAGATGGTATC
Source organism: Helianthus tuberosus (assembly GCA_030545235.1). Lineage (NCBI taxonomy): Eukaryota > Viridiplantae > Streptophyta > Magnoliopsida > Asterales > Asteraceae > Helianthus > Helianthus tuberosus. The sequence continues at coordinate 35,605,210 of CM060383.1, forward strand.
AGAGCCAATGGTTATAGGGAATTAGGTTATTAGTAATACTTTGACCTAGTCTATAACCTTCTTAGGACCCTAACGCGAGTTTACTTGCGTTTAGTCATAAAACAATACTGTCACCTATCCTTAGGTGACTACCACAACAAGAACATAAATTTCAAAACCGCTTTGAAAACTAATCATCTGTTCTAGGATGGTTGATTACTAGGTTTTGAACCCTCTATTGTAAGGTTTTAAACCCCTTTGAGTTTTCAAAATCTCGTCAAAGTTTTGGGTTTTAAATAATGTGAACACGTGCAAACTGGAAGGGTGAATGCCTGTATTCTGGGTTTTCTGTCTAGGCAAGCACTTCGTATATATCTCATCAGACGCGAGACCAGTTGTGCTTACCTGGGAATTCTTGGGATGAGTGTTCACTTATAGGCGAGCATGTCTTCAGTGATACATTAATATGATCCACTTACTTTGATTAGTCACAGTCTCATCTGTTTGCCTTAGGTAACAAACAAATGATCGCAATTTTCATGCGTTACCATTCTGTTTTGATTATCCGACAACCTTTCACATGTTTCTTCCTATGTCTTTCATTTTCTTCTAGAATGTCACTTCATCGCGGTGACGTCCAGATATCCGAGCAGACAGCCAAATTTGCCCAGCGAATAGGCGAAGTAGTCCTGAAGACTGTCGAATTAGCTACTGACATGTATCGTCTCCAGGATGAAGCCACTCAAGAATCACCAAAGGAGACGGAAGCCAAGTCTTCACCAAAACCAAAGAAACGTAAAGCTTCAAGGAAACCCGCAGCAGTTACACCTAATCAAGCGGGACCTAGCCTAGTGGCAAGGCCACCGGCTAGGAAGCCATACATAGGAGCTGCCCCATGGTGCAGGTGATGCAACCGTCATCATTCAAACCTCATGCCCTGCTCCAAATGTACCTACTGTGGACGGCGGGGACATTTGGTTAACATATGCCGCTTTGCTATCCAAAACAAAGCTGCTATAAATCTTGTTGCTACCCAACTCCAAGTTAACAACAATCCTGCTCAAGCTCGTTTTCCACCAGGTTCTTGCTACAATTGTGGCGAGATGGGTCATTTCCAAAGAAATTTCCCAAAGCTTGCTAATGCTAATCCAGCTCAGGGATGAGCATCTGACCGACTAGAAGACAACACCCTTTAGAAATAATTACGTCTTATGTATTATTTTCTTTTGTTGTCAAGGTCCATGAAACAGTTGTTATCATTGTTTATAAATAAATCTTTTATATACATTGCAATGTATTTATGAGGATTATATGCATAAACAACATATCCCTTACAATACCGACAATTAAGGAATCGTATTCCTTGAAAAGCAAACTACCACCCAAATTTTTCTATTTTATGATCTCTTGCGTTTTCCACGAAATTCCTAAGTACCCGTTTCCTCCAAGGAAACGAAGTACAAAGCGCGCAAGTTACAACACTGGACGAATACCCAAAGTACCACTATAAATCCTTAATAGGGTACCTAAGGGTATTTTCGTAAATCCAAAAATTGTTGTGTCTCATAATTCAGATATTATGTTCTTTGAAAGCAAAATCGAATTTCTGGGAGATCTTCCTATCTTTTCAAATAGATCCCAGAGGACATCGAAGTCTATCAACTGGTTTCAACATCCATTTTCAATCGATAACAAGTTAATAACAAATTAATAATCAAATTAAACAACTATGTGATTATGTTCTTATGTGTTCCCTTTTATGTTTTTGGTGTAATCCAAGTTTTTGTTATCCAAATCCTCGTAGAATCGTCCATATCACTCGTATAAGGGATTCATAGTAGGAAATCCAAAGGTACTATATTAAATCCTCAATGGGCTTTTACGTAATAGTAAAGACCCTTGGATTATATTGTACTATTCCATAATTAGACCCTTGAGTGGTCTAGTTAAACAGATTGATCCAAAAATCTGGTTAGGAATATCAGGTGATGATATAGCTGAAAGGACTCCTTGGTGGCCTAATTAAAAGGATCATTTGTCGATCTAATTAAAAGGACCCTATGGTAGTCTAGTCACACTCATCACAGGTTTGATTTTCCTCCCCTTCACATTACAAAACAAATTGTGCGGACTGTGCAAGGAATTGCGTAATTATGGATGCATACATAATTATGAAATTCAGTGCACAGAAACCACAGCAAGTTTGGTCGTGTGTCTAGAAATGACTCGTTCCGTTCATTTTCATTTCTGAAGAAATTGTGGAAAATGACTCATTCTGTTCATTTTCGTTTCTGAAGAAATCGTGGAAGATGACTCGTTCCGTTCATTTTCATTTCTGAAGAAATTGTGGAAAATGACTCATTCTGTTCATTTTCGTTTCTGAAGAAATCGTGGAAGATGACTCGTTCCGTTCATTTTCATTTCTGAAGAAATTGTGGAAAATGACTCATTCTGTTCATTTTCGTTTCTGAAGAAATCGTGGAAGATGACTCGTTCCGTTCATTTTCATTTCTTAAGAAATTGTGGAAAATGACTCATTCTGTTCATTTTTCGTTTCTGAAGAAATTGTGGAAGATGACTTGTTCCGTTCATTTTCGTTTCTGAAGAAGTTGTGGAAAATGACTCGTTCCGTTCATTTTCATTCCTGAAGAAATTGTGGAAAATGACTCATTCTGTTCATTTTCGTTTCTGAAGACGTTGTGGAAAATGACTCGTTCCGTTCATTTTCGTTTCTGAAGATGTTGTGGAAAATGACTCATTCCGTTCATTTTCGTTTCTGAAGAGGTTGTGGAAAATGACTCGTTCCGTTCATTTTCGTTTCTGAAGAGGTTGTGGAAAATGACTCATTCCGTTCTTTTTCGTTTCTGAAGAATGCCTGTTGAAAATAACTCCGTTCATTTTTCATTTCTGAAAAATGTCCGTTAAAGAGAAATAACAGGATTATGCCTTGCTTATCTTTGATTGTTACTTAACACTAAGCCACAGATAGACTCCTACGAATTAATTTCGGGATGAAATTTCCTAAAGTAGGGGAGACTGTGACACCTGTGTCACTGCGGCCATCAAACAAATACCAAACCAATGAAATATTGTATTTCATACTTTGGACTTGTATAAATATGTGTATCTTTTGCACATATCAACTCTTGTTCGATTTCAAGCTCTAAATCGCTTTCTGGAAGGTTATACGCGCACTAATGCGTAAATATAACCAGTTTAATGCAACAAACACTCCGGAATAGTGACATATACTTAACATACCTTAAATAACCTTTACATAACTTAGAAATAAGTTTTGAAGGCTTTGGTATGGCAGAAACAAGTTAATTCGCTTACAGGGACTAAACTTGACAAACTGTGAAAGTATGCCAATTTGAACTGTAACGAACATTCTGGAACATGACTATAAGTTAAACATACCATAAATATCCTTTATATAGCTTAGAAATAGGCTTTGAGGTGTTCGGTATGCTAAAATAAACTTTTGGGTCATTCAGGGACTAAAAGCGTCAAAAAGTGCACAAGTTTGCATTTTCGCGCATAACTTACGTTCTGAATACATCCGGACATCCAAAAATTTATGTAAGCACTAAAATATTTTATTTTAGTGTTTGGCATAAGAAAAATCCATTCGTTGCGTCATTTGGATTGTTTTTCGCGCTTAGGCGCATTCCGTCGTAATTAAGCGAACATCGCGTTCGTACGACCAAACGAACCAACATCCGACATATTTTTGAGCATGTTTCATGTCCACAATGTTTAGGCATCATTTTAGGGCCTTAAAGTTGGCTTTACGTGTCACACCCCCAAAATCCACACGCGGAGTATCACCGCTTGGAGGCGTGACTGACCAGGATCAAGCCACCAATCATATTGAACAATGTAAATAACAAGTGTAATTCAACCAACCAATATGAAAGGTGTTCCAAAAACCAAAGTATAGTATCAATGTTTAGCGGAAGCATAAATGTAAAACCCAACATAAGTAATTGTTTAAAGTGTCAATAAGTTTTATCAAAACATCCACCATTTGTGCCCACAACGACCGCTCCTCCCGTGCAAGCTCCAAGAGTACCTATGGTCCTGCAAGGCATGTAACAGAGAGTCAACAACTAGTTGAGCGAGTTCACAGTTGGTTATTCAGTTATAGTGTTCGTATTGTAATTCGTAAGCTCGTTAGTAATCATGTAATGTATGTAATGGTATCGCGGCCCTCCAGGCATGTTTGCGAAGTTTAGTGGGGGTTTCCCATGTTTTCTAGACTAGGTATATTTGTATCGCGGCCCACCCGGCATGTTTGCGAAGATTAAAGTATAGTTCGCGGCCATTCTAGGCATGTTTGCGAAGATTGTTCTATTATCGCGGCCAATCCCGGCGTGTTTGCGAAGAGAGAGTATATGTATCACTAGTCTAGCAGTATCTACTAATAACCTTCCCCTCCCGAGGAATAATTCCATTAATCATGTAAGTATCAAAAACATTCAACCCATTCCCAACCCCGGGAATCCCATGCCTTGGTAAGAGTGTGAACTCACCTTGGGTTTGCTCGGTATGCTAAGTATGTGCTCAAAGTAAATCAATCACGTCCTAAAGTACGCACATATACATAATCAGTTTGTAGTCACAAGGTTGGCACGTAAGTGTAATCATAGTGGACAACACATCAATAATCACCGAGTAGCACATTGCACGTATTCATGATCATACAAGTCATGCATAGAATCTAACAGCAGTTAGTTAACTCAGTTAAGTCTTACAGAAACAGTTCACTGTGCAGATTACCCATATGGCGAAACACAAATTGGTGAAACACATATTGACGAAACACATTATGTTTCATCGTTCAGGGTCTCGGTGAAACACATTCTGTTTCGCCAAGTGTGTTTCGTCGGCTGGTGTTTCGTCAAAACATCAGTTACGTCACCTACACATCAGTTACAGAAACGTCACAGAACCCTAATCATACTAACAGCCGTCATCAACAAATCATCGATCATGCAGTAATCATTCGTTCACAGAATTCATCATCGCATCATCATAACATAAGCATCACAGTTCTTAACGTCTAGCATGAACCCTAGGTTATGAGTACCACAAACCGATTACTATAATATATCACATCATTACCGGAGCAGGGTTTATCATCATTCGATTTAACCATAAGAACCCTAATAGTCTACCGTTTTCATATTCATCAATCCAATGTACATTCGGGCATGACAATTATCAAACATCATACACTCTAGATCATCACACAATACAATAACCTATCACATAATAGTTATTAGAACCCTATCGATTGTCTGATCAGATTTATCAAAACAATATCATCAAACATAAGTAAACAAAGACAATCACGGAACGAATCACACTAACCGAGATAATGATAAAGATGGTTTTGATCGTTCGGGAGTATACAGAGCTGCCGACACACAGAGGAGGTTCTAGGGTTTCAACTTTTGCCAAAGATGTGAAACAGAGGTCGTTACACGCTAATATACATGATTTAACGTTCTGGGCCCGAACTGGGCTTCGGTGAAACTGGGCTCGGCGAATCAACTTTGGGCCGGCGAAACACATCTCTGTTTCGTCGAGATGTTATTGGCGAAACACATCTCTGTTTCGTCGAGATGTTATTGGCGAAACACATCTCTGTTTCATCGAGTACTTTCATGTGTTAAATAATTTAAGTGTTTCTCGACAGGTTCCATGTTATACAATCAAACACATAAGCATGCAAACACCATACGTTTTATTATAACACGAAGTGTACAGTTACGAGTCAGACAAGTCAACAAATAAACAGTCAAAGTCAACGTGCATTAAATGCGAAAGTGAAAGTCGGAAACTCGAGTTGTCACATTACGGGCCTTAGAAGTGTCGGGAATGGCCTTAAACACCAACAGGGACTAAAACTGTCATTTTGCAAAGTTAGTTCTGATCTGACAAGGCCAGGCGGCCCGCGTAAGAGTTGTGTGTATCCTTACACGACCCGCGTCAGTGTCTCAGACAGCAGAATGTGCAGAAACATCGAATCTGGTCCGTTCCACTTATTGCAAATGGTTTTGGGAAATCTATGGGCTGGTTTTGAGTGCACATGGTATTACAATACCATGGGTGCAAGTGTACGGCTTAGATCGTGCCCCCTTTTCCAAGAAACGATCCTAACGGTTCAGGAAATCCTATAAATACCCAACCCACCCCATTGCAAAACCCACAAAAATTTTGATTTGAGAAGCTCTAAGTTGGAACCATTGTTTCATACCTGAGCTACTTGAATCGAAATTAGCATTCGGGGACCCTTCGTAAGTATTCCTTCGTTCTTTTATTGCTTTTCGAGTCCGAAATTCAAACTTTGTTTGACTTTATGCGTTGACCAGTTTATGGTCAATGCGAAGTTCGTTTGAACTTTGCAACGTGATTGTAATCACGATGGTTATAGTCCCTTGGGACTATGCCTACTGATTACCACGTTGTCTAGGGTCGTAAGGGTAAGCGATCTGATAAATCGCGTATACCTTCGAACCCGACCCATTTGGTCGATCATTAGGATCCGACCAAATACATTAGGTGACCATAGTATATAGGGAATAACCTTCCGAGGTTATACCTTATGGTCGCTTCGTTAAGTAATTGTATGATAGGTAGTATATATGCCTTAGGTAAATTACCAAAACACCCTTTTCATGTGTAATCGGTAATTAAGCATATGTAACCTAAACTTTTGTCGCATAACTGATTATGTAACATGTTTAGGCATATAACACTTGTCATAGGACTAGTTAGACGTTCCGAACGCGTTTCACGCGAACGTCGCGTTAAAGTAGCATAAGCTACCTAAACGGGTCGTAATGGATCGTAAGCATTTATGTTAGGTTTCATTTAGTATGTAGGCTTTGTTAAACCATATTACACGAGTCTCCACACTCGTTTGGTTTACGAACCCTCATTCTATCCGATCCTCCGATATAGGTCCGGTTATTAACATAGTTACCTATATTAGGTGCCGTTTGATATCCGTGATCTCTAGCCGTGTTTGGTTGTCACTCAAGGACTACTGAGCATTCTCAAGTGAGTACATAGACCCCTCTTTTACTGTTTTCCAAACTGTTTTGGGGTGAAACACATGTGCCTACTTGTTACTTTCCTGCGTTCCTGTTTTCACATCATATACTTGCTATGTTCATTAGTACATTTATAGTACATGATTTCATTGTGTTATGCTATGTATGCCCATTGTGTGCATACTTAGTACATCGTTTTACATTACATTTTATGCTATGTATGCCCATTGTGTGCATACTTAGTACATCATTTTACATTACATTTTATGCATACTTAGTACATTGTTTTACATTACATTTTATGCTATGTATGTCCATTGTGTGCATACTTAGTACATTGTTTTACACTACATTTTGTTGCATATGCTCATCCAGCATATGAACACATTATATTACATTATGTGAACCATTTGTATCTATTGAACCATGTGAACCATTTGACTATACCTAAACATTTCTACAATTGTTAAACATTACATCTTGATGGTTTGGTTTGAGTAAGTGATTTAAGTAACGAGGCGTGTGTAATATGATACAAACATGGTGGATGCGCCGCTGGTACTTCCTATATATAAGTGTTTGTATGGTATTACATATCGTAGCGTTATTTGAATCATTTCAATTTGAGACATATAACATTTTATACAAATAACATACTTTTCACAAGACATTGTCTTACAAACAACTTATCTTATACAAACTCATCTTACATGGTTATTCATTTAACCTTACATTTATTTATACATATCATCTGATCTTATCGTTTTTCAAATGATTTACCAAACAAAGCAAATTACAAGGTTCATGACTAAACATTTTCTCAAACATAAGTCATGAATCCTATTTTCACAAAACCTATGTATCTCACAGGCATTTTTATGCTGGCGTACCTATTTTCACATGTGTTTTCAGGAGATGATGCATAGGACTTATCAAGACATACTTAGGCGGACCTATGCCTTAGTGACTTAAAACGAGACAAGAACTAGTTAATTTATGTTATGTACTCTTTGTTTCTTGTTTAAAACAATGTAAACTCTCTTGTTTGATTAATAAAACGAAACTTTAATTGCCATGGATTTGAAACGATTAATTCTGTTACAACACTCCCCGACGTTTCCGCCACGTTACGTTGTCTCACGTGGTCGGGGTGTGACAGTTTAATCATCCATTTCTTTCATACAACTCCAATTTTCATGTAGCCCACCACACCCCTCACAAGCCATGACCGAGGCTGTTTTTGCCATTTCTAGCTTTTTGATTTTTGAAGAAAGGGCCTCGATTTGGGCTTGTAAAGAAGTGCTCTCATCAACCTTATGGGCGCCCGGGGAAATAGATTTATTGCCTCGGGAAGTGTGCCACTGAAAATTGGTTTGAGCAATTTCCTCAATTTGATTATAAATTTCATTTGGGCGACGATTACCTAAAAGTCCCCCGGAGCTAGAGTCGAGTGTTTATCTTGTGTGTGGCAACAACCCATTATAGAAAGTGGATACTTGTTGCCATACCGCAAGACCGTGATGAGGACACTTTCTTAGTAGCTCCTTGCACCTATCCCAAGTTTCATACAAGGATTCCCCGTCCTCTTGTGAATATGTATTAATTTCAGTCATTAATTTAGCCGTTTTAGCAGGAGGGAAATACTTATATAGAAACTTTTGGACTAGTTCATCCCAGGTGTTTACCGAGCCAACTGGGGAGGGTATTAAGCAAAGCTTTAGCTCGGTCTTTTAGTGAAAATGGAAACATGCGAAGGCGGATGGCGTCGTTTGATGCTCATTGATCTGAAAGGTATCACATAATTCTAAGAAATTAGTAATACGTAGATGGGGATCCTCGTCCGCAAGTCCATGGAACGTTGCGGAGTTTTGAAGCATCTGTATCAAATGTGGCCGAAGTTTGAAGTTGTTGGCTTCGACATTCGGTGCATTGATAGCGGCGCCTAGATTACCTACGGTGGGGCATAAGTAATCCATGAGAGTACGTTGGTCCGCCATTGGAAGTGGGTCCCCCGAAACATTCTCTTGGTTTTTAGCTTTAAATCTTTTTCTGAGAAAGCGTTCGGGTTCTTCTAGAGGTTCTTTTATGTCTCTACTAGAACTGGAGCTCATACACTACGTAGAAAGTTCAAATGTGGCGCCTGGGTTCCAAGTCCTGCAATAAAAACAGAAAAGAACGTTGGTCAGAAGGTTCACCACGGCCTCGTGCTCAGGTGAACACGGCCCATGGTCGGAGATACAGTGATTGTTTTCCGGATCCCTCTTACTGGGGAGTTGCACACGGCCTCGTGTTGCACCGACACTGCCCCGTGCTCAACTCTCTGTAACTTGGAAAATAAAAACTGCCAGTAACAATGTTGGGCACGGCCCGTGTCCGACCAGGAACGGCCCGTGCTGAGCTCTGCAGAAACTGAAAAATTTAGAAAATCCTAAAAAAAAACAGAAAAAAATTAGAAAAAACGATTAGGCCATTGATTCCTAACTTTCTTAAAATCCTTGTGTCCCCGACAGCGGCTCCAAAAACTTGATGTGCGTAAGTGTGTATAATTTTTAATGTATATTTTTAAGCCCTTTTTACACTTTTTAGCCAAGTTTTAAATTTATAAAACACGATATTTACTAACACTAAACACACATATGGGCAAGTGCACCCATCGTGGACGTAGTATAGTGTTGGTAAGATACCGAGGTCGTCCAAGGACACAAGAGTTTTAGTACCGGTTTATCCTCAACGTCTAATCAAATCAAAAAGTTAGAAAAAGGTTTTAAACTAGAAAAATAAAACTAACTAAAATGCTGGAAAAATAAAATAAAAGTAAAAATAGATAGACAAGATGAATCACTTGGATCCGACTCGTGTGTAGTGTAACCTTTGATTATTTCCGCACTTTTGCACTTTTTAAGAGATTATCTTAGTTATTGTAGTAGGCCCCTCTTTGGAAAGTGACGTTACCCTCAACCCAGTAGTTTGAGTCAGCAAGGATACAATCCTAAAGGGTTGGATTATTGAAAGATAATTAATTAAGTTATTAATGCATAATGTGGTAGGCCCCTCTTTTGAAGGTGACGTTCCCCTCGGCTAAGTAGTCTGAGTCAGCAGGGATATAGTCCTAAGGAGTCGGGTTAAAGTTTTAATAGTAGCTTACTTATGAGGGGATCAAAGAGTTTGGACCCCCGCCATCCAATACCGGTGGGTATTGAAGGAGGTCCTACTAAATTTGACCCAGGTCCTTTGCAGGATCTATACACTGAACAATGGCAAGACTCTTACCAAACCGTTCCCTTAACCCCTGACCAGGTAGCCAGCATATCTCCATATAGACCGTGGAGATATGAATGGTGAAAATCTTTTATTTTATATAGACAGTAAAATAATGCCAAGACACCACGGAAAAACGATAAGGAAGAATCACCTTCAACATAAGAAACTAGTTATTAAAGTCATTAATACATAACCAAATAAAAAGTGCGAAAAGATTAAAAATAAAAAGTATTACACAAGACACTTGTCTTCACCAAGTGATGTGAGAGACTTAGGCAAACATGGCCTTTGATTGTCAAGAACTCTTACGATCAATCTTGGATCTCGAGATGACTCACACACTCTACGATGGACAATGGATGATGGTGGTGGATGATGGATGATGGTGTTGTGATGGTGGTGGGTGGTGGGTGAAGTGTGAGAGAGGTGGTGTTCCAAGGGATGGTTTGCAATTGAGCCAAGCACCCCTATTTATAGGCTGAACAGAGGCTCGGGCACGGCCCCGTGTCCACCTTCCTTCTCTTTCTTCATTAATTGCAATTTGTCTGCATTAGTTGACCACGCCCCCGTGTCCGCTGGGCACGCCTGTAACAACCCGCACTTTTGTGCGTTGTTACTACTCGTTATACTCGTTACGCCTAGCACCGGAGATTCGGATCATAATGTAGCTATATCGTATATATGTATCGCTATTCGAAGGATAATCGCATATTTTCGAAATACAATATCACTATACTACACTATTATCATACTAACACTCACGGAGGCATTGAGTGAGGACTTATTCTACCCTCCTCAGTGGCCGTGATGTGTCGAACGTAAACAATTTACGCTAACAGGGACCCTCGGGTGAGTGTTGTAGCTCCAGTCGACATGACGATGATGACAATACGAGTAAATGGTACCCCGTCAGTCTTTGTGGCACTACACGAAATAACGTTCACGATGACATCAAGAAAGGACCTATGCTACCCTCATTGATGGTCGTGAAACATCGCTAATAATCGCATACTCGAATCAGAAACCGATTGTTAATTATCGAAACTTTGGATTATGGATACGTAAATACGACCCCTAGTGATATATATACATAATAATAACAATATAATGATATTATAAATTAATTATGAAAAGTACGCGCTCCGAAAACTATCAAAACGATCAAAAACGGAGAAGTCCAACGCGTCAGGATAGCTATCCGGACGGATGGGCATGCGCACGGATGGCCATCCGCACGGATGGGCCATCCGCACGGATGGGCTATCCGGGCCAAAACCTTTTTCCTCTCCTCTGTTGCCTATAAATACCATGTCACATCACTTGAACAGTGATGTGACAGCTCCTATTCAACCAAACACACTCCAAGACCCTTTTCTCTCGATTTCCTCGCGATTCCGGTAAGATTTCAACCTAAAACTTGTACTTCTGCAATCTACACTCGATTCTACATCATTCTATCTTTCAAAACTCAAATTCTAACCGTGAAATCTGCGGATTTGAGGCGTTTTGAGGTAATGTCACCAAGAGTTCTTATGAACTTCAAGTTGGGGTATTATTTCACTATAAACGACTCAGATCCGGGTGATTTCCACATGTTTTAATGACAAATCTCACCTAAATATGTACGATTTCGAGTTAACCATGAAGAACCATCACGAACGGCCAGATCTGATGGAACGGGGTGATTCCCGACCGTTAGAACGAGTCAGAATTGACAGAAACTTCAAGTGTTAGTGCGAGATTACACTACCCTAGTAAAAACGAACGTTTTCCTTCCGTTAAACACTCGAAAACAGTGTTCAAAATGCGAAACGAACGCGTATTGTCCGCACAGATCACATGTAGTCCGCACGGATCACATGTAGTCTGCACGGATGACATGAAGTCCGCACGGGTAACATGTAATCCGCACGGATACATGTCATCCGGACGGAAGACATAGCAATCCGCACGGACAACAGGCTGATCCGCACGTACGACTGTCCGCACGGACAACATGCTGACCCGCACGTACGACTGTCCGCACGGACAACATGCTGATCCGCACGCACGACTGTCCGCACGTACGACTGTCCGCGCGTACGCACCACCATCCGCACGTGTGACTAGTCATCCGGACGGATAACATGTCTAACCGTACGGATGAGGACCATTCAACCAATGAGTAACTTTTCAAGGTAATCTCGCTTAACCGTACATCGTTTACTCTATTTCTTCAAGGCTCATTACAGACATACTCGCAACCGACTCAATCAAGTTGTAATCCCGCTATATACGCGATGTGAGTATACTTGAAACCCTTTTTAATCGAATTTTGGGTGTAACATACGTTTCTAACAAATCGAACTTATCAAGCGAAATATTCAATCAATCGAATTATCACTTGCGAATAACTGTTATGCATAGATATACGTGATACTAGTTGCATATGTGCTAGGGCTTATACTCGCGACGTCCCACCACGACTAGTATAGTACTATTGCGCCCGACGGGGTCTAGTTATGCCATCGTACATTCGAGCATCGAGGACTTAGTTGGTAGTATCAGTTTTGTGAGTATATATGTCGTGTATTACGTTTATGCATGTGGAAATTCGCAGCACTTTTAATCTATTACGCTATACTTATCAAACCTGTATACTCGCCAATACTTTTGTATTGACAAATATTTTAACGTATGTTGCAGGTTAGATCGCAGACTATATCAAATCAAGCTAGGGAGTCTAGAAACTCAACTAAAATCTAGGTTGTCGGATTTGATTTGTTCAAGAGGACAAGAAATCTGTGATAACTTATGTGATTGTATTATTTGTTAGTATGGGATAACGAATGTATTAAATATTATTGCAATATAGTTGTTATGGATTCTCTTGAGCAATCTGATTCGCCTAGTGCCGCGCCCCGATGATTCCGCCATCGGTTGGGGTGTGACAGATTGATATCAGAGCCATAACTATAGGGAATTAGGTCAGACTCGACCTAGTCCGAGTCGATGTCTTAGAAATTGACCTAGTCTATAGTCTAAGTACCAACAGGCCGACTCATACAAACCCGGTGGGGTTTGTATTGGGCTACTTGATACTCTCGATCGAAGTTGCTAAAAGATACAACTTTGTGTGAACCCCGCGTACTACAACTTCACACGGAGAAGCCTTTCCTAAGGCTGAAATACTACTTAGCCTTTCCTAAGGCCGGCACAATACATACATTTTCGAAAATACTCGCATAACGAAACCGAGCGATCCAGTCGAGATCAGGTGTGAAAACCAAGAACTCTCGATAGGATTGCTCACTCAGCGCATTTTTCTAGCACGAGAACTCTTCGTTGAGTTTGGAGTGACATCCACATCTCGACAAAAGCCTCCATTTCTAAATCTAGTGGAACTCACGAATTTATTCGAGGAGCATAGCCACAATTAGGAACGAAACTGTTAAGCCAGGGGTGAAACCCGTACCTTAATAAGTCGTCCCATTCTCTATAAACTGGTTTTCAAAAGCTCTCACCAAGGACTCGACTATCACGATAACTCGAGCCACGCGATGACTAGGAAGACGAATGCCAGGAGTTGCATCCCAGTGGAAGCATGAAGTCCTCTAGGTCAACGCGCATGCTCGAACTTGTTAGATATAGTTGGGTTACCTTGGGAAGTCCACGCCTAAAACACCCAAGGCACTCTATCATGCGACCCGCCAATTTTACAATAATTGGGACTTATTTACGTTTTGAAACTTTACGCTTTATCGATTTCTCGATGTAACGATTTTCACTCCCTACTTTATAAACGCACGATTCGCACAGTCATCGCAATCTAAAACGAAATCCGAATGTTCGCAACAAAACTAACGCATAATCTATCGCATTCGCTCTCGTTTTCTCACTTCAACGCGACCTCGCTTATTCTAAATCGACCTGTATGTGTATAATTACAAACTACAATTATATAGATATGTAAATATGTATAAACAAACAAGTCAATGTGTGGGAACTTAGGAATTTAGTGTTTCCTATGTGGCTCCTATGTGATTCGTATTATTACTATACTATCGCACCAAGTTTTGAACGCGCTCAATCGCAACGCAAAACTCAAAAATCATTATGATCGAATCTCACTCCAAGTCTCTTCCTGTCTAGATGCCTTCCAACAACTCTACCTCGAGACGAGTAGCTAAGAGGAAAGCCAAACGAAGCGCCGAGAAGAGGATTGCTTCACTTGTGATTAGGGAAGTGAGTAAGCTTAGTTCTCAAATTGCCGCTCGAGTGCACTCTCTCAGCCACTCTCGAGCTTCGAAAGACGTTAAGACAGGAGAGCCGCAATCTACTTTCCTTTACAAGCACTTCAAGGCCTGTGACCCGATGGAATTCACGGGTGAAGGAGGTGCGACTCAACTACTCCAGTGGTTCGATTCTATCGAAGTTACCCTTCGTCAAAGTGGGTGTCCCGATAGTCTCCGTACTACTTGCGCCACCGGAGTATTTCAATCGCGGGCACTCGACTGGTGGACCGCCGAACGTAACAAACGTGGGATCTCCGCAGCTTACGCTCTCTCTTGGAATGAGCTGAAAGAGCTCATGGAGAAAGAGTACTGTCCTCCTCACGAGATTCAGAAGCTGGAAAACGAATTCTGGGAAATCAAGCAAACCGAAGGTGACAATGCTGGCTACACCGCAAGGTTCAAACAGCTTAGCATAATCTGCCCAGGTCAAGTCAACACTCCGGGGAAGGCCATCGCGAAGTACATTCGTGGCTTGCCTAAGTGTGTGGGTGATTTTGTCGAAGCTGCAAGACCTGCTACCATCGAAGAAACGAACCGCTTAGCCGCAGAAATCAACAACAAACGACTCGTGGAAGGGTTATTCTCAGGAAATCCCGTCAAGCAAGCTCATCAAGCAATCACCAGTAATCCTTCAGGCGAACATGTTGACGAATCCTCCGATGAATCTACTGACGAATCTTCTGACAAATCTGCTGGCGATTCCTCTAATGAATCAGCTAACGATTCTTCTGACGGATCTGCTAACGATTCTTCTGACGGATCTGCTGCCGATTCTTCTGACAAATCTGCCGACGGATCTTCCGACAAATCAGCCAAAGACTCCGCAAGCGATTCTTCAGACGAACCCTCCATCGACGACACTTCTTCGCAAGACACCGACAAACCCAGCCGCAAGCGAAAGATCTCAAGCCCGAGCTCATCAACAACCGAACTGCTGCAACCGGAACCTCTTCGAACGGTTCCGATGTTTCTAAAACGAGCCTACACGGGAGCACATCCTCAGTGTTACTCGTGTACCTATCATCATCCAGTTGGGGCTGACTGTCGCTACTGCAATAACTGCAACCGTTACGGTCACTTCACCCGCAACTGCCGCATCGAACCGTGAACTTGAGTACAACAACAACAACTCCAGCAAAAGTCTTCAAGCATCAGACATCTAGCAAGCGTAGGATAAAGTTGTAATGAATACGACTCTCGATGTTAATTTCTAAGTTTTGAACCTACTCTCTTATTCGAAGTTACCACTATGTGTAACATTAACTCTCGTTTTCGTTCTCTCTTCCGCTCTCTAATCGTCGCACTTAGACTAGATTCACACACATACTACATACTATATACTGTATCACGAAATAATGTGTTTTACCCTCACTACACTTTTAGAACGAGGTACGATAAACGTGCAAGGAACGAATAATCACGGGTGCACACGGGATTATTTGGGTCAGTGCACGGTGATCGTAGTGAATTCTAAGGGTGCCATAGCGTTTGACAAAAGGTGACACCAAAACACGGGATGGAAGTAGTAGGGGTCGAGCAAGGTGTGCTTTATCATACTACCGAAGTTCCGTGAAGAAAGTGCCACGTGGAGTTGAGCGTTATTAGACCTATTATGCTATTGTGATTATTTTTAACACACTACACTCAATCGCAAGGCGTAACAACTGAAATTGCATCAACGCAAGACTGGTCGTAAGTCTATAGCGAGCAATCTCATCAAACACACTAACGCTCACGATATCATCGGGTGAGGACCTATTCTACCCTCCTCGATAACCGTGACGCGTCGCCACGTAACGTTAAGCTTACTCGAAACAAAACTCGACTAATCGGAATCGTTTATTTTGAGTATCTCGAAATCTCTATCGCTTATTATGTGAATCTCTACCGCCTGCTGTGTATCAATCTATCGCTATACCGTTATCCGTGATATTCGTGTTAAGTTAACACAAGACCTCGCTTCACGAGATGAAGCTCATATGGTCGAGGCAGGGTGTTTTAGCCATATCAGTAACCTTTCGTGGAAAAAGGCCATGTGGGGTCTAATGCTAGTCCAACTCTGTGGTGTTAATCAATCAAACCGAACCGCGTAAATCGAACCGCATACCTCCATCGCTTGCAACGCAACTACCGATTATCGTAATTCGTCTATCATCGCCGTCATCACAAGTGTTTCGTGTTTGTTCGCTTAATCACCTAATCGCTTATCGCTTATCGTCTATAGTCTACCGCTTTTTCGCGTACCGCTTATCGCTCGCTTGGTGTCCACTGCAGTCTGTATGGTATTAAGTACACATGACATCGCTTCACGAGGCAAAGTTAACCTGGTTAAGCATGGTGTTTCGCCATGTTAGCAAACCCCCGTGGAAACGTGCCATGTGGGTGTAATGTGGAATCTAATCGAAAACGCACTATTCGCTTCTCGCTTATCAACTCGCTGAATTAATCTATTCGATCCTATCTTATGCTCGGTCCGACTTTCTATCG
This sequence comes from Helianthus tuberosus, assembly GCA_030545235.1. Taxonomy (NCBI): domain Eukaryota; kingdom Viridiplantae; phylum Streptophyta; class Magnoliopsida; order Asterales; family Asteraceae; genus Helianthus; species Helianthus tuberosus. The sequence continues at coordinate 35,622,275 of CM060383.1, forward strand.
ATTGGGCCGAGTAAACGCAATTCTATCCGAGTCATATCGGCACACCTGACACTGCCTCACGAAACGGAAGTAATATGGGCAAAGCATGGTGGATACGCCGCTGGTACTTCCTATATATAAGTGTTTTAAACATATTAACGAACTTCCGTGGGAAGGTGCCAAGTGGGGCATGATGCAAAATCGTCTTTGCAAAAGGTTAAAACTGATTTTTATAAAACTTTTATTAAAAACATGGAACAAGTGAAATTCCTTACAATGTGGAGGTAACATCGAATCAGCTTAACTCCATGTTCAAAGGGAGCTTCATGAGTTCAATTTTTCCGTAAAACCTTTTTCAAGATAAAAAAAAAAAACAAGACTTTCAAAGGGAACCCATATCATAGGAGAGTTTACGTAACACTTGTTTTCATTTCCAAATTCCTTAAAATGTTAGAAACTTAAACTTCCCTGCAACATCGGTTACCATCGATTCTGTTGACCGCACGTTAAAAGGAAAATTTTCAACAGATTTTCGTCCTAAATCCCTTTTTAATATCTAAAGTGAACGTTTCTTGTAACGTTGGTTAACGAACAACTCAGTTAACTCTACGTCATGAGAAAACCTTTCGAATTACAATCGCATCGAACTAACGAATTTTACACAAGACAAAGTACTTGGGAATGCCAACTCGTGGGATTAATACTTTCGTCTTTACGTCGCCTTCTCACTAGCGCAGTCGATCTCTCTTATTCGAAATGTTCGCGCTGTCAACTTACGGTCAAATCGCTCACTGTATCGCTACTTATACAAGATCCACTCTTAGAAGTCTACCTATTGGATTAATTTCGGGATGAAATTTCCTAAAGTAGGGGAGACTGTAACAACCCGCACTTTTGTGCGTTGTTACTACTCGTTATACTCGTTACGCCTAGCACCGGAGATTCGGATCATAATGTAGCTATATCGTATATATGTATCGCTATTCGAAGGATAATCGCATATTTTCAAAATACAATATCACTATACTACACTATTATCACACTAACACTCACGGACGCATTGAGTGAGGACCTATTCTACCCTCCTCAGTGGCCGTGATGTGTCGAACGTAAACAATTTACGCTAACAGGGACCCTCAGGTGAGTGCTGTAGCTCCAGTCGACATGACGATGATGACAATACGAGTAAATGGTACCCCGTCAGTCTTTGTGGCACTACACGAAATAACGTTCACGATGACATCAAGAAAGGACCTATGCTACCCTCATTGATGGCCCTGAAACATCGCTAATAATCGCATACTCGAATCAGAAACCGATTGTTAATTATCGAAACTTTGGATTATGGATATGTAAATACGACCCCTAGTGATATATATACATAATAATAACAATATAATGATAATATAAATTAATTATGAAAAGTACGCGCTCCGAAAACTATCAAAACGATCAAAAATGGAGAAGTCCAACGCGTTAGGATAGCTATCCGGACGGATGGACCATCCGGACGGATGGGCATGCGCACGGATGGCCATCCGCACGCATGGGCCATCCGCACGGATGGGCTATCCGGGCCAAAACCTTTTTCCTCTCCTCTGTTGCCTATAAATACCATGTCACATCACTTGAACAGTGATGTGACAGCTCCTATTCAACCAAACACGCTCCAAGACCCTTTTCTCTCGATTTCCTCGCGATTCCGGTAAGATTTCAACCTAAAACTTGTACTTCTGCAATCTACACTCGATTCTACATCATTCTATCTTTCAAAACTCAAATTCTAACCGTGAAATCTGCAGATTTGAGGCGTTTTGAGGTAATGTCACCAAGAGTTCTTATGAACTTCAAGTTGGGGTCTCATTTCACTATAAACGACTCAGATCCGGGTGATTTCCACATGTTTTAATGACAAATCTCACCTAAATCTGTGCGATTTCGAGTTAACCATGAAGAACCATCACGAACGACCAGATCTGATGGAACGGGGTGATTCCCGGCCGTTAGAACGAGTCGGAATTGACGGAAACTTCAAGTGTTAGTGCGAGATTACACTACCCTAGTAAAAACGAACGTTTTCCTTCCGTTAAACACTCGGAAACAGTGTTCAAAATGCGAAACGAACGCGTATTGTCCGCACGGATCGCATGTAGTCCGCACGGATCACATGTAGTCCGCACGGATGACATGAAGTCCGCACGGGTAACATGTAATCCGCACGGATATGTGTCATCCGCACGGGTAACATGTAATCCGCACGAATACATGTCATCCGGACGGAAGACATAGCAATCCGCACGGACAACAGGCTGATTCGCATGTACGACTGTCCGCACGGACAAGATGCTGACCCGCACGTACGACTGTCCGCACGGACAACATGCTGATCCGCACGCACGACTGTCCGCACGTACGACTGTCCGCACGTACGCACCACCATCCGCACGTATGACTAGTCATCCGGACGGATAACATGTCTAACGGTACGGATGAGGACCATTCAACCAATGAGTAACTTTTCAAGGTAATCTCGCTTAACCGTACATCGTTTACTCTATTTCTTCAAGGCTCATTACAGACATACTCGCAACCGACTCAATCAAGTTGTAATCCCGCTATATACGCGCTGTGAGTATACTTGAACCCCTTTTTAATCGAATTTTGGGTGTAACATACGTTTCTAACAAATCGAACTTATCAAGCGAAATATTCAATCAATCGAATTATCACTTGCGAATAACTGTTATGCATAGATATACGTGATACTAGTTGCATATGTGCTAGGGATTATACTCGCGACGTCCCACCACGACTAGTATAGTACTATTGCGCCCGACGGGGTCTAGTTATGCCATCGTACATTCGAGCATCGAGGACTTAGTTGGTAGTATCAGTTTTGTGAGTATATATGTCGTGTATTACGTTTATGCATGTGGAAATTCGCAGCACTTTTAATCTATTACGCTATACTTATCAAACATGTATACTCGCCAATACTTTTGTATTGACAAATATTTTAACGTATGTTGCAGGTTAGATCGCAGACTATATCAAATCAAGCTAGGGAGTCTAGAAACTCAACTAAAATCTAGGTTGTCGGATTTGATTTGTTCAAGAGGACAAGAAATCTGTGATAACTTATGTGATTGTATTATTTGTTAGTATGGGATAACGAATGTATTAAATATTATTGCAATATAGTTGTTATGGATTCTCTTGAGCAATCTGATTCGCCTAGTGCCGCGCCCCGATGATTCTGCCATCGGTTGGGGTGTGACAATGCCCCCGTGTTCAGAAGCGTATCTGTACTATCAAGATTTCCCCAGATTCTGCGAATCTTAGAGTTGACCACGGCCCCGTGTCCGCTGGGCACGCCCCCTTGGTGGGTGATAGAAGCTTCTACAGCTTTGTCTTTTCTGCTGACACTTGGGCACGCCCCCGTGCTCACTGAGCACGGGGCGTGTTCAGCCTTCTGTTCTCTTGTTTTTGCTTGGGAAGATGTTGTCGGGGGGTCAGGCATGCCACGTTTGTTCCTTTTCTTGTATTGATGTTAGATTTAGCTGCCTTTTTGCTTCTTTTGTTCATTTGAGCTCATTTAGTCCTGAAAATACAAAAGGAAGACAAAAACACACTTTTTCCAACATTAGTACTAAAAAGGGTTAGTTTTATGCCACATTTGATGTAATTTATATGTTGCATTTTGCACACATCAGAGGCACTCCATGTCGTGCAACTATCTCTCTAATGTACAGCTCAGCAAGCTTGCTAGTGTTGTCTTTTTCTTTGATCGGCAGAAAATCTGCAGATTTCGTCAGACGGTCTACGATTACCCAAATCGTATTATGACCTCTGGGTGTCCTTGGTAACTTCGTTATAAAATCCATTGAAATCTGCTCCCATTTCCACATGGGTATTTCAGGTTGTTGCAGAAGACCTGAAGGCTTCTGGTATTCGGCTTTTACCTTGGCACAAGTCAAACATTTGCCAACATATGTTGCAACATCGCCTTTCAGTCTCGGTCACCAATATAAATCCTTTAAATCTTGGTACATCTTATCCGACCCTAGATGGATCGAGTACCGTGACTTGTGAGCTTCATCGAAAATAACGTCTCTAAGACCACCAAAGAGGGGAACCCAAATTCTTCCCATGAAACACAATGTTCCTTCCTCATTGGGTACTAACTGCTTCTCCATCCCACGGAGATATTCATTAACAAGATTCTCCTTCTTAAGAGCTTCTCTCGGCGCAGCACGAATGCGCAACGAGAGGTCCGTTTGAATAATCATTTCCAAAGCCCTAACCCTTATGGGCTTAATCCTCTCCTTCCGACTCAAGGCGTCCGCGACCACATTCGCCTTCCCTGGGTGATACTTGATTTCACAATCGTAATTGTTTAACAGCTCAACCCATCGTCTCTGTCTCATATTAAGCTCTTTCTGATCGAATATATGTTGTAAACTCTTGTGATCAGTAAAGATCGTGCAGCGGGTGCCATACAAGTAATGTCGCCAGATCTTCAAAGCAAACACCACAGCGCCTAGTTCCAAATCATGTGTGGTGTAATTTTTCTCGTTAACCTTCAGCTGGCGCGAAGCGTAAGCTATAACCTTCTGTCGCTGCATCAGCACGCAGCCTAAACCTTGACGCGAAGCGTCGCGGTATACCACGAAGTCATCGGTGCCTTCGGGTAGGGATAGGATGGGTGCGTCACAAAGCTTGTTCTTCAGTAGCTGAAAAGCTTCTTCTTGCTTGTCTCCCCATTCATACTTCTTGTCCTTTTGAGTGAGAGAGGTCAAAGGTTGAGCGATTTTCGAAAAATCCTCAATAAATTTGCGGTAATAACCAGCCAAACCTAGGAACTGACGAATCTCGGTTGGCGTCTTCGGAGTCTCCCAATTCTTGATCACCTCGATCTTTGTGGGATCCACATGAATTCCATCTTTGTTAACCACGTGACCAAGGAACTGAACTTCACGCAACCAGAACTCACACTTCGAGAACTTTACGTATAATTTCTCTTTCTTAAGCAGCTCTAAAATGGCTCTTAGGTGTTGCTCATGTTCTTCCTTCATCTTCGAATAAATGAAAATATCATCAATAAACACATTCACAAACTTATCGAGGTAGGGCTTGCAGACTCTATTCATCAAATCCATGAATACTGCTGGCGCGTTCGTCAAACCAAACGGCATAACCAGGAACTCATAATGTCCATACCGAGTCCTAAAGGCAGTCTTTGGAATACTTTCCTCTTATATTCTCAACTGGTGATAACCTGATTGAAGATCGATCTTGGAGTAAAAACTCGAACCTTGTAGTTGATCGAACAGGTCATCAATCCTTGGTAAAGGATACCGATTCTTAATGGTCAACTTGTTCAGCTCGCGGTAGTCGATACACGTGCGGAAACTACCGTCCTTCTTCTTAACAAACAGCACTGGAGCTCCCCAAGGCGAGAAGTTTGGTCTGATATATCCCGTGTCTAATAACTCCTGAAGTTGTGTTGACAGTTCTTGCATCTCTGAGGACGCAAGTCGGTAAGGTGCCTTGGCTACAGGCGCGGTGCCAGGAACCAAGTCAATATGGAATTCGACTTGTCGCTGTGTGGCAATCCTAGTAAGTCTTCGGGGAAGACTTGCCTTGGCTACAGGCGCGGTGCCAGGAACCAAGTCAATATGGAATTCGACTTGTCGCTGTGTGGCAATCCTAGTAAGTCTTCGGGGAAGACTTCAGGATATTCCCTTACGACTGGGATATCTTCCAATTTTGGCTCAGCGACTTCCTTGTCCACAATGTGTGCCAAGAAGGCAACACACCCTTTCTGCAAACACTTTCGAGCCTTCAAAAAACTGATGATCCTTAGGGGCGTATCGTGCTTCTCTCCATGCACCATAGTCGTTTCTCCATTCGCCATCAGAATGCGAATGATCTTCTCGTGACATACGATTTCTGCTCGGTTGCTTGACAACCAATCCATTCCAACTACCACGTCAAAGCTTCCCAACTCGACGGGCAGAAGATCAAGCGAAAACTCGTGCTCCCTGAGTTCTATCACGCAACCCCTAATGACTTCATTCGCTTCTACTGGCTTTCCATTAGCTAGTTCTATCGAATACGGAATATCTAGCTTACTAGCTACTAACCCAAGCATATTCTTAAATTCTAGGGATACAAAACTATAATCGGCACCAGTATCAAACAGTACAGATGCAAAGCGTTGGTTGATAGGGAACGTACCAGTGACCACATTTGGATCTTGGCGAGCTTCCCTCGCTTCGATGTTGAAAACCCTTCCTTGAGCTTGATTGAGCTTTGGGTATTCTCTCTTGAAGTGCCCCACATCTCCACAATTAAAACAACCTGGTCCCCGACCATTACCATTTCCATTACCACCTTGATTGTTGTTTGCTCCACTGTTTCCACTACCAGCTTGATTCTCATAACCACCACGATTTTCATTACCGCCATTTCCTCCTTGAGGGCGGTTTCCATACCCATTTCCACCACGGTTATTGTTTCCACTGCCATAACCTCTTTGGCCACCACGACCAGTACCGGCCCAGCATGTCTCCTTCGAATGGCCAACCTTCCCACAAGACTCACTTTTCTAACTCTGCATTGGCCGGCATGATGGTACTGGCACACATCACATTTGGGCAGAGTGCCCATATATCCTTTTCCCTTGTTTTCAACACCAGTCTTGACTTCAGTTGGTGAGTACGCCTCTTTCTTCTTGTTACCACTGCTGGTACCCTTCTTAAAGTTTGAGAACTTCCTTTTGTTCTCATCGGACGACTCAACGTGAGTCTCTTTCTTCTTCTGGTCAGAGATCGAGAACTTGTTTAACCTGATCGCTTCCTTAGTTAGTGCTACACTCAGATCAATAGCCTCGGTGATCGTAGCAGGCTTTGATGTTGTCACCATACTCATAATTTGAGGTGCCAACCCCCAAATAAAACGCTCGATGCGCTTGAATTCTAGACTAACCATGTATGATACAACGCGAGATAGGTCATGAAATCTCTACACATGCTCCGCAATCTTGGGACCATCCATCTTGAGGTTCCAAAACTCTATTTCCAATCTTTGAATTTCAGCCCTAGAGCAATACTTCTTGTGCATTAGTTCCTTCATTTCAGCCCAAGTCAAAGCGTATGTCGCTGCCTCTCCTAGAGTTTGAACTTGGAGATTCCACCATGAAAGTGCTCCGTCTAAGAACAATCCAGCGATGTAGGTGACTTGGTGCTTCGGCGCACATTTACTCACTCTTAGCACAGAATCAGTCTTCTCCATCCATCGAACAAAAGCCACAGCACCCCCGGTGCTGTCGAAATTTAGAGGCTTACAATCTAAGAACTGTTTATAGGTACAGCCTGTATAAGCAACGTCATTCACAAAAAGCATTAGCGATCGCACTGTCACACCCTGGCTTTGCGGAAGCGTGGTTAATTTTGGTGTGACTTCTTAATACCATAGCTTAATCATAACAAAGCTATATGAAATAAAATCATGCAAGATCATCCATTTGATTAAGTTTTAAAACCAGAGTAACATACCAATGTCTTATAGACTTACAACATCATAACATAAAACTTTGTCTTGAGAAACATAAACATCAACATGAAATAAACGCAGTTTAAGATTTGTGACTTGTCCAGGAAAGAGTCACATTTCCTAAACTGGGATGACCTTGGAACCCTTATGCAGCGGGAAAACATAACATACCGCGCCAGATCGTTAATTTCCTGAAATACATGTAAGTTGAAAAAAATCAACAATAATGTTGAGCGAGTTCATGTGTAAGTGAGTATGTAAAGCACTTGTAAGTATAAAAATTCCCTGGTATGTAGCAGTGTAAGGAAAAGAGATCACCAATGGTTTGCAAGGCCATTAGTATGTGTGAAGTGCAAGTAGGAAGACTCAAACCTAGCAAATTTAGCGTTGGGTACAAAGTCACTCCAAGGTCCGTTCTGTTGGGCCTCTCAGAGGTCCGTTCTGTTGGGCCTAGAGTTGGGCTCGCTACACCCAGATAGATCTACCGCTTACGTCCCTCGGTCCTTCAATGAGGATTAATGGTCTCCAGTTTCTGCCTACCCACTCACATGATCTAAGTAGTAAACCTCCTTACGCTAACCATACCGTGTATAAAGTACTTGTAAACAAAGTAACATGTATTTCACCCCCGCAGTTAAGAAAACTGAAAACAGTTAGAGAAAAGGGGGACATGAACTCACAGTCGGTGCGTCTCTACCAAGTACTCCAAATCAGGCAGCTGTGCGACGACCTACAAGTGCTAATTCTATTAGACGGACGGCCGTGCCTTAGCTTTATAGTTCAAGTCTTTGGGAAATAGTTAGACAACTATTTCGTGTTTACGTTCTGTATATACTTGGTAGTTAATCTCCTTCCCAAGGATGGGGGATTCAATACATGTGCGTTCAAATTAAGTCATTAAGTCTCACTTAATATATATATATTTTCATTTCACATAATTTTTCTCCAATAATACGTTGTTAAAATACGCGTTCATAAATGTTTCCGTAAGTGTGTAAGTTACGTTTTAACAATCGAGTGGTAATATAATTACCGGTGTAACTTATATATTTATGGTGAAAGCGTTCGTATTATTTTGGATTCGTTAACGTTCGTAAATATTATTTTTACTCTAAAAATAATATTTATGTATTTCCACAAAATAATCATAAACAGTGTGTGAAAATATATATTTATCACGTTAAATTCTGTGAAAATCCCACCTCCGAATATTTAGTAAATAAAGTCATGGCGAAATTTATGTTTCGAAAACATGTCAAAAATAATTCTAACGCTTGTAGTGTAAATGGTTCTAAGTGTTAGGTTTTTAGAAAAATTTCGCCAGAGTTTCCTCTGTAACTGGAGGTGGCCACGCTTTCAAGCGTATCATTTTCTTTAACAAATCAACTCAACAATTTTCTTTATTTGATCAGAACAACTTTTCTCACAACAACTAATCAACATATGTGTAAATTGCCAAAAATTACATGAACTTGTAGTTTTCCCAAAACTGTGGTGTAAATCCCCTTAAATTTAGTAGATCTTCATATAAGGTAATTTGATCTTGTAAAAACCTCGTTTTTAGAGAAAATCCATCTTTACAACTTCCCGTCATCTTTTACAAAAACTGTTATTTTGTCGGATCTTTTCATTTCACAAGTGTTTACACACTTGTGGTTTTATAAAAATCATGCTTGTTAGTGTAAAATCCATCTTTTAAATACATGATTTCCTTGATACGTGGTTCTTCGAAAATACCACTTGCAGATGCGTAGATCTGCTAGTTTTAAACACAATTTTACAAGTAGAACTCTTTTACACAAGTTCATGATTCGCGTGTGGTAGAGTTTCACCTTTTAACCCTTGTATCATTCAAAACATGCTTATGTTAAGATCCATGACCTTACCAAACCGGGTTAAACTATGATCCGAGCTACCACATCATAGATCGGGCCTAAATAATCATATATTTTAATTACTACAAGTTTTACACAACTTATGTGCTTTTAACCAACAATACTTGCAAGTTTAGTAAACTTTAATGCTTCAAAATGCAAGATTCCGAGTTTTAATCATCATACATCTTATTAACCACCTTAGATTAGTTCAAGTACGAGTTTTAAGCATTATACCTCTAGCTCGAGGCTAGGGAAGAATCTACGCGCAAAAGAGGTGGATAAAAGCTAGAGAAAGAGGTCCTTCGAACTCCGAGTGCACCAAGACTCCTTATATGCGATCCTTGAAGCTTGTGTGATGTTGGAATGGCTTGATGAAAACCGAAAATGGATGTATGGGGAGGGGGTGTTCGGCCGTAAGCTTCTAGGGAGGGAGAGAGAGAGAGTTCTTTGGTGAGTTTAAGTGATGATAATTATGTTGTGTAATTGGTTGAACTTATAGACTAAGTTTAGAGTTATTATCCAATGGAAATTGTGTCTAATAGATATTAGGCAATGGTGATTAAAATAATCACCAAGGTACAAGGTATGTCCCCTCTTAGTTGGGGACGGTTAGAGGGGGGGGTACTAGTTCGATTCCAAGTATTAGTTAGGTTATAGTTAAGTTAAACTAAGTTAAGTTTAGGGATTAACCCAGTTACTAGAGTGTTGAGCTTTAATGCGGGTGTTAGGGTATTCAGGGACCCTAACTGACTCAGAAAAAGATAAATAATGAAAATAACAATATTTTCATGTTTCGGGTAACGCCCGGTTGTTCGGTTGGATAGTAATCCGTTAAAGTGCTTAATAAAGCTTTAAAGTGTCGTTATTGTTATTTTTAGTGACACAACTTATTTCCGACACTTTGGAAAGTGTCTAGTAATATTTTTCTCATGTTTTGGCACTTTACTAGTTAGCTAGAAGCCGGATTGTTATGTAAAGTGCTGAGTTTTGTGCTTAGAGTACGTTTTAGGCACATCCAGTCATTGTAACTTATTCCTAGAGACGCAGTTCTACAACCCTTGTATCCCTACACTCACCATTAGTGTAGCAATTATCTCAGGCTCTTACAGGCCTTAGAGGCAGTGTCTGCCTGATGCTGGCTTTATCAGCATGTTCAATAGGTTATCCGCTATTGTGCTACTGTGCTTTTTGTGCATCATGTTTGTCACTAAGGTTCAGTATGTAAATAATGTAGTGACGATAAGTAAAGTATGATGCAAGTAAGTACATGTATCAGATATCAAGTAGCAGTTCATCAGCTAGTTCAAACAAGCACAGTAATTAAGCAGTAATTAATCATTAATTAAGTCGTACGGATACCTGGTTTGGTGAGGGTTGTCACACGCACATGGAATGTCCAAATGTAACGTAATGTGTCTCAAACGACTTAAACATTACCATGAGGCGGGTTACTTCTCGAGGTACCCCCACTTTGCTCGGAGCGCAGGGCATCGTGCTCTGCTATCGCTCGTGAAATCCGTTCTTGTAACTCGGCCTCAGTTGTAGGCAGTGTGTTATCTCTTCGAGGAGGCATCTTCTAAAGAAGATAGTATAGGTTAGGTCTTATGCGTATAAGTATGTAGTATGTGTATGTAATAACATTTATCAACGCAAGTAAACACATAACATCCCAATCATAATGTAAACAAGTAATTCAACAATGTATATAATGAGAATGTTGTGATTGAGCTTTCATATATCGATGACCACAAATACAGTTTTACATGTTCTACAATGTACCATACATCAAAAGGGACTACAGGGTCACATAACCCTTGTCCAAATCGTCAATCAAACTACAACAATCAAAAGTCAAACAGTGGTCTTCAAAAGTCTGTGCAATCTGGGCTCAATTGCGACACTCTCACCAAAAGTATGCTACCTGCATAAAACCAAAAACTGCTATGCTGATGGTGGAGGAGGAGGAGGAGGTGGTGGAGGAACGAAAAGCAAACTGCGCACATGCGCTAACTCCTCCTCGAGAGCATGAACGGCACGCAACAGATAGCTAATCTGCTGCTCCATAGTAAGAAAACGAACGTCGAAATCTGGGTATGGCAGAAGAGGAGCGGGTGGAGTCACAAATGGTGACTGACAAGGACAAGGCGGAGAACGTGGAATCCTCTCTAACTCCATGACTCTGCGACACAACATCTCATGCTGGAGCTGTAGGGACAGGAGTAGCTCATCCCACGTGTAGCCAGTGTAGTGGAAGGGATGATATGGATCAGAAACATGCATCGTGTTAGGCGGAAACCAAATAAGTGGCTCGCCCGATGGTGCAGAAGCAAAAGGAGCAGTATGTGTAAACTGTGGCCCAAAGGGAAAAGCTGCTGACACAAGAGGAATATGACTGGGCTGCTGACTCGATGGACCTTCCCCTGGACGGGGTGGAGGGATATCCTGTAAGAACGTGATCGGCAAATCGGTGCGGAGTGTGTCAGACACATGTGGGTGAAACAGAGCGATATCAACAGGTGCATGGGTGGGTGCAGGTGGGGGAGTAACAGGCCTAACAAAAGGAGGCAAGTCATCATCATCCTCTATCCACCCATTGCGGGTGAATGCATATATGGGGTCAATCTGGGCTGCAAAAGGAGCATGGTCAACAGGTGCAAGGATCGGGTCAGGTAAAGGTGGTGCAACAACTGGAATGACAACAGGTACAGGGTCATGCTCAGACAGAGGATCGTGAGCAGGTATAGGCTCGGGAGCAAGTATAGGCTCAGGGTCGGCTAGAGCTAACTCAAGATCAGCGGGTACATCAAAAAGCTGATCATTGGGAATAAAGTCAACCTCATGCTCAGGATCAATGTCAGGATCAAACTCATCATCAAACTCGAAGTCCTGAACAGGTGCGGCAGACATAGCGGTGTCAGAACCAGAATCGGTGGGATAACACTGCAATCCCAGTGTGTGCAAAGTAGTAGATGACACAGACTCAAATGAATCAGGACCAGAATGGTCAGATGAAATCTCAATGATCGGAATCTCAATAAGCGGAACAGCAATGACATCATCGACTGGAGCTCCATCATCCTGGGCACCCTCAGGGAGACCCTCGATAAAAAGGTCGATGCCATCATCAGACATGGCATCAAAAGGCAGATCCTCGAGAGGAAATGCAGCAAGAGGAAGAGGGGCAGGGATCAGAACAAGAAATAGATCCTCGCCAGGAAGACCATCAGCTAGCGGTACAATGTCGCCAAAATCTGGAAAAGCAAAAGGCTAAAAGTCATCATCATCCCTACTCTCAGTGTTAGAAGTGAAAACCTCACGGTCCAGGATAATCTCATCGTCTGAAACTACGGCCATAGGGTCTATGGCATCTGATAGCTCACTCTCAGATGAGGACATGGTGTCTGTAACAAACAACCACAACATATGCACATATATCAACAATCATCAAATAAGCACATAAGCAGTGACAATGTAAGCATGTATGCATCCTAGTCTTCCCAGACTATCCCACCCAGTCTCTCAGACTAAACCACCTAGTCTCTCAGACTAAACCTCCCAGTTTCTCAAACTGTCCCAACTAGTCTCTCAGGCTACCCAGCCTCTCAGGCTGAACCACCCAGTCTCTCAGACTGCCCCAGCTAGTTTCTCAGACTAACTCCCCAGCCTCTCAGACTGCACTACCCAGTCTCTCAGACTGTACTATAAACGAATTCCTTGAAATGTATTTTGTGTCTTTTATTTGTAAAATGTTTGTTTCCTGGATCTGGACATTTCGTGTATGCAATGAAAAACATGTTTGTGAAAACATTTTCGTGAGAGCCCTAATGATCGTAGTCTAGACTCGAGAAAGAATCCTAGTTCGCTACGATCGAATCTCTGATACCAAGCTGTCACACCCTGACTTTTGCGGAAGCGTGATTTATTGGTGTGACTTTCTTAATACCATAGCATTCAATCATAACAACGCTATATGATAAAACCATAAGATGTTCATCCATTAATTAAGTTTGAAAATAACACAACATAATTGGTTGAAACATCGACACCAAATTTAAGTTACAAACCACAACAAGTTTTAAGGAGTTCACTAAGACTCGACGAAAGATCTTAAACAAACCCCAGTTTAGGGCCATGTATCTCGTCCAGGATTAAGATACATCTCCTAAACCCCAGTGACTTGGATGACATCTTTTATTTATAACGCAGCTTGAAACACATGCAAACACCTGCCAGATCCACTTAGTTCCCTGAAATACATGTAATTTGAAAACATCAACAAAAGTTGAGCGAGTTCATGTGTTTGTGTATGAATGAACCTTTAAAGTATGTCTGTATGTATGTATGTCCCTAGTATGTAGCAATAAGGAAAAACAGATCACCAATGGTTTGCAAGGCCAATGGTATGTGTGAAATGGTGCAGGAAATCTCAAACCTAGCGGAATTTTGCCACGGCATTTGTATGTGGACATAGTCACCACATGGGCCACCCTGGTCCTCATGGGTGTGGGCTCGATACACCCAAATACATCTATCACTCATGTCCCTCGGTCCTACGACGAGGATTAATGGCCTTAAGTGTTATACCCACCTTTCACATGATCAAGCAGTAACCCACCTTAGCTAACCATACCATGTATAAAACGTTTGTAAACAATTGTAACATGTATATCACCCCCGAAGTTATAAAACTGAAAACAGTTAAAAGAAAAGGGGGACATGAACTCACTTTTGTGTCTTATGTGCTCGTAACTCAATGTAAAACCCGAGAGGATCCTTTAATGATATCAATGTTAACTTGTGTGAGTGCGGAATCCAAATACAAGTGGATTCAAGAAAACAATAAGAATAATAAACACAATGATCGAATCAAAACTATCTTGCATTCACCTTGAATTCGATGACAGATACAAGAGAAACAACTGATCTCGAGTGGCCTTGAAACTTCTAACCCAGCGATCCACCTTCTAAACATTACTAAGGTTTACTTATATAATACCTATGATGGATCGAGACCACCTAGGCCCACTCGAGATCTTACTAAAACTCAATACACATAACCGACCCAAAACAACTTAGTTAAACATTACAAGATCAACCCTAAACTTTAGTATCTCTCAATGTATAAACCTCGAGGTTCCAACAATCTCCCCCTAGGTTTATGCATGGAGATACTCAAGACTTCAACTATCACTTTCATCACGCAGACGATCTTTGAGTCCACCAAAACCTTTTGTACGAATATGTATCGCTGAAGCAACAGCACCAGTCCATGCTTTTGCAACCTCTTCATATTTTTTAGTAGCTCTAATTTGATGATGAGCTAATACTTCCAGGTCTTCATGAGCAAGAGTCAGCAAATCAACTTGATCCACCAAGCGAAAATCCACATTATCATCACAAACAATTACTGCCTGCCCTAGACGCTCATCATAAGTCCAAAACTGCAAGGACTTCAAAGCACCTTTTGGAATCTTTTTCACCAAAGGAATCACCTTTTCCTTATCAGTTACCGGCCAATGCACAATCTTCATTCGCTTGCGTGTATATGAATCTCTAACTCCTTTAGCTGGTTTAACAATGGACTCTGCCGTACGCATTGAAGGAAAACCCTTGAGAACCTCCCTCTTCAATCTCTCGAAAAACATATATCCAGGACCTCCAGGCTTATCATCTACATAAGGTGCTTTAGACAGATCAGTCAAATCAATCTTAGTGAAAGACTGAAACTGGCCTGGATTTTTGTACCACTCAACAGGTCCAACCTTCCTTTTTATCCACCATCGTTGACGATCATGATCAAAACCCCAGCTGACCACACCAGATCTATTTCCAACCTGATCATAGAGAGTTTCACCAACATCCATTAAATGATGTGTTGCTTGAGCATCATCATCATCAGGATTAAGATTCATGTTCTTCAAAATTACAAACTCCCTTTTCTTCTTAATTCTTTCAGCCTTCTCTTTATCTGCAACAGGATCAATAACTCTTTTAAAGTAATGTTCCATAGCAGCACTTCTCTCAGCATCATCCTTTTCAAAGGCTTTTCTTCTATTTTCCACATCAGTAGGATCAGAGAATTCATTCCCAAATTTCTTCTCAAGCTTTCCACGTAAATCATACACCATATTGAACAGTAAAGTAACATCTCCTTGAAGCTGTTCAATTTGTTGATTCTTCTGCACTAAAGTATCTTCAAGTTGGATGATCTTGGCATCTTTATGAAAAGAATCTTGCTCAACCACAATTAATCTTTTCTTCATTTCTCTCATGCTAATGAAATCATCATCATCGCTTGAATCATCATCAAATGGCATTCTTGTTAGACCCTAATTCGTACATGACAAAAGTCGCAGCGGAAAACACGAACCATAAAATTTCTTTCATTACCAACGTTTTGACTTACTTGAAAGTTCGTTTTGATATGTATCTTCTACAAAGATAAAGCATAAGTCTTGTTTCCTAATAGTACATACTCAATTATTCCCGTACAATCTATCTTGTGACTCGATCTTCGATCTCTAATCCTTGTTATAATCGCCCGTTATCCATACAACCTGCACTCACCACATACATTCATAAACATTAGCACACATTATATAAACAAGATACATTCACGTACACTTCACATTTCGTCATCTTTCAAACTTTAAGCATTTCATCTGCGTATCCATTTCCTGGTGAGGCTTCAGTAATGTACCTGCATCACTTTTTCATTCTCAAGGTACACCATCAATAACGTTAACACTCAACATATCTAAGTCATACATACATACGTACTTGCATACCTACTTACATACACATCTACATACGTACATACCCTTCCTACAATTTTACATACGTGCATACACTCATACATGTCTTTATACATACACACATACACAACTACCTACGTACATACCTTTACTACATCTTTACATACATGCCTACACTCATACATATCTTTATACATACATACATACACATTTGCCTACGTACATACCCTTCCTACAGCATTTCATACATGCATACACTCATACATATCTCTATACTTACATACATACTCATCTGCATACGTGTACAACACCTTGCATACCTCTTACATACTTATATGTTATTTACATGAGACTTAAACTTTGATTTATAGCCCATAAACATCTAAGGATCGATCAAAATCATGTTTAGAAAGTCCGCCGTAGTCCACGGATAACAAACCGAAGCCTACGATACACAAATCGACTTAAATAAGAATTTTCAGACTTTTGGACTTAGGGAGGTCGTCGGCGACGGCCCTAGGGCCCGTCGGCGAAGGCCCGTAGTTTTTCCCGTAGCCAAAACCCCGTAGACAGGAAGATAACCCGTCGGAGAAAAACTGATTTTCCCTAACCCGTCGGCGACGGCCTCCTTGCCCGTCGGCGACGGCCTCCTTGCCCGTCGGCGACGGCCTCTCTAAAGTGCATTTTTTCTGCAGTTTCGTTTCATCGTCCGAACGCACTAAAACGCGCATAACTTTCGAACCGTTTACCCGTTTAACCTCCCGTTTCTTCCTACATGCTTGTAAATTCACATTCTATCATATAAACTTAAAATCCCACATCCGGATTATGGAAATTCTTAACTTACACGCTATCGTCTTATTATTCGTTTATGATTTATTCGACCCGTTCATGCATTCATCAACATAACTTGGTCATTTTACCATAACCTCTTATAAATCTAACAATATCAGTGACGTCTATCATAAATTACTAAATTCTTGGATGTCTTGCATCCTCTTAACACATTATCGTTCATATGCTTATTTTGACCCGTTAAGGGTATTGGCGCATTAATTGGTCTATGACTAACCAAACCATCATCCCCACTTCCATACTTGTCCAAAACATTACTCTAATCGAATAACTTGTTTCTAAACTACTTTTAAGATCGTTTACCCCAAAATACCCATCAAGGGCATTTTGGTCAACTTTAATCCCATCATTTACGACGAAAGACTTTAACACATATTTGACCTCAAACATCATGTTTAATCAATTACAACACTTTATTACTTACTTGAACTAAGAAGTGATTACGGAAATCGCTTACCTTATGCGTTCGTGCTCGTATCCGATTCCTCGCCTTTTCTTGACCCGCTATCCTTTCATGTTTGCGTCCGTCTTGACATGATTCCTATACTCTCTTTTCATCAAGATCACGCTTCTATTAGCATATGTATTCGTACATGTTAACATCATATCAATCGCATATTTCACCCTTAACTTTCATTATTCATTTCTAACATACATAACTCATATGATTATATTCATATCCGTTTAAACTCATGTAATTCATCATATAATCACAAACAATGCATATTGACATAACATGTACCATACGAATTCCTATAATCCTGCCTTTACGACCACGTGTCAATTCATGTTTCTTATGCTTAGTTGACTTTTGAAAGTCAACTATATACCATATTTAACCATCGACTTATCGTCATATACTCGTAACATCATATTCGATTATACGGATGACACTATATACATTTCATCATACACTTGATGCGAGTACTACCTTTTAAGCATAACGTACAACTAATTCATGCATGAATCTTCTAAACTCATACATAACTCGTCAAATCCTTCTACTAATCATCATATATCATTCCAAATGAACATTAAACATAACATCATCATATTCCTATACTTTCATCTAACAATAATTCATCATACCCACATAATACATCAATCATTCAACAAGACTTAAACATAGGAGGTGATTCTAGTCCTCATCTTCACCCTAACTAACGGGTTTCACCTCTAATCATCAAATTAACGCAAATCATACATAACCCATGTTCTATACGAGGATTCTAACCCTTGTACATGATCCATTTCATATTAATTCACGGATTATAACATAACCCACTTCACCCATGATCACCAATCTTAGATTTAAAACATACCTTATGATCCTCTCGTGTTGGTGATCATTAATCCATGCTCGGTTATGGATTTAAGCTTCATCTTGCCTTCCGATTTGAGCATAAAGATGAAGTTAGGGTTTGAGGCTCAATTGGGAGCCTCCTGATCTTTCTCGAACACACGCATGTGTGTGTTTGTGTGTGATTAAGTTATTTAATAACTTAACTTTCATTTGTTCCACTTTAGCCCCTCGGGTTTACCTTTAAAACATAACTGACACTACCCTCATCATTTAATACTTTTGACTGTACCTTTAACTAGGTTAAATAGCCTAGTTATTTATTTCATGACGTGTCACATAAGAACGTACGACAAATATTAACATTCCGATTTTTGGGGCGTTACAATTCTAAACGGCTCTTCAGGTCTTTTACCACTTGAACTACTAGGTACATCAAGAACAACTCTAGAAGGACCAGCAGATTCAGAAACACCAAGTGGCATTACTTCAACAACAATATCAGTATCAACATTTGTAACCTGAACATCTGCAGTGGTGGACTCTAAAACATTCCTTTGAGTATCAGTGTTGAACTCAAAGATATCTTCAGTTGAGGTGGTGATGTCAGTGACATTCTTCTCAAAATCGAAATCATATAATCCCTCATCATCTTCAGAAACATTCATGGATTGATCTTTATTTTGCTCAACATACATTCCGAGTCGAGGATCCCGCCTTTTTCGTTTCAATGGCAATGAATCAGGATCCTTTGGGTTTTCACTAGGCTCTTCAGTAGATACTGTAAGATTGAAAGGAGGATTTCCCATCTTATCAGTTACAGACTTTAATAACGAAGCCAAATTTTCAGCAGTAATTATGGAAGGAACAGTTGAAACAGCAACATCAGCTTCCTTTTCAGGAGGAAGCTCTTCATCATCTCCTGAATCACACATAATCTCTAAGCCCTCATCGTCAGAATTAATTGTCACAATCTCTGTCTCAGGCTCATTTACTGTAGCCCCCTGAACATCATGTTCTTCAGCAACCATTGCATTCACTTGAACTGGTTGAACTATCACTGGATCAGCAGCTACAACTTCAGTTTCTGCAAACCGACCAAATTTCTCCAAAGAAATACGTTCCTCAAACTTCTTTTCTGTACCCTTCTTGGTAGTGAGAGCACCAAAACAAGCAGGACCCATCGGTTTTAGCTCCAAGGTATCACCGGATCGCGTCAAATCAGAATAGCGAGCATTGAAAATCATCTGCAAAAACCTTGGATACATAATAAATTTATCCTTTCGAACTCCAGTAACATTCCTCTTCATCCCTTCAAAAATGTACTTCGAGTAGTTGAACGACTCATTTGTAATAAGTGCAACAAAAGCAACCGTTTGCGTAATGTTCAGTTGATCTGTTCCCCCTCGATTTTCTGTCATACACAAGATAAACATATGTGCCAACAAGCGCCAATACGGATGCAAAAACTTCTTAACGAGTGATGGATACTTTCCTTCGTAACTCAAACGAGGTAAAACAGCCTCTATAGTATCACTTGGAAGCTCAATCGGATCAGATTCAGTATCACCAAACTGTAGAACTTCCCTTATCATTTGCTCAGTAATAATGATCTTCTTCTTCTGAATTTCAGCTTCTATCATTTCCTTTCCATCAGCTCCTTGTGCTTCAAATCTTGCTGTCTTCCAAAAATCTTGAACAAGACTTTCATAAACAACTGGATTCTCTCGCAGAGCATGAACGAGTCGGCAGCTATTTAATCCTTTGATCAGCGATGTATATAGTCTCTTGTGCTTCTCTGGTGGGGTAGCTAAGTATCCTGCCCGATTGTGAGTTGAAATGAATTTTAGATCCATAATCTGCACAAAATAGACACATTTAGTAAAGAATCATATTCAAAACCGAACATCTGGTTACCTTTATGAGATGAAATAACAATTAAAACAGTTAACAAAGTTGTTAGTCAACAGTCAACAGTTCAGCATTATGGTCAACAACTCAGATTGAGGGTCAACATATGAGTTGATTCGAGATCATGAGATATTGAGTCGAGACCATGAGGTTTCGAGTCGAAATCACAGCCGAGACTATGTTCTGACACGAGACCAAGATATCCTTGACTCGAGACTGATGAGATTGCGACTCGTTAAACACAGATCTCGAGTCCCAAAAGCATATTCTTCAATCTGAGTCGAGACCACTCAAAACACCTTTTGATCTGCTTTAATTTGGATCAAACCCCCAAACATCATTAAAACCATTTGAAGACCAAGATATATCCAAATTAGGGTTCATGAACATTCTTCAAACATTCATAGAATGTTCAAGCTATCTTCATCGAATCTTCAAAAATCCTGCAAATCTACAACTGAAACATCATCAAATTTATCAATTTACCTTTCAAAAACAGATCGAGACCGGAGAAATTGTCGGAAAAAATCAAGAAGTCACCGGAGAGTAGATAGAGTTTTTAAAGTGACAGCCTTTTGTTTCGAGTGCACAGTGAGGGTCTCGAGTCGAGATCCCTTTATATATTCCAAATCTGTGGGCCGGGCCTTCAATGACATGGGCCGAGACCACAGTCTCGATTCGAGACTACTCAACAATTTTAAAACTTGGATTTATTAAAAAAATTTACTTATTTCACCAATCCAATTTTTAAATTATTTTCTTATCTAACCCTTCAACTTTCTGAGCATGCTTTATTAGACCACAAAAACCTACAAACATAAAATTAAATAATATCGAAATATTATTTACAAAAATAAAATAAGGAAATATCATAATTTACTCAGGGATCAAATCACGGGTTTTGGGCTTGACTACACTTATCAACACTGATCTACTTACTGAATGATCTAGACGATTACCAGTATATTTGTCCTTCTAAACTCATCTCCCTAGACCTTTTCCATATAACTACCTGTAACACATTTTATCATGTTTTGATTTCTTAACAATGAACACCCAAACAAATACTAATCAAATCCTGGAGTTATATACAGCACACTCTATCATGCAAGTAGTTTCCCTACCACATATTTCACAAGTCCAATCCAGATCTCTGAAATCTTAACTGGGAATAGATTGAGAAGAGAACAGAATAGATCTTAAGCAGAGATGGTACAATATACAGATCAAATGAGTTTTTCTCAATTTGATATAGGTTTCTAGGGTTTCTTTTGGGCACTTGAGGGCCTCTTTCGGGTGTATAAATGATCTACAGAGCGACAACGTACAGCTAGGTCAGCATGTATCTGGATGCAGCAGAAGCTGACGTTGCCTAGCACCTCCAGGTCAGCATATATCTGGATACAGCAGAGGAGATACACGACTTTTTCAGAAAAGATTTTAGAGTCAGACCAAAATTGTGTGTATCAGGACAACATACAGACATTCAAATAGTCATGAGCTAATTCCAAGTGATTTTCTTTCCTGAGGTCATGTACTAATTTAGTTCTAAACAGACACAGCCAATGTTTCCAGTCTTTAAAGGATAGAGCCTACCAACACATCATGCTAGAGTCAAACTATTTCGATACTGGTCTTACATGAGTCAGCCCTCGACCATAATGTGAAAATTCATTTCATTTCCCAGTCATGCAACACCTCTTTTTGTATTTTTCAATTTTTTAATGTTTTTGTATTTTTCAATTTTTTTTAATGTTTTTGTATTTTTTTCAAAATTTTCTCCCCCTAAATTTGTGCATAAATAAAAACTACCTAAGAATAGAAAACTTTATGAACAAATTTACGAAAACAAAAACAACCATGCTCAGTCAGTATACCGGATCATTTTCAGAAAATCAACAAGCACTTTGAATTTTGAACTGCTGACAGGTTTTGTAAACAAATCGGCAGCATTGGCATCTGTGTCGATTTGTTCAAGTTTAATAAGACCTCTATCAAAGCAGTCTCTAATGAAATGAACTTTTATGTCTATGTGCTTGGTTTTGGAGTGAAAAACAGGATTTTTAACAATTTGTATTGCAGCATCATTATCGCAGTAAATAGTAGTATTGAGATAAGTCAAACCGTAGTCCTGCAATTGATGTTGCATCCACACCACTTGAGAGCAAGATGCAGAAGCGGCAACATACTCAGCTTCAGCTGTAGAAATCGCCACCGTTTGGTGTTTCTTGCATTGCCAAGAAATGAGCCTGTCACCCAGAAATTGACATCCAGCTGATGTAGATTTCCTGTCACTATCGGTACCTTCAAAGTTGCTATCAGAAAACGCAAACAAGTCAAAATTGGAATCCCTCGGATACCACAGACCAAACCGAGGTCGGCCTTTAAGGTACCGAAAGATTCGTTTAACAGCAGTAAGATGAGAAGTTTTAGGATTAGCCAGATATCTTGCACAGTTGCAGACAGCAAACATGATATCTGGACGGCTAGCTGTCAGATACATCAACGACCCAATCATAGACCTATACAGACGTTGATCAACAGAAGAACCTTCTTCATCTTCAGTCAATAACGGTCTCTCTGCCATTGGTGTTTCTGCTGACTTTGAGTCTGAAAGCTTGAATTTTGCTAGCACATCATCCACATACTTCCCTTGATGAATAAGAATGCCTTGGGAATTCTGTTTGACTTGTAAACCCAAAAACAGTGTCATTTCTCCGAGAGCACTCATCTCAAACTTCTTTTTCATAACTCTCCCAAACTCCTTGCAAAGCTCCTCACTTGTAGATCCGAAGATAATATCATCGACATAAATTTGAACCAAGATCTGATCCTTGCCCACTCTCTTGATAAACAGAGTCTGGTCTATCGTGCCACGTGTGTACCCATGATCCAAAAGGTGTTCAGTTAGTGTAGCATACCAAGCTCGTGGTGCTTGGTGTAATCCATACAATGCCTTGTTTAGCTTGTAGGCATATTCTGGATGATCTGGATGCACAAAACCCGGTGGCTGCTCAACAAAGATTTCTTCCTTCACGGCTCCATAGAGAAACGCTGTCTTGACATCCATCTGATATACAGTGAATCCCATATATGATGCGTAGGCTAAGAAGATCCGAATGGCTTCAAGTCGAGCAACCGGAGCGTATACTTCATCATAATCCAGACCTTCTATTTGTCGAAAACCCTGAACCACCAGTCTTGCTTTATTTCGAACAATAACCCCTGCAGAGTCTTGCTTGTTTCTGAACACCCATCTAGTTCCAAGTTTGCGCTTTCCCTTTGGCAACTCGACAAGTTTCCATACTCCAAGCTTCTCAAACTGGTTTAGCTCTTCATGCATAGCATCTACCCAGCCTGGTTCTTGCAAAGCTATATCAACAGTTTTAGGTTCTATTTGTGAGATGTAGCAAGAATATAAACAAGTATTGATGGTTCCCGATTGGCTCCTGGTTAGAACTCCTGCATTAACAGGACCAATCACATTCTCTATAGGGTGATTTCGTTGGACACTTGTAGGTATTGCCATGTCAGGTACGGTCTCGTCTTCAGCATTTTGGTTATTATCAGTGATGTTGCTAGACTCCCCCTCATTAGATGCCGCAGTGTGACGAACTAATGGAGTTGTAACAATGCAATCTTCAGGAATGGATTCAGGAAATAGTGCAGATCCTGAACCATTAGGTACAGCACCACTTGAAGAAGCACCTTCAGGGGAATGATGGGACATGTGCTGAGGCGTAGGATGCCGAGTGAAAACCATTCCCGGTGGGTCAATGGTATGATTTCTTGATCTTCCTTCAGCTTGTTCTTCCTCTTCAGTATCACCAAAAGACAGCGGTTGTTTTGGTATAGACACACCTGCAACTGTAGGGACACTTGACAAAATGTTAAACGATTTAAATAATTCAGCATAATCATATAACCAATCTGGTCCAACTCTAGCGTCCGTAGCATTTTCTTCGAGCCATTCAATGTTGCACGACTCGACGACCTTTTTAGTTACCTTGTTGTATACTCTATAGGCTGAACCTTTAGCATATCCAACAAAGTAACACTCGTCCCCTTTGACTTCAAACTTTCCATTAGCATCCATAAGTAGTAACACACATGGACAACCAAAGATGCGAAAGTGTGAAACCGAAGGTTTACGTCCTTCCAGAATCTCATAAGGAGTTTTCATATGTCGTTTGTTTACTAAAGCATGATTCTGGACGTAACAAGCCGTGCTAACAGCTTCGGCCCAAAAGAAACTAGGAAGCTTCGAATCAGCCAGCATAGTACGCGCAGCCTCTATAAGAGTGTGATTTCGTCTTTCTGCTACTCCATTTTGTTGTGGAGTGCGAGGTGCACTGTACTGTTGTTCAATTCCCTTTGCAGCACAAAATGTGTCCATGGTGACATTTTTTAATTCCGTCCCATTGTCTGATCGAATAGCCTTTACATTTGTACTGGCTTGATTTTCCACCAAAGTAATGAATTGTTTGATCAAACCCGCAGCCTCATTCTTGTGACTTAGAAAGTACACCCAGGTGTAGCGCGAGAAATCATCGACTATCACGAGACAATAAGCCTTTTTGCCAATACTTAACACATTCACCGGACCAAAGAGATCCATGTGAAGTAATTCAAGCACAGCTTTAGTTGAGGGTGTGGACTTAGATTTATGAGGCTTTCGATGTGCTTTTCCCTTTGCACAAGCAACACACTTTTCTACCAACATAAAGTCTTTGATTGGTAGATCACGGACCAATTGACCTTTGGCAAATCGATTCAAATTTTTCATGTTCACATGCCCAAGACGACGATGCCACAGTAGACCATCATGTTCTAAAATCTTTGAGAATAGGCAAGTAATTTCTTCACACGGTTTCTTGTTCATATCAATCACATAAGCGTTTCCTCGTCTCTCTGCTGTCATTAAGAACCAATCTTCTGGAATTACAATACCCGGTTTAAGTACGTGACATCCTTTCTTTGTAAAGTGAACTGAATTTCCTCGATCACAAATCTGAGAAATGCTCAACAGATTGTGCTTCAGTTCTGGAACATAGTTAAGACTTTCGAAGCTTAACACGCTGTTTCTTACAGTTCCTTTCAATGTAATCCTTCCTGATTCTCCTCCCGCAAATGAGACATATCCACCATTAAATTCCTTGACATTCACCAGTTGGGATAAGTCTCCTGTCATGTGCCTGGAACAGCCACTATCCATGTACCAGAGGCGCACGGTAGTCCTCCACAGCTGTTCCTGCACGATTAGCGGGATTAGTTAGATTTAGGAACCCAACCCATAGTGGATCTGGGTTTTCGTTGTGCATCAATGTAAGTCACTCTCTGCCACACTAAATTGTCTTTATTTAAAAACTTCAAAGTGTTTCTAATAGCAGAATTTCGATAACATGTATGAGACGAATTGGATTGCGTGGCCTTAGCTTTAGGTTTCCAATGCTTGTTTGACCAGTTAGAATTGTAGTTACCAAAAGCATTATGTTGATTTCTTCGAAAATCATTTTGTTGATTTTGATTTTTGCATTTGGCTGCATTCCAATCTTGATCAGAAGGTTTAGTCTTGCGATAGTTGTTTTTCATTGTCTTAGTCTTTTCAGTCGTCATTGACTCTGAACAACGATATCGGTTAGACTTGACCTTCTGATCTTGCACAAACTTCCTCTTGTACGTTGCTCTTGGGAGTTGAACACAGTTTCTAGCAATGTGGCCCGCGATGCCACAGTTAAAACATGTTTGACGTTTCATTTTGTGAGCATTTTGAAAATTTTGACAAGATTTGCTTGATGTTTTAGGTTTCTGAACATGTTTTGGCGTTTTAGGTTTCTGAACATGTTTTGCTTGTGGTTGTTCTAATGACTCCTCATTTATCTCAATTCCCTTTTCTTCATTTTTAAATTCAGATTCATTATTTGAACACGTAGACGTCTCATCAATATGCATTTCCTCAATGCATTTATCATGTGAAACTAATTCAGGTTCATTATTAGAACATGTAGAAGTCTCATCAATATGCATTTCCTTAACGCATTTATCATGTGAAATTAATTCAGGTTCAATTTCAACTACAGTTTCCAATGGGGTCCCACTAGATTCGACATTAGGGACACCCACTGAGACAGTTTCAGAAGAAGAATCAGGATACTCTTGATTTTCTTGAGAAGTCGTTTCAGTGGTTTCACTGAATGCGTCCTGAGGGACCTCACCTGTAACACTTTCATCAACCAAAGAGTTAGAAACATCAGATTCACAATCATTAACTGAAGAAAAACCATCATCAGACAAATTGTTCAAAGGTTCAACACAAACATTATCAGTTTTGCCCAAAACATCAGGCTCACAAGATGAAACATAAGCAGAAAATGACGCAAATAAAGAACGACCAAAAGCAATAGCAGATTCAGTTTGTTCAAAATAATTTTCAGAAACATTAGTATGAACAACTGGTTCACTCCCAAGAACTTCTTCACATTTTACTTCAGATACTTTATCTGCACATGAAGACGACATGTTAGGATCAATTGAGCCTTTAGAAACAAAATTTATAGGAGCAGACTTCTTTTTCTCAATTGGTCTGTCATTGAACGATGACTTATTATTTTTGAGACCATAAGTCATTTTACTTTCATTAGTCATCTCCTCCTCAGTCATGGGTAGATAAGTATAATTATCATTATAGGGAGGAGGAGCCTGATTAAAACCCAAACCAAGCCCTTTCTTTTCCTTGTATTCGAGCTGTTTATCAGACAAGTTTTTGACTAATTTACTTGAAGAATCGAATTTCTTAATATTAAGCTCATTTATTTTATATCGATCTCTGATATCTTCCAATTCCTTAGTCACAACACACAGTTTCTCCTGAACATATAAGAGTTGAGATGATTTCACACTTACATCATCCTTGAGTTTGATGATGTCTTTTCGCTGAGCTTCAATTTTTTCTTTATAAAGTTTTTCATTTTTTGATAAAGTAAAGTTTTTATTTTTTATATCTTGATAATCTTGAATTAGCTTTGTGTATTCTATAAACTTCAACTCTTTGTCTACATTCAGGAGTACAGAAAGCAGAAAGTACCTCTTCTTTGGTGAGACCTTTAACTGGAGCTGAAAGAATCTGAGTCATAAGAGCTAGATTTTCAGCAGTAGTCTCCTCCTCAGGTGCTGGAGCCTCATTCTCAGAAACGGAAACTTGATCATTTAAAGTCATGAAAGCAATTTTATTTGAAGCAGCTTGATTTTCTGGAGCTGAAATGTTCAGTCGCTCAATTTCCGAATTCCAATCAAAGTTGATGTTTGGCTGAACCACCAAGGCTTGTGCTAATCCCTGTGGTTGAGGACTTCCAGTAGCAGCACTATCAGTTAAACTTGATGTGGTCACAAGAGCTCTTTCACGATTAGGTGTTACGGGCTGGACAGGAGTCTGTTCTCTATTAATTGGAGGCTTTGTGCAGTTTCGAGCATAGTGTCCTTCTTCGTGACAGTTGTAACAACGTAGTTTAAAAGGCACTGTAGACGCTCCTGTGAATGATGCACCCCATCTATTTTTACCAGTTCTTTGCATAAACCTTGTTGCCCTGAATGCAGCCATAGCCATCTGCCAAGTGATATCCATTTCTTCAACATCATCAGGATGAATCTGATGTAAGTCATCACCACACCATTTAGGAGGGTCAATTTTTCCTGCAACAAATGCATTCAAGCAGTTTATAATAGAGGCTGCGATATCCAAATTTTCTTTAGACTGTTGTGTAAAGAAAGCAATCATCTCATTTTTCACAGTGGAAGCGGAAGCAGTACTGGAGGCATTCACAGCATTCACAGCAGAAGCAGAAGCAGTTGTTGGATGTGAAGGAGTAACCTGATTAGAGGACCCAGAGCAATAGACATTTGCTGAAGTGGGGGAAGTCTTAGCGGATGCTGAATTACTAAACATTTGAAAACCTCCTTGAGACAAAAGAGCTGTGTTATTGTCATTTGATGAAGTGGGAGCAACAGAGAATCCTGCGGCTAGCATGCTGTTTTTATAGTTGGTTTCTCTTTGTTTATCATCTAATTCACAGGCTTTAATATGAGAAATCATCTCTGACAAGCTGCACCTAGCAAGATCTTTAGTTTTCTTGATCATAGCAACATGATGATCCCAGCTTTTTGGCAATGCATTTAGAAGCTGTCTATTTGTAGATGCATTTGATGTATGAATTTCTTCCATTTGCATTTGTGTGACTATCTTCACGAACCTCTGAATTTGATTGTCAACAGTTTCACCATAAATATGGTTGAAGTTGTTGAAATTTTGTCTCAGCAGATTTCTTCGACTCTCCTTCATATCTTCATTCCCTTCGTAGACGTCGATCAAAGATTCCCACAGTTCTTTGGCAGATTTGCAGGTGCGAAAACCAATAGCAATGTCTGGACCCAATCCCATGGTTAAGTAGGACAGTGCTCTTTCATCTTCTTCAATTATAAGCAGATCATCTTCAGTATATTCACTTTTGGCTTTCTTTACTTTTAAACTTGGTTCAGTAGGACTGTCAGTCATAATCTCCCTTGGTCCCCTTAAAATACTTCGCCAAAGTTTATAATCTTTGACCTTCAAGTGTTGTTCAAAACGCCATTTCCACTCTGGGAAATCATTTGCATCAGTCAACCTTGGAATGCGTGTTGTGGTTCCAAGCTTTCAGTCCAGTTCTTGTTGTTTGTTAAGAGCAGCCAGGTCAACACTTTGATTATTTGTAGTCATGGTTACTCAATAAATTAATTAATTTGCTGATTAATTAATTATATAAGTTCAAGAGTCCAAGAGTCCAAAAGTCCAAGAGTCCAAAAGTCCAAAGTCTAAACAACGTTGCAGGAGTCGTTGCGAGTCGAGACAGGAGTCGAGACTGAATCAGTAAGCTTGCACAATCCTGAGTCGAGACAGTTGTTGCGAGTGAACTGAATACTGAGTCGAGACCGAGATTGCGAGTCGAGATCAGGAACAATCAAACTTGATGCCAGTCGAGACAAATGGTTTCGAGTTAAAGATGCCAACTCGAGACCACAGCAGTTGCTAGTCGAGACAAGATCGCGATATCCACTCGAGACGAATGAACTTAAGTTGAGACTAAGTTGAATGTGAGTCGAGACCAAGTTGAAATTGTGTCGAGACCCTGCAAAACAGATTTGTAAGATAAAAAATAACTACGATTCCTGATTTTCAGCAGCTTCCAAAATTCAAAGATTTGAGATCTTTGAATTTTTATCCTCAACAATCCTCCGATAATTCAGCAAACACCTTATTCACGAATCATAAACCAAAATCAGTAACTTTATGCCAGAGTTTGTGAAGAACAGTTTGAAGATGCAACTTCCGAAATCAGAATTACACCAACAAAACTGAAAATCTGTAGAACACACTTAGCAAAAACGATCAGTAACAAATAAAGCCTTCTTGAATCCGAATGATATCAAAACCGAACCAAGAATTGGTTTCTTGGCTCTGATGCCAATTGTAAAACCCGAGAGGATCCTTTAATGATATCAATGTTAACTTGTGTGAGTGCGGAATCCAAACACAAGTGGATTCAAGAAAACAATAAGAATAATAAACACAATGATCGAATCAAAACTATCTTGCATTCACCTTGAATTCGATGACAGATACAAGAGAAACAACTGATCTCGAGTGGCCTTGAAACTTCTAACCCAGCGATCCACCTTCTAAACATTACTAAGGTTTACTTATATAATACCTATGATGGATCGAGACCACCTAGGCCCACTCGAGATCTTACTAAAACTCAATACACATAACCGACCCAAAACAACTTAGTTAAACATTACAAGATCAACCCTAAACTTTAGTATCTCTCAATGTATAAACCTCGAGGTTCCAACACTCAAGTCTCCTCAGCAAACACGACTCCTTACAATGTACTAGGGTCTATTAGACGAACGGGACGTGCCTTGATTTAGAGTTAATGTTTTTTAGTTACGTTTCTTTTATGTCCTCAATATTATTCCAAGTTATAATTTCTTGTTAAAATAATAATTATTTTAACTTTAAATTATATTTAATTTTGGGATAATTTGTTAAACAATATTTCAGTAATAATACTTCTCAAGTATTTATTTTCATATTTCCTTCCCAAGGATGGGGGTATCTCATGTATATTTGTATTCTTGTATTTGTAATCCCAAAATAATATATTTTCATGTCTCACTTTAGAAAATATATTTAACTTATTTTGTCCAAAATATTATTTACCAAAAATATATTTACAATGGTATTCTCTGAAATATTTTATAAGTTACGTTCTATCGTTCGGTTCCACAATATTACGTGTATAACTTATATATTTATTCATTGTGATCTTTGGTATTATTTCGGATTGTAATTTCTTGGTATTTTGTTAAGTTATATTATTTTAACCCTAAAATAATATAACTACTACACAAAGTATACAAATAATCACACACAATGTGTCTTTAATGTAAATATATATTCTAAATACATATTTGTCCATTTTTATTTATAAAAACCAACCTCCAATACTTGTATTTTTGTGACAAAATCTATGGCAAAGTTTATATTGAAAATCATAGTTAAAACACACTTGTAAATATTTGTTTAGAAAATATTTTTCTAAGTGTTTATATTTTTAGAAAATTTTGTCATAGTTTCCCCTAAAAATGGAGGTGTCCATGCTATTAAAGCATATCATTTTCTTTTCAAAAATCATCACAACAATCAACCTACACTTACCAAGTGCTAAAACTATGCTATTTACATAATAATCTTGAACTTTCATAAAAACTTGTAGTAACTTGGTAGTGTGTTTAGTAGGTTTAGTTACCCTTTAAAGTGTGTTTATTTCTTTAAAAATCTCATTCTTAAAGGATTTAGGTGTTTACAACTTACTAGATGATTTTTCCAAAAATCATTCTTTTGAATTTTTCTTGTAAACAATGTATTCTTATACTTGTTTTAACACTAGAAACATGGTTAGTTTCTCTAAAAAACAATGTTTATGTAAATCTTTGTGATTTAGCTTGGTTTCTTTGGAAAACTATTTTAGAAATCATCCACTCACAAGACTTGTATTTTGTTTAAATCATCATCACATGAAAACAACTTTTATTATTCAAGTTCATGTAAACATAAGGCATGATGATCTTGGTCTTTCACAAGATCATCACATTAACTTACTAGATCATGTGTTTAATCACAATCTAGTAGGTTCCATATGATGTCTAACATCAGTAACACTAATAATCAATCAACAAGAAGCAAATAAACACAAATCAACATGATTTCATATGTTAATAAGCTTATGTTAGAGATTTATGATTATGTCTTTTAGTGTTCATCATGTTTATCAATGTACATCATCTTTTAACCAACAATATATGAAGTAACAAAGGGTTATGAGGGCCTTACTACTAGCACAAGGCTAGGGAAGAACACAAGATGATGGTGATGATAAAAGCGTTGGATAAAAGCAATCGGGTGAGGTCCTTCAAGATCCAAGACCACCAAACCTTCTTATATGGTTCCTTACACCTTTGTGAGTATATGGATTGAATGGAAGTGAGATGATGATGGTGGGGTGGTGGGTGCTTGTTCTCGGCTGATTGGAGGGGAGAGAGGAATGAGATGAAGTGTGGTGTGAAGTGTGAGAGCTCATGTATTCTTATAATCCATCTAATGTTATTACCCATTGTGTAACATGTTTGTAGTAGTACATACAAAATCTTCTAATCAATCTTATAGGATTTAAGCAAGATCTTGAGAAATCTTGTAAGATTTTGGAGGTAGGGCCACATAAGTGACCGTCCACTTAGGGGGGGGGGGGGTATTTAGTTGGGGTTTAATGATAAGTTAGATGATTAGTTAGGATTCTAAGTGTATTAGTTAGTGTTTATGTGTATTGGGTGTTATATAGTATGTTAGGGTGTTCGGGGATCATAACTAGCTCGGAAACATTAAAACAATACTTCTAGTATAATTTTGGTGTTTCAGGTAGTGTCCGATTGTTCGGTTAGATACCGGTTCGTTAAAGTGTCAAACCATTCCGTTCAGTGATCTTTATGTACCTTTTTGTGACACTTTTAATTCCCGACACTTAGGAAAGCATTCAGGACCATTTAGCCATTTTTGCATGTAATTAGCTTGTTAAAATGCTGAAATGTGCTGAATTCAGCACTTTTAGTGGGTTTTAGGCATTTTCTGGCACTTAAACTATCACCTAGTAAAGCAGTTTTATGATCCTTACTTTCCTACACATCATACTAGTGTAGAACTTGGTTTCTGGCTCATAATGGGTCTCAAAACATTGTCTGTCTACGTACTGAACCCCGTCAGCACATTCATGTTTTCTCCGTTAACTGTGCTAACTGTGCTTTGTGCATCCTGTATGTCAATAAAGTTTGCATGTGATAATGAGGTGACATTATGTAATATGTGATGCACATGTAAGTATGTTGCAGTAATCAGAAAGCAGTTTAAGTCATCAGTTGTAATTCAGCACAGTCATTAAGCACTAATTAATATTAATTAATTGTACGGATACCTGTATTTTTTACGGTTGTCACAAACCATCCTTAGGGCTTTGCTAATCACAACGATCTGAATCTTGTTTTCTTACTTTTCATATCTTTGTATGGCCTCAAACAAGCCCCACATATATGGTTTCATCATCTGTCGCATGCTCTTCATACACTAAGCTTCATTGGTTCCAAAACGAATCCTTTCCTATTTAGTCCAAGCCTGGGAACACTCTTATATACATTTTGGTCTACCTTAATGACATTATTGTCATTGGTAATGATCCTACAGTAGTCAACACAGTTATACAACAACTCGGGGATGACTTTGCATTAAATGATCTTAGCAACCTTGAATACTTTCTAGGTATTGAAGTTATTCCACAAGGATGGAATACAATTCTATCGCAAAAGAAGTACATCTTAGAGGTCCTTAAACGAGCTGGTCTTTTGGATTGTAAACTAGTTTCTTCTTCAATGAGCACTTCCTAGGTCTTATCTTTTGTGGACAACCCCTATTTTCGGAACATGTTAAGTTTCACCAGCTGGTTGATTCTCTCCAATATGCTACTCTCTCTAGACCAAACATTACATTTGCAATCAACAAAGTTGTCATATATGCATGCCTTGTCAGAAAAGTCAAAGGTATTATCCAATACCTAAAGGGCACCATCGATCATGGATTACTAATTCATCATACTTTTAGGTCCAATGTTTAGGTGTTTATTGATGTTTACTAGCAATGGCACTCTTACATTCGTGTGTTCTCAGATGTTGATTGGACTGGTTGTCCAAATGACTGTCGGTCCACTAGAGGATTTTCCATCTACATGGGCTTTAACCTTATTTCTTGGATTGCACAAAAACAGAAAACAGTCTCTTGGTCATCCACAAAGTCAGAATACAAAGCCATGGCCGGTAGTGTTGTCGAATTGACGTATTTAGAAGCTCTTCTAAAGGACCTTTGAATCGAAACAACATCTAAACACACTCCCACTCTCTTGTGTAATAATCTTGGAGCAACCTATGTTGCAGCTAATCTTGTGTTTCATGCTAGAACAAAAACATGTTAAAGCTTGATTTTCACTTTGTTAAGGAAATGGTTGCAAAGGGAAAGCTTCATGTGCAGTTTATATCTACATGGGAACAAATCGTAGACATCTTCACAAAACCGTTTTCGACTAAAAAATTCATGCTTTTACATTTTAACCTACCGGTCGCTAATCGTTCCTCGCCTTTCACTTGTAATCCTATTTTAAGTAACAAAATTCACAGTTACACAAACATTCTCTAGTCTATTTGGCTATGAGTTCTTCATGAATTTTGACTAAATTTGACGTAAAGTGAGATTTTGAGTAAAATTGTGTTTTAAATATCATTGGTTGATATGATTAATGATTAACTAAAGAGTAAACTACAACTTTCGTCCCTAAGGTTTGCTAAAAATATCAGGTTTCGTCCACCTTTAACACTATTCGTCTCTGACGTTTCAAGTTTTAATACTTTTAATCTAATTTACTAACACTGTTTTTTGTTAGTTTATGCCAAATGATCACCAAAATACCCTTGATTATAATATAAAAATAAGAGTAAAAGTGCAATTTTCATTCCCGAGGTTTGCTCAAATATTAGGTTTCGTCCATCTTTAACACTCTTCGTCCATGATGTTTCAAGTTTTAACCTTTTTAAAGTGAAACTGAAGAGGCTAATTCGAATGGTCAAAGAATTCCAATCGGTAATTGCGATGAATCAAGATATTGAGAATCGAAGAAGGAAAGTGTTAAAATTTGAAATGTCAGGGACAAAGAGTTTTAAAGGTGGACGGAATCTGATATTTTGAGCAAACCTTAGGGACAAAAAATACAGTTTACTCTTGTTTTATATTATTATTAACAATGTCATTTTGGTCATTTGACATAAACCAATAGAAAAAAATTGTCAGAGTTATTGAGTTGGATTAAAAGTTTTAAAACTTGAAACGTTAGGGACAGAGAGTGTTAATGGTGGATGAAACCTGATATTTGAGCAAATCTCATGGAAGAAAATTGTTGTTTAGTACTAGGGTTGTTCATGAGCCGAGCTGAGCCGAGCTAGGGTAAGCTTGGGCTCGGCTCGATTATAAAACGGGCTGGCTCGGCTCGGATTTGAAACCGAGCTGAAAATCTAAGCTCGGGCTCGGCTTGGTTTGGATCGATTTTAAAAATAAAAATTTATGCATTGCTCTCAAATTTCAATATTCTAAAATATTATTCAATACTTCAAAAGAACATATTCAAAATAAGTTCAACCTAATACATTACAAGCCAAAATCACGTTCAACAACGCAAAATAAGTTTTATATTTCAAGTAAATACAATATTTGTTCATTAGCACGGCAATCAACCTTTAAATATATCATAGATATCAAACTACAAGCCTAAATACATGTAAATAATAATCACTTTGTTGTAATATATTATATGTATATAAAAGTAAAATATATTATAAGTAAAATAATTCAAGCTAAGCCGAGCCGAACTACCAAGCGAGCCAAACCGAGCCAATTTGGCTCGTCACGAGCCGAGCCGAGCTAAGCTCACTTTCTAACCGAGCCGAGCCGACTCGGCTCACTTTCAAACCGAGACATATCGAGCGAGCTTTTTCCGAGCTAAATCCAAGCGAGCTCCGAGCCGCGAGCTTTTTGGACAGCTCTATTGTTTACTCATAACTAAAAGCAGTATCGGGATTAGTATAAATCAAAATACATGGCTAAATTGTGCAAATAGTGATACTTGATGAAAATAATTTTTATGCCAATATAAACTCACATGTTAATGAATTAATTGGTTAGTAATGTCGATTTCAATAATCATTTGTACATATTTAAATTTGTCTATGATTTTAAAAGTACAAATAGAACCCATTAAGCTTGTATGTGCAAGTTTTGTACCAAGCAGGTTGGTCTAGGAATGAACACCATGCATCACAAAATTGTTATTAGTGATATATAATGCATAAAATAGTAAACTATATAATCTGTTTCTAATTCACCATTTAACATACCAACAAATGTAAGGATTTTGAATCATAAATTTACCAATTTTTCCCATTGGTAATTTTGCAGGATGCGAAAAATCCGATGTAAATGAGTTTACCAATATGAAGCTGAGTTGAGACGCCTTTTTGTGTTGTTAATACCGTTAGCAATTGCAGTTAGCAACGTAATATGTAGCACCTTTCACAACTAATTTATTTAAAACATTGCTAGCAGAAGTTTTTCTTATAGTGTTTCAATTCTTTTCAAGTGATTTGGTATGATTGGATAAACGTTTTTCCACACGTAAGATTCACGAGTTTTGTACTAAAATCACACACATTTTGTGTGGTAAGATGGATGTTACAAAACGATTCATTACTTACAAAAAGAGTCATTAATCTATAACTTATATCTAAAAATGTACATGGTACATTAAACTTGATTAAGCTCTTTTAATCCCTCGTGTATTATTTAACAAAACCAAACATTTCATGTAACAAAAACATAAGATGGAGTACAACATGATCATTAACCTCATTTTCTCTTCAACAAGATGGTTGTATTCCCATTTATGGTTCTCAGACGTAGTCGCAGTGCTCTTCATCGTCTTTGTCTTCAACTCGATACTTCAAAGACTCACCTCAAAGGGTCCTATGATTTGGCCGGTTTTTGGAATACTTCCAATGGCGGTTTTATATGCATATGATATTTATGATAAAGGTGGCAATGCTTTGATTAACTATGGTGGAACCATTTACTTTAGAGGTTTATGCATGAGTGGTACTCATGGGATTCTCACAAGTGATCCTGTTAAAATTGAATACATGCTCAAGACAAATTTTAACAACTTCCCAAAAGGGAAAGCTTACAAAGAAAGATTATATGATTTTCTTGGAGATGGGATCTTCAATGCCGATGGCGATTTGTGGAGGATGCAGCGTCGTGTGGCAAACTCCGAAATGCATTCTGCTCGATTCATGCGGTTCTCCATGGAGTCTGTTAAAAAGCTGGTGCATGATAAGTTGTTGAAGCTTTTAGAGGCTAGAAAAGGGTGTGTTATTGATTTGCAAGATGTGCTTCTTCGTTTTACGTTTGAGAATACTTGCGCTATAGCGTTTGGTGTCGATACGGGGTGTTTAGAGGTTGAGTTGCCAGAAGCGCCTTTTGCGAAGGCGTTTGAGATTGCGACTTTCGCGAGTTTGATAAGGTTCTTGATCCCTCATTTTGTGTGGAAGCCAATGAGGTTTTTTAAATTAGGGTCTGAGAAAAAACTACATGATGCACTTAAAATTGTGCATGGTTTTTCTGAGAAAATAGTAAAAGAGAGAAAAATGGAATTGTTATCTAACAAAGAAGGCATAAATGGTACTTCAAGATTTGACCTTTTGTCCAGGCTTATTCTAATGGAACAAGATAAAAAAGATGTGTTTTTTAATGAAAAATTGCTTCAAGATTTTTGCATAAGTTTCATTTTAGCAGGTAGAGACACAAGCTCAGTGGGATTATCATGGTTTTTCTGGTTAATCACCAAAAACAAACACGTAGAAACCCGAATCCTCGACGAAATCCACAACATCTTACAACAACGAGAAAACCCGAAGAACATGTATGAAAACATAGTCTTTACAGAAGAAGAGCTTAACAAAATGGTGTATCTGCATGCAGCAATATCCGAGGCTTTACGTTTGTACCCTCCGGTTTCATACGACCACAAAGAGCCCCAAGAAGATGACATATTTCCCGATGGAACACGAGTAAAAAAGGGTGCACGAGTGGTCTACTGCATGTACGTCATGGCTAGGATGGAGAACCTTTGGGGTAAAGACTGTCGTGAGTTCAGGCCCGAACGGTGGATTAAAGACGGCAAGTTTGTGAGCGAAAGCCAGTTCAAGTACACGGTGTTTAATGCGGGTCCGAGGTTGTGTGTGGGCAAGAAGTTTGCATACACACAAATGAAAATGGTGGCTGCTTCGATTTTATTAAGGTATAGATTGAAAGTTGTTGAAGGTCATGTAGTGTGTCCAAAAGTAAACACTACACTATACATGAAGCATGGATTATTGGTTACAATGGAGCCTAGGGAAAAAGATTATTGATGTTAATTTTGACATTGGGCCAGGCTGATGCTTGCTTCTTCTTTGTTGTAATGGTTACCAATTTAATTGGTTAATTAGGGTTGAAAGTTATATTTATATGTAAAATAATGAAATTATCTATGCTTGTTTTGGTGTATGAGCAAATGTCGACCATAAATACAGAGCTCGAAATAAGCAAAGTGCAAGCTCGAAGTCTCATAAGTTAAACAAGCCGATCTTAGACTTGTATGGGCTCGTTTACGCATAATCGCCTAGTGCACCTCTTTTGATCTCCCTTGTCATGAATGTATGAGATTCTAATGGACAATACACTTAACGGGCTACCGGTTGTACTTGGGCCGGGCAACGGGCCTAATCATATGCATCCCCTGAAAATGTTCTTGACCCACACTTGTCATGGGAAAAACACCACTTCATAAACTTGACTTAGTTCCTAAATCAAAACCGAGCTGTTTCAAAAACGGGATAGCTACCAAACCGAACACTGGTTTGTAATCGGTTTGAGAGCTCCTTTATCAAAACTAGTTAAACCGAATCAAACAGAAACCGATTTCGTAACAACGAATCTGTATAAAAGAACTTAATATTTTCTCTCCGGTCAATTTAATGACTTTATGAACTAAACAAAAGTAATATAATTTTTTTCAAGTAGTTAACTAAAAGTGAAAGTCTAAGTACTTAATTTGACAAATCAGAAAACTCATGGGTCGAAACTGTTATTTCAAAAAACCTGTGTAATCGCAGCGAGAAAACCCCAATTCTCTTGTCTTGCAACCCAAGATTTCTTCTATATTTTCTCAAAACCACTTTCCAGATTTCATATTTCTTCAAATCGATTACTCTCTCCACAAATCGTAAGAACAAATTTCCATCAAATGCAATCATCAACACATGCATTTTCATACTTTCGTATAGTTTTCGATCAGTAATAATACCCTAATTTCTCATAACCAGAGTATTTTTTTTGTTTCAATTGAAATCTAGGTATCTGAAGATGTCGACTGAAGCAATGGATGTTCCGAAAGCCGGATTCAGTTTCGATCTGTGTAGGAGAAACGAGATGCTCACGAAAAAAGGTTTAAAATCTCCAGGTTATCTTAAAACCGGAACCACTATTGTCGGCTTGATCTTTGAGGTATGTTTTGTTTTGTTTCAGTTATGTTTGATTGTGTAATTGCTGTGTTTTGTTTGAATTAGGGTTATTTGAAATAAGCTTATGGCGTTTCGATCTGTAGTTTGTTTTAGATGATTTTTTTAAGATTGTTTGTATTAAACCCAAACCCTAGACTGTGATTAGGTGTTTTTGTAGATTGTTTGTATACGTAGATGGATTAAGATGGATTAGGCATTAGTGTATCACTTGGTTACTTTTCTAAAAAGTAATTTGAGATTTGTAACCATT
Organism: Helianthus tuberosus; assembly: GCA_030545235.1. Classification (NCBI taxonomy): domain Eukaryota; kingdom Viridiplantae; phylum Streptophyta; class Magnoliopsida; order Asterales; family Asteraceae; genus Helianthus; species Helianthus tuberosus. The sequence goes on from CM060383.1 coordinate 35,661,557, forward strand.
ATATACTTGATTTTAGTTGGAAAAATTATTTTGAACCATAGTTATCTAAGGCGCAATCAAGGCGCCAAAGATGAGCCGGGCCCGCAAGGGCTTTCTTAGGCGAGGCATATAGTGTAAAAATAGAATTTTTTTAGGGGTTTTAGACATGCTTTAGGCTTTTTTTAGGGTTGTTTAGGTTGATTCCAGGCTTGTGTTAGGGTTGGTATAATTGTTTGAACCTGTTCAGACGATTTTTTGGCCGGGATTTCATTGGAACTTGGCCTGAAAAATGTGCCCAGGGCCTGAAAGAGGGGCTTTAGAAGCAAAGTGAGAAGGCTACGCTGGGCCTAGGCGCACGTCTAGGTGACCCTTGACAGTAGAGTTTGAACACGGTTTAACATTATTTGGTTTCTCTGTTCCATAGGTATAGTGTCTCAAAATTGAGTAATAAGATCTCTTCTAAATTCAGAAAAGTTGATTGATGAATACAAGTTGCTTATTAATTATTATATGTATTACATGATATTTGATTACAAAAATGCTTGATATGATCACAATAGCTTCTGTTGAGAATTGAGATGAACTCAGAATCTCTGATTATCTTCATTTCATCTTCAGAATGGTGTCATTCTTGGGGCGGACACCAGAGCCACAGAAGGTCCCATCGTTGCCGACAAAAACTGTGAAAAGATTCATTACATGGCTCCGAACATCTACTGCTGTGGAGCTGGAACTGCCGCTGATACAGAAGCCGTCACAGGTACTCTTCAAGTCAAATTTTTTCCATGTTATCACTCCTTTTTAAGGATCCTGTACAATATAAGTATATAACTTAATGATTGGATATCTCTTTTTGGTAGACAACATCAGCTCTCAACTGAAACTGCACAGATATCATACCGGACGTGAATCAAGGGTTGTAACCGCACTTACCCTATTAAAGTCTCATCTTTTCCGGTAAGCTCAAGTGTTAATCTCAACTTCTTTTGGGATATCGATGGTTTCGTATCTTAGTTTGATGTTCACGTAGTTACCAAGGTCATGTATCTGCTGCTTTGGTACTTGGTGGAGTTGATGTAACTGGCCCACATCTACATACCGTGAGTTATTTCATCTTTGTGCATGTCGGAAAATTTCAACTTTTGAGACAATGTGCTAATGCTTCTCAATCACTGTTTTTAGATCTATCCTCATGGATCAACAGACACACTCCCATTTGCTACAATGGGTTCTGGTTCTCTTGCTGCAATGGCTATCTTTGAGTCAGAGTATCGTGAAGGGCTTACTGTGAGTTTTCAGTTTTCACAGCTACAGATCTAACTGTCACACATTTTGATGATTAACGGGTGTTATCTTTTAACAGAGGGAAGAAGGAGTGAACTTGGTGACCAAGGCTATATGCTCTGGCATATTTAATGATCTGGGAAGTGGTAGCAATGTAGATGTCTGTGTGATTGAGAAGGTATGTTTGTTTTCGCATTTGGTCACAATATATCAGCACATATTAACATATTGTAAAAAAAAATTAATCACCTTTGATAATATATCAGGGTAAGAAGGAATATCTGAGGAATCATCTGACTCCAAATCCCCGCACTTACATCAGTTCCAAAGGCTACACCTTTTCCAAAAAGACAGGTTTGTTAATCTTGATCTGTCACTATTTGTTTCTTTTTAAATGTTAATTAAAAGGAAATAGAGAAAAATACTTGGGGTTCCGTTTCTATGCATAATTTGATGCTGATAATCTGATCGATGTTCACAGAGGTTCTTCTTACGAAGATTACACCACTAAAGGAACTGGTGGATGTAGTTCAAGTGGGAGGAGGAGATGCCATGGAGGAATAAGTTTGTTACTTGTAAGGTTTACTTCAGTAAGTTATGCTCTACTGTTTTAGAATCAGTTGCTTGAGTTTTCAACCATGTTTGAACTTGCATTTTAATGACGCTAAATCATGTTGTTTGCCATCTATTTTATTTGTGTTAAAGATTGTTGGATTAAAGTTTGAAGAATGGTTTACAACTTTACATGTTAGGGAAATATAACCTTTACATATTAGTGGAGACGATTAGGTATCTTTAAACATCTTCCCGGGCAAACTTCATTCATCATCTTAGTCCCAAAGTTCAATATGTCGCATCTCAGTTATGGGCTCGAACGGGTTAGGTAACGGTTCTGGCTAAAACAGCATTTATATAACACAGATTTAAAAGATTCAAATTCATGGTTTTTTAGTCTTTTTTTCAATTTCTAAATAATGAGTGCATCTTAAAGATTATTAAGAAAGGAATATCTTTGTTTTCACTCTCCTAGCCTCTAGTAAACCCAGCACTTTGACAGTTTGACCTCACCGATAAAAAAATTATACTAACACACAGGTTCTAAATTAATCTTTACATTCTTTATTATGACTCAAGAGAGCAAGAGAAGTGAGGTGGTAAGCTTTGTTCTAAACACTAGTAAACACATTTGTATTGGTGATCGCTATCATTTGTGTGATGAGTTGTGAGAATTTGATCATCAATACCATATTAGACCGGCTATGGAATCACGCCCCCTCTACGTGGATTGGTGGCCGCCGTGACACACCGCCGGAGGCGGTGTGAAAGTAGGCGTGAGGCTAACCATGGCGTGAAGGGTTTTAACCAAAGCAGATGAATCCTTGACCACTCATCGTCGTCGCATACAACACCTCGCCTCTGCCGTTTTCACCCTACCCCAACCCTCGACCACCTCTATCGCTGCCGTCACCGCTACCATCCATGTTGCCACCACCAGTGGTGATGGTGCAACTGGCAGCAGCGACGGGGATGATTGCAGTGATGGCACCCGGTAGGTTGGGTGTGAGGCAATGGGCGGTAGGCGGAGGCAACATTGATAAGACTCCAACAATTTATGGTTATTTTATCACCCAAGGTAAACAAATTCAAATTTCTTTGGTAGATTCCAATTTTTTTATACTCAAAATCTTGTTGACAAATTTCAGTTCTAAATCTAATCACTTCAATTTCTTTGTTAGATTCATGGGCAAAGCTTTATTGGGGCTGAGGCCTCAACAATTTTTCGCTCGTAGTGTTAAGTTCACAAAAAAATCCGATTTTTTTATAGTGTAAAATATTGGGTTTTTAGAATCCGGCTCCACTAAGCTCCGCTACTAGGTAGATTCAAGTTTTGTTATCTCGAAGTAGGAGTTTGTGTTGTTAAAAAAAGATTAAGAAAATTTTTTGTTAAAGAAAAGGCTTGAACTGATCAAGTCATAAAGCTCAAAGTTTCTTGATGCCTTCTTTCATCATTTGTAGATCTTTCATGTACGTACGAATCAATCACATATTTTAACTACTTTTAAAAACTCAAGTCGCTATAACTTTAACATAAATATACATGAAAAGATACTAATGAGCTGGCTGAGCCCACTATATATTATAATTGGGTTAAGCCCGTATCTTAGTCTACAATAGCAAAATATAAAGTCTAAACGTTGGATGTTTATGTAATGTAACGTAACGTAATGTAGAGTAACTTAACTTTTGTTAGAGAGAGGTATTATCTGTTGAGAGAGATTCCTAGAGGTGGCTACAGTCGAAGTGCTAATGAATAATGATGGATATTGTTGCACCTGAAGAAGAGATTACAAATTTGTGGGCTTTTTGAGGTTTGTCTTTGGGCTACATATTTGGGCTTTTCTTATTGGGTTATGTTTGGCCTTTCTCATTCATGGTCATCACATCAGTCATCAGGCATTCATGCAATCATCAGGCCTGTGTTGATGTTTATTTATATTGAACACGAGGCAAGCCAACACAGAAAGCATGTTTATTTTATTTTTTTCAATTTAAAGTTTTTCAATGCATAAAAAATTAAAGTTATACATAACCAATAAAATAACGAGACTCTTGGATATTAACAAAAAGTAAGCGTAATTAACAAAATAATCTTTGGTCTTCTAAAAGTTGGAGAAAATCAAGAATGATCGTCTGAGCTTAGAGTGACAAATTCGATCTACTAACATAAATACGCGTCAAATTCAATCTACTAACGTGAAAACGCGTCAATGAGGATCATAATTTAAAACTAATAGATTAAATTCGCATAAAATTTAAAACTTAACCACAAATAAAATGTGTTAGATGGCCCTAGCAAGACAAAAGAATTATAGTTTCACATCAATCCTTTATAAAATCCAAAAACAAATAGACAAAATGGGGGCCCAAATTATTTTGACGTGTAATAAAAATGGTAATTACGGGCTTTTTTTCTAAATTCAAAACATACATTAGTAGGTTTGGAAAGGCAAGTGTTCGGTAGTGCTATATTTGACCTAGAATATTGGTTGTAACAAACCAATAAAAAATGTGAATCAATAATTTGCTTCCAGTTGCATGTAGACAAACACTCATGCCAAAACACTAAAAGCAACCCACTATATAAACTAATTCTACTAAAATCAATTACGGTTAAAAGGTGATTTAATAATTCCCTTAAACTATCACAACTTGCATTGGTTTAAAATATATATGGCACTAATTATCTCAGCTCTATTTAAAATTGTTCTTTTTTTAACGACAAATTTGGATTACTGAGTTTTATTGAATTATAACTTTTTAACCAAAATAAAAGCGAGTTAATTAAATTTATTAAATATTTCTAAAAACGTAAGTAGCTAATTTAATCCATGTGAACCAAAGGGGCAGTGCTCTAGTGGTACATGTTGACTTTCTCTAGAGAAGGTCGCCGGTTGGTGTCTCGTTCGTGACAAAATATCATGCGCGAGCCAGAGATTTTACCACAGTGTGTGTGAGCCTTCGGGCGGTGGGTTTTCTTTTGAAATTGGTGACAGCCCAGGTCATTAGCATTGTTTGCGATCACGTGCATAAGTAGCCATTTGCCTATGACTATAGCGGGTGACTGGACTTTGTTGGACATTCAAAAGAAAATTTAATCCATTTGGAAAAAAAATGAAATAAAATATAAATAAAACCGTTATTTAACAGAACTCTGTAGCAGCAACGAGTAAATACAAGCATAGTAGTCAGTCACTATACATATAGCAACAGATATTCCACGATGACGCTTGCACTTTGACTGGTTCTTAGTTTACCGGTCAAAAATGGCCAACATCTTCCTTCCTTATCATGTTATTCAATCTTTTATTATCACCTACTTTTATAGAGTTTCTCTTTCTTTATCTAGCAACCTCACATGGGTATGTAATCAGATTCTCATTATTTTACTTCCAAAACCAATAATTCAAAGATGTTGGGAGAAGAAGACAATCCACAACCACTGCCACAGCCACAGCCGCCAGCCGCAGGAGACAATCGAAGAATATATTCGCGGTCGGTTTCATGGGCTGCTGGCAAGGCGAGAGCGTCTTTGCCTCCTCTTCAGCCACTATCTGTTTCTCGGCCCAGAGTCGAGGAGTGGCCGAGGGCGGGCTCTGACGATCTCGGTGTTTGGCCGAATATCGCGGCCGCCACACCAGGTGCTCGACTTAAACCACCAGCTCTGCCATTGAACTTAAACAAAAAACTAGGAAAGCCCCCTAGAGAATTTGAGTTCAAGAAAGATAAACTCGCATTTTTCGATAAAGAGTGTTCAAGGATCATAGACCATGTGTTTCTAGGAAGCGATGCAGTCGCGAAGAATCGTGATGTTCTTCGCCTAAATGGGATCACGCATGTTTTAAACTGTGTCGGGTTTGTGTGTCCGGAGTATTTTAAAAAGGACTTGGTGTACAAAACACTTTGGCTTCAAGACAGCCCATCGGAGGATATTACTTCCATCCTATACGATGTTTTCGATTACTTTGAGGATGTCCGTGAGCAAAACGGACGGGTTTTCGTGCACTGTTGTCAAGGCGTGTCGAGGTCAACATCTTTGGTCATAGCTTACATTATGTGGAGAGATGGTCAGAGCTTTGAAACCGCATTTCAACAAGTCAAAGCGGCCCGAGGAGTAACCAACCCCAACATGGGGTTTGCGAGCCAGCTTCTACAGTGTCAAAAACGGGTCCACGCCTTGCCCGTGAGCCCAAATTCTGTTTTGAGAATGTATCGGATCGCACCACACTCGTCTTATGCACCGCTTCACCTTGTGCCTAAACTATTGGCTCGGCCTAATGCAATGGCTCTGGATTCTCGTGGTGCGTTTATTGTTAATCTTCCTTCAGCGATTTATGTTTGGGTTGGGAAGAAATGTGATGCATTAATGTATGAAAGTGCAAGATTAGCAGCATCACAGGTTATTAGATACGAGAAAGCAAACGGGCCCGCTTTGACAATTAAAGAAGGCGAAGAATTGAGCGAATTCTGGAATGCACTTGGGAACGATCAAGATCGAGAACATAACATGGTAACTAGAGGTATTGTTGGTCAAAGGAAGGTTGTTGACTACGACATAGATTTTGAGGTTTTCGATAAGGCGGTGAATAGCGGGGTGGTCCCACCGTTATCAATCTCGGGAAATGTGTCTGGTACGTGTTTGCCCGCTAGGCGAAGCGGGTGGGAAATATTGAGAAGGAAGTTTGCCACTGGAGTAATGAAGGATTTGATTACATCATCTAAAGAAGTAGAATCACCAGATTCTTGTTCTTCGGGTCGAAACTATGTAACAAATAAAGACGATAACAATGACGAAGAATGTATGTCATCGGATTCATTTTCATCTTTTCTTGTTGATGATTCAAGAAAGTTTGGTAATTCATCACCTTCGATCTCACCTACAACATCTGATTGCTCAAATTCATTCTCATTTTCACCCACATCGTCTAATTGGTCTGATTTATCGGTATTAGAAGCCTCGGATCCTAATGCTAATCTAAACACCGAATTAGGAAACATTACGCCATCTAGCGATGGGGGCAATGAGACCCAGAAAACTCTAGTCAGAACCTGGTCGTTTTCGATAGATGACCAGACCCTGCAATATTTTGATGATGATGACGACGAAAAGGATAACCAGGCCCGGATTAATGACCAAAATGACTCTGACTTTGCTCTTTATCAATGGCCTACTATGGAGAAAGTCGAGAAGGGTAGTAAGGGAATTCCTGAGTCTAGCGGCGCATATGTAACTTATGTAACAGATGTTTTGTACATCTGGATGGGCCATGATTTCTCGGGTATCAACAGGGACGATATCAACTGGCAAATGGTTGGTCATGATTTTCTAGTCAACGAAGGTCTGGAAACAAGCTCAATAATTAAGGTAATAACGGACGCGTATAACTGTATAAGCAACATTTTTGTCTATTCTTAAACCATATGACTAAGTATTTCTTTTATCTAATACACAGATAGTTAAAGAAGGGGAAGAACCAGAGCAACTATGGAAGCATCTTCATTGTTTCTCATTCCAGAACACTGTAGAGAAAGATCAAATGTGACATCATATAACTATTATTATGGTTTAATTTTTTTCCATTATGTGAGATCCTGTACAGCTTCTAAGCTCTAATAGATCATAGATGAACTCCACTTTACAGTTTCCAAAATGTACTTTTTGATGTCACCCAATTATATAACAAACAGTTTCTTCTAGTTTAATATAAGAGATTAGCTCATTAAACACTCGAAGATCAAAAGGAGTTAGCAGATAGATAGTTTACTCCACCACATACTGGAAAAGAAAACAATCTTTATACAAACATATATATTCTAGGGTTAGGGTGCAAGTTTATAATAGCGGGCACCGGGTTGCATACCGCAAAATTTGCCATAGCTTCCACATCTTGAAACACAGGCTCAAAAACCAAACTTTTCATTCATGTCAAATTACGCATTTCTCCCTCGACCACGCCCACGGTTTTGACCACGTCCTCGGCCTCTAGGGGCGCCACGTGACCATGGTCTCCCACTGCCACGAGAACTCCCTGCGCGCCAGTCATTTTCTTTGTCTGGTTGAATGACCGAACTAGCCCTAGAGACGACAAACGCAGACCATGGTCTTCCCCATGAACTTCCATTCTCACAATCGTTCTCGGTGGGGGCCTTCTGCTTTGCAGACCAGCTGGCGTTATTCTCTTGAACACGATCAGGCTTACTAGCAGCTGACCATGGATCAGAAGAATTACCTTTTTGCCCTTCTTTCACCCCGGACGACTCTGGTTTATCAGCATCTGGAACCGTACTTGTACTTGGGCCAGGCCCACCGTATGAAGATGGGTTCGGCCCAGAATGATTTGGGCCATTTGGCTCAGGCGTTTCTGTGATCTTAGAGCTGAAACGGTCCCATGGACTCACTTCTCCTTCCCCTACCAAACATCAATATGATTGTGAGAATACGTATAGCTATATATATAGTGATAGAAAATTAGAAAGTCAATATACCTGGATTGTTGACTTTTGTCACATCTATGTTGTTGTCGTTAACATTAAACACCGATTTTTTTGCAGCAACCTTGCTTGGGGGAGTTTGACTTTGACTAGTACCAATATTGACTATTTCCATGGCATCTGGATCATGTTGCATGATGTTGCGAACATCAACAAGGGCTGAATAATTTATCTGCACAAAATAGATGTTTGTAATAAATTAATAATCCACGGTTATAACGCATTTGACTAGTCAATGCTGAAAGGTTTAACTAATAACTACCTCTAAACTACCATCTTCTCCGTAAAGAGGATCGTTGGGCCCGTTATCATTAATCTGTTCTGTAACGATAGGATATTCTGGCACGGGGATCAAGACAATGTCCTTGGCATCATAATATGATATCCTTCCAGCCTGAAATGTAAACACACTTTTTACATCACTATTACAATAATAATCTATACATTTGAATAAAACAATTTAGGAGGTTGTACGCATTACAAGACTTTGGGCAACTTTCTGTCTATTTAACCCGATCCCCGTTTAGGGCAACTTTTTATTTGACCCATTTGAGATTAAAAAACAAAAACAAGGCAAATCTTGTTCATAAGTGAATGGGTCCCCACCGCTACCTCTATTTTTTTCTGAGAAGAAAGTTACCCGGAACGATGAATACTCGGGGATCCACGAAGAGTTTAACTCGAGCAGACGATATGCAATCACATCACCTTCCTGTGAATCAAACGAAATATTGGCTAAGATGAACTAGGGTTTAATAAAGGATAAACAAATGACAAAACACAAATAAGACATTGAAACACATGTTTGACCTTTGGTTCGGAGCAAGGAGGAAGCTTGTCAAAGTCATTAATGTCAATTACAGGTACTTGCGAATCTTTAAACAACATTTTGAATAATTCTTTATTTATTATTTTAGCCTCGTCCTTTTTGAACTTTTCTCTACTCCATTTTTGACCTTTTCTCTTGCTGCTGCTACAACTATTCCGCTTACAAGTTTCCTGGAGCACAACTCAAGAACTCATGGTATGGAAACGTATAAAAGCCAAAAAAACACAAGTGAAATTAGCTAAATATATGACATGTTGCTATATATGATGACACACTGGTGCATACACGATGCAGTTGTGTTACTTTACATGCAAGGAGATGAAATTGAAAACCCGTAAACGTGAGAAACATATGAATAGCCATGTTGTCGTATAAAGTACGAAAATATTATTAACTTTGGGAGACATACACTGAATACTCCAGTCTGTTTTGCAGCTCGATCTGCATGAAACAGAGATGAAATTTAGCACTGTGCAACACTGCAACGGCAACGACACCGGTAACCCGATCCCGAGATACCGCAAAATACAAGAATAGGTGCGACTGATCAAAAAAGTTATAAATAAAAATGGATCTCGAGTTTATAAATTAGAGTAAAGTACATGGATGGTCACTGTGGTTTACCAAAATTCTGGTTTTGATCCCTAGCTTCCCAAAAGTACACAGATGATCCCTGTGGTTTGCACTTTGTAACGCATTTAGTCCACAACCAACAAATCTGAAGGTTTTAGCATGTCCAAGTCAGGGACTAAATGCGTTACAAAGTACAAACCACAAGGACCATCCATGTACCTTTGGAAAAAACTGGGGACTAAATGCGTTACAAAGTCCAAACCATGGGGACTGTTCGTGTACTTTTGGAAAGCTAGGGACCAAATCTAAAATTTGGAAATCCACAGGGCCATCCGTGTACTTTATAAAGTATGTGGTAACATTATACATAAATAACAATATCGTACATATACATTGTTAAAATTTGAAAGAAAACATTTAAACTATATAGCATATACCTCTGGCGGGTGTTTCAAACCGAATGTGCCCGGGCCGGGTTACAACGGGGCCCACATCCCCATTCTGCACAGGCTGTTCAGAAGCCTGTTTCCAGTATAGCTGCAAAGTGCAAATGAAAAAGAATTATCGATAACCGTAATACTTAAGAGATACGGGAATTTTCTGGTACACGATTATTTACTTACTAGTCCCTTTGGCTGACCATTAGCCTCTTCGTGCTTACGTTTATTTACTTCAGGCTTTGAATTTGCTTGTGGCTGCAATTTACAAATGACAAGAAACGTATATATTTAACTTTCATCATTTACGGATATTCTTTCACAAGTTTTAACGAAGTAATACCTTCTTTTTTCCTATTTTAGCAAGTTCTCGCATCCATTGTCTTTTAGCCTTTTTCCGTCTAGCACTTCTACTAGGGAGCTGATATTATGAAGTTTAATGTCAAAAACGACCATCATTAAACTAATTATATGATATATATCAACCACAAATTCTATAGAAACGTATAAAAGGTAAAATCATTGTTGTCACCATTTATAAATCATGCCACGCATCAATCATTATTACAAACCTTTTTAGCCACAGGAGCATCAGATGCTTGATTGACTTCTTTAGCATTCTCTTGAAGATCTTCACTCCTGTAAACCATGGATTAAATTACAAGAAAATGGATACATATGATAATAATAATATTATTATTACCGTTTTGCAACTGAAGGAGATTTAACTTTTTTGTTACTTGTTGCAGCTTTTATATTAGTCCCCTTCTTACTACTGATCTTCATGGGATGAGATGCATCGTTGTCAACGCTTTCAGTTTCCTCTGTTTCAACCTCATCTTCATCGTCATCCAACACCCCCACACGTAATCTCTTTTTTCTGTGATTCAAAAAGCAAAAACAAAAACAGACACAAAAAAAAACATGTAATAAATATTTATACCAATATGAGGGTACACAAAATACGTCTTACTTCGAGTTTGGAAGATTTGTGGAGGCTTTTCTTTTCTTGGAAACTGTTTCTTCGGGTAACTCTTCATCGTCTGACTGTTCTTCATCAAACTCGACAGATGTACTTTGGTCTTCTCCAGCCTTAACGGATTTATTATTTTCTAAAAGTAGCAAACCGTCATCTCCTGGTTCCGACATGTCATCTTCATCTTCATCGATCAAATTACCTGTGTCAGGTGTCGTGCCGCCTTTCTTTTTCACACTAAAACAACATAAAACGCATGCTTGTTAAGTAGATAGTAACGTATTATGGTTAATATGAAACGGAAAGTTAAACTGACCAAATAATCTCCTTGTCTTTCAAGATTTCAGTTGACTCAAAAGGTGGCAATGTAAATCCCTCCATCTGCACCGTAAAAAACATCCAAATGTGAGGAAAGTATGGTAACTTTCCGCGTCAACTCAACACTTAATTGCAAATAACAATAAATGGGTCTTCCCCAATAGCTACAATAATGGTAAGGAAGTAAATAAGATCAATAAAATAAACAAACGAACAACATATGGTAATGTAACAGAAACTCGACCAGTTTGGCTAGAATTATCATCCTTTTTTGAATATCTGTTACCTGTAATATGTCATTCCAATAGCTACAAGATCGGTAACATACTAAATAAGATCAAACAAAATACCCAAATGAGCATCATACGGTAGAGTAACAGAAACACGACCAACATACGGTAGAGTAACAGAAACACGACCAATACAGGTAAAAATATTATCTTTGTTTACATATTTGTTGCCTGTTTTGCTATATTAAAGTACAAAAATTTACAACCACAAACATCCAAGAAATCCCTTGCATACATGTTGACCAAAAATAAAAAGAACAACTCAAATATCACTACAAATAAATCTTGTTGGGACTAAAGAGTTAAAAAATGAATCATATGATTATATAGCACTTACACTTGTAAATTGTAATAGAAAAGGTTTTAACTTTGTTTTCAAAGTAAAATGGGTTGATTTAAACTTCAAGATTTACATAAATTCTAAAGCTTTGCTAGTAAAACAAGAAACACATAGAGAACAATTAGCATTTCAAAACAATGAAGTTAAAAATCAAAATTATGGGGATAACAACATCAAATGCCCTTACTATTTAGTTAATTACATTTCAAGGTAAATGTAAAATAAATAATGTTAAATAAAAATATAAAAGATATAAGCAAAATTAGCATATGGAATTGAAAATAAAAGGTCTTTTGTGATTAACATGTTAAATAAATTTAGGGTTTATCAGATATATTTGAAAAGAAATATAGAAAAAGGGAGTTACAGAGAGGAGGATCCCATTAGGGCAAGAGCGATGAAGTTTGAAAATGTGGAGAAGATGTGAGCAGATATCGGAGATTGTTGGGTGTTGTTGGGATTTGAGGAGAAGCCAGCTGTGGTTCATGCCGTCCGATCGCTGTGTTTTGCTGAGAATCGAACGATCTTCGAACACCAGACGGAGTCTTAACGATGGTGTCCCCATTTTACATGCAGAAACACACACACATACACTAGAGAGAGAGAGAGAGAGAGAGAGAGAGATGTTTTGAGGGAAATTGGGGAAAGTGTTGAGGAGGAAGAGACGACCAGTGTTGTCCCTCTAAAACCCTACCATCGTGAATCAGTCACCGAGAGTCATGAGTGAGATCGAAGAGTTATGTAACTGATGAATAAGGAAGGGGAGTGAAGATAAAGAACAAAAAACATATTTAAGGACTAAGGGCACACCCGGTTTTACCCGGTGAGTCTATCGTGTGGGGCAGTATGGTTTCTGGGGGGAGATCAGCTTGCGCGGGAGCCGGGGCCTGATAGAACATCGCGTCTTCAAGTCCGGGGCTAACGGGAATTTGTCTTTGACAAACTCCCGGTGACAGCTAAGTCATGTACATAGAAAGTCACTTTCCAAAAAAAAATATTTAAGGAGTGATATAAGCTCCCTAGCAACCCGTTAACGATGTCACATAGGATGGGATGTTGGCGACGATTAATCCATGCCGGTTAGTTAATGGCTACCGTAAACGGGAGTGAAATTGTGAATTTGTTAACCTGTTAATTATGTTAATAGAAATAAAGGTGGGGGCCATGGATGTGGTAATCACTCACATGACACATTTTTTTAGTTTTTTTATTATTTTTAAGTTATTGGTATTGGGTGTTTAATTAATCCACAACACATAGTTAATAGTTATTTAATTAATAGTCAAGTTTTTACGTGGCAATGATGTAAGGTGATGTGGCAGTTAGTTTAATTAACTCATCATACATAGTCTTAGACTGCATGATGTATTTTGCGCCTCTTGCTACATCATCTTCATAACACCTTCAACACGGATTTTAAGGATACATGGCATGTCAATTATTTACAACTTTTTTTTTCTATACATGGTATGTCAATTATTTACAACTTTTTTTTCTAAGACTATGGGGTATGGGGCGTGGATTAGGTACAAACACCCAAGTCACCACCCCGGATGGGCTTGTGTTTCAGCGTGGCCCCTTGGGCGGGGGTTTCAGCCCGGGCGTTGGGCGGGCCTAGCGGTCTTCCGTGGCCGGCTCTTATTGGCTGGGTTGGCTAGGCTATAGGTGGCTAGGATTTAAATTTAAAAAACAATTATAACATGTGGCCAGCCCACGCGGGCTAGCCACGCCCCGCCATACCGACCCAACATGCAACTGACCAGCGGTGCCCCTCGAAGTCCACGTGTCAACCCATGCCCTAAACCCCCGCCTCACCATACCCCACGGTCTAAAAGAAAACAATATAATATATACTTTGCTTAAAATTAGAGAGTCACATATTTTGTTTTTCACTTTTATGACTAGAATATATCTTTTTTCTTAAAAAGGCAAATTAATTATATGAGATTGTTTGCTAGCTTTTTAACCAAACCTGTATCATACTTATTTAACCACTATGAGATTCTTGAATCCACAAACACACGCCTAAATAAACACTTGAGATGGTTAAGTGTATCTTTAATATTTATATGTTTACATCAACATGAGATATGTCCATTCACATATGAAGATACTAGCTTTAAATAATACTTATTCAAGTCGCATAATCATTTAACTTGGACACCCAAAACACCAAAACAACCTTCACGTTATGACAATCGACAAATCACCACTAAAGGTGGAGAGGGGTGGGGGGGGGGGGGGGGGGGGGGTTCTTTAATCTACAACTCAGGGTGGCTGGGCACTTCATGGGTGGAGTATGCGGGTAAGGTATTTTGCACGGTAACACTTCCGCCACCCCTAAGGGTAGGTCATGCGGGTTTCAGTCACGGGTTTACCTACCCGCGCTAGAAAGTGTAAAGGTTTGAAGGTTTGGATGTTTAAGGTTGTGTGATTGATGGGTGGAGTAAAAAAGTATGGCCCGTGGTTCTAGGGTACTTATAGGCAGGCGTTGCCCAGTGTTTTGTGGTTCTAGGGTACCTTGGGTGTCACAACCCCCAACCTACCATGGGTCGTGAGTAGCTACAACAGTGGTATCGGTGTTTATTAAATTCGCAGAAGAAAACTTCATCACGACCGTAGTTAGGAGAATTTCAGAGTTGTAAAAACACCAAAGTTTTAATATTACACAGGTGGGATAAAACCCATATTACAAACAAAGCTTTTTATAAGGATAAAGCCTATTTTTACAAAAACACGTTTTCTTTTCTTTATTCTGATAACATAGCCACTTTATTTAAGCCTTCAGTGCTTCATAGCATATTCCTTTACTTTCACAGTAAGTCACCTGAAAAGCGTTTAAAGACATTTTATCAGCGAAAAATACTAGTGAGGTCATTCATTTGTATAAAAAGACATAGTATTGTAATTTATAGCATCAAGAGTTTTTACATTTGTTTATATCTTTCAATTACTCAAATCAGTATTTGTCATGGTGGCAGTTCCTGTGACTGTGGTCATATTACTATTGGCTAACTCTTTGTCTAAGAGCAACGCTTGACTAGCAGTGTATACAAAAACCCACATACCGACAGTAATTTCAGAATACAAAGACTTAATCACTCTAAATACAACTTGGAAAACATTTAGGGTTTTGCAAAATCATTTGAGTAAAAAATAATGGCTCACTTAGCAAATCTATAGTTCTGCTTTAACAGGCCTCCTGATTCTAAGCCTTCTGATACTAAGCCTCTTGATTAACAGTAAGTTTATAGTTCCAAGTCTTCTGATAATTAAGCGTCTACTTTATTAGTGAATTTATAGTCTTAAGCCTTCTGATTCTAACCCCTAATTCTCAGAATGTAATCCGTATTAGTGTATAAACCAACCCAACTCAAACTTTAACGATAATCGCGAGATCAAAACCTCAACGTAGTTAATAAGGTATAGCCTTATACAGGCAATACTTTGGCATCTGTTTGATTGGTTTATCGATCAATCGGACAGGGTATTGTTTCAGTGATTAGGGTTTAATACACGAGAATACAGAGAAATAGAGTAACGATAGATCAGAGGATCGATTTAGAAGTCGAAAAGGTGTGAATGTTTATGTCCTATACCTGGCCCTTATATAGGCCAGGTTGACCTATCCTACGCATCGCGGGAGGAGACATGGAATCTCCTGCTTGGCTCTTGGGAGGTAAGTCTGGCCTAGACCTGTCACGTGTCAAGTATAGGTCTGACACGTGGCGTATGGGCGTGACACTTGTTCTCGGCCGCCTTTTTTCGTCCAATCGTGCCCCTTCCTCCCTCAAAAGTGTTCAAATCACTAGTCAAGAAAATTATGTCACATCAATTAAATCAATTCAACCAACAAGTACTTAATTTTGTGAGGGTCATTAACATTTAACCCTGTACCTAATACCTTATATCTTTCTTTACAATCCGAGTTACTCCATATTCGTATACTCACAAAACAAACCCACGCCCTCTACCCGCCCCATTTACGCCCATTTACTTGCTCAACTTTATGCTACTTGGAGAAGTGGCGAGTAAAGTGTCCCTCCACCTAATGACGGATCTAGAAGAAAAGTTGAGAAGTAGTGCGGGTTACTTTTTTTTTCTTAGGAGTAGCCGATGCATAAACGAAGAAGAAAAATATTTTGCACTAAAAATATATTTAGCTAAGAAAATTGAGGGGTAGCACGATCTACCCCTAGGCCTATGCTAGATCCTCCAGAGCTTCTATGGGTTAATGGAATGAACAAGGGAATGGAATGGACAAGGGAATGAAATGAACAAGGTAATGGAATGAATGAGGGAATGAAATGGACGATGTAATGGAATGGACAAAAGAATGAAATGGATCTTTACCATTCCATGGTCATGTTTGGTTACCATGTAGGAATGGAATGTATCATTAACTTTTATTGTTTGGTAGGCAGGAAAAGAAGAAACAATAAAATTGGTGATGGTTGACGGTTGTGGGTGGTGGTCAATGGTGGCAGTGGGTGGTGACGTTGGGTGGTGGCGGTGATGACGACAGTGTTCGGTGGAGGAGGGTGGCGATGGTTGTCACACCCCAACCGATGGCGGAATCATCGGGGCGCGGCACTAGGCGAATCAGATTGCTCAAGAGAATCCATAACAACTATGTTGCGACAGTATTTATTACATTTGTTATCCCATACTAACAATCAGTACAATCACATAAGTTATCACAGATTTCTTGTCCTCTTGAACAATACAAATCCGACAACCTAGATTTTAGGTGAGTTTCTAGACTTCCTAGCTTGATTTGAGGTAGACTGCGACTAAACCTGCAACATACGTTAAAATAACGTCAATACAAAAGTATTGGCTAGTATACAGGTTTGATATGTAATAGTGTAATAGATAAAAGCTGCGAATTTCCACATACATAAACGTAATACACGACATATATACTCACAAAACTGATACTACCAGCTAAGTCCTCGAGCTTCGATCGCGATTGCTAAACTAGACCCCGTCGGGCGCAATAGTACTATACTAGTCATGGTGGGACGTCGTGAGTATAAGTCCTAGCACATATGTAACTAGCATCACGTATAACTATGCACATTGGTCATTCGCAAGTGATAAGTAGTTAAGCATTTGATGTGATTTGATTTGATAGCAACGTATGTTACACCCAAAAGTGCAAAAGCAAAAAGGGTTCAAGTATACTCACAGTCGTTGTTCGCCAAGCAAACACAACTTGATTGGATTGATGGGAGTGCGTCTGAGATTAGCCTGGTTATAGTTTGATAGCGTAAGCGTCGAACAGTGCGTTAAACGGTGGCGAGTGAACCAAGTGTCGAATGGTAATCTGATCGGATGGCAATCCGATCGGATGGTCAGTCAATCGGGTGGCAATCCATTCGGATAGTCATCCGATCGGATGGCCATTCGATTGGGTTGTTACCTCGTTTGGTGAAGATGTGTTTGTGTATGATGGTTTGCCTTTTGAAGTTTTCGTTGTAGCATTTGAAACAGCGGAGTATCTCTAGCCTTCAGGTCGGTCGGTCGGACGGCGGTTCGATCGGGCGACGATCCGATTGGTAGGACACTTTTAGTGAGAACAAGTTCACAGCAGTTTGTCACTCGATCGGATAGCAATCCAACCGGGTGGCAATCCGTTTGGAACTAACTATGCATTTGAACATGTTAAGAATTGTTTAAGTGCTGAAGTTCAGAACATCACATGATCGGATGGTTGTTCGATCGGATGGCAATCCGATCGGACGGCAATCCGTTCGACGTTCAGAACTTGACAATGTTGAATTAAATAGTTTCAGTGAGGAACCAAGTGCAAGCCGATCGGACGGATGTCCGATCGGGTGGCAATCCGATCAGGTGGTAATCCGACCGAACGACATTCCGTTCCAACTGCCTTGATCGTCTTGACACTTGATTGTTTTGAAAGTTTGCGGTTTTGATCGAGACAATGTGATAACATGCTAAACAACAGAAACTCCATCATGAACCAAGTCATCCGATTGAACAGGAATCACCCTGGTCCGATCAGTTAACTGTCCGTAAGGGTTGCTCATGCTTATCCCGAAATCGGTTGTCTCTTTAGACAGAATCAGATCTGGAACCAACACTTCACTTATGATGAGTAGAAGGTCAGAACGAGCTCTGATTCCATCGGTTTTGAGTGCATAGAGTGTAAAAGAGTTGAAAGAAAGTTAGAAAAACCATCTTTCAATCCTTTTCACCATGAGTTTGTGTAGATTTATGCGAAAACATTGTTGATTCTTGTGGAAATCCTTCAGATCTGGGCTGTCCTTGGTGGAATGAGGCCAATACTTTAAGTTCATAAGAACTCCATGATGACATCATCCTAGAACACCTCAAATCCACCGATTTCATGGTTAAAAGTTAAGATTCAAAGGTGAAAATGATGAAAGAGTGTGTGTAGATCATAGAAGTACAAGATTTGAGGTAGAAACTTACAAGAATCGCGAGAAATCAAGAGGAAATAGTCCCAAAGCGTGCTGGTTGAGTGGGAGTTGTCACATCACACTTCAAGTGATGTAACAAGTGCTATTTATAGGTGAAGTGGAGTGAAGGGGAAGAAGTGCAATGGATCGGATGGCTGTCCGACCGGTTGGTTGTCCGATCGGATGGCTGTCCGATCGGAGGGTTGTCCGATCGGATGGCTGTCTGATCGGATGGCCATTCGATCGAAGTGCCATTCGATCAAATGCCTCCGGCGAGCTGATTTTTGACGTTCCGTTTCGATTGCTAAGCGTTGCGATAGTTTGGTTACACATTCTCATCTACATTTCCACGTATTTATTATAATTAGCTACGTTGGGTTGTATATACATTTCCATATTTCAAAGTTGCGATACAATAACCGGGTTTCGTTTCGAATATATGTTGCTTTGCAACGCTTCACGGTCATCGAGGAGGGTAGAATAGGTCCTCACTCAACGTCATCGTGAACATTAATGTGTGTGATGCGATGTGCGTTTTGAGTAATGAGTTGCACTGCGACACATCACGGCTATCAAGGAGGGTAGAATTGGTCCTCATTTGATATCTTCGTGGTTGCCAGCAAGTGCAATATGATGTGATTGTGATAAAGTATGTGTAATATGCGAAAATACTGCGAAATGGCGATGTATGCGATATAGCCACATTATGATTCGAATCTCTGGTGCTAGGCGTAACGAGTATAACGAGTGGTAACAACGCACGAACGTGCGGGTTGTTACAGTCTCCCCTGCTTTAGGAAACTTCGTCCCGAAATTAATCCATAAGAAGGGTTGCGAGGATCGATGTGATTGGGAGTAGCGATTAAGAGCGTCAAAATAAGCGAGCGATCGATTGAAATTCGTCAAGCGAGAGTGTTGCGATGACTGACGATGGCAGCGAGTAAAGCAATTCGTATGCAAGAGACGGCAACACACAAAAGGCGATCCAAACGCATCCTGAATTCTCGAAAATTTGATTAACTCGAAAAGGTTTGAAGAAACTTGTTTATGAAAAATCCTCCCTTAGTGCGGCGTTAAACTGTTTCGATGTTCACACCAGCGCTATGAGTGGGGTTTTATTAGGTTACTAAAAGATTTTAGGGTGTAAAAACTCGTTTTACGAAATTTTCTCATCACATGGCGTTAACTTGAGTCGATTGCCACACCAGTGTTATAAGAAAAATCTCGTTTCGTACAAAGGTTTTTAGAAAATTTTATATGGGAAAATCTTTGTTTTCACAAAGGTTTTAAATAATATCAAGATTTTTAAAATTTGAAGTCGGCCCCGCATGGCACCTTCCCGCGAAAGTTCGACAATATGGCTAAAACACTTATATATAGGAAGTACCAGTGGCGTATCCACCATGTTCTAGCCATATGGTTTCCGTCCCGTGAGGCAATGTCATGGGTGTCGACACAGTACCGATAGTGCTCGATTTCTTTGGTCCAAGCGGAAGAAGCTCGGCCAAGTGTAAGAGAAAGATTGAGCGAACTGAGCGATGAGGTCGTTTACGAACTCAGTTCAACAATGCAAGCGAGAGGGATGGCGGTAAGCGAAAAGCGAAAAGCGATAGGGAAAACCGTCGAGCGATAAGCGACGATTGTTGCGATGCCAGCGATGGTGATATGCGCATTTAATGTGATTCGATTGGATTGATCAACACCACAAAATTTAACTAATATTAGACCCCACATGGCCTTTTTCCATGAGAGTCTGCTGATATCGCTAAAATACTTATGTGACAACCCGAATTTTCAAGGTCTCTATTTGACTTAACCTGGTATTTATTTGCAAAGTGGGTTTTACACATATTTTTGGGGTGCATTATAAGTGAGTGTATGATAATAAGGTGTTTTGTATTAATTTGTATTTTATAATTAAAGATGGAACCTTTACCGAAATACCCCCACCCGAAAACACTCTTGTGGCGAAAACACTTCAGTGTTTTCGTCCACTACTGATCGGCGAAGTCAACTCATGGGCTTTGGCCCAGTAACAATTGAATATAGAATTTGTTTTAACCTGTGCACGAAAACGAGAACTAACAAAAACCCTAGACACCTTTCATCCTCTCTCTCGCTCCTCTTTGAAACCCGACGGCAGTTTAGAACAATCGAGTCCCATACGTCGATCGAAGTACCACCTTTTCTACTTAGGTTAGTGATCTGTTATTTATGATTCTTTTGATTGAAATCATTTGACTAATTGTTGACATCATGGATATTAACTGTTAGTGGGTAATGATTATGAGCATATGATTTGAATTGATGGGTATGATAAGGATGCTTATAATCTGATGCTATGTGATTATGTTGTGCCTTTCATAAATGGTCTGATGATTGTATGATAATCTGATGTTAGGATTGCTTGTGCTATGCCTGTTCGTGATTGAGTTGATGATTTGTACGATCTAATCTGATTGAATGATTGTATGTTGTAGTGTAGTAATGATTAGGGTTCCGTCGCATGTAACTATTACTGATGATAATGATGTTCCAGACGAAAACACAAGGTGTTTTCGCCAAACCTTATGTCCGACGAAAACCCCTGGGTTTTCGTCAAATGTGATTTCGCCAGTATAGGGTTTTCGTCCCAAGTGTCTTTGTCTTACGTGTTTTCGCCAAATAAGTGATTTCGCCAAACAAGTGACTTCGATACATGTGATTTCGTCTAAGTGTGTGACAACAGTAACCTTGTTTAGTCTATTATCTGAGTTAAGTTTATTAACTCTGTTAACCTTATTAACTGTGTTAAATTATGTAACTCCGTTAAGTATGTTAACTAGGTTATGTTAACTATGCTAAGTGTGCCAACTATGTTAAGTATGTTAAGTGGGTTAACTCTGTCAAGCATGTTAACTCTGTTAACTCGGTTAAGCTTATCATGTCTGTAAGTTGATAATTCATGTTAGATTAGACTGAGAACTCAACTACGTGAAGCATGAGTTGTGTGAAATTGAATAACTGTTTACGTGCTACTTGATGTTAACTATCCAGTACACTTAGTGACTTAGAGTGCATGTGAAACTTTACCAACATGAACTGACTGTGTATACATGCATACTTTAGGCTTTGATTGATTGTTTGCGGGCACGTAGTTTAGCATACCGAGTAAACCAAGGTGAGTTCACACTCCTAAGGCATGGGATTCCCGGTGGGTTGGGAATGGGATTGAATAACTACTCGTACTATCATTACTATTAAACTACTTTTCACTGTCCTCGGATTGAAGGGCACGTACGTAAAACCTACGTACACTCATACTTACTACTGTTGTAACACCTCGAAAATTCACGTCCTATAATGTGTAGACACGTGTCATATGTTTGAACGTGCGAAAGAATGTTATAAGAGGACTAAAGTGACAGTCATGGAAAGTATGTGAATATACGGGTTCTAAATGTCAACAGTGAATAAATATATTGTACATTAACCCTACATGATGTTTATAGCATCAAACGAATAAATCATGGATCATGCGAAGCTAAAAGTGAGAGATTACAAACTACAGGGGTTAAATGTGTCAACATGTTTAAGTTATACCTCCGAGTGACCTTTTAACAAACCCGAAGCTTTGTAACTGTTAATTATGCTCACTAGAATGCACGATATAAATTTCATAAAGTTTCGTAATCGTATGAGAAAGTTATGATCAAATTCGTGTACAAGGGGTTAAAGCGTTAACATTGAAAGTTAGGACTTTTCGGGTTAACCGGAAGTGTCCAGGGACTTGGCAAAGCGGGTATAAGTCCTAAAGCCCTTGTGGGTAAATAAAAAGGGGTCAAATTGCAAGAATTAGGCTTAGTTGCCCTTTCGAAAGGCCAAGGGACAAGATGTGGAAACTAGAAAATGAAAAATTCTGATTTCAAGGACCATACGGCCCGCGTAAAGGTTGGTTAACATCTCATGCGGGCCGCGTCAGACATACAGTAACAGAAACTTCGAACATACTCCTGTATTCGCAGGTATTCGACCTTTAATCGATCTTTTCTCATATTGGACGACCCCTAGGCACCCCCCTAAGCATTAGGGACACTTGTGGGCAGCTTGTGGTCAGTGCTAGACTTGCTTGTCAACATCTTATGGTGATTTGGTCACTATATAAAGGATCTTAGTTGCAACCATTGTTCCTCACACCTTCATTTGCACTTCTGATCATTCTTGGAGCTCCCAAGCAGGCTCAAGTCTTCACATTACGTGCATAGGACCTTGGTAAGTTTGCTAAACCTTCCTTAATTAAGTTTTAGCTTAGTTTTAGCTTAAAAGTCAAACTGTCGTAATTAACGGTTGACTTTAAGATTAATCACTAATGGTCCAGTGATTAGTCGAATCAAAAGTACTTATAAGTTGGTAATTATGTGGGTAATAAACCCTCAAAAGGGTTCCCCCTTATTCCCACTCTAACTAGGTCAAATGTCGGGTCAAACTTGTTAAGAAAAAGTCAACAAAATGTTTAAATTACAATTTGTGCATGATTAGCAATGTAGAACATATACAACCTGTTTGATCATTAATATAACTTGGTAATTAGTGTAAGAACATGTCTAAACATGTTCAACCCGACAATTTCCTGTTTAGACCCGGTTCGGAACCGAAAGTCGCATAGTTTGACTTATACTTTGACTTTCAGTTCTGACCCGTTTAGGCATGATTTAGAAATGCCTTAGAGCTTAATTTGGGCCAGGTAACATGCTAGTATAACCCTCTGTGATTATACACCATGGTTCGATAGTTACCCAATTAATTCGCATGATTCCGTTAATTGGTCATATGTTGACCATTATGCCCTTATTACCTTAAAACGTGATTTATGGAAATGTAAAAGAGTAGAAACTTTAATTACTGATATATAAACTTGCATACAAAATTTGACATCAGTTTGAGGTGTAGATTAAGAGTTATGCTCGTTAGCGTAAAATGAAAGCTTTATGTTAATTAAACGGCGTAATTAGCGTATAGACTAGTTAAACCTACTTTTTGACATCAAACTTATTACCCACTGATGTAATATATTATTTTGGGATTTTTGAAGATTTTTAATTAATTTTAGGCTGAGCATAACTAATAGTCGTAGGCTTAATCCGGTAATTGTCGGTTTTGCCCTACGGGCCATAAAATGAGTTTTACATATCTAAACGACTCCAAACCTTTTGCTACTGATTCTAAATGATAAATAAATTATTTTAAACCCTCTGGAATAATAAAAATATCAGATTTCTATATAGAACCCGGAAACGGCTTCTAATCGCCTTTTTAAGCGTTTTTAACGCCTAGTATGTACTAGAACTATTTTAAACATACTAAGGGTGATACCTACTGATATTTGAGGTAAATTATAATATTTTAACAGTAAGCAAAAGTTGTTAAACTCAGACTTCAGTTTTGAGCTTTTCGGCTTATGTGAAATTACCAAAATGCCCATACGGTGCATAGTTTGGTTATAATTGATAAATTTCACATATATACTTTAACCTACTGATATAACTTAGCAAATTGAGTATGTTTGCTGATTACATCAGGCCTGTAACTCAGGTTAACACTTAAACTCTTTTACAACCTTTAAAATGACCAAACTACCCCTACGGGGCATAGTTTGTGTTTAAATTCATTTCGGGCATAATAAATGATATCTTACTGATGTCACAACATATGTGGAGCATATTAACTTAGGAAACCTGTAAATGGCTCTCATTATTACCCGCTACGCTTATTACGCGTTCGGTTCGGTTTATGTAACTAGTTACATAAATTAGCCGAAATGGGTCAAACCTTATCGGTTTTATCTCAAAATCCAGAATGTGCATGAAGGACCCATATTAAACAAGTCTCTGAACTTGTCGGGTCTAAATCACATTCTATCCGGTCTTCAAATAAATCATGCGTACGAACCGTATCTTTGAAACTAACCGGTCTAAGCTTAAGCTTAACTAAAGACCCGTTAGGATTCTAATAGGTTATTATAAACCTTCGTTCCAGATTAGGAGAACCAGTAAAAGCTACTTGCAATTTGCTTATTGTGATTTATACATTGCTCAGGTAAATACTTTTAACGTATTTTCCCTATACGGGCTTGGGTTACGGTATATAGAATACCGCTTGATCGGGCATCAAATCTTCCATCGTTGGGTGGTTAATTGAATAATTTGATCGGCTCGTTTAAACAGTCTTGTTACTTAAAGCCTTTGGGGGGTTGGTGACCATGTCCCGGATATCCTTGGCATCATTTTACGAAATGGCCACGACTTAAGCGCGGGGTGTAGGCGTACACCCGTCAGTGCACAAAAGAATATTGTGGTGTGTCTATTGATCTTTAACCCGGACAAGATCCGGGCTACTGAACGCACAAGGAACATGTAATTCGTTCACAAGATTATAATATTAAATAATTCTCCCAAGTTAAAATAAAATGTTTATGCCACGTGCATCCAAACCAATTTTCAATCATTTTCCAAAATGAGTCAGTTGATTGTATTTACCAGTGTAAACTGGCGTATTTTCCCAAAAAGATTAAATGCAGGTACTAAGCGTAATTGGCTGGGATTTCTCCTTAGCATCAATAGAAGTCTCGCAAGCTTAAGATGCCTGAAGTCTGTTGAACTATTAATTCTATTTTATTTTCGATCCATCTGTGGATAAACTTCCGAATATTGTGACATTTGATATTACAATATTAAATTCGGTTGTATTATATCTTTTAAATTTGCTACCGCTGTGCATATTAATTATTGTGTTGTTTGCCTATTATGTTGTCAACCACGTCACGATACTCCCCCACCGGGCCCACCGATGACACGTGGAAATCGGGGTGTGACAGGTTGGTATCAGAGCCAACACTGAGTGAATTAAACACTAGCCTTTTGTGCTTAATCTCAGTTACACAATTGCACATATCTAAACTTTCGAGTCTAGACAAATAACATAGGACAAATTCTACCTTGTTTGGTTTTTGTTTTGTCCTTTAATTTATATATATTCTTGTCGTTATCTCATATTGTATTGACAGGATTAACAAAATACCGCCAAGATTCTTCAGGAGAAGAGGACGCGGAAAGGGGCTAATCACCGCCCCCAATGACAATGAGGCAGGGCCCTCGAATGTGCGAGCTCCTTCAACCACAGAAAGTGACGATCCCCGACAAAACCAGAGGAACCTCTTTGAACCTGCTAGACGGTCGGTCTCACACAGTTCAACACCTCCTGTCCATAACCCTTATGGGCCATAACCGGAGTACGAGCCCAACAACCCTCAACCCTCCTACATACCGTTACAGCGATCTTTATCGCATAATTCTTTTGGTGACCCTACACCAGTTTTTAGGGGCCGGTTTAACCCGGCAAACTACATAGCAGAACTAGTGGGTTTTAACCCATTGGGGCCGGAGGATCATTTCTCGGGAGATCACGCGGACGATATGGACGAGGATACGGACCCCGTCGAACCTGCCAGTGGTACACCAAACCACCCGATAGAGATCTCTGACGGATCTTCTTTCCACGGATCACCCTATGTTGGTCCAGATAGCTTTCAAGCTATGTTTACCAGGCACGAATGGTACTATACACCTCCTCGCCATTCACCGCCACAGCAGCAGTAGGATCCCTCTGTGGATTCAAGATTTGTGGCAGTCACGCCACCACCTCCACCGCCACCAGTTCAACCGGCACCTCCACAACCGACAAGGCGTAGGAGATCCGGAGCGCGTATGTCTGCGCGAGCAGGAGACTTCCATTTCAGCTCTCCTCGTTAATCCAGTGGCAGCCACTATCCACCACATCAGGAGGACCCACAAATGGGTGGACCTTCTAACCCAGCTGTACCACAGCCACCGCCGATGGGTTTTGATAACCCAATTCCAGCATACACGGGTTCCATGGCGTATAACCCGTTCGAACCACCGACTCACCACAATTATGGTTACGCAGAGGCCGACCCCTACATGGTAGCGGCTAACTACAACACCCAAGGACCCTATGGAGATCCATGGGGAGTAGGGTACCCAACACACGGGTACCAAATACCTCCAAGACCTATTATCAGGCAACAATCGCAACCACCAAGGTTCTCCCCACCAGAGCGTGAAGAAATTCGGCAAAGGTTGGACCATGTAGAGCGAGAGTTTCACAGAGAACGAAGGGAGCGACAAACTTTCTTCCAAGGATTAACGAGCCTGATTAAAAGGAAGAGCAAGAAGGACCACTAAATCCTTCCATTTATTGTTGAGCCCCTGCGTGGGCTAGTCTTGCTGTATAAACCCCTGCGTGGGTATGCTTGTTTGTTTTGACCCCTGCGTGGGTCTATCTTTCTGTAAACCCTTACGTGGGTATGTTATATGTGTAAGTCCCTGCGTGGACTATTATGTTATTAAGCCCCTGCGTGGGTATGTGTGTTATTAAGCCCCTACGTGGGTAAGTACTTGTTTAAACCCCTGCGTGGGTAAGTTGTTTGTTGAAAAGTCTCGTTTAGGGCAACATGTAATCTTTTGAAAATTAATGGAATGTTATGTTTATAAATTTCATCTTGCTATTATATGCATAAATATTATTTATGAAATAAATAAATCAAAATCATTCCTTTTAATAATAATCTGCCTATTTAAATATTGAACAAGAATATTAAGAGTGAAACCTAGCCTGAGTGTCATTATAAAGACCTGGCCATGATGGTAAGACCTGTTTAAAAGATTCGAATCCCTGTTAACATCTGTAAACATGTTAACACTCCTGGCAGATGTGATTCATTAAAATCACACACGTCATTTATATAAGGATCTTTTCAAAGATTACAAACCCAACTAAATGATCTCTGAATTATGGGTTTAGATCATCAATTAAAATGATCATATTTTGACCATACGTGGTAATATAATGCCTACGGGCCTTGCTCATTTCCATATGAGCCAAAAGACAGTGGTAGCGATGACTCCCTATCAGATAAAGGTAATGAACTAGGTTCAAACCTTCATGCTTTGATTCTCTGAAATCATAGCTTATAATTTATAAACGTCCTTGTGACTAGGCCTATTGTGCCAGTATACCTTCATGTTTTGATTCTCTGAAATCATAGCTTATAAATTAAAATGTCCATGTGACTAGGCCTTTTGTGCCACAAATAAAACTGTTATTGTTTTATAATTAGGATAAATTATGATAGAAATCCTAAATAAATATGATTAGTAAATTAACCAAATATGGTCTCTGTTTACCATGGTTAATGAATTTCCCTAAGGGGCAATTCCATAATAAACTCCCAAATAAACTATTGTCCTTGTTTTCTGTAACAGTTCAATTAAAATGGCTAACTCAGACGAGATAAATAGTCATCCAGTGGAGAACATTGATAACGCCCGAATAAATTTAACGGGTGCTGAATTAAAAGCATTGGTCGACGACGCAGTTACAAAGGCATTGGAAAGGCAGTATGAAGAGTATAGTGGGACTCGTAGTAGGACCCTATCTACACAGCCTTCAAAGCCACCGTCCAAGAAGGATGAACCGAAGAAAGATGATGATCGACACTCCTCGAACCACCACAATGCTCCATCTCAACAGGTTGTACTAAACCAAGGACCCCGTGACAAGGGTTGCTCATATAAATATTTTGTTTCCTGCAAACCCCGGGATTTTACTGGGGAGAAAGGAGCCATCGACTGTATGACGTGGCTGGACGAGATGGACACAGTTGTGGATATCAGCGGATGCGCTGAGAGGGATATAGTCAAGTTTGTGTCGCAGTCTTTCAAGGGTGAAGCTTTAGCATGGTGGAGATCACTGATTCAAGCCACCGGGAAAATCCCATTGTACAACATGTCATGGGATCAATTTGTTGCCCTCATCAGGGAAAATTACTGCCCTCAGCATGAGGTGGAGAAGATAGAGTCTGATTTTCTATCATTGGTGATGACAAACCTTGACTGTCAAGCTTACCTAACGAGCTTCAACACAATGTCCCGGTTGGTTCCTTATCTGGTGACCCTGAAACCAAAGAGAATAGCTCGTTTTATTGGTGGTTTAGCCCCAGAAATCAAGGCAAGCGTGAAGGCTTCTCGGCCAGCTACTTTTAGATCTGTAGCTGACATATCCTTGTCCCTCACTTTGGATGCGGTCAGGTAAAGATCGCTGAGGAATAAGGAGGCTGAGAAGAGAAAACGTGAAGATGATGGTTCACGGAGATCGAACAAGAAGCACCGTGGGAACGGTGACAACAAGAAAGGATCGGAGTCAAGGAAAGATGGGCATCATTCTGGTGAGAAGCCCAAATACAAAATTTGCAAGAAACAGCACTATGGAAAGTGCAGACTCGAGTCAAACTCGCAGACTCAGTCAAAAACCTTTGCATGTGGAATATGCAAGTCCACGGATCACAAAACCTTGGATTGCAAGAAGATGAAAGACGCAACGTGCTACCGTTGCAATGAAAAGGGGCACATTAAAACCAACTGCCCTAAATACACCAAGAAGCCTGAAGAGGCCAAGAAGACTAATGCTAGAGTCTTCAGAATGGACGCAAAGGAAGCGATTCTAGACGACAACGTTATTACAAGTACTTTCCTTGTAAATGATGTCTATGCAAGAGTACTATTTGATTCAGGCGCTGATAAGTCGTTTGTAGATCATAAATTTTGCAAATTGCTGAAATTACCTGTCAAAACCTTAAATGTGAATTATGAGGTGGAGTTAGCAGATGGCACCCTAGAAACCGTCTCAACTGTGTTAGATGGATGTGTTATATCCATTAAGAACCATTCTTTTCCTCTGTCTCTACTTCCATTTAAATTGGCCGGTTTTGACATAGTCTTGGGCATGGACTGGTTATCTCATAACCAGGCCCAAATTGTCTGCAACAGAAAGCAAGTGGTGATAAAGACTCCGTCTGGTGAATCACTTACCATTCGGGGAGATACCCAGTATGGATTGCCTGAGCAAGTGACTATGCTCAAGGCTTCCAAGTGTTTAAAGAAGGGTTGTGTCATTTACATGGCACATGTGATTATTGATGAGCCTAAACCAAAGATAGAAGACATCCCTGTCATTTCTGAATACCCAGAAGTTTTTCCGGAAGAACTACCTGGTTTGCCACCAGATAGGCAAGTGGAATTCAGGATTGATATCATCCCCGGAGCAGCACCTGTTGCTAGAGCACCTTATAGGTTGGCGCCCACAGATATGAAGGAATTGAGGACACAGCTGGACGAACTGCTAGCTAAAGGTTTCATTAAACCTAGTTCGTCTCCATGGGGAGCGCCAGTCCTATTTGTGAAGAAGAAGGATGGATCGATGCGTCTGTGCATCGATTATCGTGAGCTTAATAAAGTCACGATAAAGAATAGGCATCCTCTGCCCAGAATCGACGATTTGTTCGATCAATTGCAAGGGGCAAGTTATTTCTCGAAGATTGATTTGAGGTCAGGCTACCATCAACTGAAGGTTAGAGATGAAGACGTGCACAAAACAGCATTTAGGACTCGTTATGGTCATTACGAGTTCCTAGTGATGCCTTTTGGGCTCACTAATACACCGGCCGCGTTCATGGGTCTCATGAATCGTGTCTGCAAGCCGTACTTAGATAAATTCGTCATCGTTTTCATCGATGACATTCTCATTTATTCTAAGAATCACGCTGACCATGAGAAACACCTTCGATGTATTCTCAAACTTCTACATCAGGAGAAGCTCCATGCCAAATTCTCTAAGTGTGAATTTTGGCTACGAGAAGTCCAATTTCTTGGACATGTGGTCAGTGAGCGTGGTATCCAGGTGGATCCCGCTAAGGTTGAAGCAGTAATGAACTGGCAAGAGCCAAAGACGCCTACAGAGATTCGTAGCTTCCTAGGATTGGCAGGATATTACAGGCGTTTCATCGAAAATTTTTCAAGGATTGCTGCACCCCTAACTTCCTTGACTAAGAAGAAAGTAAAGTTCATTTGGGGCCCTAAGCAGCAAGAGTCCTTTGATATTCTGAAGCAAAAGTTGAGCAATGCCCTAGTTCTGACATTGCCAGATGGAATAGAAGAGTTCGTGGTTTACTACGATGCATCGCACACTGGCATGGGGTGTGTGCTTATGCAGAAAGGCAAGGTTATTGCCTATGCTTCAAGACAGTTAAAGGTGCATGAAAAGAATTACACCACCCACGACTTGGAGTTGGGTGCCGTTGTATTCGCACTAAAACTGTGGAGGCATTATCTATATGGGATCAAGTGTGTGATCTATTCTGATCACAAGAGCCTTCAACATCTGTTTAATCAGAAGGAATTAAACATGAGGCAACGCCGTTGGATGGAAACTTTAAATGATTATGATTGTGAAATCAGATACCATCCCGGCAAGGCGAATGTAGTCGCCGATGCCTTGAGTCGAAAGGAGAGGGTGAAACCCATCCGAATCAAAGCCAAGCGCATGGAGATAAAGAACAGTTTGACTGAAAGGTTGTTAGCTGCGCAGAAGGAAGCTGTGTTGGAAGCTAACTATCCTAATGAAAAGCTAGGGGTAACTGAGGAGCAGTTAACTCTTAGCAAGGACGGAATTCTAAGATTAAATGGACGCATATGGGTTCCAATTTATGGAGGACTTCGAGATGTCATCCTCCAGGAAGCCCATAGTTCCAAATACTCCGTTCATCCTGGAGCTGATAAGATGTACCAGGATCTAAGGGCAAATTATTGGTGGATAGGCTTGAAAAAGTCTGTAGCCACCTATGTAGCTAAATGCTTGACATGTGCGCAAGTCAAGGTCGAGCATCAAAAGCCGTCAGGTTTGCTACAACAGCCTGAACTTCCTACGTGGAAGTGGGAAATGGTAACTATGGATTTTATCACCAAGTTACCTAAGACCAGGAAAGGAAATAATACAATATAGGTTATAGTTGATAGACTGACTAAGTCAGCACATTTCTTACCCATCAAGGAGACTTACAGCTCCGACATGTTAGCCCAGTTATACGTGGATAAGATTGTAGCCTTACATGGCATACCTGTGTCTATTATCTCTGACAGAGATACTAGATACACGTCACATTTTTGGAAGAGTTTCCAACAATCTTTGGGCACGCGTTTGAATTTCAGTACAGCTTACCATCCTCAGACAGACGGTCAGAGTGAGCGTACTATTCAAACGTTGGAAGACATGCTACGTGCATGTGTGATCGATTTGGGTGGTAGTTGGGATAAGCACCTACCACTAATTGAGTTCTCCTACAACAATAACAACCACACCAGCATAAAGGCTGCGCCTTTTGAGGCCTTATATGGTAGAAAGTGTAGAACGCCAGTTTGTTGGGCGGAAGTTGGAGACGTCCAATTATCAGGACCAGAGATAGTGTTCGAAACGACGGACAAGATTGTCCAGATTCGTGACCGTCTCAAAGCTGCCCGAGATAGGCAGAAGAGTTACACAGATCCAAAGCGTAAAGCTTTTCACTTCGAAGTAGGTGATAAAGTGTTACTTAAGGTATCACCCTGGAAAGGGGTGATGCGATTTGGTAAGAAAGGCAAGCTAAGCCCGAGATACATAGGACCTTTCGAGGTTATCGAACGTGTCGGGTCAGTTGCCTATAAGTTAAACTTACGTGTCAGTGGAATTCACAATGTGTTCCACATCTGCAATCTGAAGAAGTGCTTCGCTGATGAATCACTGGTTATACCCCATACAGATGTGCATATAGATGAGAGCTTAAAATTTGTGGAAAAACCATTGTCGATTGAAGATCGACAGGTTAAGAAGCTTCGAAGGAAGCATGTACCTATTGTGAAGGTCAAATGGGATGCCCGTAGAGGTCCCGAATACACGTGGGAAGTTGAATCCACGATGAAAGAAAAGTACCCTTATTTATTTCAGTAAATCTCGGGTCGAGATTTATTTTAAGGGGGTGAGGATGTAACACCTCGAAAATTCACGTCCTATAATGTGTAGACACGTGTCATATGTTTGAACGTGCGAAAGAATGTTATAAGAGGACTAAAGTGACACTCATGGAAAGTATGTGAATATACGGGTTCTAAATATCAACAGTGAATAAATATATTGTACATTAACCCTACATGATGTTTATAGCATCAAACGAATAAATCATGGATCATGCGAAGCTAAAAGTGAGAGATTACAAACTACAGGGGTTAAATGTGTCAATATGTTTAAGTTATACCTCTGAGTGACCTTTTGACAAACCCGAAGCTTTGTAACTGTTAATTATGCTCACTAGAATGCACGATATAAATTTCATAAAGTTCCGTAATCGTATGAGAAAGTTATGATCAAATTCGTGTACAAGGGGTTAAAGCGTTAACATTGAAAGTTAGGACTTTTCGGGTTAACCGGAAGTGTCCAGGGACTTGGCAAAGTGGGTATAAGTCCTAAAGCCCTTGTGGGTAAATAAAAAGGGGTCATATTGCAAGAATTAGGCTTAGTTGCCCTTTCGAAAGGCCAAGGGACAAGATGTGGAAACTAGAAAATGAAAAATTCTGATTTCAAGGACCATACGGCCCGCGTAAAGGTTGGTTAACATCTCATGCGGGCCGCGTCAGACGTACAGTAATAGAAACTTCGAACAGACTCCTGTATTCGCGGGTATTCGACCTTTAATTGATCTTTTCTCATCTTGGACGACCCCTGGGCACCCCCTAAGCACTAGGGACACTTGTGGGCAGCTTGTGGTCAGTGCTAGACTTGCTTGTCAACATCTTATGGTGATTTGATCACTATATAAAGGATCTTAGTTGCAACCATTGTTCCTTACACCTTCATTTTCACTTCTGATCATTCTTGGAGCTCCCAAGCAGGCTCAAGTCTTCACATTACGTGCATAGGACCTTGGTAAGTTTGCTAAACCTTCCTTAATTAAGTTTTAGCTTAGTTTTAGCTTAAAAGTCAAACCGTCGTAATTAACGGTTGACTTTAAGATTAATCACTAATGGTCCAGTGATTAGTCGAATCAAAAGTAGTTATAAGTTGGTAATTATGTGGGTAATAAACCCTCAAAAGGGTTCCCCCTGATTCCCACTCTAACTAGGTCAAATGTCGGGTCAAACTTGTTAAGAAAAAGTCAACCAAATGTTTAAATTACAATTTGTGCATGATTAGCAATGTAGAACATATACAATCTGTTTGATCATTAATATAACTTGGTAATTAGTGTAAGAACATGTCTAAACATGTTCAACCTGACAATTTCCTGTTTAGACCCGGTTCGGAACCGAAAGTCGCATAGTTTGACTTATACTTTGACTTTCAGTTCTGACCCGTTTAGGCATGATTTAGAAATTCCTTAGAGCTTAATTTGGACCAGGTAACATGCTAGTATAACCCTCTGTGATTATACACCATGGTTCGATAGTTAACCAATTAATTCGCATGATTCCGTTAATTGCTCATATGTTGACCATTATGCCCTTATTACCTTAAAACGTGATTTTTGGAAATGTAAAAGAGTAGAAACTTTAATTACTGATATATAAACTTGCATACAAAATTTGACATCAGTTTGAGGTGTAGATTAAGAGTTATGCTCGTTAGCGTAAAATGAAAGCTTTATGTTAATTAAACGGCGTAATTAGCGTATAGACTAGTTAAACCTACTTTTTGACATCAAACTTATTACCCACTGATGTAATATATTATTTTGGGATTTTTGAAGATTTTTAATTAATTTTAGGCTGAGCATAACTAATAGTCGTAGGCTTAATCCGGTAATTGTCGGTTTTGCCCTTACGGGCCATAAAAAGAGTTTTACATATCTAAACGAATCCAAACCTTTTGCTACTGATTCTAAATGATAAATAAATTATTTTAAACCCTCTGGAATAATAAAAATATCAAATTTCTATATAGAACCCGGAAACGGCTTCTAATCGCCTTTTTAAGCGTTTTTAACGCCTAGTATGTACTAGAACTATTTTAAACATACTAAGGGTGATACCTACTGATATTTGAGGTAAATTATAATATTTTAACAGTAAGCAAAAGTTGTTAAACTCAGACTTCAGTTTTGAGCTTTTCGGCTTATGTGAAATTACCAAAATGCCCCTACGGTGCATAGTTTGGTTATAACTGATAAATTTCACATATATACTTTAACCTACTGATATAACTTAGCAAATTGAGTATGTTTGCTGATTACATCAGGCCTGTAACTCAGGTTAACACTTAAACTCTTTTACAACCTTTAAAATGACCAAACTACCCCTACGGGGCATAGTTTGTGTTTAAATTCATTTCGGGCATAATAAATGATATCTTACTGATGTCACAACATATATGGAGCATATTAACTTAGGAAACCTGTAAATGGCTCTCATTATTACCCGCTACGCTTATTACGCGTTCGGTTCGGTTTATGTAACTAGTTACATAAATTAGCCGAAATGGGTCAAACCTTATCGGTTTTATCTCAAAATCCAGAATGTGCATGAAGGACCCATATTAAACAAGTCTCTGAACTTGTCGGGTCTAAATCACATTCTATCCGGTCTTCGAATAAATCGTGCGTACGAACCGTATCTTTGAAACTAACCGGTCTAAGCTTAAGCTTAACTAAAGACCCGTTAGGATTCTAATAGGTTATTATAAACCTTCGTTCCAGATTAGGAGAACCAGTAAAAGCTACTTGCAATTTGCTTATTGTGATTTATACATTGCTCAGGTAAATACTTTTAACGTATTTTCCCTATACGGGCTTGGGTTACGGTATATAGAATACCGCTTGATCGGGCATCAAATCTTCCATCGTTGGGTGGTTAATTGAATAATTTGATCGGCTCGTTTAAACAGTCTTGTTACTTAAAGCCTTTGGGGGGTTGGTGACCATGTCCCGGATATCCTTGGCATCATTTTACGAACTGGCCACGACTTAAGCGCGGGGTGTAGGCGTACACCCGTCAGTGCACAAAAGAATATTGTGGTGTGTCTATTGATCTTTAACCCGGACAAGATCCGGGCTACTGAACGCACAAGGAACATGTAATTCTTTCACAAGATTATAATATTAAATAATTCTCCCAAGTTAAAATAAAATGTTTATGCCACGTGCATCCAAACCAATTTTCAATCATTTTCCAAAATGAGTCAGTTGATTGTATTTACCAGTGTAAACTGACGTATTTTCCCAAAAAGATTAAATGCAGGTACTAAGCGTAATTGGCTGGGATTTCTCCTTAGCATCAATAGAAGTCTCGCAAGCTTAAGATGCCTGAAGTCTGTTGAACTATTAATTCTATTTTATTTTCGATCCATCTGTGGATAAACTTCCGAATATTGTGACATTTGATATTACAATATTAAATTCGGTTGTATTATATCTTTTAAATTTGCTTCCGCCGTGCATATTAATTATTGTGTTGTTTGACTATTATGTTGCCAACCACGTCACGATACTCCCCCACCGGGCCCACCGGTGACACGTGGAAATCAGGGTGTGACAACTGTCCTCGGATTTAAGGGCACGTACATAAAACCTACGTACACTCATACTCGCTACGGTCCTTGGATCAAGAAGGTCACGTACAGATACGACTAGTCTAGTAACATACAACATGGGAAGCCCCCACTATTCATCGCAAACATGTTCGGGGAACCACGATACGGATTAATACGATACACATGGGAAGCCCCCACTATTCATCGCACACATGTTCGGGGAACCGCGATACAGATTAATACAGTACATTGTTTATGAAATAAACATATGATTTACGAACACTATAACTAAACAACCAACTGTGAACTCGCTCAACTTTGTTGTTGACTCTCTGTTACATGGCTTGCAGGTCGTTAGGTACTCCTGGAGCTTGCACAGGGAGGCGCGGTCGTTGTGGGACATGGCAGTGTGTGCCATCCTAGAAACATTATTTTATTTCGTACTTAATACTTACATGGGGTTTTACAATTATGCTTCCGCTAAACACGTAACTACGTTTTTGATTTGAAACACCTTTCATATTGTGTGGTTGAATTTTACTTACTTGTTACGTTCAATATGATTGGTGGCTTGATCCTGGTCAGTCACGCCTCCAAGCGGTGATACTCCGTGTGTGGATTTTTGGGGGTGTGACAGATTGGTATCAGAGCCATTGGTTATAGTGAACTTGGTTTTAATAAGGGGAAAAAGTTTTTGTTAAAACCAGACTATAACCTGTACAGTGCTCAACGATCCACAACGACGCTTCGCTCCACATGCAAGACTCGACATTCTAGGTGATGTGATTTATGTTTCCATTGCCTACTTGCTAGATTACATAGAACTTTGCTCATGGTATGCTTAGATAAACGTAACAACTATTGATTGGAAAACTCTTGTGTGCTTACTCTCTTCTGTCATCGCACTTTCGTGAACCTTTCTCTCTCATGTTTCCTTTGATATGAAGATCATGAGTGGACGCGTTAACCTAACTCAAGCCCAGTTGGCGGCTTTGATCAACAAGTTACTGCAGCACTCACAGCTGCCCAGGTAGGAGGTCAGCATGCTCAGCCACCTGTGTGCACGTTCAAGACGTTCATGGACTATCGTCCTAATACTTTCAGTGGCACTGAAGGAGCCGTAGGACTCCTCCACTGGTTCGAGAAGCTCGAATCGGTCTTCGAAATGTGTGAATGCCTTGAGGCTCGTAGGGTGAAGTATGCCACTGGTACTCTCGAAGGTGCTGCGTTGACTTGGTGGAACGCGCAAGTTCAAATGTTAGGGCTGGCAGCTGCAAACGCCACCCCATGGAACGACTTCAAGGAACTGATTAAACGTGAATACTGTAATCGTGATGACATCCACAAGCTGGAAGTGGAGTTCTTTAACCTGAAGATGACGGGGTCAGAGATAGAGGCGTATACGAAACGATCCAACGAACTGGCAGTGCTATGTCCAACTATGGTGGATCCTCCCATCAAACGAATCAAGCTGTACCTCAAAGGCTTAGTACCAGAGATTCAAAGCCATGTGACTGCTGCTAACCTTGCCACCATCCAGGATGTTACCCGTCTTGCTCATCGTCTTACAGACCAGGCAGTGGAACAGAACAAGCTACCTAAGCGTATCAGTGCTACTACCACTATTACTACTTCTGCTATTCCCAGTGACAACAAGAGAAAATGGGATGGAGCCCCCAGCAAGGGTTCGACTATAGTTCAGTCCCAGGCCCAGCAACGAAAAATTGATGAATATCAGAGCCCTGGTCAGCAATCTTCTGGTAGTCAAGGGCAGGATGGATATCGAGGAAACCTCCCGAAGTGCAACCAATGCAACAGACACCACAATGGTCAGTGCAACAAGGGTCGTTGTCAGAGGTGTCTCAAGGTGGGTCATGAAGCTAAGGATTGCAGGAGCTTACGACCTGCGAATCAGAACCATCAACAACAACCACCAGCTCCACAGAACCAGCAGCAGCAACAGCGAGGCAACAAGGGATGCTTCCAGTGTGGTGCTGAAGGCCACTTCAAGCGGGACTGCCCCCAGTTAAATCAAAATCAGAACAACAACAACAATCAGGGAAACGGAAACAACAATGGGGGTAACAACGGGGGAAGCAATGGAAACAATGGCGCCCGAGGCCGTGCGTTCGTGATTGGTCAGGGTGACGCAAGGAATGATCCTAACGTGGTGATGGGTAAGTTTCTTCTCGACGACTTTTATGTTACTGTTTTATTTGATTCGGGTGCCGACACCAGTTATGTGTCTCTAAAAGTTAGTCAAATGCTTAAACGTACCCCAACACTTTTGAACACCAAGCATGCCGTAGAGTTAGCAAATGGTAAAAGCCTAGAAGCCACACACATAGTTAAGGGTTGTAATCTTGTAACACCATTCTAATTTTACTTGATTTTAACAATAGATTATACCATTTCAAATAAAAGTTGCTTAATTAACATAACTTTCATAAAAGAAGTTCATAAGTAGCATAAACCTTAGTCAACTAACGACTAAGTTAAAACATTTCAAAAGTTGTTTAACAATTGTTTACAACCCATAAACAAAGTCTATTAAAGATTTAAAACATTGCGGAAGCTTGTAAGTAGTGTTCGGTTCTTCAAAAGTTTGCTCGATCATCTTCCGGTTAGTTTCCATCATCACCTAATATCAAAACCACAACAAAAGTTAGTTTTGATCAAGTTAAAATGTATACAAACAAGTTCCATGGGTCAACATTAAAGAAAAAAAATAAAATTCCGGAATGAGGGCGTCGCGCGACACCAAGGGGACTCGCGTGACGCCTAGCCCCTATTTCAACAGACTCTTGCTTTTTGCTGCTGCTGAACAAACCCAGCTCCATGTTTATTCAAGTCCCAACTTAAAATGGCCATAACTTTTAACTCGCAAGTCCGTTTTAGGTGATTCTTTTTCCTATGCGTCTGTAAATTCATTACCGACATGCCTATTACAAATTTCATACCGAAAAATATGTTTACGGACCGAAAGACTATAAGTCCATATGCAAATATTCGACCTATTCTAACTTAGTCATTTTGCTACCATTTAACTAGTAAACCTAAGGCGCTTATTACCCAAAATCCGGGGCTTATAATCACTGGCACTTCATTACCAAACCTATGGCTTCGTGCTCTTGTGACCATTTCCGCCACTTCTTTCTACTTACAATAATAATACTACAAAGTATCATTATTCGACCCGTTTGGTTCATCTACGGAAAATCCTCCATTTTGATGACTACCAAACGACTTCAAACCAATTCTTAACCTACGGATTTAAGTAACATACATGATTGCTACAACCAACACAATTTTTATCAACAACGCATAGTTTAACAACAATTCATCAAATGTAACGGATCAAGTTACATACCTTCAAAGTAGGCCTTTCAAACGTGGTTCGCCACCCGCTTGTCCGCTTGACGCTCCTGCGCCCGTTCCTATAGAGTTCATTTATGATATGTTTAAAACTCTCTTTAAATCATAATTCGCATAATACACCGAAACATCATAATTATGCGTTTAAACTTGGAATTTCAGTTTTAAGCCTTCTTAGAGGCATTTTCACAAACACTTTAAGGGCAGATTTTACATGATTAAATATCAAGTCTCTAGCTTATCACTTAGCCCTAATTTCACATCATTCAACCATTTTACACAATTGTTAGCTTCTATAATTCTGAAGTTACCTCACAATTGTCAAATTACACTAGAATAACACCCAATCTCCTAGTGATTATTAAATTCTACATAACCCACTAATCACCTACAATGGTGCTCATGGATTTTACTAAAATTTCACATGATTTCAACTTGTATTTGTCTAGGGTTTGTCCCTAGACACTATAGTTGTTCCTAAATCATCATAATACACACATGCAACCATAATTTCAGATTTTCCCAATTTCATGAGAATTTCAAGTTGAGAGTTTTTCTTAAATTTTACATACCTTGGAATCCTCTTGCGATGAGGATCAATAATCTTTGCTTTAATTTCGATTTCAGCTTTGATTGAGCCTTCAATTTGAGAGTTTTAGTGATTTCTAGGTTTTTGAGAGTGGGGAGTCGCCCCTGCCTTCTCCTGTACGACCAGGCATCCTCAAATGGGTGCTTGGTTTTGATTTTTATTGAAATTAATAATATAGTTTCAATTTCTTACAACTTAGGCCCTTCCACTATGTTCAACTTATAGTTTAGTTGCTTTTAACCCTATCATAAGCTATTTCTAGACTTGTAACTAACTAGGTTAAAATTCCTAGTTAGTAAATTCTCATTTATTTATACTTTATAATTCTAATATAAAGGTTTATATTTTCGGGGTGTTACAAATCTCGTCTTAGCTGGTCAGGCTTTCTCTATCGATCTCATTCCTATAGTTTTGGGTAGTTTCGACATCGTCATTGGGATGGATTGGTTATCCCAACAGCAAGCAGAGATCCTTTGCAAAGAGAAGATTGTCCGTATTCCCCGTTCTGGTAAAGAACCTCTCGCGATTCAAGGCGACAAGAGTGGTACTGTGGTAGGCATCATCTCCTTTCTCAAGGCCCAGAAGTGTTTACGAAAGGGCCACACTGCTATTTTGGCACTCGTTACTGACGCATCAACAAAAGAGAAGAAGATAGAGGATATCCCAGTTGTACGCGACTTTCCTCAAGTGTTTCCTAAAGACTTACCTGGGCTACCGCCTCATCGCCAGGTCGAATTCCAAATCGAGCTTGCACCTGGAGCAGCGCCAATAGCACGTGCACCGTACCGCTTAGCTCCATCAGAATTGGAAGAACTATCTACACAACTGCAAGAGCTCTTGGACAAGGGTTTCATACGTCCTAGCTCTTCTCCCTGGGGAGCTCCAGTATTTTTTGTGAAGAAGAAAGACGGTACCTTCCGCATGTGCATAGATTACCGCGAATTAAACAAGGTGACCGTGAAGAACCGCTATCCTCTTCCACGCATTGATGACTTATTCAACCAGCTGCAAGGGTCGAGCTTCTATTCGAAGATTGATCTGAGATCAGGCTACCATCAACTGAGAGTCCGGGACGAGGACGTCTCCAAAACAACATTTAGAACTCGCTATGGCCACTACGAGTTTCTGGTCATGCCATTCGGGTTAACAAACACACCTGCAGTCTTCATGGATCTTATGAACAGAGTGTGCAAGCCTTACCTGGACAAGTTCGTCATTGTTTTCATCGACGACATCCTGATCTATTCAAAGAGTCAGGAGGAACACGAGCACCATCTACGGCTTATCTTAGAACTTCTTCGAACAGAACAGTTGTACGCCAAGTTTTCGAAATGTGACTTTTGGCTTCGTGAAGTCCATTTTCTAGGCCACGTGGTAAACAAGGATGGGATACACGTTGATCCATCCAAGGTAGACTCGATCAAGAACTGGCCTGCACCCCGTACACCAACAGAAATCCGCCAATTCTTGGGTTTGGCAGGCTACTATAGAAGGTTCATCAAAGACTTCTCCAAGATTGCACAACCCCTCACCTCACTAACTCAGAAAGGCGTTGTCTATCGTTGGGGTAATACACAGGAATCAACATTTCAGCACTTAAAGGATAGACTTTGTAGTGCACCTATCCTTTCATTACCAGAGGGCACAGACGATTTCGTGGTTTATTGTGACGCATCAATTCAGGGTCTTGGTTGTGTATTGATGCAACGAGATAAATTCATTGCTTACGCCTCGCGCCAACTTAAGATTCACGAAAGGAATTACACCACACATGATTTGGAGCTGGGAGCTGTTATTTTTGCACTCAAGATATGGAGACATTACCTGTACGGTACCAAGTGCACCATTTACACCGATCACAGGAGTCTCGAGCATATCTTCAAACAGAAGGAATTGAACATACGACAACGTCGATGGGTCGAGCTATTGAATGATTACGAATGTGCCATCAAGTACCATCCAGGCAAAGCCAATGTTGTGGCCGACGCCCTCAGTCGAAAGGATATTACACCTAGGCCCGTGCGAGCCTTACAACTTACCATCCAATCTAGCCTTCCTGCACAGATACGAGATGCTCAGGTAGAAGCATTGAAACCAGAAAACGTCAGGGCTGAAGCCCTACGCGGCTCAAGGCAACGGTTAGAACAAAAGGAAGATGGCGCCTACTACGTAACAGGACGCATTTGGGTCCCACTCTATGGCAACTTACGAGAACTTGTAATGGATGAAGCACATAATCTCGTTACTCGGTACATCCTGGTTCGGATAAGATGTACCACGATCTCAGAACTACGTATTGGTGGCCTGGTATGAAAGCTCACATAGCAACTTACGTTAGCAAATGTTTGACTTATGCGAGAGTCAAGACTGAATATCAGAAACCATCGGGCCTACTCCAACAACCAGAGATTCCACAATGGAAATGGGAGCAAATTTCCATGGATTTTGTTACTGGCCTGCCTAGGTCTCAACGTGGAAATGATACTATTTGGGTGATCGTGGATCGACTCACAAAGTCTGCACACTTCTTGGCTACCAAGGAAACGGATAAGTTCTCCACCTTAGCAGATGTTTACCATAAGGAAGTTGTCTCGAGGCACGGGGTGCCAACCTCTATTATCTCTGATCGTGATGCACGTTTTACTTCAGAACTGTGGCAAGCGATGCATAAATCTTTTGGCTCTCGATTAGACATGAGCACAACTTACCATCCGCAAACAGATAGGCAGTCTGAACGCACCATCCAAACTCTTGAAGACATGCTTCGTGCATGTGTAATCGATTTTGGCAACGGCTGGGAAAAACATCTCCCTCTAGTGGAGTTTTCATATAATAACAGTTACCACACTAGCATTCAAGCCGCTCCGTTTGAGGCACTGTACAGGCGTAAGTGCCGATCACCTCTTTGTTGGGCAGAAGTTGGCGATAGCCAAATCACAGGCCCAGAACTTGTAGTAGACACAACAGAAAGGATTGCTCAGATACGACAACGCATGGCGGCAACTCGCGATCGTCAGAAAAGTTACGCTAATAAGCGCAGGAAACCACTCGAGTTCCAGGTTGGAGATCGAGTGCTACTCAAAGTCTCACCTTGGAAAGGTGTAGTTCGCTTTGGCAAACGAGGCAAACTTAACCCGCGTTGTGTCGGGCCATTTGAAATCATAAAGAAAATAGGCAAAGTGGCCTACAACTAAACTTGCCGGCAGAACTCAGTGCAGTTCACAACGTTTTTCACGTGTCAAATCTGAAGAAGTGTCTGTCAGATGAGACCCTCATAGTTCCTTTGAAGGAGCTCACTATCGACGATCAGTTGCGATTCGTCGAGGAACCAGTTGAAATCACGGACCGAGACGTTAAGGTCCTCAAGCACACCAGAATACCTCTTGTTCGAGTTCGTTGGAACTCCCGTCATGGCCCAGAGTTTACCTGGGAATGAGAAGACCAAATGAAACTCAAGTATCCCCAGTTGTTCGGAAACAGTGCAACCACTACTGAGACTGAAGCTACTGCGGAATTTCGGGACGAAATTCCAACCCAACGGGGGGATGATGTGACGCCCCAAGAAAACCAGGAAACAACACAACACAACTAGCTTCCTCAGTAACTACGTGCTAAATTTTGGGACGAAATTTCTTTCAAGTTGGGGATAATGTGACAACCCGAGTTTTCAAGGTCTCTATTTGACTTAACCTGGTATTTATTTGCAAAGTGGGTTTTACACATATTTTTGGGGTGCATTATAAGTGAGTGTATGATAATAAGGCGTTTTGTATTAATTTGTATTTTATAATTAAAGATGGAACCTTTACCGAAATACCCCCACCCGAAAACACTCTTGTGGCGAAAACACTTAAGTGTTTTCGTCCACTACTGATCGGCGAAGTCAACTCATGGGCTTTGGCCCAGTAACAATTGAATATAGAATTTGTTTTAACCTGTGCACGAAAACGAGAACTAACAAAAACCCTAGACACCTTTCATCCTCTCTCTCGCTCCTCTTTGAAACCCGATGGCAGTTTGGAACAATCGAGTCCCATACGTCGATCGAAGTACCACCTTTTCTACTTAGGTTAGTGATCTGTTATTTATGATTCTTTTGATTGAAATCATTTGACTAATTGGTGACATCATGGATATTAACTGTTAGTGGGTAATGATTATGAGCATATGATTTGAATCGATTGGTATGATAAGGATGCTTATAATCTGATGCTATGTGATTATGTTGTGCCTTTCATAAATGGTCTGATGATTGTATGATAATCTGATGTTAGGATTGCTTGTGCTATGCCTGTTCGTGATTGAGTTTATGATTTGTACGATCTAATCTGATTGAATGATTGTATGTTGTAGTGTAGTAATGATTAGGGTTCCGTCGCATGTAACTGTTACTGATGATGATGATGTTCCAGACGAAAACACAAGGTGTTTTCGCCAAACCTTATGTCCGACGAAAACCCTTGGGTTTTCGTCAAATGTGATTTCGCCAGTATAGGGTTTTCGTCCCAAGTGTCTTTGTCTTACGTGTTTTCGCCAAATAAGTGATTTCGCCAAACAAGTGACTTCAATACATGTGATTTCGTCTAAGTGTGTGACAACAGTAACCTTGTTTAGTCTATTATCTGAGTTAAGTTTATTAACTCTGTTAACCTTATTAACTGTGTTAAATTATGTAACTCCGTTAAGTATGTTAACTAGGTTATGTTAACTATGCTAAGTGTGCCAACTATGTTAAGTATGTTAAGTGGATTAACTCAGTCAAGCATGTTAACTCTGTTAACTCGGTTAAGCATATC
Organism: Helianthus tuberosus; assembly: GCA_030545235.1. NCBI lineage: Eukaryota > Viridiplantae > Streptophyta > Magnoliopsida > Asterales > Asteraceae > Helianthus > Helianthus tuberosus. The sequence goes on from CM060383.1 coordinate 35,706,284, forward strand.
ATGTCTGTAAGTTGATAATTCATGTTAGATTAGACTGAGAACTCAACTACGTGAAGCATGAGTTGTGTGAAATTGAATAACTGTTTACGTGCTACTTGATGTTAACTATCCAGTACACTTAGTGACTTAGAGTGCATGTGAAACTTTACCAACATGAACTGACTGTGTATACATGCATACTTTAGGCTTTGATTGATTGTTTGCGGGCACGTAGTTTAGCATACCGAGCAAACCAAGGTGAGTTCACACTCCTAAGGCATGGGATTCCCCGTGGGTTGGGAATGGGATTGAATAACTACTCGTACTATCATTACTATTAAACTACTTTTCACTGTCCTCGGATTGAAGGGCACGTATGTAAAACCTACGTACACTCATACTTACTACTGTCCTCAGATTGAAGGGCACGCACGTAAAACCTACGTACACTCATACTCGCTACGGTCCTTGGATCAAGAAGGTCACGTACAGATACGACTAGTCTAGTAACATACAACATGGGAAGCCCCCACTATTCATCGCAAACATGTTCGGGGAACCGCGATACGGATTAATACGATACACATGGGAAGCCCCCACTATTCATCGCACACATGTTCGGGGAACCGCGATACAGATTAATACAGTACATGGTTTACGAAATAAACATATGATTTACGAACACTATAACTAAACAACCAACTGTGAACTCGCTCAACTTTGTTGTTGACTCTCTGTTACATGCCTTGCAGGTCGTTAGGTACTCCTGGAGCTTGCACAGGGAGGCGCGGTCGTTGTGGGACATGGCAGTGTGTGCCATCCTAGAAACATTACTTTATTTCGTACTTAATACTTACATTGGGTTTTACAATTATGCTTCCGCTAAACACGTAACTACGTTTTTGATTTGAAACACCTTTCATATTGTGTGGTTGAATTTTACTTACTTGTTACGTTCAATATGATTGGTGGCTTGATCCTGGTCAGTCACGCCTCCAAGCGGTTATACTCCGCGTGTGGATTTTTGGGGGTGTGACAGATTGGTATCAGAGCCATTGGTTATAGTGAACTTGGTTTTAATAAGGGGAAATTTTTTTTGTTAAAACCAGACTATAATCTGTACAGTGCTCAATGATCCACAACGACGCTTCGCTCCACGTGCAAGACTCGACATTCTAGGTGATATGATTTATGTTTCCATTGCCTACTTGCTAGATTACATAGAACTTTGCTCATGGTATGCTTAGATAAACGTAACAACTATTGATTGGAAAACTCTTGTGTGCTTACTCTCTTCTGTCATCGCACTTTCGTGAACCTTTCTCACTCATGTTTCCTTTTATATGAAGATCATGAGTGGACGCGTTAACCTAACTCAAGCCCAGTTGGTGGCTTTGATCACTGAACAAGTTACTGCAGCACTCACAGCTGCCCAGGCAGGAGGTCAGCATGCTCAGCCACCTGTGTGCACGTTCATGGACTGTCGTCCTAATACTTTCAGTGGCACTGAAGGAGCCTTTGGACTCCTCCACTGGTTCGAGAAGCTCGAATCGGTCTTCAAAATGTGTGAATGCCCTGAGGCTCGTAGGGTGAAGTATGCCACTGGTACTCTCGAAGGTGCTGCGTTGACTTGGTGGAACGCGCAAGTTCAAATGTTAGGGCTGGCAGCTGCAAACGCCACCCCATGGAACGACTTCAAGGAACTGATTAAACGTGAATACTGTAATCGTGATGACATCCACAAGCTGGAAGTGGAGTTCTTTAACCTGAAGATGACGGGGTCAGAGATAGAGGCGTATACGAAACGATCCAACGAACTGGCAGTGCTATGTCCAACTATGGTGGATCCTCCCATCAAACGAATCGAGCTGTACCTCAAAGGCTTAGTACCAGAGATTTAAAGCCATGTGACTGCTGCTAACCTTGCCACCATCCAGGATGTTACTCGTCTTGCTCATCGTCTTACAGACCAGGCAGTGGAACAGAATAAGCTACCTAAGCGTATCAGTGCTATTACCACTATTACCACTTCTGCTATTCCCAGTGACAACAAGAGAAAATGGGATGGAGCCCCCAGCAAGGGTTCGACTACAGTTCAGTCCCAGGCCCAACAACGAAAAATTGATGACTATCAGAGCCCTGGTCAGCAATCTTCTGGTAGTCAAGGGCAGGGTGGATATCGAGGAAACCTCCCGAAGTGCAACCAATGCAACAGACACCACAATGGTCAGTGCAACAAGGGTCGTTGTCAGAGTCAAACCACTGAAGTAGCTGAGAAACACCTCCTTCACCTGTGAAGACCATTGGATCACAGGCTTTGAAGTGTTTGTAGAGAAATGTAGATTGCGGTGCTTCTGTCTTAGAGTTTTCCGGGGTTCGAGAGTTGCTGAGAGAGTGCACTTGAGCGACAATTTGAGGAATGACCTTGGCCACTTCCTTGGTCACAAGCGAGGCAATCCTCTTATCGGCGCTTCGTTTGGCTCTTCTCCTAGTTGTTCGTCTCGAGGTAGAGTCGTTTGGAGACATCTAGACAGAGAGAGATTTGGAGTGAGATTCGATCATAATGATTTTGAGTTTGCGATGCGATTGAGCACGATCAAAACTTGTTGTAGGTAGTATAATAGATTTCACATAGGAGCCACATAGGAGACACGGGATTCCTAAGTTCCCACACAATTGATTTGTTTGTATATATATAATTAGTTGTAGCTTATACTCGTACACATACACATACATGTCGGTATATAATGCGCGAGGATGCGATGTAGAGAGTGAGAGCGAGTAATTAGACATTAGTTTTGTTGCGAACATTTGGTTTTCATTTCAGATTGCGATGGCTGTGCGAGTCGTGCGTTTATAAACCATGGAGCGAAAATCGAGAAATCGATAATGCGTAAAGTTTTAAATGGTAAACACATAAGCGTAAATAGGTTCCATAAAGCGTACAAATCGGCGAGTCGTATGCTAGAAAGATAGATAGAATGCCTCGGGTGTTTAGGCATCGACTCCCCAAGGTAACCCAACTATACCCAACAAGTTCGTGCACGTGCGTTGCCCTAGAAGACTTATGCTTCCACTGGGATGCAGCTCATGGCACTCATCTTCTTAATCATTGCGTGGCTCGAGTTATCGTCATAGTCGAGTCCTTGGTGAGATTTTTTTGAAAACCATTTCGTTGAGAGTGGAACGGTTTATTAAGATACGGGCTTCACCCCTGACTTAATAACTTCGCTCCTAACTGTGGTGGTGCTCTTCGAATAAATTCAGGAGTTCCACTGGATTTTGAAATAGAGACTTTTGTTGAGATATGGATGTCACTCCTATCTCAACGGAAAGTTCTCGTGCTAGAAAATGCGCTGGGTGAGCGATCTTGTCGAGAGTTCTTGGTTTTCACACCTGATCTCGACTGGACCACTTGGTTGTTTTATGCGAATATTTTCGAAAACGTGTGTATTGTGTTGGCCTCAGGAAAGGCTAAGTAGTATTTCAGCCTTAGGAAAGGCTTCTTGGTGTGAAGCTGTAGTACATGGTGTTCACACAAAGTTGTAGTTTTTAGCAATTTCGATCGAGAGTATCAAGTAGGCCCATACAAACCCTACTGGGTTCGTACGAGTTGGCCTGTTGGTACTTAGACTATAGACTAGGCCAATTTCTAAGACGTCGACCCGGACTAGGTCGAGTCACAAAATTTTACCTAATTCCCTATAGTTATGGCTCTGATACCAATCTGTCACACCCCAACCGATGGCAGAATCATCGGGGCACGGCACTAGGCGAATCAGATTGCTCAAGCGAATCCATAACAACTATGTTGCGACAGTATTTATTACATTTGTTATCCCATACTAACAATCAGTACAATCACATAAGTTATCACAGATTTCTTGTCCTCTTGAACAATACAAATCCGACAACCTAGATTTTATGTGAGTTTCTAGACTTCCTAGCTTGATTTGAGGTAGACTGCGACTAAACCTGCAACATACGTTAAAATAATGTCAATACAAAAGTATTAGCGAGTATACATGTTTGATATGTAATAGTGTAATAGATAAAAGCTGCGAATTTCCATATACATAAACGTAATACACGACATATATACTCACAAAATTGATACTACCAGCTAAGTCCTCGAGTTTCGATCGCGATTGCTAAACTAGACCCCGTCGGGCGCAATAGTACTATACTAGTCATGGTGGGACGTCGCGAGTATAAGTCCTAGCACATATGTAACTAGCATCACGTATAACTATGCACATTGGTCATTCACAAGTGATAAGTAGTTAAGCATTTGATGTGATTCGATTTGATAGCAACGTATGTTACACCCAAAAGTGCAAAAGCAAAAAGGGTTCAAGTATACTCACAGTCGTTGTTCGACAAGCAAACACAACTTGATTGGATTGATGGGAGCGCGTCTGAGATTAGCCTGGTTATAGTTTGATAGCGTAAGCGTCGAACAGTGCGTTAAACGGTGGCGAGTGAACCAAGTGTCGAATGGTAATCCGATCGGATGGCAATCCGATCGGATGGTCAGTCGATCGGGTGGCAATCCGTTCGGATAGTCATCCGATCGGATGGCCATTCGATTGGGTTGTCACCTCCTTTGGTGAAGTTGTGTTTGTGTATGATGGTTTGCCTTTTGAAGTTTTCGTTGTAGCATTTGAAACAACGAAGTATCTCTACCCTCCAGGTCGGTCGATTGGACGGCGGTTCGATCGGGCGACGATCCGATTGGTAGGACACTTTTAGTGAGAACAAGTTCACAGAAGTTTGTCACTCGATCGGATAGCAATCTGACCGGGTGGCAATCCGTTTGGAACTAACTATGCATTTGAACATGTTAAGAATTGTTTAAGTGCTGAAGTTCAGAACATCACATGATCGGATGGTTGTTCGATCGGATGGCAATCCGATCGGACGGCAATCCGTTCGACGTTCAGAACTTGACAATGTTGAATTAAATAGTTTCAGTGAGGAACCAAGTGCAAGCCGATCGGACGGCTGTCCGATCGGGTGGCAATCCGACCGAACGACATTCCGTTCCAACTGCCTTGATCGTCTTGACACTTGATTGTTTTGAAATTTTGCGGTTTTGATCGAGAAAATGTGATAACGTGCTAAACAACAGAAACTCCATCATGAACCAAGTCATCCGATTGAACATGAATCACCCTGGTCCGATCAGTTAACTGTCCGTAAGGGTTGCTCATGCTTATCCCGAAATCGGTTATCTCTTTAGACAGAATCAGATCTGGAACCAACACTTCACTTATGATGAGTAGAAGGTCAGAACGAGCTCTGATTCCATCGGTTTTGAGTGCATGGAGTGTAAAATAGTTGAAAGAAAGTTAGAAAAACCATCTTTCAATCCTTTTCACCATGAGTTTCTGTAGATTTATGCGAAAACATTGTTGATTCTTGTGGAAATCCTTCAGATCTGGGTTGTCCTTGGTGGAATGAGGCCAATACTTGAAGTTCATAAGAACTCTATGATGGCATCATCCTAGAACACCTCAAATCCACCGATTTCACGGTTAAAAGTTAAGATTCAAAGGTGAAAATGATGAAAGAGTGTGTGTAGATCATAGAAGTACAAGATTTGAGGTAGAAACTTACAAGAATCGCGAGAAATCGAGAGGAAATAGTCCCAAAGCGTGCTGGTCGAGTGGGAGCTGTCACATCACTGTTCAAGTGATGTGACAAGTGCTATTTATATGTGAAGTGGAGTGAAGGGGAAAAAGTGCAATGGATCGGATGGCTGTCCGATCAGAGGGCTGTCCGATCGGATGGTCCGATCGAAGTGCCATTCGATCAAATGCCTCCGACGAGCTGAGTTTTGACGTTCCGTTTCGATTGCTAAGCGTTGCGATAGTTTGGTTACACATTCTCATCTACATTTCCACATATTTATTATAATTAGCTACGTTGGGTCGTATATACATATCCATATTTCAAAGTTGCGATACAATAACCGGGTTTCGTTTCGAATATGCGTTGCTTTGCGACGTTTTACGGTCATCGAGGAGGGTAGAATAGGTCCTCACTCAACGTCATCGTGAACGTTAATGTGTGTGATGCGATGTGCGTTTTGAGTAATGAGTTGCACTGCGACACATCACGGCTATCAAGGAGGGTAGAATTGGTCCTCATTTGATATCTTCGTGGTTGCCAGCAAGTGCAATGTGATGTGATTGTGATAAAGTATGCGTAATATGCGAAAATACTGCGAAATAGCGATGTATGCGATATAGCCACATTATGATTCGAATCTCTGGTGCTAGGCGTAACGAGTATAACGAGTGGTAACAACGCACGGACGTGCGGGTTGTTACAATGGTGGTGGGTGGTGGTGGCCGTGGCCGGCGGTGGTGGTGATGGCGATACCGGGTGGCAGCGACATGATGGGTGATGGCGGTGGTCGACAGCGTAGGGTGGCGGCGACGAGTTGTGATGGTAGGAGTGGGTGGTGGAGGTGGAGGTGGTGGGAGGTGTTGGTGATGAAGGTTAGAGAGGGAATGGAATGTAAAAAAAAACAAGGGGGGGATGTAATGAATTTGAGAGAATGAAATGCCATATGTAATGTGTGATTCTATTACCTTGACCAGCCAAACATATATATATATATTATATATATATATATATATATATATTATTTTTCATTCTATCATAATAATTCACTCCATTTTGCCTCTCATTCCTGCATACCAAGAACTACCTAAAGATGGACTAAAACCAAGAATAATCACACTTTTTCAGGTTGAAACTATGTCACTAATATTGAAAATTGAACACAACTATAGGGGAGTTAATTGTCCTTGAGGTTTGGTCATGTTTTTCATTTTCGTCCAAAATGACACTTTTGTACCAAATTACCCCCAACTTTTGTAACTTTTTGCCATTTTCATCCAAACCACTAACTTAGTTTATTTTTTATGTTAAGTTGAGGATATTTGGATGAACTGACAAATACAAAACCACATGGACGATTTTGGCAATTTACTCAAACCCTTTTTAATTTCTTTTATTTAATTATTTTTGTTACATATATAATAACAAAGAATACACATTGAGTTTTTAGAAAAAAAAATTAATAGTTTTGTCACATAATTTTTATAAATTTTCATCCAAATCACTAACTCAGATTATTTTTTCTGTTAAGGTGAAGGATGTTTTAAATTTTATAAATTAAGACATAAATTAATTTACAACTTCTTTATATAAATCAGTTTTATAAAGAGAAAACGTCATTGGTGTGCAACACATAACAATCGATTACAACTTTTAGTAATTATTAGTTGTAGAGATAGAAAAAAATTGTAAAACGTTAGATATTTTTTAAATGTGTTGAGCACCTAGGAAACATGTTAGTAGAAATAAAATATTTATTTAATTAAGATTATGATGGTAACTAAATAATACTTATTCTGAGTGGCTTGAGTAAAGAAACTTTTGGTTCATAGCATTATAATTAAAATTTGGTGGGTAATTTTAAGGTTTGGTAACGATACGTTGTTTGATAGAGGGGATGGGGGGCTCTGGCTTCTGTTTTTTTCTTAGGAGCGAATTTAAAAGAGTTGAAGATGAATTACAAAATTGGTACATATGATAAGATTTTTTTATTTGACCTTTTTCAATAAGGTCACCAGCATTTTAGTTTTATAAAATTTACAGGTTTAAGTAGATTTTATTTTTATAAAATTGATCTATATAAAAATTAGAAATTAATTTCTATCTTAGTTTATAAACATACTTCGCCTTAATAGAAAAATTAACTTAGTTAGTGGTTGGATGAAAATTTATAAAAATTATGTGACAAAACTATTATTTTTTTCGTATAAAAATTGCATGTATATTCTTTTTTATTATATATGTAACAAAATTAATTAAATAAAAGAAATTTAAAAGAGTTTGAGTAAATTGCCAAAATCGTCCATGTGGTTTTATATTTGCCAATTTCATCCAAATATCCTCAACTTAACCGAAAAAATAAATTAAGTTAGTGGTTTGGATGAAAGTGGCAAAAAGTTGCAAACGTTGGGGGCAATTTGGTACAAAAGTGTCGTTTTGAATGAAAATGACAAACCTGCCCAAACCTTAGGGACGATTTTGGCAATTAACTCAATATAGGGACTGCTTTTGTAGTTTACCCAAAACAATAAAAAAAACACAAATTGTAATAGAGTAGACACCACGCACACCTAACCGCGTGTAACCAAAACAACTCCGAAGCTGGCCTATAGTCCGAAGCGAGCCATGGCGGAGCTCCGCCACTCTACCTCCATCGGCGGCAGAGCAACACCGTCACCTAGAAAACGCGATGACGTCACTTCACCTCTCTCCCCCGACAATCATCCTCTCCGCGACGACGACGGCGATCGAGATCGTCACCATCGAGATCGGTTCCGTTCACTCTTCTCAAATCACTTTCAGTTACTAGATGACAGTGCTAGGGTTTATTCGAACAACTTCAAGATCTTGTTGTTCTTCATCACTGTTCTCGCATTTGCTGGCATGTTTACCGTTTATTCCGTCATTAGTCATCTCGTGAGTGTTTCAATCTCAATTTCTGTTTACACTAGTAAACTATTCATAATTTCATATAGGATTTGTATTCACATTTTGACGGAATTAGGATGCCGGTCATCTGGAGCATTGGTGTTACTGTTAGATCAGATACAAATAGGTGCTGAGTAATTTTATTAATCTAGTTGTAGCGTTTTGAACTAGAGTAATTATTATTACAATACAACTAGATTAATAATAATTACTCTAGTTCAAATGAGAATAACTCTAGTTATTAGTATGTTTAGTAGGTTAATTCTATTTGTATCGGATCCGATAAACTTATTGGCATATTTGTTTTAGTTTGGACATAGGTTACATTGTGCTGTTGAAAATTGAATCAGCTTGTTAGTTGAGAGTTTTGTTAGTGTTGCGTCATGCATGTGATGGTAAATTGGTAATGCTTGTTATCCGGATCTGGTTACTCATCCGGATCTTCTCTCATGTTATGCGTTGTAGTTCTAGATCAACTAATGTTACGGATTAGTTGAGCAAGTTACGTATGCTTGGTTTCTTTTGTATATATACGTACTATTGTAACTTGTAACATTGTTTGTAGTTAAGGAGAATCAGAAAACTTCCCCAAACTCTTGTCTTAATTTACAATGCTTGTGAATTTTAACTAGTGTAACTATTTTTTTCTTCTGCTTTAGTTACTCTGTATAGTAAATAGCTGGTTTGTAAACTCGAACTAATGTTGCTGAACTTTATTATATTCTTTTGTAGAATGCCCCATACATGTGCACGAAAGAAGGCATTACACTTCATTGCCCTCGTGTAAGCTATACTGGATTACCTTGGTTGTTATACATATGTGATCATGATCATATTAGAACTCTAAAGCTGTGTTTGGTTTTTTGTTACTGGAAGGTCAAGGAACCCCCTTCGTTGTGGGAGAATCCATTAGCGGCCACCACTTCTTGGAAGCCATGTGCTGAAAAACGTATTGGTGCAATTTCAGGTAAAACCCTGCATATTTTTGTATTTCTCTGTAGGCCCTTTTTCATGATAAACTGAGGTTGATATATATTAAGGTATCCATCTGAAGTTGGTATATAAGAGAAATGATAATTAAGGTTGAGAAGGTACAAATTACACAAAGTATTGATTGGCATGCGGATTGCCAGAAAATGATTATTGACTTACAAAGTTACATAAACAGTGACTAACATAACAAGTTAACACCTGTTGGTAAATATACTTTTTTTGTGCATTTTGTTATCCCCTAAGAAAAAATGATACCTTTTTTTGTTGAATATGTGGGAACTTCGCAAATTTTATTTACATAGATATCAGATTAGATTAGTTTCATTCTTCTCATCAAGCCAATGGGTCAAGTAGCAACATTTCATCTCATAAAACTTTATCTCTGCTCGTCTGAAACTAGACTGTTGAAATGTCTGCTATTTGTATCTAATTTTCCTTTGAATCCTTGCATGCAACTATTAAGATTTAAAAAAAGCTATAAGTTCCTACATCTGACTTCCAGTTTTGCTACAGTTTGTCCTTTTTGTTAAGTCATGTGATTCTTGCTTCTCTGCAGATCTTCCTGAGGCAAATGAAACAAATGGATATATTTTTATTCATGCTGAGGGTGGGCTAAATCAACAAAGAATTGCGGTATGTTCTATTCTATACATCATGTTCGTATCATTGTAATTCGTGAAAATGTAATCATATGTCTCTGCACATATCTTCTTCTTTGTATTGATCTGGCCAAAATCATGTAAAATACTAAGCTTTTTATTAATGTTTTTTGCCCGTAGATATGCAATGCTGTTGCTGTTGCCAAAATCATGAATGCCACTCTTATTTTGCCTGTGTTAAAGCAAGACCAGATCTGGAAGGACCAAACGTGAGTTATCTTTACCAGAAAACTTTATACTTTGTGTGGGTCAATGAAAGTTGGACCAAGCAAACATCATCAACGTTGGCCCTTTTGTCTTTTATATACTCATTAAACTTAGGCGTGTTCTATATTTTTATATGAAGTTAACATTTATTTTTCCAGAAAATTTGAGGACATATTTGATGTGGACCATTTCATTGACTACTTGAAGGACGATGTGCGTATTGTTCGTGATATTCCATCATGGTTTACTGACAAGTCGGAGCTTTTCACAAGCATAAGGTTCTCTCTCATTCTCTCTTTACACATGCACTAGTGCATGGACAGAATTTCACGAAGGAACCTATATTCTATGTTTCTTTCAAGCTGATGAAGTTGAAATGGTTATGCAATATGCACAATCTGATTGGTCAAACTGGTAAAATCATTAAACTTAGCTTAAAAGGAAACATGTCAAATGGGCCGAGAGTCGCCCAAAGTGTATTTATAATGCACCAGCCCTCCTGAATCCTCTATTAAAAATTTCAGTTATTACAGAAATAATGTAGTTTCTGTAAATTATGTTTGATGCACTAATTATTTATGGGAATCTAAATTTCGTGTTAACGCATGATAGACGGACGGTGAAAAACATCCCCAAATACGCACCAGCACAATTCTACATTGACAATGTCTTGCCACGGATTAAAGAGAAGAAGATAATGTCATTAAAACCTTTTGTTGATCGGCTTGGGTATGTTGTGGACTTGTGGCTATTGTATTCTAATGAATTGAAATATGTTACATTATTAATTCATAACTTTATGTGTTTGTTCATCTCCAGCTATGATAACGTCCCTCAAGAAATCAACAGATTAAGGTGCAGGGTTAACTATCACGCTCTCAAGTTTCTTCCCGAGATTGATGAAATGGCTGATCAACTTGTAGCAAGGATGAGGAATCGAACTGGCAGTCCAAATCCTTTTATGTAAGTCAAACTTCTTATTGTCTGATTATAACAACTTCAAATAGTAAAAGCATATCCAAACACTATTTTCTAACTTGGTTTATTACAGCTGCTTATCTGTTTCCAATTATTGAATATCATATTACACACATCACTCCATTAGATTTGTTACGAACATCTGCTTAAAGAGTTGCAACAATATCTTTTTGAACAGGGCTCTTCATCTTAGATTTGAGAAAGGGATGGTAGGACTTTCGTTTTGTGACTTTGTGGGGACAAGAGCAGAGAAAGCTTTGATGGGATTATACAGGTTAAAAGAATGGCCTAGGCGTTTCAAGGTTAGATGTCATTCTATATATCAGGGATTAGAACATATATATTTTTCAAATATCGGTCTCTATTTATGTAAGATTCCACTTGTAGTGACCAGGATTATAATTTCTGTTTATTAATTATTCGTTTTTCTTTACAGTTAACAATGTTGATACACAAACTTATTAATGAAATGATGAAATTTAACTTTGTTTTTGTTGATAAAATCAAGCCTATCTTTTATTTATTATAATAAAAGAACTTCTTTAACTATGTTAAGAGTAAAATGTCATTTTTGTCCCTAAGGTTTGGCCAGTTTTGCGACTTTCGTCCAAAGGTTTTTTTTTCGCATCTGGATCAAAAAGGTTTGAAAATTTGCCATTTTCATCAGGCTTGTTAACTCCATCCAATTTTCTTTGTGGTATTTCCATCTTTTTTGCCAACTTAAAGGGCAATTCGGTCCTTTTCACTTTATTTAAAAAGACCAAATACCTCCGAAAAGACCGAATTGCTATTTTAACAAAAAGGACAGAAATACACCTGACATCCAGATGCGGAAAAACAAACCTTTGGATGAAAGTAGCAAAAATGGCCAAACCTCAGGGACAAAAATGACATTTTACTCATTATGTTATTTATTAGTTGTTTATAGAAGTCGGAAGAAAGAGGTTATTAACAAGTCAACACGACCAGGCCCATTTGACCCGTTTCAAGCTTGTTTGTTTGATCTTATCCCATCTTGACGACTTGACCCGTTACCCGGCACAACCCATACATTCTTCACCTCTAGTTATAAACATTTAACCAATGAGCTTATAGCTCAGTGGTACCCACTACCAATGAAGTTCATTGCCCACATGTGAAGCTGTAGTGGCGCGGGTTCGACCCTTGTGGTGCCCAGATCATGTGGATGGTGTGCAGAGGTAATTTGCCGGCATCATAACCCTTGTGGAGTGGGATGATGGGTATCCTTTGGGGTACCAGGGACAGGGTTCCTTCCTTAACCCTTCTTAGTTTTAAACATTTAACTGCGCTTTGCGTGAACATACTGACCCATTTCAGTCGTAGCTAAAATTTAAAATTTTACCCGCTTGACCGGTTGGATTTAAACTACAACCCAAATCGACCAGTTTCAAATAAACGGTTTGAAATCGGCAATTTTAACTAGAGCTACTGCTCAAAATGTTTTATCTGCTTATTGCTATGATGTTATGATACTGAAATTAGAAGCTTTTTTAGAGGGTATTGGATTTACAAAAGGTAATTTGGACTTGTAATGCAGGATGGTTCACATTTATGGCCTCTGGCCCTACAAAAAAGGAAAGAAGGACGGTGCCCTCTTGAGCCCGGTGAAGTGGCGGTGATGCTCCGGGCAATGGGCTATCCAAAAGAAACTCAAATATATGTTGCTTCTGGTCAGGTTTATGGTGGACAGAACCGAATGGCACCACTTAGGAACATGTTCCCTAATCTTGTAAGTATCTCTTCTAACCACACGTCAATTTTTTAAGATCTATTTATAAACTATAAATATTTTTGTTATGAGAGTAAAATGCCATTTTCGTCCCTGAGGTTTGGCCAGTTTTACAACTTTCATCCAAAGGTTTGTTTTTCTGCATCTGGATTCAAAAGGTTTGAAATCTTGCCATTTTCATCCAGCTCGTTAACTCCATCAATTTTTCTCCGTTAAATCAAGTGTATTTCCGCTATTTTTGTTAACTTAAAGGGTAATTCGGTCTTTTTTACTATATGTACTAGCATTTAGCATAGTGTACAAGTATTCAAAATACCCTTGCTAAATAAGACAAGTAGGTAAAAAGACGAAAATATCCCCGACTTAACGTAGAAAATGGATGTTGTTAACAAGCCGGATGAAAATGGCAAGATTTCAAACTTTTTGGATCCGGATGCGGGAAAACAAACCTTTGGACGAAAGTCGCAAACCTCAGGGATGAAAATGACATTTTAGTCTTGTTATGATTATTAGTAAAATGCCAAAATGGTCCCTGAGTTTAGAGCACTATTGTCACTTCAGTCCAAAAATGAAAGTTTTTGTTTTTGGGTCCCTAGGGTTTCATTTTTTTCATTTTTATTGCCATTTTCATCCAATTGGCAAACTGAGTTAGAATGTTCTGTTAACTTCTCCCCTTTTTTTGTCGTTTTCCTCGTTTAATTTAAATATATTATGGCATACAACGAAAATATACCCTTCATTTAAATGAGGAAAACGACAAAAAGGGGAGAAGTTAACAGAAGATCCTAACCCAGTTTGCTAATTGGATGAAAATGGCAACAAAAATGAAACCTTAGGGACCCAGATAGAAAAGGTTTCATTTTTGGATTGAAGTGGCAAAAGTAGCCTAAACTCAAGGACCGTTTTGGCATTTTACTCTATGATTATAAAAGGGCAAACTTCAAGGAAATGCAATGTATTCACACTGTTATAGTTGAGGTATCTTTTTAACCATTTAATGCAAGATACTTATCATTTCTTACTGAAGTATGCAATTTGTTGCCTATTATATATTACATAATAAGATTAAGAGCGTAGACCTGCATTAAATATTGTGGATGACTTGCAACCCGTCTGACCCATTCAACTTGATTCCTCTCTAACTAAATAAATTTATTGAATAGACTCATTTATCTTGTTTGAGATAATACTGAACCCAAATCGACACTAACCTAATTTTTCAGTAAATCTGATTGTTTTGGACTGTTTGTCACAGGTAACGAAGGAAGAGCTAACAACAAAAGACGAATTAGACAGCTTCAGAAGGCACGTCACAAGCTTGGCTGCATTGGATTTCTTGGTATGCTTGAAATCAGATGTTTTTGTAATGACTCATGGAGGCAACTTTGCAAAACTAATAATCGGTGCAAGAAGGTACATGGGCCACCACCAAAAATCCATAAAGCCTGATAAAGGCCTGCTTTCGAAATCTTTAGGAGACCCATACATGGGTTGGGCTACATTCGTTGAAGACGTTGTCATCACCCACCAAACGCGCACCGGACTTCCAGAAGCAACGTTTCCAAACTACGACATATGGGAGAACCCGTTAACACCTTGCATGTGCAAAGCTTGATCATAATGTGGGTGGGCTTTCTTCTAAAGGTTGATAATTGTGGATTAGCAATCAATGTTGGTGTAAATTAAATTAGAGAAAAGGAAATCTAGCTCATGAAGTCCTCTTTTATATAGGGGGATTTACCTTTTGAACTAACCATTGTTCCTGTGAAAGTGTCAAAATGGCATACATTTTGCAAGAAAGAGTGATTTTGGTTGATTAACGATTATACAAAGAACTGTGATAATCGTTATTTCTTGTAATAGACGGTATGGTGGTTTAAAAGGTTGATCGCCCCTTGTTTGTTGTATCTTGACTGTGTCTTATTATTTTGTAAAGAGTAAATTTCAAGTTTTGTCCTTTATGTTTGTCCCAAATTTCAGGTCTTTTACCTTTAAAATTGATGAGTTTTGCACTTAATGTTTCAAAATCCTGCATGTTATGTCCTTTAGGGCAAACCAGGTTAAAATTGTCTGTTAAATCAAGGTATTTTTGTAATTTTGTAGGCAGCTAAGGGTAGTTTTGTAATTTTTGTAATTTTGTAGGCAGCTAAGGGTAGTTTTGTAATTTCTCCATGATAGGACTTCGTGGAGACGTAGGATTAGGGTTCAGGGCCTGTAGTGGATATTACAGTAAGATCTTAGGTGTATTTTAGGGACGTAGGTTTTCCTATCCTTTAAGTGACTTTACCGGTGATTGTCTCCTTGTGTTTATGCCCAAATGATGTTGCATGCTTATACATGATTTACATTATATTGGGTCATTCTTATCACTTTCTTGGTATTGGTCATGGTATTGGTGACTTCTTTTTTCTATATCCTTTGACTTGGTGTATTGGTATGCGGTTCGTTTTGGAGCTGAGGGTCTCTCTGGAAGCAGCCTCTCTATCCCTAGGGATAGAGGCAAGGTCTGTCTACATCCCACCCTCCCCAGACCCTACAAGTAGCTTTGCTATTTGTGGGATTTACTGGGTATGGTTGTTGTTGTTGTTCTAACAAAACTCTCTCTCTCTACTGCATCTCTCTATCCCTCTCTCTAAAACAACATAACCACACCATTATCACCAAAACCACACCAAACTACCACCACATCAGATCGCCTACATCACCACCACACCAGAATCACCACCACCTCACCAATATTAGCACTGTCACAACCACATCTGAGCAAGTACGCCACCACCCACAACCGAATGAGACCGCCTACACCACCATCACAACCAAGCTGCAATCGTTATTTCCACCACCAAAGCATCACTTTTCCGGCTAAATATTGAAACCCGAACACAGATCTGAAACCCCAGCTCCCATTTTTGTGTGCTTCGTCTCAGATCTGAAAGGTTGGGGGTTGTGCGATGATGGTGGACATGTGCGGTGGGGGTTCAAGTTACACCGACAGGAAAGGTGGGGGGTTACATAAAATAAACGTATCTTTCAACCAAATCTCCGACGATTTGCTGGAAAACACACTCCATTTGGACCAATTTTCGGTTTTCAAAACAGGGTATGATCAGTTCCAACAAGTGACTAATGATTTCCCAGAGTTTGAGAAGTGGGGTGTGTTTGTTTTTGCTGGGTTGGTTTGGGTGTACTTGACTGCTAGACCTGGGGTTTTGATTGGTGCCATTGATGCTTATGTTTTGGGTCCTGCACAGAAGGTGTTCGACGGTTTGTCTGGGAGAAGAAATTTGAAAACTTCTGATTTTTTGATTGGGGATAAGTTGGGGGAAGGGTCTTTTGGTGTGGTTTATTCGGGTGTCGTGGTTCCGAAGAATATGCCGGTGGAGGTGAGGGTTAGGAATTCTGGGAGTAGGAGAAAACAGTTGAAGAAAGATCCGAGGTTTAAGGAGAAAGTGATCCTGAAACAGGTGAAAAATTGGTTTTTTTAAGGTTTTAGTTGTGATCAAATGGTTTGTTGAAAATTGTATGGATCTTAATTGCTACTATCGCTCCACCATCACAGTTGTTAATCGCCGGAATCGAACGGCTCTCCAGAGGGTGGTGGCAATCGTGATCTGTGGTGGCTGTGAAAGAGATGTAGAGAGAGATATTTGTTTCTCTTATATATTTATGTTTTTAAATATGATTTTGGTTTTATTTATTAAAATACACTTAAATAAATGGGTATAAAGACTAAAATACCCTTGTGTTGTCTGATTTAACAAAAACAAATTAACTGAATTAGGCCTAAAGGACATAACGTGCAACATTTTGAAACATTAAGTATAAAAGTCATTAATTTTAAAGATAAAGGACAGCGCCTGAAATTTGGGACAAACATAAAGGACAAAACTTGTAATTTACTCTTTTGTAAAATTCATAAATTGATCACAAATATCTTTTATTTTATTTATTTATTCATACATGTTACTTAAAAACTTATAAAAATTATATAGTAGATTATTGTTGTAGGATGTGTCCAATCTTCGCGAAACAACCTCTTAACAATCAAGTTATTAACTTATGTATGATAAGAGGGGGAAGAGACTAGGAAGGGATACATAATTTAGATTTAAATGCCTGATTGGTTTATGTGGTTTGCCATTTTTTAGATTTGGTTCTTTTTAGATTTGGTTCTAAGGGTTTAATAATTACAGAGTTTGTTTTGTTAGTTGCAATTTTTAAACATGGGTGATCCTTATCACTAACTTAAGTTAAATATCTAAGTTAAGTGTGTATGCATTGTCCATTTTATCCCTAAGGTTAAAAAAACAAATAAAAATAGAAATATTGGATTTTAATAATTCCAACTATTTGCCGTTGACCACCAACAGTCTCAACTTCAAAAATAACCACTGACAGTCCCAACTATTGACATATTGGCCACCAATGGACCCTGACTAACAGAACTCTAACGCCGTTAGTCTCCGGTCCCCGGAAAACCATTTTTGGCCAGTAAAAGGTTTCTAAAAGGTCCGATCTAAGGTTACAAAGACGTTTGGGACGAGGATGTTAAGTTTTCCAGCCAAAAAGTTGAGTTTTCCAGCCAAAAACAAGTTTTCCGGCAAAAAAAGAAGTTTTCCGGCAACTTCAATAGGGCTTTTACTAAAAAAGGTTCCTAAAGGTCCGTAATAAGGTTACAAAGAGGTTTGTGACGAAAATGTTGAGTTTTCCGGCCAAAAATGAGTTTTCCGGCCAAAAACGTTTTTTCGGCGACCGGAGATTAACGGCGTTAGAATTCTGTTAGTCAGAGTCCATTGGAGGCCAATATGTTAATAGTTGGGACTGCCTGCCAGTGGTTATTTTTTAAGTTTGGACTGTTGGCGGCCAATGACAAATAATTGGGATTATTAAAATCCAATATTCCATAAAAATAAGTGGTCCCATCTCATCCCACCTTCTTCTTCCCTACTCCATCACCCCCACTAGTTCTTCTTCTTCTTCTTCTTCTACCCCAAACCACCACTGAACACCCACCATACACCCACCACCACCGTACACCCTCCACTGGTGATTTGACGATAAATGTTAGGGGCAGACCTACCCACTGGAGTGGGTGGGCGACCGCACCCATTGAAAAAAAATAAGTTTTAGGGTTAAATTTCGCGCAAAATCCTGACCACACCCATTGGAAATTTCAACCGCCTCCCTTAAAAAATTCTTATGAATTTATAAAAAAAAATATTATAAACATTGATTTTATTAGAATATAACCTAGTTTATATAATTATTCTTTAACCACTTTACTTAACAATTTACCTAATAATTTTCACGTAACAATTTAGCCGTTAACCCAATAAACATTCCATTGTAACCAAAGTCCAATTAACACAACCCAATTAAATTTGAAGTTAAATAAAATAACCCAACCCAACAGCCTCTTCCAATTCTTTTTCCCGTTCTCCCTCTTCTGATCGTGCAGCGACCGACGTACAAAAGCAGTCAACAAGCATGACGGCAACGACTGTATTCTCAGTTCTCACCGAAAAAGCTTGATTCCGGCCACCCCACCACCCGGAATCCAAAATTTTAACGAGGTACCTTCGTTTTTTATGTTTTTTTTTGTTATTTTTGTGTTTTTTTAGGTGAAGTAGAGTTATAAAGGTGTTAAAGGGTTTGAAATTTTATGTGTTTTGATGTATTTTTTTTACAGACTTGGTCCTAAGGTCAGGGGGTGTGGTATACCGCCCCTGGCCACATCATCTTTGTTAGCGTCCTAAGGCGCCCCACACCCATCCCCTGCCCGCCAAAGAGGGGCGCCATACATGCCTCGCTAGCCCAGTAACGAGCCAAAATGCGCATTGTTCGAGATTTTTGGTCAAAAGTGACCGTTGGCAAACGGGCGATTTTATTAAAAAAAATTAAGTTTTAATTTTTAATTGGAAAATTGGTTTTTAATAAACTAACCTTTGTCCCGTTGGTAAATAATAATCTTACATACGTAATTGGTATACAATAAGCCTACCTATCAACATGTTGGTTCTTAATGAACTTCCGTTAATTATTTTTAACTGAAGTTAGTTTTTAAGTTTTATTTATTACACAAACAGTCCCTGTAGTTGTACTTTACTAGTTTTAACTATTTTGTAAAACAAAAAAACGCTGACAACTTAAAACTACTAATTGTTCTTGAGGTTTTTTTGTTTTATAAAATAGTTAAAACTAGTAAATTACAACTACAGGGACTGTTTGTGTAATAAATAAAACTTAAAAACTAACTTCAGTTAAAAAAAATTAACGAAAGTTCATTGAGTACCAACATGTTGATAGGTAAGATTATTGTATACCAATTACGTAGGTAAGATTATTATTTACCAACGGGACAAAGGTTGGTTTATTAAAAACCAATTTTCCTTTTTAATTTTAACACTATAAATATACTACCCCCTTTACTCAAATATTCATCCATTCTCCATCTATTTTCCATCTCAAAACTTTACAAACTCTATCATATTCACACAATCTTTCCAAACAAATTAAAACCCGTGGGATCCCAACAATACGTTTTGGGGTAATTTAGCAAACAACGAGCAAGAAGAACAATACCGAAGAGACCCGCGAACGGGTGAGGTTGGGTATTATCCGATGCCACCTACCACCCAAGTAGGCTATTTTCTAAGTAAATTTGTATTTTTTTTTATTTTTTAAGTACTTTGTAATGTTTTATTTATTTTACTGAAATCATGTTTTTTTGTTTTAAATAAAATTGGCATATAAATTAAAAAAATACAAAATATAATAAAAATAATAATTAGGTAATGATGATGGGGGCTTTAAACCATTGCATGCAAGTTAAAGGGAGGAGCTTTAAAGCCCCCCATATGAGGTGGCGCCTAGGTGAATCTGACGTGGCGTAATAAAGCCCCTAGGGGCTTTAAACCACACCCCCTAGCCTAAGGGTTTAATAATTACAGAGTTGGTCCTAGTAGTTGCAACTTTAAAACACGGGTGATCCTTATCACCAACCTAAGTTAAATATCTAAGTTAAGTGTGTATGAAATGTCCAGTTTACCCCTAAGGTTAAAAGAAAACAAATAAAAATAAGTCGTCTCATCCCATCCCACCTTCTTCCCCACTCCATCACCCATCATCACTTAAAGATGAGGAAAATGATTTTTCTTTTAGCTAAAATGAGTGTGTTAGCACCAAACACACTTAAAGAATGACACGGGTAATGGGTGGTATACGGGATCTTCATGACCTTCGGGCCATAAATAAAGGTAAAGGTCTACGAGACCTATGTGACATTCAGGTCACGAATAAAAAGGAACGCCTATCAATTAGCCTATGGGGTAAAGTTAAAAAGAAGGATCATGTTGGTCAATTGAGTTGTCACACCCCAACCGATGGCGAAAACATCGGAGTGAGACGAAAATAACATTGCTCGAGACTTCATAACACTAAATGTGACAAGTATTTAATAAACAAATTTTATTTCATTGCTAACATCAAGTACATTGTTTGAAAATGAAATTACAACAAGTTCGAATCAAAATAAAATACAACAAGTATTAAAGTTTAATGTGCGTTTCTAGGCATCCTACTAAATTCCGTGCATCATTATCATCACCAAAATCATGCAACACGTTTTAAATTATAGTTCAATACAAAAGTATTGGCGAGCATAAAATTTGAGTACTAGCATATATATAAAAGTTTGAGCAATCCACATGAGAAAAATAGTTAACTAGATTAATGTAATCATGTCATGCAATTATACAAGTCAATCCTCTTATTACCGCTAGTGTAATCTTCTCATAGCAACGATAAGACCGTTTTTGTATGACTTAACTTAACATGACCTCAAGAATATGGGTGGTGCGTTACTGCTATAGCGCTATACATGTTAAGGGGAGGCTCGTATGAAGTTAATGACAAGTAAATCAAATAAGAATGCTCCAAAGAATACAAATCAAGTATAACGTATCTAAGCATGCATGATTGGATTGTTTGTGTTTGTATAAAGTATGATCGTAATTGTGTAATTTGATAATGTAAACATATTGCACCCAAAAGTGTAAAACGGAAAAAGGGCGTTCGACTATACTCACAATTTTGCAACGCTTTCCGATTATCCGTGAATTACGAGTTGTGGAGAATGAGGAATCAAAGATGTAAGGTCAATCGGAGTTTAAGGAGTGATTGGATTCGGGATTTAGAATTCAAGTACAAAAGTACGTATGCATAAAAGTATATCTTGTCTAATTACTCGTTTTGACACTAAGTTGTATGTGATTTCATGGGTCCTAGTTTGCCTATTAGAATCAACAACGAGAGACTTAGAATCATAGATAAAGTAGCCTAAGTTCATGACAAATAATCATAAACCGATTATCATCATGAGTTCGGCCATGTTTGTGTGTGTATATATATACATATATATATGGTTATATAACAATCCTAAGCTAAGTCCATCAAAAGTATCATAGATTGTCATGTAAGTCAAGCATGGAGGATTAACCTCATTGTATGATTCACCAATGCACAAATTATCACAAGGATGATTCCGATGGTCATGAATGAAAAGGAAATATACAACTAACTAATATGTCTTCAAGTAGCCAAGTAAGATTAACCTGGGTGAGCCGTCTCAACATGGAAAGAATTAACTAAATGTTGGAGGCTAGACGGGGTTATTATACTTTAATACTAGCAAGCTACTTGGAATAGCAAAATAAAACATCAAGTGAGGAGTGGAAAAAGTTAGGATAACCAAAGCTTCCAAGGTTCACACTTGCATCAAACACAAGTCTTGCCATACGAACTATGGTAGACTTGTATAACTTCAGCACTTGTGGGTTGTCTTAAACCCTATCAAAACAGAAAGTTTAGAGGGCATTTGCACCTCTAAACTTGTAGGAATCAAGCTCTAACAAGTCCCATAACCATAGATTGGTTTAGGAAGATGTTAGGCATGAGATTCATGAAGAAAAGTTGAGCTTTATAAAAGTTAACCATAGATTCATCCAAAATAGAAAGTTTGGACCTCAAAATGGTGATGTTCCACCTTGGTTTACCATGGTAAACCTGTGAAAACAATCCTAGAGGTGTTCCAAGATTTGTAGAGGAAGAAAAGATGGAGAAAAGATGAAGAAAAGTGAGTTTGAACTCACTTTGTAATCTGCCAAAAACTTGTATTTTCAGCTGAACTAAGAGCATTTTGAGAGGGTAATGGAGTTGGGAAAGTGAAAATGGGAAGTAGGAAGCTTGTTTATATAGTGGTGGATTAGGGTTAGGTGTTTAATGAGGTTTAAAAGTAATTGGGTGAGAAAAGTAGGTGAAATATTGGCCAACCCGCAAGCTGGAACAATGTTGCTACAGGTCGCTGATGTATTGTAAAATACATCTTTATTCGCGTCCGTTTTAGTTGTTTATTAGTTCGTTTTAGTTCCGTTTTAGCGTAGAATGTACATACTATTGATTTATTTGTGTTTTCTAGGTTTTTGTAGCTGAAAGTGCGAGAAACGAGTAAGATATGACAAAGTGAAAGTGTCGGATCGAGAATCGGGAGTTCGGGAGTTGAAAGATGCGAAAAACTGCTTTAGGAGAGTTCAGGCGGGGCGCGTCAACTTACAGGAACTCTTACGCGCCCAGCCTCAGCTTAAGATATGATTTCAGAATGAAGCCTCAATTCCACCCGCGTAAACTTATCCTTATAGTTTACGCGGGCCGCGTAAAAGCTATATTCGTGCACCGACTTCAACAGTTAACGGCTAGTAGGGTTTGAAGCATTATATATACATCATCGTGAACAGCCGAGATACTTACGAATTTGGAGTTTGAAGGCATCATTAGAGGCTGTTTGAAGATCAGAGGAGTGTTCGGAAGTCAAGAATCATTCGGGTACACTTTGGAAGCGTTCGGGAATGAAGACTACGGGTTTTACTATCCTAATCTTTCGTTTTCGTTCGTTTTATATTGTAACACGATGAATTCAGATTATATTATGTTTATGATTGATATCTTGACTATGATATTCGGCTAAAACTCTTTAACTACCTAGGTGTGACAATGGTTTAAATAAAGTTTGGATTTTTATTCGGTTTTTAAGTGGTTTATGGATTTTCTTGTATTGTAACGGATATGGAATTTTAACTTGGTGTATATGCATGCTTGATATTTGTTTTATCGCTGTTTATTGCTTCGTATAATCCTTGGTGACGGTCTTTATCACATAATAGGGTCGTGCTAGGGTTCTTGATTTAGGTGAGTGTCTATATCACGTAATAGATCATTAATCCTTTAGGGTGAAAACGCGTAAGTAACTGTAACAACCCTCAGTAAAACTGACACTCTCGAATATTTCCGACACCCTAGTATATGTTAAAATGTCTCAATATGTCCTTAAATACACCCCGTATGTGAAAACCGAGCCCGAAATATGTTATAGTATTTAAAATAAATTAAAAACAATAAAAATTAAGTTGAGGCGGGCCGCGTAGACCCACCCCAACCATTCTCGCGGGCGGTATCTGTAACACACTAGTTTCTATTTAACGGTTTTACATGTAAATACCAACAATTAGATGTGTAGTTAAGACTACACATATTATAAATATACGGGTTTATTAAAACTTTTACAAATCATAAGTTATTCTACATAGCGTGATCAAATTCGTTGTTTAAAATTTACAACGTGGCAAAGTGCGGAAGCGTGTATCTTTATCGTGTTCGGTTCTTCGCTGAGCTTGATCGTCTTCCGGCATCCAAAATGTACCTACATTTCATAAAAACATGAAATGCTTTAGTCATACGGGGTTTAAATCATGTCCGAACGATGTCCGGGAAACAATTGATTTTTCAAATGAAAAACAAAATATATAAAAAATCTCCACCGTAAATTACGGTGGAACCGTAATTTACGGTGGCCCCTGGGTTCATGCTTTTCTACCGTAAATCAGTGGGCCACCACCGTAAATAAATCATCTCCACCGTAAATTACGGTGGGACCGTAAATTACGGTGGACCCTGGGTTCAGCCTTTCCATTTTGCCGTAATTTGACACGAAATCTATCGTATCTTTCAAACCGCTTATCCGTTTGACCTACCGTTTCTTCCTACATGTTTGTAATTTGATTCTCCATCATATGGAGTTAAAATTCGACATCCGGCTTGATAAAATTCAAGACTTCTAAGTCTTCGGCTTATTACCCTTTATACCAAATTTTGACCCGGTTATGCATTTTATCAAACAAACGTATTTATTTGATTCCTATATTTCATACACTTCATCAAATAATTGTGATATACCATATTAGGTTCTAATCATAGGTTTATTACACAAATTAAACCCGTTTTCACTAGTATGCTTATTTTGACCCGTTAAGGATATTTTAAGCACTTTTAAGCTCAATTTCGCTTTCATTCTAATCTAGCGTTGTAACCTATATCTCTTATCTAGTACTCTTCCATCACAACTAAATGTGTGTTGGATTTAAAGTAGATATCTATGTGTTCCGAATTTATACTTCTTGAAATATCATTTTACGGCAAAGACTCATATGGAGTCTTTTGGCCCAAGAATTACATCTTTCACTACCCGTACTCGTTCTAAACTTTTGTTTAATCATAAGACTCCTTTCCAAACAACCTCTAAGAGTTGTTTGTTCAATTTAGCCTACAAGGGCGTTTTGGTCGATTTTGGTCCTTCTTTTACAATGAAGAGCTAACACCAATTACTCGACCAAATTAGCACTTTTACATACATCATAAATAAGTGTACCTGGCTCGGATCAACAAATAGACCCGATTTTAATACCTTGCTTTATATTCGCTAATTAAGAACGATGCGAATATCCATTGGATATCTATTCCTGTAAGCATATGACTCGACAAAAGAATCATTAGTCTATATAGTCAAAAGGTGTTGTCTACACCTTTTGACCCGTTTGGCCGAATTGACCATTTATCTTTGCGAAATGATATTTATTATCATCTCCTCTACATGACTCTTCCCGTTTAACACCGTACGGTAATTTTAAATATAAACCGTGTATTTCTTTCGACATAATATGACCAATTTATCGATTTACTTCTTTTTAACCATTATTATGGTTTCTATCATCTTTGATTTTCTTGTTCCGTTCGACTACACGACGGAACATCATATTTCAATTGTTTAGATATCTCATTCATAATTTATATGATAAGAAAACATTCCACAATTTAAGACTAGTGTAAGCTATACTTACCTTGCATCCGAATTATGCTTTTCCGCCATTCTTGCTTCGTTTGACCCGCTTCCTTTCCAAGCCTCCACCTAGCTTGTCAAGTGTCAAACTATCATCATAATTCGTAAGACGGTTATATTAGTCATCATTAATTATGACTATTCCATCTTACATATTTTCTATCACAATTACCATTCGATCTTATTAATGGTCGGTTTGACTATTTAAAAGTCAAATCACCAATTAACACATATGATTGCACTATCAAGTTCACAAGACTCAATTAGGCACATTATCAACACTTAGTTCTCATTTAGGCATTTTAACAAACACCTAATGTGCATGATTTTACATATTTACTAACTAGTTATTTTTACCAAGATTAACATCAAAAATCACCACTATCACTTATGATCAATTACTCAAACTTGCAAATTGTTCAAGTATCTTGTTCCTACTAGCAACTATGATGTTTTTAAACATGTGTACATCATCATCTTTACTACATAATCAAAACCCACTTGACACATGAGTGTATGATCATGGATTCACAACCATGAACATCAATTCAACAAGTACATGACTAGGGTTTACTCCTAGACATAGTTTCATCACTAATTTCATCCAAACAACAAACATGCAAGTTCAGATTCGAGTTCTCTAGGTTTGCTCAGAATTTCAACTAGATATTTCTCAAGAAATTTACATACCTCATGACTCCTTTTTCAATGGAGATCACTAATTCATACTCGGATTTTGATTTGGACTTGATTTGCCCCTTCAATTTGATGAAATTGTGTTGATTAGGGTTTGACCCTTCTTGGTCGCCCCTGAGCTCGATCCAGAACACACACTGTGTGTGTGTGTTTGTGTTTGTTTTTATTAAATAACTTTTCTAGTTATCCCGCTTTAACCCCTCGTGTTTGGTTCGTTATTAAGTAGGCCACAACCTACTTATTTCTTTTAACAATTTTCCCACTTATTAACTAGGTTAAATATTCCTAGTTAACTTAGCGGGTTCGGGAATATTTATGACTAAGTTTATTTTAGGTCCCGTTAACTCGGGCCTTCTAAGCTTTTATTTCTTAAAAGCTTTTATTCACTTTTTATTTATTATTAGGATTAATTATTTAAATCCTAATATTTACCGGGTAAATTTTTACCACTAAAGGTATTTTACCCGTCTTTACTATTAACGTGGTTTGATTACCAAAGCCGTTTTCGGGGTGTTACAGTATCAGGGTTGAAACCTGATATCGTTGATTTCTTTAGTTCAGGCGGGCCGCATAAGCTTAAGCTTACACTTACGCGGGCCACGAAAGATCGACAACGCAGAGGCACCCTATGCTGACACGTGTCGACATCGTGGCGGACCTACTTGATGACCGGGACAAGCTACGCGTTGACTAGCTTTGACGCGGGCCGCATAGACCTTCGTCTACGCTTACGCGGGCCGCGTGAAGACTAGATTTCAGCACTATATAAAGGAGGCCTCGGATCTCAGTCGAACTCGCTCAATTTTCATTTCTCAATCTCACTTTCTGAATATTAGGCATTATACGCGGGTATTATATCCCCCTAATTAGCAAGGTTCTGCTCCGTTGTAAGTATTATAACCCCAGTTTCGTAATAGATACGCTGCCCGATTGATTTAGGGTTCCGTAACAACTGTCGTGGTTCTGCCCGACGTAGTTGTTGGAATGCCGTCTCGGGGAGGGTATCACTAATATTTTCAAAGGGTTATGATACTAACCAATGTACATTTGTATAAATTATAGATTATATCCAGGAAACCCTTACGCGAAGTCTAAGATAGCAATGTGAGTTTATCATGTTTTTGTTAACCTTTTTGTAATACTTTACAAAACCTTAAATGTTTTACAATGTGATTAAGCGGTGATTGAGTCTTTGTAGTTCTTCAATTACTGCCGGTATGTTGGGGTTTTGTATACAAAATTTACTACACTCTGAGTAGTAAGTCGGGATGACAATACGTTACCATTGGACAATGAGTTAGCCAATGTGTAATATGACCCACAAGTCAGGTTTGACAGTACTAAAAGGAGTAATTGTGTAGAAATAAACAATGTGATCGCTCTCAATACTGTTTTAATTTATAAAATGTTTCTTGATTAAACTGGGATTCACTCACCAGTATTTCCCACTGACAAATGTTTTTAAAACGCGTTTCAGGTAACACAATGTGACAGCCAATTAGTAAAAAGCCAGCTGGAGAGCACTGAAGGCTTGGAAAAAATGTGGCTATAAAAGTTACCTAAAAGACGATGTTTTAAATTCAATAAATTAGGGTTTATCCCTATAAACGTATTGTAATAAGAAACTTGGGTTTTGCCCATGTGATCATTAATATTAATATGGTGGTTTTACTCTGATAAACATTTCCTAACTACGGTCCTGATGTAATTTCCGCTGCCAAATTAACAAGCTGATACCGAAATTCTGAGTTCGCGTCCGCCCGTTCCCAGGACAGATAAGGGATCGGGGGGTTGCGACAGGAGGTGGTATCAGAACTTAGCCACTGGTCTAAGTCAAAGAAGTGTTCTGCTGACACTTACAATTTAAATTTTGTGTTAGGAAATAAATTACGGAAATACGTGCTTAACTATATTTATTTGTTATTTGTTATTTGACTATTTGTTAGTTTACAGTATGAGTGATCAAGGACCCTCAGACATGTGTCGTCAGTTGTCTGATTCACCTAGGAGTGAAGGTACCTCATCACAGCCTGCCCTTTCGGGGTATTCTGCTGATCAGGAAGAAGGGATGTTTGCTTTTAAAGCTCAGTCAGAAGAGTCATTCCCTCATAAGAAACGAGGATGGTTCAGTAAGGAAGCCTTTGCACGTAGGAAAAGAATGCGAAAGTTGCAACAGCAAAGAGTTTTAGCAGCTGCTAAGCGAAAGACAGATGCCCATACGCAGGATATGCTTAATAGAAGCCTAGCCAATTTCCATATCCTAGCCACAACTGCTGCTGACCCTAATCTGGAGCAGACAATAGCACCCCAACCACAATTGCAAATCCCTGACCAACCAATGGAGATAGAAAACCCTGAAAACCAAGTGGAGATGCATGACTTCAACCCAGAAGAAATTCCTAGGGTACCAGCACCAAATCCACTAGACCCAAATTACGATCCCTGGTGGGATGACGTTAGGGACTATGTGCAACGTTACCCGATCCATGAAGACACACCTATACAGAACATGGGAGCCTATCCAGGTATGGACCCTTTAGATCCCTATTACCACGATGAATATATTAGGGAAATCTTAGAAGATCCTTACCGATTTCAGGCACTTTCACCCCCATATCAGGAACCCGCACCCCAGATTCCGAACCCAGTCCTAGAACCTGCACCCCCAATGAGTGCAGAAAACGTGCAAGAACTTAGGACTTTTGGGGAGGAAATTTTAGAAAGCAGTGAGAGAATGAGACAGGTGGGAGAGCGTCTCATATGGAAATACGATGAGCGCAATATGGATTTTTGGATAAATCCATATCCGTGGTGTGATAGAGGAGATGGTAATAATATAATATAATAAAATAAAATAAAAATAAAATAAAATATGTGTGTACGGATGCATATTACTATTAGTGTGATTCTATTTCTGTTGGTATTGTAATTTTTATTTCAGTACTAGAATGTAATAGATGCATAATAGTATATGGAAATAGAGTAAAAGTAGCAATGATCTACGTTTTTGGCTAGATTGCGTATCATATGATTAACTATATTAAATATTATCTTGTGATATTAATATGGGATAAATGTTTAAAATTCAGATGGCCGATGAAGGAAATCAAGGAAATCTGAATAACGATAACCAGAGTAACATTAACGTGGTTAATGAGAATCCGAGCATCAATAACAATGGAAACCAAATGGATAATAGTGCTGTTCAACATATAGTGGCACAAGGAATCATAGATGCCATGCCATTTATTATTCAAACTATTCAAGAAGCGAATAATAAAAGTAAGCATAGCAATAAGCGACCTATCGAACCCGAAAACAGTGTAAACAACGGACCTGTACTTCAAGTACCCATTCCCAAAAGAAGAAGAACCATGCCTTATGGTTGTTCTTATAAGGAATTCTGGTCCTGTAAACCGATAGAATTCTCGGGTAATGAAGAACCTATTGCAGCTCTATGCTGGATAGAAAAGACTGAGGCTGTTCTGAAAATAAGCAAGTGTGCTGAAGAAGATAAGATACTGTTTGCTTCTAATCTGTTTAAAAATTCAGCGTTAGAATGGTGGAACACTATCCTCCAATCAAGAGGAAGTGATAGAACCTACAATATGGAATGGGAAGAATTCAAGAACAAGGTAGAAAGGAAATTCTGCCCACCCAATGAGAAAGAACAAATAGCAAACAAATTCCTAAACCTTAGAATGACTGGTGTGGATAGTAAGGGATACACTAAATTATTCTTCGAATATGCTAGAATAGTGCCAACTCTTGCATCACCTGAACCAGTATTAATTTCCCGTTATATTTGGGGATTAATTGGAGAGATAAGACACGTAGTCAAGGCAGCTAGACCTCAAACCATAGAAGAAGCTTTAGAACTAACCAATACATTGACAGATGAACTAGTTCGTACTAGAGAAGAAGACCAGAGGAAAAACCTAGCCCAAAGGCTTACTCAAGAATTCCGTTCTGGGAATTACAACCGTAGGAATATGGGTTCTACCTCTGCACCTTTCTGCAAGGTCTGCAAGAAAAAGCATTCGGGAAAATGCTCCACTCTTTGCAATTATTGCAAGATGCCAGGGCACAAGGAAGAAAATAGCAGGAAGAAATCCAGTAATGGATTATGCTACAACTGTGGAGAAAAAGGTCATATCAGGCCAAACTGTCCAAAACTAGCCCCAGCTGCAAACAACAAGAACACTAAAAATGCTAGAGCATTTGTTCTGACTGCAGATGAAGCCAAGATGATTCCAGATGTCATAGCTGGTACGTTTTTAGTTAATGATGTTTTTGCTAAAGTATTATTTGACTCTGGTGCAAACCAAAGTTTTATTAATACATCATTTTGCAAATTTCTAAATCAGTCATTAACTAAACTACCACAAGAATGTTTAGTAGAGACAGCTAATGGAGAAACCGTTAGGATTTATGAAATCTTGCAGGAAACAAGCATAGAAATTTTAAATCAGAAATTTATTGCAAATCTTTATCCCATGAATCTGGCAGGATTTGATGTTGTATTAGGAATGAATTGGTTAATAGCCAATAAAGCTAGTATTTTATGTGATCAAAAGTCAATTCAAGTAAATTCACCAATAGGTAAAACGATCACAATTAAAGGAGATAAACCATCTAGATCTACAAAATTTATCTCTATGATGAAAACTGCAAGATACATAAGAAAAGGATCATTAGTGTATTTGATTTCTATAATCACTAACACTAAAGGAAAGAATTTAAAGGATATTCCGGTAGTATCTCAGTTTTCAGATGTATCTCCAGAAGAATTGCCAGGGCAACCTCCAGATAGAGAAGTTGAATTCAGGATCCATTTGATACCAGGAACGGCACCGATTACCAAAGCACCTTACCGTTTGGCACCTGCAGAAATGCAAGAACTGAAGAAACAATTAGACGAATTGTTAGAGAAAGGATTCATACAGCCAAGTTCGTCACCATGGGGAGCGCCGATACTGTTTGTTAAAAAGAAAGACAGATCGATGCGTATGTGCATTGACTACCGTGAGTTAAACAAGGTCACGATTAAGAACCGGTACCCGTTACCAAGAATCGATGATCTGTTTGATCAACTGCAAGGAGCTCGATTTTTCTCAAAAATCGATTTAAGATCGGGATATCATCAATTAAAGGTACAGGAAGAGGACATTCCTAAAACCGCATTTAGAACAAGGTATGGACATTATGAATTTACTGTCATGCCATTTGGTCTAACCAATGCCCCAGCTGCATTTATGGACATGATGAACCGAATATGTAAGCCATATTAGGATAAATTCATAATTATTTTCATAGATGATATTCTAATTTACTCTAAAAGTAAAGAAGATCATGCAAAGCATTTGCACACACTTTTAAGTTTGTTAAGAAAGGAAAAGCTTTATGCTAAATTTTCTAAGTGCGAATTTTGGTTAGAACAGGTACAGTTTCTTGGACATCTAGTCAATCATGAAGGAATTCATGTCGATCCCACAAAGATCGAGGCAATTACTAAATGGAAAACCCCGGTTGGTTATAAGTTTCTTAGGATTAGCCGGTTATTATAGAAGATTTATTCAAGATTTTTCTAGAATAGCCATTCCTTTAACTAAGCTAACCTGTAAATCTGTTAAGTTTGAATGGGGATTAAAACAAGAAGAAGCATTTAGAATTCTTAAGCAAAGATTAACCCATACACCCATATTAGCGTTACCAGAAGGAACTGAAGATTTTGTAGTTTATTGTGACGCTTCCAAATTAGTTTATGGATGTGTATTGATGCAACGCCAAAAGGTTATAGCTTACGCATCTAGACAACTTAAGAATCATGAAGAGAATTATTCTACCCATGATCTAGAACTAGGAGCTATAATTTTTGCTCTTAAGATTTGGAGACATTACCTTTATGGTAGTAAGTTTACCATATTCACTGATCATAAGAGTTTAAGGTATGTTTTCAAGCAAAAGGAATTGAATATGAGACAAAGACGCTGGATAGAAATGCTTAGTGACTATGATTGTGATATCCAGTATCATGAAGGAAAAGCGAATGTAGTGGCAGATGCTTTAAGCCGAAAGTATCATGAAAAGCCAAAAAGGGTACGTTCTCTTAAATTAAATCTGCAAGTAGATTTAAATGATCAAATAAGAGAAGCACAAGAATCAGTAATCAAGGATGATACTGAAAAATTAAAAGGTATGCTAAAAGAATTAAAACAAGGAACAGATGGAATTTGGAGATTCCATGAAAAGAGAATGTGGATACCTAAATTAGGAAATCTACGTTATCGTATTTTAGAAGAAGCCCATAAATCTAAATATACAATGCATCCAGGAAATGATAAAATGTACCAGGATTTAAGGAAAAATTTCTGGTGGATAGGAATGAAAAAGGACATAGCAGCCTATGTTTCTAAATGTTTAACCTGTTCACAAGTTAAAGCTGAACACCAGAAACCCTCAGGATTGCTAAAACAGTTAGAAATGCCAGTGTGGAAATGGGAATTGATAACAATGGATTTTGTTACTAAATTACCCAAAACAAAGAAAGGAAATGATACAATCTGGGTGATTGTAGAAAGGCTAACCAAGTCAACTCATTTCTTACCAATGAAGGAAACTTTCAGTATGGAACAGTTAGCCAAATTATATGTAAATGAAATTGTTTCTTTACATGGAATTCCTTTATCAATTGTTTCTGATAGGGATACCCGTTTTACCTCTCATTTTTTGTCAAGTTTCCAAAAGGCAATGGGAACCAAGTTAAAATTGAGCACAGCTTATCATCCTCAAACAGACGGACAAAGTGAAAGGACGACTCAGACAATGGAGGACATGCTTAGAGCCTGTGTAATTGATTTTGGAGGTAATTGGGACGATCATTTACCTTTAATAGAATTTTCTTATAATAATAGCTATCATACAAGTATCAATGCTGCACCATTTGAAGCACTTTATGGACGAAAGTGCCGAACCCCAGTCTGTTGGGCAGAAATTGGGGAAAAGCAACTGTCTGGACCTAAGATAGTACAAGAAACAACTGATAAGGTTATTCAAGTCAAAGAACGACTGAAAGCAGCACGTGATCGACAAAAGAGTTATGCTGATAACCGACACAAGCCATTGGAATTTCAAGTAAGAGATAAAGTATTGTTGAAAGTCTCTCCTTGGAAAGGAGTAGTAAGATTCATCAAACGGGGAAAGCTAAGTCCCAGGTATATTGGACCTTTTGAGATTATTAGAAGAATAGGACCTGTAGCCTATCAACTACAACTGCCAGAGGAAATGGCAGGAATATATGATGTGTTTCATGTATCTAATCTCAAGAAATGTTTAGCTGATGAATCACCGATAGTACCTCTAAAGGGTATAGAGGTAAATGAACAACTCAAGTTTATAGAAAGGCCTCTACAAATTGAAGACAGGAAAGTCAAGAATCTCAAGCACAAGAGATTAGTTCTGGTCAAAGTGAAATGGGACTCCAAAAGAGGACCTGAGTACACATGGGAACTCGAATCTGAAATGCAAAGAAAATATCCGCACTTATTCCAGTAGATCTCGCGGACGAGCTCTAATACAAGGTGAGGAGGATGTAACAACCCTCAGTAAAACCGACACTCTCGAATATTTCCGACACACTAGTATATGTGAAAATGTCTCAATATGTCCTTAAATACACCCCGTATGTGAAAACCGAGCCCGAAATATGTTATAGTATTTAAAATAAATTAAAAACAATAAAAATTAAGTTGAGGCGGGCCGCGTAGACCCACCCCATCCATTCACGCGGGCGGTATCAGGGTTGAAACCTGATATCGTTGATTTCTTTAGTTCAGGCGGGCCGCGTAAGCTTAAGCTTACACTTACGCGGGCCGCGAGAGATCGACAACGCAGAGGCACCCTATGCTGACACGTATCGACATCGTGGCGGACCTACCTGATGACCGGGACAAGCTACGCGTTGACTAGCTTTGACGCGGGCCGCGTAGACCTTCGTCTACGCTTACGCGGGCCGCGTGAAGACCAGATTCCAGCACTATATAAAGGAGGCCTCGGATCTCAGTCGAACTCGCTCAATTTTCATTTCTCAATCTCACTTTCTGAATATTAGGCATTATACGCGGGTATTATATCCCCCTAATTAGCAAGGTTCTGCTCCGTTGTAAGTATTATAACCCCAGTTTCGTAATAGATACGCTGCCCGATTTATTTAGGGTTCCGTAACAACTGTCGTGGTTCTACCCGACGTAGTTGTTGGAATGCCGTCTCGGGGAGGGTATCACTAATATTTTCAAAGGGTTATGATACTAACCAATGTACATTTGTATAAATTATAGATTATATCCAGGAAACCCTTACGCGAAGTCTAAGATAGCAATGTGAGTTTATCCTCCTTTTGTTAACCTTTTTGTAATACTTTACAAAACCTTAAATGTTTTACAATGTGATTAAGCGGTGATTGAGTCTTTGTAGTTCTTCAATTACTGCCGGTATGTTGGGGTTTTGTATACAAAATTTACTACACTGTGAGTAGTAAGTCGGGATGACAATAAGTTACCATTGGACAATGAGTTAGCCAATGTGTAATATGACCCACAAGTCAGGTTTGACAGTACTAAAAGGAGTAATTGTGTAGAAATAAACAATGCGATCGCTCTCAATACTGTTTTAATTTATAAAATGTTTCTTGATTAATCTGGGATTCACTCACCAGTATTTCTCACTGACAAATGTTTTTAAAACGCGTTTCAGGTAACACAATGTGACAGACAATTAGTAAAAAGCTAGCTGGAGAGCACTGAAGGCTTGAGAAAAATGTGGCTATAAAAGTTACCTAAAAGACGATGTTTTAAATTCAATAAATTAGGGTTTATCCCTATAAACGTATTGTAATAAGAAACTTGGGTTTTGCCCATGTGATCATTAATATTAATATGGTGGTTTTACTCTGATAAACATTTCCTAACTACGGTCCTGATGTAATTTCCGCTGCCAAATTAACAAGCTGATACCACCGAAATTCTGAGTTCGCGTCCGCCCGTTCCCGGGACAGATAAGGGATCGGGGGTTGCGACAGCAACCTTAGAAGTAATATTCGGTAATTTAATAAAATCAAGTGTTCTACTAATCTTGTCGTTGTGAGGCTCGAGGTTATTAATAGGTCTCGGTTTGGTTTATAGCTAGGTCTAAGAAATCGGTCTAGTCCTTAAACATTCTATTGTCTATTAAACCAAGATTAAAACCCATAGTTGCCTTAGACTTTCGCGCTGTAAGGTAGATCGTCTTATTTAGGCACTTTCAAGAAGTTAGAGGACTGTGAGGAAATCTAAAGGCCGGTAAGCGTAACAGCCTAGGTAGTGCCACAAGAATCGCCTTGAGAAGGATCAAGGGGCTTAGTTGGTATCTTAATAGGTCTAGCATTTAAAGATCCCGATTCCATACCACAAAACTATCGAATAGAAATCCATTCTGAGTTTAACCTGCGTCTAGCCTAGGTAGTCTCCATCGCCACTGGTTCTAGTCTTCGTCCAAGTTCGTGTCTAGTTATTTAGCATTATTTTAATAATTTATTTAGGATTTTTAGAAACCCCCCCCCCCCAATCAATAAACAATTAGTTAAGTCGTGTCAGTTTTAATCTAAATATAGTCTTAGCGTAATCATTAGAGTCTCGTGGGTTCGATACTCGGACTTACTTTAGCTATACTACATTGATCGGTACACTTGCCAGTTGTGTGGTTTTAGTTTTAGATCGAGTCTAAG
The DNA here is from genome assembly GCA_030545235.1 of Helianthus tuberosus. Classification (NCBI taxonomy): domain Eukaryota; kingdom Viridiplantae; phylum Streptophyta; class Magnoliopsida; order Asterales; family Asteraceae; genus Helianthus; species Helianthus tuberosus. The sequence goes on from CM060383.1 coordinate 35,742,091, forward strand.
TTTATAAATTTAAAGCTTAGAGTGTCTAGATTAGGGTTAATTTTAGTTGTTTTTATTAAACCACTTTTAGCACATCAAGTTTTTGGCGCCGTTGCCGGGGACTCTTGGCGATTGCGTTTATTAGCTTTGATTGGACTTAATTGACATAATCTGTGCTACTTGTCTTTTGTTTTGTGTTTTCGTGGTGAGTCTTGTGAGTCTATTTGTGTTCTGTATATTGAGTCGTAGGAGTCTAATTTTTCGTGTCTTCTATTTCTTTTAAGTCTTAAATATGTGTGAGATTTGTGGAGGGCCTCATTTTACTGTTAAATGTCCACAATATGTGGGGTCCTCTGCACATTATTATGCTAATCCGTATTGGAAAATTCAGCAAAATGGTACACAGGAGGAAATAGATGCTTGGTTGAAGTTTGACAAGGAAGAGAGAGATAGGCATCTTCGGTATGTGGTTGAGTCGTTAGATCGTCTGGAGGCGAAGCTTGCAAAGACTTAAGGTCGTTATATGTATGATAGTGACGGTAATTATCTTGGATATCAAACTCCTTCTGGTGAGTTGCTTTTAAACGTTATAGAACCAGGGATGGTCGTAATACCAATTCCACACTATATGAAAAAAGATTGTGAAAATGATACTTCTGCGTCTGTTGATTCTATGCATGATGTTAATGATTCGTATGATTCTTTACACTTGTCTTGTGAGGATGATGTTTTGCAGGAATCACAGTCTCAGCCGGAGACTACAATGGACATGTCAGTCCCACCTCCGGTTCAACAGGAAGGACGAGAAAAGAATTCTGGTAAATTCGTAATTGATTTTTCGTGTAGTAATGAAGAAATAGATGCGCAACTGGCTGCATATAAGAGATGGAAGGGAGAAGACTCAGAGGAAGACGAAGAAGAGTCGGTTGAGGAGATCATTCCAGTCACGGAGACGAAAATGGATGACAAAGTCCCACCTCCGGTTCCGCATGGTATTATATATGATTACTGGAGTGATTCTGATGATGAGGAAGATGAAGAAGATAAGCAACCTCCCAGTAATCCAGATATTTCTGAGGATGATTATTATCTCACTGACCCAATATAGGACATGTCTGATGCATCAGAAGTGGGGGATGATCATATCCTATCATGGGAGACGAAGTTTGGTGACGTGTTGGTTAATCTACCAACTCTAGTAGATGAAGAATTATTTGACCCAGTTGGCGATTTGACCGAATTAGAAGCATTATTGGAAGTAAAGCCAACTATGGAGATCAAAAAGTCACCAAAGGTAGAAAAAGTGGTGGAAGAGGAAGAACACGATAGCCGGCTCGTGGTTAGTATAACAAATGAAACTAAAAAATCAAAACCACGAGAGAAGGCAAGGAAAAGAAAAATAAGGGATCGGAACCGAACGAGGATCGAAGGCGGGTACACGAGGAAGAGGAAGGAGCTGTTCAAGCACGATCAGTCTTCTCGCTACATGCCACGCATTCGGTTTCTTCCAGGTAAGTTTAAATTCTGGCGGTCTGACCCGTTTAAAAATTTTAAAATATTTTATAATTCCACCAATAAATTTTTAAATATTTTTGAGGATCGGGTGGAATTAAACAGGTTAGACCGGGTTCAAATCAAAGAGAAGCCTCCTGATTAAATTCAAGTGTGGGGAGGTTTTGTAGAGTTTTGTAATTTTTCGGTGTATTTTCGGTAGTTTGTGGCGTTGAGCGTTTATTGTGTACTATGAGTCTAAGTTAGTAGTTTTTGAGTCATTTTTTTTAGAGTCGGTATTGCTTTGGTGTTTGCTTGTTTTTGTTTATGCAGGTTTGAATATGTACCACCCGTACTCAATCTCCATTCGGGTGATTTTTGGAGCTGCTTTTCAAATTTCAAGGCATTTTTCCAAGTGTACCAGTTAGTGTCAAAGCCGATCGCGAATGAAATGCTATACGATCGAGCTGGATTGGACGAGAGATTTGAAGCATACGCGTTGTTAATAACCAGCTAAGTCCTTTCCATTTTTGCCCTTATTCTTTTTATTTCTTATTTATTTTTAGTTTTATTAGTCAGTTTCCATCCTACATTGAGGGCAATGTAGAGTTTAAGTGTGGGGATGGGAAACTATCATTTAGTGTCGTTAGTATAGTTAGTCGAGTCATAAAAAGTCGAAAAAAAAATTAAAAAAGTTTAAAAATCCAAAAAAATTAGAAAATGTCTTTTGAAATAAGAAGTTTGCAAACTAAAAGCGGAAAATGATAGAAAAGATGGGTTTTTGTTCGGGTTCAAATAATAATAATATGAGATAAAATAATTGAGCTTGTGTCTAGTTTGGGATGTGCGGGTATGCTCGATTCTGTTCTAGGTTCCTTTGATCTTAAAATTACCTAATTGTCGGTCTACTAGTGGGTTCTCATCTAGGGAAAGTGGGGAAATTGAAACCGCCAATAATAGTATAAAGGATGCCGTTATAAGCTAAGATCGTTTTTTGTCATATCTCGTTGAATAAAAAAAAAGAGCTAGAAACTAAATGAAAGTAGCGCATTTCTATGTAGTCTGGGTTGGGGATAGCGACTCTACAGCCGGATTACCTCTTGGGTGTGTGAAATCGACCTTGCAAAGAAAATAAAAAGTACCGAAGCCTAAGTAATCCGAGTTGGGGATAGCGACTCTACAGCCGGAATGCCTCTGGGTTAGGGAAAGCAATGTCTACGCTCGTTAAAAGGAAAAAAAAAAGAAAAAAAATAAAATAAAAATAGATTTGAATTTAAACTCTCTTGATCTTGGTATAAAACGGTTAGGAAATAGCCCAGTGGTTGTTCCTTTTGTCCTATAAGCTTGAGGGGGGATTAGGTGGACTTGCGATTCTTAGCGTGAGACCCTAGGTAGATTGACCGCACTTGAACTAAACTTGCATGATAAGGGCTTGGAACCGGGTTGGGTTTAAGAGGATCATTATACTTGCAATCGCGGCTAACACGAGTTTCGATTTTAATTAAGTAACTTAGGCTTTTGTCCCGAATGACTATTCCGACTATGATTCTGTTTTGCATAATTCTTTTTCGAGGACGAAAAAAGGTTAAGTGTGGGGATATTTGATGTATTGTAAAATACATCTTCATTCGCGTCCGTTTTAGTTGTTTATTCGTTCGTTTTAGTTCCGTTTTAGCGTAGAATGTACATACTATTGATTTGTTTGTGTTTTCCAGGTTTTTGTAGCTGAAAGTGCGAGAAACGAGTAAGATATGACAAAGTGAAAGTGTCGGATCGAGAATCGGGAGTTGAAAGATGCGAAAAACTGCTTTAGGAGAGTTCAGGCGGGGCGCGTCAACTTACAGGAACTCTTACGCGCCCAGCCTCAGCTTAAGATATGATTTCAGAATGAAGCCTCAATTCCACCCGCGTAAACTTATCCTTATAGTTTACGCGGGCCGCGTAAAAGCTATATTCGTGCACCGACTTTAGCAGTTAACGACTAGTAGGGTTTGAAGCATTATATATTCATCATCATCGTGAACAGCCGAGATACTTACGAATTTGGAGTTTGAAGGCATCATTAGAGGCTGTTTGAAGATCAGAGGAGTGTTCGGAAGTCAAGAATCATTCGGGTACACTTTGGAAGCGTTCGGGAGTGAAGACTACGGGTTTTACTATCCTAATCTTTCGTTTTCGTTCGTTTTATATTGTAACACGATGAATTCAGATTATATTATGTTTATGATTGATATCTTGACTATGATATTCGGCTAAAACTTTTTAACTACCTAGGTGTGACAATGGTTTAAATAAATTTTGGATTTTTATTCGGTTTTTAAGTGGTTTATGGATTTTCTTGTATTGTAACGGCTATGGAATTTTAACTTGGTGTATATGCATGCTTGATATTTGTTTTATCGATGTTTATTGCTTCGTATAATCCTTGGTGACGGTCTTGATCACATAATAGGGTTGTGCTAGGGTTCTTGATTTAGGTGAGTGTCTATATCACGTAATAGATCATTAATCCTTTAGGGTGAAAACGCGTAAGTAACCTTAGAAGTAATATTCGGTAATTTAATAAAATCAAGTGTTCTACTAATCTTGTCGCTGTGAGGCTCGAGGTTACTAATAGGTCTCGGTTTGGTTTATAGCTAGGTCTAAGAAATCGGTCTAGTCCTTAAACATTCTCTTGTCTATTAAACCAAGATTAAAACCCATAGTTGCCTTAGACTTTCGCGCTGTAAGGTAGATCGTCTTATTTAGGCACTTTCAAGAAGTTAGAGGACTGTGAGGAAATCTAAAAGCCGGTAAGCGTAACAGCCTAGGTAGTGCCACAAGAATCACCTTGAGAAGGATCAAGGGGCTTAGTTGGTATCTTAATAGGTCTAGCATTTAAAGATCCCAGTTCCATACAACAAAACTATCGAATAGAAATCCATTCTGAGTTTAACCTGCGTCTAGCCTAGGTAGTCTCCATCGCCACTGGTTCTAGTCTTCGTCCAAGTTCGTGTCTAGTTATTTAGCATTATTTTAATAATTTATTTAGGATTTTTAGAAACCCCCCCAATCAATAAACAATTAGTTAAGTCGTGTCAGTTTTAATCTAAATAGAGTCTTAGCGTAATCATTAGAGTCTCGTGGGTTCGATACTCGGACTTACTTTAGCTATAATACATTGATCGGTACACTTGCCGGTTGTGTGGTTTTAGTTTTAGATCGAGTCTAAGTTTATAAATTTAAAGCTTAGAGTGTCTAGATTAGGGTTAATTTTAGTTGTTTTTATTAAACCACTTTTAGCACATCAGTCGCTGTCTGTTGCGGCACGCGGAAGGGGGAAGGGGTCTCCCCGCGTAGTGCGGCGCCTTCACTCCGGGAACTTTTGAGTTTTTACACTTTAGTCCCCTAGACTTTGATGTTTTCTAGGTTTTTAGCTATAACTTGCATTTTTAGCATATAAATAAGTATGGAACATGTATGAAAGCATAGATTAAGTATTGTGAATGTATCATAATATTAATTCAAATAAAACTTTCATTTATTAAAATATTTGTTACAACACATTGTTTACATTTCAGCGGAAGCATAATACATTAATTAAGAGTTACATAACCCAATCTTGAAGATATGCTCCCCTTTTTGGAAATATAAGTAGTGTATTCCTTGTTGGTGATGTTTTGAAATCATGCATGTATATAACGTATTGGTATATGAAAAGGATTAGTATGATGTATGTATAACCATCGTGAAAATAATTTGAATTTTGAAAAGCAAAAGTTTGGATCGTGTTAAGCATAAAATTGATACTAGTAAAATAGTGGTTTGATTAAAACTTGGATTGTTCCGAGATGGAACTTTGACTAAACCAAAGTGGTCGAAAGTTCTTTTGAGTTTGGGAAGCATGCTTTGACCTAATAAGTAGAATACTCTCGCCGAAATTTCGGTTAACAGTATTTACCCTTCCCGTTACTGCATGTCCTTAGTCAATCGAAAGTTCGAGACCTTGGCGGGATTGAAAATCAAGGAATGGGACTAGTTGACAAGATGCAGGTTTCACCCCTAACTTGACAACTTCGTACCCTAAGTGTGGTTAGTACTCGTCGGGTTAAGAAAGTTAATTCTGACACGTTTATAAGGGTCTACTAGAGTTTGAATTGGAAATTTTCCATCAAGGTGAGGATTTCACTTCTAACTTGATGGAGAAATTTCGTGCAAAAACGAATAAGCGGATTGAGAGTCGTTCACCAAATTGTGGGTTTCACGCCTATTTTGGTGAAGTCGTCTCGTTTGTATAATACAAGTGTTTTCATGTTTTAACATGGTCGTCTAAAGTTGCCTTAGGAAAGGCATATGTTTTGAAATAGGAAAATAAATATGAGTACACAAAAGATGTTTCAAGAATTTAGCACATAAATCAAGTATGGTCGAGTATGGTGCTTAGCTATAGACTAGGTCAAAAGCATGGCAATTTTCCAAATTTCCTATAGTTATGGCTCTGATACCAATTTGTCACACCCCAACCGGTGGTGGAAACATCGAAGTGAGTCGAAAACAAGATTATTCGAGACTTCATAACACTAAATGTGACAAGTATTTGATAAACAAATTTCATTTCATTTGCTAACACCAAGTACGTTGTTTGAAAATTAAATTACAACAAGTTTGAATCAAAATAAAATACAACAAGTATTAAAGTTTACGGTTCATTTCTAGGCATCCTACAAGATTCCATGCATCATCATCATAACCAAAATCCCGCAACACGTTTTAAAGTATAGTTCAATACAAAAGTATTGGCAAGCATACAAGTTTGAGTACTAGCATATATATATATATAAAAGTTTGAACAATCCACATGACAAAAATAGTTAACTAGATTAATATAATCATGTCATGCAATTATACAAGTCAATCCTCTGATTACCGCTAGCGTAATTTTATCATAGCAACGCTAAGACCGTTTTTGTATGACTTAACTTAACATGACCTCAAGAATACGGGCGGTGCGTTACTCCTATAGCGCTACACATGTTAAGGGGAGGCTCGTACGAAGTTAATGACAAGTAAATCACATAAGAATGCTCCAAAGAATACAAATCAAGTATAACATATCTAAGCATGCATGATTGGATTATTTGTGTTTGTATAAAGTATAAGTGTGATTGTGTAATTTGATAATGTAAACATATTGCACCCAAAAGTGTAAAACGGAAAAAGGGCATTCGAGTATACTCACAATTTTGCAACGCTTTTCGATTATCCGTGAATTACGAGTTGTGGAGAATGAGGAATCGAAGATGTAAGGTCAATGGGATTTTAAGGAGTGGTTGGATTCGGGTTAGAATTTAAGTACAAAAGTATGTATGCATAAAAGTATATCTTGTCTAAGTACTCGTTTTGACAATAAGTTGTACATGATTTCATGAGTCCTAGTTTGCCCATTAAAAACAACAACGAGAGACTTAGAATCATTGATAAAGTAGCCTAAGTTCATGACAAATAATCATAAACCGATTATCATCATGAGTTCGGCCATGTTTGTATATATATATATATATATATATGTTTATATAACAATCCTAAGCTAAGTCCATCAAGAATATCATAGATTGTCATGTAAGTCAAGCATGGAGGATTAACCTCATTGCATGATTCACTAATGCACAAATCATCACAAGGATGATTCGGATGGTCATGAATGAAAAATAAATATACAACTAACTTATATGTCTTCAAGTGGCCAAGTAAGATTAACCCGGGTGAGCCGTCTCAACATGGAAAGAACTAACTAAGTGTTGGAGGCTAGACGAGGTTATGTTACTTTAAGACTAGCAAGCTACTTGGAATAGCAAAATAAAACATCAAATGAGGTGTGGAACAAGTTAGGATAGCCAAAGCTTCCAAGGTTCACACTTGCATCAAACACAAGTCTTGCTATATGAACTATGGTAGACTTATATGACTTCAACAATTGTGGGTTGTCTTAAACCCTTTCAAAACATAATGTTTAGATGGTATTTGCACCTCTAAACTTGTAGGAATCAACCTCTAACAAGTCCCATAACCATATATAGGTTTAGAAAGATGTTAGGCATGAGATTCATGAAGAAAGGTTGAGTTTTATAAAAGTTAACCATAAATTCATCCAAAACAGAAAGTTTGGAGCTCAAAATAGTGATGTTCCATCTTGGTTTACCTTGGTAAACCTGTGGAAACAATCCTAGAGGTGTTCCACGCTTTGTAGAGGAAGAAAAGATGGAGAAAAGATGAAGAAAAATGAGTTTGAACTCACTTTGTAATCTGTCCAAAACTTGTATTTTCTGCTGAATTGAGAGCATTTTGAGAGTGTAATGGAGTTGGGAAAGTGAAAATGAGAGGTAGGAAGCTTGTTTATATAGTAGTGGATTAGGGTTTGGTGTTTAATGAGGTTTAAAGGTAATTGGGTGAGAAAAGTAGGTGAAATATTGGCCAACCCGCAAGCTGGAACAATGTTGCTGCGAATCGCAGTCTGTCGGGGCACGCGGAATGGGGGAAGGAGTCTCCCCAAGTACCGCGGCGCCATCACTCCAGAAACTTTTGAATTTTACACTTTAGTCCCTTAGACTTTGATGTTTCCTAGGTTTTTAGCTACAACTTGCATTTTAGCATATAAATAAGGATTGAACATGTATGAAAGCATAGATTGAGTATTGTGAATGTATGATTAAGTATTTGCATGCATAAATAACATCAAAACACGTATTTACGATTGATTGCTTGTAAAACAAATACAAATTTGCGTGAGAGACGAATGTGTATCAAACATGTATATAAGTTGAATGTAAAATAAGTATGTATAATCAAAGTATAATTCACAAAAAAAAATGATCAAGTTTTATTACGATCAAAGCCTCGGTTTACAATGATTGGAAATAAAATACGATTAGAAGAGAATACAAGTTTTCAAAAATAGAATACAAGGCAAACTTTCTAAATAAGGAAAGTTATAAAAAGTGAGGCGTTACATGAGTTAAGACGTGAGAATCAGTTACGATTCCCCGCATAAAATGAAATTTGAAAAGAGAAAAGAATTAGTTATCAATTCCTTGATGCGGATAATTGACACAAGTTAAAAAGAAAATGTTGAACTAAAACATGGTTTAGTTAATAATGACGATTTTTAACGAATAATTGGAAAATGACTTTTGATTAAAGGAAACAAGTTTTGGCACTAACAGGAGCAAGAAGAAGTTTTAGAAAGGTAAATTTTGAAAATGAAATATTGATATAAATCTAAGCATGACGTGAGGAATACAAGATGAAAGTAATGGCCCGTGAGGCCTTACACATGAAAGGGCATGCGGCGAGGCCTATGACAATCCTTGACCGACAGGAACTACCCTACAGTACTGGTAAAATTTTAGAATGGTTAAAGTCTAAATGATACTCTGTGGAGAACCTAAACTAAAATTTGGGGCTGACTCAAAGAACTACCTAAAAAGGGTTTCGGGGACGAAACTCCTTTGAGGGGGTAGACTTGTAACACCCAAAAAACGGACTTGGTAATTAAACCAAATTAATGGGGGGTGAATGAGTAAAATATCGTTATGGGTAAAAGTTAACCCGTAAACATTAAGATTTAAATAAATAAACATAATGTTATATAAAAGCGAGCAAATGTTTTTGGAAAATTAAAATTTATAAAAGGTCCGAGCTATCGGCACATAATCTAAGTCGGGTTGTAGCATCCCCGAACTTAGTAAATAGAATTATTATGTTCGTTGATAATTAGCGGGAAGTAGGAAACTAGGAATATTAACCTAGTAAAAAACATGTCGTGTGTTAGTAAATTAACTAAACGATGATCTTTTATAACAAAGCCAAAACATGAGAGACTAAAGTGGGGCAATTCGAAACTGAATTTATTAAAAAGCAAAGTTCACAAAAAACCACACATGTGTGTGTGTCGAACCAGGAGAAGAAAAGAAGGGAAAAAACCCTAGTTCATCTTGTTCTAACAAATTGAAAGGTGAATTGGGGCCAAATCACATGAATAAACATAAATTAATGATCATCTATGTCACACCCCATTCTAAGGCGGAAGCACGAGGTGTGATCTTGAAAAGTTCTCATTGCATACGAAAGGTAAACATACTACATGCTCGTAAAATAACTCCAAATGCCATTAACATAACATAAGTTAAATGTTTACATCACAAGATAGCATTTTGTTTGAAAGGTTTACAACTTTATTTAAAAGACCAATATCGAGAACTTGATTCTTATACCCCTCATAGGATGGAATATAGTAACCAATTCGCACAAAAACCGGCATCGGAGTCTTGACACAAGATAGCTAAAAACATAGACAACATCCAAGAGCAAGAGTATGACCGCGCGCACATCCACTTTAGTTACCTGAAATACATGTGAGGTTTTGGAAAAACGTCAACATAATGTTGGTGTGAATTCATGCAGTTTTTGTATTGAACGTTTGTACACTTGAATAAAAACATGGTATGTTATTTGTATGAAACAAGTATTTCTGTAAATATAAGGAAATCGAGATCGCTAATGGTTTGCAAGGCCATTAACATGTGACACGACATATGAAGCATCCAAACCATAGGCATTTTTCGTTGTCGATTCACGACTAGAGACACAAAAGCACTACTTGGTACTAGTTATGACCAAGAGTGTGGCTGCCTGAAACCCATTAGATCTAACATTTTGTTCCGCGGTCTTAGTATGTACACGATTAATGGTGCTTCTGGTACCCTGTTCGTGACATGATCTAAAGTATCATTCCTTAGTTTTTGTATTCAACATACCATAACACATGTATTTTCCCCAAGTTTAGAAAGCATATAAAAGTTTAAAAGTGGGGACATGAACTCACAACTTTGCGTTTCTTGTGCCGTAAACTTCACCGGGTTTGCTTATATAGCGTCGTGACCTATACGTGTTTTATTAACGTTAGTCACTAGACTTGTATCGCACAAGTACAAGTCACCATCTTTTATGTATGTGTTCTTTGTTCTTAAAAATATTTTATATTTTTAACTATGTATCTTACTTATATTATTTTCTCAAAAATAAATATAAGTATCTTGTATTTTTCACCCGAGTTATGTATTTTTGTTTCAAACATATATTTTAAGTTCATAACTTATCCAAGTTAAATAATGTGTTAAGAAATATATTTTCATAAATATATTTTCTTGTATTTGTCTATGCATTTTGTATGTGTATTTTTGCATTTCTACTCCTTGGGAGTATTTAGTGTATTTTCAAGTCCTAATACACTATTACATACGATACATACTACATACACTTAGCACAAAATTTGGTGATCAATAAATATATATATTTTACTAAAAAATATACATACTTATTATCAATTTTTCATCTTGAAGAAATCATCATTTCTTAACTTGAAGTTTACATAAAAATTAGGGAAACCTTGGCAAATATTTTTAGGGAATAAGTTTCACCAAAACTTATATTTTTCTAAGTGTCAAAATTTTATAGAAATTTTGACATGGTTTCCCCTAAAAATGGAGGTTTCCCGTGTTTTCAAAACATGTGTTTATTTTCTTTTAAAATCATCACAAACAATCATCAAATCATTCAACACTTACCGAGTATCAAAATCAACAAACAATCATCAAATCATTCAACACTTACCGAGTGTCAAAATCAAGTAAATTACGCTACATCATGAACTTGAAGTTTTTGTAAAAACTTGTAGTAACTTACCATGTTATATAGTAGGTTTAGTTACCCTTTAAAACATTGTTATTTGTTTGTAAATCACATTATTAAAAGATTTGGTCATTTACAACTTGTAAGATGATTTTTCTAAAAATATTTCTTTTGTATTTTTCTTGTTACAATCATGTTCCTAGTCTTGATTTAACACTAAAAATGTGATTAGTTTACTTAGAAACCATGGCTTTGTAAATCTTATAAATAAACTTGGTTTCTTGAGAAAATTATTTTTGTAATCATCTATTTACAAGATTTGTGTTTTGTTTAAATCATCTTTACATATGAAAACCAATTTCATCATTCAAGTTCATGAAGACATAAAGCATGATGATCTTGGTCTTTCACAAGATCACCACCTTAACTTACTAGATCATGTGTTTAATCACAATCTAGTAGGTTTCTTATGATGTCTAACATTACTAACACTAGTAATCAATCAACAAGAAGCAAATAAACACAAATCAACAAGTATTCATATGTTTATAAGCTTATGTTAAAGTATCATGATCATGTTCTTTAGTGTTCTTCAAGATTAACAATATTCATCATCTTTTATTCATCAAAATATGAAGTAACAAAGGGTTATGAGGGTCTTACTACTAGCACAAGGCTAGGGAAGAACACAAGAGGTTGAAGATGACAAATGTGGAGGATAATAGCAAATGATGAAGGTCCTTCAAGATCTACAAGCTCCAAACCTCCTTAAACACCTTCTAGCACCTTGTGATGGACTTGGATTGCATGAACAATGGATGAAGGTGATGGTGGTGTGTGTGGTGGCTCACGGCCGTGAGTAAGAGGAGGGAGAAAGAGAGTTCAGTGTGCGTAATGGGTGAAAGATGAAGAAGATTAGGATCTAGCAAGTTATACTTATAACCAAGTTTAGTTGTTAACCTTTGGATAATATGTTCACCAAGTACAAGACATAATCTTCTAGTAAATCTTATAAGATCATATAATATCTTGTAAGATCAAGTAAAGATCTTGATAGTGGGGTCACCTTGTGACCGTCCACATGAAGGGGGGGGGGTAAAGTGTAAGTTTGATGGATAGGTTAGAGAATTTAGTTGGAAGTTAAGTGTATTAATTAGTGTCCATGCATATGATATGTTATATAGTGTGTTAGGGTGTTCGATGATCATAACTAGCTCAGAAATAATAAAACCATGCTTCTAGTGTAATTTTGATGTTTCGGGTAGTGTCCGGTTGTTCGGTTAGATACCGGTTCGTTAAAGTGCTAAATTGCACTGTTTAGTGTCCTTTATGTACCCTTTTGTGACACTTTCAATTCCCGACACTTAGGAAGCATTCAGGACTAATTAGTCATATTTTTACATGTTACAAACTTGTCACAATGCTGAATTTTGCTGAAATATGTAAAATTCAACATTTAAAGTGTGTTTCGGGTGCTCTTTAGTGCATATTTTAGCTTCCGGAAAGTCTATATGTTAACCCTTGTATCCATACTTGGGTTTTAATGTATTTTAGACGTAGGACCTACTCCTGGGCCCCAATTCTATTGTCTGACTGCTTTCTGCAGAATTGCTGACACAATGTGTCTTACCGGTGAGTTTACTAGTCTTTTTGACGCAACGCTAACATTAATGCATAAGGCAATATTTGAAGTATAAACCGTGCATGAATTCACATGTATAGCATGAAATCAGATAATGTTGACATTTAAGCACATAATTGCATATATTAAGTAATAATTAAATTGTACATAAATTACCGGTTTTGTGCCAGTTGTCACATATCCTCCCGTTAAAAAAATTCCGTCCCGAAATTCAGGCTGAACTAACTCTAGCAGGAGTTTTCTTGAACAGGTGGGGGTACTTCTCCTTAAATTGGTCTTCACGTTCGCACGTGTACTCGGGTCCGTGCTTAGAGTTCCAACGTACTTTGACAAGTTTGACACTACTTCTCCGGGTCTTGTTGACTTTCCAGTCTGTAACCTCAACGGGTTGTTCTGTAAATCGGAGTGTGTCGTCGATGTGCACTTCATCCGCAGGGATGATCACTAATTCTTGGGTTGGACTCTTCTTGAGGTTGGACACATGAAACGTATCATGTACTCCGTTAAGTTCTTCCGGTAATTCCAACTTGTAAGCCACGGTACCAATTCTTTCCAAGATCTTGAATGGTCCGATGTATCGTGGATTCAGCTTTCCACGTTTTCCGAATCTTACTACACCCTTCCAAGGTGAGACCTTTAATAAAACTTTGTCTCCCACATCAAATTCTAAGGGTTTTCATCTTCGATCAGCGTAGCTCTTTTGTTGATCTCGAGCCGCCCTAATGCGCTCTCGGATCTGCATGATTTTGTCGGTTGTCTCTTGAACAAGTTCAGGACCAACCATACGTTTGTCTCCAGTGTCTGCCAACATAAAGGCAAGCGGCATTTGCGGCCATATAGAGCTTCAAACGGTGCGACTTTTATGCTCGTATGATAGCTGTTATTGTAGGAAAACTCAACTAAAGGTAGATGAGTATCCCAGCTGCCGCCTAGGTCCATAACACATGCGCGAAGCATATCTTCTAGCGTTTGTATGGTCCGTTCGCTCTGGCCATCTGTTTGCGGATGGAAGGTCGTGCTTAGATCTAGTTGAGATCCAAAGGCTTCCTGGAAGGATTGCCAGATCCTCGAGACAAAACGTCCATCTCTGTCTGAGATAATTGAGATAGGCACTCCATGACGTGCCACGATTTCTTTCAGGTACAACTCAGCAAGCTTTCCAGTGCTATCATTCTCTCAGATCGGTAGGAAATGCACAGACTTTGTTAACTGATCGACTATCACCCATATCATATCATGCCCCCTAGGGGTCCTGGGTAATTTTGTTATGAAGTCCATCGAGATTTGCTCCCATTTCCACATGGGTATCTCTGGTTGTTGCAGCAGTCCGGACGATTTCTGATATTCAGCCTTTACCTTAGCACAGGATAGGCACTTCCCAACATAGATAGCAACATCGCTTTTAAGTCTTGGCCACCAATAGTAGTCCTTCAAGTGTTGATACATTTTGTCCGATCCTGGATGGATCGAGTATCTTGACTTGTGAGCTTCATTAAGGATGACTTCTCGAATACCGCCATAGAGCGAAACCCAAATACGCCCCTTAAAGTATAAGGTTCCCTCTTTGTTTGGCACCAAATTCTTCAGCATACCTCGGAGGTATTCAGCTCTACGATTTTCTCCTTTAAGGGCTTCTTGTTGTGCGTCATGAATGCGTGCAGTGAGGTTCGTTCGAATAGTCATTTCCAATGCTCGGACTCTTAGGGTCTTAACCCTTTCTTTTTGACTTAACGCGTCTGCTACAACGTTTGCCTTTCCAGGGTGGTACTTAATCTCACAGTCATAATCGTTCAGCAACTCAACCCATCGTCGCTGACGCATATTTAATTCCTTCTGATCAAATATGTGTTGCAGGCTTTTGTGATCTGTGAAGATTGTACATCGAGCACCATATAAATAGTGTCGCCAGATCTTCAAAGCGAATACCACCGCGCCTAGCTCCATGTCATGCGTGGTGTAATTCCTTTCATGCACTTTCAACTGTCTTGAAGCGTAAGCGATGACTTTTTGGCGTTGCATGAGCACACAACCCAAACCTTGATGCGAAGCGTCACAGTATACCACGAATTCTTCAGTGCCTTCGGGTAAGGATAGTATCGGCGCATTGCATAGCTTATTTTTGAGCAGTTGGAAGGCTTCTTCCTGCTTATTACCCCAGTCGTACTTCTTGTCTTTCTGCGTAAGGGTTATTAGCGGTTGAGCTATCTTGGAGAAATTTTCGATAAATCGTCGGTAATAGCCCGCTAAGCCCAAAAATTTTCGAACTTCAGTTGGGGTTTTGGGGACTTCCCAATTCTTTATTGCTTCTATCTTGGCTGGGTCTACATGAATGCCCTTCTTGTTCACAACGTGACCAAGGAACTGTACTTCGCGAATCCAAAATTCGCACTTGGAGAATTTCGCATAAAGTTTCTCTTTCTTCAGTAGTTCCAGAATGGTTCTGAGGTGTTGCTCGTGCTCTTCTCTGGTTCGCGAGTAAATCAGGATATCATCGATAAATACAATCACGAATTTATCGAGATATGGTTTGCATACGCGGTTCATCAGATCCATAAATACCGCTGGCGCGTTCGTCAGTCCGAATGGCATCACAAGGAACTCGTAATGCCCATAACGCGTTCGGAATGCAGTCTTTGGTACGCTCTCCTCTTGGATTCTTAACTGATGGTACCCAGATCGAAGGTCAATCTTGGAATAGTAGCTCGATCCTTGCAATTGATCGAATAAGTCATCAATCCTCGGTAATGGGTACCGTTTCTTGATAGTGAGCTTATTTAGTTCTCTATAATCGATACACATCCGTAGAGTTCCATCCTTCTTCTTCACGAACAATACTGGAGCTCCCCAAGGCGAGAAGCTTGGCCTTATGAATCCTTTATCCAACAACTCCTGGAGTTGTGTAGATAATTCCTGCATCTCGGATGGTGTAAGCCGATAAGGTGCCTTGGCTACAGGAGGGGCTCCTGGAACCAAGTCTATATGGAATTCGACTTGTCGCTGCCGAGGTAGTCCTGGCAGATCTTCGGGAAAAACATCAGGGAATTCCTTCACCACAGGAATATCTTCGAGTTTCGGCTCCTCAGCCTTCTTGTCCACAACGTGCGCCAGGAATGCAACACATCCTTTCCTTAAGCACTTCTGCGCCTTCATACAATTGATGATTCGCGGAGGCGTGTCTCATTTTTCTCCATGCACGATGAGAGTTTCATCATTCGCAAGAGGGATGTGAATGATTTTCTCGTGACAGACAACTTCAGTTTTGTTCTTGGACAACCAGTCCATTCCGACCACTACATCGAAGCTACCCAATTGAATAGGTAAGAGATCGATGCTAAATCTTTGCTCACCAAGTTCTAATGAGCAACCTCTAACAACTTCGCCCGATTCAACAAGTTTACCATTGGCTAGTTCTATGGAATAAGGAATATCTAATCTACTAGATTCTATTCCAAGCATACGTTTAAATTCCACAGACATGAAGCTATAATCGGCACCAGTGTCAAATAGTATGGATGCAAAGTGATTGTTAACGAGAAACGTACCGGTGACCACATTAGGGTCCTCGCGTGCGTTCCTTGCTCCAATCACAAATACTCGAGCCTGAGCATTGTTCCCCCTTGGGCAATCTTTCATGAAATGATCCTTGCTTCCACAACCAAAGCATCCTTGGTTCTGCCCAGCTCCATTACCATTCCGGTTACCATTGCCATTGTCATTTCCACCACCGCTTCTATTACCAGCACCGTTGCGGTTTCCATTCCCGTTTCTATTTCCTTTTCCCCAACAGTTCTCAGTATGGTGACCCACTTTTCCACACTTGTCGCATTTTGGAACGCGACAAACTCCTTCTTGATGACGCTTGCACTGGTTGCAAATGGGCAGAGTGCCCAGGTATCCTCTGGCAGGAGCGTCATTCATGGTTGTAAGAGTTTTCGCCTCCTGAGGTAGGTTGGGGTCTCGTTTCCTATTGTTGGAACCCTTGTTGTTACGAGTCGCTTGATTCAGGTTCGCATGCTTCCTTTTCTTGTCACAAGACGACTCAGCATGCGTCTCGGTCTTTTCAGTTGGGTTCAGTGATAACTTCTTCATACGAACAGCATCTTCAGTAAGGCTGACAGCCAGAGTTACAGCTTGAGTGATCGTTGCAGGTTTAGCCGAAGTTACCATACTGCGAAATTCTGGAGCCAATCCCCAGATGTAGCGCTCAACGCGCTTAAATTCGGGAGTCACCATATAAGGGATCACTTTTGACAAATCGTGGAACCTTCGGGTATAACCAATAATGTCTACACCTTCCATGGTCAAGTGCCAGAACTCAGTCTCCAACCTTTGGAGTTCAGCACGAGAGCAATACTTCTCTCTCATACGTTCCTTTAGTTCATCCCACGTCATGCCGTACGCAGCATCATCACCCAGAGTCTGGACTTGCAAATTCCACCAAGTCAAAGCTTCATCAACAAACAACCCCGTAACAAAAGTGATTTGCTGATCCGCGGTACACTTGCTCATACGGATAGTGGAATCGGTCTTCTCCGTCCAGCGTACAAAAGCCACTGCACCTCCAGTGCCGTCGTAATTCAGCGGCTTGCAGTCGAGAAACTGCTTGAAGGTGCAGCCTTGAGCTGTGTTTCCTCCAGATGTATCTCCCTGCCCATTACATCTAGCATTGCTTGGTCCTCCACTTTGTTCGCGGTTCGCCTCGTATTGGGCGATAGCTGCGGAGATCCTTTCTTCCAGTAGGGCATTCAGTTCTTTAGCAGTCCTCGGTAGAAGAGGAGGAGGGGGTTGATCGGAATCCTGATTGTTCACAGCTCTCCTAGGTGCCATGTTCTGAAAGAACACAACACAGTAGGGTTAGACATTTGTTTGACATCGTCATACGAGACAGTAGCAGTATATATACACAGACATATACCCACATAAGTGACATCAAACAATCCGCCAAACGTATAAATCAATTCATACAGCAACAAGCATGCATAAATAGATAAATACTGATGTGTCATAAGATATTCACCGAGTCTTTACACATATCAGGGCAACTTGTCACATCATTGCTTGCGAGATAAACAAAGTGCATAAGGGTTACATCTCCCCAAAGTACAAGTTTAATATATGTAAAGGACAAAATATCTTACTTCACATTGGCGGTTCTTGTCTTTATACCCTAAATTATTACTCCAACAGAGTATTTAATAGGCTGGGGGAGGGGTGAGGGTATTCACGTTTGACCTTTCTTGTATTGAAGGAATCCCGTTTGATACGTGACAAGACTTGCTGTGGTTTCTGTGCACTGAATTCCATAATTATGTATGCATCCATAATTACGTAAGTCCTTGCACAGTCCGCATAGTTCGTTTCATCCTCGGATCACTTCCTTCAGATAGGCTACTGTTTTCAGGTAAAGTCACGAGTACCTGAGATATTATATTTCTAGTATATGCATATATCAATTATTACACATAGTTGCAAGTAATTTCTAGTCAAAGACAAGTGCTACTCCAGTGCACCCTAAGTTTCGTAGTGTCCTTACTTGACTCTTTGAAGACTGTTTCAGGTAGTGGATGTCGCGGGAAGTTTTATGCAATGAAAACTTTTTGAAAAAAAATTGTTTCTGTGAAAGGATCCTAAAGATTGTAGTCTAGACTTGAGAAGGAATCCTGGTTCACTACAATCGCAACTCTGATACCAATCTTTCTAAGGCGGAAGCACGAGGTGTGATCTTGAAAGGTTCTCATTGCATACGAAAGGTAAACATACTACATGCTCGTAAAATAACTCCAAATGCCATTAACATAACATAAGTTAAATGTTTACATCACAAGACAGCATTTTGTTTGAAAGGTTTACAACTTTATTTAAAAGACCAATATTGAGAACTTGGTTCTTATACCCCTCATAGGATGGAATATACTAACAAATTCCCACAAAAACCGGCATCGGAGTCTTGACACAAGATAGCTAAAAACATAGACAACATCCAAGAGCAAGAGTATGACCGCGCGCACATCCAGTTTAGTTACCTGAAATACATGTGAGTTTTTGGAAAAACGTCAACATAATGTTGGTGTAAATTCATGCAGTTTTTGAATTGAACGTTTGTACACCTGAATAAAAACATGGTATGTAATTTGTATGAAACAAGTATTTCTGTAAATATAAGGAAATCGAGATCGCTAATGGTTTGCAAGGCCATTAACATGTGACACGACATATGAAGCATCCAAACCATAGGCATTTTTCGTTGTCGATTCACGACTAGAGACACAAAAGCACTGCTTGGTACTAGTTATGACCAAGAGTGTGGCTTCCTGAAACCCATTAGATCTAACCTTTTGTTCCGCGGTCTTAGTATGTACATGATTAATGGTGCTTCTGGTACCCTATTCGTGACATGATCTAAAGTATCATTCCTTAGTTTTTGTATTCAACATACCATAACACATGTATTTTCCCCAAGTTTAGAAAGCATATAAAAGTTTAAAAAGTGGGGACATGAACTCACAACTTTGCATTTCTTGCGCCGTAAACTTCACCGGGTTTGCTTATATAGCGTCGTGACCTATACGTGTTTTATTAACGTTAGTCACTAGACTTGTATCGCACAAGTACAAGTCACCATCTTTTATGTATGTGTTCTTTGTTGTTAAAAATATTTTATATTTTTAACTATGTATCTTACTTGTATTATTTTCTCAAAAATAAATATAAGTATCTTGTATTTTTCACCCCGAGTTATGTATTTTTTTTCAAACATATATTTTAAGTTCATAACTTATCCAAGTTAAATAATGTGTTAAGAAATATA
Organism: Helianthus tuberosus; assembly: GCA_030545235.1. Taxonomy (NCBI): domain Eukaryota; kingdom Viridiplantae; phylum Streptophyta; class Magnoliopsida; order Asterales; family Asteraceae; genus Helianthus; species Helianthus tuberosus. Next base: position 35,761,677 of record CM060383.1, read on the forward strand.
TTTTCATAAATATATTTTCTTATATTTGTCTATGCATGTTGTATGTGTATTTTTGCATTTCTACTCCTTGGGAGTATTTAGTGTATTTTCAAGTCCTAATACACTATTACATACGATACATACTACATACACTTAGCACAAAACTTGGTGATCAATAAATATATATATATATATATATATATTTTCCTCAAAAATATACATACTTAATATCAATTTTTCATCTTGAAGAAATCATCATTTCTTAACTTGAAGTTTACATAAAAATTAGGGAAACCTTGGTAAATATTTTTAGGGAATAAGTTTCACCAAAACTTATATTTTTCTAAGTGTCAAAATTTTATAGAAATTTTGACATGGTTTCCCCTAAAAATGGAGGTTTCCCATGTTTTCAAAACATGTGTTTATTTTCTTTTAAAATAATCACAAACAGTCATCAACTCATTCAACACTTACCGAGTGTCAAAATCAAGTAAATTACGCTACATCATGAACTTGAAGTTTTTGTAAAAACTTGTAGTAACTTACCATGTTATATAGTAGGTTTAGTTACCCTTTAAAACATTGTTATTTGTTTGTAAATCACATTATTAAAAGATTTGGTCATTTACAACTTGTAAGATGATTTTTCTAAAAATATTTCTTTTGTATTTTTCTAAAAATATTTCTCAAGCAATTCACTCTCAAGTGATATCTGAAGCATCCTGGCCTTCTAGGAAGCTTTCTCTAGTTCTATTTTCGTGCTAAGGACTATTGTAAGTGTTCTTAGCTTCCTTAGTTAAGTTTTCATTAGCTTAATGACCGAAAGCAAAGTTATCGTAATGATGCTTTGATTTTGTGATTAATCACTAACGGTCCAGCCATTATTCGAATTGAAAGTGGCTATGAGTTGGTAATTATGTAGGTAATAAACCCTTAAAAGGGCACCTACTGATTATCACTTTTACTTGGTCAATTGTCGGGTCAAACTACTTAACAAAAAGTCAAACGGGTCAGTTTTTACAAAATAATTCATAACTGATAATTTAGAAGTTATGGAACATGTTTTAACACTTAAATAACTTGGTAAATAATATAAGGACATGTTTAGGCATGTTCAACCCGACAATTCTGAGTTTAGGTCGGTTCGCAACCGAAAGTCGCAGAAATAGACTTTTGCTTTGACTTTCAGTTCTGACCCGATTTAGCTTAGTTTAATTATGTCTTAGGGTTCCTTTGGGACCATATTATGTGTTAGTATAACTCTCTGAATATATACTACATGGTTCCTTAGAAATCATAAATTACATGCATGTTCCGTTATTTGCTTAAAATTGACCATTTTGCCCTTTTTATATAAAAACGAAATTTTTGGAAATGTGAGTGGACAAAAGTCTTCATTACTGATTTATAAGCATGTCCTAAAAATTTGACATCCATTTCTGGTCTAGAATGAAAGTTATGCACGATATCGTAAAACTAAAGCTTTTTATTAATTAAATGGAATTTTTGGCATAAATCATATTTAAACCCAAATTTTGGCACCAAACTTGTTACCCACTAATTAAATATAATATTTAGAGATTTTTGGAATTTTTTTCCAAATTTTATATAAATCATAACATAGAGTTCTAGTGCAAATTCGGTATTGACGACAATGCACTTTTCGCTAATAAAATGAGTTTTACATATCATGTTGATGTCAAACCTTTTTCCTACTGATTTCATATGTTAAATAAAATATTTTAAGCTTTAGAAACTGATTAGGACTTCAAAATTTTATAAACATTTCAAATATCGTCAAATGCCGACTTTTACGCTAATTAGGCGCATAGTATGGTTTAAAACCATATTTAACGCCTAAGACTTATTACCTACTGACTTTATAAATAAATTTTTTTATACTTTAACAGTAAGTATAAGTCTTGAACCAGATTTCCAAATTTGACCTTAAAGCTTATGTGAAATGACCAAAATGCCCCTACGGTGCATAGTTTGGCCATAAAAGATAAATTTCACATATGTATGATATCTTACTGATGTAACTTGATAAAATAAATATTTTTATTGATTATTTTAGACCAGAACCTCAGTTTACTATTTTAACCTTTTTATAAACTATAAAATGACCAAAATACCCTTACGAGGCTTAATTTGGTTTTAAATTCGTTTTAGGCATAATGGAAGGTATCCTACTGATATCACCACATATTCTAAGCATAATAACTTATGGAACTTGTTCATGACTCATTCGGTTAACCGTTATGCATATACGCGTTCGGTACAGTTTATGTAACTAGTTTGCATAAATTAGCCGAAACGGGTCAAACCTTATCGTTTTTACTTCAAAATCCAGAATGTGATTAGTTTACTCATTTTATACAAGTCTACATACTTGTCAGGTCAAAGTCACGTTCTAATCCGGTCTTCGCTTAATCTTGCGTTTTGAACCGTAAACCTTTCTTTAAAACTAACCGGTCTAAGTTATAACCTAAATAAGACCCGTTAGGAATCTAATAGGTTATTAAAACCTTCGTTCCAGATTAGGAGCCCAGTAAAATCTCCCTGTACTTGCTGATTAGAAATTACGACTGAGAATAAATTACTTTTAGCTCAGGTAAATACTTTTAACTTAGTTTCCCGTATACGGGCTTGGGATACGGTATTATAATAATACCGCTTGGTCGGGTATGAAATCATTTAATCGGATTGTGATTAATAAATTGCATAACCCGTTTTAATCTGTTTTATTTGATGCAAATCCTTTGGGGGTTAATGACCGTGTCCTAGATATCATCGGCTCATTCATTTGAAATGGTCACGACTTAAGCACGGGGTGTAGGCATACACCTGACAGTTGCGTATGTAAAAGATATAACCACTTGTTGAGGATAACTCGCCGTGGGATTATATTAGTGGTGTGTCTATTAATCTTGTCTCGGCTCTTCTAACCGGGCCGTGAATGGACGACGGACATATAAATCTGTATACAAGATTATTTTAATAATTGTCCCAAGTTATAAAATGTTTCTATGCCTTGTGCATCCAAATCAATTTTATAAACACTTTTCAAAAGAGTCAGTTAATTGTATTTACCAGTGTAAACTGATGTATTTTTCAAAAAGATTAAGTGCAGGTACTACACGAAATGGGCTGGAACTCCTGAGTATTACTTAAAGAGTCTTGCAAGCTCTTAATAGTTTAAGTCTGTTGAACTACGTTTATTTTCTGTTTTAGATCTGCCTGTGGATCCACTTACAACCGTTGTGTAATATTTTATTATACTTTTGAATTCGGTTTGTATAATTACTTTTAGACTTCCGCTGTGCATTAAACTGTGATTATTTGACTATGATGATATCAACTACGTCATGATACTCCCCACCGGGCCCACCGGTAATATGTGAAAATATCGGGGTGTGACATTACTGCCTCTGAACCATATACAAGGCTGAACGGGGTTTCGCCTGTACTGGTTTTTGGCATGGTGCGATGGGCCCATAGGATGCTAGGAAGTTCGTCTACCCATCCCCTATGCGCGGTCCCTAGCCTTGCCTTGATGCCTTCGACTATTTGTTTATTCACACTTTCAACCTGTCCGTTCGCTTGTGGGTGTGCCACAGAGGCGAAGCTGTGCTCGATGTTCAATTCCTTAAACCATTTTTGGAGGTCTTCCGATGCGAAGTTCGTGCCGTTATCGGAAATGATGCATAAGGGTAACCCGAATCGACAGATAATATGTTCCCATATGAATTTACGGATTACCATTGTTGTAGTTGACGATAACGCCTTAGCCTCCACCCACTTGGTGAAGAAGTCTACTGCTACTACGATGAATTTGAATGCGCCTGGCGCGTCGGGGAATGGTCCGACGAGATCGATACCCCACTGTTGAAAAGGCCAGGCCGAGGTAACCGGAACTAGAGGATTTTTCGGACAGAGAGTCTTGGGTGCGTGGCGCTGACATGCTGCGCATTTGCGTAATAGCTCTACTGCGTCCACATGCATTCCTGGCCAATAATATCCTGCATTCATGATCTTCGCCACTACCATGCGTGGTCCGGCGTGAATGCCACATAATCCTTCGTGAATTTCTCTGACTAGATATTGCGCGTCCGTCTTATCGACACAGCGTAGAAGTGGTCCCATGAATGATCTCCGTTATAAGATACCATCCGCCATTTCGTAGTTCAGTGCTTTATGCTGGATTTTTCTAGCCTCCGCTTTTCCTTCTGGCAGTTTACCATGCTGCAAGTATGTAATAATCGGGGATATCCAGGATGGAATCCCGATCTCGATGATGTTCATTTGTCTTAGGGGGACGGATGGGTTAGATAATACATTAATGTGTACTTCCTTTGCGAGATGTTTGAAACTGGTGGCGGCCAGTTTGCTCAATGCGTCTGCATGTTTATTTTCACTTATATTGATATGGCTCATCTTGAATGTTTGGAACTGGTTTATAAGCATTCGTGCTTGCTCCAAATATAAAGCCATCGCTTCGCCTTTAGCGTCGTAGTGGCCATTGACTTGTTCCGCCACTAGCTTGGAGTCGACGTGTGCTTCAAGGTTTTTTGCCCCCATTTTAAGTGCCAGACGAAGGCCCGCAAGAAATGCTTCGTATTCTGCCTCATTGTTTGTACTTTTGAAGTCTAGGTGTATCGCGTATGTGAGCTCGTGGTTGTCCGGGCTAACCAGTCAAAGGCATGCACCTGCACCATCATCGTTGGAGGCACCGTCTGTGTGTAGCGTCCAGACCCTATCGTCGAAGACTGGAGTAGGGCTTTGAATTGCCTCGCATTCTTGTATTTTGTCAATAGGAACTTCGGTGGCGAAGTCTGCCAATACTTGTCCTTTAATTGCTGGTCGGGGACTATATAGGATGTTGTATCCTCCTAGCTCGATGGCCCATTTGGCCAAATGCCCCACGACATCGGGTTTAGACAGAATCTGACCCAGATGATAATTAGTGAGTACTGTAATAACATGACCAGAGAAATATCGGCGCAGTCTTCGTGACGCGTGTACCAGTGCAAGTACGAGTTTTTCTATCATAGAGTAGCGCGTCTCTGGGCCAGTTAGCATCTTACTAATGTAATATATTGGAGTTTGAATGCCATCTCTTTCTACCATTAATACCGCGCTGACTGCGACTTCCGCTGCGGACAGATATAGGATTAGCGGTTCTTCCTCCCGTGGTGCTGTTAAAGTTGGTAACTGGATCAGACATTCCTTCATTTGTTTGAAGGCTTTCTCCGCTTCTGGCGTCCATTGAAAATGGCTCTTTTTGGCGCAATTGCGCAATGTGCTAATGAACGGATAAGATTTCGCAGCGTGATTTGCCAAGAATCTGTTTAATGCCGCTAATCGACCTGCGAGTCATTGCATTTCTTTAACTGTTGCTGGTGACGACATTAGTTGGATGGCCTCTACTTTCTCCGGGTTAACCTTGAAAACGTTTCTGGTTACTATGAACCCTAGAAATTTGCCTTCCTCCATTCCAAAGGAGCACTTTGTTGGGTTCAGTTTGAGATTGACGTTGCGCAAGGAGTCAAACGTGCGCTGAATGTTCGCGAGCATGGTCTCTTCTTCTTGGCTCATGATGAAGAGGTCATCCATGTAAACTTCCACTATTTTCCCGATGTCTTCCCCGAAGACTTTATCCATCAAGCGTTGGTAAGTGGCCCCCGCGTTGCGGAGACCCAAAGGCATTTTTGTATAGCAGAAGATACCTTTATCTGTACGGAAAGCTGTTTTGTCCTCATCTTCCTCTTTCATCTGCACTTGATGGTAGCCTTTATAACAATCTAGAAAACACTTCCAGTGGAAGGATGCTAGAGAGTCGACTTTTTTCTCTATTTCCGGGAGTGCATAACAGTCTTTCGGGCAGGCTTTGTTGAGGTCTTTGAAGTCGACACACATGCGCCACCCGCCATTGTGTTTTTGTATCATTACTGGGTTGGCTACCCAGGTTTGGGACTGGACTTCGCGCAGGATCCCAACGTTAAGTAATTCTGTTACTTGCTCGTTCATTGCTTCTGCTTTTTCTGTGTTGAGGCTGCGCCCTCCTTGCGCGACGGGTTCTGCTGAAGGTCTGACATTTAAACAGTGTTGCGCTATGTCTCGTGGTACTCCAGTCATGTCCGCTGGGGACCAGGCGAAGATGTCCATATTGTTGGAGAGTAATTCTTTCAACTTTATTCGGATTGCCGAGGAGATGGCGTGCCCTAACAAGATATTTTTCTCTGGATTCTCTTCGTTGAGAACCCATTTTTCTGGTTCGCTTGATGTTGAGGGTTTGGCAACCTTTGCTGGTGGCTCATCGTCCACATACATAACTTCCTTGCTGGAATATAATATTGCTACTCCGGTCTCTGTCGGGAAACCACACGCGACGTGCGGTATAGAGGTAATCATGCTGAATTCTCTCTGAGATCGCCTCCCTAGGAGTACATCATGTCGCGACGTTGCTGGCATAACCATGAAATTAACTGTGACAGTGCGCGAGTGTTCGCCATCTGAGAGAGTCACAGGAAAAGCGATTTGACCCAGCGGAAAGACAGCTTCGTTGCAGAAACCAGTGAGAGGAAAATCGACTGGTTTTAAGCGTGCCTTATCTTCTGGGTCGAGTTGTTTGAAACATTGTTCATAGATTATATCCATTGAACTTCCTGGATCTATGAACATATAATAAGTTCGGTAATGGCCGAAGATACCGGTGATAATTACTGGACGTTCTTCCTGAGGACCTCCGGGAACAACGGGGAAGACTACTTGTTGCTCTCGCCAATGTTGATTATGGTTCCGTTTATTCGGCCTTCGTTAGGGACCTCATTGGACTATATTTATCTGCCTTGGTTTGACTTCCTGGTGATTGGTATCTTCTGAATTTTGTGACGTATCCTTTTGGCTACTGAATTGGTTGTCCCACTGACGGGCTAACCGTGAGTCCAATGTTGCAGTGCCAGTTTTCCCCTTGCTTATTTTTTGATTATCAGATCTGCTGTATAGTAACTCAGATCTGTCGTTTTGTGCAAAAATTTGGTTCATGGCGTTTTGGAACCTGGTGAACCAGTACTCTGGAGTTTCCTCCGGGAGTAGATCTGGGCGATTATGAACTCCTGTATGTACCATGGAGCCTTTTTCCTCCAGATAACTTCTGTTGCCTTCTTTGTTGCCCATGATTCCGTCGATCTGGATATCTTGGGTTATAGTACCCTTGACTTCAGATCGAGTACCTGATGGGTGAATTGACGAGTTCGCTGTCATATGAAACAGAGAATGAAGAGAAAACAAATTGAAACGAGAAGAAATGAAATAAAACTGAGAAATCGGTGGGCGCAAATGAAGAAACACTAGTTTTGTTGATCGGAATCAACTGAACCAAAGGGTTTGAATCTGCATAAAAGGGGTTAAATCTTCTCGTCCGATTCGAAGGTGACTGATTTTCTTCCTCTAGCAATCACTGCAAAACAACAGCCATTAGACTCGCTGTAACACCCCGTGTTTTCGCGAGTGAAAGTCAAAGTCAAGGTCAAAGTCAATGACCGATTTCGCGCGACTTGACTCATAGAAATGTTTTTATTTTAATTATATTATGTGGAGTAAGTGTCGTACATTGCAATAATCGACTCGTGTTAATCGTATTTCAATCGACTTACGACTGTGAATCATAGGCAGTAACAATGCGATAAAGTTAATCAACTAATAATCAAGCTATGCTAATCGAATCGACATCGAACCGTAACTCGAACTGTGTATTTTACTTGTTGTTTATACGTGTGTGTGTGCCTTACGTGTTACCGGTGCATGTTATTTTATGTTATGTTGTGATAATCAAGCGAACTCAATCGAAACTCGAAGTCTAACTCGAATACAATCGAACTCGAACCCGAACTCCAAATCGAACCATGTCATAAACGAAGTAGTTGGGACTAAAAGTAATTTGACTAGGAAACCCTATCTAATCGCTCGAAAACCGAAGCCGAAGCGTCATCACACCGAATGCACCAAATCAGGCGACATCCGAACGGATGGTCAATCCGTACGGATTGCCAATCCGCACGGATTGCCAATCCGGACGGATGACCAATCCGGACGGATAACCTATCCGGGTACGTGCTATCCGCACGGATTACCCCTTTCCCCTTTTAGCATCCTATAAATACACGGGTCACTCTCCAAACTTTCCACTTTTGGAAAGTGACGTCCGAACCGCACGCATTCTTCACCTTTTCTCAGATTTCTCTCGATCCAGGTAATATCTTGCTCTAATCCTTGTACATTCTTGATCACTACACGATTCTACACCTTTCCATCTTTCAAATCTCAACTCTTAACCGTGAAATCATCAAGATTTGAGGTATTCTCGGGTGACGTCAGCATGAAGTTCTTATGAACTTCAAGCTTGACTTCATTCCATCAAGAATGACTCAGATCTGAACGGTTTCCACAAGATTTCACGACAATATCACCTAAATCTAAACTTTTCAAAGGATAAAAGAGTTGAAAGAAATAAAACTCAAGTTCTCTCCTCCTTTTACCCTTAAAATCGGTACGAATCTGATCGGTTCTAGTATTCTACTCGTTAATAGTGATGCACTAGTCCTAGATCTGGATTCTACCCACCAGACACCTGATTTCGGGGTCAACCGGAATGACCGTTCTGAGTCGCCGACAGGCCAAGTTAGGGTGGTTCCTGACCGGTCTAGTCATGCGGGTGAGAATACAATTCCAAGTGGTTGCCACGTAATCATGACGTCTCGATAAAACGATAACAGCAACCAAGAGTAGACGGAGGGAACAACCAGAACGAGAGGCTGTCCGCATGAACAAGCTGTCCGCACGGACGAGCTATCCACACGGACAGGCTATCCGGACGGGTTGTCACCCGGATGAGCTACCCTTGGGACCCACTTTCCAAACAAGGTTTGAGTACCGACGAATGAGCAATCCGGACGGACGACCTCTGAATGGATTACTCTTCGGATCATGAGATACTAAGGCCTTAAGACAAACTCCAACATGTTCATCCGCACGGACAGGTTGCCCGTACGGACAGACTATCCGGACGGATTGTCACTGTCCGCACGAGTAAGCTATCCGAACGGATTGTCACTATCCGCACGGGTTACCATCCGGGCGGATTACCTAATCCACTTAGTGACTCAGCCTTAAAGACGTTGTCCGCACGGACTGCCATCCGGACGGATTGTTGTCCGCGCGACCGGCTTGAAGGGTAGAGGTACTTAGGTGTTTTCTAAATGCTACAACGAAAACTTCAAAGCACAAGCCATCATACACAAACACATCTCACACTTAGGAAGAAACAATCCACTCGAAAGGATATCCGCACGAGTAAGTTGTCTGTACGAATAAGTCATCCGCACGAGTAAGTAATCCGGACGGATTACCACTCGCATGGATAACCAATCCGGACAGACTCCCACTCGCACGGATAACTAATCCGCACGAGTAGCTAATCCGGACGGAATGCCAACCGGACGGATAACTCCCTCGCACGGATCACTAATCCGCACGAGCAGCCACCATACCCACTCTCATTCTGTATTATTTACGTGCCACATATCGTTATGCTATCGAATCTGTTCAGGCTAACCGTACTCGCTGAAAAGCGCTCCCTTCAATCCATAATCGCTGTGAGTATACTCGAACCCTTTTTGCTTTTAGCACTTTTGGGTGTTACATACGTTACGAATATTCAAACTACAATTATCACACTACTCAAGCTGTTTCAACGCTAAACCATTAATGCATGTTATACGTGGCTTATGAATGCTTGTTTGTTATGTTTACACATGGAATGCTGTCTACCTGCCTTAGCAACGATAGTACTATAGTTTGGACTCAGCACCCGTTCACACGGGGGTTGTTAAGGATCTTTTACTTGCATGGATTACGGTGGTAATCATGTATTGCGAACTGCCTCGGGCAGTCAACCCGCAGTCATTGGTATCGATGGATCTATGTCGATAACTAACGTGCTTCATTTCACTATGTGTACGTGCTGGTTATGCGTAAACGAATTCGAACTCTATATGCTATTATCAAACTTGTATGCTCACCTTTACATTATATGTATTGACTTTATTTTAACGTATGTGACAGGTGCTTAGGTTGCTTTTATGCTCTCTGTGCTGTGATGAACTTGAAGCTAGGAACTGGAGTCCTAGAAACCAACGAATAAATTTGTTATGTTTAAATCTGAGTTGTCGGAACAGAATATTTGTCTTGATGCTTTGCCTGTAATAACTATTTAACTGTTTAAGTTACGGTATGGGACGTGATATTTAATTAAATGGTAATGATAGTTGTTATGGAAACTTCTGGACAATCTGTTTCGCTCAGTGCCACGCCCCGATGATTCCGCCATCGGTTGGGGTGTGACACTCGCCACGGGGAGAATGGAGGTTCTCTCCGTGACCACCCTCCGGCGTGAGAATAAGTACAGGTTTTGGTGAAGAAGAAGAAGTGAAAGTGAAGTGAATGTAACTTGAGAATTGTACCTGAATTATCCTTTTATTTATAGTCGAAGTTTTGGGCAGGAAAACTTGTTGGTGAAAACTTGAGGGAAGATACTTTTTCGTAAGCGGTTACGTTTCCCTCCCGTTAATCACTAACGATTGTGTGTGTGCACACGGATCGCGATTTTGATCAACAGTTAGGGTATTGGCACGTGGAAAGTGGACAAGTATGGATTTCTCTTCAATTCCGTGCCATCACTGTGGCTTTGAGGGAGCCTGGGATGATGCCACGTGGCCATTCGGTTATAACCGAATAGTGGTGCACGAAGGAGCCTTCTAGAAGAAGACAGCTGTAATCTTGTGTGGCTCTTCCTCATGTTAACTTTGTATAGTTTCAGAGAAGTTATTTTTATCCAAGTCTGGATGTTAATTATGCGGAAGTGTTTGTTAGGATTAAAATCCTGTTTGCTATGGAGATCGGTGCAAGGATTTGTTAGTCTCCTTTTGGTGCGCAGGTTTTTGACCATCGTTTTCTTCTTAAGTTCTCTTTGCAGGACCAGTGCGCGGCCGCGCAAGGTCTAAAGAGGGTTTTTGACGGGATCGTGGTATGGTCCCAAGTACTTGAAGCAAGGTTTTTGGGACCTTACCCCTTCAGTGCGAAACAGTATTTTGGTGGTAAGCAATGAGTTTTGAAAGGATTACTTTATGGCGCAAGCCATAACGGGTCAAACAAATAGAAATGAGTTTGTGGTATAGACATTAACTGACGCGGACCAAAACTTGTAGAAATGAGTTTTGGTGTAAATAATTGTTGACGCGAACCAAAAGGGTCAAACAATATAAAGATTGATTTAGATGCAATAAATGGCGAATCAAGAATGGTCAAAAGGAGGTCATGCGGGTCAAATGGTGATCACCATTTGAACTCGTTATTTAATGCTTTGTTTTGTCAAGTTTCATGATTATAGGTAATTAAGCATAATGTATGAGCATGCATTGTCACAGTTTGGAAAGATATAGAAATCGCAAGGTATGGATAATGAGCCAATGGTTTTGACTCGTGACAGGTATGTATAAAAGGTTATGCTTTCGGTAGGGGCTTATGGCTCCACTAAAGAGGATGAGTCAAATTTGGGTAATAGATTAACCCAAGTGAAATTCATTTAGCATTTTAGGTATAACGGCCATTCGAGCCAAAGCACGACCATTATGCGGAAATGGACTAAATTAACTAAAATGCCCCGGGTGATAAAGCGAGCAAACTACCCTTAAGGGTAGGTTAATAATAAGTCCTAAAATTGGGTTGATCTTTTTGGTAAAATAAAAGTGGGAGGCGTAGGCTTTTGGCTTAAGGTCTCTCAACCGGTTATTTTTGGTAAAACGCCATACCAGAAGATAATAATGAAAAGTTAATGTTTTGTTAAATGAAACTAACCACAATTGAGGTTGTAGTTGAGAGAAAATGTGGGAAACATGATAAAGGACATAGGAGACTTGAGCTAGAACGTTTAAAGTCTCTTAACGGGTCAGTTGGGTAAAACACCAAAACGAATTGGATTGTAGAGGAATAAACCTCTAAATAATAAAATTTGTTATCCTTATTGTTTTAAAGAGTTTGACCGTATAACTCAAACACTAATTGTTTTTAGTGTTTATGTTAGGCTTTTACAAAGGCAGGTATCGGAGGGACGACCAAGCATATGAAGAACCGAACACTATTAGACCGCTATCTCTTGGGAAATAATTATGGGAGGATGAAGTATGATCATGCACGGCAAAGTTTTCACGCTTAAGGCATTATAATTTCTAGCTTGTATTTTAAGTGTAAAATTAGTTATGTTGGTCCGTCTGAATTACCAGTTAATTCAGATGTATAAGTTCTATGTTTAAAAAAAAATCTAATACCTTATTCTACAACCATTTTAGATATTCGATATAAATAGGATAAGTGTTCCATTATAACAATTGGGACCAAAATGACGTAATTTGGGTTATGGGTATACAAAAAAACAAAAAGTTCAGTTAAAGGAGTTAGAAAAATGTTAGCGGACAACCAACAAGTCACACCATTGGCGGTAAAAAAAATTATTTCTCCTAAACAAAGACACAATCATTTCTCCTAGTTTTAATAGTGTTTTGGTGGGGAACACGAACTTGATTATGTAAGCGATGACGAAACAAATTTTTTTTTTTTTGAACGGCTGATGTATTAAAAACCAAAAAACATACAAACAAAATATCTAGTAAGAAGCTAGACAATAAAAATACACCCTACACCACCCAGAAAGTTACAAACAGCCCCATAATATCACCCCTGCTGCCAAAAGAACTATCCACCCTCCACAGCAAAATTTCTCCACTTATCCCAGTCCATAGCTGCGTTTCGAGTTCGACTTTTGTACCACAGAAACGATGTTACCTGAACTTCGCTAAAAATCTTATGAATGGCCACTCGCTTACCGGAGAAAATCGCATCATTCCGGCCAAAAACCAAATTTAACTAATAGCCGTAGTTAAAAAAGACTATCCTAATTTTGTTTTGATTTATACAACTTATTAGTGTTTTTAGTGTTTTTTTAACGGCCAACAGAATCAATCCCGAGCACTCTTAGGGCACCCACTGGACAAACGGAGTACTCCGAGAGTAACCCGAGTCCACCACCAATTTCGGGGCAAACCCGGTAACCCACCCGCCCGTAGGCACGACAGTGAAATTACCAGTAAAACCCGTTTGGCTCAAGGATCCAACCCAGGTTTCTCTGGGTCTCCTATTATTGCCCACCAGTGCTCACTCTGTACCAAGTGAAAGTTGAACATGTATCTCTTCATAGAAATACAAGCCCTCCACCACTTTATCTAGAGATAATTGGCAGTGTTCTTATAGTTTAACAATTGTGGCTTAATTACACTAAGTATTTATCTTTCTTTTCTTTTTTTTTTTAAATGGAAACACACACTTTCTAGTTATATTATTACTAAACTACACATTTTTATTCATCACGAAGATTAAACCCTCACTACTTAGAAAAACAAAGTCTTATCCAACGCATAATCATATCTAAAATGGTTATAGCATAATTATAGAACGTAAAATATAAAATAAAAAAATACTTTTGTTTTCGTTTTTGTAGAACATTGACACGCAATCTTATTCGATTTTAACAATCATAACTTTCATCTATTGGTTGAGATTAATCACAACTAAGAAATATTTATACGAAGTTCTACCTTTGAACGTATCTTCCTCTAACGATATCATACTAAATGCTTATAGCCTAGTGGAACTTCTAGTCCCGTGATAGTCACATGTGATAATATTTGTGTGTAAATAATATTTGTGTGTAAAATAGTTACTACATAATTATGGAATATAATATAAAAGAAGAATAATTTACATATGAATCATATCTTTTTGTATACTATATATTAACAATCCCCTACTCCTCACTTCTAGGATCTCCCTCATCCACCACAGCCGTCTCCTCCGTCCTACCACTACCTACCACCACCACACCTAACTTTCCGATCATCCTTTTCACTCCAACAACCACCACCTCAAATGTACTCCGCCTCCACCTCCACCGCCAGTTTCAAACCACCACCACCACCACGCTCCATCTTCCCACCACCACCACAAAAGTCTCCAAACCACCACCTTCCACACTTCTCCACCACCCTCACCGTCCCAGAAAAACTCAACACCCTCGTAACAGAATTCAAATCATTACCCAAACCAATAGATAGAGTCAAACGCTTGCTCCACTACGCAACTATCCTACCCGAATTCGACGAATCGGGTCGGGTAGAATCCAACAGAGTTACTGGGTGTACGGCCCAGGTGTGGCTGAACGTGGCAGTTGATGCTCATGGGTTGATGAGGTTTCAAGTGGACAGTGATTCGGAGATTACTAAAGGGTTTTGTTATTGTTTGTTTTGGTTGTTGGATGGTGCGGATCCGTGTGATGTTGTTGGAGTTAAGGTTGATGATTTGGGGGACATGAATGTTGGGGTGTTGCCGGTTAGGGTGAGTTCTAGGGTGAATACGTGGCATAATGTGTTGATTAGTATGCAAAGGAGAACTAGAGAGTTGGTTGTGGATAGGTGTGGTGATTGTGAGTCTTTTTCTTTGTTACAATAGTTTTTTTACACTTTTTTTACATAGAAAGATAAAGATCTTGGGTTTTCAGGAATGTTAGCCTACTCCGTGTATAGGAGGGTAGTCCTCAAAGGATGCTCTGCCATGTAGTTGTTCACGTAAGCAGGTGTGAGGATGGCCTATAGGGGATGGACCTAGAATGTGGAGAATGGACCTATATATATATGTTGTATGTATATGTGTGTGAGAAGAAGAGGCACGGCGTGAACGTCTTGTGGAGGACGATGAAGACGGGGATGGGCCTAGGGGGCGGTGTGCTGGGGCGGCGCCGGCCCTAGTCCGTCCCCCATACACTTATTAAGGGTTATTGGTAAGCTCTTCTCTTTTTCATGTGGTTGATGGTGAGTCTTATATTGGACATAAGTGTAGATTTAGGGGTATGATTAGAGTATTTATGAGTTAGTCATTAAATTCTGCGTGTAAATTAGTTGGATAATCGGTAAGGTTTTTAATGTCTTTATTTTCCAACTTTACCTTGGATCACGAATGTCTCCATGAACCTCGATTTGAACTAATAATAATGCATACCAAGTCGGCTCAACTCGATATTTCCAACTGAGCCACAAACTAAGCTTGTATTTACTGCCTTCAACTCATGCTCGACTAGTTGTCTTGTTTTTCTATAATTTGATATCTTGTACGGTTTTTATTTATAAAAGTTTTATGCAACATAGCAAGAGTATTAAAGTAACAAATAATGTAGTAATTTTAGAAAGATAAGAGGCTAAAGATCTAATATGGACAAACCATAAGACCAATTGAATAATTAACTCTATTTTTTTTATAATTTTGATAGAATGATAGGTAATAAGGTTTTAATATTGCATAGATAAATATAAACCATAGATCATAATGTTTGGTAATAACTAATTATAACAGTATCATCCAATGAGGAAGGGAAATGTGTAGGCTAAGTGTAAAATATTTAGTGACGGAATACACAGAATATGCGACGATGGTTGTGGGCCCACAGAATCCATGCTTAGGATATGCGAGCCGGTTGTGCGGGTGGGACTCCCGAGGTAGTGGTTTTAAAAGATTTATTATTATTTTTCAAAATATAAAATATATATTTAATTGAAAATTGAAAATATAGAAAAAAAGCGACTCTGCTGGGGATCGAACCCAGAATCTCTGGTTTCGTAGACCAGCGCCTTATCCATTGGGCCACAGAGTCATTTTTGCTGTCTAATTTTATAGTCAATGTATATCATAAACCAAACTGTTTTGAAAATTGCATCCACGCAATTCTGTTTTGCATTAAACTAGATTTTGCCCCGCCCGCGTTGCGGGGTACTAAGCCGAATATTTCTCTCATAATATGTACGTCTATGTTTCGGTTACTTATAACACGATCTCAACAAATTACATTGAGTCAACCAAATGAAATAAAACATTATCATACTTTTGCTTAAAAAACGATGGAAAAACTGAGGGAAAAATTGTAATTTTCAGGACAAATGGGCGTGTGCCAGGCAGCCGCTTGACACGAATAAAAATTATACCGATTCAACCAATTAAAACAAAAAACTACCACAGTTTGGTAAAAAAAAAACTAAAACGATAGCATGACTGTAATTTTACACGGAGGAAAATCATAATTTGACTTGGAAAATAAACAAAAACGATGAAAAAAATGTAAATTTAAATTGAGGGCAAAATCGTATTTTGACTGTGAGAAAAAAACAAAAGAGTAAACTGCAATTTTACCCCCTGAGGTTAGGGGTCATTGGCACTCTTACCCCCCCCCCCCCCCCCCCTTAAGGAAATAAATGCAAATTTACCCCCTACTGTTAACTGTTATGTCGCAATTCTACCCCCCGGCTTCATTTTTCTTGATCGGTCAACCTAAACAAGGGAGGGTCAAAGGGTATAAAAGTAATTTCACCAAAAATTGTACTTTATATATTAAAATAACCCCTCAACATAACATCACAACCTTACCCCCTAAGTTTTCCCCCACTCTTCTTCATCTCTTCCGGCGAAGTCCTATCCTCCGGCTTCTTCACCGGCGACCTCCACTCGATTCTCCTTCCCTCCGGCGACATCCACTCCATCTTCTTCACCACTCCTTCACCACACTAGCACAGGATGACTGAACAGAATGGCATTATGCATCGAGCTCCACCGGCTGAGCCAGGGCCGGCGACCACACCACCGGCCACCATCGATCCAGATGTGGTCCAGAGATCCTCCCTTTTCTCGCAATTTTCAGGTAAAATCAAACAACAATTTTGATTGTGGGGTAAAATCAAACAACTAGTAATGGATGTTTGTGTATTTGCAGTGGACATGAGGATTCATGTTTCACTACGATCGATTGTGGTCTCATTGGTGCTCAAGATGCGAGGCCGCCCGTTCCTGCATTTCCAGTTTCCGCCTCAGCAGGAAATGGTTGTGTAGGATACTTAAACTCTAATCTTCTAGGTTCTTTTGGGTTAATATGTAGTGTAGGATACTTAAACTCTAATCTTCTAGGATCTTTTGGGTTAATGTGTAGGATCTTTTGCTTGATCATAGAACATGTTATGTTTGATCATTGAACAGGTTATGTTTGATCATAGAACACATTGACTGTTAAGTTGGTTATATTTGACTGTTAAGTGGGTTAATGTTTGATCACGACATAATGTGGGTTAATGTTGGTTATATTTGACTGTTAAGTTGCTGTTGTTTGGTTTGATCATAGAACAGAACAGAACAAAACACATTGACTGATGCAGAGGTGCTGTCATGGCACTTGGTGCAATCACCATCACTTTCAGTCCCATGCATAAGTGAAAGAGGGTGTATGTGACTTATGGGTCAATAATATAGGTCAATGTATATGTGTTGTTTTTAGGCAATAATATGGATATTATGCAGGCTTCTACAAATGCAATAGGTGTATGTGCAATTTGACTTATGAAAGTCAAACATGCTTGTACAAATGCTTATGACTTATGGGTCAATAATATAGGCCAAGATTTGTCATTTCTAAATTTCGACATTACAAACTTGTTTGAATTCTGTTTGACTTGACAGTGAACCTGTCAAATGCTGAAGGTTCTTCATGGTTTTTGAATTGACAGTGCTGCAATTTGACTTATGGGTCAATAATATAGGTCAATGTATATGTGTTGTTTTTAGGCAATAATATGGATATTATGCAGCCTTCTACAAATGCAACAGGCTTGTACAATGCATATGGTTTTTGAATTCTGTTACAGTGAACTTGTTAGACTTCTTCATGGTTTTTGAATTCTGTTACAACACTTCTTCATGCTTTTTGAATTCTGTTAAAACACTTGATGCCAAACAAACAATGGTTATGATTTTTGCTGACAATGAACCTAGTTGGACATGTGAACCTGGTTCTGGATGTGTATGGGCTTCAGCCTGGTTCATGGAGATGGGACAGTTGCGAAGGGTGGTCAACGGTGGCTGAGTGGCTTGAATTCTGCTACAAGCCTGTTTATATGGTGGTGGAATCGAATATGGATGGTGGCGTGAAAGGTTTTGGTAGTTGCAGGGGGTAATTTTGCTTCTAAACATAAATTATAGGGGGTTATAAGAAAGGGTATTTTAGTAATTTACCCCAAGTCAACAGATCAGCAACATATTTGATTCCAGGGGGTAAACATGCGAAATAACAGCAAACGTTGGGGGGTAAAACAAAAGGGTAAAATAGTCTTTTCACCCCCAAGTCAACAGCCTGGTCAAGAAAAATGAAGCCGGGGGGTAGAATTGCGACATAACAGTTAACAGTAGGGGGTAAATTTGCATTTATTTCCTTAGGGGGGTAAGAGTGCCAATGACCCCTAACCTCAGGGGGTAAAATTGCAGTTTACTCAAAACAAAATTAATGACAAAACTGTAAATTTAAACGGGGCAAAATTGTAATTTTGAACCGAGGACAAATTTTTTTTTTTTTTGCTGGGGGCAAAAACACAATTTTAAATTGATGATAAAATCATAATTTTAAAGCAAGGACAAAACCGTAAATTGGCTGCCTGACACTATTCCCCATCTTGTGTTTGTAGTTAGACCGTGGGGTATGGTGGGTGTGTGTTGGGGGCATGGTGCGACACGTGGAGTATGGGACACCCAAGACCAAAAGCCAATTTCAAAGGGGTATGGTGGAGCAAGGCTGGGGTGGCGTGGAAAAATATCCAATTTCAAAGGGCTAGTGCTCTTGGCTAATGAGGTTCTGCCATGTCATGTGGGTAGCCCCGCCCAACGCCCGGGCTGAATTCTCCGCCCAAGGGGCCACACCGAAACCCAAACCCACCCGGGGTGGTAACTTAGGCGTTTATACCCAACCCACGCCCCAACCCCGCCCTATACCCCATATTCTTACAGGTAATAAAAGATTACCCATTTCAATATATATGTACATAATAAATGTATGGATAAATTACACTTTTCGTCCTTTATGTTTGTACTAGATTGCAATGGATGACCTTTAACTTCAATAATTACAGTCACAGTCCTTTATTTGGAAAACCCATTACACCATAGGTCCTTTAACACAAACCAGGTTAAAATTTTAAGTTAAGTATGGCATGTGCAAGGCACATGAGGGTATGTTTGTAATTTTACTATATATCTTTTTTATTTCTTCTTATTTATTTCATTTTCAGTTTTTCACTTATCATCAACTAGAAAACCTCAATTCAAGCTCCAACAAGTCGTCGTCGAACAACTCGCCGCTCCGGTCGCCACCACCGCCTCTCTCTCTCTAGTCGTACAGTTACTCTTCAGTGGACACTTTTTTAAGTTTTGCCCCTGAATAAACACACTCTGTGTGTGTGTTTTTCAATCATTCAATCAAATGGGATCATCATGGAATTCAACAGAGATGGAGGTTATTTCGAATGTATTCGGCTGGATTGCGTTTTGAATATGATTAAGTTAATTCGGTATGTTTTTGTTTCAATTGTTGAAGATATTTTGTGATTTGATTGAGATTTGGCCGGAGTTCCTCCGTTTTACGGTGACTCTCCGGTGGAGACTTTTGAGGCGGTGAAACCATGGGTATTATTCAGATGTGTATACTGTATAGGTTATTAATATTGGTTTGTAAATGTTTTTTGCAGGACATCCATGGGTTGTAAGTGGAGGTGAAACCAGATCTATGGCTGATTTGACTTGAGAAAGAAAGATTGTTTACAAAGAAAGCTTGTTTACAAATCTGTGAAATTGTAATGATATTCTGAAATCAACACTGGTTTTTTGATCAGTTGATTTTGAATCCTTGATGAATCAACAGAAAGAAAGAGAATGAAAGTTCAATGAATCTTCTGAAGTTGAGGAGGTCTGCAATCTCTGTATTTACATTACTCTGTTTTTTTGTTCTTTTTGTAATGAAGATGGATCATGGATGTTTATCTTTTTTCCGACGAGAATTTTTAGATCTGTTTCACTTCAACTTAACAGTGGTGGTGGGGGTGGGATTTGGTGACGGTGGTAGTGGATTTGGGGGACTGGTGACGGTGGTGGTGGACGATTTGGGGGATTTGGTGGCGGTGGTGGTGGACGATTTCGGGGATTTGGTGGTGGTTGTGACTGTCACAGTGGTGGTGGGGATGGGATTTGGTGGTGGTGGTGGTGGTTGTTGTTTATTTGTTTAAGGGTAAATTACACTTTTCGTCCTTTGTACTAGTAAAATTACAAACATACCCTCATGTGCCTTGCACATGCCATACTTAACTTAAAATTTTAACCTGGTTTGTGTTAAAGGACCTATGGTGTAATAGGTTTTCCAAATAAAGGACTGTGACTGTAATTATTGAAGTTAAAGGTCACCTCCTGTTGCTGAGCACAAACTATTTCGGTTAATCTTATCCGTTGATCGCGAAATAGGGGATGTGAACGTAAAAGAAATAACATCCAAACCATTAGATTTAGATGCAACTTTTTCGTTTCTATCTTGTTTAGCTTGTTAATACCTCTTATTCGACACCTGACACCTGGTTCGTTCGTGTGCATGGATGGGAAATCAATTTGTAGCATAACTTCATGCTATATTTGACCTTTTCAACTCTGAAATTGATGCTTCATGTGGCTTATGTTCACAAGAAACCATGAAAGGGGATTGGGTTTCGATGTAAGCGTTTCGTGCTGATAGCGTGTTGTGAAACGACGACCTACTAGCAATGTATAGAGAAGAATGGGAGAATAGGAGATATCCATTGCAATCTAGTACAAACATAAAGGACGAAAAGTGTAATTTATCCTAAATGTATAGTAGGTTGTCCTATATATGTGGATACCTAAGTTACAAATGATATCCACATATTTGGAATACATGTTTGCCATCCACATATTATAGGTTTGAAGTCACACCTCTAAATTTTTGCGTTGTCAACCGTTTTCAATGATTTATATCTAGCATACCCCTAAAATAAACATATGGGATCACGGTTATTTTAAGAGATATGACTGACATATACTTAGGTAATTAACAAGTTAAATTTTTTAAGACGCATTCAATCTAAAGTCTTGTCTGAACACGATATGTATATGTTTAGTAAGTGGATTACAAAATACGGTTAACATGATTAAAGCTAACTAATTTAGTGACAGAATAAAGACATTATGTCTATTAAGTAATGAAATTAAACCATGAATTTGCATCCTAGTTTAACAACAGTTACAATACAAAGGCTATTTTAGTCTTTCACACACGTCGTCGGAGCCCTTTTGATCGAGAATAAGCAATAATTAATTTATAATTGAACTTTGAAAAGAAAGTACAATAATAATTCACTTTGAAAAGAAAGTATAATAATAATTCCGAATTGAATTCTGAAGAGAAAATACAAACATGACCCCAAATTTGGAACGTATAGAACGGCAAAAGGCAGGTGACCGACTGTCTTTACTTGATTGTACCTACATTTTCATGCATTTATTAGTTGACCTTGAAGTATAATTTGATAACCGTCTAAAGAGTTTTTATTAAAAATTTCTTTTATCCTTGGAAGTATGAAAAAAAAAAACTTTAAGCCTTAAAAGGATGTTTTGAAAATCGGGTCGAAGTTTAAATTCGCGTCGTAGATGGTTTTTTTTTTTTTTTTGAACGGCTGATTTTATTAAAGAGAAAAACAAGCTAGCAAGAAGCTAGACAAAGAAAGAAGATTACAAACTATTGAAGCTACACCAATCTGCCCAATCTAACAAATTCAATTTTGCTCTATGTTTAACCCAAAGGAAACTAGTTGATTTGATTTCTGCCAAGAGTCTTGAGATGTCCACTCGAGTGCCGGAGAAAATGAGATCGTTGCGTGATTTCCATAAGCTCCAACAAGAGATAAGGACAATAGCTTGAACAAGTTTTTTTACTATTACCGAGCCTGCGATATGTTCATGTACCCGTAGGAGGTCTTTAATGGTGAAAGCGTAGATGGGAGGAATATTAATCCAGCTTGATACCATCTGCCATACAATGGAACTTACTGCACATTCCGCGAAGAGGTGATAAGCAGATTCATCCTTATCACCACAAAACGGGCAACGGATTGAAGACATGCTGATATTGCGGTGTGCTAAAGCGACCCGAGTAGGTAGCCGATCCAGGGCCATACGCCAGCCGAAAATATTTACTTTGCGTGGAACCCAATTGTTCCATGCAAAGCAACACTCGCCGATAGGTGGGGAGGACCGATGGAGAAGATATTTCACAGATTTAACTGAGAAAGTACCTTTCGGATCTGGAACCCATGACCAAGTTTCACCGGATTGAGAAAGAGAAGCAAGTGAGACAATATTTATTAGATCGTTCAGCTCTGCTAGTTCTGCCGCGTCTTCCGGTACCCTACGCCAGTCCCAGGTCATGTTATTTGTCATATTTCTATTTTGTACGCTGCAAGCTTTGAATTTCTCCAGTGCATACAAGGCTGGAAAACGGGACTTAAAAGGTGTATCTGTGGCCCAACAATCAGTCCAGAATTGAACTTCCGCTCCAGACCCGACTTTGCATTTGAAAAGATTATTAAGATTAATATCCTTATCCCGAAGAGTAGCTTCCTTTTTTTATTATATTGTTCCAGACGCCCGATACTCCTTTCTTTGATGGAAGGAAATTACCGCACTTTTGACTGAAATGAATGCTTTTAATAATTGTTCTCCACAATCTGTTAGGTTCAGTCTTGTATCTCCATGCCCACTTTGACAAAAGACTGATGTTCATATTGTGCAGCGTATCCAGGCCGAGACCCCCATTTTTGATTGGTTTTGTAACCCGATCCCATCGAACCCAATGCATTCTGCTTCTAGATTCAGTGTCTCCCCATAAGAAAACAATTTTGGTTGTTAATTTATAATCTTTTTTGTCATTTTGCTATGAACTTATAATTTTGAATGATTTGGATGTAGTTTTTGATGTTTTTTTATGTGTTCATTATTCGAACAAGATTCGAAAAACTAGAAATTTGATCCAAACATAGTAATCGAATTCAAATCTTACTTCAATATCATTCAACACGAAAAAAGGAAAATCGATTTGATTCAAATCCACTAAAATGTTATTTTAAAATCTTATTTTAAAATTTGAATAATTCGATTTGACTAATTTAAATATTCAAAATTTGAACACTCCCCACCCTAATCCACTAAAATGTTGGTATTATATTACATCTAGCTTAGAAATTTGTGTATGACACATGTTAAATAGGTGGATTTTATTAAATATTTATTTGAGTAAACTGCAATTTTACCCCCTGAGGTTAGGGGCCATTGGCACTCTTACCCCCCCTAAGGAAATAAATGCAAAATTACCCCCTACTGTTAAGTGTTATGTCGCACAATTACCCCCCGGCTTGAAAGTCAATGACAGATCTGTTGACTCTTAGTTGAAATGACTATATTACCCTTCCATTTTACCCCCTAACATTCCTGTTAAGTCGCACAATTACCCCCGATTGGTAAATTACTAATTTGTCCTTTGTTATTACCCCCTGTACTTTGAGTTAAGATACAACATTACCCCCTGCAACTTCCAAAAACCTTCCCGCCAAAATAAAAAAACTGATCTATGATTCTATAATCAAAATTCTTAACCTGTTCTATGATCTGAAACCTAATTCTGAATCAATTCACATGTAATCTGATTCTGAATCAAGCATACCTCAAAGCATACCTGTTGCATACCTGCTGCAATGTGTTTTATACCTGTTGCATAACTGCTGCCCTCTGACCAACAATGTATCAAACCACTGATTAACCACACTAGAATATGTGGTGACTATTAATCACACTAGAATCTGTTATGACTACTAACAATGTATCAAACCACTGTTATGATTGCTAACAGGTTGTTGATCAAATGCACAAAATGTATATCCTAATCAAACTATCAAATGCACATTTTGATCATGTAAGATCATGTAACTGCCATAACCATGTTCAGTAACTGCACATATAACTATCATCAACTATGATCATGTAACTGCCATAACCATGTTCAGTAACTGCACATATAACTTCACATACACCTATTGATACACCTATTGACCTATTGATACACCTATTGACCTATATGCATTTGTAGAGACTGGGTATTAAAATACACCTACAAATGCATTGTACAAACCTGTATATGCATTGTACAAACCTGTTTGACTAGAAACCTATTTCATATGTCAAACTGCACATCCACATTACCCATATGCATTTGTAGAAGCCTGTTTGACTTTCATAAGTTAAACTGCACATCCACATTACCCATAATTCATAACCTCAGGTGATAATTCATTAACAGCTTCTGATATGCAACTTAACAGGAGCAACTTAACATTAACATTAACAGCAGCAAGTCAACATTAACAACAGCAGCTTAACATTAACAACAGCAACTTAACATTAAGTCAATGCTTCTGATATGCAACTTAACAGCAGAGCTACTTAACAGCCTAATATATTAGAGTTTTACACCAAAAGATCCTAATATATACCAAAAGATCCTGATATATAAACCAAAACATCCTAATATATTAGAGTTTTACACAACCATTTCCTGTTGCGGTGGAAATTGGAAGTGGAGGAAAGGGCGGCCCCGCATTTTCACCACCACTGAGACCACAATCGATCGGCCTGACCACCGAATCCTCATGTCCACTGCAAACACATGAAGATGGATGTTTTCAATAACCCCCTGTTTTTAAAATGTTCACACAGATCGGTTTATACCTGACAGCAAAGACCAAAAGGAGGAACGGTTGTTGTCGCCGGAAACCATGTTCATCGGCGGAGGTGTGGTCGCCATTGTGGTCGCCGGAGGTGGAGGTGGAAGGATGGGGTTCTCTTCACTCATTGTGATCGCCGGTGTTGGAGGTGGAAACAGGTGGTGGAGGTGGAATGTGGTGTCGCAATAGGCCGGTGGTGGAGGTGGAAGGATGGATCGCCGGAGGTCGAAGGATGGATCGCCGCCGGAGGTGTTGAGGAAGAAGGAGTGGAAGCTTAGGGGGTAAGATTGTTGGATTATGTTTAGTTTAAGGGTTTATATAATATATAAACCAATAATTAACGTGAAATTACCTATTTGCCCTTTGACTCTTATTGACCAGTCAAGAAAATTGAAGCCGGGGGGTAATTGTGCGACATAACACTTAACAGTAGGGGGTAATTTTGCATTTATTTCCTTAGGGGGGGTAAGAGTGCCAATGGCCCCTAACCTCAGGGGGTAAAATTGCAGTTTACTCTATTTATTTTAAGCAAAATATATGAAACATGTTAAATAGATGTTTTTTTTTTTAATATTTATTTTAAGCAACATATTATATGTCAATGACCTCTAGCTCATTTGGTGCAAAAAAAGAGTGAGGCACTGGTGGACAGTGATAGGAGACCTAGAGAAACCTGGGTTCGATCCTTGAGCCAACCGGGTTTTACAGGTAATTTTACTGTCGTGCATACGAGCGGGTGGGTTACCCGGTTTTCCCCGGAATTGGTGGTGGACGACTTGGGTTACTCTCGGAGTACTCCGTTTGTCTAGTGGGTGACTCGAGAGTGCTCGGGATTGATTTGTTGGTCGTTCAAAAAAATGTTAACATATTATATATTTGTCAAAGACCTTTTACAAAGAAAACTAATCATATTATTTATAAAATTAAAGAAAATCTTTATTATTTAATATGAGAGATATGCAAAACTAAAATGTGGAAAAACCAACTTTTTGGTTGCCTACAAAAGTAAAAAAATGATAAATGTCTCCCATTAATTTTATTTATTAGATATAGAAAATACAAAACCCTCAATTCAAAAGTAAAATTAGTCGTAAGGAAAATACTTTTAAGCCCATATGGAAATAGAGCACATGCAAAAAAAAAAAAGAAACTAGAATATGTGGTGATGCTCCTCATCGGCTCCACTAAACCCAAACCACAATTTCATGTTTGATGTATTATATTTTTTATGAGAAAAATTCATACAAGAGTATATAAGTTTGTTATCTTTTTTACAAAGGTAATTAAAACTTGTTTTTCTCTAAAATTGTTAAAATCTTCTTTTGTTGTTCCAATCTTACAAAATCACCAGGTTAACATATTAGCACTTGATGATGTGTTGGAAAACTTTTTTTTTTTTTTTGAAGTCCTAATGCTTATGTTGATTAAATATTTGGTGACATGACTTTTTAATTAACAAAAATTAAATCAAAACATGCCATTTTTTTATATTTGAAATTTAAAAGAAATATATATATTTTTTTATTTTCAGGGGTGTTCATAAGAGAATTGCTCTTTCAAATATGACATATTTGGTTTCTCAAATTAAACGATATCATATGTTTTGAACAAAATTAAAACAGATTGCAAAATCAAACCTGAAAATCAACTAATAAGCAAACAGAAAAGAAAGCATTACATGATTCATGTCCCTTATATATACTGTCTTCTGAAATGTAACAAATCACTCAAAAATACTGGAAAGGAAAGGAAAGAAAACAAAAATACATTGTCGGAGGATCAATCCAACCCATTTAAGGGGGTGGGGTGGTCACTAGTGATAGAATTCCATCACTCACAATATCCAATCATGTTCCGCTATGTCAGCAACCATTTTTCCATCACTCACAACCTTTTTTAGTGGCGGTGGTCATCACTCACCACCACACCCAACAATTTCCCCCAACCAACAATTACTCTCACAAAAAAAACCATCACGCCGTGAAGAAAATAACGGAATCTGGTTTACGTTATTGTATCTGTAGGAACTAGGTTCACTTTTATTAAAATATATTACAAAATAAATAATAAATAATAACGAGACTCTCGTTATTTGTGGGAAATTAGATTAGTACAATACCAGTTACAAAAACTAAATAAACGAATATAAAATACAACTAAATTGTACCAATCTTGATTCAAAGCCAATGTCTTTGAAAACTTCAGCCACATCTACGAGATCGAATCTCCGCTGCAAGACAAGCAAAATTGTTGACGGTTTATGGTTGAGGCACGTGTTCAACACGCTTCCCTTAAAACAGATTCCGCGCCTCCTCTCAGACGGTCTGTCTCCCAGGGTACAACAACCGGAACAGTATGTGTACTGCCGGAGATGGCACTCGCGCCCGAGGTTACACCGGGTATAAATTGGTGTTCATAAAATTTGGAACAATGTGAAGTTGTGTAAAATTGAGAGTACTCCTCTCATTGAAACATCGAGACTAAAGAGAATGTCTATTTCCTTGTGTCTCTAGTATGAACCACCAAGTTCATATTTATACACCCATAGTTTTAATCTAATTAAAACTAGTAATAAAATAGACATTAATCTTGTCATAATTATAACATTAATCTTGTAATAAACAAGATAATGAATATGACATTAATCTCTAATTAAATGGACTTAAGTGGTTAGTCAAAAACGGTCATATACATCATGACACGCATTAAACGGGTTGTAACAGCTAGCTTTGACCAGGTCTTGCCAGTTGCTCTGTTACCGTTGCAGACATGTACGCGCGCCTGAAGTGGCTCTTCAGTCTGTGCGCCACATTGTATGGAACCCGCGCATGCGCATGGTGTGCCGACCAGTGCTCCTAGTTACTACTGTAACCTGCGCGCATGCCATACCGTTGCAGACATGTACGCGCGCCTGAAGTGGCTCTTCAGTCTGTGCGCCACATTGTATGGAACCCGCGCATGCGCATGGTGTGCCGACCAGTGCTCCTAGTTACTACTGTAACCTGCGCGCGTGCCATAACTGATCCGCAAACCCATGCAACACACTACATGGACCTTACGCTAGGCCATATGGAGCCGCGTGCCACACATATGCCATTGCGCATACCAGGACGCCACCTGGTCATGCGCCATCTATACTTGCGCGCCACACGGATGCCACTACGCATACCAGGACGCCACCTGGTTATGCGCCATCCATACTCGCGCGCATATGTGCGGGTGCGACACACCCTTTGGTCCCCACTAGTGTTTGCCTTTAAGGAAACAATTACAAGGAGTGCTCCTCCTTATAAACCACTTTAAGTTTTGTCATCCCACCTATGTGGGACAAGTTGACAAAACTAATCCATTTTATTCATCTTTGTTTGTTCCAAACATACAACTTCAAGCTTCGATATCTCATTCATCTTAGCTCTATTTGGACATAGTTTGAACACAAACCATAAATAATTATTTATACAACACATATATAAATATTATTAATGTCCAAAATATTTAGTGAAAAACTCATTTTCACTAAAATTTCCAACAGTATCACGCGTTGAACAAGAGTGGCGGTGGCATAATTCAATGTATAACGCGTTATGGAGTTTTATCACGGAAAATTAACGATGCGCCCCCACTCCTCTAATAGGCAACAAAACCTCTAGAAACGAAATGATACATTTAGTCAATGAACTTCACTTAATTATGTGTTTGCCTATGCATTATTGAGTATTCTCTATTATTTAGGTGAAGTTTCTAGTTTATTATATAATCAAATCCAATAGGATACATATTTGGTGTGTTACACTCTAACCCCATGAAATCATAACCCGGTGCGCTTGAAGGGTTAGCAAAATTACTTTGTCCGACAGTACTTGGTTCAACCCCATGAAATGATACCCCGATACGCTTAAAGGGTTGGCGAAATAACTTTGTCCGACATTATCTTGGTTTAACCCCATGAAATGATACCCCGATACGATTAAAGGGTTGGCGAAATAACTTTGTCCAACATTATCTTGGTTTAATCCCATGAAATCATAGCCTAATGCACTTGAAGGGTTGGCGAAATAACTTTGTATGACACTATCTTGGTTCACCTCCATCAAATCATAGTCCGGGATGGGTTCGCTATAAAACCCATGATATATAGAAACTATAGTTCAAAATTTCTATAAAAAAAAATCAACCATTTTTGGCTTAATTTAAAAAGTCACATCACTATATATAATCCATAAAATCATTACAAACAAAAAAACTAATTGACATGTCATGCGGTAACATGTTAACCTAGTAATTGCATAAAAATGAAACAACAGATAACAATCGGGGTGTTAATTGGGACTCGGTTTATAAGATATTTGATGCTAGATTGTCTAGTTGGAAGGCCTCGTTACTGTCTATCGGGGGAAGGAGGGTTACTTTGATTAAGTCCGTGCTTGAGAGCCTCCCGAATTATTATTTCTCGTTGTATAAAGCTCCCACCAAAGTCATTTCGGACTTAGAGGCGAAAATTAGAAGGTTTTTGTGGGGAGGTAATGAAGAAAACAAAAAGCTTCATTGGGTGGCCTGGAATGTGGTTACGTTGCCAAGAAACAAGGGATGGCTCGGTTTGAGCAAACTTAAAAATATCAATGTCGCGTTACTTGCCAAGTGGGAGTGGAGACTTAAGACGGAAAACAACAAATTATGGGCCAAAGTGGTAGAGGCTATCCATAATACGAGGCTGAACTGGGATTTTATCCCTTATAGATCTTCAATGGGTGGGGTTTGGTGTAACATAGCTCGGGTTCTCTATAAACAAAAGGTGGATGGGTTACCTTTAAGAAATTTCTTTAGAAGCAAGGTGGGAAATGGTGACTGTACTGCGTTTTGGCTGGATCCTTGGCTGTGTAATGAGCCTCTCAAATACAAGCTGCCGGAGTTGTTTAAATTGGAAAAGTATAAAAGATGCAAGGTGTCGGAGCGGATCAAACCCTCGTTGGAAAGCAGCTTTCTCGGTCACGAGTTCGTCTGGGAATGGAGAAGAAATGTGTATGCTGGGACTGAAGTTGACGAGCTTGTGGACCTGTACAGCAGACTGTTTCATGTTGGCTTGGGGGATGGGCCGGACCGGTGGGAATGGATAGGTGCCGAGGATAATCAGTTCAGTGTTGGAGCTGTTAAAAGACTTTTAAACAGCAATGGGCAGTCTGTTTCGTCGTCGATCGCCCCGTTAGAAGATTGTAAATGGATCCCGGATAAGGTTAACATTTTCATGTGGAGATCGGCCCTCAACAGGATTGCGACTGTGGAGGCCTTAAAACGCAGAAATATTCAAGTGCAAGACGAGAGGTGTGGACTTTGTAACGACGGGGAAGACTCGGTTGCCCATATTTTTTCTTCATGTTACGTGGCCTCGGTGGTGTGGTGTCAACTTAGGAGGTGGTGTAACATCCAAAATTTGTTTTTTTTTTTAACTTCAAAGATATTACTGATATACACAATTACGTGGGCTTAACTGGGATCAAGAAGGAAGCGTTCAAAGGCATAATCAGGATAGCGGTTTGGTGCATTTGGAAAGCCAGGAACAAAAAGAGGTTCGATAGCAAGGAGGTCCGTTAGGGGATATTGTTAATGAGGTGAAAGCGTTAGGATATTTATGGTTCAAGAATAGAGGTAGAGGTAAAAACATTGAGTGGATAAATTGGTGTAAATTTGTGATTATGTAGGATGGTGTTGTGTTTGGGCCCCTCGATTTGAGGGTGTCGGTTTGTGTTTCTAATGAAGTTTACCTTTCAAAAAAAAGTAAAGATAAAAATTTAAGTGGCTTTAGTGGAGCATACGTGAAACTAGGTTTCCTATCCTAGAAAGTTATCATCCTTTTTCATATGGAAAATTGGATTTTAATAATTTCAGTTTTGTCCTATTAGTCGAGATTAATCTTAACTTAAGAAATACCAACAGTTTCAACTCTGAACATATTTTCCTTCAGCGATCCCATACTAAGACCATGCGTAGTCGTTGGAGTGAATAATGCCCCACCCTATGGCGTTTTGCGCCATCAGTCAGCAATGGGGCATTATTGGGCGTTTTTACAAAATGGGTGTAGTGGAGATGTGGGACATTATGTTAAATGAGATGTAATATAATTAAATAAAACAAAAAACCATAAAAAATCTTATTGGATACACAATATGAAGATGGAAGGTTATTGGTCAAACTCTCGCACCAACCGCGTGATTCAAAACACGCCAAAACACTTTTTTTTGAGCAAACACGCCCAGGGGGCGGTCGAGGGGCGAAATCGGGCGTTATTGGGGGCTACCGTTACGGGTGGTCTAACTGAAAGTTAACCTAGTTAGTTTTTTTAATAGCAGTCCAAGTCATTATAACTTTGGCACATATGCACTCTATGTCATCAAAACTTTGACTTATTTACCACATAAACAATGCACATCACCAAAACTTTGACTTTTGCCACACAAACATAATACGTCAGCACAAAGTTAACTGGGTTAACATTCAGTTAGTATGTGACAACTAATGAAAAATATATTCAAAACATTTACATAGTTGGTATTAATCCTAACCAATATGTCAAGATTGTGATTATTAAATTCCATTTTTTCTTTGATATTAAAATATTTAAACCTTGTTTCTAAATTTGTAAACTTTAATTAAAAAAAAGGATGGTAGATTATTATTTGAACTTTATGGAATAAAAGTTGAAATGAAATAGAATTGTTTCTTTAAACAATAAGATAGATAGACAAAAAATATATTACAACTTGGGTTATGTTAAAATTATGAACTAAATTTAGTTTGAGTTTACAAAATAAATCTTTAACTACTATATGGACCATTAGGGTGAGCCGTTCAAGGTTTTTAATATTGGTTCATGCGGCTGTTAATCTATTTTTACATGAATTATTTTTTCACATCCTTTGCCATTCTCTCTATTTTGGTCAAAAATTATTGAAGCAATTTAGTGATCAAACTTTGTAATAAGATGGTGTGCTTTTCGGGAAAATGAAAAGAATATATAAGATAAAAGCAGTAAAAGACTCGAAATATTTACGAGGAAAGCCCTTAATCGTTGAGGATCTCCGGCATAAAACCTCGGGGGCCGACTAAACGTCCTCTGCTACAGTTCTTGTCATTAATTTGATGAAAAATGAGTACAATGAGCTGTAGTGGATCGTATGCTAAGTGTTACAGTAGTTTGCGAGAGTGTTGTGTGTTTCCTATCGATCCAGCGCTATATACACAAGATAAAATATAATTAACTGTCTGGGACCCCCGGTATATACTCGGTCTTCATTTGTGATTGTTGTAGACTTAATCAACTTCTCTCCATGTGCATATTAACTATAACTTCGATTCTTTAGTTCAAGCCTTGGCCATATGATAATTCCTGCAAGTAGGAGTCATATGAAGTCGTTAGTAACAATAATATTAAGGATACTGAAATCATTTAGATGATACGGGATCCCCAATCTTATAAAAAGCTTCCAACGATTATTAGTATTGATTTAGTCGTTTCTTAATATCTGTGAAGACAAATAAAATAATTAGAGCAAACATCAAATCAATATTGTTAGTTTCTACTCCTATTGACCATTACGTGATTCGGGATCCCTAACCGAAACTCAGGATACTAGACCAGAATTTATACCCGTAACAATTGTCAAGACAAGAGTTTATGGATCCACCACCGGTTAATCTATTCAATCGATTAACATAGTCTCGAGAACATGTCAACTGATAAAATTGAACAATCAAACATCAATGATTTTCCATAAGTTAATGGTTTTTATCGATTTTCTGACTTACCCAAAAGCGCCAGATTCAATTAAGTCACTCATCAAAACTAAAATTAACGCTAACCCATAAGAGCATTTCATATGACAAAGTCATAAAGGGACTTTTTTCACTTGTAATTTGAAAAAATAAACTATCTCTGTCAAAACCTTAAAACAAATAACTAGTTGAAGTGTTTGGTAAAATGATTTCTAAAATGAGAACATATAAAATATTGAAGTTTGAATAGTCGTTGACCAGTTTAACACGCCAAGACAATACAAGAGTTAGTTAACCAAACAAGTTGCCAAGTGAACAAATATCATCCACTCTTTTATTCAAGCCAACCGCAAATCAGTTTATAGTGTTCAGCCACGTGGGCACCAAGACTAATAAGTCCTTGTAGTTAACGCAATGGATATACTCACATAGTCTCATTCCAAAATATTGACTTCGACAAGTCAAATCATTAATCTTTGACTTTTCTTTTGTTTGATTAATCATATGGCATATTGATCTAGTGGTGTTAATAGACCCAATATTTTACATATTCGAAATTAATGGTTGTTTAGAGATTACTACGATATGTGGATGATGCCTTATTTATAGTTGGCCAAAATTGAATAAAAAAAACTTATTCATGTTTTTTTTTTTTTTTTTTCATGAGACATCTAGATTGTTAACTTACCAAAAAGTAAATCATATGACATTGGTTTAAATTTGAGCATAGTGAAATGTAGCCGACCCCATTTATTGTTGTAAAGGTAAACTTAATTTTATATATATTGGTCATGTAAAAAGCAGTAGGTGTATCAGGGGTGTGGATCGCTTATTAGTTAGACCATGCGTAGTGGAAAACACCTCATTCTTGGGCGTTTTGTGTCATGTGGCAGTCCAGTCAGCAATGAGGCATTATGGAACGTTTTTTGTAAAATGGGTATAGTGAGGATGTGAGCATTATGTTAAAAGGTATGTAATAGAATTTAAATAAAAAATCCTTCAAAAATTGTTATTGGCCAACCAAAAAGAGATGCACGGTGATTGGCCAAAGAATTGGAACTTCGGCGTGGAAAAAATGACGCCTCTTGCAATTTTTTGGTGAAAAACTCCCAGAGGGCGGTTGAAGGGGCGTTGTTGGGGCAAAAAACGCCCAAATTCTTGTTCATGGTCTTATTATCGTTTGGTTTTAACTTATAATCGAATCTAATAGAATTTTCAATTACTTAAAACGTAAAACCAGTTAGTTCAATTAGTTTCACTTCGGTTATTGGCTATAATTGTTTAATTAAACGACCAGTTAGCCTTCAGTTTTGGGCTTAGCTTAACTGAACCATTTTTTCAGATTTGGTACTTGAGATAAATAAAAGACTTTAACAAATTTAATATTTATTTGACTGTCGATACATATTAACTTTAGTTTTATCTGATAATATATTATGTGTTATTGATAAACAATTAAATAAACAATCACTAATACATTACCATACTATAAATTACCATCATATTGGTGCTTTAGTGAGTTATACAGATACTCCAAGGTTAGGGAGTTTTTCAAAAAAAAAAATTGAGTTTTCACTTTCAATCCAAATGTATTATTTTTTGCATTTTAACATCTTTGGTTTTATTTTTTTTACTTTTAACACAATTTTTTCCATCTTTTGCAATTTAATCCCAACACATTTTTATTTTCAATTTTGATCCCCGTATTTTTCATCTTTTGCAAATTTTTCGTTTTACGTTTCGTTCTAAATTTGCGAGTGAACACGTCGCAACGTGCGTGTGGGTTCAACATTTTTTCGTCTATTTTTTTCTATTTGACAATACTGTCACAACGCGCCTATTCTTCCATGTTTGACAGTGTTCGTCGCAACGCGCGTAGTCTTAGATCGACTTAGTTATTCTTTTCTATTTTTACGTTTCAGTCTAATTTCTTCGCATTATCATGCCACAACGGGCATGCGCGATTCAACGATTTTACATATGCTTTTCGTTCGGTGTCATTTTTTCCTTTTTTCTTATCTTTTTTACGAGCTTTTTTGGTGTTGTTGGTCGCTGGTAGTTATGTAGCATTAGTGCTACTTGGCACGGTTTATGCCCCCGCCGCAATGCGGGGGGACTTCATACTAGTTTATCTTTAATAATAATAAGATTTTAGAATTGAAGTATGGAATTAAGTTAACGTACAAAATGCCTTATCGTACAAAACGCACGAAAGGCATGAAAAAAAAAAAGAAAAAAAAACGCGGTGACATTTTCGTAATTATTTGCTAGTAGTGTAATTATCAAAATTACTCTACAAATAATCTTGTAGGGTAATTTTGATCTTGTAGGATAATTTTGTAAAATGCGCTTGTAGGGTAATTATCAAAATTACTCTACAAGTGTATCAAAATTACACTACTCGTTTATCAAACAACATACAATTCAAAATTACCCTACAAGATTATTTGTAGAGTAATTATGATACTCTACAAAATTGTCCTACAAGATCAAAATTAGATTAGAAGATCATTTCTAGAGTAATTATGATACTCTTCA
This sequence comes from Helianthus tuberosus, assembly GCA_030545235.1. NCBI lineage: Eukaryota > Viridiplantae > Streptophyta > Magnoliopsida > Asterales > Asteraceae > Helianthus > Helianthus tuberosus. The sequence goes on from CM060383.1 coordinate 35,796,764, forward strand.
AAATTACCCTACTATCATAATTACTCTACAAAGATCAAAATTACCCTACAAGTTAGTTTTACAAAATTATCCTGCAAGATCATTTGTAGAGTAATTTTGATAATTATGAAAATGTCACCGCGTTTTTTCAGCAAAACATTCAGTTCTTATTTGACCACCCGTAGTGGAAACAATTTGGGCGTTTTCTTCAAAATAACACCCCTCCACGCCCCATGACCGCCCCTGGGTGTTTTTAAAAAAAATGGTTTGGCGTTCTTTTTTCAACGCCTTGTTCATTCCTTTTGCCCAATGACTTCCCTGATGGTTTACCTTTGGCCAATAAGATTTGTTTGGTGGTTTTTATTTAATTTTATTCTATTACACATCTTTTAACATAATGTCCCACAATGTCCACATCCCCACTACACCCATTTTAGAAAAGAAACGTCCTATAATGCCCCATTGCTGACTGGACTGCCACATGACACACAACACTCATAGGTGGGGGCATTATTCATGTGTACTACTAGAGGCTCTTAATGGTTCAGACCTCTTACTGGTTCAACACTTAATGGTTCAGACTATTTGTTTCACGAGCAAATGTCTGAATGGTTCAGACATTTGCATCTGAATGGTTAAGATTTATACAAAGTCTGAATGGTTAAGACATCTAATCTGAATTGGTCAGATATTTGCCTCTGAAAGGTAAACATTATACAAGCTCTTAATGATTCAGACCTCTTACTGGTTCAACACTTAATAGTTTAGACTAGGAATAGCAATGGGCCGGGCTTGGTAATCCCAGGCCCGTACACGGCTGTAATTATTTGTCCCATACCCGGCCCGTTACCCGTCGGGTATCGGGTATACCCATTAATTTCATAAAAATACCCGCCGGGACAAATGTGTAATTTTTACTTTGATGTTTATATAATTTACTATTTTAATGACTATAACAAATGAAAATATGATTAATAACTTACATACCATATTTAGACCTAATATACCATATTAAATCAAAACGATTACTTAATTAAGTAATTGTATAGGGACCACGTAATTGCATAAACATCCACGTAATAAAGAGTGATAGCTTCCATAGTCTATATAAATGCTCAAAAATAAGTTATTTGTTCACTAAATACCTGCCAAATAGATATCCACACATGACTATAGAGAAGATAATAAGTACATGTACTAAACTTATATACCTGCCAAATACAAATACCGCGTAATTGCATAAACATCCACGTAATAATCCTTTCGGGTAAATGGGCCGGGTATCGGGCGGGTATCACTAAATCCCATACCAGTACCCGTACCCGATTTTTTTTTAAGCCCGTACCCGACCCATACCCATTGGGCTTCGGGTATACCCAGCCCATATGTTTCGGATTTCGGGTATATCCGTCGGGCTTGGACTTTTTTGCCATCCCTAGTTTAGACTCTTACTTATTTAGGGTGTTAGGAGTGGTTAAACACTTGAGAGTGACAAACTAAAAAATCAACCAATTATGTTTAAACTTTGGTGAAAAGTGTTGGCAATGGTTTAGACATTTGGTGAAGTGGTAAACTTAAAAAAAAAGGAAAAATGTGTGGTTGGTTGAGATTGGAATGAACCCCACCCCACACTACCCTCTCTCTCTCCTTCCTCTCCTTCACCGCAGCGACATGCCTTCCCCGCACCATTCATGTCACCGCCTCGGCAAAGAGTTGGCGGCGGTGTTTGCCGCGCGACAACCCGCTTTGCCGACTCCACTCCTAACACCCTTAGCACTTAACCATGTTCCCAATCAGCCCATAGTCTTATGATAAGTCATAATAATAATCTGAAAACTAGAATTTAGGATCCGAAAGGGACCCACATAAACCGCCTCTTTTCGCATTCCTTGTGGAAATTGCTGCGCAAAAGGATTCTTTCTTTCCCTTGAAAATCTTCTTTTTATAAACCAAAAGCAATCATTCACCTCAAGGTTTTCAGTTTTCTTCAACTAAAGCTATAATATTTGCATGTAACCCACACTTTCTTTGCTCAAATTCATCATCAACAAAAACCCACCTCATACCCTCAACTAAACCCACGTTAATTTCCTCAAAATATTCGTGGGTTTTTTCTCAAAAACAGTTTCCAGGTATTTTCTTGAAGAAATTTCATGATCCTTCGTTTTTCTGCACAATTTTGACTTTTCTCTAATAGTCAACCTACAGAAAAGAGTTAATAGGTTTATACTTTTTTGGTTTAAGTAAATTAAGACTCTGCATATTTGATTGTAACCGATGATCGTACATGTTTAATGTTTTGATTTGAGTCAAGGGTTTAGGGTTTTTTATTTTAATTTTTATAATAAATATGTTTAAATATGGATGCTGTTGATATCATATATTTCATGTCAATTTGGCAAAAGTAGGCACGTGATTAGCTCAATTGCCAATCAAAGTAACTTGTGGAGGAAATTAGGGGAAAAAGCACATGTTTTTTTTTTCTTTTGGTTTTTTCTTGTGTGGGATTTTGTTTTCTGTAAGTACCATTCAAATAATCACCCCAAAAAAGAATAAAAAATCTAGCTTTATTCCTCTGTTTTTTCTGGGTATTTTGAGTTTGTTTTAATTTTGCTTTCAAGTTGTAATTTTGGTTATTTAAAGTATCAATCAATCATGGTTATTTAAAGTATGAATCATGGTTATTTCAAGTATCAAATCATGGTTTTCTTGAGGCTTTTGTTTTAAACTTTTTACAGGTTTTGGTACCTTCAGGTTTTATAAAGGGATGCTAAGCTGTTCTTGCAGCTTAATTTGTTTTTCATAGAATGGATTTCGAAGGAAGTAAACGAAAGGGAAACTCGAATCGAAGGTTTGTGTATGTGTTCTTAATGGTTGAATCTTTTTTTTTTTTTTTTTTGATGAAAGTTGTTTCTTGTGTATTGATTTTGGAAGGATGCAACTTGCAGGAAATCGAACGAGTTTGCAAGGCTTCTTGCAACTATTTCAGTTGGTATTCTTTTCGGATTCTTCATCGGGTCATCGTTTCCAGCTTTCTCACCATCAAAGGTGCTACCCCTTTTGACCCGTTACCCGACCCGACCCACTTTTTTTGTTTTTTCACATATAGTTCCAAGTGTTTAGTACCCATCCATGAAAATGACAATAGCTATAGTTTTGTAATAGAGTTAATGACTTTTGTATCATTATACTTGGCTTTTGTTTGCAATCATAGCATCCAAATTTTTTTTTTTATAAAAAATCTGGGACAAACGTTTTTGCATGTATCTCTTAAATTTGAAGTAAAAATTAATCAAGCTTGAAGGGTATTTTTGAGATTTGAAAAATATTTAAATGATTTTCAGAATTTTGAGTAACACATTGCAGTTTTCACGCGACATATGATTCATTTTGTTAGTTTATATTTTACATTTCCATGTGAATGTGTTTGCTTCATAGTCACTCGTTTACCTCGTATAATGTTGTGTCTGGATTTGCTTACTTTTATAACAAGAATTTGCAATTTAATAGATTAAACTCATTCCTCCGATCGATACATACCTTTGGGACAAAAACTCAGGCCACTCCACACAAACGATATTAAATGTGATTTCCGTCACAAAGGATAACGTCTCAAAGGAAGCCCATGGTGATCCATCAAAGGTATACAAATTTGATTATAAGTTTATTGTTTTTGAATCAATATAGGAGTATCATTATTGTTAGATTGAAGGCAGTACATGTTATATTATTGTACCAATTTTAAACTTTTATTGTTAGATTTTTCGTGAAATGGAGCCTAAATGTTTTGTGGAATTTTAAAACATATGCAGATTTGGGTTTCATCTAATCCACGTGGCGCGGAAAGACTACCTCCCTCTATTCTTGCTGCTGAGTCAGATTTATATCCTCGCAGATTGTTTGGTAAACCTAGTGAGGTTTGTAGATCTCTTAGAACAGTATTTAGTGTTCATTTTAATATACATAATGAATTTTGATAACGAAAGGGAAGCTTGTTAATTTATTATGTCCTAATATATTATTTAATTATGTTGTCATAGACGGCAAAAGAGTAGAGATATGTTTTGGCATTTTCAAATCAGAATGAGTTACTTCCAAATGTATCATATTGATGGATTCTAATTTATAAAAAATTCTATAAACACAATTAAAATTGTGAAAGCTAAGTATGATCTCTCAAACGATATATTACACTTTTTTATACAATCTAAATGAGTCCCATAAAACGAAAATGTAATGCGATCAAAACAGATAACGTGTAATGTTTTAATATACGGATGGCTAACACAATTTAGGATATATTGAGCTAACGCAACCTTGTACATTGTTTCTTCCCTTTTTGCAGGACATAACGATCAAACCAAAGTATCTCATCACTTTCACCGTCGGTCAAAATCAGAAACCTAACATTGATAAGGCAGTCAAAAAATTTTCTGAGAATTTCACAGTCCTTCTATTTCATTATGATGGTAAAACAACAGAATGGGATGAATTTGAATGGTCAAAGCGCGCCATTCATATAAGCGTGCCAAAACAAACTAAATGGTAAAAACCTTCCACAATCAAACTCGTTGTAACCATTAATCTACTTCATGACTTTGACTTTATGAACGTTTACAATCTTCGTTTTAAAGGTGGTATGCCAAAAGATTCCTTCATCCTGACATTGTCTCGCCGTATGACTATATATTTATTTGGGACGAAGATCTGGGGGTCGACCATTTTAATGCTGAAGAGTGAGTGTCGGGTGAAACAAATCTATATTTTTTTGGAGTAAAATGTCATTTTCGTCCCTGAGGTTTGGCCAGTTTTGCGACTTTCGTCCAATGATTTGTTTTCTCGCATATGGATCCAAAAAGTGTGAAATCTTGCCATTTTCATTAGGCTCGTTAACTCCATCCATTTTTCTCAGTTAATAGGGGTATTTCTGTCTTTTTGTTAACTTAAAGGGCAATTCTGTGTTTTTCACTTTATGTAAAAAGACTGAATACCCCTGAAAAAGATCGAATTGCCCTTTAAGTTAACAAAAAAGACAAAAATGCCCCTGACTTAACGGAGAAAAATGGATGGAGTTAACAAGCCAGATGAAATTGGCATGATTTCCAATCTTTTGGATCAAGATACGAAAAAACAAACCTTTGGATGAAAGTCACAAAACTGGCCAAACCCCTTACTCTTTCTTTTTGAATTTTTTTAATACTAATTTCTTAATATATCAGATATATTAAACTTGTGAGGAAGCATGGATTAGAAATATCTCAGCCGGGATTGGATCATAGTAGTAGAGGTTTAACCTGGCAAATGACGAGGAGACGTGGAGATCGTGAAGTTCATAAGTAAGTCGGCAAATGATGATACTTTTTGGTGTTTCAGTTCGATAATTTATATGTTGTTAGCATAAATAAATAAAGCTTGTTAAAGGTTATATATTTGTACATGTATGCCAATGTTATTTTTTATGTTGTTGGTAGAGAAACAGAGGAGAGGCCCGGTTGGTGCAGTGACCCGCATTTGCCTCCATGTGCTGGGTATGTATATAATCCATTATGTCGATGATTTTTTTCGTTAATTTCACAAACAAGAATCCTATGAAATTGTTTTGGCTATTTGTCAAATGCCATAAGTGACCTCCTATAATGATAAGATAAAAAGTTTTTTGTGGAATAAAATTAATAGCATCAGTAAGTAGTAATGATGAACATGAGTAAATTGACAATTTTGACTTTGAAGGTTGCTAAGTAAAGAAATACTGCAACTTTTTTTTCGACGTTTAAACTTGGTTATTTTATGTGTACAGGTTTGTAGAGATTATGGCTCCTGTTTTTTCTCGAGAGGCTTGGCGCTGCGTGTGGCATTTAATCCAGGTATAGAATACGATTAGAAATGGCCAAATGGTCATGATGTGTGTTTTTGTTATCTTTTTGTCTAATATTATTATTGTATTTCTTTATAGGGGAATTGGTTTTTAATAAACCAACCTTTGCCAAATTGGTAATTAATAATCCAACATACAGACTTGGTGTGTAATAATCCAACGTTTCAACTTGTTGGTACTCAATAGACCTCCGTTAGTTTTTTTTAACTCAAGTTAGTTTTTAAGTTTTATTTAGTACACAAACAGTCCCTGTAGTTATAATTTACTAGTTTTAAGTTTTATTTATTACACAAACAGTCCCTGTAGTTATAAAAAAATTCATAAAAATCAAAAAAATTCTAAAAAATTCAAAAAAATTCAAAAAAATTCTAAAAAAATCAAAAAAATTCAAAAAAATTCTAAAAAAATCAAAAAAATTCTAAAAAAATCAAAAAAATCATAAAAAATCATAAAAATTCAAAAAAATAAAAAAAACTCTAAAAATCATACCGTTTCGACCCGGACCGTTTTCGACGCGTACCGTTTAGACCCGTACCGTTTAGACCCGTACCGTTTCGACCCGTACCGTTTCGACCCGGACCGTTTCGACCCGGACCGTTTTCGACGCGTACCGTTTAGACCCGGACCGTTTCGACCCGTACCGTTTAGACCCGTACCGTTTAGACCCGTACCGTTTCGACCCGTACCGTTTAGACCCGGACCGTTTAGACCCGGACCGTTTCGACCCGGACTGTTTTCGACGCGTACCGTTTAGACCCGGACCGTTTTCGACGCGTACCGTTTAGACCCGGACCGTTTCGACGCGTACTGTTTAGACGCGTACCGTTTAGACCCGGACCGTTTCGACGCGTACCGTTTAGACGCGGACCGTTTAGACCCGGACCGTTTCGACGCGTACCACCACCACCACCGCACCGCCACCACCACCACCACAGCACCGCCGCCACCACCACCACCACCACCACAGCACCGCCGCCACCACCACCACCACCGCACCGCCGCTACCACCACAGCGGCGGTGGTGGTGGCGGTGGGGGTGGTGGTGGTGGTGGTAGCGGCGGTGCGGTGGTGGTGGTGGTGGCGGTGGTGCTGTGGTGGTGGTGGTGGTGGTGGCGGTGGCGGTGCGGGTCTAAACGGTACGTGTCGAAACGGTCCGGGTCTAAACGGTACGGGTCTAAACGGTACGGGTCTAAACGGTACGCGTCGAAACGGTCCGGGTCTAAACGGTACGGGTCGAAACGGTCCGGGTCTAAACGGTACGGGTCTAAACGGTACGCGTCGAAACGGTCCGGGTCTAAACGGTACGCGTCGAAAACGGTCCGGGTCTAAACGGTACGCGTCGAAAACAGTCCGGGTCGAAACGGTCCGGGTCTAAACGGTACGGGTCGAAAACGGTCCGGGTCGAAACGGTCCGGGTCTAAACGGTCCGGGTCGAAACGGTCCGGGTCGAAACGGTACGGGTCGAAACGGTACGGGTCTAAACGGTACGGGTCTAAACGGTACGCGTCGAAAACGGTCCGGGTCGAAACGGTATGATTTTTAGAGTTTTTTTTATTTTTTTGAATTTTTATGATTTTTTATGATTTTTTTGATTTTTTTAGAATTTTTTAGAATTTTTTTGATTTTTTTAGAATTTTTTAGAATTTTTTTGATTTTTTTAGAATTTTTTTGAATTTTTTTGATTTTTATGAATTTTTTTATAACTACAGGGACTGTTTGTGTAATAAATAAAACTTAAAACTAGTAAATTATAACTACAGGGACTGTTTGTGTACTAAATAAAACTTAAAAACTAACTTGAGTTAAAAAAAACTAACGGAGGTCTATTGAGTACCAACAAGTTGAAACGTTGGATTATTACACACCAAGTCTGTATGTTGGATTATTAATTACCAATTTGGCAAAGGTTGGTTTATTAAAAACCAATTCCCCTTCTTTATAAACAAATATGTAAATTATGCGCACCAAACTATATTATTAGAAAAGTTATATTCTTTTTTAGTAAATGAACTAGGAGGCTGTATGCAGTAAAATACAGTTTGGGTGACTTTCAACCCGTTTGACCTGTTTTCTTGTTGGCTTAATTTTTGGATATTAAACATAACCCAAATCAACCTAATCATAAGTAAGGTTAAAGTTACCATTTCTACATTTGCTCATATTTTTTTTCACATATTTCATTATTTCTATCATATATGCGTGTCTGATTCGACCAATTATAAATGTAGAATGATTTGGTTCATGGATGGGGTCTTGATTTTGCGCTCCAGAAATGCGTCGAGGTAATTAACCACATCTTGTTTAATTTAATTTCACCAATTTAAAAAAAAAAAAAACGTGATGTTGATCGGTTTATTTAATCTTTGTGACATAGCCTGCACATGAAAAGATTGGAGTTGTTGATGCACAATGGATAGTTCATCAAGGCCTACCTTCACTTGGGAATCAGGTAAAAAAAGCAAATTCCAGTTTTGCCCTTTGATTCTTGGTTTTAATATGTACTAACCTCTTATTGTTCTATTTGCAGGGTCAAGGAGAAAACGGTAAACAACCATGGCAAGGGGTATGTATACAATTGATCCCTCTTATTTATTATACACACATTATTATCATTAGGTTCTTATATCTGGCAACTTTTGATGGCAGGTGAGGCAAAGATGTCAAAGCGAGTGGAAAATGTTTCGCGAGCGTGTATCAAATGCAGATAAAGAATATTACAAGTCAATCGGGGTTGACCCGTTGAATATTACAACACATTAGCCAGAAACTTGACAAAATCTATTGCCATATACCTCATTGTGATTATTCAGATGTAAACAGTTATAGAGCTAGATGTTTATAGTTTCATACCTTATGATTTAAGAGGCGAATAATAATATGACATACTTTGTCTTACCGTAAATGAGTTGGAACATTTGTATCATCACCCATTTTTAGTAACTGGGTTAACACGAGACCAAAGGGATGTAGGGAAAACTTAAGAACTGGTTAGAAGGTGGGAAGTGCACACTTGTGTACCGAAAGACATTCGCTTAAAATTAACAAAGATTAAACAATTGAACTAAGTGCTATTTTGAATACCAAGTGATGGACCAATTATTATTGAAACCTACAAGAATTGTTGGGTGAAGAACCTTATGATGTTTTACCAAAACTTTTGTATGAGCTGATTATGTATGGGTCAATTTAAGCTTTTTCACCCGGTTTGTGTGAACACTATGTGGTAAAAAAGTGAAGGGGGGTTGACGCCCTAAAAGATAAAATAATCCGAACCAAATGGACCAGACTTGCTACAACCAAGTAGGAAAACACCGAACCAGGTTGGACCTACGAAGTAGGGACACCTCCTTTATTAAAGAGAAAATCCACCCCGAATGGAACGGATCCGGTTAGTGCAAGAGACGCCCCGGATTTAGTTAGGGCCACAGACTGACCTTCGGATCGACTTTTTTTAACAAACTAGGGACCACTAATTACGGAATAGCTAACCGGAGAGTGACAACTCTGGAAGGGGACCATGTGACTTGTCGTAAATATCTAAGACTATAAATAGACTACCAAGGCACAATGGTAAGACATGGTGTCATAGAGTTATCCTGCCTCTCTCACTTTACACTCTCATAGAATCTTGTACTGATTCTTACGTTGAAGGGTGGTCATAGAGAGATTCATTTCTTCAGATTTTGGTGTTTGTTTGTTTGTTGTTATATTTTTAGAGGTGGTTGGTAATTGCAACAAATATATTAAAATTTGCAATTCTTGTCTAATCATGGAATCACCTTAGGCTTGCAATAACCATGATGGTGGTGGATGAAAGCATCAAGATTTATGTGTTTATTCTTATCTTTTGTAAGATGGTTCTTTAGAGGATGCTGATTTTGATTCCAAAATATAATTAATTATATTCAAACATCATGTATTGTATATGTAATCTTATCCCAGTTTTTTTAAATTTTATCTCTCAACTTTTATGATATCTTCATCTATTACTCCATTTATAATGTCTTTAATCTGTTAAGACCATGTAGAAACCTTTATGCCTTGCCATGAATCTGATACATCTCTTTTCAGAAAGAGATATTTCTTGTGAAGTAAATCATCAATGAACATCATTAGACATGTAAAAACACGTCAACATAGTACAACGTCTTACTCTTAAACATGTCAATCAAGTATGTTGTCGTCGATCCCAAGAAAGAGAACGGTTTTGCCAGTTAGTTTAAATGTTTAATCATCCATGATAAAGATATCCGATGCACTTCATATGCTGATGAAAGTAGGCAACCAAGTTTTTGTTTATCTTATTAACTGCTAATGCATTTTGATACACAAGTAGTAAAGAAGTAAGTACATCATACATACATACGTTATTAAACACACTTATTATTCTTGTATGCTTGTTTTATAGCTAGCTCGATGTTCATTCATTCGTTATCAAGATTCTTTTGAATCCAAGTTGTCTGCTGGTAACCATAGTTCATACCATTTCCATAACTGTTCTGCCCATGGTAATAACTCCCATTGTTTGGAAGTATGGTAGTAACCTGACCAACTGGTGGGGGGTGGATGGGTCCATTATTGCCATAGTAGCCACCGCCATTGGACCAACCAGATTGGTGGTACTGAGAGTATGGAGCTGTGTGGGTGCAACCAGACTCTTGGTAAGTTGAATAACTTTGTTGTTGGGAGGAAGAACAAGGGCAGCGGCACCGCTCAGTCCGGAGATCCATTTTATTCAAGTACAAAGTTTTTTTTAAACTTAACAAGCTGTGGTTCTCATGCTTATTTTGGTGTTCAATATATAGGGGTTTTGGTGATTCCATATGCATTTAATCACTCATGTATTTCAATATTCGCATAAATAATTGGTAAGCATCTTATCTCATGTTACTTTACAAAGTGCTTCAACTTTGGTCACTAATCTAAAGCATTTATTCTCATTTTACTTAAGTCAACAGTCTCCAACTCTCAAGGTCACTACCAAAAACACTGGCTATGATTTCTCACTTACGCATTTCGACGAATATTCTGAAACCAGAATTCTACACCATGGTAGCACACTATATCTAATAATTGTTTGTGTTTGTTTTTATGATCATGGCGACATACATGTTTGTATTTTTTAGTTTGCTTTACTAATAATGTTTTATTTTTGTTAGGTTGCCTATACATTGGACGGTAATACATCGGAGCTGGTTAATTGGAACTATGACGTTTTTCTAAGCTTTAGTTTGAGGAAGCTCGATGGTCGGGTTCTACGGACGGAACCCAAATTTGAGGTTGTTCACCATGGCTAGCCTCTTTCCTCTTTTCATCATGCGACATATTCGGGATACTATAGGTCCTTGCTTCTGAATTTCTAATCCCTCACATCCTAAAGTACGAGGGTTGTTTAGTAATTAGTTATTAGATAGTTTAGTTATGTAATTAGGGTAGCTATGAAGTACAAGGACTAGAAGCGAACAAGTGAAAGTTTGTAACCTACATCCCGGAGACGCACCTCTCCAGGAATCGGCGCCAACATCACAAGAGCAAGGGACGCGACTTTTCACAACCTCTTCATCTCATCCGCAAGAGACACAACCGTAGACATGTCCATTCATCACACCTGTTCGTTTAGTATAAATAGGGTTTGTTTATTTCATTTGTAATTATCAGAATCGCTTATACTTTCACATTCAATATAGTTATTCATTCGATTGTTCGTAGTTTATCATTGTGTTCGTCTTCGTAAAGGGTTCTGACCAACAATGGTAGTAGAGCACATGTTTCAAATCTGGGAAGAAGAAGAAGTCGATTGGAACATCATAACCAGGTTCTCTCGATTTTTTTTAAGGTTTTTTGTATTCGTTTCAAAATTAAATTGCAGTTTTGATTGATTGATTGATTGATTGATTGATTGCAATCAAAGATCTCGTTTGTTCGAATTCTTTGAAATTTAAATCTCAAATCAAATTAGGGAGAATCGAATTTTTCTATAAAATCAAATCAGTAAGAATCGATTCTGCCATTTTTTTGAATTCAAAAACGAATCTTCTTTTCAAAAGGAACATTAAGTATGTTTTAGAAAAAAACGCAACTCAAAAACGAAAAGCAAGTTAGAAATTCGAGAAATCTTGTGTGGTACAAAATCCTGTGTGGTACAAAATCCTTCGTGGTACATAACCTTCGTGGTGCAAGAACCTTCGTGGTGACAAGACCCGTGTGGCAAAGCAAGAAAGAAAGACCTGTGTGGCAAACAAAACCTATGTGGTATGAACAAGTTAAAACATATGTGGTGCAAGCAAGAAGAAAGATTGAAGCAAAGCAAGTAAGAAAGGATAGAAAAAAAATCTAAGAAAGCAAATCAGAAAGGAAGTATGTCAGGAAGAGACGACAAAGAAAGCACATCAACGTCAATTCGCGAGCAAGGAAATATACCCTTCAATGCCCAAAGTTGACCGAATCGAATTACACTCAGTGGGCAATCCTAATGGAAATGATCTTAAAGGCATATAGTCTTTGGATACGGTTGTTTTAAAGGAATGGGTAGATGAGAAAAAGGCGCATACGACGAAAGCAATGATTTCCAAACGTTACCGGGAGATATTCTAATGCAAGTTGCGCAATATGAGAATGCGAAGGAAGTTTGGGATGCAATCAAAGTTCGATATCATGGAGCCGATATGGTTCAGAAAGCGCGTCTGCAAACTTTGAGAAGTGAATTAGAAGCCTTAAAGATGGGAGAAAATGAAACAATAAGTAGTTTCGCAAGCAAGTTGGGTGGTATAAAATCCAAGTTTAAAAGCCTCGGTACCAGTGGCGGACCCAGGAATTTTTTCATGGGGGTGCGGAACATTTTTAAAAATTTTAGGACCCTAGGTATATAAGTAAAAAAATTGGTTCGTATCGGGTCATGTAAAACAAACGAACATCAAACTAAATTTATATAATCATCAAAAACATGTCAAACCTTGTTACAAACATAATTAAAACGTCGATGCCCTACGGGTTTTCATTTTTTTAAATCTATCCAAAACATCATCTAAAACTAATTTCTTAAGCAATTATTTCTCTATATAACATAAGTTCTATCGCTCCATAACGTAATGTTTCAATTTTAAGTTTAATTTTCAACTATTCAAGCCCTAGAAATCATATGTAAGTTGTAATCACCCTAAAAATATATAAACAACATAATCACCCTAAAAATATATAAACAATATAATCACCCTAAAAATCATTTAAACAACGTCAAAACACACAAAATTTCAAACCTATTTAACAACTTTATTACCATTTTTTCTCCTATAATATCAACAAAAATCATCAAAATAACAAAGAAACTTACCCGTGTTCGGATTCCGGTTAGATTTGGTGTCAAACGATGGTGGTATGGTGGCTGATTACGGTGGTCGTCGGCTGCTGGACTGTTGTCGCTGGGTGATGTTGTTCGTTGGCAGTGCAGGGACACAAGAGAGAGAGAGAGGGAGCGGAAGAGAATTTCTAAAGGTTTTGGGCTTTAATTATTTTATTATAGTTTGAAATATTGTTGGGTTTGGTTAATGGGCTAAGACTTAGTGGGCTAGCTAGTTAGTTAGGAATTAATAGAGTAAAATGCACGGATAGTCCCTGTGGTTTTGCAAAATAACACCTATAGTCCCCAACTTTTGGAAATTACATTGGTGCTCCCTGTGGTTTGATAGTTTGTTACTCGGATAGTCCCTGGACTGGATGACGGTTAGTTTTCTCCGTTAAGTGGATGTGAAATGACAAATTTACCCTTCATCTTCTCCACTCTATAAAAACAAAACAACCCCAACCCCACCCACCCCCACCTTTCTCACTCTTTCCCACACCATTAACCACCAACCACCACCCACCTTCATGTTTAAAGAGAAGACGGTGAAGATGGTTAAAACCTAAATTCACAAATTATACAAAAAGATTGAATGAATTGGTGTTTCATATTTGAATTACAAAACCTGAAAATTAGCGTACCTAATTACACCGTCTGAAAACATCATCCAGTCCAATAAATCAATCAACAAAAGTAATAGCCCTAAAAATTACTTTCATATGAATTTACATGCCATAATTCACGAATAGATGTAAACTACAGTATAAATAAAACTATTAACTATCATTGACTTCCAATCACAAACAACTGATAACTAATCACAAACAACTGATAACTAATCACAAACAACGGATGATTAATAAAAAAAAAACCTCACTTAACAAAGACGTTGAAGGTGTTGATAGCGGTTGTGACGCTATTGCAAGAGTAGCTAGAGTTGTAGAGGATGTTTGAAATGAAAAAAAAGTTGATGTTCCAGTAGAAGCAGCGGCTGGTGAAGGTGTAGTAGTAGATGAAGTTACAGAAGAGGAGGCTGTTACATTGCCAAACGAGAAGCTAGAAGATGAAAACCCTTGGGTGGAAGATGAAGTGTGTTCAGTTGTTATTTTAGTTGAGATTGAGGTAGATGATGATCCAAATGCAGTATTAGTTGAAGACGATGAGAAAGAAAACGGCGATGAAGATGAAGACGAGACGAATGTTTAGAGAGAAAGGTGGGGGTTGGGGTGGGGTTGTTTTGTTTTTATATAGTGGAGAAGATGAAGGGTAAATTTGTCATTTCACATCCACTTAACGGAGAAAACTAACCGTCATCCACTCCAGGGACTATCCGAGTAACAAACTGTCAAACCACAGGGAGCACCGGTGTAATTTCCAAAAGTTGGGGACTATAGGTGTTATTTTGCAAAAACACAGGGACTATCCGTGCATTTTACTCAATTATAAGTCGGTAAAGGTATAGGTATTTGAGTTTAGTTAGTTAGGTATTAAAAGTTATATAATTTATGTAGTATTTTTTTTAAATAAGAGTTTACTAAAAAAATTTAAATTATAAATTGATAACACTTTTTACCTAAGGGGTGCGGACGAAAAATTTCAAGGGTGCGGTCGAAAAATTCCAAGGGGCACTACAAGAACAGGGCACCTTTAGCGGCGACAGGTGTCGCCGGTATTGACCACTATTGTCGCCGCTATTGAGTTTTAGCGGCGACATGTCGCCGGTAAAGCGTCGTCGGTATTGCTCGGACGGTATTGACCAGTTGTCGCCGGTATTGATCAGTTGTCGCCGGTATTGATATTCCACTTTTAGCGACGACCGATATCGTCGCTAAAAGTGTCGCCGGTATTACTATTCGTCGGTAAAGGTTTAAAGGCAATAGCGGCGACACATGTCGCCGCTAAAAGTCTGTTTTTTTTTATACAGCAGCTGTATATACGGCTACCCAGCCAGTTTTACGGCCGAAAAAAACAAAACCTGCCTATTTTCAAACAACGCAAGCAAACGCCATGAACATAATCAACATATACTAAAGGTGTTATAATTAAAAACTACGTTTAAGTCGTACATACGTTTAAGCTAATATAATTAAAAACAACGCAAGCAAACACCATTAACGCAAGCTTCACTCATCGTTATCGTTGGGTTCATCGTTGGATTCATTATCGAATAAGTTGTCAGAATCGTAGTCTTTTGACTTTCCTTTTCCTTGTGAAGCAAGATAGTTGTTAAGTTGGTTCAAAAATGACGATGTTTGGAACAAGCTGTTAACAAAATCCTACAATAATAGATAGCAAAACGTATATTAGCATATTAATTAACGCTACCAACATATATTTAACAAGGAAACATGCGTTCGTTTGTCATTTTATAAATTGCGTAGTTTACCTCGGAAAAGGGTTCTTGCGTCCGAGCTTGCGAAGACGACATGTTAGATGACGAGTGCGAGGACGTGTTGGAAGAAGGTTTGGGCCCCATCCCGCGGTACTGTTAGACCCTAAAACGTATTTGACAAAAGTCGCAGCGGAAATTCATGCCATAAAATTTCTTTCTTTATAAATACCTCAACTTATTTAAACTTTAACTTTATCATAACTCTTATTCATAAATCCGTCATCCTCTTATTTACTAATTAAAAACATAGCTTATGTTTTCTACATTTTACATTCAACGTCCCCGCACAATCTCTCTAGTGACTCGATCTTCGACCTCTATTCCTTGTGATAATCGCCCGTGATCTGTACAACCTGCACTCACCACATACATTCAAAACATTAGCACACATTATATAACCAAGATCATTCGCGTACACTTCACATTTAGATCTTTAAGAAACTTTAAGCATCTCATCTGCGTATCCATTTCCTGGTGAGGCTTCAATAACGTACCTGCATTACTTTTCATTCTTAAGGTACACCATTAATAACGTTAACCCTCGACATGTCTAAATCATGCATACATACTTACATACATACATACATACACCTCTACATACGTACATATCTTTCCTACAACTTACATGCGTGCATACACTCATACATACTTTATACAATCCTGCATACATACTTACATACATACGTACATACATACACATTTGCATAGGTGCATACCTTTCCTACATCTTTACATACATACATGCTATCATACGTATTTTCATATATACATAAATACGCATCTACATACACGTAACACATCTTGCATACCTCTCACATACTCATACGATATTTACATGGGACTTAAACTTTGATTTATAGCCCATAAATATCTAAGGATTGATGCGTGGTTAAAAAAACCGGTGCTCGTAATCATATAACTTTATGTTTTTATATGAGTCTTAGATCTTGAATGACCTACTTTTAATTAGATTTGCGTTTATGCAGGTTTGACAAAGTTAAGGAGCTTTTCGGGAGCTTTACATGCCACCGGGTCGAAAACCGGAGCACCAGGACACGTTACGGGTCAACCGGAAACACCAGACGCGAAAAATAAAAGCTTACAAACAAGAGCCCGTCGCCGACGGGTTGTAAATATGCCCGTCGGCCCAATTAACCCGTAACCAGTGTGTTAACCCGTCGGAAGAAAACGACCAAACCAGTGCCCGTCGGCGACGGGGGGTATACCCGTCGGCGATGCCCTCCCTAAAACACATTTTCCTGCAGATCCGTTTCGTCGTCCGTACGCACCAAAACGCGCATAACTTTCGAACCGTTTACCCGTTTAACCTCCCGTTTCTTCCTACATGCTTGTAAATTCACATTCTATCATATAAACTTATAATCCCACCTCCGGATCAAGGAAATTCTTAACTTACATGCATTCGGCTTATTATCATATTCTAGTTATTTGGCCCGTACGTGCATTTATTAACATAATCTGTTTATTTGACCTCAAACTCATATGAACTTAATAATTTCATTGACGCCTATCATAAAAGATTAAATTCTCGGATGCCTAGCATCCTCTTAACCCATTTTCGCTTTAAAGCTCATATTTGACCCGTTATGGGTATTTGTGCATTAAATGGTCTATGACATAACAAAACCATACTCTTCGCTTTTACACATGACCAACACATTACTCTAATCGGTTCACTTGTTTCCAATAGACATTCAAGGTCGTTTGCCCGATATACCTATCAAGGGCGTTTTTGTCAATTTCGCTCTATCCTTAACAACAAAGGAATTCTTTACATAAGTAACGAATCCTTCTACTTAGCTAAAATTCTTAATCACACATACATTACTCGGATAAAAGCTAAGATCCGTTTAATACTCATCGACATCATACAATTCATTCCTAATTTACCTCAATTATCATATTTAATTAAGTTGCATATAACTTTACATAAACAACTAAAAAGTGATTACGGAATCACTTACCTTGTGCATCCGCGTTCGTAACATCTTCCTTGCCTCATCTTGACCCGTTAGCCTTCCATGCTTGGTCCGTGCTAGTGTGGTTCCTATTCTTTCATGCCGTCATGCCATGATTATGTTAGTATTCATGCTTATTCATATTAACACATATTTTCCAACTTTTATCTATTTGACTTTCACTAACACGCCTATGACATGACTCGTCAATCACATAGTTCAATATCTTCGAAATCTAAATTCGTTATCACACGTAACACACAATTGGTCTAACACGTATTCCATGATCTCTCGATTCTTATATTTGTGTCAAAATACCTAACCATGTTATAAATTCTCGGTTGACTTTCAGAAAGTCAACCTTTTAGCATATAACTCCCAACTTATGAACACGCATTCATGTTGATATAGTGGACCATATTAATGACATGATATTCATTTCATACATAATGTTGTATGACACAAACAACTACATGATCGCCTATTCACATACACAATATACACATACTTATGCTTTCATGATTCTACATTTGACAATCACATAGCTAAGTTAGACAACTTAACGTAATTCATAACATCACCCTTTACTAGTATGGTCATATGTTATACATTTAATATACATTCACTTCTTAATCGCAATTAAGTGATTAATAGAAACACATGGCGAGCATCGCCCATTCAAGCATAATGTACAAGCCTCTAATGCATAATCTTGACAACACATACATTCAACCCGAATTCTTGTACTAGTTCCATCTAAAGCACACTCTTTAAGTTAGTATACCACTAATTACATCATTATCATACATCATTCATATATGTCAAGCCACTTCCTAAAATCTCACATCTTAACTTCACTTAGACATTTTATCATACACTTGGTGTGCATACTACTTCCTAAGCATAAAGTACAAGCATTCTTTGCATCTTCTTACTAGTTCATATCAAGATCATCAAATTCCCACTAACCTCACATAACTTTCATCCTAAATCAAGGTCATTAACAATAATCCACAATATTCAACTTCATATACATCAAAACCATACTTTATTTAACACATGCAACATCATCATCTTCATAACATTACTACTAGAAATGGGTTTCACCATTAAACATCAAATTAACCTAAACCATGCATAATCCATGTTATATATGATGATTCTAACACATACCCATTATCAATTTGATACAATTTCGCAATTTACATCATAACCCACTTCGTGAAAGATCACCAATCTAACTTTTAAAACATACCCTAGGATCCCATTGAGAAGGTGATCGTTAATCCGTACTCGGTTATGGATTTAGACTTCATTTACCCTTCCAATTTGAGGATTTTTGTGAAACTAGGGTTTGAACCTTGTTTCTTCTTCCTGGATGTCGACACACACACACACACTATGTGTGTGTGTGGTGTTTTAAGTTTATTTTATAAAAATCATGTTTCCCCACTTAACGGTTTTGGTCCCTCAAGTTTCATTTTAATTATATAAGAGACTAAAACTCACTTCTTTATATTAACCGGGTTCTAATTTACCAAACCCGTTTTTGGGGTGTTACAGGTACCATCCTCGCCGCTCACCCAACGCTTCCTGATACGGGGCAATTGGCGGACCCTCACTGCTCCATTCACTTGTGGCCTGTTGTATGTTCCGCTGTATTTTACGAAGATGATTAAATATATATGTGTATATCTATACTATATAATAAAAGAAACCAGTTTGAGGACACTTGTCATTTATAAAAAAAAAAAGATTCGATAGATAAAATTTAAAATTTAAATTAATTCATAACTAAAAAGAGATTTATATATTATATTAGAAATTTATCTTGAATGAAAATAAAATTCTAATCTATAATTTCCGAATTAGTTTAAAAAAAAAAACTAACCATTATACAATTTACATACACATTTTTCAAATACACCTACATTATACAATTATACAAACATACATACATTCATTCATACACTTACATACCCACATACAACTTAAACTAAAAATTATACTATTTACATACTAAAAATTATACAAACGTACATACTAACATACACAATTTACATACCTAAACTAAAAATTATACAATTTCTAAACTTAAAAAAAAAAGAAAAAAAAAACTAACCGGTTTTTTAGGTGGTGACCGTAGAAGTGAAGGTGGTGACCGGAGAAGAGATGGTGGTGATCCGAATTTTCTTCCACAAACACAAAAATACACAAAAAAGAGCAAAAATTAAAGCCCATAGCATGTATATAACAAATGTAGAGAAGAAATCTAACAAAAAAAAAGTGAAACTAACCGATTTGGACGATTTTCGTGACTTAGCAGCGGTTCTCGGAGGTTTTTTTGGGTGAAAAGTGAAAGAGGAGGGAGAAATTGGCGCTGTATAGGGGTTTGGTTCGTTTAACTTTTAGCGGCGACAAGTTGTCGCCGGTATTGCCAACTGTCGCCGGCATTGCCAACTGTCGCCGGTAATGTCTTTAATGAAGTTGACCAGAGATAAGATTTGTGTGGCTAGGGATTAAAGTTCTGACATTTACTTTTAGCGGAGACCAGCTGTCGCCGCTATTACCCTATTTATGTCGCCGGTAATGAGTTATAAATCCCCAACCGTCAGATCATGATTTTGATCAACGGATGGGGTTTGGTTTGAGAACCTGTCGCCGCTAAAGGTGTCGCCGGTAAAAGTGTGTTATTCTTGTAGTGGGGTGCGGACGAAAAATTCCAAGGGGTGCGGACGGGTTTTTCGACGGAATTTAGCAATAAATTTTTTTTCCCCGGGGGTGCACCCGCCCACCTTGGGCTTGGCTTGGGTCCGCCCTTGCTCGGTACCACCATTAAAGATAAGAAGATTGCAAGGTAATTACTTATCTCTGTTCTGAAGAAGTTTCTACCGATTGTGGCATCTATCGAGCACTATTCTGAAATAGATAAAATGACGTTTGAAGAAGCAGTGCGTAGGATTACAACATTTGAAGAACGCCTCAAGAGCCAAAACGAACCGGAGAACAATAAGTTGTTAATGGCAAGTTCAGAAAATCATTCCGGAAATTGGCATCATGGAAAAGGACGTGGCGATCAAAATCAAGGTAGAGGACATGGACGAAGTTCGTTTAGAGGAGGAAAGAGGACGTGGACGAAATATGGATCAAGGAAATAGAGACAAGAGCGAGTTCAAGTGTTACGAATGTGGTGAATTCGGTCACTTCGCATACGAGTGTAGCAAGCGAAAAGATGAAGAAAAAGAGAAGGACGAAGAGTCTCATCTTGCGATGGAAGAAGAACCAATGCTACTGCAAGTCAAGCAAGTTCAAGACCTACAACAACTCAAGGATGTTCGTGATTAGGGGGGTGAATGAAGTTCTAATCCCTCACATCCTAAAGTACGAGGGTTGTTTAGTAGTTAGTTATTAGATAGTTTAGTTATGTAATTAGGGTAGCTATGAAGTACAAGGACTAGAAGCGAACAAGTGAAAGTTTGTAACCTACATCTAATGGATCGACATATCCCTGGAGACGCACCTCTTCAGGAATCGGCGCTAACATCACAAGAACAAGGGACGCGACTTTTCACAACCTCTTCATATTCAATCTCATCCACAACATCAAGAGACACAATCGTTACATGTTCATTCGTCGCACCTGTTCGTTTAGTATAAATAAGGTTTGTTTATTTCATTTGTAATGATCAGAATCGCTTATACTTTCACATTCAATATAGTTATTCATTCCATTGTTCGTAGTTTAACATTGTGTTCGTCTTCGTAAAGGGTTCTGACCAACAGCTTCCTCGTCAACTAAACCACCATGTCTTTGTCCACCTCTTATGTTCTGCCTACGCACGCATTGATGTTCGTTTCTGTCGGCCACACTATCAACCAGTTTGTTTTGAAGAGGTGAACAGTTTGTGAGGTGAAGGATAATTTAAACAATCTCCTTCACGAATCATCTCCATCACTTGAGTGGTCGGGTTCTCAAACCACCCAAAATGTTCAGAATAAGGTGCGGTAGCCGTTTCCACAAATTGCGAGGCTTGCATAACAACTGACCATACCCATCCATCTACAATACTTTTTTTTATCACCACGTTTAACCTCAACTTCTTTGCCACGACCCGTATTAGTTTCAATAACCTAGCAGCCCGGTGATATGGGTGTAACCATAAAAGATTATCATCAATTGGACCTGGGTTTAAATGTGCCATATTGTATAGTATTGTTACAAAATATGGGATAAAAAAACTGAGGAAACAAGGGGTTTACAAGATGAAAGATGGTAATCTACTTTTGCAAGAATGTGAATTGCATATTTCTTATGATCAACTAAGGTGATATTTGTATACATATAAATGCTTCTGTATCTATTAATTAGGTGGATGTGAAAGGCTTCTCTATCTAGTCTATGAATATATATAGTCTGCATAGTGACTTGTCTAAACCTTACAAAAGCCTGTATATGGACTCGATTTGAATGTAGTCCGCAAAGAGGCCAAAGTGAGTGGAAAATGTTTCGTGCGCGTGTATCATTCAGAAATAGATATCTCTAGTGAACCAAATCATCAATGAACATCATTCGACATTTAAAAACATCGCAACATAGCTAGATAATGTCCTAAAAATGACAATTAAGTTGGATGTAATATATATATATATATATATATATATATATATATATATATATATATATATCTGTATATAAAGGCATAGATGGTTAAAAGTCATACAACACATCACACGTGTATTCACAAGTTATTGTGCATATCCGATGCACTTCATACGCTGATGAAAATAGACAACCAAGTTTTTATCATTTCTTCTTATTCACTGCTAATGCATTTTTATACAAAAGTAGTAAAGAAGAAAAGCACGACACACATACATTATTAAGAAGTAACTTGAGCTACCGCCAAGCTACTAAACACACTTATTCTCAACGCTTGTTTCATAGCTAGATGTTTATTCGTTATCGAGATTCTTTAGAGTCCAATTACTCTGCTGGTAACCATAGTTCATGCCATTTCCGTAACTGTTGTGGCTATGGTAATAGCTCCCATATTGTCCACTGACCTGAGGAGCGGGTGGGGGGAGGACGGGTCCATTGCCATAGTAGCCACCACAAGTACTGGACCAACCCGACTGGTGGTGCTGAGAGTATGGAGTTGTGTAGCTGTAATCGTATTGGGACGTTCTACCACCATTGGACCAACCAGATTGGTGGTTCTGAGACTCATTCCAGAGAACCATTTTTTGTTTTTGTTTTTTGAAATACAAAGTTTTGTTAAAACTTAATTGGTTGTGGTTCTGATGCTTGTTATGGTGCTCAATTTATAGGAGTTTTGGTGATTCGATACACGTTGAGAAATGTATTTTTTCTATATTATAATCGGGTTGGTATCAATAAGTGTTGAGCATCTTATCTCATGTCACAAAGTGCTTCAACTTTGATCACTAATCTAAAGCATTAATTCTCAATTTGACCATTAGCATTCTAGTAAGTATTATTATCGACCAGTTAACAAGACTCGAGAATGAAGAATAATAGGATATATTAACTTTTTTTATCTACCAAAACAGGTCACCGCTAAACTCATGGGATCCACCAATTCCCTGCTAACCAATGGGACGGGGTGAGGTAAAAGGCACCTGGGCAGGTGTCCTTCAATGGGTTAAGGTGGGTTAAAGGCATAGAACTGTTAAACTGGATTCGAACATGAGACCTTTTGCTAGGAGGACTCAGACGCTTACCAGTGTACCAACCCCTTCAAGGTTAGAATATATTTATGTTGTGACGAATGTAATAGTCTTTTGTCTCTCTAGTTACTAGTGAAGTGTCATTTACCTCTTATAATGTTGCTAGTAAATTCAGTATTGTATAGAAAAAAATACAAAACCTAAGACTAAGAACATGCATGTTTTGATAATATTATGTCTTGATTCCTTTAAAAGGCCCAATGATCATGTTAATCAATCTTGTTATTTGGTGTTGTATATGGCCCAACAAGTTTTCTAATAGACCCATTTGTTAATAAAAGCTATATATTAAGCAAAAAGTGATGACATTGACATATACACTAAACTTATGCCTGCTTAAAAATAATCTAATAACTTTAATATTACTCAGTGTACTTAATAATAATATAAAATCTTCATTCACAATGGCAAGTGTCTACACTACAAATTTCATAAGTTTTAAAATAAATCAACCTCAAATAAAACAAAATAAAAGAAGAAGCAAGTAAGTTATTAAATAAAAAACTTTAGGCAATAATTGTAAATACAATTTGTTTTCACTTTTAGTGAGTGATGTCGACATCCTCAATTAAAAAAGAAAGATTCTTCTTCATGAAGAAATATGATTCATGTTCCATGACCATTATTATCAAAGCAAATGCAACTTTCACTTTGTCTTTATAAGTATTTTTACAAGAAACTTTAGAAATCACATGTTCATATATGGAATTACTTTACTTAAGTTTGTCTTTAATATATGTTACTTTACTTAAGTTTGTCTTTAAAAATGAAGGATATTTAAGAACTCATAAAATGACAATTGTGAAGACGGACCTAAGGATGTGTGACTGCAGGCGGTCTCATAGTACACAAAGCTACGTACTTTGTCGTGGTGGTATTACCTCACGGTTTTTTTAACATAATGATGGTGTGGCGTTATTTTGTTCTGATGTATTGAATATGACTCAAGATAGTTACATTCTTTATAAGACAAATAAATCAGGACCATTGAACATGATGATGGATGTTTTTGTTTTGCTTTTCTAAAATAAAATGCAAAGATTGAAGATAAAAAAAATGTGAAGTACATAACAAGAGATTTCTCAATGCAAAAAATAAAAAATATTAAAAAAGTAAAAAAAAAAAAAAAAGAGAGATTTTTTTTTTTTTTTTGTAGGAATGACCCAAATGCTCTCTATATAGGTGGTATGATCAATGATGGATCAAATCCATATGTTTTTTAGATGTTATTAACTAATTAGGCCTTTTTAGTTACTCGGTTCCATAATTTTTAAATTACCACGACGAATAACAAAACTATTCTATATTTTATCAAAAATATATTGATTCTAACCGGTTTTTTTAGACAAATGTTTGCAAAGCATGTTAGAAAAATGTAACATTGTTTTTATATTTAAACTTGTGTATGTTAGAAAAATGTAACATTGTTTTTATATTTAAACTTGTGTTTATCTAATTTCTTTTTGTATAACATTTAGGGGTTGTTTGTTTACCTTTTAATGGTTCAGACCTCTTACTGATTCAGCACTTAATGGTTCAGTCGGTTTGTTTCGCAAGTAGATGTCTGAATGGTTCAGACATTTGTCTCTGAATGGCCAAGTATTATACTGAGTCTGGATGGTTAAAACCTCTAATCTGAATTGGTCAGACATTTGCCTCTGAACTGTTAAGCATTATACAGACTCTTAATGGTTCAGACCTTTTACGGTTTCAACACTTAATGGTTCAGACCTCTTACTGGTTCAGCACTTAACTATTCAGAAGTTGCCAAACAACCCTTAAATGATCTACTGGAGCCTGTGTAATTTAGGGGGCGGCTAATGTGCAATTTGGTTTCTCCACATTCTTGTTCATGTTGGCAGTCAGTTCTGGTCGTTTTATTTCTCGTTTGAGAGCTCGTTGAGCTATTCCTCCTCATTAGTGGCCGTTCATGGTCATGGTAGATGCATTCTCCAAGGGGTGGCGATTATATGTTTCTGTTTTGATCATTGTCGTCTGGTCCAACAAAGCTGGGATTGGGATGATGCTGCTGTGTATCTATTGAAGGTTACCACAAAAAAGGGATGGGCTATATTTGCCACTAAAAGTAAAAGCTAGAGTTGTGCATTTTCTTTTGTTTGTTGTGTTGGCTGTCATGATGTTAGTTTTTGGCTAGACCTCTTTGGTTTGATGTTATTTTGGTTGGCTGTAAAAAAATTAAATTAAATGATCTAAGAGTACAAACCCTGAAGTCTATGCATAGTAGATACAAACTTAAAAGTTTCATAAACCTAAAAAAAATGGTATAATATCGAATGCTTTCACTGATTTCAAAAAGGTTTGACTAAACATACCTTGTCTGTGCTAAACGTACCCCTATGTGAGAGAATATTATTTTAAGAGTTGACCATCCTCCATGTTTTGTGAGAGAGAAGGGTACGTTTAACACCACTATTTCAAGAATATATTGTGAGCACCTGAAGGGTACGTCATAGTGTTTACAAAACTGGACTGGGAACAGCAGCAACTGCCACTGATGGTCCGGTTTGCACAATATGAACCGCTGCTAAATGACCCTAAACATGCCCCCTCTCTGTTGAAAGTACCCCATGTGATTATTTTTTAATAGTGGGTCATCCTCACGTTTTGTGAGAGAGGGGGTATGTTTAGCAGCACCCTTTCAAGAATATACATTATGCACCAGAACGGACTAGCTTCATTCGCGTCATAATGTTTTCATAACTGGACTGAGAACAATGTCTGGTTTGCATACTATGAACCGCTGCTAAATGATCCAGCCAACTGTTTACTCTCTCTCTCTCTCTATTCCCCTGCATCATTCACATTCAAAAGTAGACCTTCACCCATAAGCCTCTTTGGGAGATCAGTTATCATATTGGTACAATCAAGTTAACTCACATTGTAACTATACAAAAAAACTGATAGAGCCTCAAACATAAATCTTGGAGATCAAACAAGCTTGAAAGAGATTTTCAAACAGGAAAACCCAAGGAACAAATTATAAAAAAAAAAGAGTTAATTGCCCGGATAGTCCCTGTGGTTTCACGTTTTTTCACATTTAGTCCCCACCTTTTGAAAATAGCAGGTATGCTCCCTATGGTTTGTTATTTTGTTACTCGGATAGTCCCCTGAGTAGATGTCAGGGGACTATCCGAGTAACAAAATGACAAACCATAGGGAGCATACCTGCTATTTCCAAACTAACTGACATCTACTCAGGGACTATCCGAGTAACAAAATAACAAACCATAGGGAGCATACCTGCTATTTTGAAAAGGTGGGGACTAAATGTGAAAAAACATGAAACCACAGGGACCATCCGAGCAATTAACTCAAAAGAAAATCTATAAACATGAATTTTGAATAGTTATTTATAACAGATTAGTCTCACATTCAAAATTTCCTAATATAAGAGAAAAGCCTGAAACTGTCTGGGTGATGCCTAATAATAAACAGACAAAATCCCATGAATTGCATCTCCATGAAAGCACAGCTTCCCGCCAACTCAGCAAATACCTATGCCAAGATTCTGAATAAAAGTCAACTCTACCAACAACAACCAAAAAACAGACTATATACACCACCACCCCTTAAAACCCATCAAGAAAACATCAAGAGTTGACTATTTTAGGGTCAAACTTGTTGGGTTTCGTCTTTCAACTATAAAGCTTCGATCTTTACACAGAAAGCCGCATTACCCGGTTACCCACTATCTCTTATACAATTTCCAGGTAACAGAAATTTGTATTTATCTGCGTTTTCGATAAGATGTGCGGGAAGATGAACAGCAGAATAGGAATGCGGTATGGGTCCCATTTTGCCGATAATTTCTTTGAAAGTGTATTCTTCTGGTAACATATCGAAAAGATCTGCCCCTTTGCAGATTACTTTCTGAACCCTGTTAGGGTTCAAGAACTTGTTGAACCGCACTCTATCGACATGGCTATAAGCTTTCATCTTGAAGATAAACTCGCTGATGTGGCGAAAACAAAAGCTACAATGCCACCCTGCATCGGCCAAGATTGTGTCCGACTGTCGGAAATGAGCGTAAGTTGTTGTTCTGGATTGGTATCGATGGACTGAAGCTCGCCAACTTTTATCATCCAAAAGAAATTCGAAAGAATATAAGTAGTTCTTTAAACGAAGATGAAGAACCGGAGGTATGTTGTCACACCATCGTAAAAGATTTATCGTATGTCTACTTGGTATCTCGTCAACATCTGACATTATCAACAAATCGTCATCTTGAATTCCCGCTTTTTTCAAAAGATAATCTAACGCAAATCTTTGATACCCTTCTTCGACAAACGGGTTTTCACCTTTACGAAATCGACCGGGAATTTGACCGTATGTTAATCTGGGCTGAACGAATTTGAATTCATCGCGATGACTAGCAAACACCAGGGGCTTAGGTAACCCTGTGAACGTCGAGTTTGACTCAAGGAGTACAAATTCGGTAACGTAAGGGTACAACTCATGCCACCTAATTGTTAAAAGCTCAACTTCGTTACTGAATAGAACTGCATCAAACACGCGCCTTGGGAACTCACGGATCCCCCAACCGTGAAGCTTGCAGAGATTCTCCATCGACACGTTTTCATGATAATAATGTGGGATCTCGTTGAACGGTTTTGGTGGTGATTCCCATAAGGGCCGCAAAAAGTAAGACACTTTTTGGCCGTGAACATACAAACCGAGTATGATGATTGGGACCATTATTAGAAGACAGATGATCGTTTTTAACTCCAACCCGCGTAGAATGCACCGTATTCTTGCCATTGTGGATGGTTTTCCTGAATCCTGCAAATCAAAATGTACGCTTTCGTTTAGTCATTAATATAATAATCGCAATTCGAAACCACCAAATGTGTTTACTATGCTGAAAAGAACATCTGAAGGACATGAACAGGGATCACTTGAAGTTGCAAGCAAAAAGTAATACTTTTTTTTTTCTTTCGGAAATCCCCAAATTACATTTACAACTTGAATGATAAAACTCCTTGATCAATTTTTATTCGGGAAACCTTTTTTCTTTCGAATCCAAAATCCTGTTTAGATTAAAAAAGACAACTTTTTTATGGGATTTTCATCAAGTAATTGATTCTTCAATAAATATAGAAGCACATATTCTACAACACATCATCTCAATTTATTTATTATGAAAACTGAAATAATCCCTAATCACAAACAATATAAAAACAAACACAATTAAACAGAAAAAGCCAAAATTAAAGAGGGCAAAAACAAACATTTGCGATATCATCAATAACAAAATTTGAATTAAAATATAAAGCTTCTGAATTTATAATCAAAAGAGTGACAATAATAATAATAATAATAATAATAATAATAATAATAATAATCCTAAATCATAATCAAATCCAAACAGCAAACAAAAACCCACAATGCAAACATCAAATCAAGATTACCTCATCGCAAATATCACTACAGATATCATCAGACTTTTTAGAGCAATAACGAGATCCCCCTTCAGCCATCTCAATCAATTTAGATAAAGCAGACATCTTTCAAATCTCAAACCCCAAACAATCAATAAAAACAGACAGATCGGACCCGAATCAATTCAAATAATAATAAAGGAACAGACTTTATTCACACCCCTGTTCACCACAAGATCTGGATGAACGGAGTAGGGTGAGAGAAGAAGAAGATAAGCGAACCAAAGCCCAGATCGCCGCAAAAGAAATATGTAAAGATTTTTGGTTTATATATATACAGAGAGAGAGAGAAAAACCCAAATGGGGAGAAAATGTGATTATAATAGCATAGGGGATGTGGAAAAAGCTGTGATGAGGTGTGTGTTTGTTGTTTCTCTCTCTAGGAAAGGGTTTGTTTCTCTCTCTAGGAAAATGAAAACTTGCCTGCGTCTGCGTGTGTGTGTCTCTGGTGAAGGGGTGGGGTGGCAGTTGTCAGTTGTGCACATCACCTCTACAAGAATCCCTCCCTCCCTCCCTTTTGGTTGTCTACTTCCCACTATTGACAAAACTACCCTTGTATAATATCATGGGAGTAGGGCTGTAAACGAACCGAACGAACACGAACAAGGCCATGTTCGTGTTCGTTCGTTAAGGAGATTAACATGTTCGCGAACTGTTCACGAACGCATACCGAACATAAGTTTATGTTCATGTTCGTTCGTTAAGGAAATTCAGTTGTTCACGAACAGTTCGTGAACACTGGTCTCGAACACAAACGAACATTTAACTTGAAAATAAAAAAATGAAAACATTGTTATCCTTAACCATTGGATATAAGTAGTTAAGTACAATCATCAAATGATAAATCAAAACACAAGGAGTCTACCACACAACCAAACGATAAATAAAGTTTAACTAACTTAGACATAATTATCACCAAAAATGTCTTAAAATGTCCAAATTTTAGCTAACTTAAAAAAATAAGGTTTCAAGTTTTGAATATGTTTAGATAAAAGGTTTATTATTTATTATTTTTTTAATATAATCAAACGAACATATTACCGAACGTTCACGAACGCAGTCGAACGAACGAGACATGTGTTCGTGTTCGTTCGCTAAGCTAACCGAACGGAATTTTTTGTTTGTGTTCGTTCGTTAAGCTAATCGAACGAACATAAACGAACTTCCCGCCGAACAGTTCACGAACTGTTCGCTGAACGTTCGGTTCGTTTACAACCCTACATGGGAGGACCTACCATTTGGTCAAGGTGGGCGGCCGCACCCTTTTAAAAAAAAAATTAGTATATATTTTAGGCAAAAAAATCCGACCGCACCCCTTGAAAATATGGTTGAACACCTTCTCCGCATCCCCGGCAAATAATTTCTGGGTCCGCCAGTGTTAATAATATATGTATAATGTGTATATGTGTGGTCACGTATATTTACTCATTTAAAGTACATATCTAGGTAAGTTGTAGCATAAAAAATGCATGACTATAGCTATAATCTTTAAATCGTGTAATGTTATGTTGAATTTTGTTTACTTTTGATGTATTTTGTTATAAACAACATATACGCCAATCATTATTGTTAGATTTACTTGTAGCATTGACTTGTTGTCACGTACTGAGGTGGTTGTATGCATGGTTGTTAAAGAAGGTCTCCAAGGTAGGCTGACGAGGCGACTTTCTTCAAGTCTGCCTAATTACTCGGAATCGATCAAAAACGGTCAACCTCGGCCAGAATCGGATCTAGTAAGTCAACTCGGGTCGAGTTTAACTTAAAAAAAATAAAACATAATTTCTATGCCTATCATATTAAAGAATAAATATCATTTTCACGTATTTTGATGCGATTAACCTATTAATTGAGTTAAGTTTATTAACTCAGTTAACCTTATTAACTCTGTTAGTATGTTAACCCCGTTAAGTGTTTTGATGCGATTAACTGCTTGTGTTGCATGATGATTAACTGCCAAACACACTATGTGACATTAGAATATATGTGAGTCGTTGCGAACATAAACTGATTATTGAATACGTGCACTATAGGACTTGATTGATTATTTGCGAGCACATAGTTTAGCATACCGAGCAAACCAAGGTGAGTTCACACTAGCCAAGGCATGGGATTCCCAGGGGTTGGGAATGGGGTTGAATAACTACGCATACAACTATTACTATTAAACAAATTATTACTGTCCCCGATTGAAGGGCACGTACGTAAAACCTACGTACAGTTATACTTACTACTGTCCTCGGATTGAAGGGCACGTACGTAAAGCCTACGTACATGATCTTAAGACCATCACCTCTATCAAAAGAAGTCCCTCAAATATCGACTTAATCGCCGAGGCCTAGGGCGAGCGGGTCATTAGTTAATAGCGCTATTAGGTTTAACAAACCTCACACCGTGCCAGTCGGACGGGCGTGTACTAATGGACTATGGGCAAAGGGTCAATGCTGATAGACATTGACTTAGGGCACCTCTTATATTTTCGTAGCAGTCGATACGCGTGGTCTAGTAACACATGGGAAGCCCCCACTAATCATCGCACAGATGCCTGGATTGGCCGCGATAAGGATTAATACGATACATGGTTTATAAAACGAACATACGATTTATGAAATGAATACTATAACCAAACAACCAACTGTGAACTCGCTCAACTTCGTTGTTGACTCGTTGCTACATGCCTTGCAGGTCATTAGGTTCCCTTGGAGCTTGCACAGGGAGGAACAGTCGTTGTGGGACATGGCCGTGTGTGCTATGTTTTAAACATTACCTTATATCATGCTTAATACTTGCTATGGGTTTTACAATTATGTTTCCGCTAAACACTTATTTATGCTTTGGTTTTTGGACACCTTTCATATTGTTGTTTGAATTATGTTTACTTATGCTTGTTCAATATGATTGGTGGCTTGATCCTGGTCAGTCACGCCTCCAAGCGGTGATACTCCGCGTGTGGATTTTGGGGGTGTGACAGATTGGTATCAGAGGTAGATTCGATCCAAGGTAGATTCGATCAAGAACTGGCATGCACCTCGTACACCAACCGAAATTCGCCAATTCTTGGGTTTGGCAGGATACTATAGATGGTTCATCATAGACTTCTCAAAGATTGCACAGCCGCTCACATTACTGACACAGAAAGGTGTTGCTTACCGTTGGGGTAATACACAGGAAAAGCGTTTCAGCACTTAAAGGATAGACTTTGTAACGCACCTACCCTCTCATTGCCTGAAGGCACGGACGATTTTGTAGTCTACTGTGACGCATCCATCCAAGGTCTTGGATGTGTGTTGATGCAACGGGATAAAGTTATTGTTTATGCTTCGCGCCAACTTAAAATTCATGAACGAAATTACACTACACATGATTTAGAGCTGGGAGCTGTTGTCTTTGCGCTCAAGATAGGGCGACATTACATGTATGGCACTAAGTGCACCATCTACACCGATCACAGGAGTCTCGAGCATATTTTCAAGCAGAAAGAATTGAACATGCGACAACATAGATGGGTCGAACTACTGAACGATTACGAATGTGCTATAAAGTATCATCCGGGCAAAGCCAATGTGGTGGCCGACGCCCTCAGTCGAAAGGATACTACACCTAGGCATGTACGAGCGTTGTAACTCACTATTTAGTCTAGTCTTCCTTCTCAGATACGAGATGCTCAGGTAGAAGCATTGAAACCAGAAAATGTCAGGGCTGAAGCCCTACGCGGTTCCAGACAACGGATGGAACAAAAGGCAGACGGCGCCTACTATGTGACAGGACGCATCTGGGTCCCACTCTATGGTAACTTACGCGAGCATGTAATGGATGAAACTCATAAGTCTCGCTAGTCAGTACATCCTGGTTCTGATAAGATGTGCCACGACTTGAAAACTACATATTAGTGGCCTAGCATGAAAGCTCACATAGCAACTTACGTTAGCAAGTGTTTGACTTGTGCGATAGTCAAAGCGGAATATCAGAAACCTTCAGGCCCACTCCAACAACCTGAGATACCACAATGGAAATGGGAACAAATTTCCATGGATTTTGTTACTGGTTTACCTAGATCTCAACGTGGTAACGATACTATTTGGGTGATCGTGGATCGACTCACAAAGTCTGCACATTTCTTGGCTAGCAAGGAAACAGACAAGTTCTCTACTTTAGCAGATGTATACTTGAAGAAAGTGGTTTCAAGGCACAGGGTGCCAACCTCGATTATTTCTGATCGCGATGCACGTTTTACTTCAGAACTGTGGCAAGCAATGCACAAATCTTTTGGCTCTCGTTTGGACATGAGCACAGCTTATCACCCTCAGACAGATGGGCAGTCTGAGTGCACTATTCAAACTTTAGAAGACATGCTTCGTGCATGTGTAATTGACTTTGGCAACGGCTGGGAAAGGCATCTGCCGCTTGTGGAATTTTCGTACAATAACGGCTACCACACCAGCATTAAAGCTGCTCCATTTGAGGCATTGTACGGGCGTAAATGCCAGTCACCTCTTTGTTGGGTAGAGGTGGGAGACAGTCAGATCACAGGTCCAGAACTTGTAGTTGATACTACAGAAAAGGTTTCTCAGATACGACAACGCATGGCGGCAGCTCGTGACCGTCAGAAAGCATACGCCGATAAAGACAGGAAACTACTCGAGTTCCAGGTTGGGGATCGAGTGCTACTCAAAGTTTCACCCTGGAAGGGTGTGGCTCGTTTTGGAAAACGAGGCGAACTTAATCCGCGATTTGTCGGACCATTTGAAGTCATTGAGAAAATAGGCAAAGTGGCCTACAGACTGAACTTACCAGCTGAACTCAGTGCAGTTCACAACGTCTTTCACGTGTCGAATCTGAATAAGTGTCTGTCAGATGAGACCCCCATAGTTCCTTTGAAGGAGCTCACTATCGACGAACAGTTGCATTTCGTCGAGGAACCAGTTGAAATCACGGATCGGGATGTTAAGGTCCTCAAAGCACACCAGAATACCTCTTGTTCGAGTTCGTTGGAACTCCCGTCGTGGCCCAGAGTTCACCTGGGAACAAGAAGATCAAATGAAACTCAAGTATCCCCAGTTTTTCGGAAACAGTGCAACTACTACTGAGGCTGAAGCTACTACAGAATTTCGGGACGAAATTCCAAATCAACGGGGGGATGATGTGACACCCCAGGAGAACCAGTAAACGACACAACTCATCTAGCTTCCTCAGTAACCGCATGCTAAATTTCGGGACGAAATTTCTTTCAAGTTGGGGATAATGTGACAACTCGAGTTTCCAAGATTTCCATCTTCGCACTATTGCACATTAATTGTATAGATCGTTTGTTTGACACGAATTGTTTGTTCACAACTGTACACGTATGTATTATGACAAATCGTATTGTAATTTATATGATGTGTATGATTTATATGGTGTGTGGATTAAATGTGTTTGTAGTGTATGTTATGGGGGATCTTGTGTTAATTGGTATCTTATAATTAAATAAGGATTTTTGGGCTGGAAACCCCACCCACGAAATCACTCCAATTTAATAAATGGGCTTTGGCCCAGTTGTGATGTGATAAATATCTGATTGGATAAATATCTGTTTAACCTTTATGTGAACATTATTTGACAAACCCTATCACAACTCACACACTCTCTCTCTCTCTCTACCCTTGGAACTTGACGGCAGCCCCCTCTCGGTCGAAGCCAAACCTTCCTTGTTCGATCTCTGGTTAGTGATATACATGTTCAGTTGATTTAGGATGCTTATCGTATGATCATGATATAATCTGTTTTAGATGATTTGGCACTTATGGATGTTTATGTGGTTGTTAAATTGAATATTGATTCTGTATGATAGAACAAGGATCCACGATTAGATATCAGGAAATTTATTTATGTATCTGTGGAGAAGATGAAGTCTGGCCAACGAAATCACACCATTGGACGAAAACACTTGTGTGTTTTCGTCACACTTGAAGCCAACGAAAACACCCCCCACAATTGAAACTGGACGAAATCACTTATGTGATTTCGGCCCAATGTGTTAAGCCCAAAAAGGGATTTCG
This sequence comes from Helianthus tuberosus, assembly GCA_030545235.1. Taxonomy (NCBI): domain Eukaryota; kingdom Viridiplantae; phylum Streptophyta; class Magnoliopsida; order Asterales; family Asteraceae; genus Helianthus; species Helianthus tuberosus. Next base: position 35,831,570 of record CM060383.1, read on the forward strand.
GCCCATAGGTGTTTTCGCCACTTTAGTGTTTTCGTCCCTTAAGGGGATTTCGGCTCATGTGGTTTTCGGCCCAAGGGTGTTTTCGGCCCAACTGTTAAATGTGTTACTCGGTTAAGTTATTTACCTTGGTTAACCCTGTTATGATAAAACTGCTATCTTCGTTAATATGTTAACTATGTTGAATGTTGATTAACTCTGTTATGCACATTAACTAGGATAAGTGTATTAATCTGGTTAAGCATGTTAACTGCATTATGTATGCCATTATGTGAAGTATATTAATTCTGTTAAGTATATAATGGTATTAGCTTATTAACCCTATTAACTCTATTTAACTCAGTTAAGTTATGCAACTCTGTTAAGTACGTATATAACTCTGTTAAACATGTAACTATGATTAACCTATTAATTGAGTTAAGTTTATTAACTCAGTTAACCTTATTAACTCTGTTAGTATGTTAACCCCGTTAAGTGTTTTGATGCGATTAACTGCTTGTGTTGCATGATGATTAACTGCCAAACACACTATGTGACATTAGAATATATGTGAGTCGTTGCGAACATAAACTGATTATTGAATACGTGCACTATAGGACTTGATTGATTATTTGCGAGCACATAGTTTAGCATACCGAGCAAACCAAGGTGAGTTCACACTAGCCAAGGCATGGGATTCCCAGGGGTTGGGAATGGGGTTGAATAACTACGCATACAACTATTACTATTAAACAAATTATTACTGTCCCCGATTGAAGGGCACGTACGTAAAACCTACGTACAGTTATACTTACTACTGTCCTCGGATTGAATGGCACGTATGTAAAGCCTACGTACATGATCTTAAGACCATCACCTCTATCAAAGGAAGTCCCTCAAATATCGACTTAATCGCCGAGGCCTAGGGCGAGCGGGTCATTAGTTAATAGCGCTATTAGGTTTAACAAACCTCACACCGTGCCAGTCGGACGGGCGTGTACTAATGGACTATGGGCAAAGGGTCAATGCTGATAGACATTGACTTAGGGCACCTCTTATATTTTCGTAGCAGTCGATACGCGTGGTCTAGTAACACATGGGAAGCCCCCACTAATCATCGCACAGATGCCTGGATTGGCCGCGATAAGGATTAATACGATACATGGTTTATAAAACAAACATACGATTTATGAAATGAATACTATAACCAAACAACCAACTGTGAACTCGCTCAACTTCGTTGTTGACTCGTTGCTACATGCCTTGCAGGTCATTAGGTTCCCTTGGAGCTTGCACAGGGAGGAACAGTCGTTGTGGGACATGGCCGTGTGTGCTATGTTTTAAACATTACCTTATATCATGCTTAATACTTGCTATGGGTTTTACAATTATGTTTCCGCTAAACACTTATTTATGCTTTGGTTTTTGGACACCTTTCATATTGTTGTTTGAATTATGTTTACTTATGCTTGTTCAATATGATTGGTGGCTTGATCCTGGTCAGTCACGCCTCCAAGCGGTGATACTCCGCGTGTGGATTTTGGGGGTGTGACAACACCTAGTAGCTCCAGCCTATTTACGAGAAGTACCTGTCAATCAATTTTTAGAAGATACGTCAGTTTACACTGGTAAATACAATTAACTGACTCGTTTGAAAAGTATTTATGAAAATTGATTTAGGTGCACAAGGCACAAATCTTTTATAACTTGGGACAATTATTTAAAGATAATCATGTATACAGATTTATATGTTTGTCATACAATTGGGGCCGGTTGGAAGCCGGTCATGATTAACCGACTCACCACTTACAGAACCCACAAAGGAGTTATCCCCAACATGTGGGTTTATATATTTTAGCATTTGCATCTGTCAGGTGTATGCCTACACCCCGTGCATAGGTCGTGGTCATTTTCAAATGAAATGAGCCGAGAATATCCAGGACACGGTCGCATTAACCCCCAATGTTTATGTTATCAAACAAGACAGATTAAAACGGGTTATGTAAATTTATTAATCACAATCCGATTAAATGATTTCATACCCGACCAAGTGGTATTATTATAATACCACATCCCAAGCCCGTATAAGGGAAAATAAGTTAAAATTATTTACCTGAGTTAAAATGTGAAAGATAACTCAGCCGTATAATCCTAAAGCTTTATGATGATACCTTCTACTGGATGCTACTTAATCTGTATAGAAGGTTTAATAACCTATTAGGATGCTAACGAGTCTTTAGTTAAGTCAAAGACTTAGACCGGCTAGCTAGAAAAAAACTTTACGGTTCTAAACGCTAGATTAAACGGAGACCGGAATAGAATGTGGTTTAGACCCGACAAGTTTGGATACTTGTATAATATGGGTAAACTAAACACATTCTGGAATTTGAGGATTTAATGATAAGGTTAAACCCGTTTCGCCTATTTTACGTAAACTTGTCACATAAACCGATCCGAACGCATAAATGCGAAACGGGTAACCAAATGAATTATATACAGGTCTCAATTGTTATTATGCTTAAAATATGTTAATACATCAGTATAATGTTAACATATATGCCCAAAAAGTAATTAAAACCAATTTAAGTCCCGTAAGGGCATTTTGGTTATTTTAATAATTATAAAAGAGATTTTATAATGAATTGAAGTTATGGTCTTTGGTAATCAGTAAAAATATTTATTTCATCTCATTACATCAGTAAGATATTACATATATGTGAGGTTTACCATTTATGGCCAAACTATGCCCCAAAAGGGCATTTTGGTCATTTCACATATGCTTTTAAGGATATTTTGTCATGGCCCCCGTCCTGGTTTTACCCGGTCCAGGTGCCGCGGGACAGAAACCCGTGGTATTTATTATTTGAGTTGACAGCGGAAGATTTTACATGATCTTTTTAAAACGTGAAATGCCCGATTATTTCATTTCATAACTCGGGATAATCCCCGTAATTTACAATAGAGGAATTTCACAAGGAAATTCCCTTATTTACAAAATATGTTTATTTGTTTAACTGAGCCACTACTTCAAGCTTTGTTAGTGCTCCGTAGCACTTTTCCTTCGTTCACAGTAGTCACCTGAAACATGTTTTGAAAATATTTTATCAGCGGGGAAATACTGGCGAGTCACTCAAATTTAATAAAACGACACATAGTTATAAATTACAGCATAAGAGCGATTACAATGGTTTCTATCTTATTTTTATCTGGCGCCGTGTCACCTCCTGGTGACGATGGTCATACCACTATTGGGTCCTTTCACCCAAGTAGTGATGATTATCACTGTTAGGATTTATTAGCCTAACCGTGAGAAATTTAGTAATGTGCACAATACCCCACTAGCCAGTGATTAAGATAACCATGACTTAATCCATGTAATTATAACCTTTGAAAATAAATGGAGTATTGTAAAATACTTTTAATAAAAGAGAATGACTCACATTGCAGATTTAAACGGGCAGAGTTTAGCCTATTGATTAGCCTTGTAACCTAATTTAAATAACAATGCACACGAACTAGGTCAGTAACTAATACAGCATTTACGATAACTCATGAGATTAAAACCCTCACAACGAATGACAAAGTGCAATACTTAAACATCCATCGAATTCACGACGAATGACAAAGTATAGCCCTAATGTGGGCAGCACTTAAACATCCATCGAATAGTTTCAATCGACCGGACATTGAATCGTAGCAGCGATCGAGTTAATACCCTGTATCGTAGTAGCGCCTCACTACCTTAATTTTCGAAATTGAGCAGTAGCACTTCGTTTTTGTGAAAAGATTTCGACACCAGATGAAAGCCCCATGCATGGGCTATTTATAGCCTAATTTTGGGTTTTACGCGGCCCGCGTAAACCCATACTCAACTCTTACGCTGCCCGCGTGGCCACCTAGTCTACGTGTAGGTCTGATGGGTCACGAGTAGGGTCGCCATGTGGATGATACGTGGTCCGGATGCTTATCCGGTCAAACTTCAAGTTGACGCGGGCCGCGTAAGGGTCTGCTTGTGCTTTACGCGGCCCGCGAGAGGACCAAAAATATGATTTTCTTATTTTTGATATGGATTAGGGTTTCGGGGGTCCGGGTTTTCACTTACGGGTCAGTTTGGGTCATTTTTGAAGGGCCTTACATCCTCCCCACCTTATTTAAAATCTCGTCCTCGAGATTTACTGGAATAAGTGAGGATACTTTCGCTTCATCTCAGATTCCAGCTCCCAGGTGTATTCAGATCCTCTCTTTGAATCCCATTTGACTTTGACCAGTACTAGTCTTTTGTGTTTGAGAAACTTGATCTTTCTGTCTTCTATTTGAAGCGGTTTCTCTACAAATTTTAACTTTTCATTTACCTCTATGTCTTGAAGAGGTACTACCAGAGATTCGTCCGATAGACATTTCTTGAGATTGGATACATGAAATACGTCATGTACTCCAGCTAGCTCCTCTGGTAGTTGTAAGCGATAGGAGACCGACCCTATTTGCTGAATTATTGGGAATGGTCCTACGTACCTTGGACTTAGCTTTCCTCTCTTACCGAACCGAACTACTCTTTTCCAAGGTGAAACCTTTAAGAGAACCTTGTCTCCGACTTGAAATTCTAACGGCTTACGCCTATTGTCTGCATAACTTTTCTGGCGATCTCGAGCCGTCTTTAGTCTTTACTTGATTTGAGTGATCTTGTCGGTAGTTTCTTGCACAATTTCAGGACCTGATAATTGGCTTTCTCCTATTTCTGACCAACAAACTGGAGTTCTACACTTGCGTCCATACAGTGCTTCAAATGGGGCAGCTTCAATGCTTGAATGATAACTATTGTTATAGGAGAATTCAATTAAGGGTAGGTGGTTATCCCAGTTTCCACCAAAATCTATTACACATGCTCTAAGCATGTCCTCCAGGGTTTGGATCGTCCTTTCACTTTGTCCGTCTGTCTGAGGATGATATGCAGTGCTTAGATTTAGTCGGGTTCCCATTGCTTCCTGGAAACTTGTCCAGAAGTGGGAAGTGAAACGACTATCCCTATCCGATACAATGGAGAGTGGGACTCCATGTAAGGATACGACTTCATCTACATACAACTTTGCTAACCTTTCCATGCTAAAGGTTTCTTTCATGGGTAGAAAATGAGCTGATTTGGTTAATCGATCCACAATTACCCAAATTGCGTCATTACCTTTTCGGGTTTTGGGAAACTTAGTAACAAAATCCATTGTTATGAGTTCCCATTTCCATACCGGCATTTCTAATTGTTGTAGTAGACCTGAGGGTTTCTGGTGTTCTGCCTTAACTTGTGAATAAGTAAGACATTTAGAAACATATCTAGCTATGTCCTTTTTCATTCCTATCCACCAGAAGTTATTTCTTAAATCTTGATACATTTTATTATTACCAGGATGCATGGTATACTTGGATTTATGGGCTTCTTCTAAAATCTTATTTCTTAATTCTCCTTGCTTAGGTACCCAAATTCTTTTCTTGTGGAATCTCCAAATTCCATTACTTCCTTGTTCTAATTCCTTTATTCGTCCTTTCATTCCTTCAGCATCATCATTGATCGCTGTTTCTTGAATGTTCTTCAGTTGTTCCATTAAGTCTAATTGTAGACTTAACCTAAGAGCACTAACTCGTCGTTGTTTTTCATGGTACTTACGACTTAAAGCATCAGCAACTACGTTTGCTTTTCCTTCGTGATATTGAATATCATAGTCGTAGTCACTTAGGATTTCCATCCATCTCCTTTGCCTCATGTTCAATTCTTTTTGCCCAAATATGTATCTTAAGCTCTTATGATCTGTATAGACAGTAAACTTACTTCCATACAGATAACGTCTCCAAATCTTAAGGGCAAAAATTATGGCTCCTAACTCTAAGTCATAAGTCATATAATTTTCTTCGTGCTTCTTCAATTGTCTTGAGGCATACACAATTACCTTCTTGCGTTGCATTAGCACACATCCAAATCCTAGCTTAGAAGCATCGCAGTAAACTTCAAAATCTTCGGTTCCTTCTGGTAAGGCTAGAATTGGGGCGTTTGTTAACTTTTGTTTTAAAATCCTAAAAGCCTCTTCTTGCCTGGGTCCCCATTCAAACTTAATTGCCTTACAGATTAGCTTAGTTAATGGTACAGCTATCTTGGAAAAGTTCTTAATAAATCGTCTATAGTATCCGGCTAACCCTATAAAACTTCTAACTTCCATAGCTGATTGCGGAACCTTCCATTTGGTGATCGCTTCTATTTTGGAGGGATCTGCGTGAATGCCTTCGTGATTCACCATGTGTCCTAAAAATTGTACCTCATGCAGCCAAAATTCACACTTCGAAAATTTGGCGTAAAGTTTTTCCTTTCTTAACAAAGTTAAGAGTGCATGCAGGTGCTCACAATGCTCCTCCTGGCTTTTGGAATAAATAAGTATATCGTCGATGAAGACAATTACGAATTTATCCAGGTACGGTTTACAGATCCTATTCATCATATCCATAAATGCTGCTGGAGCATTTGTCAGTCCAAAGGGAATGACTGTAAACTCGTAATGACCATACTAGTTCTGAAAGCAGTTTTAGGTATGTCTTCTTCCTGTACCTTCAATTGATGATATCCAGAGCGTAAATCTATCTTAGAAAAATATCTAGCTCCTTGCAATTGATCAAAAAGATCATTACTAGGTAATGGATATCGATTCTTAATTGTAACCTTATTTAATTCCCTATAATCGATACACATTCTCATTGAACCATCTTTCTTTTTCACAAACAACACTGGAGCTCCCCACGGGGATGAACTAGGTTGTATGAATCCTTTGCTTAATAATTCATCTAATTGCTTTTTCAATTCTAGCATTTCGGTGGGTGCTAACCGATAGGGTGCCTTGGCTATCGGTGTAGTTCCAGGAATTAGATGAATTCTAAATTCGACTTCCCTATTGGGTGGTAACCCTGGTAGTTCTTCTGGGAATACCTCTGGGTATTCTGCTACTACCGGAATTTCTTTAAGTTCCTTACCTTTCGTGTTAATGATTACTGAAATCATATATACCATTTCTTGTTTTCTTGAATAATTAGCCAACTTCATTACTGAAATTAATTTCAGTGGCTTTCGTGGCTTATCTCCTGTAATCACCACTACTTCTCCTGTGGGTGTATGAATTTCTATGGAATTCTTATCACAAAGAATTCGGGCATGGTTGGCTACTAACCAATCCATTCCTAATACCACATCGAATTCGGCTAAATTCATAGGTAACAGGTTTGCAGAGAA